>JAWZYV010011986.1:0-1440100 GCA_038373885.1 Cheiracanthium punctorium | reverse complement strand
GTGCAACGTACTTTTCAAGATTATCATCTAAGTACAATGTACGTGGAATAATCGAATTTTTAGGTACAAAGCACTTTGTAAAAATGTGCTAGTAAGCGCAAGTACGATGTACTTCCAGCAACCTAATTTTGAGGTAAATGCTTAGGTAAGCTCCTTGTTCTTAAAAAATAATATATAAAAGTACATTCTACATACTAATTCATTGTTCAAAGTGCATTGTACCGAAAAGTTTTATTCTTCGTAGTAAATTGTACTTAAAAGTTAGTTTTTAAAGTGCACTGCATTTGCTGATGCATTGTTGCAAAGTGCTTTGTACCTAAAAATTAGATTGTTCCTATTACATTGTATGTAAAATGTAATTTTTAAGAGTGCCTCGTCCTTAGTAATTCATTTTTGCATAAAAGCATTGTACCTAAAAATTCCACTGTTCCAAGTACATTGAACTTTATATATATAATAGTAAAGTACGTTGCAATTTGTAACCCATTGTTGCAAAGTGGATTGTACCTAAAATTTGCATTGTTTCAATTCCAATTGTTATTAATATAAAAGTGCGCTTTTCTTAAATTTGAATTTCAAACAGTACATTGCAAATACTAGCCAATAATTGGAAAGAGCATGTCAGCTGAAAAGTAGATTTTTTTCAAATACATTGTACGTAAAAGTTAATCTTAAGAGTACAATGTTCTCGGAACAATTGATGTTTCAGGTGAAAAGCACTTTTTAACAATGCGCTTCTAAGTGAAATGCATTTCTAAATTAAACTTCTTACTAAAATAAACTCGGAATAAACGAATTTTTTGGCATTATGCACTTTACAACATTGGGTTTCTTAGTGCAACATACTGTAATCTCAATATCAGTTCCAATGCACTGTGCAACAATGCGTTAGTGCAACATACAATTTAAAATTACCTTTTGGATACAATCTAAGTGTAACAAACGAATTTTTATGTACAATGCACTTTGAAACAACATGATACTAAGTACAAAGTACTCTTAAACAGTAATTTCAAAGTACAATATTCTCGGAACAGTCTAATTCTTAGGAAGATGGCATTTTTCAACAATGAGATTGTAAACGCAACGTACTTACAAGAATTAACTTTTAAATATCAGGTACCTGGAAAAATCAGGTACCTGGAAATTTTTATGTTCAATGCCATTTAAAACAACGTGCTCTCTAATTATAGAAATTCCCTCTTCAACATTAACGTTTAAGTACTGTGCACATATAATTCCTATTTTTAGATACAATGCACTTTGCAATAATGGATTACTGAGTGCAACGTACTCTTGAAAATGAACTTTTAAGTACAATGTTCTGAGAACAATTTCATTTTCAGGTACAACACACTTTTATAAATAGGTTACTAAGTGCAACGTAATTTAATATAGTTTTAAGGTACTATGGACTTTGCAACAATCGGCTACTAGGTGCAACTCCTCTTCAAGATCAACCTTTAAGTACAATTTTTCCTTAGTAAATTCGAATTTTTATTTAGTTTGTACTTTGCAACAATGCGATAGATACTAAGTGCAACGTACTCTTAAATATTTTTTAAGGAAAATGTATTCGAACACTCGAATTTTCAGAGTGAATGCTCTTTCCATCAATGCGATATTAAGTGCAACGTACTCTTAATATTAAACATATATGTACAATTTACTCGGAACAATTGAATAAAATTATATTAGATCACGTTGCACATTGCAACAATACGATAATAAGTGCAATGTATTCTTAAACGCTAAGATTTAAGTACTGCGTATTGGAAACAATGTAATTTTAAGGTTTAATGCATTTTGCAACAATGGGATACTAAACGCAAGGTATTCTAATCTATCTTTTTGGAATAATGTATTTTGCAACAAAGGGCTAGGAGGTGTAACGTACTTTTAAAGATTATGTTCAAGTACAATGTCCTTAGAAATTTTATTTAGAATGCACTTTTAAACAATGGGCTAGAAAGAGCAACGTACTCTTAAAAGTTAACTTTTAAGTACTATGTACTGGGGAAAATGGAGTCTTTAGGTACAATGCACTTTGCAACTATCTATTTCTAAGTGCAACCTATTCTTAAATATAACTTTTAGTCACAATATGCTTCGAATACTCTAATTTTTATGTGCAAAGTACTTTGCAACAATGTGACACTCTTATGTACAAAGTACTTTGCAACAATTTGCACTCTGCAGTCGATAATATTAAAGGAAGAAAGTGAAATAATAAACACAGCAAAAAAATAATTGTTTTTTTACATGAAATTCAAACACATTCTCAATCATGAAACCATTCTTCAAGTTCGACCGTAGCTTAATAACATTCATGCTTGTAATCAGAAGAGCAGAGAACAGATTCTCACTCCTGGCAACATTTCACCTGTCTAAGAGAAACTTCAAGTACTCAATAACAATTTCAAAAATTAGAAAGATTTTCAAAATAGTGAGCAGTCGTTTTGCATTTTTCCTTTAAATCATGTATATGCACCAAGGATGTTTCGGAGTCACGTTTCATTTGAACCACGGACGCACGGACTAAATTGTCTAATTTTCACCCCTGATATTCTCAGCACAAAAAACTTTAAGACTAGAAACTGTATTTTCCCTGCAAATAATATTTATTTCTTTTAACTATCGAGAGCGAAATTAATGAAAGGTGAAAAGTTTGGATCCTACAAATAGCGTTTTCGAATTTGCAGAAAGTCCCTTACAATCATGCAAAAAAGAATTCGCAATATCTACGGAAATTATCGTAGAAAATTGGTGAAAATTTATATTTAGGATAATTTGAAGGTTTACCTTCCTTTAATATAATCAAAATAGAGTGTTGCCATTGCGAAAAACGAAGTTGATTCAGAATTAAATATGAAGACGGCCCCTTATGCAAATTAAATTAATAGCAAATTAAAGTATCAGTTATTTGCAAGCGAATGGGATATAAAACTTTGCTGTACGACAAACGACGACCAAATATAGAGCAAGTGAGAGTTATTTTTTATTTTTTTCGCAGCTGTACATTTAAGGACTAACTTTTAAGTACGACGTACTTGGAATAACCTAATTTTCTAATGAAATGCTTAAGCTCCTTGTATTGAAAAGTTAATTTATAAAACTAGATTGCACTTACTAACACATTATTCAAAGCGCCTTGACCGAAAAATTACATTATTCCTAGTAAATCGTTCACTTAAAAGTTAATTTTGAAAATGCACTTCATTTGCTGGCGCATTTTTGCAAAGTGCTTTGAACCTAAAAACTAGATCGTTCCTAGTACATTGTACTTAAAATTTAAACTTAGCAGCCTATTGTTGCAAAAAGCATTGTACCTAAAAATTCGATTTTTAAAAGTACATTGTACTTAATATATCATCTTTAAAAGTACGTTGCACTTTATAACTCATTGTTGCAAAGTGCATTGTTCTAAAAATTAGATTAGAGTGTCTTCCATTTAGTAACCCATTGTTGCAAAGTGCATTAAACCTAAAATTCACACTTTTTCAAGCACAATTATTCTTAATAAATAAGTACTTTGCTCTTAAATTTTAATTTTAAATAGTACATTGCACTTGTGCACTGTTGCAAAGTGAGTTTCAACTAAAAATTAGATTGTACCAAATATATTGTACTTAAATGTTAATCTTAAGAGTACAATGTTTGTTATGTAGATCACATATAAAATATTAACTATCATTTAATTTGTGTTTCTTTAATGTAATCTATCCAAAATGAAGAATTCTAAAGTACATTTGTGTTCTCATTTTTCTGTCACTTCGGCTTTTAATCTGTATAAGCGCTTTGCAACAATGGGTTTTTAAGTGCAACATACTGTAATCTAATTATTAGTTCCGATGCACTTTGAAACAATAGCGTTAGTAAGTCCAACGTACAATTTAAAATTACATTTTGGGAGCAATCTACATGTAAAAATCGAACTTTTAGGTACAATGCACTTTGAAACAACATGCTACTAAGTGTAATGTACTCTTAAACTTCAATTTCTATGTACAATATACGCGAAACAGTCTAATTTTTAGGCAGAAAGCACTTTGCAACAATTCAATAGTAAGCTAAATGTACTTTCAGAAATTAACTTTTATGTACAAGGTACCTGGAACAATCAAATTTTTATATGCAATTCCATTTTGCATCCCATGCAATTCCATTTGCTAGTTTGTGTATTTTCTTCTTCAAAATTAAAAAACAAGTACATGTACATGAAAAAGTCTATTTTATTTAAAATGCACTTTAGTAAAATGGGTTACTAAGTGCAACGTACTCTTAAAAATCAACTTTTAAGTACAATGTACTTGGAACGATCTAATTTTTAGGTCGAATGCACTTTGCAACAATCCGCTAGTAAGGTGAATGAACTCTTAAACATTTAGTACTATGTACTTGAAACAATGTAATTTTTAGGTTCTTTGCAACAATGGAATACTAAATGCAAGGTACTCTAATGAATCTTATAGCTACAATGTACTTTGCAACATGGGCTGGAAAGTGCAACGTACTCCTAAAAATTAACTTTTATGTACAATCTACTTGGAAAAGTGGAGTGCTTAGGGACTATGCGTTTTTCAGATATCTGTTACTAAGTGCAACCCACTCTTAAATATAGCTTTAAGCCACAATATGCTTTGAACACTCTAATTTTTACGTACAAAGTACTTTGCAACAGCGTACTTGCGAAGCATGTACTTTCTAAAATTCACTCTTAAATACAATATATCTCGAACAATCAAAATTTTAGATGCAATGCACTTATCAACAATGCAATACAAAACACAATCTACTCTTAAAATGAAGATATTCTTCGTACCAATCTAAATCTTAGGTTACAATGCACTTTGTAAGCGTAATGTGCTAGTAAACGCAATGTACTTTTAATGATTAACTTTTAAGCACAATTTACTTGGAACAATCTAATTTTTAGGTACAATGCACTTTGTAACAAAACAAGTGGATTATTATGAAAAAAGCATTCAAAACGTAAGTTCAATGATGTTTATAAATATCATCTTTGTTTAAAATCATTATAGCAAATACATTCTCCATTTATTTAATCCTCAATCTATTGAAATTTAACAGTATTAAATGATGTTTTCAAAATAACTTTATTTGAAGAACATAATTTATTTGGATGTAAATATTCATCATGAAAGTATTAGATGTAGCTATGAAAACTAGATTTCAAGCTTTCAAGAATCTACTAATTTTTAGATTGAAATAGTCCGTATACAAATATACACATCCTTATTTAAGAAATTATAAGTTATAATATGCTTGACAAAGATTGTAAAACAACTTTAATAGGCTACTTTAATATAGATTCCAGTTCCACAAAAGTGTTTTATGAACAAGAAAGATAAGTACGGCACGCTCATGTATTATATAATGTGCTTTTCAAACAACATTCATGTAAATGAAGTCTAGTTAGAATATGTCTAATGAAGATTACTGAACAATTTTAGAAGGTGGTTTTCATGTAGATTTCAATTCCAAAGCAGTATTTTGTGGAATAAGGAAGACAAATACAAAAATTATCATGCGCTTTCAAAGTAATGGAACGAGAAAGACAAATAGGGCCGGCAAATAGATTATGATGCACTTTCCAAAAAAAAACATAACAACGAACACAAATTATGACACGCTTGGTAAACTATGACAAACAATATTATAATATGCAGCATCTTAGAGCGCATTTAAAATATGAAAGTATTTGAGTTTCATTTCAATTTTTAGAATTTTCGCCCCTTCCTTATGGCTGAGTCAAATTTCGACTGTAGACTTGATAGCGACTAAAGCTGGGGTATGTTGGTCATTTCATGATGGAAGCGCCTTATTAGCAGATGAATGTTGCCCCTGTAAGTGGTCTCCTAATTTTGAATCGAATCCAGATGAGAGACATATCACCTAGCAACTCCTGGCGTATCGTTTGAGCGTGAAAGACATTGAATCCCTGACAGATCTGACGTGCACTAGCTCCTTATAGCGTACATGGTCCACAGCAAACTCAGTCGAGCGATGAATTCACCTTCCCAAGCTCTAGTTAAGCCTAGTCAGTTTGGTATTCTCATGGGAGCCAAATTTGACCGACTGAGCTACTGCTGGACTTATTTTGAATATTTGAACTTGCATTTTAAATCTTATGAAATAATTAGGTAAAAATATTTTATACAGTCAAACTGCTCTAAGTGTGTCTGATACAAAACATTCGATCAATTTTACTACTGCAATTAGCAAAATTTATACTTGTTCTTCAATATGGAGATAATTCCTCGAATTCGCGCAAGGAAAGAAATACACATTATATCCGTAAATGACTGAAAATTCGTGAAATTTAATATTTAATGTAAAGTTTCCGGTTGTTTAATGAGATCAAAATAGAAGTTTGAACTAAAGCGAAATGAATTGGAATTTCAGTATGGAGACGTCCCCTTATGCAAATTATATGTATAAAAATTTTAAAGTATGCGTTGTTCCAAGAAAAGAATTTTATGTAAAATTAACATCACAACAGAAGATGAACAGGGTAGAACAGGGTAGATGAATAACAGGTAATTCGTCCTTTTTTCTGTATCAGTACAACATAACGAATGTAAAAGATGACCTTTACGAATAAATTCCCCCTTAAAAATTAATCTTAAAGATATATCCGTTACTTCTTTTTCAAATGTAAAATGAGATCCATGTATACATTTAAACTTTGTACGTTTGTTTACACAGAAGATCATGTAAGACGCAATGCTTTTCAAGCGGAATAAACACAAAATTAGTTCAAAATTCAATCTGAATTTCGAAATTTCTAATCCGTAAGCATACTACAATATAAGAAGGGCATCGTTCATCTAGTAATCCGGCCGTACCAGAGAGAAAGGTTTAGAGGAACTTATAATCCTCAAGAGGTCCGGATGACGAAAAGGATTATGCTTTCTCAGAGAGTGCGGTGCGTCAAATTAATCGAAGCAAAGGTTCCCATGGATTATGTTAATTGAATTTCGAAGCATTGGGATTTTGACCAAATAATTACTTGTTTACAGCAAGCTTTTAATGAGCATACGGATTATGGACCGTGATAAATAATTCGAATTATTATAGTGTCGTGGAATTTTGGGGGAATTTTCCATAGTGATTAAGCTTTTAATGAAATTCTTTTAGAGAAAAATTCTTTTGGAAAGTACAGATTTTCGGAGTAGAGAAATCGTTGAAGGTCTGTCTATGCTTGAGTGTTGAATATCGGCTTGTAAGGCATATGTATAGTTGCTGTTTTTGTTGTATTTAAAATAATAATAATAATAAACAGTTTTCTGATGCTTAAGTGTGAGAAGATTTAAGCACGTACTGTAGCTCATTTATTTATGCTCACAGAGTAGGCTGATGCATGCCGATGCAGTTCAGAAGTAGTTTTAATATTAAAAAATTTTTAATTAAAATTAATTTTGATTGAAAGTATTATTTCTTATCCTTTCTTTAAAAATGTTTTTTAGCTATACAGTCCCATTTAATGAGAAGTTTAAAAGTTTTTACTCTGCAGAAATGCAGAATAGAACGCAATGAAAATTCTTATGTGCCATTTCTTATAAAAGGTTTTTCGATTTGAGATATTTTACTAATACCTCAATTAATAGTCAAAAAATTTTAGTTCTAATTCTTGAGTATTCATGTTCGTAATTTTTTTCTTAAGCACGTCTCGGAAATTTTTTACCTTTAGCACATTATAAATATCTCAATGCTCACATTTCTTTTAAAACACTTGATGTTAAGATTATTGTGAACGATTAGAAAACAATTTGTTGTCTCATTTATATTTATTTTTAAACAATTTTCAATTTCTTAAGAAGGCCTCTCGAACACATGTGGATAATTCGGCTTACTGTACACATTTGTTAAGCATAATACTTAAATTTTCCCCAAACTATCTTAGGTGTATTAACATATTGAAATATAAATTACATTAAATTTATACTGCTTTATTTAACACCCAAGTATAAATTTTCACATCTTAGTTCAATTATTATCAAACAAATTTTAACTTTAAACTGCTTCCTGGTCGCATTTCTCTTGGGACATCCTGGTAAATTTAATGCAAGATCGAATTCCAGCAAAAGTTAATTTATATTTTTACTCATTTATTCAAAATCTTTTGTTATCTTTTATCTCCCCGGGAAAAGAAAGAAGGCTGTATTTTTAGTCGATAGTTCAAAGAACTTCAGAAGCATAATTCTCTTGCCTTCCGCTTTGGGCGTAGAATGTGTTGTCTAATTTGCATATGAAACAACTTCCATCTTCTTTAAATAAGGTTTATAATGAAACAGCTCGTAGTTCAAGAAAAAATAAAGAGTAAGATGGGGTGGAATAAACTGTGTCACTTTAAGAGAGAGATAACTCAATCCAAACGACACTAAAATTAAATTTTTTAAATTATTTTTTTAAATGATATTTCTTGGTCTGTAATCGATAATTTTCATTTCCAAATATGTAAGGTTCGGTATAGAAATGGTACAAAGCGTGACTTAATCTGTATCCTGGTTTCAAAACCCACAGAAGATCTTCATGACAGACTATACTAATCGTGGTATAAGAAATACGACTAGAAATGAAAATTTAAGAATCGGGGAGGGGGGGGGTGACATACTCTAAAGACAAACATCAATACTGTGAGAAACTTGAGTTTATAGGAAAGAGATATAAAGAGAAAGTTTTGGAATAGCAAAATATTACACAAAATTAAAGTAATGGCTTTTTTCCCTTTGTGCTAATTCTGTATTTTCATAATATAGTTTTTTTTATAGATTGCTTTTTTAAATAGTTAATTTGAAAACATTAACTCCAACAGGATAGTAAAATTAACAACAGCGATTAACGCACTAACAAGAAGCAGCATCTAGAAAAGCAGAAGATGTAAAAACTTGAGTAAGGTCGATCGGCCATAGTGGGATTTGGATCCATGATGGGATTTTGGATATCCCGTGCGAAAGCAGAACTAATGACACAGGATTCTAACTGCTCCAATCGGACAATTTCTAAGCTCTCTCATGAAACGTAACAGCATGAAGTAAGATTAATCAAGTAAATATAAATATAATAAAAATAATAATTTAATACTGCATAAAAAATGGAAGTTTTTAAATTATAAGTAATTAAACAAGATTCGGTAGGAATAAGATAAATAAAGCTTTGTATAATAGTACACATAGAAGGGTACTTATCCTACTGAATGATCGCTTCGGCCGAAAAAATTTTCAACCTTCATCAACAGTCAACACACAGTGTAGCAGAATAGTGGGGACTGAAAGATAAACAAACAACAACAAAAATAAGCAAACTGCAATTTGATAATCGAAAAAAGAAAAAAGCAACACTTTGACGAAAGGTATTACATAGTCTAAATTGCATATTCATTTCTTTGACACGCTCTTTAAAACTTATTACTAAACAAAATATACGATAAGTAACATGAAAATTTAATAATTTTTCTACTCAGCTCCTGACCAGAAAGCCAAGATGAAATTTTTTTTGGGATGTAGTGGTATACCATCTTAATAACATATAAAAATTTAAAACATGTGATTATGATCAAACAGGCCGAAAAAAATTCATTATGTTCTTTAGAAAATGCAATGCTCATGCACAAACTATAGAAGATACGCAAAATTGGATAACATTTTTGGAATCAGCTTAAAAAGCTACCCCTAGAAACAAAATTTCACTTCAGTAACTTTTAAAGTTAGGGAGTTATTTAAGAAATTCAGAAAAAAATGGCTGATCTTCCAAAAAACTTAAAAATTTGAATAATTAATTTCTCGGTAATTAATTATCGTAGAACCTTCAAAATTGAGATTTGGAGTTATCCTATTCTATAAATCATTTACACAAAATTTGGGGGAAATCTGGAATGGCGTGGTGAGCATTTTCCAATTTTGTGTTTGATTTGAGGTGGAATGACCCAATAGACAAATACTGATCATATAAATACAAGTTTATTTTGTACATTATAATTTTTTAAAAATTGATCTCATACATCTTGGGAAATTCGACGTTACAATGAAGTCTGGAATTTGCATTTAATAAACTGGAAAATTTGCATTTAATAAACTGGAAATCAATCCATCTTCGCTTCTCATACAGGCAAGAATAATTATTTACTTTGTGTAGTTTTTAATGCATGTAAGCCGGCCAATGGCGGAGTAGACAATACACTGAACATTGGGGGACAGTTGAAATGTTCAGGTCCAAGGCTGCTGCCGCTCACGCGGGTGTCGATCTAACAGTCTGGTATTTTGAACGGTTTCCTCCAGGTGTAATCTGGATACGCATTAGAACCCCTTAGCAGTTTCAGGCCTGGAGGCTTGTAGTACTGTTTTTTTTTTTTTTTTTTTTTGGGGGGGGGGGAGGTGATTTTTTAAGAAATACTTGGAATATATATTTTTAAATAATTTTTATTAATTATGGACTTCAAACTATTCTTATTCATAGAGAAGGCATTTTAAAATGCACTAATAATTAATATTTAATGAGAAATCATTGGAAAAGGCATGCTTTAAAGGAAGGTTTCTTTAACTTTTTAGTGTTTGGACTCCATAATATTTACGAAACCTTTGTGGGACCCCATAAGCATTGCACAAATCCGACGCGTGCATTAGTGAAATTTTCAGTTTCTTCACTTGTACTGTGATCTATTATTATAATTTTAGGTCTTCGATGATTAATTTTAAGACATAAAACCATGTGAAAATTTTAAATAAGTAAAAAACTTAAAAATATAATACAATTGCAAAAATAATTTCAATTGCTTGGGCATAATCAAACATTAATTGTGGTCTGTCCAATAAGTGTAGCCACTTGGAAGGTCACTATTGAGAAAGCCCACATGCTTCTAAAAGAGCATACGCGAAGATTAAGTATCAATATGAAGATTGTTCCTGTTTAGTTTTAATTATATTATCAAATCTTAGTAAAACAGTCAACACCGCAGAACGAAGCACTTCTTCAATATTTTTTTGCATCTGATCGACACTTTGATTTTATGGTGACTAAAGACAAAAATGTTGTTAAAGACTAAAATGTCGTAAAATTATTATAAGTATCAAAATTATTAAAATGTTTAGCGACCTTTGCTGCAGGTCTCGCAATCCCAATAGAGATCGCGATCTGTAGTTTAAGAAACTTTGTTTTGAAGAAGAAAAAAATTTGACACATAAGAAAATATTTTCAACATAAAATTTTACAGATTTACCCATTAAGGGCTGACCGAAGCGTTATACAAATACCTGAAAATAGGTTCCATTTGTAAATAAAGATTATTTAATAAAATTTGTTAAAACACAACAAATATGGCTTCCAAGTGCTCAAAAAGTAACTCTAATTCTAGATAGTGTCATATACTTAATTCCGTTCTGTGCTGCCATTTATCTATACTTTTTAAACTAAGAGGCTCATAGATAATACTTGAAAACACAGAAGATGTATATAGTTGGAAATATTTTGGGAAAAATATTTCCAACTATAATTGATACTTTTATCTGTCAAAGTGCTGAAATTTGACCCCTAGTGACACTTGGGCTTAGTCCTCAAAGTATTAAAAAGTCCATCGTCCAAGGCATCCCCTTCCCCTGTAGGCAGGAATCTCTCGTATAGCTTTGTCTTAACCAAAAAAAAAAAAAAAAAAAAAAAAAAAAACATTGAACCCATCTAGAAATGGGATCGTGTTCCAAAACATACATATATAATTCAAAGTCAACATGAAACTAACCAAAGGTCCTAGTGAGCTGTGATATTTGTTCGTCTACTATTATACTGTAACTCTTTAAAGTGCAGGTTCTTTGTCTAAGAAACTCACAAAACAAAAACAGTTTTAACCATTGGTTCAGTTGGGTTAAAATGGTGTTAAAATCGGGCAATTTTTTAAAAAATGTCCTAAAACCAAGCTGTTAAATTTTTGTAAATTAAACTAAGGATGTATATTAAATACATCTGACTTGTATAGATTGAAAAAATAGCATTATTTTTTAATATTATCAAAATACTTTTCTATGGTGTCATTTTTAATTAGGCAAGTATTGATACCAATCCCTAATTTTCTCTCATCATGTGAGATAATGGGGGAATACAATGGTATCTGTACATTTTAAGTAAAAATCATTTTAATGGTATGAATGAAACAAAAGACAATTTGATGTATTCTTAAATATACAGAAAGAAAAAAAAATGTACGGAAAAGAATTATTTCTCAAAATACTTAGCTGAAGCAATAATGTCCACGATTATCAAATTCAGGTTCACTTAGTATATGGCAAATGTTACTTGGTTCCCCAAAATTAATTTCTGACAATAAACAGTAAATTAAAATGTTAATTTGATATTGCTTATAACTATTGTTTATGGAAAATTTATTAAAGGAGAAATAGAAATGCCAGTATCATATAGAACTTTGCTAAGTCTAGCCATAACACCATTTTACATCGTTCCAGGAAAAAAAAAAAAAAAAAAAACGATAAAATCCCGATTATAAGCCCCCTACCCCCAGCCCATTTGTTTTGAAAGAGGACAAAATGCGTTCCCGACGACGAACACTGCTACGAATTGTGACGTCACCACGAACGGCAGCTGTGACGTCATCGTCGGTAGGTGGATGAGGGCGGTAATTAAGGGCTTCTCCCCGCTTATAAGTCCCACCCCTCCACCGCAGAAGGGGGGCTTATAATCGGGATTTTTACGGTAAATAAATAAAATAAAAATAGGAATTATAATTTTGTTCTTATATGTGTTTTATATAATCCAGCTCTCTTGAAATCTCTTTACTAATGTGTATCAAAATACAAATGCTTTAATTAAAAGGAGTCTAAAAGTTTCTCAGTATCATTTGTTTTTACTCTAAGCACACTGCCTCTTAACAAGAAGTTCGCACACATTAATGTTGTTCAAATATCCTAAAACTATAACTACTGAAATTCTTGTCATGTTCTTAAAATATATCTGCATAGAAAAAATAATAAAACATCTAATTTTTTATGAGAAAAAAAAGATTTTTTTCAGTATACCCTCATTTTCTCCCCATACCACCATTTCCCCCTACCTGACTCTACCTTAGAAATAACTAATTTGATTGTGGGAACAAAAGCTGATTTTAATACTTACCTTCCACTAAAAATGTCTCATTATCAAACATGCAATAAAACTGTAATGTAAAATGAGTTTTCATGGATCCTATCTGCAATTCTTAGAATAAATCTCAAGCAATGTCCTCAAATTATGAAATTCATTTATTGTTTTCCTATATTCACTGTATCAACATCCTCGGAAATTCGATTATATCCACAATGTAAAAGAGGATCCTATAATATGCAGTTTTATTACCCGATTTAATCCGAGAAAACATTAAATATGCAAATTAGACGCCACTTTTATGACATAAAGTTATATACGTGAGGGAGAGATCAGAAAGCCTGGATTTGCCTTTCAACTTTCTTGAAAACGGCGAGAGAGGGGATTTATACCCAGAGAACTTTCTCAATAAATAAAGAGAAAGAGGGGAGAAAATTGTAATTGTGGGATTACCGTCTCAGCTCCTGCAGTCATAAATTCTAAGGGGCCGAAATGTAGTGGCTTTATAAGACGATCGAGTATTTTCTTTGATGAAATTACTGGTGAAAATGTGTACCTTAAAATTTTCCTCCAAAATTTTTGCATTCTTTTCATGCAAGCTAAAAAAGTCTAATAAACTCGAAAAGAGAATATTAACACTTGGTCCGCTGAATCGGAGCACAAATATCTCACAAATAATACATAATTTAATAACACATGCAACAGAAAATCATTAACTCTCACAAAAATAACATTTTTCAAATAGCAATGTTAATCGTTTAGCTCTGCTTTCTATATCGTAAGCCTGTTTCAACTGTCTTGACAGCGAGAGACTCCTTATTTTTAGATTTCCAAGCAGGACGTGACGTCGTATAGGTTGTGACATCATATTTCTCAATTTTTCTAGTAACTTCTTTTCTGATTGAGATACTGCCAAAATTCCACTACCTTTGTGAATCTTTTGGTCTCCAAAGTCGCCAAGTTTGCGCCAAGTTCACGGCCAAGTTTGCGGTCAGGGTTCACGTACTCACTTCACTTACAAGAATGCCTGTAGAATTCTCTTTCCAGCAACACACATTAATGCGGGTAAACAACGTTACAGTTTTGCAACAATATTTTCATTGTAGGCTTTACGCCAACTGTTTAACCCCCTTAAGGCTGTCATTTTCACATCGACATCAAAAAACAACTGGATATACTGTCCAGTACTGAAGTGCAAGCCATCGCCCTATCTAACTACCTCGCTTGATTTAACTACCAACTACGGGGCGTTAGTTAGTCAAAGCGATGACAACGGCCGCAGTTGTTTTCAGCGTTCGGGTCATTTGGGCAGTCTACCCAGTTGTTCTTCTATGTCGATTCATTTTCATTCCATTCTCCAGTTTTCAGCAGATGTCAGTAAAAATAAAAATAATGGAGACCAATTTTACAAATAATTGATCATTTTTACTGGAAATTTTGGCTAAAAGTAAAGTATTCTTGTCTAACTATGTCACCCTTAAATATATCATTGAAATCAAATTCAATCTTCCTGAATCAGAACTTGGAAAATTGACTAATGCTTAAGTATTTTTGAAATTGTCAAAATGTCACGCTTTTTCTGTCCTCACAGTGAGGGCACCGCACGATAAAGGGTTAAAAAATATTTGTAATTTAACTAAAAAAAAAAAAAAAAGAAGAAGAAGAAGAACTGGCAACAAAGTTGTTAGTAAATATCTGTTCTGCTTGTGATTTTTTTTTCGGAGAATTTTGTTAGTAACCCTCTGTAAAGTTCCTTGTACTTTCATGTACGATCTTTAGAATTCTAGGACATCTCAGCTGCCCATTATTACCAAGGAACGTTCCTGGATATGTTTTACTGTGTGGCCCATTTTTAGGTTAAATGAGCGTTTTTTCATCGAATATTGAGAGCAATACGTATTCATAGAAAAATGGGTTTAAAAAATGCAGTTTTTAGACGGAGATGTTTACTTTCTGTGTGGTAATTGTGAGTTTTAACTTTTCCCATTATTTTCAGGGAACTTTCCTGGATTTTTTACAGTGTATACTAAAATGAGGATTTTTTAAATAGTTCTAATTTTGTCATACCTGCATACAAATTTCAATCTGTGAAGTAAAAGACCGCTGCTCTTATCCGCTATATATGATACCTGGTATGTTTGAAGGAGGCTTGAGGTTGAAATGAAGTTTCTTAATTTCATAAGAGGACTTCGAAAAATGTTTAGTAAAACTTACAATTCACAAAGTTGGTGAAACAGGTATCTAATTATTGATGTTTGCATAATGAGATATGTAGAAACGTATGTGAATTACTTATTGCAGTAATAATTAATAAGGGTCAGATGGTATAAAATGAGTCAAGCTGTTTCACATTCAATCTTTGTAGCAAGAAAACCATAATATTTTCCCGATTTTCTCAGTTCGATCTTGACATTTGATTCTTTCAAGATTTTTGAATTTAATTTTGTTAAACATTTTTACATAGATTAGTTAAAATTAGTTTGGTCCCGCGGTGGCTTAGTCACCAAACTCCGTTCCCGTAAGAACACGGAAAGTGAAGCCACATCCGGCTTGACCAGTGTTTGGGAGGGTGAATGCCTCTCACGGATGGGCTGCTATGGGACCGTGAACGCTAATTGGAGATGGTGCACGTAAAATGAGTCGTGGCTTTAATGTCCTCCATGTTTAACGATTCCTCTGGAGGTGTCGATTTCAGATGGTTGGTCTCTCATCTGGAATTGGCTAAAAATTAGGGGCCCTCGAGCTAAGTCGGACTTCCTCCTAGTGGGGCTCATTAAAATGGAAGCAGCCTTTTCCGACCATCGCCTTCCGATATGGTAGATGTGACACCGCTTCGCGATTGCCAGAGGGCATTAGCAAGAACAGCAACATAGTTTGTTAAATGTTGATCGATTTCTCAGAATGATGCCAATATGGTATGCTTATTACAAAATAAATAAAATAACAATAGTTGGTCTTCTAAAACTCATATAACATCATTCTATTGTATCAACTTCCACATTTTCAAGAGAGATATAAACCTAACCTATTCTGCTATTTTCAAGACAGTCAGAAACTTGACGACCCTATTCTTTATTTGGTTACATAAGCCAAGTGTGTGTGATCAGCATTCATGTGATTTGAGTAACAAACGTTTTCCTTGACATTTCCTCTACATATTCAATTTTTACCTATTGTTAAGGTAAAAGTTATTTTTCTATTTAATATCTAAAACTAAGACTGGTTTCCGTGGAATAATGACCTTATTATTTATTGTTTTATTCTAGATCATTTTGGAATCAAATTGTTTCGTATTGGGCTCAGACTTTTTTTTTCTCTTTGTTTTGACCGTAACTGTGGAAGTTTTTATATTCCTTTTCATTTGTTTTAATTCTTCTTCATGACGAAATTCCACTGCGTCGAGTTCAGCCTTAACTTCCTCACCTACGCCTTGGGTTTTTTAAAGACTTTAAGAATTTGCTGTTGTAGTCGATAGAGTTGCCTAGATATCATGTTTGATCCAGGACCTCTGAATGCTTACTACAATTGATTAATTGGGAATTGAGTTTCTTTTTTTTGTCCATTTGAAGAGAAAGGAAGTAGGCACAATAGTATAACCTAGGCCTTTTATGAAAATAAAAATATATTTAAAAAATTTCATTTGGCATCCCACCGCCAAGATTGTATAATGGCTAAAGAATCATTCTACCACACCATAGGTCCTGGTTCGCTTCCTGGCACGTCCCGGTGGGCTTGGCGGTCATTTCGTCCGTTCTTTTATAGGAGGCAATGCTGGTCCACCCAGTAGGTGCCTCCATAATAAAGTAACCAGTAACTCCGAATTGGACAGTTTTTTATAAAGAGACCATTAGAAAAATTAGTTGACGTCCCATTTTTTTATCATAAATCTTGCAAAATGGTGAATCGCTAAAAATAGTCCGAAATAGATATTGTTTCAACCAGTCAAGAATTAAAAAAAGGAAATAGATATATTTATTACGAAACTAAATCGGGCTGGAGGATTGTGAATGTGCTTTATACAAATACATACACAATCATGCGGGGAAAGTCAATGATTCTTGTTCTATACTGTACACGTCGTTTCTCCTGTGCACAATTCATTAAGTACACGATCTCAGGACTGACACGTGATAAGAATTCGCGAAATTTGTGGTATTTAAAGGTTCGAAGTTACAACGAACCTACAAAAAACTAACCATTTAAAATAATAGTACAGTACGATTGCTTCGAGTGGTTCTAAAGCTCTCTCATTTTTCTGCCTGTGTGGAAGTTGGAACTTCTTGAAAAAGGTAGGAACGCTGAAAAAGGTGGGACGTTTGTAGAACCCGGAATGATCGTACTGTCCATTTTTTACTTATGTGCATATTTCAACGTTCTTCATTAATTTTAAGAGTAACACAGTTTTAACTGAATTTATAATGTTTTTGATAGAGGAATAACAAAATTGCAGTAAAACTTTTATTCTGTATTTTGGGGAGGAAAATACTTTCAAATGAATATTCAGTACAGTTTGTTTGTATTGTTATGTCAAAGCTACGCATGGGCTATTTGCTTGCGATGGTGAGTGCGTTGGTCAGAGGACTTTCTAAGGTATTCTAATGCGTATTCATGTTACATCTGGAGAACCGATCAAAGCTCCAGACCGTTAGATCGAAAGCCGCGAGATAAAAGGGACAAAACGCTGGACCTTCACACCTCAGCCGTCCACCATTTTGAATGCCTTATCCACTCGGACATGGTTCGGCCCCCATATTCAGTACAGATTTGCATATGTTCTATATTTATTCGATGATGTCTTCCCATATAACCACTGTATAAAGAGCTTAGATTTTATTCAAAGGACTAAGTAGTACTTGCACAAACTATGGTTCAGGTAGACATAACTTCTGATACAATACAGACAAAATAACAATCATTTCATGTAATTTTATGCTACTTTAAGTAAAAGAATAAACAAAAAATTAACAAAGTTTTTTTGTCTTTTAATGACGAAAAATACTAAAGCGTGGCGTTGAAAACTTCAAAGTAAATAGCGACACGTGACCTGTTTCAATGGTAGGGACCAGAAAAATTGTGCGAGTTCAAATAGAAAAATTATACACACATAAATCACCCTATCCCTAGTGCACACAGTATTAAGTATTTAAAATGTTTCAAACAAAAAATGATTATCCAAATGATTATACAATTTTTATTGTTTTTTTTACCTAATTACGTTAATATTAAAAACATAACTGTGTTAAAAGTTCAAAAGTTTGTTCTATCAAAAGGCCATTTTCTCTAATAAATTTAATTTTTCTTCAGTATGTATGATCTTCATAGCTGCTTAATCATAATTTTTATGTTCAGAATGTCTTTATTTTAAAATCAGTATTACTTATGAAATTCATTTACACATCGCATTTCGTAAATCAAGAAACTTGAACAGTGAAATATATGACAGCAAAGTCTATTAGATTGCGCGAATAAAAAATGATTTTTTACTGAGCAGAAAATTTCTCCAATAGCTACCGATTTGGTGATACTTCTCCTTCCGAAAGAAGGGCCAATCAGATCTGTGCCCAACGACAGCGCCAAATAAGCCGTTTTGGAACCGAGTTAATGGCGTATCAATATGGCTTTTATGCTTAATCCGGTAAACAGAAAAAAACGCCAAGTTCAGGGTACGCAATGAAGTGGCCCGCCCACGGATGTCTTAGATAGGGAAAAAATATAACTGGTGTTTTTAAGGTGCTTTTTTTAATGGATAGTATTAAAATTAACTAAGATGCATTCATCTTTTCAATACAGGTAAGTTATTAAAAGGGCTGTGTTGCATAATAGGAAGAGGTTCAAAATTAGATAGTGAGAGCCACTGCTTTTAGTGGTAATCACAGTTTTTGCCTCGAGACTAAAAATGTCAGTTTGGAATAGTATAAGTAAATTTTAATAAGATAAATTATATCTATCATTTTATTTAGTTCCTGCATAAAGTAAATTTACAAATACACAAGTACATTCAAAATAATTAATATTGGGTTGGAGGGAAAGTTCTGTCGCATTTTAAAGAAAATATTTGAATTCATTTTTAAAAATACGTGTTTAATATAAATCAATTATATATGCTCCGTTATTTGTTACAACCTGTTGCCATCTTTCAGGTAACCCGTGAATTCCTGTTTTGTAGAAGTTCTTATCCTTGGAGTTAATATAGTCAGCAACTGCCTTAGAAACACTTTCAAAAGACTTGGATTTTTTTCCCGTTAGATAATTTTGCAGAGATCTGAACAGGTAATAATGAGATGGTGCAATGTCAGGTGAATATGGTGGGTGACTAAGGACTTCCCATCCTAACGCATTCAGTTTTTGTTGCGTCATCATTGTAGTATGCGGGGGAGCATTATCGTGGTGGAACACTATTCCTTTTCTGGACGCTAATGCTGGCCTTTTTTCTTTGATAGCTGCATTCAGTTTATCCATCTGATTGCAGTACAGATCCGCGTTCATGGTTTTTCGTTGCTTTAGACACTCGTAGTACACTGAACCTTTCCTGTCCCACCACAAACAAAACAGTACTTTTCGTTGATGGATACTTGGTTTTGGAACTGTTGCTGATGATGTTCCTGGTTTGCAGTAAGATTTTACTCTCTTAATATTCTCGTAAAGAATCCACTTTTCATCTCCAGTAAACAGCCTGTCCAAAAACGGCTCCACATTGTGTCTAATCAGATGTGATGAACACATTCTTACACGATCAGACACTGCACTTTATCTACTGGCATGTTTTTCACTTTAAATATCACAAGTAAATGATGAACGGTAAAAAAAGGCACTTTTTATATTATACAGCAGTAAGTAAGTAAAAAAGTTAAAAAAAAAAAAAATCCGATCGACTCACTAGCCAGATGTTTTTTTTTTTTTATTTACAAGAAAAATCACCTGCCTATTTAAAATACGACAGAACTTTCCCTCCAACCCAATACATTCAAATACTCAGAATACGTATTTCAAAATTTTTCTTGATCGTTATGAAAGTACGACTACAAGTACATCCCTGATAAAATAAATATATAAACCTAGACGTTATGCAAATCAATTTCTTTCTGATCAAATCCTCCTCCCCCCCCCCTCATATATTCTTTAAATGTCTTCTAAAGCTCTGTCTGTCAATCTCTTCGGATTTCATTATTCTACGTAATTACTTTCCAAGCTTCTCTGATAATGGACCGAATGAGTAATTATTTGAGCGGAATAGAGGCCTCCCTAAATTCAATTAACCTAATCCAGAGTCTAGGCTCTTCACTGTCATCAGTTGCAATCAAAGCGGCAAGAAATCCGGATTCATAATCTTGCACCTATCCTATGAAAATTTCGTAGGATGAACCTTTTCCAGAGAGTTTCACTGTTTAATTTGGATGGAAAATCTGTTTAATTATTTTCTTGTTAATATTATAACAATACTTTCACATAACTTTGATTTGTTGGTTGGATAGGCTACTTACTGATTGTAAAGCCTCTTTTATAATTACACCAATAACAAGATGAAGTACCCCTGCAAAGGTTTATTTTCACAAATAATAGAAGCACAAAAAATGCTGTTTACGCATGTGGTTTAACTGTACATTTTTCATCGTATCTTTTTAAAATTTCACTAAGAGTCGGAGACGCTTTCTTTCTAAGTTGAGAATTGAAGAAAAATTGGTCAACAAATAAAAAGTTGAAATATTTGCAAAGTTTTTTGAATATTTTCATTTCTATTTTTCGATATCTTTGAATTATTTTCAAAATTTCAAACTGATTGTTTTAATGGTGTCAGATTTTCTTTTAAATTTATGATTTATAAAAACTCTTACCGAAAAACTGGAGAAGTTTTAAATTACCAATTAGCAAACTTTTATTTATTTATTTATTTTGGTACATGTTTTGCATATCCGTAAAAAATTTAAGTCTTTCTCTCCAACTATTTAAATTTGGTGTCAGAATTAGAGAAGAGACTTCTCTAAATCCAACACCCATGATTTAGTTATGGAATGTACAGCTGCGGAAAAAAAAAGTCCTACTTGAACTTTATTCAGCCGTCGTTCGTCGTACAGCAACGCTACATATACCAATCGTTTACGATTGACGTACACTTTAATTTGCTATACATAAAAATTGCACAAGGGGCCGTCTCCATATTAAAATTCGCATCAACTTTTGTTTTTCCAATAGCAACCCCTAGATTTGACTTCATATTTCAAAAATTTAGCTCATTTTAACCCCGGATACCAATTTTCAATAAATTTGAACTGAAAATGAGTGAGTTATGAGCCCCAAAATCCCCCTCCCCGTATGTTAAAATATTTTTTCATACTTTAATTCATATCTCATATAATACTGATAATAAGAAGATGACTTTTATTCGTACTATTAGAACTAAACGACCCAAACATAATTTACTATTATTATAACTTTTAATAAAATATTAATATAAATTATGAATAATTAAATTAATGTTGAAAATAATTATGAATAACAAGCTAGCCAAATTTTGATGGAAATAGATGCAAAAAGTGATTTTAAATGGCTGTGCAAAATTTCAAATTTTTACGTTCAGTGGTTTAATTTATATTAAATAAAATGTGTTATTTTCCTCAGTTAAGGGACCATGTATAAATTTATTAAGTGACAATTTTTTGAAAATTGCGTGAAATAAACGTAAATTAGATTCCTTTTGCGCAAAAACAGTGAAAGATAGCGGTATTTAAAAAATATCAAATTTTGAAGCAAATAAATTAGAGATTTTTACATTTTGATGGTGATTCTATAAAGCGTCTATTGTTGCGTCCGCTGCCAAATAAAATCTATTCCATGTATAGAATTAGTTGCAGTAGATGTATGTCTTCCAATACAACGTCCTATTTCTGAAAAACTATCATCCTCAACATTCCATGCAAGAATTTGACCTTTTTTAATATTAGAAACATCAGGTGTTTGGACTTCCCCATACTTTATCAAACATTCAACAAACATTCAAAATCATGTTTTTCTGTCTAAATTTTCATCTGACTATAAATTAAAATACCGCCATAAGTCTTGTAATTAATTAAATAAAGAATATTGCACATTGCAGATGATAATATTAAATGAAGAAAGTGAAATAACAAACATAGTGATAATATTGGGTCGGCAAAAAAGTAATTGCGTTTTTTACATGAAATTCAAACAAATAGATTTTCAATCATGAAACCATTCTTCAAGTTCGACCGTAGCTGAGTAACATTGATGATTAGAGCAGAGAACAGCCTCTCACTCCTGGCAACATTTCACCTGTCTAAGAGAACCTTCAAGAGAAATACTCAATAACAGTTTAAAATTTAAAAGATTTTCAAAATCGTGAGCAGTTGTTTTGCATTTTTCCTTTAAATCATGTGTACGAACCAAGGACGTTATGGACTCACGGGTCATTTGAACCACTGACTAAATACTCTAAATTCTACACCTGATATTCTTAGTACAAAAAACTTTAAGACTAGAAACAGTATTTTCCGTGAAAATAATATTTATTTCTTTTAACTCTTGCGAGCGAAATGAATGAAGGGCGAAAAGTTCCGAACCTACAAATAGCGTTTCTCAATTTGCAGAAAGTTCCCTAAAATCGCGCAAAAAACGAAACGCAATATCTCCGGAAATTATCGTAGAAAATTGGTGAAAATTTATATTCAGGGTAATTTGAAGGTTTTCTTTCGTTTAATAAAGTAGTATGTTGCCATTGAAAAAAACGAAGTTGATGCAGAATTAAATATGAAGCCGGCCCCTTATGCAAATTAAATTATTAGAAAATTAAAGTATACGTTATTTGCAAACGAATGATATATATAACTTTGCAGTCCGACGAATAATGGCCAAATAAAGAGCAAGTGGGCCTTTTTTTCCGCAGCTGTACATTGGCAAACACCAACTGGTGCACTCTCGACCATGAAAAATGTGGTAAAACTGGGCAAATTCTAAATTGAGTGACACGATGTACATTTTGCTTAGGTCAAAGGAGTGCTTTTTTAAATGAGACTCTCCTCAAAAAACATTGTTTGTACATATAACTCAAATAAATTTTTAGCTATATACACAGTGCCCCAAAAACATCAACCTAGTTTTTTATTCCACAAAATGATCATGTACCTATACAGTAAAAAGTACAGAATTTTATGCTACTGATTAAAATTTTCAGGGTATTAAATCTAAGTAAATACAAAATTTAAATGCTATATGGACCCCGTACAAAAAATTGTTGATTAGTAAAACTGGCCTCACGCATTAATTAGGTGATGCACGAAGTTTCAACGTTTCATCAAGAAAGGTTCAGAGATATTTTGAAACAAAGTTTATTGGTGAGAAGCTATAGAATACCAGTAATAACAGAAGTATTATATATTAACGAAATCACTGTTGTTTGGTTGTAGTTTTTTTTTGTGTAATTTGTGCACGACCTTTAAAATGCGATCATTTTACATGGTTTTTCCCTTTGAGAGCACTTAAAAGTAGTTTAAGTCAACATATATTTAATTTCATATGTCCTACACCTTTTAAGACAAAATGCTGAAGTTTTGTACATCACCTTATTAATGTATCAGGTCCATTTTAGTAATCGGGATTTTTTTTTATTCAAGGGACGCATAAATATACCGTCATTTGGACACTATGGGACATTATTTCCCTTGTCTCTCACTGCGCTTGCGTGAGCGCAGCATCCTAACCAGTGCGGTTTTTAAACTGTGAGAGCCTTCACAGAGCTTTCTGGACGCACCTTGTATATATATATATATATATATGCATATTAAGGTGGCCCTTATTTTTGAACTTATTAAAAATTTTGCTACCAACCCCCTTATCTTGTTTCAATCATCGAAAAAAGGTTCTATGTTAAATTTTATCTCAGTTGGACAATAACAAGGCGACCCTCATTGTAAATGAAGTTTTGAAATCGCTCAGAAAAAAAGTCATTTTTTCCAGATTATTGTTTTTTAATTTAATTATTTTATGTGTAACCACTGTATCACTAATAGTGGGAATCAGGGGCGTAGCCAGGGGGGGCGATATCGGGATATATCCCCCCCCCCGAAATTTTTGGATTAGTGATGAAATTCCGTCTATTTATACACAAATAAGTTCATATCTCCCCCCGAAAAATTTTCCTGGCTACGCGCCTGGTGGGAATTATTGCATGTTTTATTCAATTTAATCAGTACAAGATGCTTTTTGTTGCTATTATTATTATCATCATCATCACAATCCAAGGCGCAAAATCAGGTGTTCTAAATATAGTTTGCCCGAAAAGCCACATAAACTCATAACAGTGATCGAAACGGATTTCCTATACAATAATAATAAGGAGACTAGTTAATGTTACGTTGTCGCATTTCCCATGGAAGGATATAATCAAAGACAACTGTATGTTTTATATTTGAATTTTGTGTTACTGTGGGAGGGTAATCGTTGATGATGCCCATGTAAACAAACACAGCTGCTACCGACACTTACAGTTATTGAAAAGGTTGATAGACTTGCAATAATTGTAACTTTTCAGGGCAAAGAACAATTGCTGGGAGTTCCTGAAATATCAGCTTCTTCAGGAGAAGCCCAGGCTATGGCTGTTTATCAAGCATTTGAAAAGTGGGGCATAACAGACAAAATTCAGGCACTTGGCTGTAATACGACAGCAAGCAACACAGGTCGAATGAATGGTGCCTGTATAAACCTAGAAAAGCTTTACAATCGTGTGACTTGTTATACCTTCCTTGACGTCATCGCATTTTTGAATTAGTTTTGAATTGCTGTTTTGACTCACTCTTTGGTTCAACTTCTGGTACAGACATCGCACTTTTTGAAGGATTTAAACAAACCTGGACTAAAATCGACAAAAATTTTTACATAACTGGTAGTAATGATATACCTGATGATGTCTGCTCTATCATTCTTGAATTTCTTGAACATATTTCTACGCAAAAACAACAGCGAGAGGATTACCGAGAATTATTGGAGCTAACAACGATCTTTCTTGGCGACATTCCGAAGAATGGAATATCGTTTCGTATACCAAGAGCTGTAAATCATGCTATGTGGATGTCAAAAGCAATTTATACGTTTAAGATATATATGTTTCAAAATCAATTTTAATTATCTGACAAGGAGAAAAACTCTTTAGAAAGAATCTGCATTTTCCTTGCCATAGTGTACGTTCAAGCTTGGTTTCTGTCATCAGACACAATTAAAGCACCTCATCGTGATTTCCTATTCATGCTTCAGCTGATAAATTATCAGGATATTGACCCAGAAATTGCTATGTCTACAGCCAAAAAATGTTCTAATCATCTCTTGTACTTAGCTCCTGAAACTTGGCTCTATATAATTTGATGACAATGTTCCAACATCCGTTTTAACAAATATGGCTGAAATTATCCTAAAAGCAGGCAAAGACCAAAAAGAGGAAGAAGAAAAAAATCAGTTGAAAATGTATATCTGTACCAAAATGATTTTTTTCTTTTTTATAAACAACGGATTTTCGTCTTTTGTAACGCCTGGTACAAAGTCTTCACAAGATTTTCTATTAGCACTGATTTCCTCGACAAAGATCTTTCAACGTGGAAATTTGATCCTAGTTATAAAAGTGGATAGAAAAAATTCAGAATTTAGTTGTTGTGAATGACGTTGCTGAAAGAGGTGTCAAACTTATTCAGGATTATAACAACATTCTCACGAAAGACGAAACTGAAAAAACAATTTCTTTTACAGAACGTTATTAAGCATCGAAAAAACTATCTAACTGCTACTAAATACTCTCTTAGGGAAAAACAAATGCAAAATTGAATGTTTGCTCAAATTATGCTTATTTATATTTTAGATATATTTGCATCCTCCAAAAAATATTCCAGTAAGAGATAAATTTCAAATTTTAGATTTGCGAATAATAATTGAGATTTTGAAAAACGCACAACTTGACAGAAATATGGAAAGTCATATTTATACATAGCCTAATTCATATCCTATGATAAATAATTTTTAATGTACAAAAAAATTTAGGAAATTTATCTCTTACTCAAATACTTTTTTTGGAGAGTGTACATAAATTATTGCTTTAAATGAAAATGTGGTTCTCTTATAGAAGTGTGCTTTTGTAAAAAAATAATAGTAATAAAATTATTAATTTTTAAATTTGTCATGATATTCCAGAAATTTTTAAAACAAACTATTGAGAAATTTGATTCAGAATGTTTTTAAACATTTGCTGGTGTTGCCTGGATATTCCCAGATCAATTTATATAAGAGAAAAAGAAGTTTGTCGGAACAGTAAAAAGAATACCGCTTTTCAACGGAGTTAATTGTTGCATAGACTATGTTAAAACTTCAAAGCGTTTGAGGGTCCCCTTAAAATTTTCTGTTTAAGCTTAAATTTTACAGATCCCCCTTTTTTATTGATTGGAAAAAGATTAAAGGATTAGGAGTTGGGAGCAGCAAAATTTTAACTTTAAGAAAATTGCACATAGTTAAGGGCCACCCTAATATACATATACACACATATATATATATATATATATATATGGGTCATTCCACAAGAATAGGGTAACTTCGTGAAATTGTAAAAAATTTACTTACTATTCAACATTTTTAAATTTTGAATAATGCCCATTTATAGACAGCATTGATTCTGTTTAGGAGCATGTATAACATTTTGTAATTTGAAATTTTTTTTATTAAACATTAGGTTTTTAATCCCCAAAAATCAATCCCCTGGCATGTACCACTCGAAAAAGTGAAGAGTTAAGCGCTAATTATTTTTAAACTAACCGATTTAGGCAACAAAAATGATCGTTGTTGTGTTCTGAGATAGTTATTTAATAACTTGTTATGTGTGTAATGTGATTTTTGAAAATTTTCATCACTTTTTTTCAATTTTAAGTTGTGTACCCCTACTTTGCGCGTCAGTCCCCTGGCTCATGTTAAATTCCAAAAATTTCTGATATTATCCATTGTTGATAACTTTATTGCCTGTTTCATATTTATTTATCATATAAAGATGGCATTGGCGACGTTTATTTATACATCAGCCATTTTTATTCAATGTTTTTCGCCATTCTTGTGTCAACAAACAGAATGCTAACACTCAATTTATCAGTCCCCTGGTAAGTAATAATTTAATAATTTATAAATAATTATTATTGATGTATGCTGATTTTAATGTCTTTTTATTACTAGATTTAATATTAGAACATAATAATATGGCATTTGCTTCCAATAAATAGATTTTTTGAGTTTTATAGTAAAAACGTCAGTCCCCTGGCATCAGTCCCCTGGCAGTTTTCCATCTGGAATACTGCTTGTAACTGCTTGGATAACTTGTAAAAGAACTGCCGACCAAGTAATTGCTCAAAAAGGTGATATAATGAATTTGCATGAATTTGCTGACATATTACATAAAAAATGCCCAGCAATAAAAATTTCTATTATTGAAGATGTTGATATTAAAACAATGGATGATCTGATAAACGAAAACCAGAATAAGCAAATTTCCTTTCAAGGAACACTCAAGGTACATCAAATTTGTGGTGATGTACAACACCCTAATCGTCTTATTATGAAGTCATTGATTTGTTTCCGTGATCCTATAATTTGTGAAAGTTACAAGTTGGGAACAATTAAATTTGAACAAGATCAAAATCTTTCAGGGCACCGTTTGACACTCACAGCTTAAAAAAATAAATAAATAAATAAATAAATGTGAGAAGCAAAGTAAAAATCTACAAGTAAGCAACAGGTCAAGTTCACTGTTGGTGATTTTATCCTAGTCAAATTTTTAGTCAGAAATAAAGAATACCGGAGTGTTGCAATTTGTTCGTATGTTAAAGAAAACGAAGAGAAGTTGACTGTCACATTGCTCAAAAAATGTAATGATAAAAATACTTTATTTCGATTAGATGAAAATGATATAGCTGATATATCGTTTGAGCATGTATTGGAAAAATTACCAACACCTATTTCAAGTACCAAGCGTAATAGAGTCACTTATACATTTAATAAATTTATTGATGTTTGCGAAAAATAATTACTATTATTTTTGCTTTGATGTTAAATTTATGACTTGTTTAAAAAAGTTTTATTTAAAGTTTAAAAAAAGTTTTGAATAGTATAATTAAAATAAATAATTAAGAATGTATTAGTTAACGATGATTAAATAGGAAAATATATGTATTGAGGTTATGTATGAAACATGCTTTTATTACTTCTTTGGATAATTATTATTAATTATTAATAAAAAGTTAGCATTATTCATTAAAAAGTTCATTCTAGAATGAAATCCCCTGTTCCCGTCAGTCCCCTGGAATCTACTTTTTGAAAAAAATCAAATTCGATTTTTTCAAAAATGTTCAAATAATTGAGTGTTGCTGTACAAATACAATAAAATTAACTTATTTTTCATAGATTTTATCAAACAAATTCTAATCTGAGATAAATGTAGTATGTTTCAAATTCACCTCTAAAGTTACCCGATTCTTGTGGAATGACCCATATATATATATATATATTTAAAAATGAAATTGTCCGGAGTCTTCTTAATTAAATTTACAATGCATTAATAGTAACATCCGCAACTGCGAAATAACAGCGAAAATGTCTGAGTAATATCAATATTTATTAATTCATTGATATGTCTGTCAAATTTGTGAAGCAAATATATTTTAAAAGAAAATTCTATAAAATCTCTAAAATGACAAACAGAATTTCAGTCATGTTTTTATTTGCTTTATATTTTTAACTATCTATTAAACTGCAAATATAGAAGTAAACTAAAACATAAAAATTAAATACAGCAAGTTTGTCATTATCTAATCGGGCACAGACTAACGACAAAATAAAAATTGCCAAAAATACCTCAATGCACGCAAGAGCATAAAATTTTATGTTTCCTGGAGCTTCATCTTCAAGACTGACTGCTTCATTACTAAGCCTATTCAACCTGAAATGAGAGAATTTAATATGCAAATTAGGTTCCATTCGCTTTATCAAAAGTTAGAAGAGCAGGAGCTCTTTCTGGAATATTTTAAGATGCTTTAATGTTTTTGTCGTGACTCGGAAAAAGAAGGAAAGAAGGCTTTTAAAAACTTTTCATCCACCGCTAATAGCTGAAATAAATAGAAAGAAAAATTACATAGATGTGTATTTTAAGAATGAACTTTGTTGTTGTGGTTATTTTGAGTTGAAAATTATTTAGTCGTGTGCTACGTGTTAATGCGCGTTTAAAATTAATTAATATGTATAAATTTTACACCGCTTTTAGTCAAATGTCTTTTACATAATTTAATTTATGAATATACGTCAATATGTATACATAAGGAATCTTTTTATATGGTTTCATCAAAATCTATCCAAGCACATTTATAGAAATTTCTTTGATAATTAACTTTTTCTGGTAATATATAGCAGTTAAACTCAAACCTGTTAGAGCGTTGATAAAAATAAGTGTGCTATATACACGTTTTATAGACAGAAACTTTTCTTTCTTTGTCTATACATCTTTTTCGAAATGGCTGATTAGGGAGACGCTTTTTAAACTATTTAATTCCGATTTTAGCAGTATACTTTCAGCTAGAGAAAGTTTTTTCCTGATATGCAGTAATGTTTTACACCATAAACTTTATAAATGACCATATATTTAAAAACTAAAGATGATAATTTTTATTCTGACCCTGTATACAAAGTAATACAATTAGAAAAATTAAGTATGACCTGTGAAAAGTCACTCATTAAAAAAAACTTCTTGATTTTAAATGTAATATTCACTGAGTTACTCGAAAGATTTAGCATTTATATTATGCTAAAGCATAGTCTAAATTGCATAGCATGCAATTCAGACTAAGACTAAGTCTTAAATTGCGAAATATATAAGTAAAAGAAATATTTTTAATGTATTTCAACACAGGTCTTAACATGTCGGGTAGTGCCACATTAGAATAAGTAATCTCAACAAAGCTGACTTTTATATCAGTCATTGTGTTTATGTTTTTCAATGGAAAATGGATCATAGGCTGGTCCAACCATAGTGGGTTAAACTGTGACAGTGTGCCAAACACACATGTAACTTTCTTCTGCAACGCATGGCGTGTATGTTTGATCAAAAATGGACAGATTTTAAAAACTCAAAGTTTTTTATGTTCACTTGCTTTTTCTTGTTATTGGATCTGCGTAACAAAGCTCAAAGTTACTACTAAGTACAATTTTCGACGAGATTCAGGATTATGCGAAACTATGTAAATATCAGTTCCAGGTTAATAATTTAAATTTCAATGTGTTCTACATTTTGGATTTCTAAAAAGTTCCGTTAGTAGGACGATTTTTTTTCAGTTTCACCTAATTTCACAGATTAAAATGAGAGTTTACATAAGTTTTACTAACATAAAAATGTAGAAAAATAGTTACTTATCAAATCTTGTTTCCGTTTGAAGAGTATGTGTTCTGCTATTTTAATATATTCATTCATTCATTTAATTTGTTTTCAAATTCAATAATAAAATGCTTGATATTTTATTGTAAAGAAAAAATATTATTCCAATTGTGTGAATATTTTTTTTTTTTTTACATTCTAATAATAAATGAACACCATATTTTTGCCATGCACAAGGAAATTTAAATATTTAGACACTGATCCTTCTTAGATATTTTTCCTGCGATATTCATACCTGCCAAAATATATTAATTATATATGCGTTTTAAAGTCAAAAAGTAGTATACGTGAGCCAAGGTCATAAATCAAAAATACAGAAGCGTGAGATGAGTTATTCGAACACTCTCTCATCTCTCCCGGGAATATAAATTTTTAAAATGTATATCTGTCGACCGGTCTGCTGTCATTTATAGCGCCAGTACGGCAATTTATATGCAAATACGAACCTTTCACAAGGAAATGCATCAAATTTATTTCCTGAAAAAATGAAGCGTTGAACGTACCATACTGAAAAGTATAATGCTCCCCCATATTAGTTTTATCTTATGTGACTTAAAACAGTTTTATCTGGAAAGTGTTTATTTTATTGAGCTTTGTGTTAAGTTCAACATGCCCGCATCGTACTTTCGATACAGAAAGTGATTTTAATTCTTTGGCGTGCGGTGGTTGCCCCGTGAAACCACCCTATTTCAGCACTTACACTGCTGGTCTTTAAAAAAATATGGTTGAATGGTCCCAAAGCAGAAAAATTGTGTGCTGTGGCTGTGCGGCCAAACAGCGCGCACAGCCAGCTGTGTCAGAAAACTTCACCAGCTCTGTAATGCCAGACCGCCATGTCGTTGGTAGTTAAATGGATCGATGGGAGCGGCTGCACTATTTCAGCGTTGGACAGTTTATACAGTTGATTTTCTATACTAATCTGAAAATGCTTGCGCTTCAAAGGGTTAAGTTTAACCTTTTAACGCTCAGTGTTTCCACTCTGGGAACACCATATTCTGACGTTTTGACTGTTGCCAGTCACGAAGAATAGGTTTGATTTCTATAAAAAATAGTTGCGGATGACATAGCTCCACGAGAATCCTTTACTTTTTAGCACGTCATTTCCCGTAAGAAATTGTCACGATTATTTTTAACGGCACTGACATCTTCTGAAAAGTGGAAGAATGCGAGAACAGCTGGATAGATTGCCCAATGCTGAAAAAAGAGCAGCCGTTGCCATCGCTCGACTTAACTACCAGCAAGACGGCGGACGATCGAAACGTTCATTTTTGACGCAGCTGGTTGTGCGCGCACAGCCAGCTGCGTCAAAAAAGGGTCTCTAGATCTGTGGCACGCGATGAACGTTTCGCTCGTCCGCCATCTTGCTGGTACAATACGAAACCGTTTACAAAACGTGGTTCAGTTTAATAGTTATCTTTCAAAAAGCTTCAAGAAACATCTATATCATATGCAGGGCGGTTATAATTGAGCTTCCCCTATAAACAGAGTTCTACAACTAAAAGGGGGGTGGGGGTGGATCGTATCCAAACCTGATGTACAGACCAGGACTCGAAATACTAGGTCGCGGTAATCGTGGCAAATACCGTGAGATCTGCTTAAACAGCCGCGATAATCAACAGCTCTAGCGGCAAAGTTTAGCTTTACTTTAAGGTTACATATGAAACTGCAGAATGCTTACAAGAAAAGTGAAACTTTTTCTTTCTGTTGCTGTTATCTTTCGTTTATTAATTCTATTTATTATTATTATTATAATCATTTAAGTGAAAAAACTGCAGTTACAATTAATACGAAGATTTAAGACATTACCGTGAGCTAAGTAGTTTTTGTTGTCCGTTTATAAAAGCTTTGAAGAATTTTTTTGCTGCCATCATTAAAATGTTATTTCGAGTCGTGATATAGACTATACATGAGATGCGCTCAAACAAAAAAAAAAAAATTTCATTAGGTGGAGCTTTGTTTGAAAGAATAGCAAATTTAACAATGGAAATGGTTAATTTAAAATGTACAAACGATTTCAACATTTAATATATAGTTTTTGAGCCATTATTAACTAATTTGTAGGGATGGACGCGAGACGAAAAATTGGCGTCTCGCGTCTCGCAAAACAGCCGAAAAGCTTGTCTCGTCTCGCAAAAATCCCTATATCATAATGCTAAAAATGTCTGTCTCGTCTCGCAAAAAAGCTGTAAATCTCTGTCTCGTCTCGCGTCCATCCCTACTAATTTGGCTCATTTTTTTAGCTGATCTCACAGAGCAAAGCGCAACCTAGAGGAAATTTTTTAAAGTGAATTTCTAGAAAACTATTTTGGGTACATGTAGGATACAGTCCATATGCCAAATTTGGTGGCAATCTCCCTTACTGTTTCAGCTGAAAAACGCTGTTTATAGGGGAAGTTTATTTATAACGACCCTGTAAAATGCGAAAGATGGCTTTATTTCGCACTGACTTTTGATATAAGAATTGAAGTTTATGTTATTTTAATGGTTTTTGAGCACTGGCGATAAAAAATTGAGCTTCTGGTTTTGCCTTTTAAAATGATAGACTCATCTATTGGAAGTAGAAAGAAAAAATATGTTACAAAAACATTTTAAGGTTGACTGTATTGATACTTAAGTGAGACCAAAAAGTCTGTTACGTGACTAATACAATTTCAGTTTTATATATAAAAAAAAAACACCTTTAATACTAACTAGGATAATTTCATCTACGCATCAATGAATTTCGGTTAAAATTTAATAACCATACTTTTTCTTAAGTTTGGCAGATAATTTCTCTTGAATTCATGAATCTGCTGAATATCCTTAAAAAGTTGAACTTTTTTAGATATATATGAGTCTGCACTCAGCATAGTAAAAATTCATTTTGTGTAGTTTCAAAAGTTCGGGTTTTAAAAATATTTAGAGTACTTTCGCGATTTATAAAAAATGCAAAAATGTTTAAAGCAATAAAAGATAAAATGCTACATTAAAAGCTTCAAAATATATTCTGCATTAATTTAATGGGAAAATTAATTAAGACGTTCTAAAGTTTTCTTTTTTAAATCTTTTGTTTATTTAGTTACACCATTAAAATTTATCGTGCTCCTGAAGCGGAAATTTTAACCCTAAAATACTTAATTCAAGCTACTGTGCAAAAGTGTAAAAGCAATATCTTGTTTCTCATTATAAGAAAATCTATAATTATGTAAAACTGAAAAGAATCACTACTCTAATAAAAAAAATCTCTAATATCGTATACTCATTAATTAACTGCTTAAGACATAATGGGCGTTTTCTATCGCCTGGAGACGGTTTCTATCTAGACGAGAAAATTTGTTAACACTTAGCGAACATCGGAAGTTGCTAATTAAGAAATTTTTTTACAAATTATCAACTATAAATCATTTTATCAACAAGTACAATTAATTGTTAATTTAGCTCTAACGATGTTTTAATTGCTTCCGCTTCAAAACATTTAAGAAACTTTAGCCCTTTCATACATGTTATAATTAAGTAAGTGGGCTTTGTTTTTTCAAGCAAAGTTTTTGACACGTACAAGATTTCCCTCTTCATCATACTAAAATGCTAAAAAGTAACAATGTATTACTATATACGGGAATTTTTCCTAGCTTACATGTGTGTGAGAGGTAACTACTAATTCTAACTTTTACCTATTATAAGTCTCTAATCTGTCAAGTAAGAAAAACTTCCTTGGCGAAAAATTAAGCTTTCGTTACGCATTTTCAACGATAGCAAATCTGTAACTCCCCCATGAAAAAAATCGCGTTACTTTTAAAAGCCAAAATCCCGTAAAATACTATATATCATGCGAACTAATAAAGCCGTATTTAAACGTTTTGAATAATAAAGCATATGAATCTCAAAAATATTTTTAATCCATTTTAAAATTTATATTAATTGTAAAGTGCTCAATTCTATTCACTTAACTCATCTAGTAAAAGAAAGAGGAATTATACGTTAGGGTGGGAACGAAAAGTGGATAATTTAAATAAGCGACTTCTAATAGCAAAAAAAAGTTGTACTTGGGCATCCTTAATTTGGGGAAAATAATTTAAATAATAAGTATTTTTATCTCTAAGTCGCTTATTACCTTCAAAGTTTGGGGAAATCTAAAAAAATGGTAAAATTAAAAAAATATATATTGAAACACAAATATTATTAATTTTTGTTCTAATACCATTCACGTGCTTCAATTTAATACGCTTTATATATATCTTTAAAAATATTTACATTCTTTTGCATTTTTATGTCGAGCATAAGCCGTAAAGTTTTGTAAAATTAACCAAAATTCGATTTTTTAGCCTTTTTTACATGTTGCAATAGCTTTGCCTTTATAGTCCAGTTTTACACTTTTCTGAATAAATGCGCACTCTGCAACTTTTTGCTTGTTATGCAATTGTAGTTTATTGCATTAACAACCTCAGAACTCACCACGAGGAGGTGGCTATACTTCGAGTTCCACCCTACCCTTCCATCCACCCAGCCATGAAGAACAGTTATTTACACATTTACAATATATTTACATTTACAATTACTATATGATTTTTAAACAATGTTCTACCTTTGGATTAAGTTTTGAAGTTGGACTTATGACTCAACTTCGGCATTAATGATCGCGAGTATAAAGCTGTTCTTATAAATCCATCTCTTGTGTCTTCCCCATGTAACTTTCCTACAGATTCGCTGACTAGTTTCGTTTCACAATTCTTTCAGCAGCTTGGGTGTGATATGGGAATTTTAAGAATTCAAACTTTGCCAGTCGAGAACCTAGATTCAAGATCCTAGTGAAATATATCTAGGACACGTGACACCTGTAAAAAGATACTGGATCAAAAATAGATGAAAAAATTTATCAGTATTTGAAAAAAAAAAAAAAAAAAAAAATAGTGAAGCTATAAATACGGGTCGGAAAAATGGCGTAGTTCGCAACATTGAAATGGAACTTCAGCGACCGTTACAATGGTTCATTTGCCTGCCCCCCCCCCTCATTTCAATGAGCTTTCTTTTAGGCATATTTTTCAACATTTAGATGGTCAACAAGCCAGGCTAAGTTTTCAGAAATTATTGGAAAAGCCTTAACTAGCTGTGAAAAATTAACTGTTATTAACTTTGAAAGAATTCAATCGGAATAAATCGAAGTTTCAGTGACTGACTTAAGTAACGACCAAAAATATTTATTGAGCATTGTCAGAGAAATGCAGGACCTATAAGTCATTCACGCTGGATAACGTGTGCTAACCCAATTCTGTCCCATACTGAACCTACCAATGAGATGAAGACACTTGTAAATTATACCTGAAAAACTTCGCTCCAGTATGGTTTGATATGAAAAGACATTCTGTGAAACAGGGAACTGTACACTTATTGAAAGTAATGCAGACTGTAAAACATTTGCCTGAGGATCTCCTAAAAATCGCGGATCCAGTGATTCAAAGAAATGCCTACTTTGCTAACCCTGGGAACTTTTTATTAGCCATGGAAGTAGACGACATGCCACAAAGAAGGGAGTTTGCTTACAGAAGAATACTCAAGGCAAGAGATCAAACATTAGGAAACACTTCTGTATCTATAAGAGAATTTCTTCCACCAATATTAAAATTTAAAGCTTCGAACTACGAGGAGTTGATCGACTGGTCAACGTGTTCACTTTCTTCTACTCCAGCGGTGAAAAAATGTGACAAATAAGGATAGTTTGCCATTTCTATAAGCTAAACAATTGCCAAAGTTTGAATTCCTAAATTTCCTATGTCACATTCAAGCTGCTAAAAGGATTGTGAAACTGGTTAGCGAATCTGCAGAAAAGGTGCTTGGGGAAGACACAAAAGATGAATTTATAACAACTACTTTATACTCGCGATCGCGATCATTAATGAAAAGACTGAAAAGTCCAACTTCAAACCTTAATCCAAAGGTTTAACCTTGTTTAAAATCATATAGTAACTGTAAATGTAAGTATATTGTAAATAAGGAAATAACTGTTTTTCATATCTTGGTGGATTGAAATTGCAGGATGGAACTCAAAGTATAGTATCTCCTTCTGCTGAGTTCTGGGTTGTTAATGCTAACAATTGCATAGAAAGCTAAACGCTACACAGTGCACATTTACTCAGAAAATTGTAAAACTGGACTGTAAAAGCAGAAATACTGCAATATGTAAAAGAATCTAAAAAAAGTCAAGTTTTGGTTAATTTTAAGAAACATTAAGGCTTACGCGCAACAAAAAAATTGCAAAAGAATATAAATATTTTGATAAGAAATAAAAATGTATGAAAAGAGTATTAAAATGCAGCACGTGAATGGTATTAGAACAAAAATTAATAATGTTTGTATTTCAGTATATATTTGTTTTTAATTTTACCTATTTTTTTACCCTTTTTTCAAACTTTCAAGGTCATGCGCGATAAACATATAATATTTATTTATTTATATTATTTTTCCCAAATTAAAGATGCCAAAGTACAAGATTTTTTTTTAATTAGAAGTCGCTTACCTAAAATATCCATTTTCCGGCCCACCCTATTATACACTACCAAAAGAAATTAAAAATAATTCACCACATTTATTTCTATCTCCTTCCCCCTTCAAACAAAAGCGCTACTGCACATTTCTGATAATTGAAGACATGGATAGAAATTACAATATTTAGTCGCTGGTCCTAAAGGCCGGCCGGTGACTTCATGACTTCCCCAATCCCTAACATTTACCACTCATCCGTAGCTGTCATCTAAAAAAAAGTGCAAAAAAAAAAAAAAAAATACATGAGCAAAATTTATTTATTTCCGTTAGGAGCTCAATCAAAAAATTTCAATAACTATTGTAAAAATTTAAAACAGATCTAATTTTATAACATGTAACGGTAAAATTAAATGACATTTATTGTGAGACTAGGAACGGGGAGAGTTTGCAAGAGAAAAACGTAAATAAAATGTTACTACTCCGACGGGTCGACAAACTTTGCATTCTACTGGTTCGCTATAGAGTTCTGTGATCTCGGACTAGCGAACTGTCGTTCATTTCGAGCCTTGATTAAAGAAATTTCTCACCTGTTTCTTTTTTTTTTACTGTGAAGAAATGAAATCTACTTTATGAAAGGACAAAAATAATTTTAGAAAGTAAGAGATTTTTCTGTTGCTGATTCTCATACTTGTTTTTACCACGTAAGTTTAAGTTTTTCCAAATCCTATTTCGAGGTGTGGACCGTGCATTAGCTTTTACCATCAAGATAAACTTGATATTTTTACGACGCATTAGGAGTTGTAAGTACTAATTGTGAAATGTTAGTAAACTATTATAAACAACAATAATGTTTTCAAACTCTAAGTAAAAAATAAAACTCTCAAAATATTTAATGGGAAGATTTGTGATTAAGAGCATTATAATTTCTTCTCAAGACTTCATGAATACACTTACATTTGCCATAAGTATTTTATGCTTTATTTTGATGCTCCCTCATTTTAATGAAAATGTCTTAATATTATAAAATTTGCATTACTTTCATGAATATTTATACCACATTAACATATTTCCCTAATACTCATCCACAAAAACAGAACATAATTTCTTTTACTTTCGTCGAACATATCTTCTTTATAACGATACTTCAGGCTTTGTTCTTTTTGTTACACGGTAACCTTCAAGAAAACCATTCTAAGAATGTTTTTACATGTAAATTAGGGCCCTATCAAGTGTTGAAGAGACGTGTTCACGACTGAAAATCCAGTTTAAGCCTGTTTGAATAGCTGATGAAAAAAAGGGGAGGAATATAATATCTGAATTCTCTCTTTTTACTTTTTGAAAGTAAAAGTTCACAAATTTAACAAAAAAAAAAAAACTTTAAAAAAACATGCAATTAAGTCCTTTAGCTTAAATATTATTCAGATGAAATTCGAAGCTTAATGCTCTTAGGAAAATTTAAAAATGTTACTTCGCATTATAACTTTTTACTTTTAAGTTAATGCCTTAATCTTCGACACTTTGAAAGAATTAGTTTTAGTTCTGCTTCTTTATTCTTTTTATTTGTGTCTTCATTAAATTGTACAAGGATCAGTGATCTTATACTTATGGTTATGAACTGTTTACAGTTTCTTTAATACAGAATTAGAAGTATTTTTAAAATCTAAAAGAATAAACTTTAGGTGTAACAATACCTTAAATGTTTATTTGCTTAGTTATGTATTTAATATTTTATGCAGCACAGTTTAAAGGTTTTACTTTTAGCAAATTTTATGCTATAATTTTAGTTTATACTTTTTGAATGCATTTGGCTGCTTTAATTTTGTTATTTAATCTTTGATAAATAATAAATGTTTTCACATGTTTGTAGTAATTGATTTTTTTCTTTTAGATTTCGCTTCCATTTGATTTGTTTAATTACTGCGTTTAAAAATTTCTTGATATTTTTCCGGTTGTAATTTTAACTTAATAAAAAAAGAGAGAGAACAGAGAAATGCAGTCCATTAATGAATCTAATTTCAAAAATAATACAGCAAATTAAAAGAAATTCAAATAGCTAAAATCAGTATTTCAGGGATGTAAACCTAACGATAAGATGGCATAAGATGAGTATCATAAATTTAAATATACTATTTATATTTTTCACTCAAGCACCTATTCAGAAAAGCTGCACAAAAATGAATTTTGTGAAATCATCTAAACTTTAGTATCAAAAGTAGAAAAGAGAGGAAATCCCTGTCGGCTCATTTTTACATACCCCCGCAAACTGTATCAGCATGTTACTTTATAGAAACTACGTTACTGGTTCCAAATCAGCTTTTTTCATCACACTCTATCTTGAGAATACAGTTCATTTGCAATTTTGTGACCCTTGATTTAGCGAGTCTCTGATGGTGATGAAGTCCTGACCGTTTTCCAACACCTTTTATAAGCTTTCGATTTAAAGACCATTTGATTTAACGTCCTATTGACTAGGGTCCCGTGGAGGTCATTAAATCGCGAGTCGACTGTATTTAGAACTTTCCTTATACAGTCTCAAAAAACTTTATGAACGCAGAATGAACATAGGACCACAAAAACTGCATGAACTTAGGTTCTCAATGGTGTTGAGATTAGAATGGCGAACGTACCGCTTTTTTTTTTCTCCTCCAGGGATTTATTTGTTTCTTGTTTAAAAAGAATATTGATAATTGTAACCATAATTATATTTTGAGACTATTATATCAAATCAACACTTAGGAGATTATAAAACATCAGTGATGTTCTACGCTAAAAACATAAATCATATCCACTAACACTGCCTGAAGTAGGTATTGTTGTTACTAATGTCCTCTGGCAACCGCCAAATCATGGGCAAAGTTTCAGAGTGTACCAATGTACGCATTTTGAATACAGGAGACAAAGGTCTGTTATGAAAAATTTTAGAGCTATATGCGTTTAAATACTGGACATGTGTTGCATAATGGGAAAATATTTGATCAGGCGCCTTGCAACTCCTTATAAAATTAATAGAGCACTAAACCAAAAATTAACTTTGTTAGGATGTTTATTTATTTATTTTTTCCTTATTTATTTATTTTTTTATTATTTATTTATTTTCCCCCTTATTTATTTATTTACTTATTATTTATTTATTTATTTTTCTAAACGTTCGAAGTAGGGAGGAGGGGATGTTGAAATGTGAAAATATTCGATAAAAATGTGTAAAAACATTATAATGATGATGATAATATGTGAAAGCATATTTTTTAGAAGTTTGGTAAGAAAAAAGCAGACCTGGAATCGGTCTTGAATTTTAACTGATCGACAAAACAGATGACGGTACTTTCAGACGTTTGAAAATTTACTCACGAACCAGTAATGCTTAAACGGAACCGATAAAAAATAAATATTATTAATGGGTCAGCCGATAGAAAATTAAATTAAAATTTTAATCGATTTTCTCATTTATTTGTGCCATTCATTGCATAAAGAGAGAGAAGGAGAGAAACCGATTTTGAAAAGTTAATACCAGTTGCTAATGACAACCTGTAAAACTGGTTTTCTTACAAAGATACATCTGCTACTAGGAAACGGACAAAACGAGTTTTTAAAATGTGATCGAGTGTCCCCCCCCCCCACTCTCCTCCGCTTTTTTTTTCTCCTCCAGGGATTTATTTGTTTCTTGTTTAAAAAGAATATTGATAATTGTAACTTTAAAAACTTTCACATTTCCATACATATTTTTTCTTAAATTTCTATTGAAAAATGCAATCGTATTTAAGAAAACATCATTGTTCTATCCAAGCTCGACCAACAGAATTACATGATTTTTTAGAAAAAGTCTTGGCGGAACATTTTTAGAGGATGTGCCATGGTTACCCTAAGCAATTTGGAGTTATAGGAGATGGTACCAAAGAATCCACAAATCAATGTTGTGCCAGTGTACACGAATTGGCGTAAATTTGTTTTAATAACTTGGAGATACATACTTTGAACATCTGCAATGAAAGACGTGGATTGTAATTTGTGTGAGCATGTGTGAGTGTGTTTACTTCGTTATTTGATTCTGTGTTTTATCTTTTTGCATTTCTCCATTTGAAATCAAGGAATTGATTAATTGTCTTATTGAGTCTGGAAGTTTCTGTTTTGTCCAGCAAAACTGTGAACAAGAAATAAGTAATGTGGAACTTTCTGAGCTCTATCGCCAGCCTATCCTTTAAATAGCATAGCTTCAAAACATACCACTGCATATCGATGGTTTCTATACAGGGTACATAAAAAAGTACCTTTAACCTGAACATATACTTGCGAACGGAGAGAGCTACAGCTATGCAAGTGAGGTAACGGTATATAGTAAAGTGCACGCCATTTTGTGTAAATGTTTGACAGACATAGCCATATAGGTATAAGAAATACTCACAATTTAATACATAAAGTGTGTACTTACGTCAGTACATTTTGATAACGTAACATGAAAAAACAGCACGCAAAGGTTACTTGTAAAACTTGTTACACGGTGATAAGAAATTACTGTCGAATACGTTTGAAAAGTTGTTCATTGCTCATGATATACGTTTGTATTCGTGAGAGTAATTCTGTAGCATGGATAGTGTCACACTACTGCAAGCATCTGTAATACGACGACCTAGATCCATCAGATTTGTATGTACAGTTGCATATACCTGTTCTTTTATGTAAACCTACAGGAAGCAATTCACCGAATTCAAGTCCGGCAATCGTGAAGGCCATCCAACACTATCGCCATACCCGGTAATTTGTTTTCCAAAACAATCTTTCAGAAAGCTTCGCACTTCAGCTGTCTAGTGGGCAGGAGCACCGTCGTGCTGGAACCACGAGGACGACAAATGAGGAAACAAATTAGTTAGATATATCTTAGATAGTTTTATTTATTTATTTATTTATTGCTTACTTATTTATTTTTAAAGATAAATAAATCTCTCCGCTTTTTTTAAATCAAAAGATGGCAAAATATATGTAAGATTTCTTAAAAAAAACTATCATTTTTTATTATCACACAATACCAGGTTTCTATTGCCTATTGTACCATACAAAAGTAAAATTTTTAACTTCAAGGTTGTCCTTATGTATAAGATAATTTATTTCATATGAATTCAAAGTTACGCTATCTAATTAATAAAATACTGTCTTTTTTTAATCAAAACCCGACATTAATAAAGTATATTTAAAAACTCTAAACAGAAAATTAGCATTTTTTAAAAATATTACTATCACACCACACTGCGTTTCTACTCTCTTATTGCACCATTAGAGAAATAGAATTTTCAAATTTACATTTGTCCATGTGCATGAGATAATTTGTTGCACATAATTCCAAAGAAAGTCACTTAAATTGCTTTTATGACTAATTCTTTTATTAATAGCTTGTTAACAACGACAATAAAATAACGTTATTTAAAGTCGAACATTTAAGCAATACAACAGTAAGATTGTAGTATAAAAATCAACGAATAATTTACAATGTTTGACCAAATGGAACTATTCCTACACACTTGTCTTTTTCAGTCCTGTTGTAGTTTCATCAGTTTATCTCAAGAGAAAACGCCATGTCAAAAATGTTTTTAAATGAGTATTTATGACAAAAAACTTATGATGTATAAATTCTGGAAGAACAATCCTCACAGTTTCGAAATCCAAGACAACTCGCTAGCAGTTCATCAGATTTCACTGTGGAGTGAAGTATTGATTTCAATCTGGCGCCCGAAGGACGTGAGCTGACGATTTCTTTTTGTACTTCTTGTCAACTGATGTTCCAGCGGGAGAAACACAAGCACAGACGGGGGGGGGGGGGGGGGCTGGGGGTGCCAAGATGACGTCACAGAGTCGGTGGCTAATCTATTCTCCCCATCGATCCCCCCCATCCTCTTGCCCTTCACTGCTGTACCAATTAATCGGAATAAAAGAACAAATCGGAAATTTTTATTTGAGGTTATTCTATTGGGAATGAGGGGTTCTGTTGAGTAGTGTAGAAGAGGCCGCTGTGGCAATTCATCAAAGGAATACATCAGAATTTAAGTTTTTCATTTTTATTTTACGATCTCTGTACAATACCTTCTTAACCCTTTGAGGCGCAACCCTTTCACAATGTTGAAAGAAGGGCAGCCGTTGCCACCGCTCGACTTAATTAGAAGCAAGATGGCGGATGATCGAAACGTTCATCGCGTGCCACAGATCTAGAGACCCTTTTTTGACGACAGCTGGCTGTGCCGCACAGCAAAAAAGGATCTTTAGATCTGTGGCACGCGATGAACGTTTCGATCGTCCGCCATCTTGCTGGTAGTTAAGTCGAGCGATGGCAGCGGCTGCCCTTTTTTTCAGCATTGGGCAATCTATTCAGCTGGTCTCGCATTCTTCCATTTTTCAGCAGATGTCAGTGCTGTTAAAAAGAATCGTGACCATTTTTTGACGGGAAAGGACGTGCTAAAAAGTAAAGGATTCTCGTGGAGCTATGTCACCCGCAACTATTTTTTATAGAAATCAAATCTGTTTTTCGTGACTGGCAACAGTCAAAACATCAGAGTTTGGTTTTCCCAGAGCGGGAACATTGCGCGTTAAAGGGTTAAATAACGTAAACAAACATTACAATTTTTAAAAAATAGATGGGGGGGGAGTTTAAACAAAGATATCTTTCTTCATACCAAACCTCCACTTTTAACGTAGGATTACGCTCCTTCATGACTATCCTACAAAACTACCCTACTTCAACAGACACTGCCTAAACGATATATACGTGATGTCCCAAAAATGTGGCTTTAATTCTTTATGGGTTAGAGATAAGTGGGCAATATAAATTGGAAAGGTGTTCGAAAATAAGACTCCGTTACGAAAAAATTTCTCTCGTTCATTTTCATAACTTTACACTTTTTAAATTTGTATACGATCCCCGTACAAAATAAGTCCTAGTCAGTAAAATGTGCCCCATACACTCATGAAGTGACATAGAAAATTTAAGAATTTTACATTAATAAGTGTCAGAAATATGAAGATAAATATAACGCTGACTTAAACCACTTTTCCATGGCTCTCGGAGAGAAAAAAATCACGCTAAATGATCGCTTACTGGGGTCGTACAGTAATTACGAAAGAAAATCTTTTTCCCGCTCTAACAATAAACGTTTATATTCAAAATCATACATATTCCCCGATCCTCTTTCTTTAAAGATATCTCTGCGGCGTTGAATGATGAAAGGCTCAAATTTAGTGCATCAGCTCATTAGTATATGGAGCACATTTTACTAACTGGGAATGTTTTCCTTAAGGGGTCATATACAAATTTAAAAAGCGTAACTTTTTGTAAATGAATGAGAGGAATTTTTTCTTAACGGAGTCGTATTTCCGACCTTATTTTGAACATTTTTTTGAATTTACACTGCGCACTTATCTCTAATAGATAAAGAATTAAATCCCGTTACAACCTTTTTCGGGACACATATATACAGGGTTGTCCAAATTAAACTTCCCCAACTCAGAGGCCTGTGCAGGATGTTGTATGGGTCATAATGTGATGAAATTTTGAAAACAGACACTTCAGATCACGCGCTCGTGATTTATAAAAAAAATGTTAGTACAAGAAGTTGCCGATAGGTGGCGCTGTAACACTTGTAATTTTCATATTGCAACAACGGGATTTGCAGAAATAAATTTCCTGGGCAACGTATCAAAAGATGAGCCCTACAAAATTGGAAGACAGACGCTCCACAGGTAGTTGTTTCCAGCTCGCTGATGCACAATGGCGACTTTGAAAGACAAAGCTCTGTTAGTGAAACTTTTCTACCAGAATGACGAGAACTCCCGTGCTGCGATCAGAGCATTCCGTCGGCTGAAGAACTTACGCCGAGGACGAATGATACCACGCGCTTTACGAGACATGATGAAGAAGTTCGAAAGAACTGGACAGCTGGGAATTTTACCAGGTAGAGGACGACATGTTGTGGATTCTGCACGCATACAAGACGTTGCTTTGGCGGTCGTGGACGCCACTAGCCAATCGCCACATGGTGTTGTCAGTGTGTCAACTGTTTCTCGTGCTGTTGATATGCACTATTCGACCACGGCACATATTTAGAACATCTGTAGAACGTCTCGTTGATCTTCAGCGCCACCTATTGGAAACTTATTGTACTAATTTTTTTTAATAAATCACGAGCGCGTGATCTGAAGTGTCTGTTTTCAAAATTCCATCGCATTATGACCCATACAACATCCTGCACAGGCCTCTGAGTTGGGGAAGTTTAATTTGGGCAACCCTGTATATAACTTATTCTGTAGAGTAGGTAAAATTGCTATTCGCCCATACTTCCATTCCGATTTCCTGATTCGAAAGTTGCGGATGTCTTGCTGTCGAGACAGCGCCACTTAACCCTCTAATGCGCATTGTTCCCGCTCTGGGAACACCCAACTCTGACGTTTTGACTGTTGCCAGTCACTAAGAATAGCTTTGATTTCTATAAAAATAGTTGCGGGTGACATAGCTCCCCGAGAATCCCTTACTTTTTAGCACGTCATTTCCCGTAAAAAAATGGTCACGATTCTTTTTAACAGCACTGACGTCTGCTGAAGAACGGAAGAATGCGAGAACAGCCGGATAGATTGCCCAATACTGAAAAAAGGGCAGCCGTTGCCATCGCTCGACTTAACTACCAGCAAGATGGCGGACTATCGAAACGTTCATCGTGTGCCACAGATCTAGAGACCCTTTTATGACGCCGCTGGCTGTGCCGGCACAGCCCGCTGGGGGAAGGGTTGCGCCTCAAAGATTTAAAGATATAATGCGTCCAACTTCATTTGCATATAGTTATAAATCCCCGAGATTATATAACTCACCCTCTTTTTATAATTAAGAATTGAATTCAGTATAGGAGACAATTGTGTAGTTAGTATAGCACGTATGGATCAATATAAAGACGTCATCACCATCAGCGTTCGTTGCCTTGTAGCGCACTCTGGAAGTTCTAACAAAATGCGCTAATAATGCGAATCCGGGCGTAATTAAAATTTTGTCTTATTCCGCGCAACACGGTTGAAATGTAATTGTTTTGTTAATTTATTGTAATTTATTTTCAAAACGCTAATACTGTCTCTCAAATTTAAATATTGAATCCGAAGTTAACAAATCATCAGTCCATTCAAGCCTAACTAATTACCAGGCAGAGAAAATACCCACTGCTCTGCCTCTAGAATTTAATTATTTCTCTAGAAATGCGTAATTTGATTGGCATTTAAATGAGCTTCGAAAATATAATGCAACTACAGAAAGAAGACTATCAAAAATTCCTACTCACGTAATCTTCGCATGACAGTTAATTGAACTGCAATTGGCAAAACTTTTGAATTATGTAGACTAATACTCCATATCGAATATTGCGATATTATCATAATTTGAACAAAATTGTTTTGTTTGTGACAACTGTTTTTGACTTCGATAATTTATTTGCACGATAGCTTTAATTACTGCGACGGCAATCCTCAAAAACTTTAATCATGTAAAACACGTGAGGAATTTTATATTCCTGCTTCATTGAATTGAAGATTCTCTTTTTCGAAGACCAAGTGCTCTAGCTTTTACACAGCATGTACTGCTTTTTTTACAATTTCGAACTTCTGAAAACGGAATTTCTTCAAAATGTTATTTACATATCAAAATGCACTTTTTACCAACTTAAAAAAAGAAAGCGGTACTTGCTCAGTGGTAATTTTTTTAATGTACGTACAGCGATAATTTTTTACCACGTGGACTGCTGTTCGGAATTATTTTTTTATTAGTAAGGTCATAGCTCCTGAGTGGTTCCATATTAATTTGGTCACGTTCTGGTGATATTATTATTCCGAAAATTGGGAAAAACCGTGTTTTTAAACCATTACAGCGCTCCTCGTAACCTTCCTCCAGCGTTACCATAACAGCGCTCTTCGTAAAATGTCAAAATTCGCCAAGGTTGGCCACTTTTAGCAAATTCATCGACAAGTTTGGAATAATAAGTTTGGAAAATAAGTTTCCAAAACTGAACTGAGAATTCATATCCATGACTTTCAACTCAAGAGCTAAATTGGCGAGAATATCCAAATTCATGTTGGAACTTCCTATGGACGGCCCGATCGGATTGTATGGTGGGTAAAGCACGGTACTACGGTTTCGGGTTCAACTCCCGGCGGTCGGGGTTCGATCCCCGACTGGACTTAGTTGTCATTTGTCCGTCCCTTCATAGAGGGCGATGTTGGTTAACCTACTAGGTGTCCCCATAATAAAGTGACCAACAATTCCGGCCCGTTGTGGCCAAAGCCTTCCAAAAAAAAAAAAAAAAAACTTCCTATGGACGAACAGTGATAAAATTAATTGATGATGTTCTTCGCTGATGTAACCTTTTGGCACTCATATGCACTCAAACAGTACAAAATATGTTCGATTATATTGGGTGAGGTTTAGTTTGTGAAGCAATCTTCATAAACACTTCGTACATTCCTTAAGGTTTCCTTTTCAATAAATGCATACTCATCACGGGATTTTTTAACATCTTTCAAAACAAACATGAAGTTAAACACTCAAAAAATTCATTACTACTTCTCCACCAACAGGGCTATACACTTTTATAACAGTAAATCTAAATATCTCATGCAACTTTCAGAAAGAATTCTCAAGCACAAAAATTGCCTTCAAACTGGATTGATGTGCGATTCGTAAAGAAATACAATTGCATGTTTAATATTTTATCATTTAAACTTCAGGAATTATTTTTAGATAAAGATTGGTTGACCGTTTGTATACGTAAACGTGCACAGTAAATACTATAAAGAAACCTTCTAAAATTCCTCTAGTTTCTAGGATTCACTGGATTTTAGATGTTCGAAATTGAATAAACAAATTTTTAAAATAACAGTCTTAAAGCTCTTTTGCATATCTGCATGTTAACATTTTAAATTCTGAAGCTTATCAAATACCGAGATGCTATACTTCCTGTGAATTTCAAAAGCATCAGACCATATTTCATGAATTTTTACATATACGTTACCAATAAACTCGGAAATTTTTTATGTAAATATTATTTCATTAATTTGCTTGCTTTGACTGAAGTGTTGAATTATTGACAATATAAAAGTTTTTCGCACACCATTATAAAAAAATAATTATTGCTGCCTTAATCATTTAGTGGCTTGTCGCGGGATCTGTATAAAACCCCCAGTAAAAATTCGTAGCGACAATTTAAAACAAATTTAAACTTCTGTAGTTTTTAATTTCTAACAATGCAAATTAGTTGCAACTGAGTTATTTCATTTTACTAGCTTCTATGTTGCTATGCATCACAGTCTTCGCTAAACTTCAAAACTAAATTTATGTTTTTCATCGTAACATAATTACGAAGCTAACACAAAGGAACTTCAGCATGGTTTTCCTACAAAGTCTTAATTGTGTTTTGTGTTTCAGGTACATCTAATGGAGCAGACTAACAGAATAACGAAATTTAGCGCAATCTGAAATCGAAATATTCAATTAATATTCCGGGCTGTCCTTTGTTTTTCAATGTAATCGTAATCCAGTTAGTTTCGGTGTTATTCGATTTGAGTAGACTTCACAAGGACTCGATAACATCAAATGTTAAACTAAGTTTAACAAACTATCTATGTTTATGCTAATCGAAGATGGTTGTCACATTTTGATGAAGTAACGAAGTGTTTTAGAACGGATTATAATCAAATCTTGGTGCAATTTTTAACACTCTCCAGCAAAATTGAAATGAGTTTATGATTTCGGTTTTTCTGCCTGTTTCTCCGAACTTCCATAATCCGAATAATTTCATTACTTAAACTGAATCATTTCTAAAAAAAAATTATATGTTATTTCCATGTTGGATATGGTGTACATATAATGAGTAGAGTTCTACAATGGCACCCCCAGAAATCTGTCAAAACGTTATGCTTAAAAGTATACTTCGGAGATGTTGCTCTCTTTGAAACAAAGCAAAATAACAAACATAACAATTATGTGTGCTTTTTTACAAAATTTTAATTAGTTAATCTTTTAACACCATCTTTTTATTAAGTGTGTTTGCTATTTCAAATTGAATAAATGTTAGGGAAGTCAAAAGAATGTTTTTCGTAGAAAATAAAATATGCTTTTTACAGGGAAGCGAACAAAAGACGTTTTATAGACATAGAAATTAAGTATGTAAAACGTATTCACGGGTAAGTAAATACGACGACCTGTGGCCGAGTGAATAAGAATACCTTTGAATTTAAATTTTATTTTGTAAAGTTTACTTGAGAGTTTGCCGTCGTATAACCATTTAATATCTTTTAATATCGTTTCTGTGTAATCTCAATGAAAACGTGTAGACCTTTACTCAAATACTGTAAAGATTACTCATTAGTGAAGATTAGGAAACGCGTAAACTAACTCAAGAAAATTAACATTATAATGTATTGACATTTTAAAACACATTTATCTTCCTCCGGTATTTTTAAATACAACCCTTTTTTATTTAATATCGGAACACTTTTTATTTGTTTCAATCTTGATAATCAGATATCGCCTAAATACATATACAACGGTTTAAGAGTGAGTATGTCCAAACTACAAAAGAGAACACATTTTTACTTTTTCTTTTCTATTTTTTAAATTTTTATTTATTTATTTATTTCGGGGGGGGGGGGTGAGAGAGGGGGTTTCGTATCGAACAGTAAGTAGTGTCATCTAGCTTTATAAGACCGATAAAAGTGTTCTTTCTTTCATATCTTTGTCCTTTGAAAGTCCTTCGGGAATTTCAAAAGAAAATGCTACACTCGTGTGACGTCACGTTATCGGCTCGGTATCTAATCTCATCGATCTTGGATCTCAGAAATACGGAGCCTCGGGATGCGCCCGAAATTTTTATTTGCAGCTGCTCACTGTGGCAGAGCATTAATCTTCAATTATAATTCAGGCGGGCTGTAGAAGTAAGCCTTTAAATCCGTTTAAAGTAATAAATTTCAGACGCCAGTGAGCAGTAAAAAAAAGTACTTTTAACTTCGACTTGAAGACTGTGCTTAAAAAGCCGCGGGATTTATTTTATTATAGCATAAAGTGCGCCTCTTCGCTTCGATATTGTTTTGATGTTTATTCTTCAGGTATAGTATGAGTTTGAAAAAGAAATATTGTAGCGTAAAAGTAAGCGTGGTAAATATTTTATATACTACAACAAGGTAATATTACCGTAAATCCAGACTAACGAAGTCGGCCTGTGTATCTAAAGTTGTTTGAGATTTAGCACAATAGCATTAATAAAAATATTTTATTGCCCATAAAATGAATTGAAATTGTTGGCTGATTTACTTGAAATACATTCTGCGCTAGTTTTCAAAAATTAATGCAGCTTTCTCTAGGGGCAATCGCTGATGATTTCCTGCTTCAGGACGACAATGTTAGGCAGCACAGGGCTCGCATCGTACATGATTATCTTCAGCAGCAAACAATTTAGCTTGATCACCGGACCTAAATTCTATCGAGCATGCCTGGCATGCTTTGGGAATATGTATATAGCTGTTCTCAATCCTCCTCCTCAGACCTTTACCACGTTTAGAACTGTTTTTCAAGAGGAATGTCTGTCGCTTCTAACGGAACTAATAGAGAATTCAGGGGCGTAGCCAGAGATTTTTCATGGGGGAGGGGGGTTACGACTCTGCAACTCATATATATGTATACGTGTGTGTGATAATGTAATTATATTAGTGAAGAATATACATTTTGTATGGCAAAAAATTCCTCATCGGGGGAGTTATGACCCCCCTAACCCCCCCTCCTTGGCTACGCCACTGGACCATATAACTGACAGCATCACGCATCACTGTAGGTGTTGTATTTCTTCAAGGGAGGATCATATTTCATATTGAAGGTACATTTCCTGTACCATACTTACACATCCAATTGTTGGATTTCCTACATATGCCAATTTCTATAGCACTATAAGTGTCTGATTTCTTTCCTTTTATTTTATGTTATTTTATACCTATTATCTGTTGTATGACGACCGGATTGTATGGTGGGTAAAGCACGGTACTATGGTTTCGGGCTCAACTCCCGGCGGTCGTAGTTCGATCCCCGATTGGGCGTGGTTGTCATTGTGTCCGTCCCTTCATAGGAGGCGTCATTGGTCCACCTACTAGGTACCCCCATAATAAAGAGACCAACAATTCTGGCATGTTGTGGCCAAAGTCTTCAAGGCAGCTGCCGGTCATCGGGGAAAAAAAAAAACCTCTATATGTTGTACACTGTGGGTTTCATTTAATTCAAAGTGTAACTTTTTGAGTAATCGTCATTTTAGTGATTTTTACTTAATTAATTCAGGGTGCGCACTGGCGACTTAAAAGAGACTATTAATTGATAATAGGGACTATGGCGACTATTTACATGTAAAAACAGATGAAAAGAGACTTTTTTGATGAAAATAGTAACTATTTTTCAAGAAGTATCAATACAAGTTTTTCACCTAAAACGTTACAATTTAGCGCATGTAACCACGCAATCAATGGTGTACTAAGCGTATTGCAACGGTGTCTGCCCAGAGATCTTGAGAAATATCTAGCAAGAACAGCTAAGTAACATTCATACTATCTGTGCCATTCCGTTGTAGTTCACCGCTGTAAAAGATGTCTTTTCATAATCAAAAAGTTTACAAAACCTCAAAATTCCAGAAATATAATGCAACTAACCTTTGGAATGACACAGTGGTATATAATTCATATTGTTGCTGAAACTCTGCTGAACTGTCGGGTTCGTATAGGAATGCACACTTGAAAGTCTGGGGTGTGTAGAAAGTTTCAGTAGCCAGTCGAAATGTCAGGACGAAACACAGACATAATTCTTTCTAGAAACTTGTCAAACAATCTTCAATGCACACTGTACAGGAATTCACAAGTAGTAATAAGATAACTGGCCGTCAATCAGAGCAACTTCCTCAAATACTGCAATTTACATACAATAAATAAATTGTTCCGTTAGCTAAAATCTCAGAATACTTGAGCAAAACCCTTGGCTGCTTCACAGCATACAACAATACCGAATTCATAAACAACTTTCAAAATACAGTTTCGCAAAGCAGGCTAAACAATGCTTCTGGCAGCAAAATAGCTTTCAATTGCTCGTGTTCGGTACAAGAGACAATTCAAGACTGACTCAGTGGGATGACCTCATCTTCTATTTATATCTTTTGAAGAGTTCTCTGGAAAGTTCTGGCAAAATCTGTCTCTAGACAATTCTCTATCATTCTCGTTATACCGACAGTGTAATGCTAAGCGGGAAAGCAAACATTAAAGGCTTCTTTTAAAAAATCCCGCCAGATGTCGACAATTTTTGCCAGTTTTGGTAAAAATATCATCAAGATTATTACAAAAAAATACGTACGCAAAACTTAACCTAAGCGATGTCGTCAATATTTGACAAGAAACCACCAATCCTGGTATATCCATAACCCAATATTATCTTATGTGAAAATTAAATGATGTCCCTATCTTGTGTTCTGATTAACCGATTTACGTGTAATAAAATGCAAAAATCAATTTTTTGACATATAGAACTTGAATTTCAATTTCCATACAAGCAGATCACCTAGAAAATTCCTAACAACATTAACATTTATTAGTGGCAATCTATGCTTCATGAAAATTAATATACCTGCTCGCTTGTAAACTGTCGTACTTTTTCCGCCAAATGTATTGAATTTTTAAAAACTGTCATAAGTTTTTATTTTGAATATTTATTTATTTTTTAGTGCACATATTAATTTTACAAAAAGATTACTTTAACAATACCATGGTCTAAAATTCTATAATCTGCATATTTATTGATCCTAGTCTACAACGAAGAGCCATTACATTATGACCACCCACGCATTTTTCAATGAACTCCTCGGGATGACATGAAGAGCACGTAATTATGTAACAATTAAATACCATTACCTCACTCCAGCAGCAGGTAATGGTATTTAACTGTTGCAGGAGAAGGTAAGGAATCATTCTTGATCCTACATTTGTGAGTGATGGGAAAGGTTGTTGATCTAAGCGAATTGGATGGAGGGTAGATTGTAATGGTCCGAAGACTCAGAACGAGAATCTCCGAAACTGCACGACTGGTCGGTTATTCACGATCTGCCTTTGTTAGTATTTATAAAAAGTAGATTAATGACAGTGGAACCAGCAGTAAAGGCCAAGATGTTGGGTGTCCACGCATCATAAAAGAAAGAGGACGCCGGAGACTGCCCCGCTTAGTACAGCAAAATCGGCGGCAGACAGTGGCTCAGCTGACAGCCCAATACAATGCAGGTCCAAGTACAAATGTTTCAGAACACACACATGGATACGGGACTGCGAAACAGGCGTCCCTATCATGTGCCTCTGCTTACAAAGCGTCATTGTCAACTACGCCTACAGTGGGTACGGTAACATCGAAACTGGACCCCGGATATGTAGAAGAGAGTTGCCTGGTAGGATGAATCTCGGTTTCTCCTTCACGCTTAAATCTATTGAGTAAAATAATAATCAATCGGAGTATATTTTTACTCAATTTTTGACTTCAAACAGCCATTCTCCCGATTGAGTAAAATTTGCTCCATTAATCGACAAAAATCAGTGGAGCGAAAAATTCTCAATTTTTGAGCATTATACAACAGCTCCATTTAGGCTAAATAATAATCAAAAAAGAGGAGTGTCTGTCCGTCTTTGATTAATATAACTGTACTCAATTATGATTATTATTTAAACTATAGAATGAGCGTTTTTACAAAATCAGACCTTTTTTAATTAATATATCTGTACTCAATTAAGATTATTATTTTAATCTAGAAAAAGGGTTTTTTATGAAAATTTGCTGTTTTTTGATTAATATATTGAATTATTCGTTTTCTTCATTTTTTATTATCAGAGCTGTAATCTATGATTATAAACCCGAGAAAATAAATTTTAAATCAAGGCAAATACATTACATATATCTTAATACACTATAAAAAGTATTTTTTAATAAATAGAATATAATTTCACTATAGTCTCTAGTTATAAAACGAATTCACAGTACAGTCAGAATACAGTAATGGAATCATGGTTAAACCAGCTGTGAGATTCAGTTAAAGCAGCAACCAAATTTATTTACATAAAAAAGGTAAAATACTACTTACTCACTTGACTGAAGATATGATAACTTCATTTGTTTTACAACAGCGACGAGATTTTTATAATCCAATCGTAAGAAACGAAGTCCATTAAAACAAAATTTTTACCGAAAGCATCCTCTCCACATTTAGGTTGAATTTATTTCACAGCTCTGAATATGAAAAAGATGCATTTGGTATTCGGATATAAAATAAAATTATCACCAGCGAATACATCGAGAAGTAATCACCCACAGCAAAAAGACTTAGCATTAAATAAAGTACATTCACTATCCTCTTTAGGAACTCTTTTAATTCATATTTTGATAACGACATGTTTGTTCTTCGATGTCCTCCGCTAGCCACGATTCCCACGTTGTGACTATGTGCCGTTTTTCGTTGAAGAGTGTTGGTCACGTGATAGTAATAGGATATCTTACGGGCATCTTTTCGTGGGGAAGATACAGAATACTCAAATAGACAAGATTATTGTGAAAATTGAGCTAAGTGGCATCTAGCGAATCGGGAGCATTGGGGCGAATTGTGGAAATTACAAATTATTGTCTTGAATGAGTATTTTTCGGAAATTTTTAGCGTAAAAGGATTTAAATCAGCAGATAAGAAATTTAATCAATAAAGGAGTGTTAGTTTTAATCAATAGATTTAAGCGTGTTCATTACGTCGATGGTCGTGTCAGGGTACGCCGTCTGCCAGGAGAACAGCTGCTCCCCTCTCCCCAGCAGCTCAGAGCTCAAACACCACCATGTCTCAATATCTCAACTTTGTGTGGCTGCTGCTGAAATATTTGGTACAACCTGTCTCCAGTTATCTACCAAGGACTCGTGGCATCCAAATTCACGTGAGTTGCAGCTGTTTTGAAGGCCGTGGTGCGCACCCTGTTAATAATAACCAGTGAAAATATTTTCGTACTCTTACATTAATGTTATCACAAAATTAAAATGAACTTAATTTTTTAACTACTAAATGAAGTTTTATGGTATATTTATGTTGTTACGTCGGCAATTTTCTGAAATGTAAAAACGCAACTTGACACATTTGAAAAGAAAAAGTATGTTAATTCTAAATTCACCTTTTCAGTGTCATTCTTATAGAAGTTAATAAATAATATGTTACTTCTCACACAAGTTACTTAACACACTTACTTCTTTTAAACTTTTACTTTTAATAAGGTGAGTAATATAATGCCAACCTTCATGTTGTACAACTTTCTGAAATTACCTTTATCTTTTTATTGCAATCTCATATATAGTTGTGTTGGAAGCATGCGGCAAAGGCAATTTTTAAGGATGCTGGTTTTAGTGTACTCTCTCTCTCTCTCTCTCTCTCTCTCTCTCTCTCTCTCTCTCTCTCCAAAAAAAGGAAACAAAAAGAGAGAGAAAGAAAGAAAAGAAAAAACAGAAATGGTTTTCAGAAAAATGTTTTTAGCGCAATGGAATATACTCAATACGAAAAAATAGAGGTAATGACTTCTTCATGCAGGACAAATGTGATTAAAGCTTTCTATCTATTTTATTTCCTCTACTAGATAAAGAATGAAACCGAAGATACAAAAAGGAAAATATTCTAAAACGAGAAGAGTAATTTTATGATTTTCTGTCTAAAAGGAGAAAAAAAATTCTTTCCGTTTGAATTATTTTCACTCTTTTTTTTTACTACTACTCTTAACTAGTACTCTTACTACTACTACTCTTAACATTTCAGATGTGTATAGCTTTGAAAACACCCTGTAGATAATACATCTATCTCAATCCCTCACATTTACATTCATAGCTAAGAACTAAAGAAAGAATTCATCCTCATACCATAAATACAATAGCAAAATGCCATACCATGCTGTGTCCGACAATTCATTTGATAAAAGTGGCGCCTTTTAAACGATCCTCCAAGAGACCAGAAAAGGGTGTGCGGGAAGGCGGGGGAGCAAGGGATGTTAATGTTGTCTCTATCGATGTTTCAATAGATGGAGATGCGGAGTCAGCAGTAGCAGTTTGCCTCAGATTTGAAAGCATTTATCTTCCCAGTAAAAGCAGCTCTGATAAAAAGAAAGGTTGCTTGCGGAATTTTAATCACATTGTTGACCAGATTATCGCTTTGAGGCGCAACCCTTTCCCAATGCTGAAAAAAGGGCAGCCGTTGCCATCACTCGACTTAACTACCAGCAAGATGGCGGACGATCGAAACGTTCATCGCGTGCCACAGATCTAGAGACCCCTTTTTGACGACAGCTGGTTGTGCCGCACAGAAAAAAAGGATCTCTTGATCTGTGGCACGCGATGATCGTTTCGATCGTCCGCCATCTTGCTGGTAGTTAAGTCGAGCGATCGCAACGGCTGCCCTTTTTTCAACATTGGGAAAGGGTTGCTCCTCAAAGGGTTAAAGATGTAATGCGTCCAGGGACCGATCTACGGATCCAGGGACGGATCTGAGCTACAGGATTTTTCGAAGAGTGACACGTTTTGTGAAAATTTTCGATTTTTAACCCTTTGAGTCGCAACCCTTTCCCAAGGCACAGCCAGCTGCGTCAAAAAAAAGGTTTCTAGGTCTGTGGCACGCGATGAACGCTTCGATCGTCCGCCATCCTTCTGGTAGTTAAATCGAGCGATAGCAACGGCTGCCCTTTTTTCAGCATTGAGCAATCTATCCAGCTGTTCTCGCATTCTTCCATTTTTCAGCAGATGTCAGTGATGTTAAAAATAATCGTGACCATATTTTTACGGGAAAGAACGTGCTAAAAGGTAAAGAATTCTCGTGGAGATAAGTCTCCCGCAACTATTTTTATAGAAATCCAATCTATTCTTCGTGACTGGCAACAGTCAAAACGTCAGAGTTGTGTATTCCCAGAGCGGGAACACTGCGCGCTAAAGTGTTAAGAAGTGTTGATTTGAAAGCTCCACCGACTATTAAATCTCGGCAAAAAGTTACTATTTTTATTAAGTAAAATAATTCATCAAATGGAGAAGAGAAAATTATACTATTCATTTAGAAAAAGTCCAATTACAAACGGTCATATAGCAACAATTTGAGTTGCCCAATGAGTCGACAGAGTCGATTTGGCTGTTTGTACGATTGAGTTATTAAAATTATCTATGAATAAAATAAAATTTCTTTCTGAACATAGCTTACAATTCAAAAATTTTGCTATTTCTTGACGTTTCAAAAACATGAAAACTCGAAACGACCTTAAAAAAAAAGAAAGAAAGTAACAAAAGGAAACAGTTTATCGACCACCCTCTTTACGCATCACCGGAAAAATGAATGAAATAAAGATTGGTAGTATAGGGTGTTATTCATAAGTAGTTTCCTTATTCTATCTACTAGCTGGAACCCGTCGAATTCGACGGTCACTTTATTGACTGTAATATTCAAAAATAAATGGGAACGATCAAGAATGTCACCAAGGTCTTGAACAAAACTAACAGGAAAAATCAAAGAGCAACGCGGACGGAACATGACTTGTGACAGAAAGTAAACAAAAGGTTTCACGCCAGTTCTTAGCAACTGTACAATGACGATGAAATGATTGAAATCTTTAAAATTTGTTTTTAACTATCTTTATTAAGTAAAAAAAAGAAGAGTAGATATTAAATGACGAATGAGCAAATACAGTTACAAATTCTAATTGGGCATTTCGTTGAAGATGATATTTTGTGTAAAGTCATCGACCACGAAACGTCCAGGTGAATTCTCTTAAATGATCTTGACTGCCACAGTATTCTTTGATCTAACCATTGAAAGAGTGACATACAACATTCCATGAGAAAATACGGGCGCAGAAAGGTAAACGCCAAAAGTATGAAGCGAAAATAGTGAAAAATTTCGAAATTCTGCAAGAGACAAAAAAATCTAATTCGCCAAAAGTATGAAGCGAAAATAGTGAAAAATTTCGGAATTCTGCAAGAGACAAAAAAATCTAATTCGCCAAATGGCGATCGCGCGCTCCCTGCTTTATTTGCCTTTTCTGAAGCTACCCTCGATGGTAAAGATCCAGTATCAGACAGAAAACTGAAAAATTGAAGAAATAAAATAAATCGCTAACTAAAGAAGGCGTTTATAACTGCTGTCAATGTCGTTAACAAACCACAATGTATTTGTATGGAGAAAAGTTTGAAAAAAATCTGAAACACTTTCATATTTTAAATACTCACTAAAGTGCTGTATATTAAAAGCGTATCATAATCCATGCGCCGTCCCTATTTTTTTTCCTTGTTTAATTAAATTGAAAAGTGTATCATTATTCATGGCCGTGCCGTATTTTTCTTCCTTGTTCCACAAAACACTTCTTTGAAATCGAAATCTATAGCTGCTAAAACTGTTTTACAAGCTCCGCCAAGCATATTCCAACTATACTTCATCATTTTAAATACTGTTCGGAATGAACCTCATAATCCATGAGTGCGCTGTATTTGTCTTTCTCGTTGCATAAAATACATCTTTGGAATTAATACCTATATTAAATTTGCCTACTAAAGCTATTTTACAACCATCGCCAGGCATGGTTCGGTTTTTAAGATTTTTTCGCTGTACATTGCTTTGAATAGCAAAACTTTAATTGTGAACACCCTGCATATTTGGGTGATCACTCAGCTCAAAGTATATGCGTTGATATTTTTATATTTTAAATATTTTAATAAATTCTCAGATTTTGCTAAAATTGCGTAAGTTTTGCCAGGAATCACAAGTTTAGGAAGCAATAAATTAAACAAAATTTTGCAACTTGCTAACCAGTTATTCTACTTAAAACATAGGCTTTGAATGTTTTCACTTTTTTGAGTATTCAGAATTCGATAGTTTTTTACGGCTATAAAAGTATATTTATGTAATATACATCACATAAATACAGAAAGGTGGACAAACCAAAGACAAAAAAAAAGTTTCAACTATGCTGTGTGTTGTTAGTAAATTGTACTATAATTTTTTCAGAGATAAAATGTGTGTTTAAAACTTACTTGAGGAATTATTTTAAAACAGCGCTTTCAAATGTCCTTTTACTTATGCAATGAATCTCTATAAAAGAAATAGTAGTAATAATGCTATGCACTCAGCTTCTACGATGCAAGATCCTTTGCAAACTTAGCAAGAAAAAATATTTAAAAGATTTTCTTCCGTTTTAAATAGATCAACGTTATTGAAAGGTTCCTCAATAAGCACTTATTTTCAATCGTAATGTATTTAATATTAGAGATATATAAATGTCGTTACACATATCATTCTCATAAAGGAGTAGGAATAAAAATTTTAAAATGTAAATGCCCTTTTTCGAATTCCAAAAATATTTATGTCACAACACGTAAAAATGGACAGACAGGCAGATAAACCCCAGTCATAAACATCTTTCCACTTTCTTGGATAGCGTTAAAAATGTAAATATGCAGTTAACCCTTTCTAGCATAGTTGTTTTGTTTTGGAAACGCTGAAGTTTTTTTTAAACAGTTTCTCACACAAAAGTGAAAAGTGTATTTAGTGGAATCGTGATATGTAATTTATAAAGTGACCTGTGTATTTATTACTAATTCACAAGGCTATTAAAGCTGGTATAATTGTTCAATTCATGAGCTACCCATCCGATCGACAATAGCGAAAATTTGGTGGTTTGAAGGTAATACCACAGTGCCAGATAGAGTTAGTGCTTAGAATATTTTAATACTTTTGCATTAAAAAAAATCAAGCTATCAGTATCAAGCTAAGCCTGTGTTCATGTATTTGGGTAATTCTCAAAAAATATTAGAAAATCATGATTCTTTTTTTCAATCACACTGACATTTTTTTTTTCTTTTGTCATAGATACATTGATAAACACTGGCGTACATTCATAAAACCTAGTGTAAAGGAGTACAATAAACTAACATTTGTACAATTAGAATTCTTCTTTTTTTTTTAGAAGGTAAAATGCATTGTCCTGTTCCCGACTGGACATTTACTTATTCGTTAATTCATTGAACAACTGAATCATTTTAAAAGTTACAGAAAAATTGTGATTTCTGTTGTATGGCAAATATGTGTAAAAATTGAAATTCTTATTCCAACTTCGATTTTTTAAATTAATATTTGGGGAGAGAGTAAACATCTGTCATCTTTTTTAAGCTAAAAATCAATCGTGTATTTCAAAGGGTGAAAGCTGCACGGCTTTTGTTACATTTTACTAAATAAAATATTTTTTTGCCCAACAACAATTACAAATTCCACAAAAAAAAACTTCTTAACCTTTTAAGGCTCGGTGGTTGCACCATGAAACCAACTTATTTCAGCTCTTTCACTTCTAGTCGCAAAAAAAAATACGGTTAAATGTTCCCAACACTGAAAAAATACGCACAGGCAGCTGTACCAGAAAACTTTTCAACACTGAAAAAGTACGCACATCCAGCTGTGCCAGAAAACTTTCCAACACTGAAAAAGTATGCACAGCCAGCTGTGCCAGAAAACTTCCCAACACTGAAAAAGTACGCACAGCCATCTGTGCCAGAAAACTTCTTGAGCTCTGTGGCGCCAGGTGGGCTATTCGATCGATGTCATGTTGTTGGTAGTTAAATGGATGGATGGATGGCAGCGGCTGCACTTTTACAGCGTTGGACAGTCTATCCAGTTAGTCTTCTATATTGATGCGAAAATGCTTACGCTCCAAATTTGCTTGGAATTTAAATTGCAACATTTTTTTTTAGTATTACCCACTTACATTTTCTTGAAATTAAAAAGACTGCAAATAGGACACTTGCATTGTGATGGTATTTTTTTTTTCCTGATCTGTATCACCCTATTACATGCTTGGAAACTTTCTGCGTCTTATGATTCGACTCATTCGGTTTTGAAATTCGGAACATACACACACATAAAATTCTGCGGCTCCAGGGGAAACTGCGGCAGTTTCCCCTAAAGAAAACAGTTTAAGTATTGATAGAAACACATTACATTTATTTTTATATCTCCTGACGTGTCATTTTGAGAATATAGTGGCAAGAAATATTTTTCTGATGAGTTGGTGTTGTGCCCCAAACATTACGGACCAATAGCGAGATCGTTATTTACTTTTTTTTGCGTGGAATGATTTTTTCCTTTCCCTATACACAGTTATGGACATTAAAGGAATGCGTGTATGGAAAATAAATATAGAAAAATGGGTGATAAAGAATGAAAAAGAAAAGTAAATGTGGTCGCAGTACGTGAGTTGTCATTATATATTATTTTTATGTAAATAATTTTTTGCGCTTGCGTTTCATTAACTAGGGTTTTGCAAGAATTGGTTTCTTAACTATTGATAAATAAAAATAAAATCATTTATAGAGAGTTAGTGATTAAGACAAAAAGTATCATGAATATTTTTTTTCTAAAACAGAATTTTGGTTCGAAAATCTAAGTTTTTTTCTTTGACAGAAAATGCGCTTGTAAGGGTGTAGTCCACAGTTTTAGAATATTTGTCAATTAATTTGTATAAGAGGGTTAATTTAACATGTGAATTAAGTAAGTATCTTGAAAATACAAATTAAAAAATAAATAAATAAATAAATACATACATTTGTTCAATGATATGAATTAGCTTTAATTGTACTTTTAAGGACCCACTTCCAATCAAGGTGCAGCTGTTTGGTTTAACACAGCGATTGATTTCTAGTGGCACTACAATGTTATGAAAAAAGTTGTATTTTTAGATTGGTGTGGTGGGGTAAAATGGGTAAGTATTTCTTTCTGATCAAAAATATAAATAAACTTTTTTCAGTGATTCTTGTTCTTTAGCTTATACTTTCAGACTTCACTTGGCAAAATTTATACTCATGAAAAATTTTATTAATTGCCTTTGGAAACATAATTTGGAAACATTAGCTTTATCTTCTTTATTGAATCCGCATTCTTTTCTTTCTTTCTTTCTTTTCTCTTAACTCCAAAAAACTAATACTTTCCTTAAAATTTGAGTTCTGTTATTCAATTTAGAAAAGGTCTAATTTCATAATTCAATATTTTTGCATTTAAAACTAATATAGTTACATAAAATCTTTTTAGGTGTAGATGAGATTAATGCATAAAAAAGTTAAATGCTTAACGCTATTAGTAACTGAAAAGATCCAATGAATGAAAAAAAAAAAAAAAAAATGTCTGTGTTCAAACTGTTTCACCCCCACCTTACCGTATTCTTTTTTATTTATTTATTTAATTCTTTTTTAATTTTTTTTGCTTTGATATAACTTTAGTTCTGTATAATAATTTCATAAGCCACCATATTGGGCTGATAACTGGTGATATGCGAGTCTGATGGTTAATCTAACTTTATGTATTACTTTATCATAATACGACAATAATGAGTACAGTCGCAGACAGTAAGAGCACTGTTCTAACAGAAATGTTAGCGGGAAATGATAATCTATTGTACTTATGCTTCGATCGCTAAGAGCCCCTAAAATCCGCTTCAAACGGAAAAGTGTCCGTATTTAAAACTCACAACTAAAATGCGTCCGCTCCAATTGCGTTTTATGGATCACTAGATCACCACTGAAAAATATGCAAGAATGTCAGTTTTCGGATACACTGGCAATTTTACTAATTTTAACTTAATTTTATGAAATTTTAGTTAAATGGTGTTTTACCTTAAAATTATTTCACAACTGGTTATTTAAAATAAATGTTATAGCCATCATCTCTTTAAACTACGGCCGATTGAAGTATACTTTCTGATAAAAAAAATATTCGAATGAAGAGTAAAGCTTTTAAATAACGGCAAAATTTTCACAAGGGGATGTATACATATGAAAGCACTAAGAATTTTTACACAACCCGTACTTTCCTATCGTTTATATGTGGAAAAATATTTTAATGAAACTAAGAAGAACGTAGAATCCATGTATCGAAGTGGAACAAATTACGATATACTTAAAGTTAAAAATAATGATTTACACCAAGTTTCTTAGTGTGTTGGCGTCCGTTTTGTGGTAAATACAAACGTATTACCACGTTCGTTACTGTGACACTGTGGTCGAAAATGCCACGTTTGTTACTGTGTTGGCGTTCTTACTATGTTGGCGTCCGTTTTGTGGTGAAAGAAACATTTTCATCGGATAACAAACTGGATTGATTAAAGTTAAATAACGATACCTTTGTTTGAAAATGACAATTAAATGCATTCAAACACGTAAAATAAACAGGTTTAGTTTCATCTGAATTAATCGGTGCTGCATTATGAGAAAATCGATAATTTAGTCTTAAAAATCATCGACTAATTACGTCACACTTCCAGAGAAAGATTTTCAAATTGCAACAGAGAATGGTCGAGAAGATATAATCTAACACAGAATAATTATTAGGTAGGCAATGTTTCCAAGTAACATATGAAATTAATTTTAAAAAAGGGGAAAATCTGAAATTCCCTCAAGCTAACTTTGTAAGCAAGCTAATACTTTGTGCTCTCCATTTATTTTTTCAGTATGCTGGAAAATGCATCATGATACATAAGTGGGTTGTAGTCTTCATTGTTTCATTATGTTAGAAAATTATCATAATCCATACGTAGGCCGTATTTGTCTTTCTGTTAAACTGAAAAAGTGATCTAACCCTAAATCCTGCCGTAAGATGAATAACACCCAAGTATTAATAAATTTGAAAAATGATCCAACGCAAAATCCCGTCCAGAAAAAATTACCACGCAAGCTCTATAAATATATTTTTTAACTCAGGAAGTAGTACCAGACACATATTTCATTTCATCCCTTTGAATTTCTTTAATGCTTGAAGTAAAAGCAGTCAAGATATTAATATTTTTATGATGTATTTATTTCATTAGATCTATAGCAAGTCCAGTAGAAATTCTAGTAGGTATGAAATTTTTGCTATAGAAGACTTGTCATTGTAATGACTCTTAAAAAAATTAATAAAGTAGTACTTAAATATTAGATGTAATGAAACATGTAGTTATATGTATTTTAGTTGATTATATATTTTTTTGAACAAACGCAGCCAAAGCTATTTCTTAAGTTTACAAGGGATTAAAGTTATCACCTGATTGACCAATCATTATCAAAAACTTAATAAAGTGGCAAATAATAACTAACTGCTTTATTAAATGATCAGTGAAAGGCTGGAAAATATATTTATATATATGTATATATATATTATATATCCACGCATCTTTCCACTTCTTTCAAAATCCACACATGCTTCAACTTGTTTGACTTGAAAATAGCTACTGTCGTTACTGTCATTAAAAACTCTCAAACTTCTCTCAGAAAATCTATCCTAACTAAAATAGGCCTTACCCGAAGTCAAATGAACCTACCAAAAGATGCCAAACAGAAGTGCAAGTCATTTGAAATGTAATTATAGTTCTCTCACTTTAAAAAAAGGGAGATTTTTTTTTCCTTTTAATAAATAACGGAATATGTTTTCTAAATATTAGTGATAAGGAAGGAAGTATCGTATAAAAATTATATTTTTATTTCAATATGTATACAGTCAATTGTAAAAAAATCCATAGCTGAAGGTTATTCCTCATTTGAATAACTTTTGCAACTGGAACATGTTTCTATGACCTGTGGTTTAACAAATAATCGCTGTAGCATCTATTTTGAATGATTCGGTATGTACCTTATTTGGTCTGTTTTTCAAAGAAAAATAATTTTATGAACAGGCCCTGATTCTTTGATGTTCTCGTGCAATCTGCTCTCAAATGCATTTCGAACTTTTTTTTTTCTTGCAAATGGAAAAAAAACACATATAAGTAGATGCCTGGATTATGAATTTGGCTCATAAACAAACCTTTAATTATTTAATGGTCCACTTCGTTTCCTCTTCTTTTAAAAGTAAAGAAAAGAATGGATGTTCTTATAAAATGCAAATTCTTAATTATTTGAATCGTTAACAAACTTAAATTCTTTGACGTTCTTTAACTGAACGTATGTGATAACTTAGAACTACTATCTAATTTAAGAATATTTTTTTACTGTTTTTTTCTGTAGAAAATATCGTATATTTTACTATTTTGTTGATTTAAGTGAATATTCATTGGGGTTTTTTTTCAGACAAAACTAACCCATGTTGTAAAATTTATCGCTCTTACTATAATGGTTTAGCAGTTTAAAAAATGTTAAGAAAACTATGCAATAAAAACTGTGTCAGTCATTTTGTATAGCATAGAGCAGAAAGGTCAATATTGTGTTGGACATCGCTTAACAATAAATTAAGGACTTTTTTGGCAATAAATTTATATTTATTGCAAATTATTTTTTTAATTGATGTATTGTGTGAAGAATGCTTTATCTAAGAATACTATGATAAAAATTTTCGATGATTTTCTTCATTAATACTATTTTTAAATTCAATTCTTCTCTTATGATTAAAAGTTTAAACTTTTTTCAGCATACACGCAAATAGAGAAGGAAAAAAATGAAATGCCGTTTCTGAAAGAACTTGAACATATGTCATTTTCATCATTCTGTATGTCATTTAGATTTCTTTTCTTTGAAACATTCTCTTTTAATATGTTTTCTTAATGTGTCTGTACATGAAATTTCAAGTTTTTTTTTTTTCAAAAATCTTTAATCGTTCAGCCTTTAACTGGTGTATTGCGTGCGATAGCTTCTTTTAAAATTTACAATGAGAAAGTAATTTCCTTAAAAAATGGAAGCATGTTAATAAGAAAAAGTCAGACGTTTTCGGCGAAATATTTTGTGTGTGCGTGTTACTTCAGATTCATAAATTTTATCTTGAATTTAAAAGCTGCCGCTTGAATTCAATGAATTAAATTCAAAAATTAAATTCATTTCTCAACCCCCTCCCCTCCCTTTCTTTCTTTTTTTCAGCTTATGTTAAAAAAATAATTTATTTAGGTTCATTTTTGTTCAAAGCGCAAAGCATAAATAAAATAGAAAACCGTAAGCTGGAACACATCAATTTTGTTCTGTTTGAATTAGGTGGACGTCTGTACAAAAACGACCGCCCTAGATGTTAATGCGTTGGAATTACTTCGTGTACCCCAGTAAAAGAACTGCTCTTAAGGTAAATACGCATTGTAGTTTACCTTATGAGCAGTTCTTTGGGGCTGTAGGATACATGGCGCAGTATCAATAATACATAATTTTCGCGGGAGTTAGTACATATTTACTGCAATTAGGCGATGACGAGATAGGCTTGCCGATATATTTCGAGAAATTAGACCCACACTTCAACACTTCTTCCAAAGTGATTATTAGCAGGTACATGACGATGACGTTTCCGACCCCACGTTGATAAGTGATTCTGAAAACCGTCTTGGTGTATTCTACCTCTTCTAACAATTTTTTCTTCTAATTATGAATTATCCTTTATACAAAGGGCATTCCATAAAAACTGAGAGTAAAATCATAAAAAATCAAGAAATATATTTACAGCAAAAAATACATCATTCTTTTTCAAAATACCTTCCGTCAGATGATATGCAACGGTTCCATCGTTCAACCGACTTTTCAAAACAAGTAGAGAAGCCCTTTTCTGGAAGCTGCTTCAAAGAACCCTCCACTGCTGAAATAACTTCAGAATCTGTGTTAAACTTTCTGCGACGGAGCTTCTCCTTCAACGTCAGAAACAGCCAGAAATCGCATGGTGCGAGATCTGGACTCTAAGGGGGATGTGGTGAGATTTTAATATTGCATTTACTACGATATCGTTGAACAGAAGTAGCGACAAACGGGCGAGCATTATCGTGATGCAATGTCATCAATCATCTCCATTTCTGTAGGGCAAATAAAACAGTCCTTTAAACAAGCACGGAACTAGGAAAATAAAATCGTCTGCTTCGTTTAGAATTTTGTATAAACGTACAGTTAACAGTTTGAAAAAATCGCCTGCACTTCTATTTTTTAGTTTCGCGGTGTTTTCACTACGTAAAAAATAACTCTCAGTTTCTATGGAATGCCCTTTGTATACAGGGCGATTCATAATTTTTGGTAAAATAATTAAGGGGGGATATTGCACATAGTAAAGAATCAGAATCAGATTACAAGTGTGGTCAAAACCGCCGTTGTCACTTACCTGTTAATAATCACTTCAGGAAAATTGTTCAAGTGTTCGTCTAATTTCTTAACCAAGTTTCCTAAACAATACGCTCGTGTCCAAAAATTTCATCCACTAAATGAAATAGAATTTTTAAACTGTAAATTTTAGTAACCTTTATTTCTGAGAAAAATACATTAGTTTTTGTCGGACAAGTCGAACAAATTTCACTATTATTTCAGCACTTATTCCAAAGTAATTATTAAGAGCTACTTGAAGACGATGTTTCCGATCCCACACCCCAATGTGATTCTTATTCTTCATTGTGTGCCCTACCTCCCTTTAGATTTTGAAGCAGTAGTCATAAATCATTCTCTATGTCTTTCCGTGCTCTCTGTAATCAAAAAATATTCTTGGATTTCTTCTTGTAATGCTTCGCTGGGCTCCTAGAAAACGTTATTTAATATAAATCTAGAAGCCTGCGATCTTAATCAAAATACAAAATACTACGGTACACCGGTACGATGGTACAGTACTAATAAAATATAATTTTTGTGGCATTCATTACTCATTCGCACAGAGAATGGTCGAGAAGCAATGCAGAGATTGAAAAACGGACCAATAAATTCATTAACAACGTGAAGGGTATAAATAAAAGTTTAGAAAAGTATGAATACAGATGGTAATAGTCAGGGGTGGCGGCAGCGGGGGGATCGGAGGGGCCATGCACCCCCCGTCGTGGATCACTGCCCCCCTGTCGAGGAGTGTCATCGGGGATTTTTTTAGAGAATTTGTTGGTTTAGAAAAACGAAGGAAATTTTGCAACCAGATAAAAAATTCAATTCAAAGTGTCTGACCCGTCCGTAGAGGTTCCGTTCACTTCCATTCTCATTCTGCTTGGAATTATACGATATTCATATACTGAATATTGATTATCTGCAGCTCGGAATATGTTTCTCGAGATTCGAAGGAACCAGCGAACAAGATCCAAATTTCTAGGGTAAGCAGGGTTGCCCGATCTGCTGACAATTGCCTTCGTAAAGACCTTTTTAACTACGACTTTGGTGAAAATCACTGGGCTTTCCTGTTAACCAAGAACAGATAATTAATGACCATCTCATCATAATAATTTTTAATATACGAAATCAAACGAAATTTATCTGTTACTCGAATACTTTTTTGAGAGGCTGCGCAAGCACTGAAACGTAAAATTTTGGGGTTTTATCGTTTGGTCCCCTGTAGGAGTAGATGGCCCTCCCGTCGGGGAAAGTCTGGCGCCATCACTGGTAATAGTACAAGCATTTGAAATAAAGTTCTCCAGTTCGTCAATCAAGCATTTTATCAATATTTTTACTATGCATCCATTAAAGAATAAAATTAAAAAATAAAGAATGTGCATAAAATTAAAAAGTAACGTATATGCATCCTTCCGTGCTTTCTGTAAACAAAGAATACATTTCAAGTTTCTTCTTAATAATGCTACGTCGGGCTCCTTGGAAGCGGTATTAATTATGAATTTGGAAGCCTAGGATCTTAATCGGTGACCCTCTTAATTATCAAGATCCGGCGCTTGTAATGAAGCGGATGGGGGAAATTTGCCCTCCCCCCTCAGCCTTTTTAAAATTCAACACGGCTTCGAGACAGGAGATAACTTGATAATGCGAAAGAAGGGGTTATTAATTTGCGATAGAAAAATAAATGAGATTTTTTTTACGCGAACGGTATGAATATGCATACGTGGATGGAATACGGGACACTAATGTAGCGTTTAAAATCTTCGAGAGATTTATTATTGGCAAAACGTTACAAATGAGCAAAATGTTCCATTGTTTAAGCTTTCCAAACCTTCCGGTCCATTACATCTTTTTTTGAAAGGAATCCTGTTGCGAACGAGCTGTGATTAAGCTGTGGGAAAATGATCTGAATTTATGAAAGGCTTGTTTCCTACTTTATCGAAACCTGAATAAACAGGGCTGTACGAACACGCTAGGTTCTAAAAGATCAGAGTGTGAAGTACTGTTAATGTTAATATACTTTCCATTTTCTCAGCCTAAATTTGTCTATTTCGATACCCTAAAAGTGCATTGAAACAGCATTCTTTTTTCATCTCTGAGATTTATCTGTTTCTGTCTTCTAAAAGTGTAGTGGAGCAGATAATGGTCACTCACTTTATAGCATTATTTTTTTTTTACAAAACAGCTAAATCATGTCAAATCATACTTAAGCATTCTATTTTTTTATATCAAGTTCAAAAACAATGTAGCTATAAAGTAAATAAGCGAAAAAAATACTTTTACACTACTATAAAAACATCTTCAAGAAAGATTGTCTCTGAAAATCATGATTTTTTATGTCAGTGAAACATTTTTGAAAAAACTATTTTGTTGGCACAACTTGTTTTAAATTAATTCTCTAATCTGGATACCACTTTCGGAGATACTGTTAACCATCGTGCCACCTCCCCTTATGTCTAAGCAATTCCAAGACTAGCAACTGCTCTCGATCTCCCTCAATCATCTAAACAATTATAAGGATTCATTCTCAAAACAAATAAACTTGTGGACTTTAAAGCATTATTCACAACAATATAGCATCAACTCGAGTGGTCAGCTATTAAGTTGAAGACCAGAGAACAACTTGAGAAACCGTGTTTAAATGCATACACTTCATCTAAAATAGTCTTTTAGAAGGTCTTTTACAAAATCAAGCAAATAACTTGCATAGATTAGGTTCCAACGGCAGTAATTAAAAATCAAATACTTTAGTGCTTTAATTTCTTTAACCTACTGTTCTTTCTTTTTCTTTTGGAAATTATACGACAGTGATGTTTATTCAATTTATATTAGGTTATAACGAAATTTTCCCGCCTCCGCAAACATCGTCAGCACACAGTTCGCGTTGGAGTATTTGCTCATATTTTGCCAAACGATTTTTGGCATTTGAAAGGAAGAGACTTAGTTTATAAAACTGTGTTGGGAAATCTGTTTAAAAAATATATAGTTATCATTATGTACAAGATGTCTCAAATGGAACTATCACTCTACAGGATAAGAATCATCATTTACTTCCAGTTCTGCTACAAAAAGTCAACGACAGAATATTAACTAATTAATGTATATAGCTTTAAGTACTATTGTTGAACACTGTGCAGGTTTGGTACCGAAAGTTCAAAAACAAGGACTATGACATTCAAAGAAGCGGAGAGCTCTGGCTGGTCTATTGATGTTGATGAGACCAGCCTCCGAGAACTTGTGGAAGAAGATCAGCAATTAACCACTCGACAATTAACTAAGGAGTTAGAAGTTAGTTTTTCCAGCAGATTTGGCAGAAAACTTTCGTGACAGCCTGATATGTCACTAGCTGCGTGACTGCTGTTGCTCACACGGAAAAACTCAAGTATTTTTCTTATTATATGACTCTAGTTATTTCCATTGCTGTGTAATTTCAAAAAATGATAAATTCTTAGACTTACACCTTAACGATACAAATTTGAGATGGTACAAAACGCAGCTTCAAAATAGTTCTAATTCGGAAAGTCTTATCGTTTTGCGAAAATCCGCGCTTAAATCTGTTCAGTAGGTTCATAATCTGTAGAAGAAACACACATTTGACCATTGTCTTTTATATAGACAGATGTACTATTCATCCAACAGCAATCGTTGCCCAAAGATAACATGATTGCAAGAAAAAACAGCATTATCGCTCTTCGTTGAAGAAAAGTGCAAGCGATAATGTGAAAAGACCGCTTTCGTCCTAATTTTTCTTTCTATGCGTCAGATATAGAATTTCAGGAGCTATAAACCTTCTCCGGACAACAGGGATCATTTTTCGAAAAACCATGCTTAAACTGGCACTCGAGTTTTTGGTTTAGGGATCAAACACACAGTTCTATCTTGTATAAATAAATTCGTGTACAATGCTCAAAAGTCATTTGAGCAATGCTTCATTACATGTAAAAATATTTTTTAAAACTCCTAAAGCACAAGGAATAAAATAATTATAATATTCGAATGAAATCTCAATGCAAATGCAAATATTTTTAGAAAATAAATAAATAAATATGAAGATTATTAAATTCCGAAGGGTTTTTTTGCGTTTTAAACTATGACAAAAGTAGCTATGACGAAAATGCTATTTTTTTTAACAAAATTATTTGTGTCACTAACATAATTTATAGTAAAATGGTGACAATATGCAATTCTCAGCATCAGAGTTTTGATCTAGTCCAATAAGTATAATTCACATGAAAGGATGGGAATCTGAATTTTATAATAGCAATACCGTTTAAGGCCAATTTGCTTTTATTTTTGAGTACTAATAAAAAGTGAGTTATATTTGAATAGGAGCATATTAAAAATATATACTCTTAAATCTTGGAATGTTGTTTATTTTGAAAACATTTGATTTTTGTTTTACCTTACCTGGTTTTGATTTTTTATCGCATACTCTCATATTACTAAATTATGTAAGAAAAGTAATGGGATAAAATATCTATAGTATGCTTTCATATAAACTACTCTTGAAAATCGTAAGGGGAAATTTTTTTATGTCTCCTGTTCTATTTTTTTCTTTTTACTAACCTCACTTAACAAGTGTATAGATATTATATCATTCAAATGAACGTAAATAACGATATTTTCCCGTTGTCTACTATTTGTTTTATTCATGTTTTCAACAATTATGTTTTTAAAAGTATTTTAACAAAGTATAATCACTTGATTCTGTAGCATACAGCTACGTACTGCCATCTGTGAACGACATCTGCAATCGTTTTACTGCCTCGTATGAGGTTAAAAGTGGCAAGAGAGGGGAATTGTGCTGTACATATTAAATAATATTTTTTGTATAACTTTCTTATTTCTCAGAAATGTATAATATGAAATGTCGAATAAAAATGAATAAGAAATGTAAAATATGCCTCAATAATACACTAATAACGATTTATATTTTTCAAATTGCAACATTTCATTAACATCTACATATTTCATTGCTAAAAGAATGACTTATTATTTCTGTCTATTTTGCTGAGGAGATTATTTTACTTTCTATTTTGAATACACAATTCCATTTTAATTGCATCATTATGTCGTTCTCTTTTTTGTTCTTCTTCTTTCGCTTTCCAAGAGACTCCAAGCTTAGGCCCAAACTTTAGCTCCATCAGAATCCGTTTTCATAACACGCCTCTTGAATACGCCAAGATAACATATTAATTAAGGAGCCCTTAATCGATGGGCTCTTAATTATCAGATTCGCTGCGTAATGGAGTGGATAAAAGAAAGTCGTTTGTCCCTTAAAACCCAACACGTTGGTTGATTTAGGAGAGATAATTTTATGTGGAGCTTATGGCAGGAAATTGTGATCGCATTGATTAGAAGGATTGTTCGGAATTTTGTGTGAGTCTTTAAAGCTGTTGATTTGAAAAATTTTTCAACAGGGTTTTTTCCCCCCGTTAGACATGCAAATATTTAAATGCCCTTTCACTTGCAGGGAAAAGCTTGATAACTGGTGACTTTTTCATTCTTTTGCAATTCACACATGCTCATAATTCATATTCATTTTCGACTGAGGTTGCCATTCATAGAGTTCTCCAAATATTCTCCCATGGAGATTGGCGTATTGAGCAGCCCAAAATATTTCATCTTGCCGTGGGTGGTAAATAGCCAAGTTTTACCGCCAACAGTACTGTGGAGTTTTATGGATGGCTAACCTATAAAATTTGCGAAACATGCTGAAAAGCAATCTTAACCATGAAGTAATTTGCGATATTTTTAAGAGGGAAATAAAACAAAGCACCTCGCAACCAATTGAACAACGTGCATTTTGGGCTTGATGTATTTTATCTGAAGGGCCATATGACCTGCCCTTTTAACTTACAGAAGTGTGGAATGCAGTTTGCGCAGAAACATTCTTGAATTTTATGAACGTCTAAAATAACTTGTTTATTGCGAAACAGTTCACAAATTCTATGACGATTGAAATTTTCTTTATTAGAGAAACACCTTTTAATACAAGGCTAAAAGCTCATTCTTTTGATAACTTCAATTTTTATAGCTCAGACTATTGTGATATTTTAGGCGGAAAAAGTTATTTTACATGGGGAAAAAACCTTAATGAAGCATTTTCATAAATGTAATCCGAACCTCATGTCTCATTAGCCGGCATAAGATTATTGTTATTCATCGATGCTAAAAATAAGTGGCTATAAAAGTTTGGTGTTTACAAAAATTTTAGTTCAAATCGAAGCAGCCAGATCATTTAAAATGGATAGGGGGGATACTATAGGATACTACCTTCAGGAACGGCCTACCTATTTGGTTTAAAGCCTGTTTTAGTTCCTGAAGTGTCCTACTGTCCTGCTGAACCCTAGCTCTAGGCTCAGGTCCAGCAAGCAGCGGTTTCCCTCATTTTTATTTTATTTTTTTACAGCACAATTTTTGTATTACAATTGGTAAAATACATCAGTGTTATGCAATATAAAGGCAGTTAGTTTACAATGGTTTACAATTGCTCACAATATTGTTCTTAGTAACATTTGACCATAGATACATATATTTAACACGTTCTTCTTTTTTTCTTTTTACAATTTTGAAAGTTAAAAAAAAGTAAATAAATATCTAAAAGTAAACAATAGGCTTGAGAATGATAAACTTAAAAAGTAATTTTGAAAAATTTAAACATAAATAAATTCAACTAATATTCAAAAATGTGCTTTAGAAAGAAAGTTTTTTTTTTTTTTTTTTTTAATTTTGAAAGCATACATATACATATAATAATATACTGAAAAATAAATTTTGGCTTCGATATGAGAAGTGTATTTTTTTAAATCTAACGAAATAAGAGCAGCAACAAAAATTCTATGTCAGGAAATAATGCTAATAAAATCATAATTAAAAAAATTGTTCTATTTAAGAGTTTTTACGTGGTTTTTATCAACTGAAATTCTTGTATTTATTTAATCTGAATCGCTTACTGGTGTATGAGGTCTTATATCAATCGGATGAATATACTTGGGTTGATTATTTTGTAGTTCTTCAATCCCTTTTATTATTTTGTTGCATAAGTTTTTATTTTTTAATACATATGCAGCCCACTGCTCATTACTTTGTTTTCTGGTGATCTGGAATTTAAGAAAAAAAAAGAACGTGTTAAATATATGTATCTATGGTCAAATGTTACTAAGAACAATATTGTGAGCAATTGTAAACCATTGTAAACTAACTGCCTTTATATTGCATAACACTGATGTATTTTACCAATTGTAATACAAAAATTGTGCTGTAAAAAAATAAAATAAAAATGAGGGAAACCGCTGCTTGCTGGACCTGAGCCTAGAGCTAGGGTTCAGCAGGACAGTAGGACACTTCAGGAACTAAAACAGGCTTTAAACCAAATAGGTAGGCCGTTCCTGAAGGTAGTATCCTTACAAATTTACCCTTATAAATTTACCTAGAACTACAGTTTCGTGATTACATACAACAATAAATCAGTTCAAGTTTTAGAAGGAAAATTCTGGTGATCTGGTGACAGTTTATAATAGAGTAAGGGCTGTCAAAACTGAAGTTTTAGCACTTTTAACGTTTTTAATGTAAAAAATTGATAAAATGTAGCAAACATACAAAATGTATCGAAATTAATTGTTAATTATGAATGGTACATTTAATATTTCAAATATTCTATCTAGAGTATAGCAGCACGACTCAATAAGTTAATGTGAGTGAGAAATGGATAGGGGGGGAAGGAAAACTTCGTATACTGCACTGCACTGCATGATAGCTCTTTATGCAAAAAAAAAGTATTTTTGCAGGCAAAGACAAGTGGTGCCTCGTTCAAATAATTTAAAGAAAAAGGAAAGAAAAGAAAGGGGAAAAGCTTTGTATTCCACACTGCACTGCACGATAACTCTTTATGCAAAAAAACTAGTTTTACAGGCAAAGATGAATGGTGTCGCGTTCAAATAATTAAAAAAAAAGAAAAGGAAAGGAAAGGAAAAAGCTTTGTATACCACACTGCACTGCATGATAACTCTTTATGCAAAAAAAAGGTATTTTTGGAGGCAAAGACAAGCGATGTCTTGTTCAAATAATTTTAAAAAAAGAAAGAAAAGAAAGAGGAAAAGCTTTGTATACCACACTGCACTGCATGATAACTCTTTATGCAAAAAAAACTAGTTTTACAGGCAAAGATGAGTGGTGTCGCGTTCACATAATTAAAAAAAAAAAGAAAAGAAAAGAAAGGGGAAAAGCTTTGTTTAGCACACTGCACTGCATGTGTGATAACTCTTTACAATGATAACTCTTTATGCAAAAAACTAGTTTTACAGGCAAAGATAAGTGGTGTCGCGTTCAAATAATTAAAAAAAGAAAGAAAGAATTAAAAACAGGGGAAGAAAAAGAAAAAGTTTTGCATACTGCACTGCATGATAATCCAGCAAAAAAAGTAGTTTTACATGCAAAGACAAGTTATTTTTCGTTCAAATAAAAAAAGGAAAAGCCTCTGCAAGATAACTCCGTATGCAGAAAAAGAAGTTTTACAGGCAAGGAAAAGCGGTCTCTCGTTCAAATAAAACAAAATAACAAAATTATTAACTAGCACGCCTAATTAATGTATATTATTTGTCTGCCAGTGACCGAAATTCAACCTTAAAGCATTAAATTGTTTTATTTGAGCGTGAATAAAGTTCTGTCAAAGAGTATGTCTCAAGATTCCTACTAAAGTGACCACTTTGTCTAAGAAACCATCTGCCTATAGTGACCACTTTTGTACAATTTCACTTTACACACACCACACTTTTCTGTGAGGACGATGTTTCTGTGAAGACTCTATCATATTTTGCTAAATGCAAAGGCAGCACCAGCGAGTGGATCATAGGGGTCATCTCCCTCTACCGACCTTCGATTCCACATGTTCCCGTACGATTTCACACATTCAGTTTGCGTTTTGAACAATTTAGGCTAATCTAAAAAGTCTAGAGGCCCACTCGGAAAATTCTGCCTAGAGCCGTCCTCGGGTTAAGGCCCATTATGTCCGGAGTTATAAAATCTTAAAACGTTGAATGACTGAACTCTACTTGCTGGGGCATACAACTTAGCATGTATAAAAACTGGCTGCCTCAATTACACTTTTATCGAATGATTGTCCTTGTGATTTATTCACTGTCATTGCAAATGCAGGTATATTTGTAAACTGAGTTTTTTGGAAGGATATATGGTATTTTTCGGTTAGGCAGGCAGGTGCAAATTCCGCCAACTGTTTTTTTCGGGGAAACGTTTAAAGACAACTTCCGAAACACTGTCGTTCCCCAAAACAGAGCCAGAAATTTTAATCCCTATACAAAATAGTATTTATGTACAGAATTCAATGTACACAAAAATATAATTATGCTAAAAAGAAATTTGTATGCTTATTAGTTGTATAATATGGAATCGGGGAAAACGTGTGGAATTCAATTAAAATTCGAAATTAAATTAAACTTCCAAAATATGGAAAGGGATAAACAACTACGTACTGGAAATCTCTTTAGGTTTGTAAGCATTTGGCGCAGATCACAATTATTTGGCACTTTTTCACTTGCTCGGGGCTAAAAGAAAAAAAATCCCAAACCACTCATAGTCAAAGAATTCAAAAACTCTACTGGATAGTTATTGATTTCATTGCCATCATTTTATCGTAGCTATGGTGATAAGTTCTCTATTCATCAGATATTCGTTTAAGTCAGCATTAATGAAAGTTCAGTCATCATTTTTAGGTTCTATTTTAACTGACTTCAGTATGCTATTTGAGAGTATGTTTTCGGAAATATTTCAGTACACTTTGTTAATAATATTATTTTCATTCCCTATTAATTGCAGAGGTATTCAATAATATTTACTGATAAAATTTGCTTTAGCATACTGCGTGACGGGAGATTGTGAAGAAATTCTCGAATTGGTGCGTTTCTGTGGAGAGTCTCTTGGATTGCAACCTGCCCTGTTCGGTTCGTTTTTCCAAAGCTTTAAAACATGAAATTTACAACACTTCGCGCACTTATCGGCCGTCTAAAAAAGGTCGCCAAGCACAGAGCTAAAGCACATTTTAGTCATTGGCGTTTCACCAAACTGGGGAATAATTTCCCTTTTCGCATATTTTGTTGTAATACTATAACCCTGTCGTACTGCTGAAACTTAATGTTGTTATTTCAAAATTAACAGAACAATGGAACCATCGCCCGACTTGGTGCAAAATATTTCGCACCAAATTACTTCTCTAATTTTTTACTCTGCAATAGCACATTACATAAAAATTTTAACATCCACACAACCATCTCCATACGAACTTTAACTGTGCCAAATTTCGCGCTCATCCGTTCGCGCAATGCGCTGCAAAAGGACAATGTGCTACAAAGGTTTTCCTTAGCGTATTTATATATACATAGATTATGTAAGTATACGAGAGTAAGTGATTAAGTAACTCACAAATTCATATGCCATTAAATAGTAAAAAATACATCCAAAGAATGCCGGTAGTTAGCTATTATAGCCATAAAAAGCAGAGACTCTGCCCCTTACGATTTTCATCTATTTAGTTTAGAAAAATCAAACACTTTGTAGATGATAATGATGTTCAACACGATGTTCTGTGGATGAGACAGGAACCCATAGAATTTCGTGCAGCTGGAATTCGAGCGCTGATAACTGCATTGTTGGAGATCATGTTGAGATTATAAAACTATATTACGGTAATGAATTTATTTTTAACTTAAGTTATTCGATCACGGTAAGATTCTTTTTTCATCTTCGATGTAAGTTGTAGGGGTGTTTCAAAATGGCTTCTGCGCGATTATTTAGAAACCAGATCACATGCAAACACGTGATAGATATTTCAAAAAAGCAAGACAAATTCGGGGATGTCATTCAACTGATTTAAGTTTCAAAATTCAAACTATTTTAGAAGATATTAACAAAAAACAAAAAAATATCAGGGTTGCCATGCTTGGCAATTTCGGCGGCATAAAATGATTTAGCTTTTCGAATCCGCTTTCGAAGCAATGGACAGAAATGTTATTCGTAAAAATAATTGAATAATCTTTAATTGTCACTTTTAATCAAAATAGCACCTGCATACGAAAACAGAAAAAGAATTAATTGTTTTAGATAAAAGAATATGGATTTATTACACAAAATAAACCTAATTTTAGAGTTTTACGAAAAAATAAAATGTCTGGTTTGCCAAGTTTAGATATTTTGAGCAAGTAGATTGCAGAAGTTGTTGTAAATTTAAAAAAAAGAGGTAAGTGACCTACATTAATAAATCCCTTGGTAGTTTCATCAAAAGAGACTACCAAGTATTTTGGGACCTTACTTAATGACTTTCACTCGTATGTAAGTGTAACAAAGTTATATTTACACTAGTGCAACATTGGGCTTTGGAGAGTAATCAAAGATCAATGAGACGAAGCAACGCTGAGCATTGAAGAATGTTCGACAGTCGCCGTCTAGGTCCACACGAGTTAAACCAGTTTTTGGGGTTTGCAGTCAAACAAAAATATCCTCCCTACGTTTTGATTCCAAGCTCTATGCAGCACATTTTCTTCTACAAGTGTTTGTAAAAATACCGTAACAAAACTGGATGAAGTCTTATGTGATTAAGGACTAAAAACGGGAAGTGGGGAGATTTGCCTAAGATTTTATTTATTCAATATTGAAATTGTAAGAAAATTGCTCTAGTGCATGATATAATAGGATATTATTTGGGGGGGGGGACTATTTTAGATCAGACAATATTCTGGTTTAAGCGGTTTATTTCAGGTCGAAAAACTTCAACTAATCTGTTAAACAGAATATAATAGCTACGTCATTAAAACTGGAAAAGCTTATTTTCTCTCTTTTTTTTTCAAACATAAATATTTTTTTTTTCAAGTTGTGATATTTTTCTCGCAGAAATATATTAATTAGTCTCTTAATGCGCCTTTATAGTTTCAGATGCAATTAACTTGATCCATTTTTTAATCTCATTGACTGAAATATCTTGGGCTAAATTTAACTTTAAAAAATAGCTTGTGAGAAGTTCAGAAGAAGGTAATTTTTTTTCTCAACTACTTTAGAAAAGCAGATTAACCGAATCTATAATGAAGCTTTTAATCGAGGTGTTTTTTTTCTTATGCTGATATTTTTTTTGTTAAAGTTTCGATAAAGCAAAATGAGATGGGATTTAGAAACAGGAGAAAAAACACATTAAACCTAAACCACTGCATTTAAAAGACTATTTAAAAGACAAACAATAACTGAAAAGAATTCATTATCCAAAAGAAACTGGATGATCGATTATTTTTTTCACTTTGTTCTGTACAGTAGTGAGGAGACAGTGGTATCTCAGAAGTAAAAATATACTTAACTTTTTTTAATGATAGAGCTTTTTGAATATTTCAGGATATTTACAAAATCAGTGTATTCGTATGTGCGTGTTATACAGAGTTTCGAGCTATTTGCTGAAACGTGACGTTATTGCTATTTATCATTTATTATTTGATTAAAATTCCGTTCGCGTATCACATACGACTAAAGCGAATGAAATGATATTACTTAGTTACTCTCTAACCTGTAATATTTTAAAAATACATACAAATTATAACTTCGTTTTCTTTACTTTTGGCAGTATACTACATCCATTTTGTGTACTCCTAAAATGCTGACGAAAGTTCTTGCTTTTTGGAAATTTGCATTCAGTACTAACCCGTCAACGACGGGTACTTCAGCTAGTATAGAAATAAAATCATTGAATAACGCATATCACGGAAGGGAATTCCCCTTAAGCGAAGGATGACCTTGATTACGATTGGATATTGAAATTAGAACTGGATGCTGCTTCTTTAGTAAGTTTTGGGCTACTTATGCATTTTACTTAAGAGCAAAATGACAATCTACATACAGAAAAACGGATACATAGTAGTGTTTTGAATTACGTGAGGGATGCTTCCCAAGAATCCCCGCCTAAGTGAAAATTTCTCGTTGTCAGAAAGGGCATATATACGGCTTTTTTAAACACACATAGGCTTTAATTTTAGACACTTATAAACACCCCTCAAACTATTTTAAACTATTCCCTAGCTATGCAATGCCATTTCCCCTGTTAGATACACACTCGTGAAAAACTCGCGTGATATCCAATTCGTGTAAGTTAAACGCGTTATATCGTGAGTCCACTGAACACATTTTTAACTATAGTGAAACTTCTCAGAAGCGACCACCGTCCGTTTCGATTAAAAAAAAAAACAATCGTTATGAGAGGTGGTCGCTCAAAGAAGTATAGACATTTGATAGTCAAGGGGAAGAAAAACACTAAAGCATATTCTTTGTATAAACTGTATAAACTGTATAAACTGTATATAAATATTTAAAAAAATAAATTTTGGTAAAATATATTTTGGATTGTTTTATTCTTTTTCCTCTTTCCGAGAGTACTTCTCTCTGTACTTTACTTCTTAAATCCAACAGAAGAGCATTTATCCTGATATTCTGCATGCATTCTGAATTTGCCATAATAAAATCCATTTTTTAAAGTTTTAAATTTGTTTCTTGGGTTTTCGCACAACCAAGAGTAATTCCTCCCAGAATTTCCTTTTCGTGTCACTCGATCACATCAATGAGCTGCTCCACCGGTAAAATCACTCATTTCTTACACATGTCTTTTCTCTAACCTACCATATTTGTACGTAAAGTGTATGTGTACTTGCACCTGCTGTCGATTTGCAGTAGAGCGATTGTGGTATCTGTTTACCTTATTTCCGGTAAAATGCAAGAAATTTTCTGACAGGGAACTGGGACAGGTCGCTTATAGAAGGTTGTGTGGTCTCTTCTAGAGGACCTATCAACATTAAGTAGATAGGGAGAAAAATCGGTGTCTTAAAAAATGGATCGTTGGAAGAGAGGTCGCTTAAAAGAGGTGGTCGCTCATAGAAGTTTCACTGTTCACTGTATATGGAAATAAATTGTAATTCAAGAACGAAATGGAAGTGAAAGATATTTCTTGTTTCTTCCGAAACTTTGTACACTCGGCCTACCAACCAATACACAACTTTTCTGCTCACAGAAAAAAAAAAAAAAAATATATATATATATATATATATATATATATCTTTTTTTACGCTCCGCCCTAATAATATGCAATCGGTAATGTAAGAAATTCGAGCGCATACCTAAAGAAATGCTACGCACAGATACTTAGAAATAGCTTTAAAAATCAGGTTTCTCGTATCCTTTCAACAAAGTGAAATTAATTTATATACAAGAACAATAAAAGTTCTCTCGAGCTCTGAAAAATAGTGAAAAACAATAACAAGTGGAAAATCGGAAGTAATGAATATAGCTGCAGGCTATAAATTCATCGTAAAAGGGAAATAATACTTATTGGTAAAAAAAGAAAGTTACTTTAAAAAAATATTCTGTATAAGAAAAATTAGACGTTAACTTAAAAAAGATTTTTTTGACTGTTTAGGTTATTTTCTTTATCAGGAAATTATCTACGCGAACGATATTCTTTTTGTTTTAGTTGAAAAATTCCTTCACTATATCAGGTAATTACCTACTTTTTTAATCTCTTTTTTGAAAGGAAGGAATAATTCTTTTTTAAGTGCAACATGATCTTCTTTACCTGATCTTGATTACTTTTTGAAGTAAAAACAATTTTATGTATTATGGTATAAGCGAAATATTCTAGGCATCCGTGTATTTTCATTTCGAATTTTTAAAATTATTGTTTGGGCGAAAGAATGCAGCTAAAATAGTTTTTAAATATTCGAATAACATTCTATTTTCAGAAGTTCTGAAACGATCTTATTTATAGAAGTCTACAAAATATAAAATGTTCAACTTTTACTCCTAAAAGGCCAGATTGATTTGGTTATAAATTCTGTACAGATATCCAGATAAGCATAAAAATTTTAGGCTACATTAGAAATCCGAAAATCCACCCGTTCTGTGATTGTTTGGGATTTTTCGCGATTTTAAGCTCCAAAAATAGCTTTTGTGATATCCATTTCATATTCGTAAGTTTAAAAAAAAGTGAATAATTTGCCTGACAAACTCAGGTATCGTAAAGGATATGACACCATTTTGATGTCGCTAGGGAAAAAAAATGGTTAATACTGTTGTGTTTGCAAGTTGTGACGCGAAAATGCTGTCACTGGTGAAATGATTCCACAAATTCTCATTTTTAAATTCACCATGATTCAATGCAAAAAAAAAAAAAAAGTAACAAGAATAGTTTAGCCCTTTTCAGTTCAAAATATTCTTTGCTAAAAAATTAAATACACTGAAAGCTTTGTGATTTATTTTTCCTTTTGTTGGACACTTTTTTTTAAATTTGGAATTTAAAAAATGGATCGCTAACATTAGCGAGTCGTAGCAAAGCTAACTCGATAACAGGAATCTGTGATGAAGATCACATATTTTGTATTAATTGTCATTTGTTTTCAGTTTCATAAATTTAATATATTAAATCAAGCATTTACACTCTAAATTCTCTTCTCATTTTTAACTACACCAGCTTTTAAAATTTTGTATTACGCCTTTTCCCACATGTTCAATTTCAGTTAACTGTTTATCGTAATTGTAGTCCTAATTGTATGCTTAAGTTATTCTTTTACCTGTTTCTTTATCTCAATAATAACTCGATGTCAGTTGCATTTCTTTCGCTTTCCTAGCTGTTAAGAAACATCTGTTTCTCGTGCAATGCTTTTACATTGAATTAATATGCACCTATGCTTAACGGTCTTCCTTTGTGCGTACAATACTTTAATTCTTTCATTACCAAGTATGGACGTACATCAATTAAATTCTGTTGAACTAATTTTCTGTCACACGGGTTTACTGTAATTTGGCTCGTTTTATTTGCAATAGTTGGGTGCCCTTCTGTTTGTCATGTCTTCCCATCTATCTGTTGTCTAAGATTATCCTTCGGTTTTTCGGCGTTTTTAAAAATAAACGTATTATTGGCCCTTGTTTGGGCGTTCCTTCAACATGTGAAGTTTAACTTTTCGCCAACCTCCTGATCATCGTTCGATTGAATTTCTCTGCTGTTCCGGCAGACCCTTTTTGACCATCTCATCTGAGTGTCTTCCAGCCACCACCATCCCGTGTTTATGCATCGTTCCTAAGAAGTTAAATAAAGGTTTTGTTCTCCTGCAATTGCCTCTTTTAATTTAAATCCCCCCAACTAACTTCATCGTCATAGAATATTCTTTGTGTATGATATAAACAGAGGTTTAATTAATGTCACGCAAAAGCAGTTCCAGTAATGGTTGATATGATAGGCGATAGGGTCTCTTAAATGGTACTCCAAAAACTCTTGGTACTTGAAAATGGTACTTGAAAAAATATTTTGTTTCTTTCTATGTACAGCTACAAGAAAATCAAGGGGGTAGCTTTTGCAACGAAAACGCTGTTGTGGTTCTGTGATACTACAGTTTTAATCTCACTTACAATTAAAAATTGACCTTTTGAAAACTAAGATCCTCAATCTATTTCCATGATCCATTGAATTAGTACGTTTATTAGTTGCTCTTGTGAAGCTAGCTGAGTGAAATCATAAAAATTATGGAATTATTGGGGTCTTAATATAAATTTTACACCAAATTCGTGCAAAATAATACACTCTTGGATGCTGAGTAAACGTTCGATATCCAAATAACGCGGGAAATCGCTAAAAATCGGAGAACGGGTAGGCGCTTATAGTCGAACAGGTTTTATAGTCGAGTCGCTTACAGTCTTCTCCGTTTTACTTTCATGTACAAAACTTCAAATCCATCGATCGAATACTGAGTATCTGTAAGAGTAAGCACTTCTATAACGTTTTATTTTGGAGTGGTACAATCTCGGAATCTTATTTATATTCTGGCATCAAAATGACGTCGATCTCATGTAAGATAGATACCTCACTTTCTTCATTATCGTTGCACGATTGGATAAATGGGCGTGGATGTGAAAATTGTGAAAAATTAGTTAAAAATCAGGGAAAGTGTGAATATTCAGGTTTTTAAAGTAGTGCATAGATTTTTCTCTGTTTTTTTTTTTTTTAATATTATTGTGTAAATTTGCAAGCCGATTGCACCACAGAGTAGATTTTGTTATGTTTTTTGAGCATATATATATTTTTTTTATTTTTGGGAGCAATGGCGATCAAAGTTTTGTTCTGGAGTTTGTACAATCCGTAATTGTTACACCTAATATTTTATTTTTAAGCTAATAATAATTACCGTGAATAGTTTTTGCTTAGTAAAATTAAAGAAAAAATATTTTTATGTAGATTTATGCAATAAAAATTATTCCTGCACGATTCAAAAACTGAACTTCAAAAATGGTTACGTTATATTTTTTTTAACGTCTCATAAGCATGGAAAATGTTAATTTGTTGATACACAAAATCATGTATTTTCAAAACATTAAAAGTAAATGCTAATACTTGCTTTCTTAACTTTAATTAAAACAAGCGTATTTAGTACGTGTTAGTCTATTTTGTTCAATAGAATAATTATTTTGCTTTATCGCTACATACTTTAAAACTGTTATGAATACATTTTTCTGATTGTATCATTAAATATAAATTTCCGCCATTCCTCCCTCTCCCTCGTTGATTTTTTGGCAACCTATATCTTTAAAAGAAGCTTTTGAAGTGGTAACTACACTCATTCCACTTAAGGCATTATTACACGAAGGAATTTTCGTGCGATTTGGTTGCTGCAACCAGTTGCAGAAACCTCTTTCCTGGAAATTTCCCTCGGTTACCTAGGGAACAGTCAACTCCAACTTTTCGTTCAGAGGCAAAAATATTGCAGGTTGCTGGAAATCCAGCCAATCGTAGTGCTTCCTATTTCTACGTCACAACATAAGATGGCGGAAGAGTCAGCGTCAGCCATACCGTTCGTAGTGAAAGTGATGAGCGTGTGCGAAAACAAAATTTCCGTGAATGGACATGGAAATTGATTTGATTGGAGAAAAGAAAAATAAATATCAATCCGATCCGAAGATACACGAGGTATAAGCAACCAACGATATGCTATTTATAATTACATGCTCTAGCAACCGCCAATTCGGCGAATCGCTGACGTTTGTGAACACAGCAGGGTTTGTTTACTGTGGCAACCCTGCGTGCTTATCTGGGCTCCCTGACCTGCTGGAATGAATTGCAGCAACTGGTTTCTGCAACCAAAATTGCTCTAAATTTTTTCCGTGTAATAAAGCCTTTATTTTCCATTCCCATATAATTGCATTTTTCTTTGTTATTTTTGTTTTCTTTTTATTAATGAAGAAATTTAATGAGAAAATAAAGAATAATATTTTGTAAAGAACATTTTAAAGTCGAATTAAGAATTGCTGATAATGTGTCAGAGAGAAAGGGAAATTTATGTAAAAGAAAAGAACATAACTGGAAAAATGTTAATGAGAAATGCAAATAAACTTTTCTTTTGAAATAATTATGTTGCATAATATCGATTTCAAATTATTTATTATTGAAAAAGAGGAGTAAACACTGCACTTAAAAAACTTAATTTGGTAAGGTACTATGAAACTAGAGATAATTTTTTACATGTTGTTTTACTGTATTTGTTTTCTTTAACTGCTGCACCTTTAACAAAATTGTTTGAATTCATATAAACGATAACCTTAAAAGTTTTTAATACCTCAAAACATTCTTATTTTTCAATAAATGTTATAATATGTTTAGTTCTTTTTTATGAATGAAATCTTTTTTCAATGTAGATAATATACTAGGTTGAAATAATTTCCCAAAATAGAATGTTTGAAAACTCAGGAGTAATCACTGCTTTCAAGAAATCCATTGATAAAATCTGAAATATTTAAGCAATGTAAAGATATTTGTAGAAATCAGGAACCTACTTCAAAAAATTTTTGAATGGAACTTCGTTAATTCCATTGTAGCAATTTTTTTCAATAATCTATCAAAAAGTATTCTAGTTATAGATTTAAATAAATAAGTAAAAAATAAATGTATGCAGATCTCAAATTCAAAATTTAAAATGAGAAACAATTTAGAAGTCTTTTCATGTATATAATATCAATTGACCCAAGGAATTCTTCAAAAGAATTCTTCATTTCCAAACACCGAACTCAAAATTGATTTTGAGCCCGAAATACGTAGTACATATCAATCTCCATAACTATATAGAACTTCATTTTCAATTTTGAGAACTTTTACTGGTTTTTCTTGCGTCTTATTTGTATCCCGCCGGCTACATTTTCTGCGATTCTTCATTTTCTATACATTTAGCCATCGGATAAAAACGTCTGAAAAGTTTTTTTCAGCTTCGAGTTATGTAAATGAGAAAAATAAAGTTCTTTAAGTTGTTCCTGATCAGTTTTGAAAATTAGAAAATAAGAGATAGTTTGAAAATTGTAAAATATTAGATGAGTAATAGTAACGGATAATACACTTATATTAGGGTGATTCCAATTTGGGGAGAAAATATCAGTTTAAGAATTTGGTTGATGCTATTATATTTTATGTTCATTTTCGTTAAAAAAGTAAACTGCCAAAAAATTAGAATTACATAAAAGAAAATGAAGTTTGTAAAACGATTTCTTGATTAGAAAATGCATTGAAGTTTTTAAACAATTCCTTTTATTTTTAACTTTTTAAGAAATTTTGTCATTGTCGAATAACTTTACTTTCGCGTGCTTTCCAGTAGTAATAATAAAGTATTTCAAATGCACTGCATTTTTACCGTTTAGATGGTTTATGGGTCCAAAATGAGCTTTTCATTTTTACTTGTATTTAATATTTAAAGTATGATAAATGTGCAATGAAAGCCAACCCATGCAAATCAGGCTTCCCCTCAGAAGGTGACTATTTAACGATTTCCACCCCTCCCCACAGAACATTTTACTCAAAGATTTTTTCTTTTTCAGGTAACAAAATATTTCTTCAAATTTAATTTCGGGATTTTATCTCGTAATCGGATTTTTTCACCGTAATCTTTGCACAGTGTATGATTTGATACGTTGCGCTTTCCAAAAATCTACACAGGTTTTGAAACGTATTTTCAATATTTTTACTTTTATGTTATAATATGGTGTTATACCGAATAATTTATGATATTATACCTTGAAAATACTGGAAGTACGTTTCAAAACCTCGGTAGATTTTTGGAAAGTGCAACGTATCAAATGATACATTGTGCAAAGAATAGGGTTAACTGCAACTTCGCTTACATAAGGGTGTTTCTTCCTTCACAGCTGCATATCTCTGTTTAAGTTTCTGAAACTCGTTTAGTCGTTTATGAGCCCACAGATAGTGTGGAAGAGAATGCAAATTATACTCTAAAATTAATGACGGTGCCACAGACAGAGATGCGTGTCGGCAGCCGATGCCTTTTGGACCTCCCCGGGGGCGTCCAAAAGGTGCCCCCCCCCTCCAGAGGCTGTTCTTCTGCCCGTGAATGGCGAAATCGGCCGTCAGGGACAGCCGGGTGGACAGAGTTGACATCAAGAAAATTCTCAGTGCATTTTTTGACCAGGGCTGTAACAGGTGTATCAGACCCAGCCATGGAGGTCCGCCGGTGACAGAGACTGTCACGATGTTCATCTTCAGCATCAGTTCTGTATCAGATGTGCTAATAGATTTTACTCTTCATTTCTATTCTCGTCAAGATTGGACCGATGACCGACTTTTGTTTATCCCGAGGACGGGATTCGAGAGCTTAACGGAAGACGCCGAAGTCGCTGACCGAATTTAGGTCCCGGACACCTTTTTTGTAAACGTGAAGATCGCCTATTTCCACAAAGCTACTACACAAAATATATTCCTCCATGTCTCGGCAGGCGGCGGTGTCTTCAGAAATATTAGATTGATTGTAACTGTTGGTTGTCCCATAGATTTGGAGTATTTTCTCATGACAGACAAGTGTGTTTTCTTAAGATCGAAAGTTTCCAATATAGAATGAGAGACGTAAGGTACAAGTGGGGCGACGGAGAGAAATCTATGAAATCTATTGGTATGTCGATGGATGTCGAATTACCCCAGTTCAAAGTTTTAGGTCACCGGCCAGACCGAAAAGAAGAACACCTATCGACAGGTAACTATTCGATATTAGTGTGTGAGATTCATTTGTACGTTGCATGGGCTACTGTCTGATTCAAACCTATATCCCGGCCGAGCTGATTGTCATCATTTCTTGGGTGTCGTGCTTCATCGCAACGCCACTCCAGCTTGAGTAACCCTGGGGGTCACAACAGTGCTCACAATGACCACCCTTATGTCCAGTACCAACTCCTCCTTACTCAAAATCTCGTAGGTCAAGAGTATTGACGTCTACTTGAGAGCCTGCTTCGTAATGCTGTCTGCATTGTTGCTCGAGTATGCAAGAGTCGGTTACCTAGGAAAAAGGATAAGTATGGGAAAAACCCGCAACCAGCAGATGGCCAAAACGGCTCAAGAACGCAGGAACAAAAGTCTTTTCGTGATTGAGGGCTCTTTGAAATCGATTTGGGAACACCAAATATTGTCTCGTATTTTTATAATGCAAACAACGACACTTTCGCCTAAGAAATTTCAGACCTTAGAAATTCTAAGACTGCACCTAGTAGTTTTCAAGCAACGCCAGGCAACCTTCAATCACAAAAAGTATTCCGCCAGAAGAATTGAAGACAGCATGATATCGGCATCGGATGAAAAATAGTCTACAGCAGTCAACCTTTTGCATATCATGCGTCAATTTTTTTCAGAGGCGAGTTCAGATACGCCATGCAACTTACGCACCTATTCTTTGCTTACTTTCACAGGTACAGTAGGAAAATAGGAATACACGCAGACTTTAGTTTAGGGTAGGAAAAATAATAACGTGTGAGCATAAGATTGAAATTGTTGTTCTGAAGAAGAGAATCTAGAATTAATTTTTCGGATATTTGATAGGGGATCAAATATGATTCGATTTTTGATGATGATGTAGTATGAACTGTAGTACAAATGCTTCTTTTTTATGTAGTATCATAAATTATAAAATATAAAGTATTTCCGGGCACGGAATTATTTAAAATGTCTTCAATTCTCTCAAGACAATAAATAGGCTAAAGGTTGCAATGCGCCATTTGAAATCATCGATACGGCCATCTCTGGTTTACAGTCTGATGTACATGTTATGTCAGATACAGTCTGAGGAAAGAACTACAAAAATAAGTGTAAAATCTGTAATAAAGATGTACGGCTGTGAAGTTAGAAATGCCTTTATGAGAGCAACTTTTAAGCTGAAATAAAAAAAAAATGCTGAAATTGAAATTAAAGAAAGATTTAGTTGCCCGAAAAAGACAAACCATTCACATTAAAATGGTGAAATTTTCTCTGGGAGAAGAGTTTGGGGAAATTTCTATAGAGATACCTTATCTGAATAATTCTGAAGTATTTGATGTTGATTTTGAATATAAATCAAACTGAGAGACATACAAAAACTTCTCTAAGGATCTCATACATACTAAATAGCAACAAAAAGCTTATTCATAACGCACACAGTATCGAAATGTGAAAAATGCAGAATATTTGACATGTTATATGATTATTTCTACTAAACACGACGAAATAGTTATTCGGATGCCTTAAAATTTCTTATAAACGCAAAAAAAGGAAAAGAAAAGAAAGGAAAAGAAAAAGAAACACAATTTTTTGAACATTTTAAAGTATTTTGTGGCAAACTAAGGCATTCTCCTACAGATTTCAAATTTTATCTTATACTTTTCAATAGTATCTTTTCAGCGAAAGCGTTAAAAAAATTATCGGAATTGTGTTAGAAACGTCGAAAATTAGCATGTACTATTGATTTTCGCAAATTAAGGAACTTTCCTATAAACTTCAAATTTTTTATACATGAGCTTATGTACCTAATGGCATTTTTTCTGCATTGGGGTATGGGGGGGGGGGGTATAGTTGGTCAATTTTTGAATTTTTAAATGCAATTCCAACAATATTTTAAAAAGAGAATATCGAACTAATGCATTATCTTTTCTGATCTATTGGCTATCCTAATTAATTTTAGTTCAACACATCGTTAGAAAAGATTTTAGAAAAAAAAAAAAATTTTTCTTAAGTACTTTTTGTTGACGCATTGTACCCCACAAGGAGTACACTGTGTCAGCAAATGGGGTACATTGGTTCAGCTAACGAGAAACACAATAAGTTAGTGAGTAATTTAAAAGTTTTTTATTGCCTGACAATATTTAGTAATATGCTAGATACTAAAGTAGATCAAAGTTTATGAGGTTCATTTCAATTCTGTGGTTCTAAAATATACACACACTAAATTTGTAAACAAGATTAAAGAAAAAGGTTTTTGTTTGATAATATCACTTTGAGTCCTATTAATTTGACAAAATTTTAGTTTTATAGTTATTTTTAAGACATTAAATCAAAAACTGTTGTTTTACAATAACTATTAGATATTATGCATCTGAAAATCTACGCCAAAAGTCAACTTTGTCACTGTTTTCTCAGGTTCCTTGCAATGCATTTGGTTTTGGTAACTTTCTCACAATATCGTTACTTTCTGCTGTATAAATGTCTACCTCATCAAAGATAAAGTGCATGACCTGGCTGAATTCCTTTCATGTAGTGCACTTAAAATTCATTTTCCTTTTTGTCTACAACTTCAGTCACACAGTGTTTAAAACTGCTTTTTTTCTTGGCTTAGACCTTGAATAATACGTAATCTCCAATGTCAACATTAAAATCTTCTATATCTTCAAATTCCAAATCCTCAAAGCCAGATTCACTAGACTATTCTTTTCATTCTTCCTCTTCTTCAGTTGAGATATTCTTGTAATATCTTGCAGTGGTTGTTTTTTTTAGTGAAAACTTCTTTAGTCATGTTGAGCACTTTTGGGATGGGGGGAAAATCTCTCAATTCGTGTGACCGTCATGCTAAGATACACATGGGAAAAAAAGTGGATTGTGCCGTCATAGCTACACCATCTCTTGCCTGAGATTTCTTCCGTGTTTCAATTTTAGTGCTGTCATCTGACGTAAGAATTTCAAGTTACTTTTAAACTGCGTCCTTCTAGCTTCCACGACTGGTATCGAACTGCGGACCCAAGGCTTGGTAGACGACAGAGGCGCCGACTTTACAAAATTTCTGTGGGTGCCCTAAAAGTCCGTGGGGGGGGGGGGGGTAACAAAATGTTGAAAGTCGCACAAGGTGGTTTGTAATTTTTGATAAAGGATCGCTAAGTTTGGTGCCAAAACGTGACAATTTATTTTAAAGGGGGAGTACAGTTGGAATGTACTTGGCTAAGATTGTAAAATAGTTTTAGTAGGTGATTTTAAGATGATTTCGATTCCGAAGATGGGTTTTTATGGAACAAAGAAGAAAAATACGGCACACTCATGAATAACGATACACTTTCCAACCTTATGGAATCTTTTCCAACTACCCTTCAATCTTTTCCTATAATTATTTGCTTCCTTGCTCGTAACAACTCAATCATTTGACTTTTCGTGCACATTTTTACCAGTGGGAAATGGGTAATACAAATAGTCATTTTAGCTCCTCATAAAATATCCAATATCTGAGGGTATAGATCGAAGAAACGATATCTGTCTCACGGTTTTGGTACACAAATTAAAATAAACTAACTGCACCAAGGATTCGAAAAAATTCAGGATAATTCTTTACAAGCTGCACTACACACTGCAATAAATGCGAAAACTTTCATGAAACTTTCAGAAAAAAATCTTAAATGTGGAACTGCACAGCAAAATATTTCTAAGAGTGGCCATTCTGCAAAAAAATTTTCGTTTATTCGGGTGTCTAGTAGAGCTTGTGAACCTACATCCTAAAAATTGTGAAGTTCTTGAGATAATTAGTTTTCTTTTTTGTATTTATATACCAAAATTGCGTGTTTTTTTCCCAGCGCTGAAGGTGACATTCAAAGTTTAATTTAAATGAATAGTGTGAACTTTGGCATCCGATTATCTGTACTACGGTGAAGCAACGCTGGGCATAGAATGAAAGTCTCCACCGTTTTGTGTCTTAGTAACGATAACAGCAAAGCAGTTAAAATCAAGATTCTTTTTAAAGTAATGAAGTATTTCTGATGAAATACCCTTCTTTTAGAAAAATCTGCTTGTGCTGGAGTCACCTTAAATTTGTTTGCCTTACGCAAATTCTCTGTCAAAATTCGAGAATTCCTGGGCGCACACCCCCTTTGCCCTTGTAATAAATCAGACCCAAAAGAGGTGTATTACACTATTTCACTTTTTTTTTTTTTTAGTTTTAGCAATAGAATTTTGATTGGTTTTAACTAATCATTATAAATTTCAAAGCAAAAGAAAAGTGTATTGGGGGGGGGGAAAAACATGCAACAATAATATCACAATCGGTCAAATTTCTTGTCATGCAAATGGAAATTTTGTATAAAAAGTGATTCAGTTTTCGAATGTAACAATTCACGATCAATGTTATTCTTGTTTAATCTATCTCATCCCTGTCTGAAATCCCCAGAGTTTTCAAAAAATGTTATTCATAGTATTGTTTCTCAGCTCATTCATTTCCTGTATTTTTTTTTTTTTTACATTTTTGTACCCCTGTAAACAGCTGCAGCTAAGACTTGACTATTTTCTTTTCTTTTTTTTCCCCAACAAATTAAAAAAATTACAAACATTATACCTTTAAGGGGACATAGTACCTTTAAACTTCTAAAAAATCAATTTTTCAAATGTGATTTTAAAAAATAATTCAGATAGTTAGGAATATATTAAAACAAACAGCATCAAAATCGAACAAAAACTACGCCCGCAGCAATTAAAAGTAATAAATCTAACATGGACTTTTCCTATAAACGCAGTGTAAAGAAACTTGATTTTCTCAGTTTCTGATTTTTGCACTTTCCCACAATATTAAAAAAAAAGTTATGAATTGAAAGTTATGAAATTTTACATATAGGTTGTATGTACATATATTTATTCTCTGAACCTCAGATTTGATAATGGGACCAAAATATTTTATTTTATAACATGATAAATCATAAAAATCTCAATAATTTTAAAATTCTGTCATTCATCATGCTATAAAATAAAATATTTGAGTCCCATAATCAAATCTGAGGTTCAGTGAGTAAAGATCTATATGTACAACCTATACGTAAAATTTCATAACTTTCCATTCATAACTTTTTTTTTAATCTTGTGGGAAAGTGCAAAATCAGAAACTGAGAAAATCAAGTTTCTTTACACTGCGTTTATAGGAAAAGTCCATGTTAGCTTTATTACTTTTAATTGCTGCGCGCATAGTTTTCGATTGATTTTGATGCGGTTTGTTTTAACATATTCCTAAGTACCTGAATTATTTTTTAAAATTACTTTTGAAAAATTGATTTTTTAGAAGTTTAAAGGTACTATGTCCCCTTAAAATTAAACTAGATAATTTCCTCAGAATGAATTAATGCAACGTTTTCTATGTTGAAATGTGTGTAGGACCACATACAAAAAAGATTGGTAACTATTTAAATGCAAACAGAAAAATAAAGCAGAACAAAAAAAGGTGTTTATCTTTTAGAGTTAATAATTATTCAAAATGTATTTTTAATTGTAGGCCACATAACCTCCAGGCATGATTTTGAGCATCCTCCTGAAGTAGAGCTATTTTACCCTCTACCATTATGTGTTCAGATTTGCAAAATTACGAAGAGACATACAATTCAGTAATGTGTGTTCATGCGCCCATGATTTCAGTATAATTTTACAAAAACAGCATTGGGCTAGATCAAAGCAAATAGTACCTAATTCCGCTTTGTTAAACAAGAACAAAAATTGAACAAAATATTCGCAGAAAATGAAACGGAAGGCATCTCGAAATGTTAGTGTGGACGACAGTCTGTTCCATCCTTTTCAATAAATAACTGAGCACTAAAATCATTCAAAAATAAGAAAAGGAAATTGAGACTTTAGAAGAAAGTGACAAACCTTTATACCTTAGAAGCCTCGCCTCAGTCTCATTCAATTAACACCAAAGCGCCGACACTTTTTGATGAATGGGCATCTTTTTTTTGTTCCAGAGACATACAAAGTGTTGTATATTAGGTGCTTGTAAACAGACAGACCTTGATGTTCTCTATTTACAATAAAAACAATTAAACCTACTCACTTCGGAATCCTGAAGTAATATTATTAGAACTATCTCAAAACATTTCCATAATGGGAATGAGTCTTTCACCTAACTCCTGTGTTATCTTTCCCGCGTGAACTTCTGATTGTAGCCAGCGGCTTTGTCTCAAATTCTCCGTTTTCCGGTACTCTTGGGCTAACATAGTAACATAGTATCATTGTATTCATGCATTTTCCCATGGAAAATGAGGATTCTGGGATGAGGTCTGTTTGTGTGGGTCAGAAAGGGAGGGGGGGGGGGGCACAGTGGGCAAATGCATTGCCTGTGGGGCTGTAGGGAGTCGCATTGTGAAAAAGCTTTGAATTTTAGAAAGACATTGTTTCCGTGGGCGCCAGATAGGAAGGCAAGTGGCAGTGGGGGATTGAGATTTGAGCCCGCCTAGTATAGTAAACATTTTTACAGCATACTGAACTTCTAAGTATTATTTTCGTGCTAAAATGTCTGATTTAGCAGAAATTAAGATGACCCCCATACACCTCTAAATTAGTACTGTTATGAGAAACTATTATAATAATTATTATTATTTTAAGTAGACAAAAATATTACCTGTTTCGATTCCTTTTTTTTTTCATGCACTTTTTAAAATTTTAGAGTATGTGCTAAGTTACTACTTATTGGAATTTTATTATAATTACTCCAGTTCCGAGGCACATAAGGGTGTATGCCGAAGAAACAAAATCTGCATAACGGTCTTAATACACAAATTAAAGTAGACTATCGCACCAAGGATTCTAAAAATTTAGGATGATTCTTTATAAGCTGCACTACATACCGAAATAAAGAATAACACTTCTTTAAAATTTTCGATTTTTAAGAATTTTTTCTAAAAGTTTCGTAAATGATACAGGTTTATTGTTTATTTCAGTGTATAGTGCAGTTTCTAAAACATACATCCTAAAAATTTGAAATATTTGACACAATTAATTTTTTTGAATCTATGTACCAAAATTTCATGTTTTTTTTTTTTTTTTTTTTTTCCCGAACTACAGCGATAAGCTGAAAGTAGCTGTCATTCAGTTGCCTTTAAACAGGGTTTAATTTCTATCCAAAAAAGTGCAAGAGCCCTGATTTTTTGTATTGCAATTTACAAAATTGATTACCTAATTTAAGGTATTATTAAGTTAATTTTTGTTACCTCTGTATTAGTTTGCGATGTAATAAAATTAATATCAACAGAAACAATTACGATGGTAATTAAAAATTTAAATTTAGTGTAAAATTTCACCGAGAAAAAAGAAGTAGTGCAGCTGTACTCCCTCCCATGCAAATTAAGCACTTCCTTTAAATACATGCAAGTATTTAGCACCCACGAAAACTTTTCTGTGGGTGCTTGAGATCTGACATACTACATAAAAAAAAAAAAAACTGTCCCTCACTAAAATTTTATTTTCGAATTATGCAGTAGCAAAGCACTCGTCGTCATCAGTGGCGTGACTATACCGTTAGGGCCCGTGATGAATTCATTGGATGGAGTCCTTCCTCATTGTACAGAATCTCAACCAACATGTTGCAGTTCACTTTTTCTAGCTTTCTATTTGGGAAAGGCTCCCCCTCCGTCCGGGGGACCGTGGCTTTTGCCCGTTCTACCGCCCTATAGTTACGCCAGTGATTGTCTCATCGAAGTTTCTCATGCGCATCTAAATTATAAAGGACATGGGTGCTCATATAGGGCAGTAGGTGGGGGCTCGGGTCCCTCCCTCTAGCCGTCGGTATAGTGAACATTTTTATATTAGCTAACCTTTTTTTCACTATTTCAATACTAAAATGTTTGAAAGCGCGATTGCCGATGACCTTACAAATGCCAGAAATAACCCCTGCTCAGCATCCAACGTAATTTTTTTTACAAGCCCGAAGCACCCACATAAACGTCTTTTCCTAGCCCTTTCTGGGAACTTCAAATTATGACTTGGCACTAAAATTTCTGTGGGTGCGGAGCACCCACAGAATTTTTTCAGTGGGTGCTTGAGCCCGGGAGCACCCACGTAGTCGGCGCCACTGGTAGACGAGCGTTCTAACTACCAGACGGGTTCGACTCGGGAAGAAATGACTGAAGTTTGAAGTGATTGTTGTTTTAATTTCGGAATGGGAACTTTTAGGTAGCTAAATAAATAAAATTAGACCTTGCCTGTACACTACTTGGTATTAAAACATTGTGCGATTTCTATCCGTTTTAAGTATTTCGGACCCCAATACAACAGTAAAAAAAAAAGTTTGTCGTTTTGTCAGTGACGCTGTTTTTATTCGCACATCACGTAAAACTGGTTGAAGCGAATGAAATAAAATTTGGTGACATGATAGGTGGTCGCTCAACTTAAACTATAGGCGTTGAATTTTTCAAAAATTCATTAGATTTTGAAAATTTCCGACAATTGTTTCAAACTGCGTCAGTAGCGTAGAAATTGACTAAGTTTGGGGGCGGGGGCGCTCAGTATGTTTAGATTGATTCTGGAACAAAAAAGACAGCATATTGTGCTGAATTGTGGTAATTTTCTCCCTTCCTTCAAGAGAGGAAGAAAAATTTTTTGCAAAGAATTTCAAATGTATAAAAATGTGAATAAACGTTCATAAATGTATATTTATTTTTAATGAAAATACAATAATAAGTGAAAACCTGTTTAACTGCATTAATATAAACTTTAGAAAGCTTTACAAAAAGTTTTCACTTCTGACGTGCAGTCCTACGACTGATTCTGTTTTTTTTTTTTCCTCTCCTGCTTCATATCATTAGGTCTTTTACTCTTCTTTTTTTCAATCATCTCATTTTGGATTGTGATTTTCACACAAGGATATCTTCAAGAATTTTTTTCTTTTCTTAAAAAAAAAAAAAAAAAATGCCTCTTAGTTTTTTTCTCTTTTGCATTAGAATTAGGAAAAGGCGCTTTTACCGTTTCTGGTGTCATTTTTGTTTTACATAATTTACTTGAGAAACTGAAGTTCTATGGCTGATGTGGAAGACTTATTTAGATCATTTAAACATTAAAAGTAAGAAACTTGCAGAAGGACAATAAATATATAAATGGGGAACAATGGGTCACTGACCCACTGGACACCATATGAACCAATGTATTATTTTTCACTTCAAAATTCCAAATCTTTAAAATATTCATTTAAATACAACATAATAGACAAGAAGGTAATTTAGACTATAAAAACGTACCACATAACTTATATTTACGTGACAAATTTCGGGTGTAATAACATAGTTTTACTTTTTTTCAAATTTCATGCAGATGATCAAAAAACAAAGTAACTCTTTCTTCCCGCCACAATCAATATGAGATGTTTAACTTTTTCCACAGAGTTAAGTTGTTTGATGCCTACTTTAAATATTTTTTTTATTTGAAAACTATTCACTGAACCAGAAATATCTTCAAAGATCCACTGTACCCCGCTCTCCCCTACTGATAATCGAAAATTGAAAAAAAGTTTTAATTTTTTAACCACCCTCATGTAGTATATATATGCCATTCTATATTGCATAAAAATTTAACCTCTTTAGGGAATAGCTATTGCAGTTTATTTATTTATTTATTTTGCTTTTTTAGACAACAGGAACATAAAATTAAGGACCAAATTCCAAAGTTGATTTTTCTGAATCACCCTTATACGCCTTAGGAGCGCTGATGACACTATTTCCATAAATACAATTAAAAGTGGAATATTTTAAAAGAAAATAATACTACTTATTTATTTAAGATTTGTGTGAAATACACCGTATCCATAATTAAAACACGAAGTTTTCTGCAGCTAAAACCATAAAACTATGCAATAAAAGCAATAAGAAAGTTCCATTTATAGCCATTAGAGGTCGTTTAATTAATAACTTACACAATAAGCTAACCTAAATCATTTATTACGAAGCAATCACGATTAAGAAAAGATCACCGAGAATTTTTGTAACAGCTTTTGTGTGACACGAAAAAAAATGCATTTTTACTACAGGATTTTAAATTTTAAGTAATCTGGTGGTATTGAGCCTTTTTTTCCGCGGAAAAAAAATTCCATATTAAGGGTTTTGCAAAATTTTACAATTTTCTTATGAATTATTTCGGCTGTAGACAGCTTTGAAACGGGCTCTTTTAACTATGGACAATCCAAACTTGTAATTCATGCTAAAATTGGTCAACTGCCGAAATTTCACAATCGTCCACTTTTTATTAATATCGTAGTTTAATGATTGACTAAAAATAAATCTGATATAGCATTGAAAAGTCCCATCATTACACTGGTGTTGTTTCCCATAACATAGGTCTATAATGATCTTAACTCATTTAATGACCTAGAAAAGATAACAATGAAAAACAAGTACCTAAACTCAAATGAAAAAGAAAAGTATGAAAATAGAAGCCTTACAAATTGATTTTATCAGTAACCCCTAAAATTCATTAACGTCTCTGATAAAACCTTTTTTTGAAAGTTATACCATTACTATTTAAGACTATCACAGAGCTTTTTTTTTAATTCAATTAATCGTTCACTTGCTTCTTAGTTCATTAATTAAGGGCGTTAATTAAAGTGTGTTCAGGAGAACTCTCTCTTCTTAAGTTATTAAGTGCAAGTAAAAGTTAATGCACGGAAAGTGCTAAATTTATAATCGGAATATAACGCGGATTAAATGAATTTCGTGTTTGGCCATTGAATTTTGGAAAAGAATTGGATCTGAGAGAAAATTGTTTTCACCGAAAGCGAAATAGCATCTCTTGGCTGTAAAAGTTGAAGGGTTTATCTTAGAATGCTTCCTTTGTAACTTAATCTCAAATTCATGGAATGAATTCACAATGAACCTGCTACCTTTGAGTTTACTTTAAGGGTATAGCAGGAGAAATTATATTATTCTTTGATTTGACTATTCAAATTAAATTTGCTAGATTGAATTCAAAGTTACACAAACAAGACGTGACTCTGACGATTTAAATAAACATTAATAAGTGGGAAAACGTAACTTTCTGCATAAAATAATACGTAAGCAGCAAAAGACAACGTATATAAGGATCAGTACGAAAATTAAAATAGCTGACCGGTTTTGGCAAGCCGTCGTCAGTGCTAGAATGAGAATGGAAGAAAATTGCTCTTTATATAGAAAAAGCAGGGATCCTAGATCGTGTTTACGAAGACCAATTGGAAAACAGGGATTGCGATGGGAGTTTCAGAGAACCAATGCAGGAAATCAAGGTAAATGAGAACAGATAGATTTCCAACATTTAGAAAGTGGAAGAACAGCGAAAACAACATCAACAAGACTATTTATGATTTTTAGGATATTGAAAGCTTCAAGGAAATCTTATTCACTGAGGGAACAGGGTTTGCAAATAACAGCTGAACTAAAGTCAAAAATATGGTTGGTATCCGAACAATGTTTAGCTATGGCAGACTGGTTGGCGTCATGTTTTTGAACGAGAGTTACGTGCTCCTTACTTCTGACATTTAATGGGGCGTTTAGTATGTTCGATATAAGAAAAACCACATTGACAAATGATGCCATAAATGCCCCAGGAATTCAAAGTATCAATGGGGTCATTTAAGCATGATAAGGTTAATGTTAATTTTTCCGGAGTGGAAATTACTTTGAAATTGAATTTGCTGAGCATTTTGTCAATGTGAGTACTAATTTTAGGGAAGTTAGAGAGAACTATAGTATCATTTATGACGGGAGGTTGGGATGATATGACTTTACGGTCGGTTGCAGAGAAATTATAGCGTCTGTCAACGGTAACGGCTTCGAGGTAATTAGTAATTTCAGAAAGCTAGGAATTATTCTCAGAGTTGGAAAAGATGTTCGAAACACAATAGACGAAAAAGTATTACCATTTTTTTCCAGAATACTTAAATTTCTTAGCAAGCCACAGTAATATTCTTCAGTTAATATGTTTACGATATGCGCTGACCAACATGTATGAAATTTTTATCATAACAAGCTCGCTTTAGGAGATTAAAATAGAAAGTATGTAAAAAAAAAATGAAATCTCAAATCTTTTAATTTTAACATCCAAAGTAAAAAGTCTGAAATTTTCGCCTACGATAAAATACCGATTATAAGCCCCCCCTTCTGAGGGGGAGAGGGGATCTTATAATAGGGGAGAAGCCCTTATAATTAACCCCTCATCCACTTCCCGGAGATGACGTCACAGCTGCCGTTCGTGGTGACGTCACAATTCGTAGCAGTGTCCGTCGCCGGGAACGCATTTTGTCCTCGTTCCAAACAAACGGGTGGGGGTTTATAATCGAGATTTTACGGTAGTTATATCAATCAAATATAGCTTATAAAACTACTTATACAAAATTTGGCTCTTTTCTTTTTTTTCTGCTAAAAACCGAGAAAACGATGAAACAAATGAATAAAATATATGCCAAAAAAAAAGTCCTAAAATTTAGCGAAGAAAACTTATATACGCTGTATATGTCACAAAGTGCCATTACTTACATTAGGAAAAGTTATCGTACCAAGGGAATTCGCAAACTTTCTTTTTATGCACCAGATACCAGCCACTTTCCAGAAAATGTGTAAGTGATAGCCGGAATTCCGAACATGATTTAAGAATCGGTTGTTTATTCTCAAAAGCTCCATAAATATCGATAGTTTGGAGTTCGCATTTCATATTAAATAATTGTATTATTCGAGAAAAAATGTTTTTTACTATGTCTAAATAAAAATATTCGCAATTATGAATTAGTGATTAATGTGATCATTAATTGAGTAATGAAAGCAACGTTTGATAACTCCTCATTGTTATGTGATTTCGGGTCATCTTGATCCATGTAACCCAGTAGTTCCCAACCGGGGGGTTGCGACCCCCAAGTGGGTCGCCATGCCTTTTTTTGTGTGTGTGTGGGGGGGGGGGGGGCTCACCGCGGACCGCATTTGTTGGAAATGAATAGCAAAATATTTTCACGTTTCTCTGCTATGAGACTCCTTTTTTTCTTGGAAAGTAAGAATCCTTATCCTCGTCAGAGATAGTATCCAGACTTTTTGTATTAAAGCTACAAAACTGGCATGGTAAAGTGAATCTAGGAGTGTTTAGCATGTTTGGAAATCTATTAACTAAGACAGAAGAATCGAAAACAGGAATTGCAGTTAGTTTAAGGGAGGAAATTAGTAACCACCTTGAAGCCCTTGAATCTGAAATTCAAACATAGTTCCCGGAGCTCAATGAACCAACGGCTGAAGTAGCGCGAAATTCATTTCAGACATCTTTTGTGCCGCCGATCTTCCTGGTGAAGTGCAGCATGAATTTTTGAATTTGCAAAATGTCTCTTCAGTGCGTAATTTATACCAAAACGTAATCGTTAACTCAATTTGGTGTGCTATGCGCCACTCATATTTGATAATTTACAAGCTTTCGTATCAAATATCAGTGCCATTTACTTCCACTTATCTGTATGAAATAGGATTTTCAACTCTTTTACAGCTTAAGACAAAAGCCGGGAATAAATTAGATGTCTAAAATGACTTGACCAATACTCAACAAAGAATAGCAAAACTTGTCAGCCCAGTGCTACCTCAATCACCCCATTAATAATTAATACGTAATAAAAAGAAATGAATTTTAAATCCCAAGATATATTTTTCATTATCCATTATTGGTCAAAAATGGCATAAGGCGGGGGGGGGGGGACGAACTTCTTTTAAAAAACCTAAAAGGAGTCGCGATTACAAAAAAGGTTAGGAACCACTGATGTAAACTAGCCCAATATAGTTTGCAAAAGGAAATTTATAGACGCCCGCAATTTCGACGAAAAAATCACGAAGAAAAAAAGATTAAAATAAAAAATGTAAATCCTAACAGTAGGTCTGAGAATGTAATGTATTTGGAAAAAAGGGTGATTTTTACGATGGTTTAAAATAAAATAATTGTATCAAAGACTTGTTAAAGTTGCGTTTTTATGAGCTATACTCCACAAAGAATCGAAAAATAAATCTAGGTTGGTAATAAAAGTATTAGTAAAAAACAAAAAATAAATAAATGAAATGAAAATACAACGAATTACTTGTTGTGCTTCCACTTCAGAAATTTTATTTTTTCTATTAAATTCTATGTTTAAGAACTTCTTCAAAGGGTTTCGTTCAGTATGTATTGCAGATTCTGAGGATACATTATAATATTTTTCAAATCTCTTGCGTATTTGACTTATTTTTAACTACGATTAGTAGGGATAAAGTATTTTTTCGCATAAAATTTAGATGAAATTGTTCGCATATTCATTTATCTCGAAAAAGGAAGAAAAAAGAAGCAGAATCGAACTTGCATTATTACTGAATAAAAATAAAATAAAATAAAACAAAGTCAATGAACAGTAGTTTTGTTTAAACAGTACTAACAGAGAATATAAATAAAACCTACCCAAACGGATAACACAATTTTAAACGAAAACTACAATACTGCTTGTTAATGGTGAAAAATTAAGTTGGAGCTATTCCCAATTTTAAATACACGAGATGAGTTTTAAGAATAAAACACAGCTATCGAATGTAAAATACTGTAACAGTAAATGAATTAATTTATCAATTAAAAACTACAAAAAGTTGGCCAGTCGACCTAGATCTAAATCTCTTTTCCCGTAAAACTTACGCAGAAAGCATCCTAAATTCAGTAAACAGGAGTTCGCAGCTAATGCATACATTCATCTTCAGTATCGGAAAATATCGAGTTTGTCTTCCTGTTCAATATTTGACCTCGAGTTTCCTGGGGGTACTTCATTAACAATATATCGGAAACATTTGGAGGATATAAAAAGAGATTACCCGAGTATTCTTTTCTCCATATCTCAACCAAACTTTTTCTTAAGCTATTTTTTTTTTCACGATATATTCGATTCTTTGCGTTCTATTAAGGGAGTGACAATCACAGGCGACTTCAATAATAAACAAGAGACATAAATCATGCCAAACGCGTCGATTATAAAGTACTTTCCAACTCATTTTTTTAGCCAAATTCAGCAATGTATAATATACATAAATCTAGTGAGATTTCGTCTTAAGAATTAAGGGAAAGCGACAAAAGGGGGGGGGTGAGATTCCTTAAGAGCATGATCTTTTTAAGGATTTCTGACGCGTATTCATGTTACATCTGGGAAAATCGTTCGAAACTCCAAACGGTTAAAGCGACAACCTCAAGGTAGGCCAAAACCTAAGGCCTTTACACTTCGGTGAGATCTTAAAAAAAAAAGCTGTATATCACTATTAATTAAATTTTGATAGCCCCTGAAAAATAAAATATAAAATTTATTTCCGCCTTTTAACTGAAGAGTAAACAATTATTATAATGTTTATATACTTACTGTATTGTGCTTCAAAATGATGAACATCTCTACACTGCCATAGACAGTAATGTGTTGAAATTCTTCTGAATGCTTCTATAGAAAAACTATAAATGCTACAAACACTATTTTCGATCGATATCATTACTTTGTGATCCTTAATAACATATATGCTTAAAAAAACAGGCGAATAAGGGTAAAATATGCTTTGAAGAATGATTATGTAGAGCGTAATGAATAGAAACTCTTTTCGGTGCTCCTGTATAAGAACTTTAAATTCCTCATACACCTCTTCAGTTGGTTAATGGTACTGTATGTAGGAGTAACATACATAAATTTCGCAGTAATCGATGCACATTTATGGAAGCTGGAACACAGACGGATAGACAGACAAACAGTTATTATAAACAGCTTAGTCTTATTAAAGGGTGTTATAACTAAAAAATAGAAGGTGTTCGATAAAACTGTCAGCATCAAGCTTCAAATAGGTGCAAAACGAAAGCATCGGAGCATAATAAAGAAAATTAAGAAATGTTTGCGTTAAAATAATAAATTGAGTTCAAATATTGAATAATATTTAGATAAACTTGTGACAAATGCCTACATAGCAAACGATCATTAGAAAAATAACAAGAAAGTTAAATCATTATAAAATGCAGCTATTATAAAGCACTTTCCAACAAAAGCACTAATTTCCGAGTGCTTTTTTCTAACATTTTAGTTAAAATTCTAAACCGTTTACTTGAAAATAATGATTGTTGCTCATTATGGAATATTGGAAGTAAATTGTAGCAACACTACATTCTTTATGAATTACGTAGTATATATTCATTAGATCATGCAGAGAAGCGTACACTCTTCGAATGATATCACATGCCTTTTTGGTCCCTTTTTTTAAACTTGTTTGAAAAAGGCCGGTTTTGATGCTTCTTAGATTCTTCTTTGAATTATATTGGATAAAAATTTCGTAGTAATCAATAAATATTTACTGCAGTTGTTACAGCATGGGAGGACAGACAGACAGACAAACCGAAACTTTTCAGTCTTGTTGTAAAATGTTAAAAAGGGATGAAATATTGCTTATTCATACTTTATCTCCATTTGAAGCAGACGCAGTTTCAAAACACAGTTTTATGCATTCCATTATGCCTTCGAAAGTAAATATTTATGTTAATGCGACATTTTTGTTCTCGGGGATTAGAAGGGAATAGTCAATTTAATCGATTGCAATATCCTACAGAGGCAATTTTAAGCCATTATAATCTTGTTAAGCAGGCTGTTTCAATCGCACGTATATTTTGCCAGAGATCTGCGAACCAACATCCTGCAATGCATTCGTCAAATTTCGCGAAATTACTTCTTTTGTTTTTTCATCTTTATTTTAAAACTTCTCATGAAAGATCATTAAATTCAACGGAGGAAATAAAGATAATTAATCCACTTTTAAAGAGGACTATAATGAATATGGTAATTTGGATATTTGACAGATTATACTGCGTGCAATGCGCTGATGGAAAAAAAAATGAGCATTAAACTCTCCCTTTGCATTTGCTTTCATTATAAAATGATTTATTGTTAAGTAGACATTGACACCCATAATGCATATTATATCTTTTTTACTAGGATTTTTAGCTGCGAAGCGGTTGGGTATTAGCTTCATAATTCCCCCCTAAGCGTGAAAGTATTACAAACCGATATTTCTAAGAAGATTTGTTCTTGAAATGACTGTCATCTGTTTTGAATTTCTGTATACACGAGCAAAATTTATTCGTGACTAGCATAGGAAGAGATTAAAACAAAGAAGAAATGATAATAAAATAATAAAAGAAAAATTCAAAAACTTCATTATCTGGGAAGGTGGAGCATTTTATAAATTTAAAGAGTTTAGAGTTGCCTAGTTATGTTGATAAAAGTAAAAATAAGTAGAAAAGAGGGTAAAAAAAAAATTTCTGTCTTCGAGAAGTCACTCTATAGTGTTAAACTGTCAAAATCTGTCGGACAGTGTGTTTGAAGTTTCAATTTTTTTTTCCCTTACCATATATAGCGAAAACAGGAATCGGAATATATTTAAACAAGAAAGATAAATCATGTCAAACGCATAGATTATAAAACGCTTCCCAACAGAACAGTCTCATTACCCCAAATTTTTCGAGGTATCGTCGTCAAAACTGGCGAGATTTTGGGGATAACCTCAACTTTCTGTAATCACTAATAATGTGATTTCGAGAGATCCTGTGGAAGAGCTATATATTTTATTTGCAACGCTTTAAATGAAAAGTAAGCGGGTATAATCGTTTATATACTTATTTAATTGCGCTTAAAATGAATTATGTTGCTACGACTTTTTAGGGATAACTTGCTCTTTTCGGAATTAATTTAGTCTAAATTCTTATTCTATGTGTCAAGTAATTAAATTTGCATTTTGTTGCATGAAAATCGGTTAACTAAAGCGCGAGATAGTGAGTATCGGATGTCCCCATTGTTTAATATAGGGTTTTCCGAAATTCTCGCGAACTATTGTCGACATCGCTTAGCTGACTTCAGTTTTGAAAAATTATTTTTGGTACTAAAATTGGCAATTTTTGTGCAACTTTATTAATGGGGATTGTGATGTTGGCATTCCTGCAATGGTATTACGCAATAACATTAGTATTACGCCATCAATGTACGCAATCAACAGGAAATGTTCCCAGAGGCAGAATTACCGCGAAAGTACTGTAAATTTCGGCAAAAGCTATAAAAGATCATCTTACCCCACTCTCAGTTCAGTTTAGTTCAGTTGAGTGAATGCTCTGGCAGTTCACTGGAGAGCTAGCTCTGTTCTGTGCGCTTTTGTAAGCGATCTTTCGCTTTTATCGAAAACTTATATTTGAATTCTGTTAGTGAATTCATCATTGTTGTATGCTGAGAACAGCTGACAGTTTTCCTCAAGAATATCCATGTAGTTTTAGACTATGGAATGATTTTATTGTATCCGAAATACAGCATATGAGAAAGGTTCGGTGATAAACTGAGCGTTATTAAACGTATTATTGCTTATTTATTTCTGTGAACTGTGAAGATTTCTCACAGAGTTTCTACTAGGAATAAAATTTGTGTTTCGTCCTCTCATCTGCACTGTTTAATAGAACTTTCCATATACACTGGTCTTTTAAGCTACGAACCCGGAAGGTAAGTAGAATTTTCCACAATAATATATAAGGTTGCTAAACTGCTATAGTTTGTAATGCATTGGAATTCCTTTGAATACTCCTGTAGAAGAACTATAAGTGATGCAGACATTATGTTCGGTGGATAGCTTTATTTTGTAATCCTGAATAATATACGTCAATTTTGTTTTGTTTGAAATATCTGAATATCTGTAAGAGAAGCTTCAAAGAACATATGGGCAACCTCCGGCCCGAGGGTTGGATGTGGTCCACCACGGGTTTGATCTGGCCCGCGAAACATATAAAAACCCCGTACAAGACCAATACAAACCATTCAAAATACCATATACATCCCAATTATACGGTCCGCGACTTAGATAACATCCTGATGTTTGGCCCGTGACTTTTCAAAGGTTTCCCATAGCTGCTTTAAAAAATGATTGCCCATACAGTGTAATGTATTGGAATTTTGGGGGACTTTTCCTGTAAAATAACATTAATAACACTATTTTTGAAGGAGGGCATTATTTTTTAATCCTTAATAACATACTTCAATATTGTTTTATTTGAAAGAGTCGAATATCTCTAAAACGCACGTTACAAAATTATTGCCCAAAGAACGTAATATATTTGAATTCTTTTGGGTGCTTCTGTAAAAAATACATTCATTATTTTCAGTAGGCTGCATGGTACAGTACATGGTAAACAGAGCTGGGCAAAATACATAGAAAATGTATTATCGATATACAAGATACATTTATTCAAATACATAAACAAAATACTTTCTGAACTGAAAAATACATATATTTTCAAAATACGCGTAAAATAAAAAATGTATGCAAATTTTTTAAAGTACTATAATTGAAAGTAAGATAATTTTTCAATTGAAAAGAAAATCTCAGTCTGTTTATTCAAATATATTTTAACCTGAAAAATAAAAACAATAGTATTAGTTGATATTAAACATAGATGATGCTTATAAAAATATTTCAGTAAGAAAAAGTACTGACTGCTTTTCTAAAATGCACTGCGAGAAAATTCTGCCAAATTTGGGGGGGGGGGGAGGACTATCAGCCAGGACGCCAGTTTATTGCTGTATGTTTTACGGAAGTTTTCCGTAATTCTTTACAAATTTTCAGTTTATTTTACAGAAATCTTCTCTAAACGGAATATTTCTATAAAAGAAACTCAAAATCTGTAAAAAATTACAGAAGACTTCTGTAAAACATACGGAAATAAACTGGCGTCCTGATTGACAGTTTTTTCCGTAAATTTGACATATTCTTTTTGCAGTACAGTATCTCGCAAAGTTTCACTAATAAGACCTGAAACAGACAATTTCTGAGAAATTGCACTTATACTCAAAATGTAATTAAAACAATATTATTTCAACATCTGAATAATCTAAATCCGTGTGTTTCAAAATAGTTTCTAAAAAAGTTAATTTTCAAAAGTTACGGCGCTTAAAAAATGCGTTTAAATAACAAAATAAGCAAACATATGTTATTAAACAGAGTTATCAACTTTTACTCAGAATTAAAATAAAGAAATAAAAGCATATTTTTAGAATAATAATCTAACGGATAATCTGCAACATATATGTTTAAAATGCGTATTACCGATATATGAGTTAAATGTTGATGTCTGGACATTTTTAAAAATGCTCTCATTACTTGAAAAAAGAGATTTTAAAACTCTAAATCTATATGTTTTTAAAAGTTTATACTTATTGATACTTATTGAATTCAATTAAGCTTTTGAATATAGATCCCTTGTTAAGCAATTAAAGAAAAATAATAATAAGTAAGTTTTACATTTAAGGGATTTTTAAAACTTGTGATACATGTCAATGTTCCACTTATTATTGAAGTTTTCGGCTTGCATAACTGGCATTGCGATTAATTTTTTTTTTTAATTTCATTCGCAACTTTATCATTTTTCCTGCACATACAATATTTGGGGAAAATTCCCCTTAAGAAATGCTCAACCGGTCTGAAGAAACACTGACTAATGTTTTTGTTTTTGTTATTTAAATGAGATTTGTAAGAGATCTGCAGGGAGAATGGACAGGAAGAAGTAGAGTGGTTCAATGCAGATTCACCGGAAGGCGACATATGACGCCAACATCCGAGTTCATATGCATATATATCTAAATATAAACTATAAAAATCCCTATTGACTCGTTGCTGAAAACTGGAGATGCAGCGCCATCTGTGGAAACATTTTGGAAGTAATTTGTTTTAAAATGGAAAAATAAATTCTTCATTCTGTGAAGCATTATTGTGCGAACCGCATATTCATATAACAATTTGTTTCTTTTCTGTGAATTTTTTAAATGTGTCCAGGACTTTTCGGACACCCTGTATTTTAAAATACAAATACACTGAAAATGTATTTCAAAATATACTTTTTCAAAATACTTTGTTTTTTACTAGTAAAGATACAAAATACTGTAAGAGTAGTTTGAAAATGTACTTCACGTTGTGTATTTCCGATACTGCCCAACTCTGATGGGAATAACATGTATAAATTTCATTGTAATCGATGCATATTTGCGGCAGTTAGAGCACGGGCGGACGGACAGGATGGACAAATCGAAATCATAAACATTTTTCAGTCTTGTTAAACACACATTCAAAGCATTCTATACGTAGATCATCGGCCTCAATAAATAAAACTAAGGCTCCATTCTTAAAAAATTTATAGAAAAGCATTTTAAAAAGCCGACATGAATATTTATTATTTTTTTTAATATCATGTTACTGTGGGTCGAACGATTCGGATTCGAATACTGCATGGTTGAAGATTACTATGTACAGCTGCGGAGAAAAAAGGCCCACTTGTACTTTTTTCGGCCGTCGTTCGTCGTACAGCCAAGTTACAGATACCAATCGTTTAAGATTGAAGTACACTTTAATTTGATATTCATAAAAATTGCATAAAGGGCCATCTATATATTAAAATTCGCACCAACTTTTTTTTTCTCAATAGCAAACCCTAGATTTCACTTCATATTTCAAAAATTTACGGAATCAGTGAATTAATAAAATACCTTCCGTAATTTAATAATAAAAAAGATTATTTTAGAATGTGTTATAATTTCTGAATATCGATTATCCAGAATTTCGATTCTTACCTTTTTTTTATTAAAATTTCCATTTCGCGAACACAACTCAATGGACACTGTTAAAAACATAAAAAACGTCCTCACAAAAACGTCCTCATTCACGTCTACCTCTACCGGGTAAAACAAGAGTTACGACGGCGGTCTATATTACACGATGATCCATATTACACGTCTCTCCCTAATTATGATTTTTCCCAACTATCCGTTATCTACAGCCCGCGACTTCATCAACTAGCCCACAACTTTACTAAGGCTGCTCTGCCCATACCTGTTCTAAACTGAGAGTAACAATGAGCTTCCACACTCTGAAGGACCCCCAAAGCTGACGTTCACAGCATTAAAGCCGTCCACCCAGACAGCACAGCAAACTTGCATCAAACTTGCAGCAAGCTTGATTTATCAAGTCAATAAGCTTGAATTAAGCTTGAAAATTCCAGTCGTGTAAGCTTGATGCAAGCTTGAATCAAGTGTTCTAGTTTACACTTGCCCAGCTTGCATTAAGCTTGACATTTCAAGCTTAAAAATTTTTCTAAATACACGGGGCGCCCGCTGGCGAACGCGCCCCACATACTTTATTTTTCCGCGCATTTTCCACCTCTATGCTGTAATTTTAAGTTATTTTAATCTGTTTAAATCGAGTGTCCATGGCTAGAATAGAACCCGGGACCTTTCGATTCGTAGCCTAGCGCGTTATCCATTCAGCCACCGGAGCCTTGTGCAGCTATGACTAAAGTTTGAAGTGAATTATTAAGCGGTTTTCTGGCCAGATTGATAAGAGGACGATATGTTATTTGTTTTTTTTTTGTTTTTTTTCCATGGGATGCATCAAAATTAAAATAATTTTATGTGTGATTTAGAGACTCTACTAATAGGGAAATAAACATAATATAAACTTAAGAGCAACACATGTTTTAAAACTTTCGCAACACTCATGAGCAATACTGCCGCTGGCCAAAATCGAGACAAACGACTGATTTTGAAATCAATTTCGTAGTATAATTGTATTTTATTTTGAAGAATTTCCATATTTGAAAATATAGAATGGGTTTACTTACTTAACACAAATTTTGTGTTAAGTAATCTGAAATCAAAGAAACAGATAGTTAAACGTTACTTCGAAATGCTATATCACAGTTGATAACATAACATGTATGGAATACAAACACTTTAGTCATTTTTGTAAATATTTCTTATAATAACAAATAATTGAAAAATTTTGCTATTTTTTAACGCTAAAAATTCTCTTTACAAATGTGGTTACTTATTTTCCTACATATTGGTATGCTATATCGATATAGAACATTTCGAAGAATTAAAAATAAGTTTAAATTAATTTATACAAATGTAAATTTAAATTATTTTCATTGTTCATACTTTATAATTAAAAAAATTATTTAACTTCTGAATTTTTTTTTTATCCTTTGTAATTTTATTTTAAAACTACAAAAGTGTAAGATGTAAGATTTTTGGGCCCTAAAATCTGTAGGCCCTGGGCAGTTGCCCCGTTTGCCTTGCCGGTAATATGGCACTGGTAATAAAATAAACACATCTTTTACTAACTTCAGCAAATTTGACGACGCTAGGCAATTAATGTCCATTCTCTTTCACAGATGGCGCCATCAACGCTCCTTTAAAAAGGAAAAATCAGACGAGTAGCAATTGCAAAGCTTAAATCAAGCTGTATTTAAGCTTGACTATTCAACTTGACTCCTGCAAGCTTGCTGACAGCTTAGAATGAGTTGAACTGTCAAACTTGCATTAATGCGTCAAATTCAAAGAAATGTCAAGCTTGATTTAAGCTTATATGCTGTCTGGGCAGTATAGCAAAGCTATCAGATTTTATAGCAATAATTTCTTCTATTAAATAAAATTTGGCGCATTAAAGGAAAGAACTGAAAAATCGACAAATCACTTGAATATTAAAGAAAATACACTCCAACTTATTCAGTCTGATTTAATGTAATGCGTCTACATTTCAACTGTAATTGTCATACAAGAAAAATATAGAAGAAAGAAAATAAAAATAAACATTTGACGGGTAATGTGACGTTTGCGTGCCACAAGAAACAAATTTTCTAACGTTTTTTTAACAAGCGTAGACACTATAGTGAAAAAAAAAAAAAAAAATGAAAAACATTATTTGAAACTCTTTATTATATTTAAATCTAAAATCCATTTCATCTTCTATTTTTGTGGGGGAATGAACGGCGCATTTTACAGCAGTATTATTGAAAAAAAAAATAATAATAATAACCAGTTCAAATACTGTATGTTTGTTTTCTTTGAAAAAAATTGGAAAATTTTATTATAAAAACAAAGGAAAATCTTCATTTAATGCACATATTGCGTGACTTACAACTCTATCTTTTAAATAAATATAAATTTGAAAGGGAAAAGAAATTGATGACAGTTGAATTTTAACCTACGTTTTATTACCTTAGCTTTCCTTAACATGTTAGCTAATTGGAAATAAATTTTGCATTCGAACATAGAACAGATATCTTTTATGTTCTTAAAACGTGACATAGGGTTCTTATACATGCAAAAATTCTTATTAAACTATTTCGCTGAACTCCCTCATCGCATGCATTGTGAATGGAGAACTAACTGTAACTTTCAGAAGTGAGAAAAGCTGAGAAGCAGTAAAAAAATCTAAAAAAGTTTTCGAAAGTGCAAAGCAAAAAGAAAAAAAAATCCTTAATACTTTATGTTTTAAGCTTGGGAGATTATTATATTCTCGAAAACAGATAAATGTCCTGACTTTGGTTGACACCAAGTAACGCTGACTGCAAATGTTTCATCACGATTCAGCTCATTTTATGGACAGATTAAAGAAAGCAGTAGAAAAACAATTCATTCCTACCACGGCCTGCAGGAATCTTTAATTGATACGGCATAACGTGTTCTCAATTAATCACAGCGACATCTGGCAGCCATGATTATAGCAGCCATTCGAGTAACATTTCTTGTGCTATAGCCTTGTAAATAATTTATGTCCAGTTTGTGGTTTTAAACCCACTCTATAGAAATTATTTGCAAGCTCGCAACAGTTAAAGTCAATATGTTGTAATGTAATGCCAATGATAAGTGTTAAAGTCAATAGCTTTACCGTATTTTCCGGTAATAACGCCGCGGCATTAAACAATATTTTTCTTTTTCGGAAACAAAAATGCGGCCAATAACTGGGTGCGGCTTGTAAGTAGTTCCAAAGTTACAGCTGATCATTTACCCCCCCCCCCCTCCAAAAAAAAAAAAAACTTAAATCTGGTTAAGGAACAAAATAATCCATAATCTTTTTCCGTTCCTATAAAAGTCTCGCATGGCGAAGACCCATCACGGTGTTTACGTATAGTAACATTTTTCAGGAACAAAAAACAGTACTTTGCGAGTGGGTTTTGGACTCCTGGAATAAAATTCCGAATGGTATGGTAGAGAGAGCCTTTCAAAAAGCCGAAATTATCGATTTTTCACAAAATAGTGCAAATGGGATTCCTGCAATTTCTAGTATGTCTTCCGATGATGAAAACGGTTCAGATGTTGATGAACTTTTGCCATCTGAACACTTAAAAATATTCCAGACTGACACTGAGGACGAGGATTTTGACGGATTTTCTGAAGTCGAAAACAGTCTGTAGAATATATATATATATATATATGTACATTCTAAAAATAGATAAATAAATTGTACTAATAATGACGTATCATGGTAAGTTATTTTAATTATGATTGTTTAATTTTATGTGTACTACTTTATAGTATTACCTAAAGTAACACATCTAAACTTGATAAGTTTGATTCTATAATACTTTTAAAAAAGTGCGGCGTTATTCTCGGTGCGGCGTTAAACTAGTTCTTTAAATAGAAATAATTATCTATTTGCGGCTTTATACACGGTGCGGCGTTATTACCGGAAAATACGGTACTGTCCGTTCCAAAAATGAATCTGCAGCTAAGTTGATTCTACTCTGCAAAAAGGTGATACGCTAAGATGGGTGTGTGCGGAAATTCTGTCTTACACGCGCTGCTTTTTGTAAAGCTGCCGGTTTCTGATTTCTTCCTTTATTTCTTTTTTTTTAAGAAAAAATAACTCAGGAGCATTTTCTTAAAATTCGATATTGTTTCCCAAAAAGAGAAGAAGGTAAGGAAAAAAAAAAAAGTAACGTAACTGAACCTCTTTTCCCCCCTATTTCGATAAAATTAAATCAGACCTACACGTCTGGTTCTCAAACGAACTATATTTGATACTTTAAACACTGTTTCTACTAGTTAAATACAATAGATATGCAGCGGAAAGTATAGTTATAGCTATCAAAAGTATGCAGTCATCAATTCTTTATGTGGCACCACGTTAAAATGCTTTAAGAACGAAATTTGTGAAACTCCAACTGGAAAATTAGATGTGCTGATTTATCTTCAAACAATTTTCGAAAAAATTTTCAAAGAATTCAACCCCTGTCCTTTAAGTTGAGTAACTACTTATCATAAAGTAATTAAAAAACTTTGTAAAAAACACACATATGTGTGTTTTTTACAAAGTTTTTTAATTACTTTATCGTTTAACACCAGTATTTTGAGTGTTTTTTCAACTACTTATCATGTTACCAAATTTTATTTCATTCGCTTCAGTTACTTTTACATGATACGCGCGAGAACAAAACAATTCTCGGAAATTTTCTCACTATATACAATATCTTTAAAAAATTCGACACCAATCATTTCATTGTTTGAGCCATTACCTATCGTGTTACCAAATTTTAACGAATGAAAATATATTGACAAATCTTATTCAATTAATACAGATAATCCAACTTCTTATTAATAGTATCCTCTGGAATAAGTTTCATAACTTTCCTTTGCCTGTAAAACTACTTTTTCAGCAAAAAGACTTATAATGCAGTGAATGAAATATGAAGTGGTACAGTGAAACTTCTTGGGAGCGACCATCCTCTGTTCCACGACAAATAGGCCGCTAAGAAAAGTGGTCGGTCTGAGATATATAAACATTTAACCCCCCCCCACACACACACACACATAAAAAAACGCTATAAAATACTGTTGTGCTGTCATTTTTGAAATTGCATACTAATGCATTTACAATGAAACTTCTCAAAAGCGACTACCCTCCGTTACGAAAAACATCGGTCGTTAAGAGAGGTGGTAGCTCAAAGAAGTATAAACATTTGGTTACCAAGAAAAAAATGCAAAAAAATGTTGTTTTTCTATTCATGAAATTGCATACTAATACAGACGAACTCGCTTATAACGACCGCAAAGGAACCGTGATATTTGCTCGTTGTAACCGAATGCTTGTAAAAAACGGGTTTGTGAAATAATCATAAATATTCATGCATACATACTATTTTTAAAACCTGTATAGAACAAACCGTTGGCTAATTTGTTTCAACTGTCTTATTGTCTTTTTCTTGTACTTTTATTCGATGTAGAAGTCTCCTGGGCCTATAAACATGGTCAGTTATACCGAAAGTGACCATGCGTCCCGTTTTTAGGCGGCTTGTCCCGTTGTCCTCAAGCACAGCTTCGGGACACCGTAATGTCCCGTTTTTAGAAAATGTTCCCTTCAATGTCCAGTTTTTAGAAAGAGAGCAACCCACGGTAACGATTTCAATAAAGGCCGCTACAAATCTAAAATCATCCAATAGCAGTGCCTGAAAAAAAAAAAAAAAAAAAAAAAAAAACGACTTCCCTCCCTCCCCTCTCGAGACGCAACAAAAACGCCGGAGGAATATATTGTTTTTGTTTTTGTTCTTTTTTGTCAACTATTTCAATTTATTTAATTTTTATTTCTTTTTTTTTAATTCATGTTCCTCTTTTGCTTATTCCCCCACCCCCCGATCTCCACTTTATTTTCTCTTTTCACTCTGGTTTTCTAAGAATTTCTTTCCTTCCGAATGACAACTTCCTTTTTCCTGTGCGCCCTTTTGTTTACATTTCTCACTTTCCTACCTTCCTGCCTTGTGTCGGATGGTGTTTTTGAAGTCGAAGAAGGGCCTACCCCTTGTACCACCAGAAAAGTACGTCTTGCACTATTTTTTATAGTATATGTGTGTTTTAGCAAAGTTTCTTTTTCATTTTATTTTGAAGCTTGTTTTGACAAGCTTGTTTGCACGTTTTCCTAAAACTGAAAGATACCCAGACCTGTAAATTCAGTCTCCCTACACTATTATCTTAAAAACAGCAGATGTCCCGTTTTGAGGAAGAAAATAAATACACTAGTGCCAAAAAAGTAGTAGATGTCCCGTTTTGAAGGAAAAAATAAATGGTCACGCTAGATATACCCCCCAGATTAAAAAAGAAAAAAATTTGGAGTTTTTCTGCACACTCAAAAGCCAGACTATATTACTGTCGGTTCAGGTTGAAATTCAGAATATTCGTCGTTAAATTATCGTCGCTTTATGTGTAGTCTTCAGAACTACTAGTCTTTGAAATGTTAAAAGGATTTTTCCAAGAAAGGATTAGCTGAGCTGGGGGGGGGGTCAATAGAAACTTTATGAGTATGCGAAACTATTCCTCGCTATAACCATGGTTTACGCTCATTAAAAGCGAGTTACGTTCCCATGGACTTAATATTGTACCAACCAAATATTTCCGACTTCGTTAAATCAGGGCTCTTTATAGACGAGTTCAACTGAGCATGAATAATTATACAGACATATTTTATTAATTGAAATTTTAATAAAATATTTAGAAATTTCAGATTGTTTCTTTCACTTTTCTCTCTCCGAGAGTACATTTTTTGTGGACCGATTTGCGCAGATATGTTATCGTTGCACTTTTCAATAGGATTGCCAAATAAAGCGGAGGAAGGAATAAAATGTTGAAAATCGCCAAGATTTGCAATTTGCACTATTTGCAAGATTTGATGATATATCGCCTAGTTTGGCGCCAAAAAATAAATCCCCATACCTAAGCCTAGCTTGGCAATATCTTTCATACGGCAAGCTCTACAGTTTATTACAGGAAAAGTATATTTAGAATTTCACTGACAAAGATTGTAAAGACTTTTAGTAGGCTATTTTATGTGCAGGGTGATCAGAAAATGAGTATACATTTGAAAAATGAATAATGCAAGGAATTATGTACGCATGCAAGGTAAAAGTTGGCACATGTCCTTGGAATGACAAGGGGTTTTACAACCTCAAAAAAGGAAGTTCAGAACTTGGAGCCGTTCCGACGGATGGCGCTGGACAGGACAGCAAAACATCAGTGACGCTGCATGACATTCGTGTATAAAAGGAGCTGTAATGAGAGAGGGAGTGATCTAATGCGCCCTATGAGCCACCACTTTCTACTGTATGGAAACCATAGGCTAGGAAATTCTAGGCCGAACTCTGGCGAGCTTTTGCCAGGCGAAATTCAGTATCGTTAAAATGGAAAACTTCGGTATAGGAAAGAGGGATAAAACATGAGACTTTTTCTTAATGATAATTTTTTTTTCTTAAAGATTTTTAACAGAAGTATCTCATTATTCCTTTTTAGAACAACAATTAAAGCATTTATTGCAATTGAAAAAAAAAGAACTACGCAAGAACAAAACTTCAATTGTTTGCCTTCCGTAATTTGTAAAACTGTTGATAAGTAAAGAGGTTGGTGTTAGAGAGGGGGGGGGGGGGAAGAAGCCTAAAAAATTATTATTATACTATTACTATTTTTTGCTTGAAAAGTTTTTAATTTCAACAAAATAAATTTATACTGCATTCTGTTACTCCAGAAAATCAGTTAGTTTAGTAAGAGTAACATGAAAAAATTTTAGAATGTACTGAACACGACATCCAAGAATAGTATTCGTCTAAGTCAGTTGCATCTAATCATTTATTATTTTTAAATAATAATTACTTTGCACTTATTGCTACTATAGAAAAAAATAAGATCACTTTTTTTAAAATGCTTATCACTTGCATCTTGCAGGTTTTTCTTGCCCCCCACCGGTTGGGAACCGCTGCTGTAGTCAACAGGCTTCCTACGAGCGTGCTGTTTAGTGAAAAGGACAACGAATTATTTTTGTTTTTCTTCTTGCGGCTTTCTGACTAAAATACATGTAAACCCTCACAAAAAAGGTTTTTGGTTGAAAGATACAATTCTTTTGTCGGTTTCATACATAAGATATTGTTTCTTTCCGAACATGTACCATGTGAAGAAAGTATTGTAATCATGAAAAAATTCGATTTTAAGGTGTATTTACACGCTCTGAGGTCTTCTGAATTCATTTATAGAACTTTTGAGATGTATGTATGTGTGTGTGTGAGTGAGCACGATAGCTGCTAAATAGTGCATTGAGCTCAAATTTGGTATATATGTTATGAACCACCGCCACAAGACCGGTATTGATTTTGGTGTATATAGGACTTATAGTTTTTTACAGAGCTACGAAAAAGATTTCTTTTACATTGCGGCCTATGAAAGGAAATTCTTGAAAGTGCGCTAGCGTTTAAATGGTGCATTCGACAGATGCTCAAATTGGGTATGTATATTATAGGTCACGGCCTTAGGACCTGCATAAATTTCGGTGTGTGTAGAGCTGATAGTTGGTTCATAGAGTTTCAAAAAGTAATTCTTATGGCCTAAGGACGCAAATGATTTAAATACAGCTTATGTCTTAATGGTACATCGATTGACATCAAATTAGGTACGCATATTGTAGGTCACTGTCTTACGTACTGCATAAATTTTAGCGAGTGTACGCACTACAGTTTTTTACCGGGCTACAAAAAATTATTCCTATACATTGCGGCCTATACGCTCAAATCATTAATTCATTAATCATTAATTATGAATTCATGAATAATTAATTCAATAATTAATAATTAATTAATAATTAATGAATTAATAATTAATTCATTAATCATTAATTATGAATTCATGAAAAGAGCGCAGGGCACTATATTGCAATTATTCCTCATATTTCGTTGGAATTATCACATAATCAAGAAACTAAAACAGGAAATTTGACTTGCATTAGTATTTAAAAGTGTCCAATTAGTATTTAAAAGTGTTTCTTTATCTCCTAAAGAATATAAGGAAACCCAACATCTTACGAGTCTTCTTCCTTTTGTTGGAAAACAAATTAACAGGTGATCTGTCCAGGTGAAAATAATTTCCTGCTGTGTTCCGAAAGGTATATGAAAACATCAAACGTACCATTGGACTGACTGGCCATTATGTATATCTCCCCATTTATCCAAATGTCACAGATATTTGCAAAGGGAAAAAGTTTAGGAATCACTAACCTAATACACGTTCAAGTAGCGCCTTCTTTTCAAGAGTTTCAAGACAAAAATTCTCATACCAGTTTTAAAATGGTTCTTTTATTAAATAATTTTGAAATTGCTTTAACTTTTTTATTTCCTTTCAGCAGAAAGTGTATTCCTGCATTTTTTACTTCACATAACATGTTTTCCATTCTTTCATCATTTTTTTTTCTATAGAGAGTTTTGATGAATATTTTAATTAACATCCCTTAAACGGAAAGCATTTCTCTCCACTTTTATTTTTTGAACTCAGAAATTTGAAGTTTAACTCATTCTTGAACTCATATTTAACTTGTTCACTTTCCTGTTGGAGATTCCTCTTACATTTGGGAAACAACATCAATCACAGAGTAATTATTCAAAAACCTATGTTGCAAATCAATACTCATCATAGAAGAAGCTTTACAGCTGTGTTCTTTCAATGATAAGAGCAAACAGGTTAAACTTGGATTCAAGATTAAAAAAGAATGGGGGAAAAAATATGACCATCTTTCACAAAATACTTCACCATCCTTATCACTCCTTTTTGATCTGACCCTGCATTCAACAATAAATATATTTAGATCAACGCAAGTTAACAAAAGTAAATGCAGTAAATTTAGATTTGAGATAGATGTGTGCGATTAATTAGTTTTCTTTTTTATTGATCCGTTAATTTAATCATTTCTAACCCTTTCTTAATAATAAGTAATAATATAAACCTATTCATATAATAGGCATTTCATAACAAAATTTTGCTTGCCTCATTTATTGTTTACGTATATTTTTACTTACTAGCCACCAAGGTGACCAGGTTGGTCGCCCCATACCTTACTGTGCTTTATACTTAGTTCAATGTTGGCCAAATTATTTGACTCATTTCAATCAAGCTTTGGTTAATTCTTACTTTAGGACCCCACTTAGCGCGATTTCAAAAATCGCCAATTTGGAGTGTTTTTAACACTCCCAGAGACACTATGGGAAAATGTACACAAATTAGCATTGAGTGTACAAAATAAACAAATTTGGAAGCACTGTAACAGGCAGGGCCCGATCATCACAATATTGGGCCCAGGGCAAACACAAATTTTTGGGCCTTTGCACCGGACCATAAATATTTTACGGGAAATTGCACGAAAACAGTATTATGCATCTAAGTTATTTTAGATACATATAGCTACTTAAATATACTGTTTGTTTAAACACTAAGTATAAATACGTACATAGCAATAAATATTAAAGGATTTTTGTATACATAAATAGCATGTATTTATGAAAGGAAATGCAAAACTTGCCTAACATTATAGGGGGGGCTTCAAAATACTGTCACTTCTGCATATCAATATTTGTATAGACGAGTTATCATTGCCTAGCTGAAGTTAATAGGGAGTTAAAGCAACCTAGTTTCATTCACGGTAAGGTTAATGTTAAATGTCACCAGATATTACAGTGCATGCTTGCATAAACAGAAATTTTTAAATGTACATTTGCAGGATAATGTCGAGTGATTTTTAAGTTAATTTTTTAAAGAATATAATTTTTTTAATAAATGAAAATTTTTTATCAAACATAAATTTGTGGAAAAATACAACATTTTTGGGCCCTTGAAATTTTTAGACCCAGGACAAATGCCTCGGTTGCCCTGCCGATAAACGGGCCCTGGTAACAGGGTCGTAGCGCTGGGGGCGCTATGGACGTCTCAGCCCCCTCTGGAAAAACCTAAGCCAACCTAGGGCAATTAACAGGCACCAGGAATACTTTTTTTAAAAAAAGTTTTTACAGTATCTATCCCTAAAATTAACATTTTCTGCTGTCAAAAATGGAGTTTCACTAGTCTGCACTTCGCAATCTCTTGAAACATCGTAACTTTCAAGAATTTTGCAATACTTGTCAATTTTTGCCCTTTATTTACTGCATCCATGCACACAGTAAAAACAACTTCTTAAAAAGAGTGTGAATGTGTTATATAGTGTCCAGTTTGAATACGTCTGTGAACTTTTGCCAATTAATTTCCTCACAAATCTGACCTCTAAAATCATAAATCTGAATATGGAATTGCGAGGTATCAACTTACATAATACGCTAACGTATGCGGTACCAAAATCAACAATATTTCTACCCTGCGAACGGCATTCACAATAAGATGTAACAGGACCGTACCCAGAAAAAAATTTCGGGGGGACCAAGAGGTGAAAAAGGCAAAATTTTTCACAAAAAGGCTTCATCATTATTGTTTTGTAAAAAAAATTTAATTTTTTTTTTGGGGGGGGGGGACTGGACCCCCTGGGTACGGCCTTGAGATGTAAGCATTAGTGTTGACCAGCACTGCACTGAGTATAAAGAACAGTTAGGCACGGGGGCGGCGAAGCTGGTCGGCTTGGCGGCTAGTTTAGTATATCTCTACAATTAGCGTTCCCCGCGATCCAGGAAACTGCAATGCAATCAGCAAAGGAGGAAGTGAGAAAATTTTTGGACTTCTCAAAGGACACAAATTCTGTTGACAAGGCCACTTCTAGACGTGCCTTTAAGAGAATTTTCTCTTTGGCGCCCCCTCTCCATCTTAGCCATCTCCTCCCTCAGAACTTTCACTGTCATTGTATCATGTTTTGGTGGGTAAACACTAGCGCGACTAGGATGAACGAGGCAACTAATGGCCTTACAATAATAACAGCAGTTCCTTCTGGAAATAGTCAGTCATTTTTTTCTAAATGCCCAAAATCTCGCCATTTGTCGTCGACCTTGGCAAGTTTTGCCGAAATATCGCCAAATTTGGCGCGAAAAATAATTTCGAATTTCGCATAACTCCAAAAATTTTTAACCGTATAATGTTGAAATATTGTATTTAGAACAGAACTGTTGTAACATCCAACTGTGCATCTTTTTTTCTTTTTTTATTGCAATCGACTGGGTAATTTATTTGCAGGGTCAGCCAAGTGACTTGCGTTAAGGTGTATCTATCGCTCGTTACAGTCGCAAGGTTACGTTAAGCTTGAATCTATCGCTGAAAACAGTTTTAGAATCGGCTTAGCAGCTACAGAGATAACCGTAGAGCGTAACGCAATTCTATGAGTGTCCGTGTTAAATAACCATTTTCGTTATATATAGGGGCCAAGGTACCCTAGACTCTCTACGCTCGCTTTTCGTACGAGGCATTTGGCCCCTAATAAGGCTTACTCGTAAAAAAGGAATAATTTCAACAACAACAAAAAAAAAAAAAAAAAAAAAAAAGGTTGGATGAGATAGAATGTTACCGAGCTACATATTGCTTCTTTCTTGCATGTTCCTTGGAAGATAAAAATTTAAACTTCGCACTATTTTTAATTATGTGAAACCCATGGAACACCTTGCGTATTAACCAATTATGGCGATTTTTCATAATTTGGCAACTTGCGTATATGTATAGTTAATAATTAGCTCTAAGAAAACAGTGCTTCATATACGCATTTTCTTTGATAAAAGCTACGAACAGCTAGAATAGCTTGCCACCCATGGCGACTTTTAATTATTTGGCGATTTACACATGCTCACAATCTATAATTACTGCTCATGTAAGGTTCCCGAAAACCATCCTTCCTAACTAATATTATAAATGCGAAAGTGAGTTTGTTTGTTTGTTTATGACGCTTTCACGCCTAAACCGCTGAATCAATTAGGATGCATTTTGGTTTAGATATAGAGGGGACCCTGGAGTTGGTTATAGGCTAATTAGCATTTTAGATTTTTAATTACTTTTTTAATTATTAATTAAAAACTGTTTTTACATTGCCATCGTTGGCGAGTTTCGTCCGTATCAAATGATTCATGTTTTGAGCTAACAAGAATGCTATTACTTCAATAAATAAGCGCGCGTGCATCTGAAAAACATTAAATACCACGGAAATTAAGCCCGTTTTATGCCAAATCTATCTATCTGTAATAATAAAAATGAATGTTCTCCAGACAAATCTACAGAAAGCAGAGCTTTAAAAATTTGAGCATGATTGATCCCATAACTTCGGTAAAGCGCACTTGAGGCTCAAAATTTTGAAATTTTAACTACTTTTCAAACTATTAATTAAAAGCCGTTTTATCGCCTGCACAAAATGATTTATGCTTTTGAAATAAAGCAGAATTTATCTTTGCAAAATCACATGCATTTGAAAAACATGGAAATTATGTTGATTTTACGCCAAATTAAAAAGAATAAGTTAAGAAAAGGGTACTTACGTATTATCCCGGCTGTCTGCCAAGACAAGCGATTTTTTGCCGAAATAAATGCCGGGCACATGAAATTATTAATGGTTTTGAATACGATTGGCAACAGTTTGGCAACCCATTTGACGATAAAACAGTTTGGCGGGAATGGCCGCTGGGATAATACGTAAGTACCAAGAAAAATCCAGATGTGTTTCTTAAAGTTCATAAATTTCCAAATCCTACCAATAATATAAATGTGCATATTCTCTTATTTTAAATGAAGTATACTAGCATGCATTATACTTCATTTGAAACAAGTAAAAAGCAAATAATATTTAAATGCAGTTCCTTTTGTCGCAACAATATTTGTTATTCACACATGCTACATTTCTGTCGGGACCTAATTCTAAAGCCGACGCGGACGAAGTCGCGGGTAGCAGCTAGTTATCCATATTTTCATATACATAATCCTTTGCAGATTGGCGTATTTAGCACCACGAATTTTATCATGTCGCCACGCTAACACAAATATCCACTATAACTGCTATAATGGGATAGTTAACGCCACCAAACAATTTCTACTGGTAGCAAATAGTCCAGCTGGACAGAACGGGCTTTAAAATAATCTGCATTTTAATTATTTTTTATTTTCAAGATACTGGTTTCTAGCATTTTGGAACTCGCTCTTTAGATTCACCCTGCTTGGAACTATACCATTTTGCTAGATCGTACCTAATGCACACATGGCGCTTTTAAAATCAGTTACAATTAGTTATTCTATTTTGGAAAAACGAATTATCGCTCATTATGAACTCCTGTTGTCTAAACGAACGTACTATTTGAAAATTGTCAACTTTGTGTAACATACTTTGAGTTATTTATTTCATATACTTTTTAATATGGCGTAAAACGGGTGTCACTCTACTTCATGTTTGTCAATTTCACGCGATTCTACATAATTGGAAATGCTTTTTGCAAAGGAATGAATGATTTTGTGCCAAACTTGGCAACCATTAGGTTTATTTTTTCAGTTTTTTATTAATATCTTCTAAAATAATTCGATTTTCGAAATTTAAATCAGCTTATCAGGTTCTTCCGGAATTTTTCGAATCCGTGGACACCTTTGTCGTAACTCAAATCCCCACGGTTTAGGAGGAGATAGTCGAACAAGCTCTTGACAGCGGCAGCAGCGTAAGCGGTGGTTACTTTTTTTAGAATAGAGAGACTAGGAGCCAAGGCCGCTGGACTCGCTACGCTCGCTTTTCGTATGATGCATTCGGCCCCTAATAAGGCGTATTCGTAAAAAAGGCATAATTTCAAAAGAAAAAACTTAAGATTGGGTCAGATAGAATGTTACCGAGCTACACATCTTGGTTATGCATGTTCTCTGGAACATAAAAATTTAAACTTCTGACTATTTTTAATTATGTAAAAGCTTTGAAAAACCTTGAGTATTTGCCACCCATGGCAATTTTTCATAATTTGGCGACTTACGTATATGCATAGTTAATAATTAGTTCGAAGAAACCAGTACTTTATATGTTTTCCTTGATAAAAACTACGCTAGAATACCTTGCTACCAATGACGACTTTTCATTATTTGGCGATTTACACAAACTAATAACTAATAATTACTGCTCATGTAAGGTTACCATGTAAATCGTTATCCATATATTCATATGCATTATTCTTTGCAGACTGGCGTATTTAGCAGCACGAAATATATCATCTCACCGCTCTGACAAATATCCAAGCTGTACTATAACTGCTACAATGGCACGGCTAACGCCGCCAAATATTTCTACTGGTAGCTGATAAGCTGAACCTAACGGGCTTTACTATAATTTGCATTTTAATTATTTTTCATTTTCAAGATACTGGGTGCTAACATTTTGAAAAACGCGTTTTAGAGTTACCCTGCTTGGAGAGATAGTATTTGCCAGATCGTACCTGTACGTGATGCCAAAAGGACGCTTTTTAAATCAGCTAAAATTAGTTATTCTGTTTTGGAAAAACGAATAATTGGTAATTCTAAACTCCTGTTATCTAAGGGAACTTTGTATAACACACTTTAACTTATTTATGTCACAAACTTTTAAATTTGGCATAAAATTGGTGTCATCTACTTCATGTTTGTCAGTTTCACGTGATTCTACATACTTGGAATTGCTTTGTTGCAAAAGCATGAATGATTTTATGCTGGCGAAAATTGCCTAGCCTGGCAACCATTATGCTTATTTTTCAGTTTTTTATTAATATCTTCTAAAATAATTCGAATTTCGAAATTTAAGTAAACTTATCGGCTTCCCAGGAATTTTCCGAATTCGTGGACACCTTCGTCGAAACTCAAATCCCCGTGGTTTCGAAGGAGATATCAGAACAAGCTTGCAGCAGCGGCCGTTACTTTTTTTTAGAATAGAGAAAAATAAAAGGCAGTCCATAATACTTAGGAATAGTGAAGCTTTCTGTTAGTGAAAACATCTTTAGAATCGGTTCCGTAGTCATAGAGATATGTCCTTAGCGCGTAATGTTTTAGAATTATTTTGATTGTCCGTGTAAAACAACTATTTATGCTATATGCATTAAAGGTAGCCTTATACCCAGGATAACGTAATTTTCTATGAGTCAAAAATGTTCAAAATCGGCTTAATAATTACAGGGGTACACATAGAGCGTAACGTAATTTTTATGAGTGTCCCTGTAAAAGAACTAAGTATGCTATATACAAGAAAGGTAGCCTACAATACTCAGGAATAGTGCAGCTTTCCGTCCGTGAAAAAAGTTTTAGAATCGGTTCATTAGTTCCAGAGATCGTAATGTAAATCGAATGAGTATCCCTGTAAAAGACCTATTTGGGATATATACATGACAGATAGCCCATATAATACTCAGGAACAGTATATCTTTCTATCAGTAAAAAATCTGATGTGTCCAACACATGACTCGAAGGAGATATCAGAACAAGCTTGCGGCAGCGGCCGTTACTTTTTTTTAGAATAGAGAAAAATAAAAGGTAGTCCATAATACCGTCTTGCACGTCTATTAGATCAAAAATATTTTCGACGCACTTCCTCTAAACTTATTTGTTTGAAAGGGATAAAATATCAATAATAGTAAGGTTTAGCGATTTCTAGCCAAATATTTCGATATTGCCAAGCTGAGTTCAATTTGAAAGATTTCCTTCTGACACTTTATTTGACGATATTTCACCAAATGCCGAAAAAATTGAGATAGTCTGCGAGATTTTGGGGATAGCCAAAGTAGTCATTGACCACAGACTTTCAATGAATTGAATCCATCCATACACCTCAATTCATTTAAAGTCATTTGGCTCACCCTGTAAATAAATTCTCAGTCGATTGCTGTCAAAAAAGATATTGAAAATAGTTAGATATTACAATAGTACTAAATACAAAAGTTCAAAATTCTACGGGTTAAAGTTTTAAAGTTATGCAAATTACGAAATAATTTTTGGCGCCAAATTTGGCGTTATTTCGGCGAAACTCGTCAATGTCGACGACATTTAGCGAGATTTTAAGCATGAACCAAACAATGACAGATTATCGCCAAATTTGGCGATATTTCTCCAAAACTCGCCAAGAACGATGACAAATGGCGATACTTTGGGCATGGTCCAAATGACTGACTATCGCCAAATTTGGCGATATTTCGCCAAAACTCGCCAAGGTCGAGGACAGACGGCGAGATTTTGGCCATGTACCAAACAATGACTGTCTACAGTTGTATTATATTGAAGATGTCCATAGACATTAAAGTACTGAAATTCTTTTCGGGGGTCCTGTAAATAAACTCTCCAGTAGATTGGAACCAAAAATCGAGATGCACAACTAGATGTTACAACAATCTTATATATGAAATTTCATAATAGTTTTTGAGATTTGAGAGTTAAATATGCACACACGTACACCAAAAGTCGCCAAGCGTGGCGACTTTTGGCATAGTTCTTGAGGAAGGCACGTGACCGTGGTCGGACTATTACCTAACTTATGTGGTAGGACAGTATTGTGCTTGAAATGGATGAATGCCCCTAAAATTGCCATTGACCGTAATGTATTGGAAATCTTTTGAGTGTTCCTGTAGCAGAACTATAAATGATAAAGACACTTTTTTTAATGGAGAAATTCATTTTCTAACTCTTTACAGCATATATCACTTCTGAGTCGTTTGAAATAGTCCAATACCTCTAAAAACGCTTTGATGAATTTCGGCCCATAGAGCGTAATGTATTTCGAATCTTTGGGGCGATTCTGTAGATAAACTATCCAGTCGAATGGAACCGAAAGGGGAGGTGCACAACTAGATGTTACAACAATCCTAAATATAAAGTTTCAACATTCTACGCCTAATAGTTTTTGAGATATGCCAGTTTAATGAATTTCGGCCCATAGAGAGCGTAATGTATTTCGAATCTTTTGGGCGGTCCTGTACATAAACTATCCAATCGATTGCCACCAAAAGGGGAGGTGCACAACTAGATCATAGAACAATCCTAAATATCAAATCTCAACATTCTACGACCAATAGTTTTTGAGATATGCGAGTTACATACATACGTACGTACGTACAGACGGCATGGAAAAACTGGCCACAATAGACTCGCCGCTGGTCAAAATGAGTTGCAGACGCGTTAATATGATCGTGCATGCTAGCCTACGATGAGATGCATCGAAAAAAATTTTAAAATTAAATTTAGAGGTAGTCAAAATCGGTTTTTTGTCAAAATTTGGCCCCCAAAATTTTTCATCACACACATTACTTCCTTATACTACGTACAAGGAAGTAAAAAAAAATGTTAGAATCAGTACAGACGTCAAAGAAATACCTATACAGGTTAACGTATTAGAATTAATTTGAGTGTCCGAGTAAAAGAACTATTTAAACTTTTATTTTAATTTATTTTTAAGAAATTCATGAACGGTAGCCAATTGTTGCAGAAAACTCTGTTTAATTTCTGGGTCCGTCGTTCTAAAGTCCAGTAGGAGTAGAAAGTTCTAGTAAAGAGTCCACTTGTTAGGATGGAAAACGAACTTTATTGCTTCTAGCTGTACAAAATTCACAGGCACTAACGGTCAGTAGCTTGCTTTAACAGTCTGCTCAGTACCGAAGCTTTTACAGATGTTGTAATTCACACCCAATAAAATACTTCCACAAGCCAAATATTCAGTGGAATCTTTTGAGGGATTGCGGGAACAGTCCCTCAAGACTAAGCAATGAGGAATTTACACAGCACTTAAAAACGCGCTTTTAAAAACATGCAAATTACTGCTTCTATAAGCGCTAAGACAGTCTTACACTCTCAACAGAACGGACGTCTATTTCTCATAGCAGTCAAAAACAGACTGACTCAACCGGGGCAGCAAGCTATCGTATTTATAGGGGACGCAGAAGCTATTAGAAATTTCTCGAAGGATCCCCTTAAAGAGCGAATTTTGATTACGTCATAGGAATACAGTTGAACCATTAGACTATTACGCAATATTAATGTAGGAAAATGAAATTTATGGGCCCCATTGGAAAAATCCCGCCAAATATCCGAAATATCGCCAAATTTGGCGCCAAAAATAACTCCCCAAGAGTGACGTCAGCTAAGCTCTAACATCAATATTTCTTGAGATTTTAGAAACCCTATGTTAACCAATGGGGAAACCCCAAACTCCATATCTCCCGGGCTAGGTAACCGATTTTGATGCAACAAAATACGAAATTTGATTATTTGGCGCGTAGAATACGAATTTTAAGCTAGTTTACCCCTAGAACAGCCGATTGGCCCCAAAATTCGTAAAACTATGATACTTAGGAATAGAAGACTTCTATTATAGAAAAAGTTTTTGATTCGGTTCAATAGTTACAGAGATATTGGCTTCGTCGGGATTCGATTCTTGGGTTCGTCGTTCTAAAATTCAGTGTATGTAGAAAATTCTAGTAAAAAGTCCATTTGTCAGGATGGAACACAAATTTTATTGCTTCTAGAGCTTCGTCGAACAATCAGCTGTACAAAATTCACAGACACTAATGGCTAGTACCATGGGCGTCGGAAGGGGGGTCAAACGGGTCACTTGACCCCCCCTGGAAAATGTGACTTAAAAAAAATTAGGCATCATATACAAAAAATGTCACCTACCCTTTTTCCTGAAGTAAAGTAATTTATGTGCAGGGTGGCCATAATTAAACTGCAAGGGTTCAAGGGGTGCTGGAGAGAAAACTACCAGGAATATTTCAGTGAAACTTGGTATCTACACGTTTCAGAACATGCGCAAGTCAAATATGCAATAAAAAAATGGCCATTTTCACCCAATAGATGGCGCTATATCGTGTTTCAATGCTTATGGACGTCATATATGCAAATTTTAAGCCCATCGAACAGTGTAAAAACAAGACCACATTGAGTAATGGTCAATCATGACTCTGAATAAGAAGGAACGTGCATTGTTAGTGAAGATATTCTATCAGAATGATAGCAATTATTCAGCTACTCTGAAAGAATACCGGCGTATGAAACGATTAAGAAGAGGTCCAATGAGTGTCAATGAGAATAAATAATGATTTAATTGTTTTATTAAAGCGTCGCGTCTTTATGAATTGTTTAATTTGGGATCTTAATTTACGTTAATTTTTGATTACATGTTACTGTAAAAATTTAATTACTGAAGCGAATTGTATGGAATTTTCATAAACTGTAAATGATGTTTTATATTGTTTATATGCATCTTAGAATGTCACTGTGAAATGTCTATCGGTTTTGGAAGTTGTATATGCCACCGGTGAGCTTTGAAATACGGTACAGCGCCATCTATCGGGTGAAAATGACGATTTTTTATTTTTGCATATTTAACTTGCGCATGTTCTGAAACGTGTAGATACCATATTTCACTGGAATATTCTCGGTAGTTTTCTCTCCAGCATCCTTTGAACACTTGCAGTTTAATTATGGCCACCCTGTATTTTAACATACTGCAACAACTCGCTGTAAAATTTCTGTCGAAAAAAAAAAAGATTACTTTCCTAATTGCTAGCATATTTCAACCAAGGACGAATTAAAGGGGAGGGACGTAAAGTGCAACCGCCCTTTCGTTAAAAAAAAATTAATTTAAAAATCCTTATTTCACTTCCATAAAATGGATGTGTTTGCGTATGTGAATCTTCGAACTAACCTCCCCGCCCCACCCCTCCCCCACACACAAACAAAATTGCATCAATCCGTCGCAGATTTCAACACATGCGTAGCAGAAAATCAGGACATTTTCCTATTTTATCTTGTAATCTTATTTGTTCTAACATTACTATTTAAGATACATTCTTCGCCTTAATTGTACTTTTATCATTTCAAGTTTCTTATTAGTTTATTTGACCCACATTCTCTAGTTCTCTAGTTTTATTTTTACATTTCATAATTTGCTTGTCAAGCGTATTTAAAGAACTAAGCTTTCATTTTCTTTCTATTGATTATCAACAAACTAGATTGTACCCACGACTTCGATTGCGTCGGCTTTAGAATTAGGTCCAGAGAGAAATGAAGCATGTGTGAATAACAAAAAAGAAATAGTTTGACACTAGCACTATAGACCAAAATGACCGTAAAAAATCTTTAAACTCGTTTCTGTAGTTACAGAGATATCCAGATAGAGTAATGTATTAGAATTTTTTTGAGTGTCCTTGTAAAAGAACTATTTATGCTATATGCAGGAAAGGTATCCTATAATACTTAGGAGTAGTGCAGCTTTCTGTTAGTGTAAAAAAATTTAGAATCGGTAGTTAAAAAGATGCTATAGAGCGTAATGTATTAGAATCATTTTGAGTGTCTCTGTAAAACAGCGACAACTTTTAACGTCGTCCTCCACAAAAAAGGCTAACTTACGGTGGCGCACCCCCTCACATTTTTTAGAATACATTCACTTTCTAATCTTTAACAATGAACATTTAGCCGAATTTTCTACAAAATAATGTTATCAGTAAAGTTTGAATGAACATTTTAAGCGAAAATGCATATATTTTTGACTAAAAATGAGAATAAATAAGATAGTTTTAAAAAAACATGCATCACTACTTGCTCTTTGGTTTTTCTCGCGCCCCCCTTGCAAACGCTATGCGCCCCACAGGTTGAGAAACGCTGCTGTAAAAGAACGATTTATGCTATATCCATGAAAGGTAGCCTATAATATTCAGGAATGGTGTAGCTCTTTATCAGTGAAAAAAGTTCTAGATCGGTTCAATAGTTACAGAGATACCCGAAGAGCGTAATGTAATTCTTATGAGAGTCCCTGTAAAAGAACTATTTACTAAATACGCATGAAAGGTAGCCTATAATACTCAGGAATAGTGTAGCTCTTTATCAGTGAAAAAAGTTTTAGAATCGGTTCAGTAATTACAAAGATGCCCATAGAGCGTAATGTATTAAAATTATTTTGAATGTCTCTGTAAAAGAACTATTTATGCTATATGCATGAAAGTTTGCCTATATGTTAATCCAGGGAATAAGCTATCTTCATTTAAAATTTTATCCAAATCCATTCAGCCGTTTTTGCAAGATTGAGTTACAAACATCCAAACACACAAACATACACATTTATAATATTAGTAGGATTTGGAAATTTATGAACTTCAAGAAACACGTTTGACTTAATTCTTTCTTATGCTCTTTTCTTTGCGTAAAACTGGTATTTCTGAAACTAAAATTTCCATGCCATTTCATGTTTTTAAAATGCACGCGAAACTGTAAAAAACATTTATGCTTTATTTCAAAAGAATTGGTCAATGTATTAACAAATTATAATTAACAATTCTACTGCATACAACATTCTCCATTCTAGCAAATGAGACTGCCGATATTGCTGCGAAAGAACAATTATTCTTTTGTGTATATTTTGGCAAATCAGCACTGCTGATAATTAAAGAATTTCTAGGCTTCTCAATCCTACAAGAATTTTATGGAAAATCGCTTGCCCATTCCGCTGCAGAAAAATGTTCCCATATCGGACAGAACAGGGAAAAACTAATAGCACACACAACACTCAAACGAACAATTGCTGGAAACTTTCCGCAAAATTTTACGAAAATTCCTCCTTTATACTTGAATACAGGATAATTTCTATATATCAAGGGCCGGCGTCTCACTGGTACAAAATTTCTAAACGGATAGTAATGGCATCCCAGTAGCCAGTACATTTTCAGCGTTTTCACGAAATTATTCTTTTAATTTATTATTATTATTATTTTACAGTGAAGGTTATGACGTATGTTCTGAGATGGTAGAAAAAGAGGGTGGCGTGCAAGCAATCATCAAACGTATCTACCTAACAACTGCATATTTTCAATGTGCATCACGCAAATCAAACTTTCAAACCACAGCCTTTAAATTATGTAAAACTCTTTACATCATTTGACCGATATATTTAAAAAATAACCTTTTTTGTACAATTGTAATCTTATTTGCTTTAAAATTAACTTCTACATTTTTCACTTTAACATAACAGTTCTATTCTTCGCCTGAATCATTTTATCATTTCACATTTCAAATAGTTTATTTAACTAGTACACAATAAACGCACTCTGATGTGAACACCCCGGTATTATGAACACATTCCGATATTCTCAGCGAAACTCCGTAGATTTAACATAAGATGAGCACTTTGCATTCTGAACATCCTCTAATTTGAACGCTACTTTTGATCCCCACTGTACATGTACTTCTCTATAAATGAAGGTTCATTTTATTTTTAATCGAAATTCTGAAAATTCCTCTAGAGTGCAAATTTGGAGAGAGGTACGCTGCACGAGCATACACAATGCAAGTACTATATTGTACTATTTATTAAAGCAAAGGTGCTCGAGGGCTATTGGACTAAGGAACGGTTTTGGGCGGGGAACTTTTTAAGCGGTTCTTATGCTTATTCAACTTATAGAGAAAACCGCTTAAAACGCAACCGTTAGACCTATGGCAGCGCGATTGGCCCGAACCCGGGGCCTTCACACTTCAGCCATCTACCATGCTCAGTGTCTATATCCACTCGGCCATACTAGGACCCATGCATAACGGAAGAACAGACTAAAATTACTTTTTTTTCGTATAATGTACCAAATACCGATTATGTTTTATAGCAATATAGCACACACTTAATTCAAAGGAGTAAAAATAACGATCAAAGAGGAGTGAAAGAAAAAAATGTCGGTTTCGACTTTTTGACATCGAAACCCTCAGTATCAACGCAAAAATGCTCTTTCAGTACTCCTTTTCCACGAAAACAACACTCTGCTTTCTGTTTCTTAAAACTTGCATTTTTTCTTCTTTCTGTTGTTAAAACTTGCATTCCGATAAAGAAGAGTAGAAGATGGATGGGTGTTTTATTGTGTGTGTTATGGAGTGTTAAGCACTCCCACAAAAGAAACCCTTTTGCTAGCAAGGCTGACTCACCCTCCCTGCTAAAAAGCACACTCTTTCCTTGATCGATTTCTCCCTATCCCTCGGAAATTCTGAAGATAATGCATTTGTTTAAGAAAAAGGAGAGAAATCCGTGCGTTTTGATGGGTTGATCGGCCCCAGTGTCGAGATTGACCTAGCAGGTAAAAAAGTACTCACTTCTTTTATTCGACACTCAACGTGCTAGCACCAAATGGAGGGTCGCGGCTATTTATCGGAAGAATTGGACTATCCGGGAGAGAGAACTATCCGTCACTGTTATTCTCCGATAACATCGTGGTAGAGCCCCCGAGTTCCGGCCTACCGCATGGCTGTCGATCTAATGGTGACGAGTTTTGAACAGTTTTCTCCACGTGAATACACATATTAGAACCGATTAGTATGTCCTCTGCTCAAGGTATTCCCACCTATGGCAGAGAGTCCTAATTTTTTTGCCTTAATAAAAACAGAAAAAGGGGGTACATTATATATATTTGACTGAATTTAATTTGATTTAATTGACAATAGCCACCAAATCTTAAGTCAGGTCCTTCATCTGGGTAATCAGCATGGCTTATTAGGTTAATATACAGTGAACCGCTGTTGTTGTTGTTACTAATGCCATCTGGCAACCGCAGAAAGGAGCCATATTCTCCATATAGAACGGCGATGATCGAATGAGAGTGGCTTCCAATTTAATGAGTCCCAGTGGGTGGAAGACCAGTTTAGCTCGTGGTCTCCAATCTAGGGTTTGGGGACCGATTTAGGTTGAGTTGAACAAAAACCAGATAAGAGACCTAGCACCTGGATCGGCTCAGAGGTATTGTTTGAACATGAAGGACGTTGGAGGCACGAACAGATTTTACGTGCACGACCTCCCAATTGCATACACAATTTCACAGCAGTCCAGCCGAGAGAGGTTGTCAACCTCCCAAGCTGCTGCTACTTCACATTCCGTTTTCTTATGGGAAAGGACTTTAGAAACTAGGCCGGAGGCAGTCTGCTTTTGTCGGGGAGGACAAAAGCAGTTCTGCCATTTTTTTTTTTTTTTTTTTTAAATTGGAGATCCAAATTTTCACGACGAATTTATATCCCCACTACGAAATGTATATCTCCCAATAATTTTGTTTCAGATCGTTTTTATAACTTCTTTCCCCCGCCCCGGGACTGCTTTGTATTTTTATATTTTGACCCACCCTGGAAATTTTTCTGGCGACGCCCATGGCCAGTACCTTGCTTATAATAGTCCTCTCAGTACAGAAGATTTCACAGATGCTGTATTTCTTACAAAAAATAAAACACTTCCGGACTCAGCAAAAGAATTTACTGTACTCAAAAACAAGCAAAATATTGCTTCCAACAGCACAATTTACAGAGTAATGCATTGAACTCAATTAGCGATCGAATATAACTATCTCTGGTGGCCTGCCCTGCCTCTATTTAAAGGTGTCGCAGAAGCTAAGCAAAAAATCTGGTGGGAGCTATTTCTCGAAGAACCCCCATAAAGCTCGAATTTTGATTATGTCATGGAAATGGAAATTAGTAATACTTAGCTACAGCGCAGAAACCTACTAAGAAAACAAGCGTTACTGGAAACACTGGTAAAAGCGCAGCAAATGACCGAAATGTCGCCAAGCTTGGCGACTTTTTGGCGAAATATCACCAAATTTGGCGCCAAAAATAAGTTCCCATAAGTGAAATCACCAAACCTCTAGCATCAATATTTCTCGAGATTTCTAGAAAAACCTACGTTAACCAATGGGCAAACCCAAAACTCCGTACGTCGCGTTCTAGTTAACCGATATTGATACAACAAAATGCAAAGTTTAATTATTTGACGTGTAGTGTACGAATTTTAGAATAATTTTAATATCTGGGAGGCAGAACAAACCGAAAATTCTTAACAATATATACATATATAAACCGTTTAGTATTTAGAGGCGCCTTCAAAACGTAATGTAATTCTTATGAGTGTCGCTGCAAAAGAACTATGTGATATAATGGATAAAGGTAGCTTATAATACACAGGAATATTGCAGCTTTCTGTCCATGAAAAATGTTTGAGAATCGGTTCAATATTTAGCGAGATGCCATACAGCGTAATCTAATTCTTATGAATCTCCCTGTAAAAGAACTATTTGTGAAATATGCATAAAAGGTAGCCTATAAAACTCAGGTATGGTGCAGCCTTCTATTAGGGGAGAAAGTTTTAGAACTTGTACAGTACTTACAGTGATGTACATAGAACGCAATGTATTAGAATTATTTTGAGCGTACCTGTCAAAGAACTATTTATGGTATATGCATAAAAGGTAGACTGCATATTGATCCAGGGCGTAAGCTATTTTCACTCCAAATTTTACGCAAATCCGTTCTGCGGTTTTGCGTGATTGAGTCAAAGCACTCAAACACACAAAAATGCGAATTTTTACATTCATCATATTAGTAGAATAACTTTCAATACATAGACATAATTTTTAAAAGCAATGCTATAAAATACGGTATAATAATGCTTTTTAAAAATGTGGCTATAATATACTTTGGAATAACAGACTATATTAAAAATCGCTTCCGACAAAGGGGCGTAACCGTTAGAATCAATTAAAATATATACGGTAACAGTGCTCTTTAAGAATGTTTGTCAATAATATCCGTTGAAATAGTGAACTAAACCTACATTAAAAATAACTTTCAACAAAGGGACGTTAATTGTTGGAAATAAAGCAAAATGCACGGTATTACAATGCTCTTTAAAAATGTGCGTCAAAAATATGCTTTGAAACAGTGGACTAAACCTTTATTTAAAATGACTTTCAACAAAGGTACGTATTTGTTCGAAATAATGCAAAAATACACAGTATAACAATGCTCTTTAAGAATGTGTGTCAATAATGTACTTGGAAACAGTGGACTAAACTTTTATTTAAAATGACTTTCAACAAAGGGACGTAATTGTTGGAAACGCAAAAATACACGATATAACAATGCTCTTTAAAAATGTGTGTCAATAATATAATTTGAAACAGTGCACTAAACATTTATTAAAAATGACTATCAATAAAGGACGTAATTGTTGAAAATAAGGCAAAAATACACGATATAACAATGCTTCTTAAAAATGTGTGTCAAAAATACAGTTTGAAACAGTGGACTAAACCTTTATTTAAAATGACTTTCAATAAAGGGGCGTAATTGTTGAAAATAAGGCAAAAATACAGGATATAACAATGCTCTTTAAAAATGAGTGTCAATAATATACTTTGAAACAGTTTACTAAACCTTTATTTAAAATGACTTTCAATAAAGGACGTAATTGTTGGAAATAAGGCAAAAATACATGATATAACAATGCTTCTTAAAAATGTGTGTCAAAAATACAGTTTGAAACAGTGGACTAAACCTTTATTTAAAATGACTTTCAACAAAGGGAAGTAATCGTTGGAAATAAAGCAAAAATACTCGGTATAACAATGTTCAAAAAAAAAAAAAAAATGTGTGTCAATAATATAATTTGAAACAGTGGACTGAACCTTTATTTAAAATGACTTATGACTTTCAATAAAGGGAAGTAATTGTTGGAAATAAGGCAAAAATACAGGATATAACAATGCTCTTTAAAAATGTGCGTCAATAATATGCAAACAGTGGACTAAACCTTTATTAAAAATGGCTTTCAACAAAGGGACGTTAATTGTTGGAAATAATGCAGAAATACACGATATAACAATGTTCTTTAAGAAAGTGTATTAATAATTTACTTTGAAACAGTGGACTAAACCTTTATTTAAAATGACTTTCAACAAAGGGTCGTAATTGTTGAAAATAAGGCAAAAATACACTATATAACAATGCTCTTTAAAAATATGTGCCAATAATATAATTTGAAACAGTGCACTACACATTTATTAAAAATGACTTTCAACAAAGGGACGTTAATTGTTGGAAATAATGCAGAAATACACGGTATAACAATGCTCTTTAAGAAAGTGTGTCTATAATATAGTTTGAAACAGTGGACTAAACCTTTATTTAAATTGACGTTCAAGGGGCGTAATTGTTGAAAATAAAGGCAAAAATAAACGATATAACAATGCTCTTTAAGAATGAATGTCAATAATGTACGTTAAAATAGTTGACTAAACCTTTATTTAAAATGACTTTCAACGAAGGGGCGTAATTGTTTTAAAGGCAAAAGTACATGATATCTTATAAATAAAAATGAAATTCTGTTTGTTTGTTTGTGGATTTGATTCGTATACAAATCCACAAAAATGGACCTATCGGCCTGAAATTTAGTACAGATATGTAAAATAATATAGAATAACTCATAGTCCACTTTAAAACTTTGAAAGTCCACCCGTTCCCGGAATTTAAGAGATTTTTTATGCTCTTCACGTAAAAATCTTTCCGTAATTGTAACCCCTGTAGTGAAAAAAGTGTGAAATAAGGATCGTGGTTGCCATGTGTGGCGATTTTGCCGAATAAAATGTCGTTCGTATACAAATAAATAAAAATGAACCTATCGGCCTGAAATTTAGCACAGATATGTAAAATAATATAGAATAAATCGTAGTCCACTTTAAAACTTTGAAAGTCCACCCGTTCCCGGAATTTAAGAGATTTTTTATGCTATTCACGCAAAAAGCTTTCCGTAATTGTAACCCCTGTAGTGAAAAAAGTGTAAAATAAGGATCGTGGTTGCCATGTGTGGCGATTTTGCCGAATAAAATGTTTTAAATTCTCAAAGTAAAAATAAAAGAATAATAATGATTTTTTTTTGTTAGTTTATATTCGTAAGGTTATTTTTTTTTAATTATAATATCGTGTGCATGTGAAATCAGAGCAGGAATGTAACGTTTACACGCAAAATAATAAGAATTGAAGATTTCCGAGGCTAATAGGTAAATTATTTTAGTTTGGCGAAAAAATAAAATGGCTCAAATGCCGATTTTGTGAAAGTGAGTTCTAGCGGTTTGCACAGATTTCGGCTTGGCGCAATTTATTGAGAGCTTAAGGAAATAGATTTTTGAAAGCAAGTGCATAGGTTTTATTAGAATACAGCGTTAAATTTTAATGATCCGTGAAGAAATAATGCAGTTATTAAGGGATTTCAATTGATCTATCTCCAGAATTCTCGCCAAATGAGTACATTGATTTAAGTTGGGGGAATTCCGCCAAATTTCAGAAAATTGAAATCTTCTCATTTAGTACATCGGAGTAACGATGAATAAAACACGTTATAGTTGATAATTTTAGAAAATTCGGCTGTATTAAGGGATTCAACTTTTCAAATAAAGGCTTGCTTTACTTTTTCGCGGTCGAACCATTTCCCATATATTATTGCTGCTAAGTCAATGCTTCGAATGATTTCCTGAAGAAACGCTTGCAAAATGGCGTATGTTGGCACTTTGGCGAGGCTTAGATTTGAAACTGGATTTTATTTGAGACTGGGATATATAATGACACTGGTTATAGATAAAAATGAATGTTGGTATGAGTGTATGAGGTTGAAAAACTCCAGCACCGTTGAGCACCGATGCACCATGAAATTTGGTTCACCTAAGTCTTTTATCATGGAGAAGCTTTTTATGCTATCCGTTTTCCTCTAACTTGCCACCAGGTGGCGCAGCAGAACGTCGAATTCTATTCCGTTTAGCCGTTTGCTATGCGAATGTCGTCCAACCGATTTCGATGAAATTTGGTACACGCGAATACTAGAACACGGAGAATATTTTTCACTATCCATTTTGCTGTAACTTGCCGCTAAATGGCGCTGAAAAGCATCAACTTCTATACCGTTCGACCGATCGGCAAAAATTTTTTATACTTACACATTTGAGCACGAAGAATATATTCTAACTACGTTCCTTTTGATGTTACTCACCACTAGATGACACTGCAATGCATTATTATTTTAAGTCGCCACTAGATGACGCTGCAGCAGGCCAAATTCTTGACCATTCAAACGGTCGCTATGAAAATCAGTATACATAGCTATTAGAACAATGAGAATATTTTGGCGTTATCCATTTTGCTATAACTCGCCACTTGACGGCGCTGTAGCAAATCATTACTTTAATTAACTACTAGATGGCCCTGCAGTGTATCACTTCTTGACTGTGCAAATGATCGTTATGAAAATTGGTATACATAGATAGTTGAACACGGTCGCTATGAAAATCAGTATACATAGCTATTTGAACAATGAGAATATTTTGGCGTTATCCATTTTGCTATAACTCGCCACTTGACGGCGCTGTAGCAAATCATTACTTTATTGAACCGCTGGATGGCCCTGCAGTGTATCACTTCTTGACTGTGCAAATGATCGCTATGAAAATAGGTATACATAGATATTTGAACACGGGGAAGAGTTTGGCGCTATCCATTTTCCTATAACTTGCCACTAGATGTCGCGTCAACACATGAACTTCAGGACTGTCCAGCCGATAGTCATGAAAATTCGTATACATCGATATCTGAATGCGAAAAATATTGTCGCCGTATCCGTTTTGCTAAAACTCGCCACTAGATTGCGCTACGCCGCATGGCCTTCTGCACCGTACAAACGATTGCCTTGCAATTCGGTATGCATGATTATTGGACACAATATAACGCGATATCCACTTTGCTATATCTGTTTATTACAATGAATAGTAATCACCACAAATCGTAATATCAAAAAGTCCATTCATTCCCGTGCGAAGAACGGGTACTTCAGCTAGTATTCTTTAAAAATGTGTTTCAATAATATACTTTGAAATCGTGGACTAAGCTTTTATGTAAAATGACTTTCAACAAAAGTACGTAATTGTTGGAAATAATGCAAAAATACACGGTATAACAATGCTGTTTAAAAATGTGTGTCAATAATATATTGTTACGAATTTTCGGAGCAACCCGCTGTTCTGGGGCTTAAAATAGTTTAAAATTCGTATTCTACGCTTCAAATGGTTGAATTTTGCTTTTTGTTGCATCAAAATCGGTCAACTGGAACCGGAGATGCGGAGGTTTCGGTATGCCCTTTTTTTTTCTATGGGGTTTCTAGAAATCTCGAGAAACATTGTTCCTAGGAATTCGTTACCTTCACTTTTGTTGACTAATTTTTGGTTCCAAATTTGGCGATATTTCGCTAAGTCGCCAAGCTTTGCGACAGTTTGGTCATTTCGCATGATTTTCCCCCTAATGGGGCCTGGAAGTTGGTTTTCCTGCATTAAAAGCGCATAATAAACTAACAATCTCTTCTATGACGTAATCAAAATTCCCGCTTTATGTAGAATCTTCGAGAAATAGACTTTTTTCGAAGCTCCTCGCAGCTTCTGCCTCCTCTATAAATACCAGAGCGCGCTGTTCCGAGAGTTCATTGTGTGAGTTAGCTCCCGCAGTGTGTGGAGTGACACCGGTCGAGAGCTGATAGAGCTGCCGATGTATACGGCGCTTTGATCTGCGACAGAAGCGGTGTTTCCGCGTACGTTTTCAAAGCTGTTTTCTCCTTTTGGTCCGAATCGACTGGATAGTTTTTCTACAGGGCCGCCCAAAAGATTTGAAATACTTTACGCTCTATGGGCAGATATTAATTAAAGCGCATTTTAGAGGTTAGGCTACTACAAACGACTCAGAAGTGATATATGCTGTTAAGGGTTGCAAAATGAATTTCTCCATCGAAAAAAGTGTCTTTATCATTTATAGTTCTGTTACAGTAACACTCAAAAGATTTCCAATACATTACGGTCAATGGCAATTTTAATGACATTTTTGATCCATTTCAAGCCCAATACCGTCCAACCATATAGTTAGGTAATGGTCCGACCGCGGTCGCGTGCCTCCCTCAAGAATTGTGGTATGTACCACATGTGTGGAATGCCTCACATGTGTATGTATTTAACTCTCAAATCTCAAAAACTATTAGTCGTAGAATGTTGAAATTTTATATATAAGATTGTTGTAATATCTAATTTTGAATCTCGATTTTTGGTTCCAATCTACTTGAGAGTTTATTTACAGGACCGCCCAAAAGAATTTCAGTACATTAATGTCTACGGACATCTTCAATATATTACATCTGTGGTCAGTCATTGTCTGGTCCATGCCCAAAATATTGCCTTTGTCATCGTCCTTTGCGAGTTTTGGCGAAATATCGCCAAATTTGGCGATAGTCAGTCATTGTTTGGTCCATGCCTTAAATCTCGCCATTTGTCGGCGAGTTTTTCCGAAATACCGCCAAATTTGGGGACAAAAATTATTACGTATTTTGCATAACTCGAAAACTTTTACCCGTAGAATTTTGAACTTATGTATTTAGAACTATTGTAATATCTAACTGTGCATTTCTTTTTTGATTGCAATCAACTGGGTTATTTCTTTATAGGGTTAGCCAAATGACTTAGAATAGATTAAGGTGCATGGATACATTCAATTCATTGAAAGTCTGTGGTCAATGACTACCTTGGCTATCCCCAAAATCTCGGAAACTATCTCAAGCTTGTCGGCTTTTGGTGAAATATCGCGAAATTAAATGCCAGAAGGAAATCTTTCAAATTGAACCCAGCTTGGCGATATCGGAAATATTTGGGTAGACTTCGCTAAACCTTACTGCAGTATTTTATCTCTTTCAAACAAAATAAGTTTAGAAGAAGTGGGCCGAAAATGTTTTTGATTTAATAGATGTACAAGGAAGTCGTGTTGTCCACATCAGATTTTTTCACTGACGGAAAGCTATACTATTAATGAGTAACATAAACTAAAATTGATGGCATATATCATAAGTAATTCCTTTACAAGGTCACTCATATGAATTACACTGCGATCTGTTTGTATGTCTAACTACTGAATCGATTCTAAAAATTTTTTCACACAGTACTATTCCCGATAGAAAGCCTATAATATTCAGGAATAGTGTAGCTATCTTCCATGCATATAGCACAAATAGTTCTTTTACGGGGACACTCAAAATCATTTGAATACATTACACTAAACGGGCATCTCAGTAAATACTGAACCGATTCTAAAAATATTCTCATCAGCAGACAGAAGCAAACTGAAACTCAACTGGAACAATGTGCTGCATTTTATAGGTATCACAGAAGCTAAGAGAAATTTCTCGAAGGATCCCCATAAAGCGCAAATTTTGAGTAGGTCATAGAAATGCAGTTGAATCGCTAGGCTATTACGTAATATTAATCCAAGAAAACAAACTTTTACCCACTGGTAAAATCCCGCTAAATGTCCGAAATGTGGCCAAGCTTGATGACTTTTTGAAAAATATCGCCAAGTTTGGCACCAAAAAGTAAGTCCCAAAGAGTGAGGTCAGCTAAGCCCTAGCACCAGTATTTCTCGAGATTTACAAAACCCAATGTTAACCAATGGGGAACCCCAAAATTTCTTATCTTCCATTCTAGTTAAACAATTTTGATGCAACAAAATGCAAAATTTAATTATTTGACATGTAGAATACGAATTTTAAACTACTTTAAACCCCAGAACAGCCACAAAAATTCGAAAAATTACATCACAACTAGCTCTTCTGCAGGGATACTCATACGAATTACATTACGATCTCTGGAATTAATGAACCGATATTAAAACTTTCAGTGATGGAAAACTGCGCTATTCCTGAGTATTACAGGCTATCTTTCATACATATATTACAAATTTACACGGATACTCATAAAAATTACATTCTGCTCTAAGGACATCTATGTAACCACTACTGAATCGATTCTAAAAAAAATTTCAGTGATAGAAAGCTACACTATTTCTGATTAACATAGCTAAAATTCATGCATGTATCACAAATAATTGTTTTACAGGGACACTTGTATGATTTACATGGCGATGTATTTGTATGTCTGTAACTACGGAATCAATTCTGAAAAATTTTTCACGCTACACTACCTGAGTATTATAGGCTATCTTTCATGTACATAGCACAAATAGTTCGTTTACAGGGGCACTTAAAATTATTCTAATGTATTTCGATCTATGGGCATCTCGGTAACTACTGAAACGATTCTAAAACTTTTTCACTGATAGAAAACTGTATTATTCCTGCGTAATATAGGCTACCTTTCATACATATATCAGCTTTTTTACAGGGTCACTCATAAGAATTACATTACGTTCCAAGGGCACTTCTGAAATTACTAAGCCGTTTCTACAACTTTTTTCACTGATTGAAATCTACACTATTCCTGAGTAGTACAGGCTACTTTTTATGCATATTGCATAAATAGCTGTTTTACAGGGAGACTCATAGAATTACATTACGTTCTAAGGGTATCTCTAACTATTGAAACGATACGAAAACTTTCTTCACTGACAGAAAGCAGCTCTATTCCTGAGTATTATAGGTTAATTTCCATCCATATAACATAAATATAGCTCTTTTACAGGGACACTTAAAATAATTCTAATACACCATGCTCTATCAGTATCTCCGTAACTACTAGACGGGTTCTTAAACTTTTTCACTGATTGAAAGCTACACTATTTCTGAGTATTATAGGCTGCCTTTTATGCATACATCATAAATAGTTCTTTTACAGGGACACTCATAAGAATTACATTAAGCTCCATTTGTATCTCTCTAATGACAGAGCCGATTCTAAAACATTTTCGCTGACAAAAAGCTACATTATTCTTGAGTAATATAGGCTACCTTTCTAGCACATATCAAAATTTTACAGGGACACCCATAAGAATTACATTATTCTTAGTTGCCATCTCTGTAACCACTGAAGTATTAATAGTGTAAAAATTTTGTCACTATTAGAAATCTACCCTGTCCTGAGTAACTTAAGCTAAAATTCATGTGCAAATAGTTCTTTTACTGGAACACTCAAAATAATTCTAATACATTACGCTCTATGGGCATCTCTGTAACTACTGAATTGTTTCTGATATATATATATATATATACACACACAAATATGCATGTGTTATATGTGTACGTGTGTATATATGAAAGCCCCCCTTGGAAAATTTGGAGCCCCCTCTATAAAAACGGAATAACTACGGCCCTGCACTGTAAAATATAAACAAAGATACATTATGCAAAACACATTGATTATAAAACACTTTCCAACACACTAGCACACGCACACACACACACTTCCCTAAGCAAATAACCGTTGCATAGCCTTGTCTTAACACAACACAACACACTAAATCCATTAATTTGAGTGCGAGTAATGAATTTTCAAGATTCACACTGAAATCATCATACTTTGTTATTAACACATAAGGTATTTTTGATTTCCTGCCAAATAATGAAAATATCGCCAAGCTGTGTTCTTTTTTTAAAAGATTTTTCTCACTATGTTTGGTGATTTATCACAAAAGTCGCCAATGCTGGCGAACCTTTTGTGAGAGGTATGACATAGTATTACATAGTAAGAAAGTACTGTGCTTTAAATGGATGCCTGTTTCTAAACTGCCATTGAATGTAATCTATTGGAATTATTTTGAGTGCTCCTGTAGAACTACTAATGATACAGACACTATTTTCGATGGAGAGCTTTACCTTGCAATCATTAATAACATGTATAAGTTTTATTTCATTTCAAAAAGCCTAACATCTCTAAAATACACTTTAAAGAATGACTGCCCAAAGAGCAAAATGTATTGGAAATCCTTTGAGTTGTTCTGTAGATGAACTATAAATGTAACATGCACCATTTTCAATAGGGAACAGTACATAGAAATAACCTATATGGATTTTGTAGTAATCAATGCATATTTATGGGAGTTAGAGCACAGATGGACAAGCAAAATGAAATCAAACACTTTTCAACCTTGTTGGAAAGTGTTAAAAAGAGGTACTTTCCGTATGACATGCTGAAAGCACTTTTTTAAAAATAAAAGCTATTTTCTGGTTGCATTCCTCTTTTTTATTGATTTTTTTTTTTATTTTAGGATGAATTTTTTGAGAACTATAATGAATTTTTTATAATCTAAACCACCTATGGGCAACCTTAGCCCGCTTAGCTCACCTCCTTTTGAACGAAATCAGCCTTCTAAAATAGAGTTCATCATTTTCCAAAAAACACACAGAACATTAATAATGGGCATAGTTTAATAAACAACAATGAAAATTAGCCGAACTATGAATAGTCATAAGAGTCTGATGTCACCAGTCTGAAGGCATTATTTCTAGTGTGGTGTTGCTTTAGCCAGCACAAGTTTGAACTAATGGTATTGAGGATAATTGAATTTTGTGGATTATGGGACTCTACTTTGTTTACATTTTAGTTTAAATAAAAAGTTTTTAGTACAAATTTTATAATTATTTCCCAGATATATATATGGCACTTTTTATCTATATTAAACAATAATTTTATTTAAATAAACTTGTTTTAAAAATCTCAAATAAGAAAGTTATGAGCTCAGATTCTGTAAAATGCAACCAAGTGGTGCTCATATAGTTGCAGGGACAGAAATTCAAAATTACTAATAACACTCACTTTTTCCCATCCCAAAATGCTTGGTGCATGCAAAACTCCTTAAAAATGCTGGAATGCTTCTTGAATTATTTAGTGACTGTCAGAATTCATTTTAAGTACAATTTTGAACATGTAAAAAAAAAATATCATCAAAGGCATCTGATGTGATACTATGGAAAGATAGAATTTCTTAATTTTTTCCCATCATTTGAAGCATCTCATCAGAAATAGGGGAGATTCACAGAGTATTGCATCTTCCCTCTATCTACGGTTACATTCACTATCACACATTTAACATGCAAGGCTGCTGAATGGATGGGATCATTTTCAGTAGCGGTTACGTATGCAAATGAACAATTTCAAGTTTCTTGTCACGCTGCCTTGTTCCAAACATCATTACACTGCCGCCGCGATTTTTTTCATGTTGCTGACCTTTACCTTAGAATGCTTCTTCCTCCAATGACCAGTCAGTTCATAAGCACAAGACAATTGTTCAGATGAAGCTATGCCTCTAATCACTATAATAAAGATTCCAATATGATGTTTGCCTGCTTAGTTTTTGGTCTAGTACAGTTAAGTATCGGTGAAAACAGACAAATTCATTGGGAACAGATACTTTTAAAATATGAAAGTACCAATACCTCCAAAAAAAGGGAGGTATTGGCACCGATACTATCATTCGATCTTTAGTGTATAATAAATTAAAAGTGTTTGCTATATTCACCATTTTTCAATGTGCACCTTACAACTAACTAAACTATTGATAGTCCTAAATTAATATTTATCTAGCAGTAGTTTCAACAGAAAAGACTGCCTGAATGTTAAAAAAAAAAAAAAATTATAAGCATACTAATTACAAAAAAGCAATTCCAGCATTTGAAAAACTGGCATTTATGAGAAATTTAATAATTAATTTTTACATGTAGTAAAGCATGACTGCTCTTTTGCTTATTTCTTATTAATAAAACAAAATTACATTTTAAGGCATGAATAATTTTAAATGATTGCCACTTTTTTATGGAGTATTTAAACAACATATTTATAAAAATAAAAAAGGCAATTTTCATATAAAAGTAAAAAAGTTTTAATATAAATATTTACACATATGACTGTGTATATTTACAACATATGAGTTCTTGATTATATTTTACACATGCAAATGTGTATATTTACAATAGTTGAACTCTAGACTCAATCTTTTTCTTCATATCTTCTGATTCCAGTTGCTCTAATGTTAACAATGATACACCTAACTGATCTTCCTAAAATAAAAAAAGCAATTTCTTCACATACAGAGTAAAATATTTTTATTACTGAATTTACGTATATAGCTAATCAAAAAATGGATTAATATGTAAAATTTTCAACATCAGTAAAGCTGTATTTAAACCCAAATTTTTAAATCAAGTAAATGCTTAATAATAACTGATTTTTCAGCACCAAGCATGGTAATTAATTGCACAGCTCAATGTGAAAAATCTGCAAAGACCTAGTTCTTAAAACAAAATAATGTCAGAAAGAATTGATTTCGAGCAAACCACAGCATTTTAATTGTTCTAATTTATAAACAAGAGTCGTAGCAACTAAACTTTCCGGACTGCACACTGAAATTTTAGAGGAGGAAACTACTCCAGTTTCTAAACTTGCTTAAAAAAAAAAAAAAAAGAGTTTGTTTGTTTGTTTTTTCTTAGATCATATGTATTGTTTCTTAAATCAAGTGCCGTATTTTACACTATATGGATTTTGCATATCCTTAAGAATATTCAAAGTGTGGGAAACATATTCATGTGTATTTATGAAATATAAACAAAACAATTTTCTTCAAAACCAAAAGGCTACACAAGGGAAGGGGGGGGGATTTTAAAACAAACTTTTTTTTCTTTTTTGGAAGAATTTAGAAAAAAATTGCATATGTATGTATATAATCATTAGTTCATAAATACTTCAGTTGATAGGGCTAATTATTTATTTTTTCTTTTCTTCTATTTATTATTTATTGTGTGTGAGTAGGTTTAGTTGTGTCTTGAAGAAAAAATTCATCATTCTCTTCTTTTGGTTGATCTGATAGGGTGAGTATAACATAAACAATACACAAGGTAGAATTTTTCCATATGTCACTTATTCATAAATCTATCTGTATACAAATGGCATTTTGCTTTAATAAGCTTTTTTCTATATATAGATTTATAAGAGTTATTTACTAATATTAATTGCTTTTGAAACTAATTCACAAATCATAACACTTGATATAAATGATAAAATTCTGGGTTCTTGGCTGACATTATTACTAAATACACTGTAAAAAATTTAGCCAATAAAATTAAGAAATGAGATAATTTTTACAAGTCTTTCATGTCATTTATTTATAGAAGTATACACATAACTTATTTATACTTATTTATATACCACATAAAATCATTATGATTACTTATTTGTGTAAATACAGATAATTTCATACAAAAACGTTTTTGCTGTGAAGAGTTATTACCTTAAACTTGCAACATAAAACAACATCAGTTACTGAAACCTCTTAATATATTAAACCTTTGCAATGCTCAATAAAATTATACAGACCCTTGTAAAAGGTTGAGCCATCTGTCTTAAGAACCTTTTTGCTATTTGCACTGCCTCTTCAATAGATAAATTGTGAAGAGATTCTGTGAGGTACTCTTGAATCCACTTTGGTAACTTGCCATACTTATCTGCCCGAGAAAACCGCTGAAAAAGTATTAAATATTTAAAATAAATGAAAACCATCCATAATGGATATATTTGAAATCTAAAATCTGTTGATTATAAATATCCTAACTTCTAATTCTTTTTTTTATAATCGACTTTACCAATATCTACTCTACTCTTCCAGGCACACATAAATGCCAGAAAAGAAAAGTCATCAGTGTTTTGCTAATGTAGTCAGCTAATCAGTAAAGCCTAATTTTTTTTTTTTTTTTTCCAATGCAGCAGGCGATTACAGGCATTATCCGACGTAAGGATAATGTCTGTAATCGCCTGCTGCATTGGAAAAAAAAAAAATCAGTAAAGCCTGTTCTTCATAAGAAATGACATATTTTCATCACAACAAATGCATAAAGTAACTATGACTTTTTAAAAATGTCATGTCTGTTTATGCATAAGAGCAATTTTTCAGATATGGTATGAGACATAACTTTCCAAATAATCATTTAATCCATGCATCTAATTTATATTGTTTATCTAATATGCTTCAAGAAAACTGTTTTACAATGAGGGAAGGGAACATACTTGGTTAGCCAGAAAATCGGTTCAGTAGAAGATTAGTGCATGCTAACCAAGATCATGAATGTAAGAATCAGAGAAGCTTTTTAAGTGTTTTATTGGAAAAAAATTGTGAAATATAATATTTTTTCAACTATTTTTAATCTTTTTTGATAATTAAAATAGATTTTTTTTTTTTTTACTTTAGACATAAATTGATTTAAATTGCTACAACCCTGTTCAGCCTATAATATGATCTTCAAATGATACTATATAAACTATTCTAAAATATTTTTTCACAAAATTTTGTGCAAATAAATCTTTAAATGAAATATCCAAATTTATTTAAAACACATTGCATAAATTAAAATAATTTTATGTAAATACTCCATAAGGAAAGATATCGCTGTAAAAAAAAACATTTTTGGAGTAGAAGACAGGTAGTTTTATATCAGTACTAGCTGTGTCCCTGCTCTTTGCATGGTAGGAAACAAAAATTTTCCTTACATGTGTAATTCAAATTAATTCCAGTGATGCAGAATCAAAACAAAGCAAAATTATTTGACTCTTCACGCAATGTTTGCGTCATGAGTGCTAACCTGAGATCACTTCAATATAATGACACAAAAAACTATATCAGTGTCATTCACTATCAAAAAAGTGAAAAGCTAGACGGTTTGCAGAGAACTCCTGACTTTCAAAATGTCTTATTTCTGCATCATACTGTTTTTTATGTTCAAGTTGTAGTATTAACGTGGTATATTGTGATTTATTCATATAATCCACACGAATCTACAAATATTACCTAGTACGTATATTAATATTATCTATCTTCGCTTCTCTCTCTTTAAGGCTCAATTTAAAGAAACAGCTTTCATTATTTGGCACAAATGGGAACTTTATATTCTATGGTGATTCTTTGCAATTCACGCATTAGCATAAACATTAATCATTTTACATTACGTTTGCCATTAAGAAAGCTCTCCATATATATTTAATTTATGCATAATTCTTGTCAGATTGGCATATTTGACACCACAAGGCATTTCATCATGTCATGGTTTTGTTTCATATAGGACCGCTATGGAGGAACATAATCCAACATTAAAATAAGACTGTACTTGCAGCATGCATATGTTAGGAAACATATGGCTGCAGCATAATTAAATGCTAAAAGTAAAAAAGTAAATAGAAAATTTTTAATATATTGTGCTCTAAAATGAACTTTGGAACTTTTAAATAAAAAACATTTTCAGCTGCTTTAAAACATTTCAATTTTTAAATAAGAAACGGATTAAAATACTAATTATAATAATAATCGTGAATTTCTTAGTTTATTTCTATCATAAGTTTTAATCAAAATATTGCCTTCTTGTGTTAAAAAAAGAGTAGATATAAATCATGTTAAGATTGTGGTGTAATTTTTGCATATCTTAAAGCAATTAATGTCACAAAATTAGATCACACATTTCTATAATTACCATTATGTATCTTTTTAAAAGTAATATAAAAGGTTAAACATATTATGCTGCAAAACTTAAGAATTCCACAAATGTATGTTTTAAAAATAATCAATCATAATAAAAATTATTTTACCTTATCAGCAAAAATCATAATACCATAGTCAGTTTTGCCTCTAATAGCTCGACCAACACACTGGGAAGCATGTCTCAAAGCATCAAATGTTAAAAAATCACTTTCTCGTATTTGAAACTGATCTCTTAAATATTCTAAACGAGCCTATAAAATACAAAATAGAAAAAAGTAATTTTTATTGATAATATAACAATACAAATGACTCATCAGAACTGTATGAATAAATTACCTTTAAAATTCGACTCTGTGTATATACAAAAGGGATCCCAAACATAATAACACATCTTCCAAGATGATGATCTAAAATTAAAAACATAGTTTGAGTTATTTATCCTCTAGTAGAAGCATAGACTTTTTTTTTTTCGCTTTTGATATGCTTACCAAAATCTACCCCTTCTGATACTTTTCCCCGTGCAACAGATAAAAGAACAGCACCTCTTCCATTTTCACAAGCCTAAGAGAAAAGATTACAACTCAAACAATGGCAAAAACAAATTTGATCACTAGAAATCTATAATTAAAACAATTTAAATTGGTTCTTACACTGAATTTTGTACGAAGATAGTACAAAAACTCTGAAACAAAAAAAAAACCTGCCTATTTGCAGTACTTAATATAAAATATTTATTTCAAGAAAATAACTAAACATTTTGTTATCGATTTTCAAATTAAATAAATAAACAAATTGCTCAAAGTACTAGTTTGAATTTACCACTAGTAGTAATAATAATTATTACAGAAGATGACTCTTTTTAATGCTGTAGCTCTACCAACTGTTTTTAATGCTTACAGCATAAGTTTTTGAAAAGTTCATAAAAGAAATATTTATGTGAATTTGAGTCTTATTTTTCCTAAAATCAAATATTTCATTATATCAAATATCTATAAATCCATTTCAAATATCTAGATGCCTAATTGTTATTCTTGTTATAAATGGGATATTGGATTTTAGATAAATTGCGATGAACATCCAACATTCCTTTTTTTAAGGACACTTCATTTCACACATTTTTTGATTATATAAAAGAATGAAAGGATCCCTGTACAACAATTTTAGTCATCAACAAGTTAAGCAATATATATATATATATATATATATATGTGTGTGTGTGTGTGTGTGTGTGTATAAAATATACAAGCAAGTAGAAGATATTATAAAATATGATAAATAGAATAACTACAATATAATCTTAACTGATATTATGTAACAAATGCAATAATTTTCAGCTTTAGCATTTAGTCTTTCATTTTAACTGTTAACCAAAATAAAGTATAAAATGTTAAAAGAACAAAATATTTTACCTTTACATAATTGAATAATGCCAAACTTGTTTCAGCAGAATCTTGTGTTTCCAGAAACAACAATTTGCGCTTAAGAATATTGTCAATGATACCCTAGTTGAGAGAGGAAAAAATTAAATAATAAACAAAAATGCAATTCAGAATTATTACAAAAGTTAAACAATAATTCCACGTAAATATAGTTCAGAATCCAGAAATACATACCGTATTAGCCCGAATATAATGCAGCCCCAAAATTTTTCATAAAGATAATTAGAAAAATCCTATATTTAGCTCTCAAATTTTGCAAGAGTAAGATTTTTCATGTTAAATGATCAGGCAAAAAAATTGCGTTATATTTGAGCTAATACGGTAATTTATAGAAAAACTTATTTATTATTGCAACTGAGAGACTGTAATAGAGATGGTTAGCCTCACTTAGAAACTGTAGAATTTCTCTGGATAAACTATACTTTTCATAGCAAAGAGATTAAAACATAACTGGTTATAGAGTTTGAAACAACTTTTGTGGCTCCCTCTCAAGTTAAACCAAAGAGATAAGTTTATCTCTTCGCATTTTTATCAACTATGAATATATATATATATATATATGTAATGTATAAAAAGGTACTTTGGGTTTTACTATTTGGGTATTGTTCAAGTGGGTACTTTCACTGTAAGTTTTGCTTTCCTGTTATACTTGCCGCATGCGCTCTGGAGCTATGTTTTATTTATTTAGTTAATTGCCAGACACCAGGTCATCGATTCTGGGTTCTTTCCAGTGTACACGTGTGCCTTTGTAACCTCGGATGCAGGTCATGTTAATAAATGTATGTAATTCAATTAGAGATGAGAGAGAGGCAGAGATATGTCTTAGCAACCCATGTGGTATGGTGAGCATAAATATGCCTGCACCTCGAAAATCGAGAGACTTCTGCCACTAGAACTGCTTAATTGATCCCCGCAGATTTTTGCAGTCTCCCCTCTCCTCTTCTCACTCTATATTGTAAATGTTCAATAAACCATTTTACCTGCCTGAACTCTGAAACTTTACTGGAATATCCGACACTTCATATATGTATATGTATATATATATATTTGTATGTGCATATGTATATATTAGTCTAAAAAATCTGAAGTAATGCATTAATAATTTTTTTTTAAAGTTGAGCGACCTTTCAAAATTTAAATTTTGAACTGAAACTTTCAGAAACTTTTTTTTTTTGTCTATAAAATTGTACTGTAACGAGAAAAAAAAATTCAATTTTTGATGATTTTTGAAGTTTAAAAAAATTTGGAGCAACCTCTTAAAAAAAAAAAAATTCGAGCTGTCCTTTGGTGGGGGATCTTAAAACATCAAAAGCTAACATTTTTTCACTCGAGACTCAATAAAAAAAAATAGATGATTTTTTTTTTGCGTCACCCTAATATATACTGCCCACTTTTTTCTAATAATGAAATCTAATCTTTCACAGTTAAAATGTCGTTATAAGTACAGTTAGGTGAATATTTCTCAAGTCAAAGCAATAAATACATTTTTAATGTATGTGCAATTCAATCAGCACAACATAAAGTTTTGGTTATGACTGGTTAAACAAGACTGCAGTTCTCTCTGGGGGAAAAGAAAAACTGAAGTATATATAAGAAAAATTTTGGGCTGCTTGAGCTTAAAATTATTGCAAATGAATCTTAAAATATCATCAAAAGTTTATGTTGCATTTAAAATAAATTTTTCTAGAGTTAACACAATTTCATTTACTAAAACAAATTTTTTTAATACTGATAGGAACCCTGAAAAATACATGCTAGATCAATTTTACAATTTGTGACTTGACAGCTGGCTACAAGACTTAAGCTACACTTGATGATACCTATCAAGAGTTGGCAATAAATAACTTCTACAGAAAAAAAAAAGTGTCATGAAAATGCATAATAATAATTCAACTCTACTTTCTATGCATATTTCCCTGATAATACTACCAAAAAACAAAATATGTGTAAGTGTATTTGCTTTTTATATCAGTTGTAATTGCACAATTTCCCCCCCCCCCCAACAAAAAATTTATTTCTACCTCTTATGATTTTATTTTTATCTTTAATAAATATTGAGTAATGCTTGAGAAAGAAAAAAAAAAAAAAAATTATCTTCAATCCAGTAAAGCTTTCTATCTCTGAAACAGTAAAGTGAAATTAAAAGTTGTTGTCCTTTCATGTACACAACAAAAGTGAATTAGAATTAAAAATAAAGCTGAGGAAGAAAAGGTGGAGAACCAGGAGAGGGAAAAAATATATTATCATAAAGGATTAATACATAAAAATAGTCAAAACACAATAGTAACCAAATAATCAATTTTCCTGAAGATTATTCTGCATATTACAAAGCAAAGTAATATATAAAATCTAGTTTGTAATTTTGTTTAAATTTCTTGGCAAATTTTAAATGCAGATATTTCATGAACCATTAAACAGAAGAAGTATTAACAGGTAAAATGTTAAGATCTAATAATGTAAAACTTAGTTGTATATTAAAAAGGTCATTACATATACATCAGAGGATTGAAGGACAGCATCCAAAAATGCTAATAATCTCCCAACAGTGTTGGCAGCTGTGTTGAGCTATGGCAAAGCTACACAAGGTCTATCTGCCAAGTATGGGAGATGCCATGGTCAGAGGATTTTTTAAGTGGCTCTAATGCATATTCAATTTACATGTGGAGAAAACTGGCTAAAACTCCAGACTGTTAGATATACAGCAGCCAGAATGCTGTACCTTCAAACTTGACTTCAGCTTGCCTACAATTTTGAGTGTCTTATCTACTAGGCCATGGTGGGACCAACAGTGTTGGCAGACAGTGGACAGTTGTAATAACACCACCAATCAAACAAACTCATCTGAGAGTATCTGGGAATTTCAAATGCAGGTATCACACAAAGCGAAAGATGCAAGTTGATAAAATGTTTAATTACTAATGCTCTTTCCAATTATGTAACATTTGTGTGATTAAAAAAAAACTTTTTTTTTCCTGTAAAAAATAAAATATTTTCTTTTTTAAATTACATAAATGCAGGACTTGAAATTATTGGTGGTCTGCTGATCAGAGAACAATAAAATATGCAACAGATCAGTAGAATACAAAATTTGTTGGGTCATCAGAGCAGAAACGTTTTACTTACATTTCTCTATTACAAACTTTCTTCATTTTGTCCCATAAGACATGTCATCTACTTTTACCAATACATGTAATATAATTTGATCTACTTAATACCTTCATAAGAGGTATTTACATTTTTTTAGTTTAACTCTAAATGGAAATTAATACATATAGCTCATTTGATTTCTTTTGTTTTGCAATTTTTTAAACCTATTTTCAGCCAGATCTTTGTTTTGAGCATTAAATGCGTCTTGTGTACAGGACAGTGGCAATAATGGGTTAAATCATGTATACAGACTAGTGATAAATGTTACTGACCAGAGAAGTCACAGAGTCATTGGTCTTTGGACCACTGACTAAATGCTCTAATTTCTATCCCTCCATAAAAGTATAAAATGGCCAGCAACTGGTAATATGGTCTAAGAGTATATTAGTTGTGCTTGCTTAAATGTGTCGAAAAGTGTTTTCATTTAAACTTAGCAGTTTAAGAGCATAAGATGGCTCAATTAAAAAGCGATCAAATAAAATGATCATTTAAAAAACCATTTTTTACCTGTTCATACCAACTAGCTACAACTGCTTCCATGTAAGTATAACTGGTGAAAAATCCCACAATACCATCAGGAACAATGGAAGACATTTCAACCAGTAGATTGCCATAGTTGCGAATCACAGCTAAACATAAACATAAGAGATACATTACGCATGATAATAGATCAAAACAAATTTTCACTATCAATTAAGGAAAAGAAGAAAGATCTTGTATGTGATTTCAACTGATATAAGAATATTTTAAAGAATTTTACTACTACTAAACAGTTCATTTTTCCTACAATTTACTACTAAATGAGGAATATAAAGGAATTATTTAAAAAAGGGTACAAATAATTTTATACAGTCAATTGTAATTAATCCCAGTTTGCAGACTCAGAATATAATGTAATAAAATATTCCAATATATGAACTATATTGGAATAAGTATTTCCATTTTTAATCATTCAAAAGTGAACAGGAGATTTGTATTTGTTTTATGTAATATTCCCTGAACCCAGGAAAAAAAAAAAAAAAAAAAAAAGAGAGAGAGAGAACGTCCTTTTTGAAGATATATTTTAGTAACACATAACACTAAATTAAAAGCTTTTTTAGTTAAAAGGAGGGTGGGATTTTAATACTTTAGATCAGAAATGCATTATATAACACATAAGGATCTTTCAACAAATACTTAATAGTTGAAAGATGTTGCACTTCATTTTTTGTTTAAATTAAAACTGAAACAAATGAAATATTACTTGAAAATTTTACACTAGACCAGTACACCAACATTCCCCATTATACAATCCACAATACAATCTTAATTTCTAAACATAATTTTTTTTTCTTTTGGATTTAGTAATTTTAAGTAATCAAAAACCATTGGAATTTTTGCAAAGTTTTCTGATTTTTCATGCATTGATGGCAATTCATTGTTTTTGTTGAATTATGAGCTATGGTCGCTGTGAATAAACAGTAAGATGGATGTAGTTATAATTAATAATATATGCTACTTTGCTGAGATAGCTCAGTGTCTGCATGCCACAATTACAGACATGAAAAGCACACATGCTGTATAAGATATCAAAGTAAAATCGTTAGAAATTGGAGCAGTTATCTTTACGATCTGATTACGATTGTCAATACTCTATGTTAAAATAGCATCTAAGGAACATGGGAACTGATGAAAAACAGAGGCTTACACTCGCAAGGCTCCCACCAAATTTTCTATCAAAAAAAGGGAAAAAAGGGACCATCCCTTTAAGAAAAAGGGACCATCTGTAAGAAAAAGGGACCAAAAAGGAACTATTTAATAAACGGTCATTTTTAAAGGAATAAAAAATTTCCACTTAAATACAATCTCAATTTTACATCTCCTACTTCTTATGTCCTTTACACTGAAGTAAACACGATGAAAATATTCTCACATGAATAATATAAAACTTCACTAAACCACTTTTAAGTTTTCATACATTATTTTTGAATTGAATATTTTGAAAGATACAAAATTGAGAGTTCCACTGCATAATTTATTCAGTTCCCTAATACACTTATTGTTCACAAAGAAATAAAATTGAAAGATTTCATTAATCAAATGTGTAACATTCTTCTGGAAATGATTACTAACACACATAATTAGATGAAATCCTTGCTCTTATAATAACTAAACAAAGCTTAAACTACATTCTTGTAGACTCATACAAAACTCAAAACACAATTTGCTGAATATGCAGAATAAAAAAAAATAAGTAAAATTGAAAAAAAAAAAAAAAAAAAAAACTGAAATCTGCCGATCGGCGACCCCTCCCCTCAAAAAAAAAAAAAAAAAACTTCCGCTTTGCACAGGCCTTATTATTAAAGGTCAAAATTAACGGTCGCCTATCGCCGACTGTATTTTTGAAAGTGGAGACTGCAAATTTATGTACCAATCGCCACAGTTTATTTTCCCACTCTCTTTCCTTTTTTTACACAAAGTTTATATTAATTGAAAGTAAAACAGAAACGGGGCATTAAAACAGATGTTGTTGACAGGAGTCAACTAAACTCCAAGATCGATGTCGGCATGGCGGGGAGGGGGAGAGCTGGATCATTGATAAAGGGTATTAGTACCACTTGACCAATTAGCAAAAGTAATCATCTGTTATGGAAATTTTCAAACGGGGATTACGACAATGTGTAAGATTGCGGTTTGAAGCAGACACCTGCACTTGTTTGTTTTTGCAAGGGCTCTCTTTCTGAGAACAAAAATCCGAAGAGTGACGAGCATTCATTTATAAATTCTTTTCTTGTGATCTATTAATACCAAAAAATAAAATAAAATAAATAAATATTTCAAGATTTATTCCGGCATAATAAGGCTTATGGCCAGCATAAAGTTGATGACAGCTGTCCGTCGTGGAAAATTAACAGTGTTCGTCATGAACAAAGACCACTGGAGTATGCAAATGCAGCCGCGGGGGATTTAAAAATAGGGATACTTTGTTCTCGCAAAAAGGCAATTTTGTGTACCATATAGAAAATATTCAGAACTGGTTTGGTGCAATCTGAAAATCGTTAAAGTTTATTCCTAAGCGTTCATTTCTTATAGTCAGACACATACATTCAGATCAATGGACGTCATGAAGTCGCGCAATTTAACTCGCAAAAAGGCGCTTTTCATTTCTAAATGAATCCGTAATTCCCTAATGGTTTGTAAATATCTTTAATAACTATAGATAATTTGAATTAGGAAGACCAGATAATGATTATACTAAGCAATCATTAAAAACAAAAACTTGCAAGTGCGTAAAACAGCCAGTTATAAACTATAGAAGTTGCCATTATTTATACTGACAGTTTTCACCAAAAAGCTGAAGTCTAGAATTATGATTGTGAAATAATTATCAAATATAACACCCACATTGTAGGATAGGTGGTGAAGTTATTTTGAATCCCTTTCTTACCCCCAACTGAAAGTTATGTTAGTTTTTTGTTGCTACATTAGGTGAAAATAAACACCCCAGAGGTGCCTCTTTTTGAGTTACGCGAACGAAAGAAAACAGATGAAATGAATAAGCGATGACTGTCACTCTCTGATTCTGATAAGCATTCAATTAGGAAAAAAGTAACTTATTTTTAAAAGGAAATTTTATCCGGTTTCATTTACGATAAATGTCTGATTGCGTTGCTTGGAATTTTGTGAAGGAACAGTTATACATCGTGTTTAGTTAAGGGTCGTTTCAATCGATCATATTTTTGTTACGGTATCATTTTAATAGAAAGTGTTTCGTAAAGGGGCCCGTAAAACAATCGATAATCTTGACTGCGATGATCCATGTAACGGAAGGGGCAGGGGGAATGGCAAGTTTTCGAGTAAAAACTTGGACATACCAGGGCAAAGGGGGTAAAAAGGGATGCCAATTGCTGAAAGGTTGTTGGGCGCCGTGCTTTTTCAAGAGTCGTAGTAGGGGGGCACTACAAAGAAATACTTTCGACAAATGCAAGGTAGTACTTACATGTTAATTCAAGGAAGGCTAGATGTTACGTGCACGGATCCGATATTGGCACCGAGACAAAGCCACATATTTCGCCAATCACCGTCCTCAGATGAACGTTAGTGAGTTCTGGAAAAAAGTATTGCCAGACTGGTTGCTACAATGTAGACGATAGGTCGAACGACCTACGTCACATCGTAGCAACCCGGTAAGCTCTAGCTGTGTGCCGCTTCAAAGTGAAGATGAACTAAGGATAATGGTTTAATCAACAATGTAAAAAACAGTAATTCTGCCGATTTCAGATCTCTTGGCCAATGCCGACGATACACAATTCTTCTTCATTAAAATTTAAAAAAAGAACGGACCAATACGGACCAAAATAGCCTAAAACGGACCAAAACGGAACTGGCACCAAAAAACAGACTTTTAGGGGAAAAAGGGACCAAGTGGGAGCCCTGCACTCGCAACTGTTTTCTGGCAATTTACCCATCTCTTCAAATGAGCCTACAAAAAAACTGATTTTAATGAGATAAATACTTGTTTTGCCAGTACTCATGTAAGTAGTCACAGGTTTGGTAACATGGTGTAATTTATATTTATCCTGCTTTGGAAACAGGCCATTATTTAAAATTATTAAAACAAATATGTTATTTCTCATTTATATTTTTTCAAGTACATCCGATAGAGATTTCTTTTGTTTCACACTCTTGATTACTTTAAATTCATCAATATAAAAGTTTTTTTAAAAAATTATAATTACCAATATCATCTCTAGTTTCAAACTTGGATGACATTGCAACTTGATCATTTCCTTTGCTTACTATCTGTAATGCAAAAATGAAAATAAATAAATTGGAAAGCATTTACTAAAAAAAAAAAAATAAATAAATAAAATTAAAATGAAATTTTATTTACTTACCATGGGACAAAGGCATGGTCGAGCAAGAGTCATGGTAAAAGATGCCATAATAACAGGCCGAAAGTCAAGTATCTTAGGATACATATCTAAAGGTGATAGTGTCTGGAAACAATAAAATGAAAATGTTAGTACAAGAACATTATAAAAAAGGTTTTTTTTAAGTTTTAAGAAATATATTTTATATAGAAAAAATATATATAGCTTAGAAACACAGAAGTTAAATACAGTAGTCCCTCGTTATATCCCGCTTGTCGGGAGACATGAAAAATGTGCGATATATCTGGGGGTGGCATATAACAGGCAGAGGGAGGACGCATGATAAGATGAAATTTTACTTTTTTCATAACTTGCTTTTTAATTTCTCAACTTAATTTCTCATAACTTGCTTTTCAGCAAACAAACATCAGTAGGCAAAAATTTATTAATTGTATCTTTTTTGTGGATGAAGTTGTATTTTTCAAACGTACTTATGTTTGTAATGTAAAGTATAAGAGTACAGAAAGCAAAATTGGGAGACATAGACAGAGCACGATATATCTGAATGCATGATATATTGAGGCGCGTTATAACTAGGGGTTACTGTAATATTTAATGGCACTATGTATTTGCTTTTCAGTACAGAAGAAAACCACTTAAAGAGCAAAGCATTCTTCAAGTATAAAGGTATAAAAGCATAGTATTATAATGCAAATAATAAAAATACATAAAAAAAGAGCATAAAACTGAGGAAAAGTATTTGTAGAATGAAGAAAAATGCATTTATGAATAAAGTAACTTATTTAAATAAAACAACAAAACTTTTGAAAGTTTCACAAAATGTATTTTATATTGTTGTATGAAATACAATTAAAAACACTCTACTAAAACTAATTAATAATTAAGATTCTGGTATACTTTTTAAAAATGACTGAATGTAATCCGATTTCTGTCAAAACACACTCAAATTTGATGTTTGCTCTAAAACTTACAGAAATTATCATGATATAAGAAAGAAATCAGGCATTAAAATATAAGTATTAAGAGTAACTTTGATAGAACATTCCATGGGATAAGATGGCTTTATGAACATTTCAAAAAATACTTAGAATTCAAAAGAACAAACCCCTGAAGTGATGATCACAGATTGAAATCTTTGAAATACAGGTTTAATGGCAACAGATGCATCCATACAGCTTAAGTGTAAAATAGGATTTGGTACAGATGGCGTCCTATCATCAAATGGCTCAATAATGATAGTAAACCCTAAAAATACAGAGATAAATATCATAATACAGTAGGAAAATACATCCATACAATAAGATACACCCTCATCATTTTCATAGCTGGATGAGAGTTTATTTTGTCCACTATCTTTTATGGTCTCCTATTCTTACAATAAAAAATATAATTTTTCTATAAGGATCTTAAAAACATTTTAGAGTCAGTTAGCTCTTCCCTTTGCCCCTACTTAATTGTGCAAATAATTGTCAGTCAGTAAAAGATATTATGATGTGCATAATAACATATAACAGGTTCATAAAAGATGTGATGTACTACTATATGGGACATGATATCAAAAAATACCATAGTTTTTTTAGAAGGTAACTTTTAAAATACACCAGGAAATCAATATCTCAAGTCACAACAAAAACCACAGTTTTTATGGTGACTTAGTTTTATATACTAAGTATATAAAACTAAAGTAAAATAAGAAAATGCAAAGTTTTTAAATGAAGCAGAATGCCAATGATGGTTTCTGGACAAACATATCAATTAATCATTAAAAAATCCCTTGCTAAAAACTATTCAAATTTAAAAATGACCATTAGATGCCAGAAAGCTTGCATCTAATGGTCAGTTACAAAAGGAAAGTTACAAATAGTTGCCTATGTGATTCTTAGAGATACAGCAGAATTCATTATCTAAAAATAGATAAGTAGGTACAAAATCAGGAGTTTTGTTTTATATGGTTGTTTATTGTGCATACAAATGATAGGAAATAGAAGGTAAGTTTGAATTAAAAAGTAGTAATTCAAAGACAAGAATGAAACCTTATACATTAGAACTAAGCAGATTATTGGATAGTTTTTACGGAAGGGTGGGGGGATATCAGGGAAGAAACTTACATGATAGAGACTGGATAAGATAAAGTGTAATGAAAAGATAATATTTTGAAAACAGAAGAAAAATAATATTGGAATGAAAAAATAAAAATCCATGTTAGGAAGTTAAACACTTGTAATTAGCAGTTAAAACAATCAGTTAACATAAATAAAGTGGTAATAAGCCAGATGAATTATTTACCCTTTATCATTTTATGTTATTTCTCTTATTAACATATTTACAGCACATAATTTTAGTTTATCTATGAAAAAGTTTCGACAGCTGCAATTCAGATCATGTACTGAAGTTGTGTGCATCTCAGGAAACTTCACAGCCTCATCAATTGCTAGGAACTTTTTGACAATTTACAAATTAAGTCCAAAATACATAATACACAGAGATTGATTAACCTACTTTCAGCATAAGTAATTTTTGCAAATCAGAAACTTACTTGTAGCTAATGAGGGCTAAAAAATTGTAAACATCACACTCACTTTTTCCAATTATTCATTGCAGGAGCAATTTTATTACTTTTTTCAGTTGATTCTTCATTTTTGTTTTTTCTCCTTTGACATTTCCCACTTACATATTTTTAAAAAATTGTATTGAATTTTCTTTCAAATTACTACAAAAGCAACACACTTCAGAACAGTGACCAACATCTGAAAACAATGTATTCACCTTTCATGTATGTACTGACAAGTGTAGCAAAATTGCAAAGTGAAGTTAAAGATGACATGTCATTCAATTCTGTTATTTCTAAGGTTCGAACAAGCGATCTCAATCGTTCTGCACAGAACCTTGAAAAGAAAAATGTATATAATTAAATCACAGAACAGATAAAACACATTTAGACTCAGAAATTACAGAATTAATTATTTTTCTTTTATTTATTTATTTATTTATTTATTGTGCTCTTTTTTCAAAAGCTGCACTACACACTGTAATAAACAAAACATATTTTATGAAGCTTCGAGAAAAAAAATTCTTATACATGGAGTTAAAGAAATTACAAAATATTTCCTGAAAGAATTTCAGGAAGATTTCTAAGAATGTTCCCTGAAAGTTTTACAACTAGCATGAGTTTATTTGCTACAGCTTGGAAGTAGTACCCTAAACATTTTTAAGTGCTTTATATTTTTATTTTTGTTCAAAAATCACATGCTTTTTTAAAAATAGTCTTCAGCAAGCAATTTTTTCAGGTTACACAACATAGTTTTGCCATTTTGAAATAGAGTGCATGACAGTAATTTAAAATCAGATTATAAATTATACTCAGAGTAGTCTTAAATATTAATCTTTTAACTAATCTATTAAGCTATTAACACATTCCAGATGCATCATAGTTATAAGCATAAAAAATGTTAAAAAAAACTATTTTTCTAGTATTAAAATACATTCCATACATATTTATAATTATATTTTTTTTAAATTACCTTAACGGTTTTCTTTCAATGCATACTTTTTGTAAGACATCCTTTAGAAATGCTGCTGGGCTTTCTTGTACAACATGCTGAACTCTAAGTCTCATTTTAACATATTCTAAAAATCTTTTTAAGAAAGATATAAAATGCTCAGCACTTCTTATATTACCAGGAACAGCCTCTGAAAAAAAAATAGTTCATAATAGAAAGTTCTTAAATATTTCATTTTAAGCAGCAGAATAGAGGATGAAACGTTTAAAGAACTAGCACAGTGTAGGTAATCATGTTGCCTAGAAGAAAACTTTATGACATTAGACCAGTGGTGTGCAAACTATTTTCATTTGCGACCCTTTTTTGTGTAAAATTTTGTCGCGACCCCTGGATAGGCAGTAGACATTCTGTTTAATTGACAACGAAGTTATATTGAAATTCTTTCATAGATTTGCTCTTACAGGGTGATTTTAAAAGAGTGTCGTGACGTCATTGATTGAAATAACGCCTTTTTAAAATAGCGCACCAAACTTATAAACCATCCTAAAAATGTTATAAAAGTTGTAACATCATAAAAATCAGTTAATGAATCAACACATAATTTTATGAAACAATGCTTTATTTATGCGTATGGATATAAATATTTTTTAATGAAAAATTGCTTCTAAGTTCGCATCCGTATTGGAAATCGCAAGCAGTAAGTCTTCTTCTGGGTCTAATCGAAATTGATATTTTGTTTTAATGGAAACTAATTTTGAAGATCACTATGCATGATCACTATACATGATCAATTTGCAGATCACTATGCATGATAACGGCGTTCTGAAGCCCCGTGATAGCGATCGCGAATATCCCACTCATAAAATAATAATTGTCAGTTTCTTCTCTTGTATTATTTCCGCTCTTTGAAATGAATAACTGTAGATTTTTCATAAATTTGAATTTCTTTGAATCTGGCGACCCCCAAAAAATTTCTCACGACCCCTCTGGGGGTCGCGACCCCCAGTTTGCGCACCACTGTATTAGACAATAGTTTAGAGGTATTTCCACAGGATAAAAAAGTAATGTCTGACTAAAGTACATTACAAACAATACCATCAGCAAATTTCAATATTACACAAAAAGTAAAAATGGGTAAAGACTAAAAGAGAGAGAGAGAGGTGTAAAGAACACTTCAGAAATGCCATTTTTGAGATCCATAATAGTTTTCGTAGAACCTCTGCATAATCACTATGTCAAGCAAAAATCGTGATAGCATTTTTGCACATCAGGAGCAAAAAATTTGTGAGGGATTTTTGATATAGTAACTGCCCAGTTAACATGCAACAAGTTTGTCAATAGGTCGCAGGTCCTTCTCCAGCCAAATATGAAAAATAATAACAATCTATGTTAACCTCAACCAGCCTCAACTGCCCTTCTTTCAGAAAAGAAGTCATTGTAAAGAGAGTGTCCGACATACATCACATATATAGGTATGTATACATACATAAACTTACCATTCAAAATTTCATCAGGAAGAACTGAAATAAAACAAAAATAGAATTAATACATGCATAAAAGTAGCAGTAGATAATTTTATGCAAAGAAGAGTTTCTGAGATACACAAATATACACACAGTATTTAAAGCATAGCTGCTAATTCTTCCGATTTTATTAGAAGATTTTCCACCACAAGATTTTTTTTATACAGTTTTATTTTAGACAAAAATTTGAGCTTATTTTAAGCTTAAATTGCTATGTAAAAATTAGTGGTAGAAAATCTTCTGATAAAATCAGAAGAGTTGGCAGCTATGTTAAAGATAAAATTATAAAAACAGATTAAAATTGAACTTGTAAAAATACATATCTTTAATAGTAATAACTATTTGAACAGCTTGATATTGAAAAGCATCTACTTTCTACTTTTGAGATTTTTCATAATTAACATGTAAATTATTGTTTTAGGCACATATAAAGGGGCAACTAAAACTGTCCTGCCCTTAAAAAAAAAAAAAAGAAAAGAAAAGAAAGAAAGAAAGGAAGGAAGAAAGTGAACATTTAAAAAAAAATAAAGAAAAGTTACTGAAGCAAAGAGCTAAAATGCTTTATTTTAAAATTTCATTTGTTTTCAAATTATAAAAAAAGAAGGAAAGAAAAAATCAATTTCTTAAAATTTAGTTTGAATTAACTGGTGCAACTAACCTTAAGTTTAAATTAACAAAATATTCTTATCATTAATTCCAATACAAGTGTTTCAGGATTTCTGGATTAAATCAAAGTAACTGAGATTGATTTTGTTTACTGTATATACTTCAATCAGGTGTTAATTGTATTCAAATTCTTCAAATAGTAGGAGAAGTTGGGGTGCAATAAAACAAAATTTACTCCCCCCCCCCCCTGTTCATAAATTTGCAAGTACAAAAATAAAATTAATGGACACTTTTAACCTACTGTTTTCCCCATCTAAATGAATTTTTATGAGTTTCTAAATAGCTTTTTCATATTTAAAAAATTACAAAAGGTAAATATCTGTCAGTGTTTCATTGTACGCCCCAATGCCAGGATAAAATGAAACACTTAATAACACTTCACAAACACTCAAATATGAGTCAAAATTCAAATTTCAGCACATATGTTTTATGGGCATTTATAATAAAAATTAGTGAGACATAAATATGAAATTTAAATGGAAAAAACAAATTTAATGAAACTGTTATAGCTTAAGATGAAAACATAATACTTTTATCAGAGGTTAGCCTATAGTTTTTCATTTTATATTAAATTTACTTGAATCAAATTAAAAAATTACCATTCCTGCTTTCCTTTCTGTACCACCTGAAGGAACAGGAGGTAGTAGTTTTAATACAATTTCAGTTTTTTTCGAATATATGCATGTTTTCGAAGAATGCACAAATTTGAAGTTTGGACTTAGTCGTTTGACGTGAAGAACTTTGCATTCCATTTGATTTAAGTTTATTGTATCCCCAACAGAGTACATTTCTTTACATTTAAATTCACCTTCCTTGTTTAAAACATAATCATTTAGAGCGACAAGACCTTGTTATACATGTTACATGAGAATAGCTCATAATCTGTATTGTTTGGGTGGTTAGTTGAAAGATAATCTGGATTGTCACCATCTTCAGAGTCTGAAGAAGACAGAGTACAATTTAAAAACAATTCCTCATTAACTTTATGTTCTCTATGAAGATCTCAATCTAAATATTTAATAGTAGCATCTTTATTTTAAGTGAATGCATTCATACAGATTACAATGAAGCATGTTTCATTGTACCTCATCTACAAGTGTTTCATTGTACCCCAACTTCCCCTATTCACCTTCATATGGTGGTCTTATTTAAATAAGGATATGCATTACAGGATGAGGGGGGGGGAAGGCCTGAATGTCATAAAAAGCTAATTTAATGCAACAATGAAAATAAGTAATGTGTACATAATAATACACTATTTAATTTACCAGGATTAGACAGTATGATATCGGTTTCTCTAGCAATGCCAGCATCTTTTAAACCTTGAACCATGCGTTGATATTCTTCTTTCAGTTTTTTAGCATCAGTTTCTTTTATTCTAGAAGTAAATAATGCTACATGTTGAAATACTGACTTAAACACTATTAAAGCAAATAATTTTTAATCGGTATGTTAAATTTTAAAAGAAAGTAAAAATGATTGGAAATTAAAAAAATTGCTAATAAAATATTTCTTCAATGAGCCAGACATCCTTTTCAGTTTGATTTTAGTTAAATAAATTACAAAAGTATAACCATTTACAAAATCTAATTGATATAAATTAAGTCTGCATTGCAATTTTTACTTAATTACTGTTTTTATTTGTGAAGGAGTAATTATTAAACTACTTGGTTTTGAAAAAAAAATGCAGCTTACTTATTTGCATTTATTTTAAGTAAACTTAAAATGTTTAGTACTCAGAAATTTTAAATAACTAATTAATAGCTTTAGAGACTTTTAATAAGAAAGTTGCTTCTCAATTGTAGCAAAATTAATTTTTTTAAATGGAGCATTGTATAAAAAAAATTAAAAAAAACTTGATAGCTTTGGAGAAAATTCAGACTCCATGCAGAACATGAAATTAAAATAAAGAAAAATGGGGAAAGAAGGAGTGTTGAAGATACACTTAGGTTGAAAAATTTTTACTTCTGGATAGGGAAATTGTGAAGCTATAAAGATTTTAGTTTTTTTATTGCATTTTAAACTGATCAACAGATACTTAAAGAATTATTTCTTTTTATTTAAAATTTATATATATAAACTAAAAAAGTAAATATTTTTCTCGGAAAAATTAATTTCCATATTTTTTTTTTTTTTTTTTTTTTAAACTTATGCACATATAATACAAAGAATTCATAGTACAGTCAAACCCTGATTTAGTACCATCTCAAAATAGTGCCAATTCTGCTTAACCACCAATTGTGTCTATGAAAAATCTGTCAAACAGGAATTTCAATGTAATGGATCTTGGAAACTTGGCTAGTATAACAAAATTTCTAGAATTTCCTGGATGTTTTCATTGCATATTTTTCTTATTAAAATTTTTGTTAGATTTCCAAAGTGTTCCTTGCCTCCATGCATCTATGTGCTTTCAAAGTCAAACTGCATTCAGTAGAAATGAATTCATATTCATTCTTTTGTGAAACATCATCGAAACTTTCCTCCTCTCCTCAGAGTTTTTGTGTTTGGAAACACCGCCCAGTGCCCTACACATAAAACTGCTGAAAGGGGGAAAATGCCTCATCAGGTGAGAACAACGTTTGAGGAAACTTCTACATCCAGACGTCTATCAGGGTCCTAACAAAAGGAATCGGAGAACTACTGCATCAAGTTTCTGATGAGTGCTAGGAAAAAAGGGATGCAATGCAAAATCTCTCATTTAAAGGTTTGGTTAGTCATTATATGATCGAAGAATTCACCAGCTAAATCTGCAAAATAATTTGTCTCTCAATTTGTGATGGGTTCTAAAGCATATTTACATTACATCTGGAGGAAAGTGCTTGAAACTCCAGAATGTTAGATCGGTCACTGCACAACTGGCCTAAACCCTCACACTTCAGCCATGTTTAGTGTTTATTCTACTTGGACTATCTAGAGTATACCATCATACTCCTTATAGCACCATAATTTTCTCAAATGGATAGTGGCATTATATGACAGTTACACTGTACTTGAAAACTCTGTAAATATAATATAAACAAACATAAAATGCAAGAGCAACAGAAAAAGTCTTTTTTACTACCCCATTCTCACACTTGAAACTAGAAATAACTAGTAGTTCAATAGACTAGCATTTACCGGGCACATTAGGTGTTAGTGCATAGTTTGAAAAAAAAAAAAAAAAAAAAAAAAAAAAAAATGTTGTCCGATGTCAATCAATCATGCACGAATCTGTTTTAGTTTCCATAAAGGCATGTATATTTAATATCTGTGCATTTTCCCCATTTCTAACTGTATATAATTTTGCTGTATAAGGCTATGTTTACTTAAACAGTTTAAGTTAACTTTTCACTGATTATTGAATCTCATTTTATCAATCAGATTTTATTTATATATTTAAATTTTATTTATTTGTAGTGGTACTAGTGTGCTATTCGGCTTTATATCATACTTTAGAATACGTTGCAAAATTTACAAATCTATGAAAATCATCAGAATAGTTTTTTGGGAGGTGGAGAGGGGGTGGGGGATAAGGTGACCTGTATGTTAATTCAAATAAAAGAAAAAGTATCTCCATCCCAAATTTCATCGAAAGATGTCCAACTGTTTTAGTGTGAAAGAGTAATAAACATACAAACTCATAAACTTTTGCATTTATAATACAGTGACCTATCACTTATACAACTTTTAGGGGACTGTAGAAAATAGGGAATGCGATCCCGCACTGATTTTCGCTTTGCGGGATTGCGATTGGTTGATCCCGCGGGATCCCACAATGACGCGGGATTAATATTTCATTCAACTAAAAATTAATTTCGATAGAGAAAAGTGGGAAAAGGTAAGATTGTAAGCACTATGAAGTTTAACTTTAAAAATAATTGTACACACGTCAGCTCAGGCACAACTCTAAAAACTTTGAATGAATAAAGTGGACTGTATATTAAAAATACTCTTTATTTTAATCTGGATTTAACAATTTTTGCTGCAGCGTGTATATATCTCGTAACGCCACAGCACACATTTGCCTCTCAAGGCATCTCGTGCACGGTCTCGTACCGTTCTGACCGGGGGAAGCGAGAATGCAGAGCTGGCCCTCCGCTGCTAACCACTTGAGAGCCACTTCAAAAGATTTAAGACAGATGCTGCAGACAGAGGCGCTCAAACATCCTCCCCCCGTTGAAATTATACAAATTTCAACAATATTTAAAAACATGTAATCTACATTCACAAATTAAAAAAATATGTATATATATAGTACATAACAGCAAGTACAAAAAAAAGTATACAAAGCAAATTTATACACCCAGTTCTACAATCGAAAAATTTAATCACTTTCCATAGGAAGAATGCATATGTCTCTGACGTTCCTTTTAAATAGTTTACCATTGGGTAACTTAACATTTACTACTCGAACGTGTTTATCCTTTCCAAAAAATATTTCTGCAATTCTTCCTGTTAACCATTTTGTGTTGGGCATATTCTCATCTTTAATCAACACTAACGAACCCGTTTTTACATTATTTTTTGCAAATCGCCACTTATGGCGTTGCTGTAGGTTATTTAAATAATCTCTTTTCCATAACCTCCAAATTTGTTGGCTGTATTTTGTAATTTTCTGCCATTTAGAAAGTCTGTTATCCGACAAATCAGCCAATTGTGGCTCAATAATTGAGTTTAATGGCCTCCCAATGAGAAAATGGCCTGGTGATAATGTTTCAAAATTATCAAAATCTGATGATAAAGGGGTAAGAGGTCTCGAATTTAAAACACTTTCAATTTCTAAAATGATCGTGAGAAATTCCTCTAAAGTTAAATGTGCATTACCGATAACTCGTTTTAAGTGGAATTTAAAACTCTTAACTCCGGCCTCCCAAAGACCGCCAAAGTTTGGTGATTTTGGAGGTATGAACTGCCAGTCTATGCTTTCACTAGAAAGAAAATTTGCCAAAGTTTCGTCTGGATGCCTCACCATATTATGTAATTTTTTCAGTTCCATGCTCGCACCTACAAAATTAGTAGCATTGTCACTAAATAATTTTGAGCACTTTCCTCTTCGACTGAAAAAGCGCTTCAAGCAAGAAATAAATGCATCAGAAGTAAGATCTGTTACAAAATCAAGATGAATTGCTTTGGTGCATAAACAAACAAAAATGCATACATACACTTTGTTCAGTTTCCCCTTTCTCTGATTTTTGAATTTAATATAGAACGGCCCGCAATAATCGGTACCGACATTGCAAAATGGGAAAGACTGAACAACTCTTTCTCTGGGCAAATCCCCCATAATTTGTTTCTCTAACACAGGTTTATTTTTGAAACATGTGATACACTGAAATACAATTTTTCTACAAACATTTCTACCATTTATGACCCAAAACTTACGTCTAACATGATATAATAAGGCATTAGGACCTACATGAAAATATTTCAAATGGTAATATCTTACAATAATTGTTGTAAGAGGATGTTTGTCCGAAAGGATCATTGGATGTTTTTGAGATGAACTGAGGTCGGAATGCTTTAATCGACCTCCGACACATAATATTTCATTTTCATCTAAGAAACAATTTAGCGATTTTACCTTGCTATTATTAGGAATAGCAGCACCTCTCTTCAGGTTTTTTATTTCTTCTGAAAACTCACCTTTTTGTGCTTCTGTAATTAGATACATTTCCGCTCTTTTCACCTCCTTGGGAGTAAGGTGACCTGAGATCTTATCTTTAGCTTTAGCATTATGTATAAATCTAAATATATAACATAAAATACGAATGATGGTTAAATAATTATTACTCAATGCAAGGATATCATTAATAATAGAATTATGATTAAAATTTGTAAGGGTAATATGAGGATTGTCGCTTTCACAATTGCCCGTTTTTTTCAGTTCAACAGAGTCACCACATACTGAGATTGGAATTTCAGGATTGGGATATTCTCCCTGACTCAGAAACGTTGGTCCCTCGAACCACACATCATTTTTCACTAGTGTCTCTGGATTCATCCCTCTTGAAATGAGATCTGCGGGATTGTTTCCGGAAGATACATGACGCCATTGTTGAACGCTTGTTAACTCCTGTATTACCGCTATACGATTTGCGACAAATGTTTTTAGAAGATACGGCTCTTTCTGTATCCAGGAAAGGACAATCATTGAGTCAGTCCAGAGAAAGATATCTACTGTCTTAAGTTGTAAGGAACTCGTCACTTTAGTCATCAGTTTTGCGAGAAGGACGGCAGCGGAAAGTTCGAGTCTGGGCACTGTTATTCGCTTAAGAGGTGATACTCGTGATTTGCTGCAGACCAAATTCACCTCTGAATCTCCTCGATCTGACGTAGATCTGCAGTAAATAACACATCCGTACGCATTCTCGGACGCATCCGCGAAACCGTGAAGTTGAATATGCACTGATTTTTGCATTATAATGCATCGATTAACACTTACACTATTTAGTAATGGCAAAGACTGAATGAAGTTTTCCCACTGTTTTGCCTCCGTTTCAGGAAGCGGATCGCTCCAGTCCAATTTCAAACACCACAGCCTCTGTAAGAATATTTTGGCTGCTGTTATTACAGGACCCAATAGTCCTAGGGGATCGAAAATTCTGGCAATTGTTGAAAGCACAGATCTCTTTGTTGGCGGAACCGAGTTCTCTATCTGTATTTGAAATGTAAACTGGTCTGTGATGGGCTTCCATGAAACTCCTAAGGCCTTTGTTTCATCTTGAAAACTGTAACTACTGTCACAGTCTGTTTTTAGCTCTGGAGAGCTACTACACCACTTGTGTAATGTGAAACCTCCACTGTTGAGAGCTTTTATTAACTCTGATTGTAATGCTTTAGTGTCACTCAGGGTGTCTGCGCCACTGAGGACATCATCAATATAGTAGTCTCTCTCTATGACTGGAGAGGCTAAGGGAAAGTTTTGTTGTTCATCTCTGGCTAATTGTTGAAGAACTCTTGTCGCGAGGTAGGGTGCACTCACTGTACCGTAGGTAACAGTGTTGAGCTCGTAAGTCTTAACTGGTTCATTCACTCCCTCCCTCCAAAGTATTCTCTGAAGTTTAGTTTGACTCGGGTCAATTAAAATCATCCTATACATCTGCTTTATATCAGCTACAAATGCATAAATATGCTTACGAAATCTAATCATTATCTTAAATAGGTCATCCTGAACAACCCCACCATTGTACTGTAAAGAGTTAAGCGAATTCCCTGATGTTGTCTGCGAGGAAGCATTAAATACTACACGAAGTTTTGTAGTACTTTTATCTGGGCGATAGACTCCTAGATGCGGTATATAATATGTTCCTACTTCTTCCTCACATTCCGAAATCTCTTTCATGTGCCCTAATGTTTCATATTCCCGCAAAAATTCTTTGTATAATGATAAATAATCAGGCTCTTTTACAAGGCGACTCCACAACGAATTTAATTTCTTGAGGGCTGTATTTTTAGATTTCCCTAAACAATTTGGATCCTCTTTTAGCGGCATTTTTACTATGTATCTACCTGTACTATCTCGTCTAATGTTTTTCTCAAAATGATTTTCGCAAATTATTGTTTCTTTGTTTTTAGGTATCTCAATCTGCACGTTCTCTATTTCCCAAAATTTCTCTATGGTTTTGGTTAGGGCAATATTATCTTGAATAAAGCAGCAATGGACTCTATCCGGTGTTTCAGTGGGAACGCTTCCACTTGCCACAAAACCAAAAACAGTATTTTGAAAGATTAAATTACTGTTAGTCGGACAAATTTGACCAGGTCGCAACAATTCGTAGAAGATTTCTGCGCTCAAAAGTAAATGTATGCGACTTGGTTTGTTAAAGTGTTCATCTGCCAGGTTTACATATTTTAACTCGGGTATATTTATCTCAAACGTTTTTAACGGCATGAAATCAGTAATCTTGGATACTATCAAAAAATCTAATTCTTTCTCGTAATTTCCCTCAGTGTTGGAAATCGTCGCTTTAACTACAGATTTAATTGTTGTGCAGGTATCGCCAATTCCACAAACTGTTAAATTAGTCTTTTCTCTTTTTAAATTAAGGCTGTTAGCACAATCTGAAGTCATGTAGTTATTCATTGCCCCTTGATCCAAAATCGCACGCACTCTAAAATTATTACCAACGTTATCTCTCACTAAGCAACTGGCAGTGCTAAGGAGCGTTGTTTTTGATGTATTTATTACTCGCGAGGAGAGCACCGATGTGTTTATATTAGATTCGACGCTAGCCAAGGATGCTGGCTGGAATGTTGGTGCCTCCGCACTCAAAGTACTCTCTCTTGTACCTCTTGTAATAGGGGGGGAAACCAAATCGGGGTTATTGGCCGCGCTCTCTTGTCGCAAAAACTCACCGCTTTTCGGGAAATGTAATGAGTAGTGATGTCTTTTATTTTTTCCATCTCTTTTGCACAAAGAACAAGAAAATTTTGATTTGCAATTATTAATTAAATGTTTTCCAAGACAGCAAAAGCAATAATTATTTTTCTTAACTATTTCTACTCTCTCAGAAACAGGCAAGGCCATATAATTTTTGCATTTATATAAGGGGTGATTTTCATAACAAAGGCAACACTTTGAACTCTTACTCTCAGCTAAAAATACTCTAGACATATTTCTCGAATTAGAGGATTTTTGATTAAAACCTTCCGTTAAAAGTTTTCCCCGTGACACAAAAAATAGATCTGCTTCTTTTCCTAATGTTATGGGATCAAACCATGTATCTGCCTGCCTAACACTGATATGAGACGCTGTTTCTTTGTCTAATGTTTGAAACAACTTGTCTGATACAATTAATTGCTTTAATTTCTCAAAATCAGACACCTCTCTTAATTTTAAGTAATAATCAAAGCTAGTTGTCAAACGAGATGCAAATTGTACATGGGTTTCATTTGCCTGCCTAGTAGTTTTTCTGAATTGCTCCAAACATGACTGGGCGGTTGGTTCGAACTCTCTTAATACGATTTTTTTCACTTTATCATAATCATTTAACTCATTATCTCTTATGTAAGAAATTATGTTTGAAGCTCTCTCACCTAGTAAATTCAAAAGTATCTCCGCCTTAAGTACATCGGGTACGCTCTTTGTAACAAAGGATCTTTCTAAAGAAGTAAAAAACAGACCCCATCCTTCTGGTCGACTCGGGATTTTAATCGTTAGAGTTCTTATACTTTTTATTAGCGAATCTAATGAATCATATCTCTCAACTTTATTTTCTGATTCGTCGCTAGTTTTTGGAACTGTTTTTGGAATTGTTTGCAAGCGTGACAGTTCTAACTCAGCTTTCGCTCTCTCTAATTTAGTTTGTTCTAATTGTAATTCTAACTGTGATTCTGCTTTCCGGTCCTCAATTATCCCCTCTAAGAGACCTGATACAAATTCTGGTTCATTTTTGAATTTATCAGTATCCTTTATAATATTAATAAGCTCTGTCGTTGTCATTTTCTCTGTTATTTCCTCTCCTAACTCTATCGCAGCGAGCTGCAAATCAGCTTTTCTCGCGTTTTTGAACATTTTTATAACAAACTCAATAACTAATTTCTAACTCAAAACAATGATAAAAATAAATTCAATTAAAGGCTAAACACAACTCTTAACTCTAAAGAATAATAACACAAATTATCTCAAGGGAGTAAATGACCAGAAAAGCTCAGCACCTACTTCGTCACTTGTTACACAAAGGAACTTCATTTATATCCATAAGGCACCGGAACCGTCTCACGTGAAGACGGACCAAAATGTACACACGTCAGCTCAGGCACAACTCTAAAAACTTTGAATGAATAAAGTGGACTGTATATTAAAAATACTCTTTATTTTAATCTGGATTTAACAATTTTTGCTGCAGCGTGTATATATCTCGTAACGCCACAGCACACATTTGCCTCTCAAGGCATCTCGTGCACGGTCTCGTACCGTTCTGACCGGGGGAAGCGAGAATGCAGAGCTGGCCCTCCGCTGCTAACCACTTGAGAGCCACTTCAAAAGATTTAAGACAGATGCTGCAGACAGAGGCGCTCAAACAATAATACTTTATCTTATTTGATAATTACTACAATACCTTACATAAATATGAAAATTATAGTCATGATATTCATAATAATATACTGCTATTTCTTAGTTGCTAAAAAAGAATGTAAAAAAGGCAACGTAAAGAGGCACCTGTCTGCCTAGTCTTCATCTAATTGTGTTAGAGAATACAAAAGCGCTTAACAAAAGATTTTTTTTCTTTGTGTGAAACCCTGAAGGAGCCATCATTTTTTAGTGGTTAACTGAAGCTTACCTTTTAAAGATATCACTAGCATGGGTAGCCATATGATTGTCAATGGAGGAGGGAGGAAAGTCAAGGGTTCTGTCTCAGAAGGATACAATATTTAGTGGTGAAGCACTTCTGCTTTATACCAGTACATAAATCATAACAATATGGGAGCTGGGGGGGGGGGGGGGGGGGGGCTAAGGCGCCTACCTGCCAATACGTATGAGCGAAGATCACTGGTTTTTATTACTGATCTTATGAAACAATTTTCGGCCAATGGATGATCGAGAAATAGGCTTGATATTGTAATAAAAATAATTTATTGTTCAGTTTCAATCCAACGGGATTACAGTATTAATCCCGCGGGTCTAGTCCCGCAAATATTTATGCAGGATCCCGCAGGATCCCATTCCCGCGGGATCGGGATTGCATTCCCTAGTAGAAAAATGTCGTATAACTGAGAGAATCGTTTAAGTGAGCGACCATCTTATTATAGAAGTTTAAAACTTTATATGCATTAATTATTTTACCTGAATTAAAAGCTATACGCTTTTGAGTGCTAAGAACATACTTTAACACATTTTTATAAATACATTAAAAAATAAAACTAAACAATTTTAAAAAGTTCACAAAATTGTAGTTTTCTTACTACTATGTTTAAAGATTTACAGATCAGATTTTTCCAAAAAGTGAAGTGACATATGTTCATCTCTGTAGTCAACAAAAAGAGAAAATGTATTCTTCTAATGCTGATAAAGTTCTTAAGCAAATATGGGAATAATCATTTTTATAGGCATACAAGCACCCTCTCACTATAGATTTTATCGTTAATAAACAGGAATTTAGATAAGAAATGTTACTCAATATTGATTATACACTTCAACAGTAGTAAAAGGATAAAGGTAAGAAAATATGCATGATTTGTAGTTTAAGGATTATAAAATGGGTGAAAAATGTAAAACTATCCGAACCATTTAAGGCATCGTTTTAAGTGAGAAAAGAGTTCTATAACTAAGAAAAGTTTAGTACTATTTCTAATAGAGTGTGGGCGGGTCTACCGCATTTTTTGGAAGAAGTGTTGCTGCATTTATGTGTTTAAAACTTAAAATTTCAGCAGGTGCAGTATTTTTACCAATGTGCCATTTATGTGCACGAAAAAAAATATATATTCCACAGTTTCATGATTTAAAAAAACTGAAATTATATGCTCAGATATAAACCCAGAAGATGAATTTGACAGATTTGGGTCTGGATTTAGATGCTAAATCTTTTTAATTCCGATAGTGAACCATCAAACTTTGATGGCTTCACATAATGTAAACTTTATTGTGATTTCTGTTAGCAAAAGTAAAATTTGAAAATTTCATTTTTCATTCAATTTAATATATTTCTTTGCTACAGTTTTTTTTTAATAACATAGTATGAGTATTATGTATACGGACTTTTTTAGTGGATAAATATCAGTATGTTCATGAACATAGCTACATTTTCATAATTTCTTACCTATAATTTGTTTTTCTGTTGTGATTTGATTTCATTCATTTCTCTTGAATGATATGCCATAACATCATGACACTGAGCAAGATTTTGGAACTATGACATTTATGGCAATGTCACACGTAATTTAACAAAATGCGGCATTTACAGCGATGCTGCATTTCTATGCAGTTTAAATCTTTTTGTGTTGCATTTTATTCGAGTATGCCATCCATGCTGATGTGGCATTTCTTCTGGAAATCACAGCAAGTAAATTCGACATATAACCGAGATAGTCACATAAATGAGAGATCACTGTATTAGTAGAATTTCAGAAAATTGACTTTTTTTTAATCAAATTATAAGCAGTTATAAAGCACTACTTTAGTTCAGAAAATGCATGTTTCCTCCCAACCCCAACAATTTATCAAATATATTGGACTGATCATTCTGCAGAACTTACTTATTCACAGTTTTTTCAAGGATGCTTATTCCATGCTGACTCCGGTCTATAGTTCTTTTAGTTATATCAACGCTCATTGAATCAATGCAAACACTATCTAATTGAAGAAAAATTGAACTATAACTATGAATATTTTTTTAATTATAATTATATGAAACAAATTCATTAAAATAATCGAGCTTTTTACCAATATTATGGGCTTCATCAAAAACAATTACAGAAGACTTGGACATTTCCTTAGACACCAGATCAGCAATTTTTGGATCAAGCAAATAATGATAGCTGTACACAACAATGGTTGCATGAGTGATCTACAAATGTAAAAGACAAAAACAAAATGTCACTAACCTTTGCTACAAAGAAAAATGCTTTATACTTGCTTCTTGAAATTGACACAGAAATTCAAATAATCCTGTACTCTTAATATCCTGCATACTCAAAATTATTGCAACAAACTTTATGGGGAGGTAGAAAATATCATATGGATTAATATTGCATAGCAATTCATGACCGGGAACATCAGAGGAAAGTGGTAGCAGAAGTAAAAGATCTGAAAGGAGACATGAGGGACTCATCGTATATCATGAATGACATATTAGATGAATACAGTTCAAAATTTTAAACAGATGCTCGAAGTTTTCTTCATCAAGCACCAAGCATGCCTCATGCTGATGGCATATAAATTGGCTGATGCAACACACCAGCAGTTTGATTCCAGCAGCAGTGCAGACAAGTCTTGTCACAAAATCAGGGTGTCCACCAATGTCAGGAGACGAAAATAGTATCATTTGTAGCCTCAGTGACATAAAAAAAGTACCCAGTTTAGTAGCCATTTTCTTTAATTTTGGTTGCCAAAATAGTAGCATTTTTGCATGATTTTGTAGTTAAGAAATAACCATACGTCATTTAGCTTCATTTAAAAAGGAATGAATAAAACGATGAATTAAAAAACTTCATGCCTTATACAACAGAGCATATAGTACATTAATTTTATAGTACAGTTGAAAAAATAGATTAGAATGTGTGTGTTTGATGAATGGCCAATACAGCAACTTAGAAAAGAAAAAGGATCTGGCAAAAACTGAAATCTTATTTTCAAATTAGTTGCCTGGAATAAGGTACAAGTAGCCAAAAACTTGAACTAGTATGAAATTGACGTTTTTTTTTATTTTATTTATTTTTTTTTATAAATAATAGTTGCCCAAGTCACCTAATCTTTAAACTAGTAGAAAAGTCGCTTTTTTAGTTGTAGGTGAATACCCTGCAAAATCAATTGCAAAAACTACAGACACTTGATGCACAACAAGCTTGTGAGTTCAACAAAAAAAGAAATCTCAGGCTCGATAAATCAGGTGTGTATTAGGGCCAGGAAACTGGTCTACCATGCTCTCGTACAGAGCAACACCATGTGGCATACAATGACATTTCCGGTTATGGTTTGCTATGAAATTCTTAATCCTTTTGATGTGCTCTCTGCATTCTAAAAGTTTTTATGAAATTTTTTTGAGACATCCTGTATTATAAAAACTAAAAATCAAGAGGATTAGTTCTGCCTAGGGGTTGAATATTGAATTTATAGTATAGGGAAATATTCTTGGTAACTTACAGCATGACGGGCCAAAAAATATGGACACCATCCATTTTTCATACCATACTCCTTAAGATCATCCTACAAAAGAAAAAAAATGTGGGAGCATAGTACATAAGAATACTTCAAAATTTATAAAAACATTTTTAATAATAAGACTATATTATACAATTAGACTGCAAAAATAATAAATGAAATATTTCGCAGATACAATCAGCAAACCAAGTTCTTATATAGCAAAATTTAAACATCAGAAAAGAATATTTTCATCATATGGAATGAAGATGTAAAAATTACAGCAATTACTGCAGTGCTCATGAGGTGTCATCTACAGCAGATAACAAATAAAAATGGAACAGTAGCAGGATTTTAGTTATGAGGCTTAGCAAACATGCTAATATCTCCACAATGGAACACTACATAAACAAGGAATAAACACTGCTAATGTAAACATGGTGATTTTACCAATTAACTGGTCAAATTTAATTTTTTAAGCATATTGTATTGGTAAAATTGAAATATATACGTACTGATTAAAGTGCATTGTTAAGCCCTTTAAAATATATTTTATAAAAATTTTCAGAAATGGTAAAAGCTCAGTAATACAAAGGTATAATGAAATTCATTGATCAAATTGCTGATAAAATCTGAATTCCAATGTGAGATTTTTAATGATTTTTCAATCTCATTAATAGCGATTTGGAGAAATTTTACTCACATACTATCCCTTAAAAATACGTATAATCAACAAACTATTTATTATAAATTTTAGAACGACACTCAAACACTTTGCTGGTTAAATTTTTAACTTAATAAATCTTCTTTTCTTTTTCCTTTCCAATTTCTAAAATTTTAATTCACTTTCAAAGCATGTTTTTTTTTACATTATCTATTTAAATTGGCACTAAAAATTCTACCAAGAAGTAAAAGTTCAACTATTTAGATCATAAAAGCATGTTTCATTATCTTTGCCACAAAATATTACTCAGGGGAGATCTCAACTTAAAAAAAATAATAAAAAAATAAATTTTTTATAAATGATAAATTATTAAATATAAAGCAATAAAACTGTCGATTTACAATTTCATTTACTTGGTGCAACTTTCTTTCGTGAGAAATGGGTTTGATTTTTTACTTAAAAGAAAAGCATTGACACACAGAATATGCATCTAGGAGCATGTTTTGCTAGAACTTTTACATCCAATCCAAAATGTAGCTATATTGGTGACCAGCCATGTTTGAGATTAGCAGCATTAGGGACAAGAATATTTTTTAAGAAATTAATAATTTCACTATCAATTGCATGTTTAAAATATGTATGTGATAGATTTTTCTAAAATGCAATTTCCAGATATTATCTTGTATTTATTTAATTTTAATTCATACAGAAGATCTTAAAAACACACCTGCATAGCTTCTATAAAATAAGATTATTTGGTTAATATTTTAATGAATTTAAGAAACTCGCTTTGTATACACTATTTGTTTAAAGAAAAAGAAGATTATAGATTAGAATAGTAATTTTGTAATTCTTAATCTGAAAATTAGCTATATTCATCTAAAACAATATTAGAAAAAATAATCATAGTTAGTATTAAAGTACCTTTAATACTAACTTCAAAACTTAGAGAAACAAAGTGAGGGAATTTGTGTTAATTCATTTAATCGGAAGATTGTGAATAAACAGTATTATAATTCAAATTATTTAAATAAAATTTTCATGGAAAATATTTAAGCTATGCAACTTTCAGTGGTTGGCTATGACTTTCAAAAATAACATCTAGATATAAGTTTCAAATTCATTTCTTTATTTTCACTAATGTAAGCTATCATAATTTTCACAAATTTTAAATTTATTACTGAAAACTTGTTTTGTTTTGTTATGTCAAAGCTACGCATGGTCTACCTCCCTAGGATGGGGGATGCCTTGGTAGGAGGACTTTCTAAGGGGTTCTAATGCATATTGACGCTATATCTGCAGGAAATGGACCAAAACTTCAGACTGTTAGATTGACATTCGAAAGGTCAGGCCAGAATGCAGGACCTTCACACTTTAGCTGTCTATGTTCAGTAACTTATTCACTCGACCATGGTGAGGCCTCAGGTTATCATGAACATTTGTACCGAGAAATAATTTTTTATTCATTTATAATATGTGCTCTTTTAGTTAATTATTATATCATTGTTTGATATTACAAGTAAAAAAATTCTTTTGTAAAATCATACTGAAACTGTGTTTCTTTCCTAACCAAGCAATGCATCAAAAAGATTTATTATATGGTTAATAACTCTTATTAAATATTTAAATGTTTTTTACTAATAATATTGTTTTAATTTAAGCTAAAAAGAAATGAAAGTCAACAGTTTACGAGGCAGAGGCAATATTTTTATTTATTTATTCAAAACAAATTTTTAAGGATACTCTCAGTTTAACTAAACAAAAATCAATACTTTATACTTACACTCAAAATATTTTGTGACAGATTCACAAAATGTTTAGAGGTACATGTATACCTTCCAGAAGGAAAAAACAAAACAAAAACAACAAAAAAAGACAACAACAAATAAAGGCTAAGTATTGGTATTACAATGAGCTAATTGTAAATTGATCAAGTTTTTATAATTTTCCTAAGGTATATGAACCTGACAATAATAATTAGAAATTTAAATTTTATCAAAAACTATTGTGCATTATCATCATATAAATTTTTACCTTGACTGACATAATCATGCTAATGTGACCAAAGCTCAATTAAACAAATGATTAAATTAGCAGTCATAATTTGGTAGTAAATTTTAAACAGAGAAAAGAATGTTTATTGTTCAAAAATATCATACCAAATTATATACTCCAGCAGGTAATGGAAATTCTCTGCCATTTCTGTCAAAAGCCTGAAATATGTATTAATAAATAAAAACAAACATACAAATTTGACATATTTTATAAATAAATGCCCATAAAAGACATACAACTACAGACTGCATGGCTGATTGATTACTGCTCATAAATATTTATAAATCTTCAATTAAAATTCCATATATATTATGTCTTCTTTAGTAAGATAACATTTTAAATCTGAATCAATTTTTTTTTCAAGCTCAAAAGATAAAATTATTTTTAAAAAAACTGCTGCTGAGATATATAAATGTTATAAATAATAGTGACTGTCGTTAGGTAAAAGATGTTAAAAGCCTTAAAATCCATTAAATACGAAACACACCAAGTGTTTACAGTCAAGCGCTTTCAGCTACTTATCCCACAGCCATCTTCGAAAGCCACTTCCTCCTTTGCAGCACACCGCTCCAGTCTTCGTCGATTTGTGCGTGAGTCATGTCATTGATGGCACCCTCTTGTGTTAAGATCTCTATTGCTTCGCATTTTAGACTGTAACTATGATTATTATAATTGGCTATTTTCTCAACTAATCAAAATCTATTTCTAATTAAAATCTATTTCCAAATTTTCTTTTAAAGCTAAACGGGATAGGGCAGTACTGTGTCTGTTATACTTAATGTCATTAATGTGTTCCTTGATTCTGTCTTTTATTTTTTGTTTTGTTACACCTGTATAATAGCCTGATAAGTTAGAATCTTTATAAACAAATTTAATTTTATAAATTCCTGTGGTTTCCAAAGGATTGATCTTTTCTTTATCAGAGTGAATTCTTTTAAAAATGTTATTATTTGGTGTTAAGGGAATTCTAATATTCTTTTTGCGGGCAAGGTTAGCAAGTTTTTCAGCAATTCCCCGACAATATGGTATGGGATATGTGAAAGTTAGTTTTGTTTTTTGAGCGACATGACTCATGCACAAATCGACAAAGACTGGAGTGGCTTTCACTAGTCTTGAAGATGGCTGCGGGAGAAGCAACTGAAAGTGCTTGACTGTAAACACTTGGTGTGTTTCGTATTTAAGGGATTTAAGGCTTTTAATGTCTTTACCTAATGATTAAGAATATTTCCATGTGTGTATTTTAACTTAATAATAGTGACTATTATTATTTTAGAAAAATTATAATAAAAAATCATACCTCAAAATAAGCACATATATCAACATTGGGATCAACAGCAGCCACAGCTCTTTTGTGAGAAGCTGTCAATGCAAAACATCTTCCATCTACAACCCTGCCATCTTTTTCTTTGCTAACCTGAAAATAATTAAGATATTAAGTACAGTTTTTCGCAAGTTAAATTGTAAATAGATTGGATTCATTTAACAATTTTTTCTCTTATTTGTACATTTAATAACAGTACATTCACTTATGTTTATTCCAGTGAGATTAAATCGACAGTAAGCAATCAAGCTAATAATAAAAAGGCTATCATCTTTGATTTTTGATATTTCCAATTTACATTAATGTACTTAGATCAATTTAAAGAAGCGTATAGGTATTTTCTTTTTTGGTCAGGCAGTTAGTTAAATTTGCCAAGTGGTGAAAAAGTCTATTAAAAAGAAATTCTGATAAATACACACCAGTTGTCTATACTTTCATATTTGCATTGGAAAAATCATTATTATAAAGAAAAATCACAGCCTCTAACTCTCATCAACTTATTTTTTCAAAATTAAAGATTCAAGTTCATTCAATAAGTTACTTATTAAACAAAAAACATTAACTTCAAATAAATAAATAAAAATCAGGAAAATAAACTACAAAAAAATTTTGATTTTAGATTCAATTTTGATGCAAATTTTTTGCAGTGAGTGGAATGCTTATGCGGAATAATCTAAACAAGGGGTTTTTAACTCATGTAGTCTGAGGACCCCCCTCCTCTTGAACAACATTATTTTTGTGGACCCCATCCAAACACTGGGTATTTTACGTTGTTCTTAACACTTAATTTCTTTCTTAATAATCTCATTAGCATTATGGTTTAACAAATATTAGTAAAAATAGATTGTTGGCTTTTATTGATACACAGTCTTGCACATTTATAAAGATGATTTTTTTTTATTGAAATACAGAATTTAAAAAAATAAAATTAGTAAAAAAAGAAGTCAAAATAATTTTCAAAATTACAAATCATAATGCAGTAAACTCATACAAGAATTTCTTGGTCAAACACTGATCAAAATAAATCTTATTACAGTGAAACTTCTATGAGCAACCACCTCTATTAAGGACCCCCTCATCCAGTAACCAGTTTTTAAAGGCACCGATTTTTCACCCTATCTACTTAATGTTAAAAGATCCTCTAAAAGAGACCACACAACCCTCCATAAGGGACCGGACACAGATCCCAGTCTGAAACTTTTTTGCATTTTTCCAGAAATAAACAAAAACCACATTCCAAACCAGTTACTCTACTGCAATTTGACAGCAGGTGCAAGTACATGTACAAATCGCATACAAATCTTGTAGGTTGGAGAAGAAACACGTCTAAGAAACAAGTGATTTTACTGTTGGAGAAGTGCATTGATGTGATCAAGTCACATGAAAAAGATAATTCGAGGATAAAGTTAGCTGTTGCTTTTGGTTGCAAGCAAACCCAAAAAACAATTTTAAAGCAAATATTTTTTATCATCAGAATGCATGAAGAATATCAGATAAATGTTCTTTTGTCAGATATAAAAAATAAACTAGAGAGAAAAGTACTCTCAAGAGAGAGAAAAAAAAGAATGAAACAATTCAAAATTTCTAAATATTTTATTAAAATTTAAAAATAGGTTTATATAATTGCTTATGTATTAATATGCAATTTCATAAAAAAATAAAATAAGCTAACTTTTAGGATTTCTTCTTCTTAATAATGAAATGTTTACACTTCTTTGAGCGATCATCTCTCTTAACGAAAAATTTTTTACTGAAAGACAGGTGGTCGCTCCCGAGAAGTTTCACTGTACAATGTTTTCTGAAAATAATTTTTACTTAATGAGATGGGTGCAGTGGTTTTCTTGAAACCAGAACCTCAGTGTAAGGCACTATGTTGGAAAGTTTCATATTGAGTTCCGCTACTACATTAAGTTTTAAATTTGTTTCTATATTTTGATTTCATATAAAGAAGTACTAAAAAAAGCTTGTTCAAGTCAAACATGTCCTGCAAAATTGAATCAAATATTGGAATGCTTTATTTGTGAATGCAGCTTAATGAAATCTGAGAAATAGCCAAAAGTTTAAGAGTTCTGTTTTGATGAATTGTATTTTCTAAGATGAATTTTGCAGATCGCCAGGGTTAGAGGTCACAGTATAAGAACACCTGATCTATACCATTGCTATTAAGAAAAATATGATCAGAAATAAAATTGCAAAATCTCTCAAAATCTTTTCTGAAATAATACTGAAAAATAAATAAAATTCAGAATCTTCTTGAAATGTTCCCTTTAAAATAAATAATTTAATAAATTAACTATCGTGAACTAGAATCCTTATGTTCTAGTTTATCATTATGTAGCTAAAGAGATGAAGTAGAAAGTGAAATTATGTACAGTTATTTATTGATTGAAGAACTAAATCAAATATCTCCTTGATTACACAGTTTCTTAAAGATTTTAATTTGCACTTAAGTTAAACTGCACAGTTTTTATTCTGAGAAATGCTTTCAAACTGACTATACATATAATAGAAATATTAATTTAAATACAAATTTTGAGAAACATAATATTCTTTGCAGAGAGTCCCCGCCCCCAAACACAGCTTATAATCTTAACTTTGAAATAGAATCCAGTAAAGTGCTAGTTGCTTTAGAGTAGAGAAAATTAGAGCCCAGAAGTATAATATAAATGCAGTGAGTCTTGTAATTAAGCATTTATAATTTGAAAATAATCAATAAGATTGAATTTTAAAAATCTACAAGTAAAACCTTTTGATACACAAAACAATGTTAAATATTCATATTCTATAAGCAGCATGCATTATTAATAAAATTCTACCAAATTTTGAACAAGATTTTAGTATGAAAATTGGTGTTTTTAATGTTTGTAATAATTTTCATATTTATTGCAAAATGCAACAAAACTGATTACCTGTGGATGGCAACAAAGATTTTTCCTAGAACTTAAACATAAACCAACTATTTTATTTATTTGTCCAGTTTCATCTTCTATATATGTAAGCAAACGACGTAATTCTTGAAGGACCTAAATATAAAAAATAAAATCCAGTTTAGACAATCATTACCCTTTAAAAATAATGCATGAATACTAAATTAAAATCAGCAAAAACCTCATACTTTTAGAAAAGTACTTTTTAGGTATCTAAAACATATCAATTTAAAACTTCTTATTTAAAAAAAAGGGGGTGGCATAGTTTTTACTTTATTCTTTAGAATGTTTTATACTTTTTTAACGTTTGATAGGTACATATAATTTATAAGCTATATTCATGTATAATTCAACATAGGTCTCTCATACCAAGATGAAAGTGTTTAGTCACAAATACTCATACGTGAATGAAAAGTATAGTAGCAATATTCTCTAAGTATTACCTTAAGTATCTTCATCTGCTAATAATAATAGTAATAATCAAATTATAAGTGTATTCACCTTTTCTATTTCTGGAATTGTTCGAGAGCAATACACTAATTTTGTAACTTCAGCCGGATGAGTCTAAGTATAATAAAGAACAAACATATATTAAAACATTATTATTTTAACTGAGATGTAATTTTTTACAACACATTAATAATAAACATTATTTGAAAAATCATAGTAATTTACAATTTACCTTATGATAAGCAACAATGAGTGAAAGCAAAGACATTGTTTTACCAGTTCCTGAAGGCATTTCTAATAAACCATGACCCTAAAAATCATACAAAATCAATCAAATGTGATGTAATCAAAGGTCGGCAAATTAATTCAAAACATTAAACCAAAGATCATGCTTATTCACAAAGATAAGATGTCAAACGAAATAAAATTTCATCGTGCTTTCTCATGCAATACTAGTAAGTTTGAGTTCTTACGAATAGGTTTAGTTGAGTAAGCTCCATATTTAATTTTGAATTTTTGGTGATTAAAATGCAAAGATTGTCCGAAAAGAAAAAAAAAATGTAAATTTATGCACCTATATTTTATAATTAATAAATTTTGGATACCTGAAGACCTTAAGACTTGTTTTAAGCTACATTTGTCACTCAAACTAATAAACAAATAATTAATAATTTGAATTTCTTACAATACTTATTTTTTCTTTACTAAAGAGCTGCATTATAGAAGAGTCGACAGTATTTTCAAACTATATTTTAAAATCTTCTAACAGTTAAACTTATTTTGATTTATTGTCTATTAACTGCCAAGACTTTCATAAAAAGGAATAAAACAATAAAATTTAATTAATTAAGGAACATTACTTTATTTGTAAGAACACAAAATCAATCTTAGCTTTTAAAAGTTTACACCTAAATTGATCACTTACTTTTGCATCAAGACTTCGTTTAAGTTCAAGCATGTAAGAATACTGCTCAGGATAAATGTAATCATATGGAAAGTACACAAGGAGACCATCAATATTCACCCTATAAACAGAAAAGTTACATTAAAGCATAAAAACCCGAAACTACAGTAGAGGACCTGAAATCTGGAATGTTCAGGAAGATGGCCATTCCGGATTTCAGATGTTTCCCGATTTTGGGATATCTGATGCAAATATACTGATTTTGCTGGAAGTTCTTAGATTTTTTTTGTCAAGTCTGCCATCTAGAGATTTATTATGCAATACAACCTTTCTCTTTATGTTTTGTTTAAATGAATAAAAGCATCAAATCCACCAGTCTGCATTAAGTTTTGTTTTTAAGTAACTAGCAGAGAATGAATGCATCATTAGCACCCCACCCCCTTAAAAAAAATCCTGCGTATGCCACTGGCCGGAGCCAGTAATGATTTTTGGGTCTCGCAAAAGGCCAATGGTAGCATATTTTCGAGGCCTTGTTATTTTTTAATAGTTTTCTATTTTTACTTTAAATAGCTGTTCCATTTTTAAAAATATTCAGTTTTCCTAAATCACTATTTTGCTTGTGTTTCTGCATGAGGAAAATTAACCGTAAAAATCCAGTGTGATCACAGCCTTTTGAGTCACACACACGTTGTCAAACGAAAAACCAAAATAATGGAATCCACAGATTATGAACCGAAGTGAGCAGAGCAGAAAAGGTTGCAATCCCAGAGACATTCTGCAGAAATGCACCAACTCGCCAGTTTGTTGACAATCGCCAAGTAGTGGGCTAAAGCACACCAAAATTCAATGACTAATTCAAAGCATATCACACATTTTACAAAGTAGATATTATGTTATCATGAAATTTATAATTGCTGATAAATTCGAAGTACGAAACAACCAGAAGATTGCATATAATGAGTAGCATACCCAAGCACATACAATTATTCTATATTTTTGAGAAATATACAATACTAAATATATAAAATAATGAACTGTGTATAACATAATTTAAGAAAAGCTTAACTGCACTAAAAAATGTAAATAAAATATGGAAGACTTTCATTTTTTTTTTTTTTTTCCTCCTCAAACAGTTTAAGCACGGTTGTAACTGCATGATGTTTTGTAGAGAATGTTTCTTTTTAATCGGGATTTGATTTTTGAACTTTATTATAAAAGTTTTAGAGCAGAAAAAATTAATCACTTTCCATTTCCAAGTAAATTATTGGTCTATGTTCCGTATCCGGTGCCCCTTGGTTCTGGCGACTACGTGAGCGATGTTCAACGTTAGTAAAGTACCCTGCCGATGGTTGTTTGACTGGCAACCATAAAGAAATGTGTAGAGCTTGGCGACGTTTTTTTTGGAGGAATGATAATGCGTCAAATATTGTAAATTGGATAATTTAGAACTATTGAAAGACGCGAAATTTCTTGCACTTTCGGGCATGAGTAATAGTTGTTTTTTAATCTAGCTACTGTGTGACGTAAGCAGATGAATGTAACGAATTCGCTTGCTCAATTTGACGTCACTAAGCTGTTAATTTGCGTTTTGCGCATGCGTTATTGTTATTTTTCGTTTTTTCCTGTTCTTTCGTCTACTATTCTAATTTGCTTCAACTTGTACTAATGTTTTTTTTGGGGGGTCTCGCAGAGGGGCCCGCGTTAGCATATTTTCGATAGGGCCCTTTGGAGGCGGTGGCCGGACCCACTAATGTTTTTTTGGGGTTCTCGCAGAGGGGCCCGCGTTAGCATATTTTCGAGGGGGCCCTTTTGAGGCGGTGGCCGGACCCACTAATGTTTTTTTGGGTGTCTCGCAGAGGGGCCCGCGTTAGCATATTTTCGAGGGGGCCCCCTTGAGGCGGTGGCCGGACCCACTGATGTTTTTTTTGGGCCTCGCAGAGGGGCCCGCGTTAGCATATTTTCGAGGGAGCCTTTTTGAGGCGGTGACCGGACCCACTGATATTTTTTTTGGATCTCGCAGAGGGGCCCGCCCGGACCCACTGATGTTTTTTTTGGGTCTCGCAGAGGGGCCCGCATTAGCATATTTTCGGGGGGGCCCCCTTGAGGTGGTGACCGGACCCACTGATACTTTTTTGGGTCTCGCAGAGGGGCCCGCGTTAGCATATTTTCGAGGGGGCCCTTTTGAGGCGGTGGCCGGACCCACTGATGTTTTTTTTTGGGGGTGTCGCAGAGGGGCGCGCGCCCCCTCCAAGAAAAATGTTTTTACACTACATAAATGGGGCTTTTACCAATATTTAGCAGGCTTTACACTAGATAAAATGAATATTCACAATTTGCGCACTCCTCCGAAAGAGTTTCTGGTTCCGCCCTTGGAGAACATATGTAAAGCTGACGTCATAAACTTGAAAATCGCCTGGATTTTTTATCACATGTTGGTCTTCGTTTTTTTTAAAAATCAGAATTTGACTGGCAATTCTGAAAATTAAACGCGGTGCATTTGAAGTATAGAATTTTCATTTAGTGTTAATTGCATGAAGATTGAAGTTTGGTGTTCTTTGATTCTGAGTGGAATAAGTTTGTGTTGGATTTTCCTTGTGTTTTTGATTCCGTTTTACGGACCCTTTATCGTAAGTTAGTGAGCGTCTCGGGGAATTTCGTCTTTATTTCTTCTTGGGGAATTTCATCGTTGTAATGGATGTTCCCGGTCCTTCCATTAAAAAATGAGGTGGGAAAGGTGAGGTAAGTGCTTGTTTAATCTACTTTTTCTAATGTTTTGTTGTGGATTTGACTGTTTTATATAGTGCCATTTACTTAGAATTTGTGTTTCTTTGTAAAAATTTTAGTGGTATATACTTGTGTTTATTCGTCCCAAGAAGGCGATAGCCGTTGGAGCTTGGCGGTCGCCAGGGTGGCTTGGCGCCAAGATCTGTAGCGCTCGCACTTGGCGATCGCCAAGCTCCAGCGGCTATCGCCGTGTTTACATGAGGGGCACCGTCTTGTATGATTTTACCAAATTATTTTATAACTTCATTCATGAGATTATTTTATGCAGAGACGAAAGCCAAAATTTCAAGACTCTTTGAAGGCCATTAAAACCAATGGTCAACTTCGCACAGCAGTTATGCAACCGCTTGCAGGTCTACGGAGTTTATCCTTTCGCTACGGCCTTTAAAAGGCACTCTTCAGTAATGGCCATTTAACACATGACAGGCTAAACAAGGTAAATCTTACTTCATTTTTTAGTTATTCCAAAGGAACGGTGCGCAGTGCTATACAGATTTAGCGAATGAACTAAAACTAAGCGATAGATGATAAAAGTAATTGATTCAAATTTACAAATTTTGTTTATAAAATATAAGCAATTTAGAATTAAACGGTAGCTGTATAAAAATGTGAAGTTTTCTTAAAGCAACAGCACGCTTAACACCACCGGCGATGTGCATGCATGCTTGTAAACATTTACTATCTATTTACTGTCTAAAAATAGTAAATGCAGTGAGCAGTGCCGATGCCGAACCGACAAACCGGTGAAGAACCCACTCAGTGATAGCGTACCAGAGTTGATATAAGAAGCTACTGCCATCTATTCATGAATTCAGTAATAAGAACGTACTTGTTTATTGTATATTGATTACAGAAATATGACTTTTGTATTCAATTCAAAATGTGTGCCTCAAATTTGTTCGAATTCTGAGATAACTTTTACTATTTAATGAATTAACAGACATGAATTACGTCTATAAATTAGATTGATTGCAATTTTGTGAACGATTGCAAAAAGCGCTCACAGCAATCGTGGAATTCAGTGACAGGAATTGCGTTCGAATCATGATGTGATGACTCACATTTAAAATCCTTGCAACTGCAACTACGGTTTCGTGGCGTGGTGCAAGGTCCAATAATCTCTTCTCTCTATCATCTGTCATCGTTGCTGTATGGAAATAGTAAGTAATTAAGTACTTACGAAAATTGTTATTGTAATATTTAATAAGTACTTTGGTGCTGTTTTTATAAAATTTAATATTTTTCTAGACTATTAGTTTAGTTACTATGTACGTTTATCCCACTGTGTGCTTAGAAACTGCTTGTAGTTCTGGATCCTTTTTATACCTTTTAAATGTTTTATAAATAACTATGATTATTATTGTAATAAAGTAACTGTGTTTTTTTTTTCTTTCCGTAACGCACTTTAATGAATTAATGAACTTTATTTTCTGAAAAATTACTGTATTCATTAAATTTTGTGTTGGCTTCAGTGATTAGTAATATTTGAATTGTGCATTTGTTCGAGTTTCGTTATTTAAGACATGTAGTGTCATTTTCTCTACTATTAGCATATTAATATTAATTTTTAACATCCAGTAGATACTGGATAAAATTGCTGTTTGTATAATAATAATAGCTGTGTACTAACAGCTATTAAATTGCATTGATTAACTTACATCGTAGTGAAGAGATTTTTCTTTTCTCTGTTCATATTCTTATATGTTTAATGATTATTAATTATGTTTAGAAAATGTTGGTTTTGTAGTTACTTTTTCAGGATGATCATTATATGTATTAATGTGCATTGTTTGTGGAGCTTTGGTGTTTGCTAACTATTGAAGAGGTGAAATATTTGGTTAGGGCCTTATTGCATGCGCAAATTGAGACATGGCCCAGGGACCCCGGCTCAAAAGGGTCCCCTACTTCAAATGTTTTTCTGCAATATTCGTTTGGGAATAATTCCGTAAGCCACTTTATTTAAACATGTTATGTACATACACATATTAGAAATGCAATAAAAGTAAAATGAACACAGACCAAATACTACACGCATTCACATTAACTAAACACGCAAAACTTACACTACTTAAATGAGGATAAAATCAAAACTCATGAGATTGTTTATGGTTTGGAATATGACTGGCAACAGTTTGGCTTGGAATGACTGCCGGGATGAAGCTTGGAATGACTGCCTTGTTTAATGGTCTAAACATACATTCTTATTTGTTAACACACCTTTATCATGAATAAAGCAGTCAAATAGCATTCATATAAGCAAAATTTTTTCCTATCTCACCACATTATATTCCTCACAACAATTTTTATCTTATCCTCAATGGTGTGAATATTGGTATAAATATCTTAAAATAAAACGAATTTGTTTGAGTTCTACACAACTTTTCTACATTTAATATAAAAATAACTAAAAAAATTTATTTCCTAAAAAAAGAAACTTTCAAAAACTTCAAACAGCATTTCACAACTAGCAAGTATGTTAAATCGCTGGTCGTGTCACGTTCAAACAGATCAGTTACAGTTAAATTCTTTGAACCAATCGCATAATTCCTTCTAACTTACTCAGTTTTCCGTTAATTTCATTGACCAATCACATAGTTTCTCATGACATCATGAAACAACTGAATTATGCTCAAAGGTTGCTAAATACCTCTTTCTCGATTAGCCAATCTGACAAGCCTGTTTACTTATCATAAGCTTTGGCGACCTACTCCCGCATACAGAATATATCCCTCTTTTTTTATATATATCAAAATTTTATGAAAAACAAATTTCATAGATGGGGGGTCCCCCTAAATTTATCAGTGCCTTGGGCCCCTGTTGGTCCTGTATTTGGTGACAAATTATACAATTCTGCCAGTTTCTAGCAAAGGAATCGTATAACCCTAATGGAAATTTTTATCAATTATATGCATGTGTAAGGCTTAAGAAATTAAAAATTCTCACAAGTATCAAATTCAAAAGCCATGCCATTTGTCATGCTTAGTAGTTTAGGAAATGCTTTAGCAAAAAAAAAGAGGGTGAAAAACATAAGTGTATGCAAAGATAGATGCAGACTAAATTTATGTCCGCTTTGCATCCCCTTTACAAAATTGCAATCAATTGAAATGATCTCTTCACAAAAAATACAATTGCTTAAAACGGCTCTTTCATTGGCATTTTACCCTACATATTTGAAGTTGCTTTGTAAATCATTTTAATAAAAAAAGGGATTTTTACAATAAATAGCATAAGATTTCACAAAAATAGATACTGATATTCACGAAATTGGGACCCTGAAAAAAATTCTTAGACTGACCCCTGGTATGTGGAGTTGGAACTGGTATCAAACCCAGGACCTTAAGGGCCGTATTCACCAAACTGTGAGTAGCCCGCCATGATCCGAGAGTTCCGGGAAACCTGCATTGCCGGTTTGTCTCGGAGTCAACTCGGAAACTGTATTCACCAACTTATTTCAACCCAGGGTTACCTAACTCTGGAGTTGTCTAACCCAGCTTTGAAAGCTCGCCTGTGATTGGTCAGAGTAATGATACCATGAAGGAATGAACTAGATTTAATGTTCCCGAGTTCGAACCCAGCTTCCACCACACACACTTCCTTCATGATACATTTTTTTTATGCAAACTGCTCATTAAAATGTGAAAATTAATTTAACTTTATTATCAAAAAATATACTGATTAAACATTTAATACAAAATTACATCCAATATTTTTTATAAATAAAATTTCATGTCTGTTATACTTTTTTCAAATTTAGGAATTTTCATATTTTTTAACACACAAAAATTAATTTATGCAGTTTTGATGTTTTTCTTTTTGAGGTACTTTATATATTATACATAGAATATGTATGTCTTTAAAAAATTCAATGATGCTGAAGCATATTGTTTTTTTCTGACATTTGTCTGAAAAATTGTTAATTCGCTATTCCCAAGTACAGTACACTACAATCAGACAAAAATGTTTAACTCCTCAACAACACTTTTTTTTTTTCATCCTTTACACCTAAATGATTGATCTCTTCAATGTAAATATTTTTATCCCGCCTCTTGTTACAAAAAAAAAAAAAAAAAAAAAAAAAAAAAAAAAGGCGAGGGCGAAGTAGATCCACAGTGCTCTGGCCAAATCGCCCCGCATCTGTGGAATAATAGAGACAAGAAGATAAATAGGAAAGATCAGACTTTATTTACTTATTTTCAACATAAAAAATAATTAAGAAAAAAAAGCGTTCAAATCAGAAAAAAGAGGGAATGGAAAAGCAAACCAAGATAAGTCCGACAGATGGCGCCTGCAGTCTCTACGGCAAAAAAAGCACAGTCATTCTCCAGAGTTTTTGAAAACATTGTACAATGATTTTTTATCACTTTTGGCTACTTTTATAGCTTGATGGGTGGTTTTCACAGTAGTTTCCGTCTCTTAAAGCACAGAATATTAAAGTATTAACAAATTTTTGGGATTTTCCAAACCTATAAAAACAACCCTCGTGTCCGCCATTTATAAACCGGAGTCAACTCTCCGATATTGCGGGGTTAGAATCTGCACCTGGAGTCAGGGTCAATTCTTGGGGTAACTCCTGATTTTGGAGTTGTGAATACCATTTTCTCACTAACCCTTGAAGTAGCTCGCTTTGCTGGGTTAACTCCAGGGTTTAAAGTTTGGTGAATACGGCCCTAAGTGTGCTGTCTTTAAGCATTATCCAACTAGACAAAAGGTACCTACTTGCCTAGCCTTCGAATGTCAAGATAAAGTGTTCTATTTTATTGGAAGTATTGGTCAAGATTGGTGGGAATATTGATCTCTCTAGAAATTGTGTCAACCAGAGAGTATTATTAAGAAGCCATGATTGGGTGATGAGTTAATAAATGATTTTTACTGTTTATATTCCAAAAATTTGTTAGTATTGACAATGCTCTGCTACTGTAGACAACAGAGGAACGTTTATCATTGCATAGTTAATGTTTAAACTAATCAGTTTTTCTGAAGAAATTATGCTTGATTTAAGACTTCATCCTAGGAAGATTAATAAAGATGATATGAAACTAAAATTTGGGGTGATCATACAACAATTCTGTGCAAATGTATCAATATCTTGTTATTAAATTTTGGAAGAAAAATTTTAAATGCTTGAAGTATGAGTAAAATAATTTTATTCAAATAATCTTATGTGAAAATCTGTTTATAGTATTACTTTGAATTACTGTTTGCTAAAAATAACTTTGAGCATTTATTTTTTCTTTGCAGAAAATAATCTAAAATGGCCGTCAATTCCTATGGTGGTGGTGGGGGCACCGATGAAGGTGGCTATGCTCAGCTGGATCTGAGTGGTAAACTTATCATCAAAGCTCAATTAGGGGATGACATTCGAAGGATTCCTATTCATAATGAAGATATTACGTATGATGAACTTGTGCTGATGATGCAGAGGGTATTTAGAGGAAAATTAGATGCAAATGATGAGGTGTTAATAAAATATAGAGATGAAGGTAAATGATAACTGAAAGTTTTTTATTCTTTAGAATCATAATTCTTTTTTGAGATTTGTGTACACTCCTTGAAATTTGTGTGATTTTCAAGGTGCTTTTAAGTACTTGAAAATGATGAATAGTATTTGAAAACTCCCTAATTTTTTAGCCATATGAAAATTATCTGCTGTATTCTTTTACCCTCTTGTCCTCACAGCTAATTAATATTATAGCAATTATCATGACACTTGAAGTGAGTGTGGAAGATGCAAATAATTTATGGATTTAACACTGGGGTAGTATTTCATAACAATAAATATCCAGTTATATAACTGTCAGAATTGGAAAAATGTAATGCCCAACATACCAGGTCATGTAAAACTCACAATTGGGCATGTATTTTTTTTTTTCTCATTACATGGGGATTGTAAAAATATAATTTCACATTCATCTAATTAAGATTGAAAACAGGAAAGAGATGTACTCTACTGAAAGTATTTTCTACATTGCTTTTGTTTTTTAAGTCCGAGCACACTAGGGCTATAAGTCAAAGAGAGGAATGGCTTAGATGGAAATTTTTAAGGGGTTCTAATGCATATTCATGGTACATCTGGAGGAAACTGCTTAAAATTAGATTGTTTATCAACAGCCATGTGGTAGGCCAGAACACTCGACTTTCGCACATCAACAATCTACCAATCAATATTTTCTCTAAGTCTAAGGAACTAACAGTCTGTTTAATGTTTGATCTATGACATTGGAAAGTCTAGGAGCAACTACTACGCTTTATTTTATCTATCGCACAGCATTAATGTTTTTTCCTATATTCTGATTGGTTATTATATATAATAACTAATAAGTAAAACACAATATATACTGCAAGTAAGACAAACCCCTGCATTAAAAATATAACAGCCAGAAGCAAGAATTAGAAACTACAAGTGGAAAATAATAATAATAATAAATAAGAAGCTGAGCCATATAAAGTACAATAATCAATGTGAAAATACAATGGAACGGAAATTATAACCACTGTCTCCATCAACAGGAGCCACAAACAGTGGTATATATATATATATTCCCCAGACATATATTTTTATTTTATTTATTTATTTTGTCTCTGTGTATTGCATGTCCTGGGCATGTTGGAAATTCTAGTTTTTTTTTTTGTTTTTGTTTTTTTTTTCAAGTCTTAAGTATGCATATGTCAATTTAAGATAGTTTTTATGAAATATATTTTCATTAAATAAATGTTTTGGTTGCAAGTTCATTATATAATTAATATAAACTATGAAAATTAGATAGGAATAATACTGTGCATTTAACTTTTATAAATGCTCAGAGTCCTTGAAAAAAAATATATATTTCTTTCTAATGGCCGGGTCATTGGCCTACTTGAGGCTTGTCCACAACGAGGGCCTCAGATGAGTGGTCTCCTAATTTTGAACCAGTTCCAAATGAGAGACCTAGCACCTGAAACCTTCATTCCCAGAGGTATTGTTTCTTGAAAAATATTAATTTGTCGGTACTTATGTATTATCCCGGCAGTCATTTCCGCCAAATTATTTTTTCGTAAAATGTGCTGGCAAACTGTTGCCAATCATATTCATAACCATCAATAATTTCATGTGCCCTTCATTTATATTTGAGAAAAATCGCTCGTCTTGGCTGACTGCCAGGATAATACGCAAATACCAATTTGTCTATAAAGTCCTTGACTTTTTCCCTGTTTTGATACATGTATGGGCTCTGTTATTATGGCCTATTTATATTATCAACAGAGTTGACTAATTTAAACTTCTGAAATTATTTTTCTCTTTCATCCCCACCCCAAGGGAAAAGAAAAAAAAAAATTAACACATGTCAGCTTATTCAAAATACATCCTAACTATGCCGTTAATCCTAGCTTGGTTTGGTTAACTTTGTTGATAAAAATTAATTAATAGCAAAAGGAATTACAAACAATTCATTGCAATCATTAATTGAAATAACAGCTGTGAAAAGCAGCTTTTTTTGGTTTGGGTTGTGCAACCTCAAATGATAAACTATCTTGGCCTTAAAGGAGTTAGGTGTGCCTCCTGTGAATCATAATTAGGGTGTTAATCACTGATAAAAGATCAAATTGCTCAAAACAAACTTAAGACATGACTCATTGGAAAGCAAATTTGCTTAAGTAGGGGATTCCAAAATGGGCACAGATATTTTTTTTCTCTTCTGCATATCATTGGCATTGAACTGGCATGCAAATAAATGTTCTCTCTTTGTTGTTTCTAAGTTATAAATCCTCACATCTAGAAAAGATTAACTGCCTTAATACTTGAGAGGTTTTGTACGATCTCCAATTCTTGCTGTGCATGTTTCAGAAGAGCTTTGATATCTCTTTTTGAATTGTTCTGACTTGTGCAATTAATGTTGCCAGTGCCTACATATCTAGAAAAAAATATATTTTTGCACTGGCTCCTACATATCTAAAAAGATTGACTACTACTAAATTTAACATTAGTTGCTTATTTCAGTTTTTAAAAGATTTTATGCTTCTCATGATAACTGCAGAAGCTGAAGAAGTGTACAACTCTAGTTTACAAGTTTTGCTAGATTTTGTCTTAATGCACATGCCCTCAGTGGCACAGAGAGGAAGGGAAACAGGGGGGGGGGGGAATCCCCAGAGATTCATCTTGTGAAGGAACTCCACTTTTGCTTTTTATGTAGAATACTTAATTGTGTGTTGTCAGTTTTGTAAAAAAAGAAAGTCCAAATACAAATTATGTTTCAAATTAATGTTTGAACAAAATTACAAAAACCAGCTAGAGCATAATCCACCAACTTGACAAAAACGAGGAGTGTCAGTGATTGAGTCTTCTTTTTCAAGAAAAGTAGACTTTGATAGTGTTAATCAATGGTTTGCCATGACTAAAACTAGAAAAGATTTAACTAGATTTTTTTTTTCAAGGCACATTGTTAAATAATAGGAAGATAGGGCTAGAGGAGAGACTATGGTCCACACAACCTCCAAAATTTTGAATTTTCCATAACAAAATATTAAAGATCAAGATTTTCTCTGAGAAATTTTGAACTTATTTTTTTTGGCTGCCTACTTGCATGGAAGTATGAATAACAATATTAATTTTTTTCAATACTGAGGAAACATACCATGCAAGAATGTTACTAATGTTCCAAATACAGTTTCTCTATGAAGGTGACGAAACCTTCAAAACGAAATGTTGGTATTTTTTAGAGCATGGATATTTAAGTATGCTTCTAAATTAATAATTTTAATTCCATTAAGTATTTTTCAATGACTCTTAATTTAAAGTTTTCTTACGTGGTTAATAATACTAATAAGGAATAAATGGTTGATGTAATACGACGCCAAAAGGGTTTCTGGGTAGCAAAGATACCCTGAAGATTTTATCCCTATAGCCCCAACTTGACTCTACACCTCTGCATGCCCATAAGCATAGTGGGATTGAATATTCTGTGACAGCACATAAGTCAAAAAAGGAAAGTTTCTCATACATTTCAAAACAAATGTTTTAAATTATAAGATTTTGATTCAATGGGGGGTCGAGTCTGAAGAGAGAACACAGAAAAGCGATTTCGGAAATTGCTTTGGTCAGTCTTGCTTGCTAATATTTTGTGTAATGCTTTCATTTTTGCTTGTTGATTTATCCACAAAACGCTTTCCTTTGACTTTAATAAATAATTTGAAATTCTTAAGGCTCATGTGTATTAACTTCGGAAGTCAATCGCCGCAATGTTATTCTATGGAGAAAATGGCCTTCACTACTACCGCAATTCGAAACAAACTATTGCATATTTTTCATTCATTCTTTTTTCCCCTTAATCTGAAAACAATGATCTACATTTATATTTAAGCAGAATTTATCTAAAGTAATTAGAAGTACATTAATTACACCTTATAAGAAAGTTTACTTTCTGGACAAATTTCATGTTATTTTCAGATGCAATATTCTATTTGTACTTCTAATTGCTTTAGATAAATCTGTTTAAAAATAAATGCAGATCAGTATTTTAGGATTATGGGGGGGGGGGGGAAGAATGGATGAAAACTATGCAATTGTTCGTTTCGAAATGTGGAAGTAGTGAAGTCCGTTTTCTCCATAGAATAACATTGTGGCGATCAACTTCCGAAGTTAGTACACAAGAGCCTTAAATATGTCAGATATGTTTTATTTAATCAGTAGTTTTACCTTATCGGACTGATTTTTGGTCAAGATTTTCCAAGCCTATAATTTCCACCTCATCCTCATGGACCATTAGTGTTCCTTCAGCTTGATTCTTCCCTCTCCTTGTTTGATCAAACATGCTATGGTGGAGGAAAATTCTTTAAAATGGGCAGAGCATGCACGATTGAATGAGGGGAAGGAAAGAGGAATTGAGCCGAAGGAATGTCAGTGACCCATGAGGATAAGGTGGAAATAACACACTCAGGAAGCCTCAGCTGAAAATGAATGTGAATAGGTAAAACTATTACTCAATAAATAACATGTGCACTGAACAAATAGAATCATACTAGTAAACAGTTTGAATTTTGCTTATAATTAGAAAGTGGTACTACCATGTCGTAACAGTAATATGAACAGTGACGTCTGCTGATGAACCTTAACAGGTAACTCATTTTCAGGAAAAATTTAGTGTTTGAGAATGTTATTGATCAAAATTGAATTTGTCATCCTTGTTTGTTATCCCCAAGAAAAATAAGAAAAGATAACATTTATTTTTATATCAAAAATTCATTTCTTTTCATTTTTATACTGATCATAGCATGTTATGCACTATAATATGCATTCTTTACAAAGTATTTCTTTTTCTCCTTCAGATGGCGATTTGATATCTATATTTGATAGTTCTGATTTGTCTTTTGCAATTCAATGCAGTAGAATATTAAAATTAACAATATTTGGTAAGTATTTTTTCCTTTAAAGCTAAAATTTTGGATGTTCTAATTTTATTAAGAAAATAATTGAAAACTAGATGGTACGACCTATTTCATAAACAATATTTATATTAGACATCAGTTTTTCATCAATGTTAAGTTTCTTATTATTTAATGTGTAACAGGCTCTCAAACTTCGTATAGTTTGAGATATATATATATTATTTATATAGGTTATAGGGCATGGCAAACAATCTGCATGTGTAATAAAATTGTTGTGTTTATCCTTTTTTTTGGGGGGGGGGTGATGCATTTACATCAATTGGGAATCTAAAGAGTGTCTATAATTATTATTACTTGCATCGCTCTGTTTTACAGTCAATGTTACTTTTTTTTTTTTTTAATAAAGTGCCTGTTCCTCGTACAGCCAAAAATAGACAGTTTTTTAATAAACATTACGGAAAATAATCTGGAGCACAATCTCAAAAGAAAAAAAACTGGAAATTTGTTTCACACATAACATGAAATTTGATTCAAAAAAAGCTAAATCTAAAGTTTGTAAAAAAGAAAAAAAAATGTTAATTTAAATCAGTGATTTTTTAATCGAATGATTTAAACATAGATGTGATTCTTCCACCAATTTGCTCTTAGCAATACTTTATTTCTGCAAAATTTCTTGGCCACACTATGGCGATGATGCGCTGCCTTGTTTTATCTTTTGTTCCTGCTCTTGGATTTTCCCCTAAGGTTTCTAGTTTTCGCCATCAGCTACCATGCATGTGCATTAGGGTGGTTTCAAAAAAATTTTTCTTTAAATGTTGAACTCTCACCCCCCACTTTGGTGACATTATGTGAGTTAATGCGCCTGTTAAAATATTAGATCATTTAAAGGTTATTTAGAGGTAGCTCATCGACTTTGAAGTTTGCTAATTTTAGTGTCAAACTTTGTATTATAATGATTGTCAATACAGTAAATAAATATCAGTAAATCAAAGGTAATAACTAATAGTTTTTTAATGAATAGTAGTTTAGTTTTATTATATTTAATCATGAAACATTACCTATAAAAATACAACCAAGATAATGCCGAGTAATGTTGTCCATCTGTAAAACTAAAAAACTGAACAAATTAAAATGCACATTAGGATGGATTAGAAATTCATTGCTTTGGGTTTAGGAAGTACTGGTATTAGCAGTCTGCATGGTAGCACTCAACTTCATCAGTGGTAGCACCCAACTTCTCAGAGATTTTGAATTGCTTCCTATGGGTCTCAACCACTTGCAAAAGGTATTGTTTCTGCTCTTCACTTTTAGTTAATTTGTCATTGAACTGAGTAATAAAAGCGACACCTCTTTCAGCACAGTCATTAACTACTTTAATAACTTTCACTATATCTGGATTTCTTGTAAGAATCTAATCCCTTCTAGAATGAAGTATCAAGTTGCATGGAATTGAAGAGCGTCAGAGACTTCACTGTCACAAAATCTTCTAAAAATTTTAGGTGAATGTAATTTGTTTTGTCATCAAGTCATTTCAATTGCTTTTGTCTCATTTCTTTTTTTAAACCTTGAACCATGCTCACTTTTGTTTATGCAGACACATTGTTAGAAAACAAACTGAGCCTAACCAGTTATCCTCCTAGGTACCAAAGATGTTGTTTTATTGCGGTTGTTGCCTTGCTTGCAATGTTTTTGTTGAATTCTGCATATTCGTGAAGTTGTACCAAAAACTGCAGATCATGAACAGCAGCTTCTGTTGCAATAGTAGCAGTAAACCAGTGCTTCATATATAAAAGTGCTACAAACAGGTTAAACTCTAAAGTATTCTTCTGTCTTGGTGTTAGTTTAAACTGGTGATGAAATAGCCATATCTTCAAAGAGTAAATAATCTTTGCCATCCACCATGCATGATGGAAGGCACCCGGAGCTCTGAAGTGAATACCTTTAGGAGGAGTTTCCCCCGAAAAGATCAATACTAATTCAAGAAATTCTCTGTAGTCATCGTGGGGTTGCTTCTCATTTCGTAAAGTTGTAAAGGCAAATTCCATAGCATTTTTCTTCAGCTCTTGCAGTTCAGCAGCAACCGTTCTTTGACCAATCTCATTAGTTTTATATGCTTCAAACTTTTTTTGATCAATGAAGTTCCAATATTCTTTAAACCTTTTAAAAAGAAGAACATTTGGTCCAGATGATGGTCCAAAACACTGAGTGAATACATCTGCAAGAATAATTTCATGGATATGATGTCGGACATGCAAAGTACAACAGGTTTCTTCCTATGTGTTTTTCAATGAGAGTGCAAGCTCCAGAATTCATGCCAGTGTTGCTTGATGTAGTATCAAAGCATAATCCCTTGACTTGCTCAGTTAATTTCCATTCTTCGAAGGTTTTCACTGTAACTGCTGCTATTGCTTCACCTGTGCCATTTGGGATTTTAGGGACTCCAAGTAACTTTTCTAATCCACCTCCTGTAACTAAGATTGAAAGCTTATCTATTTTCTCTGTGCCACTGCAAGAAATCCCTGGAAGTAATTTCCCATCCCAGCGTACCACAAAACTTATATCAGGATTTGATGCACTAAAATCATCTTTAACATTTTCTGCCATTTCCTTTCAGTAAGATATTCTTGCTTTTCTTACACTGCTTCTTGATTTTTTGTAGTCATCAACTTTAAGGCATAAACTGTGTACAGTTGCTGCAATAACATTATTTTGAGTTGAAGTTATTATTTAGAGTTGGAGTAAAAATTATTTAGAGTTCAAGAAGTTATGTGAGTTCCAGACAATGTCTAATCCTTGTCAGAAACTTAAATTATACTAAACTTGTTGTCACTAAAACAAATGTCTATTTTATAAACACATATTATTGCTATACCAATTGAAATGTAAATTCTTATACAGAAAACATGTTGTTTTCCATATACACTAAAGACTGAAACTTTAAAGCCTTTGAGCTACCTCTAAATAACCTTTAAATGATCTAATTTTTTAACAGGGGCATTAACTCGCATAATGTCACCAAAGTAGAGGGTGAGAGTTTAACTTTTCAAAAGAAAAAATTTTCTCCGTAGGCAGCAAAACCACCCTAATCTGCATGCGCTATTGCCATTGGAAACATGTTTTCTTTGTTGACTTCTAATATATTTTTCATTCATTAGTGCTGTTTTCTCTGGACTTAAACTACTGCTATTATCCATTAAAGGTACAGCTAAAAGTTTTATGACTTCATAATATCATTTAGAAATCTTTTCTTGTAAAAAAGTAGCATATATATTATCTTTTTATGTTGAAATATTGAAAAATGAGCATGGATATTTTATTAATTTAGCAAAAAACATCCCCCCCCACACACACACACACCTTGAACACTGCTCTTTTGAAGGCCGTGTGAAGGGTTGCTTCGTATTCATTGTTTTAACATTTTGAATATTTTCAGCCAATTTATTGTCAGAGAAATCACATGTGTGTTTAAGTAAGTGATTTCAATCAACGGATTTAAATCACTGTATCCATGTAGCTTCAACGTTTCTTTTCAAAAAGGTATTTGAAATTTTGTTTGATACGTCACTGTCATTCTCATCTGTGATCTTCTTGAACTTGAGTGAGAATCGACCAGTTCCTCGTTTAAAATTCCAGAAAATCACAGAAATAGGTCCTTTTAATCATGCTCGAATTAAATATAGAAGTTTGTCATCAGAACTCTGAATTGCACCTTCTCTCAAAACTTGTGACAATCCATGTCTCTAGTTCACTTATTTAGACATTGGCAGGAAAGTAGAGAAGGACTGTGACACGATTTGAAAAAATGTCACTTAAGAATCATGCCAGCACTGTATTCTTTTTTTTGGGGGGGGTGCGGGGGAGAGAGAGAACATGTTTTTATACCAGGCACAATTCAAGAAATTCTGGGAGGGTCCAAAGAGCAAAATTTATTGACATCCAATTAACAAAAATTCAAATTTCTGGAAGAGCCTAGACCCCCTATGTTTCTCTGTTTCACACATCATATTTAATTCAGTGATCTCTGTATAAAATTTTTAAAATAAGATGAAAACTGTAAGTACCTAGTGCAGTTGAAACTTCACAACACCAGAGTTGTCTTAGGCCATCCTCTGCTCTGAATTATTACTTATATTCTTATATTTTAAAATTTTGTTTAAAGATCAACTTTTAAAATCGCATCAGCAGTTTTATTGATTAAAATATTTTTTCTCTTTCAGCATTTGATATAAATTAATTTAAATCAGCTGGTTTAAATCACTAGAACCCTGCTAAAAGTAATGATATCCCTATACAAAACTCTTAATGGGTTAAAAGTTAGTGACGCAGCATTTTACTTTATAGCTATATGAATTTTAAACATGGGTCTTAAAAATATTGTTATCAAATTTTGAGTGACACCCTGGTGTCACTCAAAAATATTTACTTTGTGTCATAGCATCCAAACTAGGTCAAATGTATTCAAATACATAGTGTGTTAAAAGAACATTTATGCAAATTTTGCTTGCCCTTTGGGATAGCCTGACGCAAAAGAAATTAAATTATTGAAATAAATTCATTTGAATACATAATATAGGCTCAGCGAAAGTGTGATATATTTGACAGTGTATTTGATAATTAAAAGCATTACTTGAATGTGTAAATCTACTTTAAAAAATAAAGCAAAAGTAACTGCAATGGGATTTAAAACAAATCTTATAAAGTCATGCCAAGACGTCAATCAAAATTTGATATCATTATTTTGAAGACCAATATTTAAAATTCCTATAGCTATAAAGTAAAATGCTGTGTCACTAACTTTTAACCCTTTAAGGGTTTTTGCATGGGGTCATTCCTACATAATGACTTCTTAAAATATTAAACTGGTTAAATGTATAAAAAAGGAATGTATTGTATTTTGTAAAAATAAGTAAAAAATTGTTTATAGACTACTTTGTTAGTTTTGTACTCTTAAAGAAGTGACTTTTTACACTGCATACAAACCACTGTAAAATTGATGCTTCTTTTAGATAAGATTTTTATTAAGCTAAAATATATGCAAATTACAAGCATCTCTAAATAACATTGTACTGCTCTCAGTCATTATTTGGCTTTATAAAAGTGATAGTGTGTTTATATTTTAACTATAAAGCTATTGAAAAATTTAATGGAGACTTATTTTGTTATAAGATTACAAACTAAGTACATTTGAGGTGCTGAGAACAATATTAATTTAATAAAAAGGGCGCTTATTTAATAGTTACACAATTTAAATTTCTGTTGTATATTATGTGTAAAATTAAATTTCATGAGTTCTATGTTTTGTAATTTTCTGTTTTTCAGTTAATGGCAGTCCTGCACCATTGCAATCTGATGAAGTTAAACACATCCGAACAGAACTGCAGAAAATTAGGAATCAAGTTAATCAGCTTATTGATCAGTTAGAACCACGGCCAGCACTTTCTGGAACAAGAATAGAAAATGAAAAAAGTATGTTTTTATTATTAAAAATAAATTTACAAACTGAACAAAATCATTTTTAGTGCTACATGGTAAAAAGTAAATTTAGCTGAATTTTGATTAGTTCATTTGAAAACTTTTTGGAGTACAGTCATGTTCGTTTAGTGGAATAGCCATTTTGCCATGAAAAATTATTCTAATTAATGAGATATTCCATTATCCGGGATCACAGTAACAAATTACAATGGATTGCTACCTTGAAAGATTTATTATATTAAGCGAGATAAAGGAAGCTGGGATAGAATGAAACATGCTATCTAGAATCAATAGGATTTGTTGCAGAAAGTTGAAACTCACACGGTTATTATACAAATATATGTTCCAGTTATTGATGTGGTTTGGAGACAATCACATTTTTACAACAAGAGATATAGAAAATTATTGGATTTTCGCCATTGAAAGTAAATTTTGTTACTAAAAGTAATTCTGTTTTACCTCCTTGTTTTCATATGTATAACTATTTATTTTTCCAAAATTGTGATCGCTAAGGTGTGGTTTTCATACTTTCAAAACCAGAATTAAAAAAATAAATATTAGGAATAGGTCAAAATTTATTTAGTTTAGTCTCAATGTGGGATACAATGAAACACTTGTAGATGGGGTACAATGAAATGCGTTTTATTGTACCCCGGGTGAATGCATTCACTTAAAATAAAGATTTTACTATTGAGATCTCCATTTTGCACATTAAAAACACTATCTCTCAAAAAAGACTCTAAAAATGGTGACTCCAGATTGTCTTTCAACTAACAATCCAAACAGAACAGATTATGAGCTATCCTGACACCCATGGGAGATATCCTCGCATAACATGTATGACACACACAGAAACACTGTAAATGACTGTTTTAATCACTGAAAGTGAACTACATTAAACATGAAGAACTGTACTCTGTTGAGGAAGTAATAAACTTAAATCTAACGGAAGGTGAAATTCTGTACATCAAATGACTTGAGTCCAAGCTTCAGATTTGTGAGTTCTTCAGAACCATACATTTTTGAAAAACTCAAATTGTATCAAAATTACCCTCTCCTGTTCTTTCAGGTGGTAATGAAAGGAAAGCAGGAATGGTAATTTTTTAATTTTATTCAAGTAAATTTAATGTAAAATGAAAAATTGTAGGCTAATCTCTAATAAAAGTATGTTTTCATCTTAAGCTATAGTAGTTTAATTTTTTTTTTTTTTACAATATAAATTTCATATTTATGTCTCACTAACATTTATTATTACTTACATAAAACATATATGCTGAAATTTGAATTTAGACTCTTATGATTTGAGTGTTTGTGAAGTGTGATTAAGTGTTTCATTTTATCCTGGTATTTGGGGTACAATGAAACACTGACAGATATTTACCTTTTGTAATTTTTTAAATATGAAAAAGCTATTTATAAACTCATAAAAGTTCATTTAGATGGGGAAAAGAGTAGGTTAAGTGTCCATTAATTTTATTTTTGTACGTGCAAATTTGTGAACAGGTAGGGGAAAAAAAAGTAAATTTTGTTTCATTGTACCTCAACTTTACCTATTGTTTTAACCGATATTCCATTAAGCAGGTTCGACTGCAGAATGTTCAAAAGGATTTAAGTATGAATATTAGGGTTATAAAATTTTTCCAATTGTCAAAGATTCAAAATTGTGTATGTTCTGTAATTGTTGTGTACAGAAAATTCCCTTAAAACAAATTACTTTTTACTAATGTACATTTTGTGTTTGTATACCCTATTAAACTGTATGAAAAAACAAATTAATTGGTTACATATAATTGCACATGTGTTGGTAACTTTTGCATAGTTCTAGATTTGGAGAAAAATACTTTTTCCAATTCTAGAGCCCAGTCACAGAATTCTCTGTATCAATCTGCAACACAGATTTAAAAATGCAAAAATACTCTCAAAGATTATCTTGATTGGAAAATAAAAACCCACACAAAAGATTATGATATATTTTGATGAAATAATTGTTATTTATTGAAAATATATAATAATTTTAACTGTTGATCAAAAGTTTGCATAATGATTTGCAATGACTTTCACATGAAGTATGGATAAAGGTTGCCTTTTAAATCACTGGATGCAGTCGTCAATATCATGCTTTAATGAGAAATAATTTATTTATTAAAATATATGTAGTAATTCTAATTGTTGGTGTAAAAGCTAATACAATGACATAAAATGAACTGGACGCAAATACGATTATTCACAAAAAGGATGGAGAAAGATTTCATGAAGTCACTGACGCAATCGGCAATATCACTGCATCCAGAATTAATAAATTCTATGCAAAAACACGAAAAATTGAGCATTGTGCAAATCTGCAATTCCATTGAAGTTACCATGCACGAACATGCTCCAACAGCAAAGTGCTAAAGGAGCTATATATGTAAGCACTGCCTGGGGACATGGTACGCAACCTGCATGATATCATCGCAGAATAATAGGCAGTGAAGGGGCCGATGTGTACTCAGAAATAGTCTGAAGACCTTCTCAAGAATGTGCGACAGGCATCTCACGGTTTCTGTGACCAGGTGCTAAGTAGTCATAATTTTTTTATTAATTGATTATTTATACAGTACTATTTGCTTAAGCTTTCATTTAAGTATCTTCTCTTTTAAGAGGTGTTCATGTCATTTTTCAGCTCTTTGTATTTTTAGATTCCTTTCTTTTAAGGCATTTACAACTTATGATGTTCTCTAACGAGGGGCTCACATCTTATCACAGATTTTGATGAAATGTTCGAGAGCTTTGAAGGACTTCCAGTAAAGTAAAATAACAAAATATTAACTACAAACTCAAGTTTTTTTTTTTTTTTTTTTTGAAAAAATTGTAATTAAAGATTTACTAATGGTTATATACCAATAATTTTACCAGTAGATTACAAGCAATGGTACTTCAGCAGTGACATTTTGTGCTGTAGAACATGGGTCTCAGAAACAAAACTGCCAGTCCCATTTTGCAGTTTTCATTTGAAAAATGCTTACAAAAGCTTTAAAATGATTATTGTGAGAAAATTAATGTGACTGAATAAGTAAAAGCTACTTTTATTTATTAGAATCAAATAAACAAAAAATTAATAGCAGAAATTATTTGTATGAATCATCTGTTACATTTTGCTAATTAGACTTCATCAGATTAATTATGTGGTACAGGGTGATACAAATTACAAAAATATACTTAACATAAATTATATAAACATCTGCTATGTTTTTGAATTGTAAAATGGGAATATTTTTCTTCGGAAAAGAAAATCTATGTACTTCAATACACAGTTTGTTTCCAACATTTTTAAAGAAAAATAAAAGTAATTGACAATATTTCTCATTCTAAATAAGTTGTTGCCTGATATTCTTAGTCTCAAATTTTACTTGTCTTAAAGTTATTCTATGAATGTGTTAATACCCTCTGTAAAGCTGAGTTATTTGTAAAGTGTAATTGATAATTCATGCAAGTCATTTCAGGCAGTTCAATTATGTATTTATTTATTCCAAACAAATGAAAATAACTTTTACTCAATCAGTCACAATGATTTTTTTAGTTTATTTATGGACTTCCCCATTACCCTTAAGAGTATAAGGAGACTGCTAGTTTTTAAATCCTGAGGCCTCAGATTTTGCTTCACAAAGCATTAGCACTAAACTGAAATTGCTAGTGACTTATTTTCAAAATTAGTTTATTGATGAAAAACCATGTGTAGAATCCTACAATTGTCTCAATACTTAAGCTTGTTAATTTGATATTTTACTTGGGACTCTCTAAAATTCATTAACATTTCATCAAAGTTTGTGATACCAACATCTAAGCCTTTACTTGTAAAACTTTTAAAAAATTATTTATTATATCTTTCTTTTTATGTTCTCATTTTGCATATTAAGTATTGTGTTTTCTGAGTCAACCTTAAGACTTTTAATATGTTCAACGTATAGCTGATTTCTACTTTAGTTTACAAATTTTTATCTCCTCCTCTAGATGTAGCCAATTCCCAACCTTCTAATACACCAAATGCAGCAGCTCCAAAAGAATTTGATCCATTGTCATCTAAAGAAGATGGATCTCGGAATAAAGTAGCATCATCATTTGGATTACAAGAAGGTAAATAATATTGTGTTTTACCTAAATTACATAATTTTTATTTTTATTTATTTTTCCTTTGAAATATTTTTGCTTATTTTTGTTGATGTAATTTAGGGCTATATTATTGGTATCATGAAAATTTAACAGCAGTATTCTCTTCCCCTTATGCAACATCTGAAAGCTTTTATGAAATATTTAACAAATGGTTTTAGTAATGTTAGGTTTTATATTTTTTGATAGTGTTGTCCTTTCATTTTAATCGATTTCTTCTGTAGCTTTTCAGTTGAGATAGTAATAGTGAAACTTAATAATGTTTATGTAAAAGTAAAAAATAAAATCTTGTAGCTTCAAATGAATACAAGTTAACAAATTTTAAATCAGGAATATTCAATCTATTACAGAGGTGCCAAGTCTCCCGCTTTTTTCGGGAGATTTCCCACCACAATTTTTAGACAGTTTTGTTTTGCATTAAATATTTGGACTTATTTTAAGCATAAGTTTGTAAGTAAAAGTTAGTGGTGGGAAATCTCCCGAAAAAAGCGGGAGACTTGGCTTCTCTGCTATTATCTGTTATACCTGTTCTGCTGACCCACCAATCAATTATTTCAAAAGTTTGTTTTAATTGTTTTGTGTCCTTTTAAATTTAAAAAGCTTGCGCAACATATTGCACTTGAAAAATTATACATTCTCACTTAAGTCAATTTCATCTACATATAGCAATGATTGCACATGTATTTATAACTAATCATAATAATAATTAGAACATAAAAGCACTGATCAGTCACATTCAAATGTGTGCTGTAAGCTCTCATTTCTCCAACTGCATACTTTGGATGACATCAATGTCAGCCAATGAGATCTCCGGGAGAACAAAGAGACAAAAAATAATAATAATAAAAGGAAAATTTATTTGCTCATACATGGTTAAAGATGTAAATATGGGCAGAGTTTTTATAATTTGAATTGTTGTTAGATTGTTTTGATGAGTGAAGGGGAAAAGAAAAACAATAGTACATGGTAATACTCTGCAGACATCTATCATTGTTGTTTCTTTAAAAATTCATAACTTAAAAAGTTTGCCAGTGGCAGCTTGAAAACCTGCTATCTTATAAAACAATAATAGGTGTTGATATTTTAATATTTTATTTAAAAAAATCAAGAAAAACGAACAGGACATGTTTTGAGATAGTCAAGGTCAAGTGACCTAGATATTTGTATTCCAGTTTTGGCATCATGTTACATATCCCAGGAAAGCCCACACCAAGAGCTTTAAAATGAGTCCTTATTTATTTCAGTAGCATAATTAGAACAGAAGGTATAGGCTGTTTTATGACATAAACTGTTTCATTTTTTTCCCTTTTTTAAAAAGTTTTAAAATTTGTAACTTTTGAAAAAAACGAGGTAGAAATCTAAAATTTGATATTTTGTTACTGTGCATCTGCACCATTGTATTATCTGCCTGTATTGTTATGCTTTTAATACATTGTGGCCTATAAGCTATAAGAAGTTGTGTATCCCTGTTTTTTTTTTTTTTTCCTCCTTTCATTTTACAGTACCTACCAGTAAAAGGAAGGGAGTAGCTGTGAATAGCTATCAAATAAAATTGCACGTATTCATATTTGTTTTGTTCATAACTTTTAGGTAAAACTGTTTCAGATGGACGTGGTGGCTCACCTGATAGTATTTCCAGTTTAGGATCATCTGCTAGCCAGAAACAACCTCCAGCCCAACAGATGCAGCCTGGTGTTCAGCCACCTACCAGCATGTATGCGAATCAGCCTCAACAGGTCTATGCTTCCTCACAAAATCCTCAACATGGTCAAGGTGTACCACAACAACATCCACATTATTTCTCCGGAGCTGGTGCAGGGGGTACATATTTATAGTTTTCAATGTCTTTTAGTATGCCCATTAGTTAGGTTTTAATAATAAAATAGTCTGCACTATTACATATGCCATTTCTTACAACTCTGATACCTTTGTTTTTCAAATTTTTCCTTTGTTTCAAAAATGAAAGAATCATTATTTTTACACTTATTGGTTTTGTAAATTTTTAAAGAAATCACTAGATTTTATTAATTGTTCTGAAAGAACATCCAAATAAATAGCCAAAAAAGCATAATTTTTTCACTCTAGTTAACAAATTTATATTTAATCAAAAATCTAAATTCTAAAAAATGTTTTTTCTGCTACTGAACAGATCAAATCTGTTATAATAAAAGTATTTTTCTACCAAACAGTTTTTAGAAGTTGTAGTAATTACAGTACCCGACACTTAACAAAATAACTGGTTAATAAAATCCACCGCTAAATAAAATCAGCATTGTCGCTTGATAAACTTTAAAATTGAAACCACCTGTAAACCTGTGGAAATAAAAATTCAATAAAAAAAATGATGAAGGTTCAGTGAAAACACACACACAGTGGCCCATTATCTCGCTCTGCTGAAACTTTCACACCATCAGTATTACAATCACAGGTGCAACCATGCACGCCTGCTCACCATTTGTCCTAGCAACTTGTTTAGATAGTGACCCTACCATACCAAAAGGAAAAAATTTCATAGAGATCGAAACATATTTATGCAAATTAGAGCACAGACAGACAAACCAAAATCATAAACACTTTTCAACCTTGTTGGAAAGTGTTAAAAAGGTAGGATAAGCTTAAAAAGATTGCATCCCGGAGGAAAAAAAAAAATTAGCACTGCAACACTTGGTAACAGGAATGAAATGTAGCCAAATCTGGACAACTTTCGATATTTCCCCCGAATTCATGGGCGACTAAAATAGCATCGCCTTCTTCACCCATTCAAAGTAATAATTTGATTGGCGATCCCTTCACAATGGATTTTTTTTCCATCGTGACCACAAGGAAAGATTTTTTTTTTTTCTCTCTCTCTGCAATTTCTGAGAGACTTTCTAGTTCTGTTTGAAAGCACTGACAAACAATATGGCTAAGCGGATGGATCTAAGTTTAAAAGAAAAGCAAAAAATTTTTTGGCAAAGTATGATATTTTACAGGAATGTAGTCAAAGGGAAGAAGCATTGAAGCGTGGAATTTCTTAATCTACTTTATGTGCTTTGCTTAAGAGCAGGGACGATATTACTGCCCAAATTATAGGAAACAGAAACTAGCAGCACAAGAAAGTTAGAAAATCAGATGATATTGAAGCAGCACTTTTCGAATGGTTCAAGAATGCAAGGCTGAAGAAAGTTCCCATTTCGCACTTAATTTTATATGAGAAGGATGAACAGCTCACACGTGTGATGGACATTGAAAAGTTTGTTCCTACTGATGGCTGGTTGACCAGATAGAAGGAGTGGAACAACATTGTCCACTACAAACTGCACGGAGAAAGGCAAGACGCTTAGTTTGATGCTGCAGAATATTGAAAAACGGCGTTCTGCCAGATTTATTAAAAAGACTATGATCCCTCTCAGATCTTTAACACAGATATTATCTGTGTTAAAGATCTGAGATATATACTGTTTTATCTAGTGTTTCAGAGCTCTCTCATATGGAAGGGTGCAAGAAAATTAAATAAAGAGTAACTGTTCTTCTGATATGCAACACAGAGATTAAGATATTAGAGTGAGGTGCCAATGGCACCCAACTATTTTATCTTTTGCCAAAATGATCTACTTAGGCATAATTTTGAAATTATTTAGTGTGGTCATTCAAATATCAAATCATAGCAAGTACGAATACTGATTAAAGTTTGTTTACTAAATACATACATGTTAAGCCCTACATGTTAACGTAGGTATAACGAGTTTATATACATGTTAAGTCCTACCCTTTGAGGGTTGCCTCAAAGGGTAGGAAAGTAAATATGTACAATGTTAAATGCAGGAAAATGCTACAAACGAATTAATAATAATAAAATTACTGCAATATTTAAAAAAAAAAAAAGTTGGAGCTGCAAAATACTGTTCTTTTATAAAATTCTGCATGCTATGCAGGCTCTCTGTGCCATCCATACGTGCTAGGTCATGCTCCATCACCACGCTAAAAAGGTGCCCAGTTCTACCCTTAAAGGGAAAAAAATAATTTTCCTGAAAAAAACAAAAACAAATGTAACATTATATTTATGGCAAAAACAGAGCCTGACTATCACATGGGTAAGCAGGGCACTAGCCTGGGGTCTCAAAAGCAGATAAATTACCCTAGATAAATGAGATTTCTGATAATAAAATGACTTATTCCATGTAATTCTGAATTGGTATTCAGGTTTTGCTCCCCCCCCCCTCTCGAACCAATCAAGGATAGACTGTTTTTCTCATATCAAGCTATGCTTAGACATTGCACGACGGTGCCAAATAGGCTTGGAGCAGCCCTGCGTTATGCCACAAAAATATTTTAGCTCTCTTTCTTTTTTTTTTTTTTTTTTTAACAACATTCAAAGGGGAAATATTTTTGAAGGACAAAAGATGATGTGCACCGAATAGGAAACAGAAAATAAGGTTTGAAGGATGATTGGTGATGAATTGGCGAATGTGTCAGGGATGTTATAGCAATTGCTGTTGATCAGTATGCTTTGCTAAGAATTTTTTTATAGTTGCGGGTGACATAGCTCCACGAAAATCCTTTGCTTTTTAGCACGTCCTTTCCCGTCAAAAAATGGTCACGATTATTTTTAACAGCACTGACATCTGCAGAAAAATGTAAGAATGCGAGAACAGCTGGACAGATTGCCCAATGCTGAAAAAAGAGCAGCCGTTGCCATCGCTTGACTTAACTGCCAGCAAGATGGCAGACAATCGAAACGTTCATCATGTGCCCAGCGACCGCCATCTTGCTGGTAGTTAAGTCGAGCGATGGCAACACAAATAAGCAGTCGTTAGTCTTATTTTACACCTGCCCTTTTTTCAGCATTGGGAAAGGGTTGTGCCTCAAAGGGTTAAAGTTAAACGTCAAAAATGACGACCAGGTATTATTTCATGGTCGTCGAACTTAAATTTCTAGGCGTAAAATACGACTAACGACTGCTTATTTCTAACCCTGGTGCAACATGATGGGAACTGTCAAGAAAACACCTTTAGTAATTGGAGGAAGTAAGAAACCTTGCTGCTTTAAAGGAGTGAAGTTTGCCTGTGGACTACTGCAGTAAGAAGAAATCATGGATGACAGCTGCAGTTTTCACTGATTTTCTTCTTCATTGGTATAAAAATCGTACGGAAAATATAGTTCTGGTTTTGGTCAATTGTGCTGCACATCCCATGAATTTAATGTTACAATGCATTAAACTAGTGTTTCTTCCATCTAACACTACCAGTGTCATTCAGCCCCTTGATCAGGATATTATCAAAGCTTTTAAATGTCATTACAGGAAGGAATTGGCTAGGGAAGCCGTAAGAGAAATCGATATCTGCATCTGCTTCTGTAACCTACATGGCAAAATTCATCAGTCTCCTGGATGCAGAGCATTATATAAAAATGTTTGGGACAGTATAACAACAACCACAATCAAAAAGTGCTTCCAAGCACAAACATTTAAAGTAGAAGAGTCAATAGATATAGATGCTGAAGATGATGAAGTGTTTGATAGTGGTTTCCTTCAATATGTCGAGATTGACGAAAATCTTTTAACTTCTGCCAAACTATCAGACATTGAGATCGTGGAGCAGTTCTCGTCTTCAGAAATATTGGGCGAGCTGGTGACTGAAAACAGAGATTCAGATGTAGAAGTGCCCAATCCTCCACCCATTGATGCTGACGAGCTCGTAGTTCTTCAGATGCTCAAAAGGGTCTAGAAACTCAGTGTGGAGAACCATAATTGTACTCACAGTATTATTCCTTAGAGAGAAATATTGAGTGATTAATTGTTCCATCAAAACAATCAACTATTAATCAGTTTTTTAGAAAACCTATTATATAATACACTGTAAGTAAATTCATTTTATATATAGCAATAGTGTGTGTTTATAAGTTTATTTTATGAATGAAAAATTAACTAATCAATAAGAAATTAATCTTCTTCACTAATTCCATTAATCATGTTGTTTTATAATTTATCTCGGAGTTTGGGGTTAAGCACCCCCTCTTTGGGTCCGGATAATGTTCGCCGCTGATTAAAGTCACTTTAGTTGTGAACAAATATGATTTATTAAGCGGCAGGTACTGTATTTAAAATGTATAATAATGCAGTAAGTAATGTGTTGTACAATAATTTTACATGTAAAATTGCTTTTTTTAAGCCATTAATTTTTAATGTAGGAATGAAAGAAAGGGATGTAAAAATTAGTTATCTTAGGCATGTTTAATGAATATTTATTTCAAAATATGAATTATTGGATTTATACCAATATCAACATACATTCAGTGGAGAGAAAAACGTATAATTTTTAAGTTTAAAATTTGATAAATAAAAGAATCTTATCTATATGTAGCATTTGGAAGTTTGAATGTCTAAGTTTATGAAGCTTCAATGGATAGTTTTGTCTTAATTTAACCCTTTTGCTACCACTGGGACATATATATCCCACTGGTAGTCCCTAATGACTCTATGGAATAAATATGCTTTGTATTAATATGAAGGCATGTCCCGCTGGTATTCCTTAGTATAACTGACAATTCGGTGTAAATTTTCATTTTTTAAGCATTTCATCAATATTTGTATTGTAATTGATGTATTAAAATAATACTTATTCCATTTTTTTTTTCTCTCAAAAAATAGTTGGTAGTCAAAGGGTTAACTTTGTTTTTCGTCTTCAACTTCCAATACTTAATGTGAAATGTTTAATTAACAGGTCCTCCTCATTCACCTGCTGCCAGTACCAATGCTGGCTTTTCTCCCGCTTCATCTGGTTTTCCATCACAAGCTAATCAGCCATACGGAGCCTTTCAACAGAATCAGCAAGCTCAATTTCCTGGAGCTCAGCAACCACAACAAGGAACTCCACAACAGCAGCAGCAACAACAGCAATCACAAATGAGTCAGCAGCTGTGAGTGCAGATTTAAACCTTAGTGAATCTTTCTGAAAAAAAAAAAATTCTTAATTATTTTACTGATTTCAGCTGTTCAGTAGTGATATAAGGAGATTTTATATCAGTACTGTTTTTAAGCCCCTCTCAAAAGAATACAGACCCTTTAGACCAAAAAAAAAGACCCTTTACACCACATTTTTTTTAAACAGTTGTAATATATGAATTCTGAAATTTTCATGGAAAAATCTTTAAAATTTTAAGGCTGCCAACTATTCTGCATAGTAAAATTTTGCTCAAATCCTCATTTTCTCAATAATTACTCTTAAGCTTTAATATCTACAGTAAACCTTACTTGGGGGTTCGTAGTGTAAAAATCATATCAGTGATGTTTTCTTGTTGTTATTGATTGTATTTTATTTTTCATTTAGAGGGAAATATTTAATTACATTTTTATGTACAGGTTAAATTAAAAACACTAGTTTTTAGTTTTAAAATGTTCTTTTGGGGTTAGCAATCTTGACATTTGCAAATTTCTTTTTAATAGATAGCATTTATGAATTTCGAAATTCAATTTCTGAAAGTTTTATTAACAGTAAATCTACGAGTGCATTATACTGATTTTAAGGTCTCCCTCCCCCAACACACACACACAAGAACAGCCTTACACTGATTGTCTAAGGAAAAATGTTAATGATGTAAATGCAATCTAAATTTTGCCAAAGTATTGTTTCAAAATCTGTACTTTTATGCTGGACAGATTATGTCTAAAAATAATTTTCCCTCTTGAAGCAACTGGAAACAATCTTTTTAAAAAAATTTAAGCAAGTTTCCAAGTGGAAAAGGGGGGTTGCTATTCCATTAGCGAATTGTCGGTTATCACCTTTCTTAAATTTTATTGCAAAATAACAGTAAAAGGTATTAAGCACTTAAGTTTCCAGTCTAAATGAATTACTGCCAAAAATTTTGAAGGTTTTTATCTAGGATTCTAATTATGAAATAACAACAAAGTTTTAAAGTAAGTTAGAGGAAGGGAATCGTGGGTATCAGAAAAACATAATTTAGTTGCTCAACTTGATTGATTGAAAAAATCGTCTGTGTGGCTCATCAGTTTACGTTCTATATGAAAAGGGCTGAATTGCACTAAAACCTACAACTACATGTATATTGTAATCTACTGTTTTATAAGAAGTGGCTAAGAATTTTTGAATTCTCTAGCATTGTAGTTCCATGGAGAATATTGCTCACATTGTTTGTTTTAAATTAAACTACAATAAATTATTACCTTAAATGACAATTTTTGATAATAATTAAAAATATTTCTTTACATAAATGTACTCATTCAAAATAAATTAACTAATTGTATTTTAAATAATTAGTATGTGTATTTTTATTTTTGTTTTAATAATAATAATTTTGGTGAATTTATCATGTGTTGATTTCATAAGCATTACTTAAATTTGTAGTTTTATTCACCTTGATCAACATTAATTGAATTATCCCAATTCTTTTTTACTCTTGTGATTAGTTTAATATTCTGTTCATCAAACTTCCAAAGACTGTTTTTGATGTCAGTGCATGAACTGATGTATTTGCATGTTGTATGAGTCTTTAATTGTTTTTGCATGAAATGATTAAAACCTTTCAGCTTCCTCTGCATTTGAATCTATTAGTATGAGCAATTCTTCTATTGTAAAATGTCACAAACATGCAAAGTTTTTTCCAGGATTGAAATGTACGACAAGAACGCATGCATGTAAAATGTCAATGAAACACATTGGTCTCTAGACCCTCATAATTTTCAAATATTGATTTTTTAAACTGATTTTGAACCAGAAATTGCATTTTTTTTTTCTTTTTTAAGGTCTTGTAAATTGGTAGATTTTAAAATATCGGAGAAAGAAAGAATAACAGTCAGTTAGATACCAGAGAGAAGTTGATGAAGTACATAAATGCCTACCAAATGAATAAATTGTCTTTGACTGAGCTTCTTTACTGTTGGATATATTTAAATCAAGATAGATTGTTGCTTTTGTGTAATTATTCTTACTCAAGCATTAAAGTTTTTACCTGTATGAAAATTCCAACTGTTGATGCATTATTATTATTCTAAAACCATGAAAAACCACAGTTTAATTGTTTTGAAAGCTAAGACTTTTGCAATATTTCATCTACCAATTAAAAATTTGTGTCTTAAAATATTAACATTAATTGCACTTTCCAAAAATTTGTTCTTTAGCAGCTTTTATTAGTTGGTTAATTTGCATTTTTAGGGGATTTTCCCTTTGATTTGTAGAGTTAAATTTTATTAGCATTTTCTAGGTTGAAATTTTTAAATTGTATTATTTTTCAACTTTCAGTTAAATTACTTTTGTTCTATTTTCTTTTATTTATATATTACTATCTTTTATTAAGAAAATATGTGACATCACACTTTTAAAAATTTGAAATTGTGATGTTTCCAGAAGTTAAAACCTCTGGATATTTAAAGATTAAAGGGAGTGAAAAGTAATGTCATTCTTTTGTATGACATTATTTGTCTTTCGAAACTCCTGGAGGTAATAATATGAAATTTGGTGTGTAAGATTTCCAATGTAAATGTTCTGTTCTATTTACTAATACTTGTTCTAAAAATTTCCAAAACTTTGAAACCTATGAGATAGAAAGGTCAAAACATTCTTTCTACATATTTCCACATAAACGATATCTATACTGTTCTAGCTATAAAGTGCAACACACAGTTGCCTCAAACTAATCAGTGTCAGGACATTTTGGAATTCGACCTGTAAGGAGGGTGGATAGCCAGGAAGTACATTGCTAAGACTTAACTGCTCTGTCATTAAGTACTTATTAAAAATTACTTGTTTTAATGTAATGTAAAAAGAAAAGAAGAAAAATTGCTTTCCTGTACAACCAATATTTATATTTTAAAAATATAAAAGGTTTAATTTAGATATGCCTAAACCCCCCCTTAAAACAAGACACTTCAACTAATGTAAAAGGCATTTTCAATCCAAAAATAACCATTGTTGCATTTAAAAATTTCTTTTGTAGGGACAAAGTTCTATGGGTTTTTTTCTTTCCTATACACTTTTAATTTCACTTTTTTTTCTCTGTATTGCAAAAATATCTTTTTGCGGAGAAACATCCTTTTAGTTTCAAGCATGTTTTAAGAAGTTGGACTTTTTTTTAAGTGAACATTTGTATATTAATGTAAAAAATTATTCAGAGTGTAATTCAAGATATTTATGTTTGATATACACTTGAATAATTTTCATGTACTAAAACTATTTCCAGCACAAATTAATATTTTTGAGTAATAATTGATTTCATAAAAAACTTATAAAGGAAACATACACTTACATAATATTTTTAAAAATATATTTTAGTATATACTGAAGAAAAATAAATACCGATCCACAAACTAATTTAGAACCATAAGTCTTATGTATAAAAATGCTATGTTGTAAATTAAAAAATTATTTTAATATGTTTATACCTTTGATTCCCCCCCCCCCCTAAAATATGTACTTTTATTTTATAATTACTAAGGATAAAAAATATTTAAATGTATTTTCCAGTAAGTCTTTTTACTTGTTAAAACATGTATTGATTTGAGTATCTCAATAATCACAGTTTTCCGTCTTACTTTGCTCAGTGACGGATCAAGTGGGGAAAAAGTCTGGTATCTTGACCTGGGTACCAATTTCTGGGGCTGGCAAATTCAAGTCTAAAAAAGGATAAGCAAGGGCAGCAGTTTTAAGTTTTTGCCTCATCTCAAAATCTGTCCCGTGTGGCAATTCAAGTGCAAGATGGGTGTGGGCAGCAGTTTTATGTTTTTGCCCCACCTGAGAAAAATCAGACATCTAGTACTGACTTTGTCATCTAACTTTGATGGTCTTGATCATCTCCACCTTGCATTTTCAAGAGTGTACTGAACATTTGTGCTCCTGTGTTAGACTTCCTTTTCTAAAAGTTTTCTCTGCTTTAAAGTGTTAAAATGGCTCTCAAATATATTTTTCTTGATATTGAAAAATTTGTTATGCCTAAATTTTTAATATGTATTGTTCAAGATTAGATTCTAATTTCATTTTTTGACAATCGTTTACCCAGATTTATAATACACAGTATAAGCCCTCATGCATTTTTTTTTTTTTTTTCAATTTAATCGCAATTTATTCTGCACTAGGAGTTTTTTAAGTGTTTATTTTTTATTCTTGTAAAGACGAGAATCTTCTCTTTTTTAGAGAGAAAAGTTATGTTAAATCTTGTTTCTTTTTGTAAAGTCAAGAATCTGCTATTATTTATTGACAGACATTTTATGAGGTAATAAATAGCAATATTTACTGAGATACTATTTTTAACTATTTTTATTAGGGGGAAAAAAAGTGTATGTCTAGATAAATGTAGAACATTTGAGTGGTTTTGATTTTTAGCAGCTCTGTAAAAAATTATGTTTAATGAAAAATACATTTTTTTTTTTTTTACTTTACTTTTAATATATGAAGTTTCAAGATCTAGTCAAGAGTATGCTTACATGCTGAAACATAAGTAGTTACTTCGACTTATGTTACTGTCTGATTGACAATTAGTAAACAAAATAAAATTTTGAAACATTATTTTTGGAACATATGGCTTGAACACAAAACTCTTAAATCTTAGTAACGTTATCTGTTTACTAGTTATTAAATTAGCAAATAAGCTATTTTTATTATTTTTTAAAGGTATGTATAATGTTTAGCAGCATTGCTTGTAGAAATTTATTTTTAGTTTTAAAATCTTGTAAATATGTTTTTTAATATTTTTAATAATTGAATAATTAACAGTGTACATTCTTGATAAAATAAATTTAGTGTGTCATAAAATATTTAATTTTGTCTAAAAGTGTTATGAATATAAAAATAAATATATATATTTCTTTATTCTTAAATTGAGTTTAAAGTTTTTCAGTTGAAAAACATGAATTGGGGGGGGGGGGAGGAGTTTAGATTATGTCCGTAACTGAATTTCAAATTTATCCTCGAATATGTAATTTTTCTACGAATCTAAATGTTTACTTATTTCGGGTATTTCTCCAAATGTGATGTGTTTACTTATTTCGGGGGTTGCTGTGCCACCCCTTGGCCTATTTTATTAGTTTTTTCTCTTATGATATTTTCTTCATTTTTTTCTTTTGTGGAAAAATCCTGAACATGGCTGAAAAAGGAATGTCACCGACCACGTTGTACACTCCATCAAAACATGGAAAGCCAATCAGAAATAGAGCTTGGAGAAATATATTAAACATTTATTCTCGACTTCGAGAAGAATTATGCAAATCAAGGAATATTTTTTGTGAAAACTATTAAGATCATAAAAGATATTAAATTTTAATATAAAATGGCATTTTCAATGAACTTTACTATAGCTTTAACAATCAAAATTAATTATACTTCTTCACCAAATGCACTATACACTGTCAATACGACTGTAAATCCCTGTCTAATGCAACTTTTAGAAAAAGTTCTTAAGTACAAAAATCACCTTAAAAAGTGTGCCAAAGCATTATCTGTTAAGGGAAATATTGCGACATTTCCTTTGTTCAAGATTTTTTTTTCTCTAAATGTGTGGGTTTTGTAACTCTTCTAGGCTCATTGCTTGTAGTAGTAGAGCTTATAAAGATTTTTTTTATTATAAAGAGACATTCTAAATTTTTGAGTACCTAACATGATTAGATACTTTAAAAAGCTGTTCAAGAATTCCATGATTTTTTAAAGATACCCTTAACATAATCATCATCTGATGATCTTAACATTTTTTTGTCTGGATGTTTAGTGCAATTTAAGTCTTAGATGGTCATACACCAAGTTTTATGGGGGTTTTCTTTTTGTAAGTAGGGAGCCTGTGGGCTTACCTTAGAATGTCTACAGTATGTATATTGGAAACATATTTGAAGCTTCTGATTTTACGTATTTATATTTACACTTTTTCCCCTGAAAGAGCATTTTATTACTTTGACATTCTGCAATGTAATCAAAATAGCCAATGCATGTTTTACACCTTGCATTATTTTGTATGATTTGCTGCACAGTTTAATTAGTTGATAAATAATGCATTTTATAAATAAAATAATTTTTCCTTTTTAGTTATCATGATTTTTTCTGTTCACTACAAGTTTCAATGTTCATTTTTAATAAAAAATTTCAAGTTCTTTTTGCTCTCAATTAAAAATGAAAGTAAAATGCCATTTATGGTACTTGTATTCAATTACACAAATATTATAGAATAACTATGATTTGCACATGTTGTTTAAAAGCAGCGTATGTTGTAAATTTATTTTCTAAGTTTTATCTTGTGTTGTTTTCTCAGTGAAAGCTGTTTTTATAAGCCAGCATTGTAACTTCATCATGAAATTATAATGGTTTTCTGAATTTTTCATACTGTATCTACCAAAAGAAATTTTACACTGTGTGTTCTTATACTGTATGCATATAATGAATTTTCGATAAGCTAGGTGTAAAGTTAGAAAATTTTTCTTTAATTTTAATCTAGCACAATTTTAAAAAAAATTACCCTTCTAGGACCAAAATTTACAGTTATAAGCAGCAAAAATTTTGGCTTAGGTCACTTTTCCACATTTAAAAATGTCCCGTTACAGTAAACCATTAGGGACCATATAAATATTGAAAATTTAAATTATAGGTTATAATTTGATTTTCTGGCATAATGTGGGGAAAGAAGCAAAACTAATTTTAGAATACTAATCTTTAAGCAAAGATTATAGTCAGGCTCTGTAAAAATCTATTTGAGATCAGACTGCAGATGTGTAACACTGAGTATGCTATGCAAAGTACAGGAAGATTTTTCTACACGGGTGCATATTTGCATTGTACCGAAGGAAGTTATACTTTGAGCAAATGTTATGCTACAGGGATGCCACTTTTCTGCCAATCGGCGGATTTCCGCTTTTTATATTTTATTTATTTATCATTTTGCATCATCATCAGAATTTTTCTAAAAATACCATGGTGTTTGTTTTTTCCCTTTCTTCCCAGCAGTAATTAAGTATTAATTTCCAGCATCTCTCAATTTCAATCTTTTTCCATCTGTCTTGAAAATTAGTATTTTTCCTTTAGCATTCTTTTATTTGAATCTCCAATGCTGTAAGAATAAAAATTAAATTTTCAATTTAAATTATTTATTTCAAAGGAACCAGTAAAGGAAAAACTTCGCAAAATAGAGTAGGTTCAGACCATAAATTAAAATGATGTGAAACAGTTAAAGTTGAAACAAAAAATATTTTGTCATTGAGAAATAAAATATTTATGAAAGCAAACAAAAAATGAACTAAATGTTTTTTCTCCATACATTACATTTTTCTAAAATAAGCTCCACTTATTTGCTTTTTTTGCATGAGATTTCTTCTTTTTCCACTATTTTTGTTTATTCACACACAGTTTCCTCTGTTTTGCTATTTTATGAGTGGCTTTTCTGATGCTAACAGGGTTTGTAATATTAAGATTCTAAAATGCATATACTTGTACTTTAAAATGTTTCATTTTTAATGAAGTGTTTTATTATCTTGTTTTTGTATTTTAAGTTATTTAACACCAGTTCATTTAAAAAACTGTTTAAAAAGTTTTATTTTCAGTATAAGCTATATTATGTTAATTTATTGGGTACACATAATGGAATTTTAATCTTCTTTATTACAATCTACAATCATGAAATAGTTTATGAAATTGCTAATAAATATTACAAGGCTCAAAACTATGTAGATTAATTTTTCTCAAATTCATTTTGTATACAACCCCTATTTCACATCTCGAAAAGTGCTCTAACTTTTAGCAGCTGTAACTCAGTAAATTTTGGTCATAGAAGGATGAATTTTTTCTTATTATTGATCATGAAATTGTATAAGGAAAGTTTTCCTGGGGACCATTTAAAAATTTTAATTTTGTAATTTTTTGAGCAATTGATCTTTTGACTTTGATTGGCTCTGATGTAATAGATTATTAAATTTAATGCAATTTTGCAATGGAACTATGTGTCTAACGGTTTAGGAAATAGCCATTGGGCACCGTTAGCACTGGACACCCTGTATAATCAAATCTGTCAAAGTTTGTGATCTTTTCCTGTTAAAAATTGAAAGTTTACACATTTTTATTTGGTGTGTTTTAAAATTGAAGTGCATGATACAAGGTAGTCACCAACCTTGAATTATTGGGGATTTTGCAGTTTCTGGAAATATCGGAGAAAAATTGGTGAAAAGTGGGATAAAAAAAACTGGAACTGAACGTACGACATTTTAAGCTGTAATTTGTAAAAGGGGGCCTTTTGGACCTATTAATACGTATGTATTAAAAAGGTTTTATTTTTAACAGGAGTCTTTTGTAGAAGTTTATTTTTCTTATTGCGGTATGAGATTTTTTTTCAAATTTTAAAATATAGCATTGTTTTTCTACATTCACGTTATTTCCTCATAATTATATTCTCAATTATTATATTTTATTTTAACATAGTATTAACTTGGATTATTACTACCGGGTTGCTAACTGTTCTGCATTTTGCAAAGTTACTCTGCAAAAAAGTTGTTTTGCTCTGCATTTCCTGTCTTACTCCTCCAAATTTTAAATATTTGCATGTAAGATTAGTTTTAAAAAGAAAAATTGTAAAATCAGTAATTTCTGTGACTTTAAGAGTATTGTGCTATGCCTAGAGGAAAATTAAATTGGTTATATTAAACATGTTCTAGTTTTATTAATATTTGATAATTTGAAATAGAATTATAGAATTATGTTTATGTCAAATTATAATTATAAACGCTAGTTTTGATGAATGGTTTTAGTTTTTTAGTAACTTTTATTCGCATTATAAAATTGATCTGTTTAAAAAAAGAAAAATACTGCTCAAATTTCTACAGATACTCCTCAAATTGTTCCTTAAGGTTGACAACCCTGTTAATATTGTATGGTTGTCTAGGAAAAAGTTATGATTTCTAAATCCAAGTACGTTTGTATCCAGATTAATCAATTTAGTGAGTTATTCCTATTCTGATTACGTTTTAGTTTATATGAAAATTGAACTCGAAGTAGTATAAATATCAGGTAATTCACAAAAACTTAGCCCATGGATTCTGTGTATTGTGACATGAAATGTTAGGGAGTTTAAAAATGATAGTTCGGTGGTCACCTTGTTATATTATAAAATTTAAAAAGACAGTTGCTTATTGAAAAAAAGAAAAGACTTTTATATGTGATAAGCCTAGCATAAATTTTAGTGATGTATATCAATTTAATTTCTGATTTCAGAAGAGGTAGCCCATACCAAGGTATGCCCCCAACTGGCACACCTAACCAAGGACAAACTGGTGCTCCAAGTCCTTATGCTCCACCAACATCTCAAGCTTTCCCAGGGCAAATGCAATATCCAGCTGGCTACTCTCCTGGACCTGTACCACCCACTGGTAGCGGACCTTCATCCACTAACCCTTACTCTCGAGGACATAATGCTGGCTACCCTCGTCCCGCCCATAGTTACCAAACTGGATATTGAAAGCTGATATTTTAAAAAATAAATTGGTTTGAGTTATTCTTCTACTGAACAAGTTATATGTTTGGAAAGGCCTTTGTAGAATTCTTTTTGTGGCTTAATTTTACAAGACTTTTTACTTTTATTGCTGTACATGTTTTTTTTTCTTTTAATTGTCCTCATAATTGTCTAAGTGAAATAATTCATCATAGTAGTACATATGTGTTTTCAAACTGCCTGTGAGGCATGTGCTTCATTCCTGTGTATCTCTTTTGAAAAGAGGTATACTTTTCTTGGGCATTTCATAATTCCAGAATTTTTTGACCAGATAAACTCCTATTACTCATGCTGATAATCAAAAGATCTTTATAAAAGATTTGATAAATGTTTTAATTTTATATTGTTGGAAATTTTCTAACACATTCTTCACTGATTCTAAAGTGTAGTAATGTCAGATTTTACTGTTGCATGAGTTGCTAGATTTTGAATTAAATCACCATGATGAATTAGAATTTATTTTATGTAAGAAAATAAATTGCAAAATAATGGTTGTGTAGATCACATAACAATTGTGACTTTAATTTATTGACTTTTTTCTATTTCATTCTAATTTTTCGTTGCTAGACTCTTTAAAACTTCTATTTGCAAAGCTTCAGTATTTTTATTTTATTGGGGTTAAGCTTTAATATCATTATATGAAAGTATATTTTATGTAGCCTTACATTTTTTGATGTAATAAATATGTACATTTCAAAGAAGTTTGTTTTTATTACATTTTCTGTCATTTCAAATTATTTTTCTCATCCAGAGTGAACACGCAAGATTCAATATTAAACCAAAAAAAAAAAAAAAAGTGTGCTCATAATTTCACTGTAATATGTGTTTTAAACAGGTCTCATTTTTTAAAATTTAAATTAAATAAAAAACGGAAAATTCTTTATTACTTACAATTGTTATTGAGATAAATAATCTGTAATTTTCTTTTGTTTTAAATGAGCAGATGCTACTTTAAAAATGCCGCTTTTGGATATCCATAATAGACTTTTGTAGAGTCTCTGCATCATCACAGCGACATTCAAAAAATCGTGATGCTGTTTTTGCAGCATTTAATGCTTCGTGTATGTTGGTATAGGCGCCTCTGTTTCTTCTTCATTATGATCAGAATCATTATAGATGGAGCTTTTCAGAAGGCATGTGCATTGATGAATGCCAAAGAAAAATCTTAGTCTTGTTCATAGCCCTGTCTAGCAGGGGGAAAAGATAAAAGATCGCTCCCTTCTTTCATGCACAATTCATCTCGCCAGAGAATCTGAAAACTGATAACGAGCGTTTTTGAACGTACTGAAATTTACGCAAAAAAAAGGAGATAAAATGCTTAAGAAAAGCAGAATTTTATTCTTGGCTTTGGTATAAAAAGTACGTTATAGCCAAAATACGTGCTTTTTGTTAAGTACGTTTTAACTGAAGTTAAATAACATTATAAATATAGGGCTTCAATCAGGACCTAGCTTCTAGGTACGTTATAACCGATAGTACGTTATGTCCCAGGTCCGTTATAACCAGTGCGCACTGTACTTACTACAATATTTTACACCAAGAACAGTCTATTTTATAGTTTATATTTTAGAGTTATAATTATACTTCTAAAATTTTTGCAGAGAAATTCTAAAATATACAGGTATTCATTGTTTCTATTACAGTGCAGCATCCATAATCCGGCAGCACCTACAATCCGGCACTAGTCTCGTTTTTTTTTTTTTTCCTCCCCCCAAAGGGATCCGGAACTTTTAACGCTGATTTTAATTGATGTATGGCTATCTTAATTTTTTTTTTTTTTCTTCTTCAATAGATAGTTTTTCACCGAATATTTTTCTTTTTGTTTCGTATTTCGGCACTAACATGTCTTTGCCGATCACCATGGCTTGGTTTGCTTATTATATTTAAATCAATTGCAGTCAAGTCAAAGGTGCAGTGTAGCTGAATGAAGAATTCAAAGATAATGAGAGTGCTTTCATAGAACATTAATATGTATGAGTTTTTAAAATGAGACAGCATGTTTACGCATCATCGTAAACACGTGGTTTCGGCTCCTTCCGCTTCCAGACACATTGCCTTGTTTCTAGACATCCTGTCACCGTGCGAAATCGTCAACTATCGAGGGAAGGAATTCGCCAGCAAGAGGGAAAGGAGGGGGGAATTGGTATGTTTCGACGGAATTAAGAAGCTGTGAAGAGACTGAAGAGAGTAAAATTGGGAATAATTCAGCTTGTAAAATAAAACTAGGGTACAAACTACGGAGAGATTTAATAAATTCGATTTTATATCTGAGAGTCAACTGATGAATGTGCATGTGTTAATTAACCAATTAAATACAAAAAAAAAATGAAGCAAGTCAAATTAACCGATGTATTTAATGTAAATACAAAAGCTAATTAGATTCTAATAATAATTTACTACACTTATTTTAAATTAGTATTTAAATAAATTTCAGCTACTCTTTGTGTTATATTTTATGAAAATGTTCCAAAATCAACGATCTTTTCTGCTTTATAGTTTTTAGTTTGAATTAAACACTAAATTACATTTGTTCCAGTGTAGTTTAGTTTTTTTTTTTTTTTTTTTTTTTTTGGCGGTTTATACAGCGATCGTATGAATATTTTAAGACTACTTTTCATTGATAAATAATACACTGGTCAATACATAACGTGATCGGCGATGGTTTTAATGGAAATTTTCAACACATCTGTAATCCGGAAAAATCGGTAATCTGGCACCGCGTCATTCCTGCCGATGCCAGATTATCGGTGCTGCACTGTACATGAATAAAGATGGTGCAACGTGTATCCTTAAACCTCCAAACCACCCATTTTTCACGGTTTTCCCCTAGTCCCTGATTCAATGATCACTCATCAGGTTAAACAGCCTTACGGTTGCCACATATATGCAAAAAATGTCGTGGTAACTACTTATGTTCAATTATTGCCACCTTGTCAGGAGTCGGGCATTAAAGTAGAAATCAACCCGAGAAAGTCGAACATGGCACACTCATGGATTATGATGCACATTCCAAATAATATTTAAAACAGTGAGGTACAGTTGGAATATGCTTGGCAGAAATTGTAAAAAAGGTTTTAAGATGGATTTTGATCCAAAGATGTGTGTTTTATGGAACAAGGGAGAAAAATACAGCACACTCATGTGGCTTATTCAGTAGTAAACATGAGGAAAGGGGTAGTTAAGCCCTTTTGTAATCTTGCAAACTGTCTCTTTCTTTATAAACACAATGAAGAAAGGCTAGATCGCTTATCTCTTGCAGAAAGATACTTTTGTCAATTTTCAGAAATATTTCCCACAGTGATCAAAGTGACCATAAGTAACTAGGTATTGCTAGGATGGCATGACCAAATAAGTGATATTAAAATTCATAGAATTCCTATTCTGTCAGATGGGACTTTTCAAAAGGGACCATATATGCGGTATGACCTTATAAGCGGGTGGCGAGGTTTGACTGTATTAATATTATCCACGTTTCTCTCTCTTTGGTGCTCAATTTAAAGAAACAACTTAGATATTTGAAACCAATCGTTGCTTTTCTACTCTTTGGTGATTCTTAGCAATTTATGCATTAGCATAAATGATAAACCTATTTTTATAATGGTTGTTATTAAAACATCTCTCCATATATTTGTAAGTGTAATTCTTGTTAGATTGGCGTAGTGCTGCAAAATATTTCATCTCACCATGTTAAAACTATACAAGCTGTTTCCAATCTAAAGATTATGGAGTTATAAAGGTTTTGGACAAAAATATTAAAAAAGCATTGTCCAGTTAGTCTTTTAAATAACATTCCTGTGTCTTTTCTTTTCTTTTTTTTTTTTTTTTTTTTTTAGTAGGGTGCTATTTCGTTCTGTCCCAGATTTTTGTTTATGCAACTTTTTAGACATGAACTGTCACTGTGAAGATCTTTTCAAATGTGTTTCCTGATTGGGGGGCGAGATTAAAATCTTGAAAGTCGCACAAGGTTTGTAATTTATATTTGATCGCCATGTTTGCTGCCAAAAAAGAACTTCAAAATCAAACTAAGCTTGGCAATATCTTCTGAATTTGGCTAGATTACAAAATAGTGTTAGTAGGCAATTTTAATATAGATATCAATTCCAAATATGTGTTTTATGGAACGTGAAAGACAAACATGGCATACTCATAGATTATGATGCCCATTCCAAACTGTATTTAAAATGGCGAAGTATAGTTGGAGTCCTTATTTTCTTTTCTTTTTATCTCATCCCCTTTTTTTCCCCCCCTTCCTTTAATCTCCATGGTTTTGTTCGCCTTTTTTTTTTGTATGTGGCAACATGTTTATTTATCTTTTTCACTTCCCTCTGTTTTGTGAGCCGAAGGACTTTGACTGATGAAGATCGAAAGAATTTTTGGTCGAAACAATTGTATCATGTTATAAGTAACATTTTATGTGTGCTTTTTTTCAGTTTTTATTTATTTTATCGTTTTACACCAGTATTTTGAGTGTTTTTTCCGTAGTTGGAATATGCTTGGCAAAGATTGTAAAACAGTTTCAATAGGCGATTTTAAGATAGATTTTAATTCCAAAGATGTGTTTTATGAAACAAGAAAGAGTTGATTCCTATTTTAACGGCCGCCACTGTCGCAAACCTAAAAAGTGTTGCACTTTGACGAGCTTTGCAGTCAAGGGTCTTTAGGAGTTATGCACAACATTCAACATTTCCGAAAGGAACTAGGTGAAAACGAATGTGAACATATTAGCAATAAATGCACCGATTAAGGAATTTGCAGACTTAATTATTAAAACTACATTAACTGGCAACCCAAATAAATAAATAAACAAATAAGTAATGCTGTACTTGCGTGTTCTTCCAAACTGCCATTTTTAAATTACGGTTGCCACATAAATACAAAAAGTCACAATGGTAACTGAATATGTATAGTTATCACCACCTTGGAGAGAGTGGGAACATTAAAGTAGGAGTCAACCAACTAAAGTGAGCAAATTACCGATAAATGCACCATTTAAGGAATTTGAGGACACTTAATTATTAAAACTAAATTAAATCCAACAAAATAAATAAATAAGTAATGGAATGGAATACTTGAAATATGCCTGGCGAAGATTGTAAAATAATTTTAGTAGGCGATTTTAAGATGGATTTCTATTCCAAATATGCGTTTTATGGAATAAGGAAGAAAAATATGGCACACTCATGAATAATGATACACTTTCCTACTTAATGGTATAGCGAAAGAAAATAGGCAAGTCACATAGATTATGATACGCTTTAGTGCTTATTTAAAATCTGAAAAGGTTTCAGATTTTTATGCTTTTTGCTGTCTTCAATACACTTTTTGATGCGATTTTATAAAATTACATCATAATTTGTTACTAAAATTACCATGCTTTTCTGTAGAATCAAGCATATGAGCTCCTTCTGCCTTATTCCTTCTGTTTTGTTTTCCAAAAACAAAACTATGTAATTAAACTTTGAACAACGCTGAATTTTCCGGTGTGAACTTCTGTTGTTGCGGTTACTAGTCAAAAAGTGGAAATTTCGTGAACTTTTGGGCTTTGAAAAACTGCCTCGCTGATGCATTTAATTTATTTTCCTTTGTGTATAAAGCTTTTGAGAATTTTTTCATTTTATCTGATAATATACCTTGAATATTAACATCTCAAATTGAAAATTCATTCAAAAAAAGTCAGAGCCCCCAATTTCATAAAAAATACAGTTTTTAAGAATGCTTTAAATCTTGGGTCTGACGGTGATACAGAAAGATTTTTTGCACAGTGTAGTTATACATCTTCATATAAAAGTGAATCCAATGTTAAAAATTTTTGAAGGCCCCTCGATACGGGGGCCCCAAACATGCTCCTTAACGCTAATTTATGCAATTTTGAAGCATTGTATTGTTACAGATGGCACAGTCTTCCCACCTGAGAAAGAGAGTGCATGGAGACTTAATATCAACATAGAGATATAATATCAGCATGGAGATGTAATATCAACATAGTAGTTAATTTTTGTATATTTTTTTAATTGAAACAATTATAGCTTGTTCATAGTTGATTTTCTGACTGTTTGCAGTCAATAAGACAGGAACATTTTGTTCACGGGTTGTTTCCTCCTCTACCTATCAAGGTACTGAAGGACTAGGAAGATTCTAAAATTTTATTTGGAAAAATATTTAGAGATATTTATAAAATAAAAATTTATTCATGCAAAGATATGCTATAAATTATGAAAGTTTCAAAACTAAGAAAACTTTTGAGAAAAATATAGATATTTCAATTTTGCAAGAGATGAAAAATTTTAAAATGTTCGAAAGATTTTTCGAGACCTTTGCAATACAGATTTTAATGACTAAATCGATGCCTTACAAGCAAATACAGCTCAACTGGAATACTGGTCTCAAATGTTTTCTCAGCTCTTTCGAACACTTAAAATTTTTAATTTCTTGCAAAATTGAAATATCTGTATTTTTCTCAAAAGTTTTCTAGTTTTGACCCTTTCATTCATTTACAGCGTATCTTTGCAAGAATAAATTTTTATTTTATGCTTTTTAGGGCTCCACAATAAAAAGCTTCTTTTAAAATTTGTATTTTTACTTAATTTTATTATTTTTTATAATTATCGTAAAACTTGACCATTACCCCCACGAAACCCTTCGCCGGGAATCGAGCCCTGTCTCCGGGCAAGAGTCTGGTATCCAAGCCACTAGACCAAATGGGATTTAGCAGCGACTTCAATACCTCTAACTTCTATAAAATGGAAGCTTCTATAAATGTTTCTAACGGCGCCTTGTTTCTTGAAACAATGACGGAAAGACAAAATAAAATTTCGTTAAAAATTTTCTATTGATTATTCATTTCCTTATTAAAGAACGACATTTTCTTTTTTTATTCTAACTACATGCTAACGGTTCTTATGCGAGAATTCCACCTGGGAATTGGCCCAGAGTAGCTCAGTGGTTCGATCCTCAACTCTGGGGGTTTTCTCATAGTAGGTAAAATTAATCAGTCTAAAACACTCCACCTTCCTAATTTATTCTAACCATCATTTAAATGCGTATTTTTGAAATTAATAAGATAATGAAAACTGTGATGCATATGTGTAAATTTTTACTGTTTTTCAGATAAAAATATGATTCGACCACAAAGTCTTTTTATGTTACTTTATTTTTAGATGAAAAAAATACACTGAAATTTTCAGGCATTATGATTTGTCTTGACCTTGGATTTTATGAAATTGCTCTAAGTCCTCTTTTTAAATGATGATAGCCTATTTTTCTATTGAATTTTCTCTATTTAAAATTGATTATCGAGTATAAATTTATACATGAGTGCTTGGGTTTATTTTCTTCAGGATAAAAGTAATTGATTTGCATTGTGGTTAAATTTAACGTAAAAACTGTGTGAAGAGCATCGAAATTTTTTTATGGATTAATTTAAGTTCACACACTTTGAGAATTATACCCTTACACCAAATTTAAGAATTATACCTTAAAAAGTGTCAGAAATACTAAGATAAATAAAAGTCTGACTTAAACCACTTTTCCATGGCTCTCGATGGTAAAAAACTCGTATCCAATAATGATCGCATTTCAGGGGTCATGTAAAAATGACGAAGCCCTTTTTTGTTATTCTAGCAATAAACGTTTGCATTCAAAATCATGTATAGCAGGGTTGGACGGTATTTACCGTCTGATGGTATTTACCGGTTTTTACTACGGTTTTTACCGTCTTTGGAAAAACATGTTTTTACCAGGGTTTTTACAACCTTAGAGAAAAACTTAGTAATTTGACTATTTTTTGTCACTTTCTTGAAGATTTATCTCTCCATCAATGGTTGAGAGGTTCTGCTATCGAAACTGGATGGTGGGAGGTGCCAGGTTCACACCCTGTTCGTGCCTGTTGTTCTAGCTGTTCGGAGTTTTCCGTGGATTTTTTTTTTTTTCAGAAATCGCACATAAATACTGGCTAGAATCCCTTAGGAATAGGAAGGTATTCCCCAATAAGATTAGGAACCTAGTGCAGTCAATCGGCCTTAATCCACAAGCAACCAATGAAAATTTATCTGCTATTATTTTCATTTTCTCAGGGATAAAAGTTCAGGACATTTAATATCACTATTTCCATTTCTATATAACAATGTTCATCTAATTCAGTGTCTGATTTGGTAAGTAAAAGAATGCTATACGAAAATAGTTCATTTTAAGGAATGTAATAAACACAGAAAACTTTCATCCATGTTTTCATCTTACAAGAAATTCAAATTTATAGATAATGTACATTTATCATTATTAAACTTATTAAAACTATTATTATGAGAAGGCACATTTATAATATTTATTACAATTATGTAATGCAGGCTAGTTTAATAATTTTTACTTAAAGGAAAATTGTAAATATACTTTTACTACACTTAACTTATCTTAATCATTTTAATGAAAACTAAATGCTTACAAATATTGTTTGTTACATAATGTAGTTTGCATAATCACATAATGTAGTTTGCATCATCATGATGTCCTGATGATATATCCACATCAATTACATGAGAATACAATTTTATAAATAGCATTAATATGCAGTTTATGACTCGGGGAGTTTATTGTATCATTAGGTTTTTACCCCTTTTTTCCCAGGTTTTTACCGGTAAAAAGCCAACCCTGATGTATAGTACCCGATCATCTTTAAAGATATCTCTGCGACGTTGAATGATGAAAGGCTCACATTTGGTACATCACCTCATTAGTATATGGGGCACATTTTACTAATTGGCAATGTTTTTGTGCGGAGGTAGTATACTTACTTCCGACCTCATTTTGATCATTTTTTCAATTTACACTGCCTACTTATCTCCATTAGATAAAAAATTAAAGCCCGTTACCAACTTTTTAGCACACCCTGTAGAAATCAAGTGTTATACAAGTACTCTTATAGTTTTTAGTTATAAAAACATTTGCTTCTGATTTCTTTTAAGTAAATTTGATAGTTGTGGGCCAGCTGATAGATGTAACAGAAAGTCTACCGCTCCGGAAAGTCTGGAAAACGCGAGGGGGGGGCTTTTTTACTTCCTTGTACGTAGTATAAGGAAGTAATGTGATCCCGAAAAATTTTGGGGGCCAAATTTCGACAAAAAAACCGATTTTGACTACCTCTAAATTTATTTTAAAATTTTTTTTCGATGCATCTCATCGTAGGCTAGCATGCACGATCATATTAACGCGTCTGCAACCCATTTTGACCAGCGGCGAGTCTACTGTGGCCAGTTTTTCCATGCCGTCTGTACGTACGTACGTATGTATGTAACTCGCATATCTCAAAAACTATTGGTCATAGAATGTTGAGATTTGATATTTAGGATTGTTCTATGATCTAGTTGTGCACCTCCCCTTTTGGTGGCAATCGAATGGATAGTTTATGTACAGGACCGCCCAAAAGATTCGAAATACATTACGCTCTATGGGCCGAAATTCATTAAACTCGCCTAACTCGAAAGCTATTAGGCGTAGAATGTCGAAACTTCATATTTTGGATAGTTGTAACATCTAGTTGTGCACCTCCCCTTTTGGTGGCAATCGAATGGATAGTTTATGTACAGGACCGCCCAAAAGATTCGAAATACATTACGCTCTATGGGCCGAAATTCATTAAACTCGCCTAACTCGAAAGCTATTAGGCGTAGAATGTCGAAACTTCATATTTTGGATAGTTGTAACATCTAGTTTTGCATCTCTCCTTTTGGTTCCATTCGACTGGATAGTTTATCTACAGAACCGCCCAAAAGATTCGAAATACATTACGCTCTATGGGCCGAAATTCATCAAAGCGTTTTTTAGAGGTAATGGGCTATTTCAAACGACTCAGAAGTGATGTATGCTGTAAAGAGTTAGAAAATGAATTTCTCCATTAAAAAAAGTGTCTTTATCATTTGTAGTTCTGCTACAGGAACACTCAAAAGATTTCCAATACATTACGGTCAATGGCAATTTTAGGGGCATTCATCCATTTCTAAGCACAATACCGTCCTACCACATAAGTTAGGTAATGGTCCGACTACGGTCACGTGCCTCCCTCAAGAACTATGCCAAAAGTCGCCAAGCTTGGCGACTTTTGGTGTACGTGTGTGCATATTTAACTCTCAAATCTCAAAAACTATTATGAAATTTCATATATAAGAATGTTGTAACATCTAGTTGTGTATCTCGATTTTTGGTTCCAATCTACTGGAGAGTTTATTTACAGGACCACCGAAAAGAATTTTAGTACTTTAATGTCTATGGACATCTTCAATATAATACAACTGTAGACAGTCATTGTTTGGTACATGCCCAAAACTCGCCGTCTGTCCTCGACCTTGGCGAGTTTTGGCGAAATATCGCCAAATTTGGCGATAGTCAATCATTTGGTCCATGCCCAAAGTATCGCCATTTGTCATCGTTCTTGGCGAGTTTTGGCGAAATACGCCAAATTTGGCGATAATCTGTCATTGTTTGGTTCATGCTTAAAATCTCGCCAAATTTCGTCGACATTGACGAGTTTTCGCCGAAATATCGCCAAATTTGGCGCCAAAATTTATTTCGTATTTTGTATAACACTAAAACTTTAACCCGTAGATTTTTGAACTTTTGTATTTAGAACTATTGTAATATCTAACTGTTTTCCATATCTTTTTTGACAGCAATCGACTGAGAATTTATTTACAGGGTGAGCCAAATGACTTTAAATACATTGAGGTGTATGGATGCATTCAATTCATTGAAAGTCTGTGGTCAATGACTACTTTGGCTATCCCCAAAATCTCGCAGACTATCTCAAGTTTGTCGGCTTTTGGTGAAATATCGCCAAATAAAGTGTCAGAAGGAAATATTTCAAATTGAACTCAGCTTGGCGATATCGAAATATTTGTCTAGAAATCGCTAAACCTTACTATTATTGATATTTTATCTCTTTCAAACAAATAAGTTTAGAGGAAGAGCGTCAAAAATATTTTTGATCTAATGGACGTGCAAGGAAGTCATGTGTTGGACACATCAGATTTTTTTTTTTTTTTTTTAAACCCTTCTCTCTAATTGTCAGACTCGAAACCGAAAGCAATTGCAACGCATTTTTCGGACCGCGAAAGCATCAAGTGATGTTTTTGTATAAGGAGAGAAAAATTGGGGCTCATTAATCGTGACGGGAGGGTAAAAGACAAATTACCTTACGTGGTGACTTATGGCTTAGGACCGTATTTCCAAGAACAGTTAGTTAATTCTATCAGAAAGTGCGACTATTTCTTTTTCTCAATTGATGAAAGCTTAATCCTGTATACTTCAGTTAAATTGATTTCAAGAAGTTGTTCAAAATATGCAAAGACAAGGGAGGGGGCATTGTGCAATTTCCCAAAGTAAAACGCATTGGTCAGGAATTTTTTTCACGGGACCTCCCAAAATTCAGGAAATTGACTTCCCGAAATTTGTTAGACAATTAATATATTTTGTGTACTTTATTGTCGAATTAAATAATTTGAAATAATGAATAAAACTATTTTATAATGCGAGCTCTCTTGGAATAAGACATGTAATATATTTTCTACGATGCAGGATTATATAATAAATGAATTTTGAATACTTAAAAATAACTACTATTTTACGATCCACCACGATCAATACTTCGCCGCTGGGGGTTATCGTGATCGGCAGTAGCCCAAATATTTACTCGCGGTGTGAGTTTTTTCCCCCCTCTGTGTTTTAGTTAGGATATTCAGTTTGCTGAGCAAATATCAGAAATCTAGATTCCCCTAGAGTTGACAAGACGATATTAGAAAGCTGTTGCCTTGCTCGGGAAACTGTTTACCCTATGCTGTTGCGTAATCATATTTTCAAGGCCATTTCAGAAACGGAGAAAGATTCAAATTAACATTATTAGAAGATGGAGTTTTGGAATGACTTTTCTCTCGTAATTTAGCAGAAGCATAGGCGTATGGGCCCGTGGGGCTCGAGCCCCCCCAATAAATTGTGAATAGGGGCTGAGCCCACCCAATAATTTATCACTAAATACAGAAAACTATCATGTTGTAACGAAAGTTTTCCGCCATATCTGCCTGAAAAACTAACTTCTAACTCCTTAGATAACTGATTTTGAACTTTCGGTACCAAACCTGCACAGTGTCATATGATACAACAATAGTACTTAAAGCTGTACTCATAATTTGTTGATATTATGTAGCTGACTTTTTGCAACACAAATGGAAGTAAATGATGGTACTAATCCTCTAGAGTGATAGTTCCATTTGGAACACCTTATACTTAATGATAACTATATTTTTTACAGATTTCACAACACAGTGTTATAAAGTAAGCCTCTTTCTTTCAAATGCCAAAAATCGTTTGACAAAATATGAGCAAATACGCCAACGCGAAATGTGTGCTGACGATGTTTGCGGTGGCGGGAAACTTTCGTTACAACCTAATAATTTATACTAACATAAAAAAGTATTCAAGCCATTTACAAATATTTAAAAAAAAACCTTTACTTGTACTTTTAAAAATTTTCATCTTTTGATTTCAATCATGATTTAGTATTCATTGTGATGCCATGTAACACAAAATGTTACTATAAGCTGCCTTCGCCCGGCTCTGGTTAATTAAAATCAGATTATGCAATGTAAAGTATGAAATGAAGAAAAGTTCAGATATGTCTAAAATGCACTATCTGATCGAAAATGTTTTTTTTTTCCTCCTTTGGATTTTTTACTTTGCTTCTATTTTTAATTTATAACATGGTAGGAAGATACTAACCATGGTACCATAGGTACCATGTAAGGTAGGTATCCTTACATGGTACCTATGTAAGGATGCCTACCTTACATAGGCGTAGAATTCTATGGACCCATAGAGATCGAGTGCCTCCAATAATTTACACTTATGTATAGTGTTAGTCATACCTGCCGGAATATAACTAATTACTTTTTGTAAACAATATACTTTTTAATTATTTTTTCCAGAAATAACAACCAGCTCGTGCGCGCAGCACAAAAATTTTGCTATATTTTAAGCCGAAAAATCACGTAGAAAAAGTGGTTAATTATATTCCGTAATAGTTGGCAGCTATGAGTAAGTTATATGTACGTGAATCAATGGCATAGCCAGAAATTTTTCATTGGGGGGGGGGGGGGTTACGACTTTTGCAACTCACATATATATATACGGGTGTATGACAAAAGAGTGAAGAAAATACATTTTGTATGGCAAAAAATTCCTCATGGAGGGTGGTTATGACTCCCCTACCCCCCCCCTTGGCTATGCCACTATCGTGAATATATGTGGTTGTGGGGCCCGGCCCCCCCAATAATTTTGAAAACTTTACGCTTATGAGCAGAAGTTATCGTTACTGGTAATGGTAATGGTGATAAATATCAATTCTTGTAGTTAGTACTATTGTGTACTTTACCGTATACCACACATGTTGACAGCAACGTTACATTTCGTCACGTAACGAAATGGGATTAACGAAAGTGGATAAGGCAAACCCGCACGAGGGTATCTGCCTAAGATGGAGGATGTTTTGGTCAGAGGACTTTCTAAGAGGTTCTAACGCGTATTTACGTTACATCTGGAAAAAACCGAGCAAAACTCCAGACCGTTAGACGGACAGCCGCGCTATGGGGCTCGAACCAGGGACCGTCACACTTCAGCCGTCTACCATTTTGAGTGCCTTATCCACTCGGCCATGATGGGGGCTCCTCTAGTTAGGTTTGCATGATTTATTGCAATAGTTGTTCCAGTGTCTGTAAATGTCAAAATCGCTATTTGTTAAAAAACTTTTACAAGACACCTGCTGATAGTTGTGAAAGATAGCGAATCTTTTTAAAAATCAATTTTTAAGATTAAAAGGATGCTTTCAGTAAGAGTATTATTTTTGAGCCATATCATAAATCATGATGTTATAAACAGTGCTTAAATCAATTACCAAAATAATCTTCAAAAGCTATATTAAGCTATTGCTTTTTTAGCACTAGACTATTATTTCTTATCTCAAAAATTTTAGCACTAGAATTCTATTTATTTCATAAGCACTATGCTATTTCTTTTAATTCTCAGAATTTGTGGACATTTTTTATCCCTTTCAAATGAGGATGAAGACCAGGACCTGATTATTGAATAGTGCCCTGGGAGCTGTGTACAGGATCGCAAAAATTGAGCTAGCTATATACAGAGGCATAAAATTTGAAAATGCCCCTCCGATGAAGAGGCTATTTTAATGTAATGAAACAAGAAAGACAAATAGGTACGAGACATAGATTATGGATACCTCAACCGGCCGTTTTCTATTATACTAGCGGCATTTAAGAAACCTCCAAATTGAGGACACACTGCTGGAAGACTCTAATAGGGTGCATTTCTCATAACCTCCTGTTTTCTTTTACAGTAGTGAGCCTTATAAAACCAATAATAACGGACACCTCTCATAACCGGGAGCTATGTTTAATACTAGCAACGGGCTTTAAAAATGACCAATTGCGGTTTCAGTAATAATGGACACCTGTCATAAACAGTCGTTTTCTGTTAAATTTGTGGGACTTTAAAATATCTGCAAATTGAGGATACATTGAAAACCTCTAACAACGAATATCTCTCACAACCTGCTATTTTTTATACTAGTAGTAGGTTTTAAAAACATCTAATAATAGAATTTACGAATTCCGAATAGAAGGACTGTAAATCTCGTACACTTTGCAACGTATAATGAAACAAGGAAGACAAGTAGAGCCGTCGTACAGCTCATGATACATTTTTAATATATAGTACTTTATTACATACATAAAATCTAAAAGTATTTCTTCTCCCCCCCCCCCTATCCTCCTTCCTTTCCGAACATTTACCATGTAAGGAAGTACTATAACAAAAATTTCAACTATGAGATTTTGATGTATTAACACGCTTTGAGGCTCTCTGAATTTATTTATACAATTTTTATGGTGATATACCTGAGTGACACTCCTAAACGGTGCATTCGATTGAGCTCAAACTTTGTATATGCTATGGACCACTCTTGCATGAACGGTATTGATTTTGGTGTGAATAGGGTGTAGGGCTTCTTCTTTTTTTTAATAACTAGGGGCCTAGACTCGCTACGCTCGCTTTTCGTATGAGGCATTCGGCCCCTAAAAAGGCTTATTCATAAAAAAGACAGAATTTCAACAGACAAATCTCAAAGATTGGATCCAATAGAATGTTACTGAGCTACACTTTGCTTGGTTCTTGCATGTTCATTGGTACATAAAAATTTAAACTTCACACTACAGTAGACCACTCCCCCTTGTCACGGTAGATATTTTGTTATAGGAATCCGTGTTCTACGGGTCCTGAGCTATACTCCACCTTTAGTGCAGATTCCGCGTATAATAGCTGGAAAAATTATTTGCACTCCTCAGAAACACAATGATATTTAATTTTGCCATTCAAAAGTTATATTAATTAGGAGTTAAAGCGTAATAAAATCAGAACATCAGTTTCAGCTGTATTTTTAATTATGTAAAACCTATTGGACACCACCCATGGCGATTTTTCATTATTTGGCGACTTGCGTATATGTATAGTGCATAGTTAATAATGAGCTCTAAGAAAACAGGACTTCACATATTTTCTTTGATAAAAACTACGGAACAGCTAGGATAGCTTGCCACCCATGGTGACTCTTCATTATTTGGCGATTTACAAATGCTCACGACTTATAATTACTGCTCATGCAAGGTTCCCGGAAAACCGTTATCATATTTTCATTTACATAATCCTTTGCAGATTGGCGTATTTAGCACCACAAATTATATCATCTCGCCGCGCTGCCAAATAGGCATAGTTAACACCACCAAATATGTCTACTGGTAGGAAATACTCCAGCTGGACCAAACCGCCTTTAAAATAATCCGCACTTTAATTATTTTTCATTTTCAAGATACTGGGTTCCAGCATTCTGGAACTCGAAGCTTAGATTCACCCTGCTTGGAAAGATACTATTTTGCCAGATCATTTCTAATGCCAAGATGGCGCTTTTAAAATCAGTTACAATTAGTTATTCTGCTTTGTAAAAACGAATTGTCGCTAATTCTAAACTCCTGTTGTCTAAGCGAACTTACTATTTGAAAACTCTCAACTTTGTGTAACACACTTTGAGTTATTTATTTCATATACTTTTTAATTTGGCGTAAAATGGGCGTAATTCTAACTCATGTTTGTGAATTTCACGCGATTCTACATATTTGGAAACGCTTTGTTGCAAAGGAATGAATGATTTTATGCCAAATCTGTTAACCATTATGCTTATTTTTTCAGTTTTTTATTAATATCTTCTAAAATAATTCGATTTTCGAAATTTAAGTCAGCTTATCAGGTTCCTCGGAATTTTTCGAATCTGTGGGCACCTTGGTCAAAACTTAAATCCACACGGTTTAGTAGGAGATAGGTCAACAAGCTTTGACAGCGGCCTTTGCTATTTTTTAGAATAGAGAGATAACTTCAAAAAAGTATACTTAGCATATATGAACGCAAATTCTTGAAAGAACGCTTGCGTTTGAACGGTGCATACGATTTAGCGCAAACTGGATACGTATATTATAATAGGTCACTCACGCAACCTGTACATATTTTAATGTGTTTGCTGAGTTATTTGTCGATTTTCATAGGCGCATCCGCGGAGGGGGCTAAAGCCCCCCAAAACCCGCTGAGTCAGATGCGAAAAGCTTTAAAAATGGAAAATTGTCACTAATCAATTAAAATATTTTATTTAAAAAATTATCTTCAAATTTTTTATGGTGGAGATGATTAATTAAAAGTGGGGATGTTGGTTTTTAAATAAATACTTACATTCAATGTATGAAATAAAGTTAAACTTAGGCACAACATCACTGAAAAGTTGAATAATTATTTGTGACTCTAACGAGTTATGTTGATACTGGGCTTGTGCTGCATGGACAAGGGCTGATGTTTTAACGTTATGAGAGAGTTATAACTGTAACGTCTTGGGTGTGGAATGGTAGCGTTGAGAATTACAGCTAAGTTCCGTTTACAGGAAATTAATTTATTTATTTACAATTTTAACATGATTAAATAGGATGTTATATACAAGTAATTCAGAGTCCCAATAGGGCTTTCAATAGAAGACCAGTCCTTTCACACGGGCAGAGCCCTTCTGTCCACAACCGGACTTACAAAAAAAAACAGTTCACAGGGCAGCGCCCTACAGTCCTTCGATCGGACTTCAAAAAAATGTCGCCGGAGGCCTTCTCTCGACCTCCTCTCCCCAGCTCTTTTGCTCCGCCAACTCCCTCGGTTCTCTTCCGGTTCTCCTCTCACCCTCATCTTTCATCGATTCCTTATTGGATATCTCTACAGACGGGGGTGGATTCAAGGATTCCCAATTGGTCCGTACCTGGCGCCTGTCCATCTCCTCTAGAAGGCACCTTCAGGTCCAGCTCACGTAGACGCGATCAATTTCGGCGCTCTTTGAAGGTGCGATTGCTTTGAAACAAACTGTCTGGAAAGGCGACACCAAGTCTGTCCTTTTGTGTGGATCTGGGAATCTTACAACTCCCCCCCTTCTCCGGTGAACTTTTCGAAGGAAAAGTTAATCCTTTGGTTCAGGCAGTTGATCAATTACACTCTACTATACAATAGGCAAGGAACCGAAAAAAAAAAGGAGAGAAATATATCCAGAATATATCTAACGGTTTCTTTCCTTTTCAAAATTAAATTTTAGAATATACTTAGAATATTAAGTTAGAAAATACATACATATTACCTGATTATATTTTCCTAATACAAAACACATATAATCTCAACTTTAAATTTTTACACAATGAAAATATTTACATTTTATGCTTTCACCTTTAGATACGACTTAGACAGTCTGCATGGCAGTTATTTTTTCCAGCGCGGTGAACTACTGTGAAATCGAAAGGCTGCAATGCCAGTGACCACCTCAATAGTCTCGGATTGTTCCCCGCGTTGCTTTTGAGCCATACTAAAGGGTTATGGTCAGTTTCTATAGTAAATTTCTGACCGTCTAAGTAATGTCGTAACTTTTTTATGGCGAATATTATCGCCGCGCATTCTTTCTCGGTCGTGCAAAATTTCTTCTCAGCCTCACTAAATTTCCTACTTAGATAGAGAACAGGATGCTCGTCTTTCCCGGTTCTCTGGGCCATGACTATCCCAATCCCTACATTAGAAGCATCTGTCTGAATGATAAACTCTTTTTTAAAATCTGGAGCGTACAACACCGGATTTTTCGTCAGCCTCTGTTTTAACTCGGAAAGGGACTTTTCCATTTCATGAGTCCATTCTATGCTTTCTTTTTTATTTTTTCCCTTTAGTGCCCTCGTTAAAGGCTCCACTAACGTGGCATAATGCTCTATATATTTTTGATAAAACTGAGCCATACCTAAAATTTTCCTAATTTGAGTTTTATTAGTGGGAGATGGGAAATCTAGCACCGCTTGAATTTTCGCTTGTGAAGGTGTTCGACGACCGTTTCCTACTACGTGCCCTAAGTACTTTACTTCGTCTTGAGCGAATTTGCATTTCGAAGGTTTTATCGTTAATTTCGCTTCCTTCTACGTGTTTGAGGTGATCCTCCCAATGTGCCGAAAAGATGGCGATATCGTCTAGATATGGGACACAAAACTCCTCCACTCCTCGTAATAACATATCCATAAATTTAGAGAAACGGTAAGGTGCAGAGACTAACCCAAAGGGCATAGTTACCGGTAAATACGACCCGAAGGTTGTTACGAACGCGGCTAATTTTTGAGCTCTGGGGGTTAGCGGTATTTGCCAGTATCCTTTAGTCAGATCTAAAATGGTAATGAATTTAGCTGCGGCGACTAACTCCACTCTCTCCTCTATATTTGGCAAGGGAAAGTACTCTGCCTTCGTTATCGAGTTTAATTTCCGGTAATCTATACACGGCTGTGGGTCACGCCCCGGTGTCTCTATCAACAACATTGGCGAAGTGTATTCACTCTCGCCAATTTCGATAACGTTTAGCTCTAGCATCCTCTTTATTTCTCTTTTCAGAATCTCTGTTTGCCTCGGCGATGTTCTATAAGGTTTTGATCGGACAGGCTGATCACTAATCAACTCGATATCGTGCTCAATTAAATCTGTTCTACCCGGATCATTAGAAAACAATTTCCGGTGCTTGTCTAACAGTTGTTTTAACTGAGTAATCTGCTCCTCAGTACACCGCTTATCCAAGTTATCTTCCCTCACTATCTCCTCAAAATTGTATACTTCTGGGTTCGCGTTCGGGTACGGTATCTCTAAGTCTGTCTCCTCTATTGCTCTATTTACCTTATCTTCAACCAAAACATTGATCATCTCCACCCTTTGGTGGTATGGTTTTAAGAGATTAACGTGATATATTTGCGATCTTTCTTTCTTCCCGGGTAATCTTACAATTTAATTCGTCTCCGAAATTTTACTTTCGATCGTCCTTGGGCCTACCCAATTAGCGGTCATTTTGTTTGGTTTTGAAGTGGCCAAAACTAAGACTTGTTCTCCTATTTTAAATTCCCTTTTTACGCTACTCTTATCGTGCCAGTATTTACGTTTCTCTCTGGTTTCTTCCATTCGCTCGGAGGCTAACTCCTGGCACCTTTTTAACCGATTTATTAAGTCAAACACATATTCAGTGACTAAACTCGGTTCTTCTTCTTCCGCGCTCCACTTTTCATACAATAAGGTCTCAGGGGTGCGCAGATTTTTACCAAATACTAGCTCGCTCGGAGAAAAACCCGTCGAGTCGTGCTGTGCGGTTCTCAACGCTAGTAGCGCAAAAGGCAAATTCCTCTCCCAGTCTTTTCCACTTTCTAAGCACAAAACCCTTAATAACCTCTTCACCGATCTATGCCAGCGTTCAATTGCGTTCGTCTGTGGATGGTGCACAGAGCTATGAATCACCTTAATTCCGAATCTCTCAAAGAAAGTGGAGGTGAGTACGCTAACAAAACTCGTGCCCCAGTCAAACTGTATTTCTTTCGGAAAACCAGTACGACTGAAAACAACCAACAGAGCATCGATGACCGATTCCGATTTAATATTTTCAAGGGGAACGCAATCTGGAAATTTTGTTGCTACACATAAAACTGATAAAAAATATTTTTTCCCGTCTCCGATGCAGGTAGTGGTCCTACTAAATCTATGTTTAATCGGGAAAAAACTTCTGTAATTATGGGCACTAGTTGAAGAGGAGCGCGCTTTTGATCACCCGCCTTGCCGACTATTTGGCACAGCTCACACGTCCTTACAAATTCTTCTGTGTCCTTTATAATATTTGGCCAAAAGAAATACCGTAACAATTTCCCTTTTGTTTTGGTAGCGCCTAAATGCGCCCCTACTCCGTGATGACACAGCTTTAATAATTCCTCTCGATACAGTTTCGGTATGACAATCTGCTTTCTCGAATTCCCATGGTGATCAGTCACCCTACGAAAATAGCATTCATTCTCTAAGAAAAACTCTGAGTTTTCCTTTCCCGCTTTCTCCCGTATGCCTTTCAAAGTGTCATCTAATTTCTGATGTTCTATGTGCTGCGCCGGGCTGACTTTCGCTAATGCCAGCACCCCATCGGGTTCCACTGGTGGTAATTCGAGGTCTGGTTCTTCCTCCCCTTTCTCTTCCTGGGTTTCTCCGAATTCTGCATTTCTTTCTTCCGTAAGGGAATTTTCTTTACCCGCTAGCTTCGTCTGACTGCGCGTCACTACGGCGTTAATTAATTCCGGGTTGTTCCGTTTCGCCTTGATTAGTTCCTGGGTTTGATTTCCTAGGATATAATGTTGCATTTCAATATCTGGGCCCACGACTGCTGCTTTGGTCGTTACTAATCCGATCTCCTCAATTTCCAATTCTACCTTCGCAACGGGTAAACATCTAAATTCGTTTTCTAGGGGCTGTTTGAGCCAAATAACCTCTCCCGTAAACTGTTCAGGACGTACAAATTCCCTGGGGGCTAAGTCTACGCTGGACCCCGAGTCTCTGAGAACTAACCGTTCTACTTCATTGATCCTAGCCGTGCTAAGATAGGGAGTAAATGATGGGCTAAATCCTTCTGCACTACCCAGATTATTCACTCTTTCCGCTTAATATTGTTTGAATTTCGGACAATTTGGGCGCAAATGCTCTAAACTCCCACAGAAAAAACAAGCGGGAGGTTTTCTTTTTTCAAAGATTTTCTCCCTCTCCCCTTGCTTCCCATCGCTATTTTTATCTCTCCAGTTTGGTACTTTAATTTCTATCGGTTTCTTATCGGGGCGAAATTTTTCTGGCTGTCTAAATTTCTCCGCCTTGTGTTCCTCATTTCCTTTTACCCACGGCTTTTTATTGGATCTCCTTGCCATTTCATATTCATCCAGTTTAGTAGCCAATTCATTCGGATCTGTGAATTTGCTCCATGAGTCCAACATGTGCTCTCTCATCTCTGGAGTCGCGCGTCTTTTTATCTGATCAGTGATCATTAAATTTTGAAGAGCTTCGAATGTTTTAATCTCCAAACCTGAAAGCCATCCCTCTAAATAATTTCTGAGTTCGAATATTAAATCTTTCCACAATCCCTCTCTTTTTTTCGCATGCGAAATAAACTTAGTTCGGAAAGCCTCGGGACTTAATTTAAACCTATTCAGTAGCATGTTTCTCACATATTGAAAATCCTCTAACTTAGATTCCGGCTCCCGAATTATCATTTCTGCTATTTGCATAGGTAGAAGGGATAACAATTGCGTGACCCATTCACTTTCCTCAATATTTGCTTTTTTAGCATGTCTCTGAAACAGAGTCAGAAAAAGCGACATGTCAGAAGTTAAGGGGTCAAAACAGGGCATTAAGTTTTTCAAGGAAACTTTTGGAGTTCTCTCTCCAGTAGTAGAATTTAAACTGAGGGTCTCGCTCGTCTGCGTGATTTTCAGTTTTTCAATTTCAAAATCTCTTTCCATTTGCCTCTCTTTCAGCTGCCTTTCTTTTTCCAATTTTTCTTCCTCTATTTTTTCTAAACGTTCTTCCTGAATCACTTTAATCTGGCTTATAGCTATCTCTTTATTAAAATCCTCACTTTCCTCAATTTTTTTAATGATTTTAATGACCGTGTCACTTGAAGCGACCTCTACTCCAAATTCTCCCGCCAAAGTTATCAGATCGGCCTTTCTATATTGAGCTAATTCAGACATTTTTCACTTCCCCAAAATTTTACGTTAGAAACTAATATAACTGTAGGTCTCTACACGCTCCCCAAATTTCTAGGAACTCACGAACAATCAAGAATTTACAATACTCCCCGTACTCCTTACTACAAGGTACATAAATTCTCACTTTTACCATACAATACTCCTTAATCATGCATTAAATACACTTATCACATATAATAAACAGTAACTTTCACATATCATACTATTCACTCTGCGGAAAAAATAACTGTTCTTTTCTGAATCTTTCAATTTATATTAAAAAAATTTCTTTCTAAGATTACAAACTTTTGAGAGCTATATCCTTTTAAATTCCATTTAATTATTACACTTGCAATTTTTTTTTTTTTTTATATGAATTCAAATTTTGTCTCAACCTTATATTATGAAATTCTTAACACAAAATATTGAAATTTTTAGTATTTTTCAACCAAATTGATCCTGCCGGTTTGTACAGTAGAGTAATAATATAATGCAAACTGCCTACCTTTCTGGACGACGTCTGCTTCCTCGAAATGGTATTCGAGCTTGCTTCTGGATCACGACCGGAACACTTAGTCACTGGAACGGGCGTCCTTCTCTCAGGCTGGCTGTCTATCTCTTTCAGGAACGGGCGTCCTTCTCTCTCTCAGACTGGCTGTCTATCTCTATCAGGAACGGGCGTCCTTCTCTCTCTCAGACTGGCTGTCTATCTCTTTCAGGAACGGGCGTCCTTCTTTCTCTCAGACTGGATGTCTATCTCTTTCAGGAACGGGCGTCCTTCTTTCTCTCAGACTGCAGACTTCTATTCTTGTCCTATAATCCACACCGTTCTGCCACCATTTTCTTAGCTGTAACGTCTTGGGTGTGGAATGGTAGCGTTGAGAATTACAGCTAAGTTCCGTTTACAGGAAATTAATTTATTTATTTACAATTTTAACATGATTAAATAGGATGTTATATACAAGTAATTCAGAGTCCCAATAGGGCTTTCAATAGAAGACCAGTCCTTTCACACGGGCAGAGCCCTTCTGTCCACAACCGGACTTACAAAAAAAAACAGTTCACAGGGCAGCGCCCTACAGTCCTTCGATCGGACTTCAAAAAAATGTCGCCGGAGGCCTTCTCTCGACCTCCTCTCCCCAGCTCTTTTGCTCCGCCAACTCCCTCGGTTCTCTTCCGGTTCTCCTCTCACCCTCATCTTTCATCGATTCCTTATTGGATATCTCTACAGACGGGGGTGGATTCAAGGATTCCCAATTGGTCCGTACCTGGCGCCTGTCCATCTCCTCTAGAAGGCACCTTCAGGTCCAGCTCACGTAGACGCGATCAATTTCGGCGCTCTTTGAAGGTGCGATTGCTTCGAAACAAACTGTCTGGAAAGGCGACACCAAGTCTGTCCTTTTGTGTGGATCTGGGAATCTTACATAACTTCTATAATCTAGGTCACGATAACCGAGTTCGGCAGTATTTGTAACTCCAGCACCCTAAACCAAAATCTTGGGTGCGCCACTGCTAACTTATTTAAACGCTTGGTAACGATCAAATTTCCTTAAAATAGAGTGGAGTCACTCCATATATATATAAATAATAAAAGCCGTTGTCTGTAACACTTCCGGGATTGACCCATCGCTCTCGGTGCATCTGGCGGCCATGTTGAAATTTTGATAAAAACGACATTTTTATCTCTAACTAAAAGCAAAAACTTTTTGTACAATTCGAAAGATCTCTAAAAATTAACCTTTTACAAACTTGCAGCTACTTTCAACTCTAAATATCTAGCGAGATATCACGCCTTGAAAAAGTAAACACAAGCGAATCAAACAACTCATTCCTTGATTCCTTGAAAAAAATCACGGAACATAAATCTCTCGCGTAGATCGATGTGAGGAAAAGCGCAACAGATTGTTTGGTGACATTTTGGCCGCTTCTCGGCCATCGACGGACAAAACTGGCCGCCGAAGGCGGCTTGTATAACATAAAACAGTAAAACTTATGTTGTTTGGATATCCTATTAATCCCTCGAGCAAGTGATAGCACATAACAAAAAGAACAATTTAAAAAAAAAGAATAAAAATGGGAAGAATAGGCCACAAGTGTTGTAAGAAAACAGAGCTATCAAAGCTAAAGAAGTTTGGATCAATATAAAAGTGATATCTCGTGGGACTAAGCCTAACAGCATGAACCCAAACAAATCAAAGATGTGGAAGTTGAAGCACGGAACATCAAAATGAGATCGCCGTGACGTCCCTGTGAGTCACATTGGTCGCAGTTACACTGGTCACCATAAGTGACGTCAACTGGAAGTCACAGTGTGATTTGCCAGTGACAATAGCTACATATTCTGTTTAAGGGCAATCACTATTTAAGGAAGATTTTGTATAGTTCCTTGAAAGTCGTTAACCAGAGATCCAAGTGTAGTAACATCTTTATTTTAAGTGAATACATTCACCCACGGCACAATAAACATGTTTCGTTGTATCTCGTCTACAAGTGTTTCACTGTACCCCGCACTGAGGGTTGAGGGTCCAAATAAATAAATTTTTAGAAATTCATAATTTTTTTAATTTTTTTTTTTTTTTTTTTTTTTTTTTTTTTTTTTTTTTTTTAAATTCTGTCTTTGGGAGTATGAAAACATAACCTAAGGTTTACAATACAGCAGAACTCCAACTATCCGAATCAATTAGGACCAGACTCCAATCGGATAATTGGATTTTTTCCGAAAAAAGAGTCTAGTATGTATTTTAATTATGTTTTGTATCTTAAGTATGTGGAAAATGGGAGAAAAAACTATTTTTAAAGAAAAAGAGCTTTCAATTAATTAAATGAAAAGGAAACACTTTTACATGTTAAGCGTATTTACAAGTGCTGTACATTAGTGCAGTATGTACTTACCGTATGAAAGTCTTTGCTTGCTGAACATCTCGGACAAAGTAAGCTGTTTGACGGTCTTCATCCGTTTTCGGGCAGGCAAGTCCAGCATCCACTCGACGGTGAGAAGTGGCATGTGGACACACTCGGACTGACGCTCCATCCACTTCAATGCACTTTTAAGGCTGGCAAATGCTTCATTTGAGGATGGTCCAGTGTCTGCTTCGACTTCGACATTAATCTTTTAACGCGCGGTGTCCTCGCCGTGAGGACACAAAACTCTGACGTTTTGACTGTTGCCAGTCAAGAAGAATAGATTGGATTTCTATAAAAATAGTTGCGGGTGACATAGCTCCACGAGAATCCTTTACTTTTGAGCACGTCATTTCCCGTCAAAAAATGATCACGATTATTTTTAACATCACTGACATCTGCTGAAAAATGAAAGAATGAGAGAACAGCTGGATAGATTGCCTAATGCTGAAAAAAGGGCAGCCGTTGCCATCGCTCTACTTAACTACCAGCAAGATTGCGGACGATCGAAACGTTCATCGCGTGCCACAGATCTAGACACCCTTTTTTGACGCAGCTGGCTGTGCGCGAGCACAGCCAGCTGCGTCAAAAGAGGTCTGTGTCAATATTCATTTTTCTTTTTTGATTTCTCAGTCAAAGCTTTCGTTTCAGACAGACTTTAAAATTCATCACGGAATTCACTTTTTGCGAGTGAAAAGAGCCGTTTTGAAAGCAAGAAGCACTTTGTTAGCCGAGAGCCTTGCAAAAAGCCAGAGGATTTTTAATATTAAACGAGAGCGAAATGATAGGTAATTTTAAAGGGATTTAAAAGACAATTTAAATGTTCCCGAGGAATAGAAGTTGTGAAAGTATGTCAACAAAGAGAAATTATGAAGAAAGCCAGACTTTGGCTTTCCTTTGTGAGATGAGCATAATAAAAACGCAAGTGTAGACAGCCAACAAGCTAGATATACAGATAGACATACGAACAAAATAGGTAACAATACCACAAAAGGAATTCAAAATAACAAAGTGTTCATTAGATATGAGATTTTAACCCTTTAACGCGCAGTGTTCCCGCTCTGGGAACACCAAACTCTGACGCTTTGACTGTTGCCAGTCACGAAGAATAGATTTAATTTCTATAAAAATAGTTACGGGTGACATAGCTCCACGAGAATCCTTTACTTTTTAGCACGTCATTTTCCTTAAACAAAAATGGTCACGATTCTTTTTAACAGCATTGACATCTGCTGAAAAATGGAAGAATGCGAGAACAGCTGGATTAGATTACTTTTTTGACCACAGCTGGCTGTGCGCGGGCACAGCCAGCTGTCGTCAAAAAAGAGTCTCTAGATCTGTGGCACGCGATGAACGTTTCGATCGTCCGCCATCTTGCTGGTAGTTAAGTCGAGCGATGGCAACGGCTGCCCTTTTTTCAGCATTGGGAAAGGGTTGCGCCTCAAAGGGTTAAGGTCATTTTCTTCCCCGACTTTTTCTTCTCTCACACTTTCAATAAGTTCATCATCATTTAGAATTTGAAATCCAGAATCTGACGAATCACACACCATCCACTCTACTACATCTTCAGCAGCACTAATTTCTGAACATCCAGGAATTTGCAGACGAATATTTCTGAATTCTTCAAGGACACGTCATCCTCATCTTCTCTTATCTCTTCCGTTTCCGTTTCTGTCTTAATTTTTTTCTGAAATTCTGAAAGCGATTTGGATAGTAGGAGTTTGGATAATTGGAGTTCAAATAATTGGAGTTCGGATAATTGGATTTCTACTGTATTTGAAAAATAAATAATTATACGTGGGAAAATAAGGAGACAAAACAAAATTTCTTATAGTAATGAAAGTTACTTTCATTCGTGTAAATCTAATAATTTTCTTCACCATTTGTTGTAAAAATACGATTGTCTTCAAATTACATCAGTAACTGTAACATATATTTGCATAATAATAGTGTGAGTTATACCTTTCGATGACAAATCCTACAGATTTTAGATAGTATGTTTCATTGTATTTTGTGTTTCATTGTACCCCAACTTCCCCTATATATATATATATATATTAAAGTACCACAGATTTTTTACTTTAACGTTTTTCATCAGCTATATACGGGGGATTACTGTAAAGCTTTCGTTTGAAATGCATAGCCGGAAAAGTTTAAAATGCATTTCTATGTTTCTCGGTAAACATAGGTTTTTTTTTTAACTTTTAATAATCTATAAGAATATTTTTTTACAAAATCAGAAAGAAACAATTTTCTCATCTAATATTATAACATCTAAAATGTTAAAACTTCTTTAGTGTGGTGAAATGTAATGAAGTGAACATGAAGATCTACATCACAAGTTAATTAAATCTCGATTCTGTTTTCTAATAATATCATGAGAAAATTCAATGATCATAATTAAGTTTTACTTGCTTCAAACACACAAAATGAATCACAATCAAATTATTTCGCAATTAATGGCAGGTTAACTTCAGAATATAATTTTCTTCAAACGAAATATTTCAAATTCTTAAATGCAAACACAGCTTCCCCAAGAGAGCGCGTAACTTGAAATCAGCAATACACGCAAGGGTAAACTTAATATAAAGATTTCATGCCCACTCCTCGAGCATTCAGAAAGCGCAAATTAAATTTTCTGCAATTGAAAATATTTAGAATCCATTTCAGCCTTCTAAACTTAATTTGATATAATTTTAAATGTCATGAGATGTTTCTGAATATCAAATTAAACACTTAAACATTTCCCATTTTATAAACGTTGAGGAATTGTTCTCCGTTCAACTGGCGCGTAAACGGATAGAACAAAAATGCGAAATAGTAGAAACTTAAACTCATTATTTACTATTAATACGATTATGACAAAAGTTTTAATACGTATTACTGAAAATTTTTATGAGAGCAGACAATGTGAGCCCCAAAGCGTTTAACTTGGAAGATTAGGAGCAAAATCTTTTACTCTCAGTTGAGAATTTTTGACAGTTGCCATGGAAACGGTTATGTTCTCTCTCCAGCGTTTTCATCTGTTGCAGAATATCTTTTTTTTTTCTCTTAATCATTTTCCTTTAACCAATAATTGGATACTTCATTTCCGTTCTCTGAAAAGTATTACAAACTTGGTCTCAAAAGAATGTTTAGAGACAGAAATTATTGGGAAGCTAAAACAAAAAGGTAACAGAAGTTTATAGTCAGTTTCGTCTTATGCGTCTATAAGATACGTAGTATGTTGTAATCCAGTGATGCAGATAGGTTTGGGGAGAATTCACGTCATATAATACAAAAAAAAAAAAAAAACTGACATTTTTGGTGCACTTCATCTAAACTTATTCTGTTTGAAAGAGACAAAATACTGCAATAATACTAAGGTTTAGCGATTTCTAGTCAAATATTTGAAATATCGCCAAGCTGGGCTCAGTTTGGAAGATTTTTTTCTGGCACTTAATTGGGCGATATTTCGCCAAAAGCCGACAAGCTTGAGATAGTTAGCGAGATTTTGGTCACAGCCGAAATAGTGATTCATCACAAACTTTTAATGAATTGAAGGTATGGATAGACCTTAATGTATCTAGACTTTTGGGTGACCCTGTAAGTAAATTACTCAGACGATTGCAATCAAAAGAGATGCACAGTTAGATTTTAGAATAGTTGTAAATACAAAATTTCAATTTCCGATTAAAAGTTTTAGAGTTATGCAACACAATACGGCATTTATTTTGGCGTTAAATTTGGCAATATTTCTTCAAAACTCGTTAAGGTCGATGACGGTTGGCGAGATTTTAGGCATGGACCAAACAATGACTGACTACAGCCATAATATACTGAAGATGTCCATGCTCATTAATGTATTAAAATTCTTTTAGGTGGTCCTGTAAATAAACTCTCCAGTAGATTGGAACGAAACATAGAGATTCACAACTAGATGTTACAAAAATCTTATATATAAAATTTAAGCTATCTACGATTAATTTTCTTTCTTTGTTTTTTGAGATATGCGAGTTACATACATTCATACTTTCATCAAAAGTTGTCATGCTTGACGATTTTTGGCGTAATTTTTTAGGGAGGCACATGACCATTATCTAACTAACTAACCTATCTATATGGTAGTACGGTATTGTGCTTGAAATGGATGCATATGTCTCTAAAACTGCCTTTGACCGTTAGGTGTTGGAATTGTTTTGAGTATTCCTGTAGGAGAACTAATAAATGATAAAGACACTATTTTCGAAGGAGAGCGATTCATTTTGTAATCCTTAACAAGATATATCACTTTTGATTCTTTTGAAATTATTTAATGTTCCTAAATTGCGCTTTAATGAATTTTTGCCCATAGAGCGTAATGTATTGAAATCTTTGGGTGGCCTGTAAATAAACTATCCATGGATTAGAACCAAAGACAGAGTTGCACAACTAGATGTTACAACAATCCTAAATATGAAATGTCAACATTTTACGACCAATAGTTTTTGAGATACGCGAGTTACATATATATTTACGTGAAGACGTCAAGGAAAAACTGGCCATAATGGACTTGCGGTCGGTCAAAATGAATTGTAGGGCGTTTATTTGAGGACAAATACATTCGCACGATGACATGTATCGAAAAAACTCTTAAAAGTAGAATAAAACAACTAAAATCATTAGTAATCGTTTCTTTGCATATATATATAGTATATATACCGGGTGTTCCAAAAATGACCGGTATATTTGAAAAATCGATAAAAACTAAACGGACAGCGATAGAAATAAACGGTTTGTTGCAATATGGTTGGAACAACAGTAAATTTTCAGGCAGACATACACAAAATTAGTTACAATTTTCAACAACAGATGGCGCTGCAGGCGATTTGAAAGATGTAGAAGAAAACGTAGTCTGTGAGTTCGCCATTCTGTGAGTTCCGCCATTTCACAGCAAGCTTCCAATCTGCGAACAGCACACGCTTACAGCAGAAAGACGACTTACAGAATGGCGAACTCACAGACTGCGTTTTCTTCTATATCTTTCAAATCGCCTGCAGCGCCATCTGTTGTTGAAAATTGTAACTAATTTTGAGTTTGCCTGAAAATTTACTGTTGTTCCAACCATATTGCAACAAACGGTTTATTTCTATCGCTGCCCGTTTAGTTTTTATCGATTTTTCAAATATACCGGTCATTTTTGGAACACCCGGTATATATGCAAATATATATATATACTATATATATGCAATATATATATGTAATGTATAAAAAGGTAATTTGGGTTTTACTAGTTTGGGTATTGGTCAAGCGGGTACTTTCACTGTAAGTTTTACTTTCCTGTCATACTTGCCACGCGCGCTCTGGAGCTATGTTTTATTTATTTTGTTATTTGTCAAACATCAGGCCGTCGATTCTGAGTTCTTTAGATGTACACGTGTCCCCACGCCCTTGTGTCCCCGGATGCGGGTCATGTTGGTAAATGTGTGTGGTTCGATCAGAAATAAGAGAGGAGGAGTTGTGTCTTCGCAGACCACGTGGTGTGGTAAGCGTAAATACTCCCGCACATCGAAAATCGGGGGACTTCTGCCACTCCCACTGGAACTGCTTCATGAGTCCACGCTGATTCTTGTACCCGTCTCCCCTCCCCTCTTCTCATTCTAAATTGTAACTTAATTGTAATGTTCAATAAACCATATTACCTGCCTTAACTCTGAAGCTTACTTGAAATATCTGACGTCACAAATAGCCGGCAGGATGATTGCCTGTGTGCCAATTAAAAATTTTAAATCGTAAAAAAATTAACGCTCAAAAGTCCGGGAGACGGGTTCATCGCCCATCGTTCGCAGGAGATGCAGCGCGCCTCTTCACCGACCAGCCGATGGCCTACTCCTTGAGTCCGCTCTCCACCGGCCAACTTCGTCGAGCCCTGCTCTGGGAGATTTCAACACCGACTGCAGATATTTGGATTCTCATTCCCTGCTTTGATGAAACTACTTTCGCCTGACCTCCCATCGAATCCTCCCATGAAGCCCATCGAAAAATTTGCGCTCCCGAGTTTTCCATAGCGACTAACGACGCTGATGCCGACACGTAAATTAAAGAAGTGCCTGCCCTCCGTTATCTGATATCATCTTTCTGTACCGTGTTTACCATCCAGAAATCTGTGCCTCCTTATTTATTTTTTTTTTCTTCGCACGCCCGCTGCTATTCTGAAAATCCCATGGAAATCGACGAAATTTCACTGCCTTCATAGGGCCTCCCCTCCCCTCCCCTCTTCTCATTCTAAATTGTAACTTAATTGTAATGTTCAATAAACCATATTACCTGCCTTAACTCTGAAGCTTACTTGAAATATCTGACGTCTCATATATATATATATATATACATTCTTCTTTTTTTTAAACATTCGGAGGGAAAAAAAACTTATAGAGAAGGAGGTATTTCGATCATTTAGTTTTTCACTGTAAAAGAAAGGATAAAAGAGAATGAATGAATTGGATTTTTTTCTTCTTGGATAACAAAATGCGTGATAAACATGAATACACATATAATGTTTATAGATTAATGACTTTTGATATTAACAGCTATCTCCCGCCTATTATACCCTTTAAAAGAATATTTTTGTAAAGCGGAGTTACAAAGAATAACCTACAAACTAGCTTTACTTTTTTTGACAAAATGTTCATTAGAGTGTAAAGAAATTTACAGACGCTCGATGGTTAAGGAGAAGAAGAAAACCGTTCTTTCAGGGTTTAAATGCATTTTTCTGATGAATGTCTAGAATGAATAAGGAATTGTGGTTAAATACAGTTTGTTTTCTGGTATTATGGATAAAGTGAATAAAGATGCTGTTTAGTTAAGCAGATAGTATAAGATTCATGCTTCCTTTTTTTATGCTTCGTGTCCTCTTTTTTCAATCAACACGGTTTATATTAGAGAATAACATGCGGCTATTGAATTTAGAAATGCCGTTTTTCATGATGGCATGATTTGAAAAATTGCTAACTCAGCATGCATAATTTTTTTTCAATAGAGAAAAATATGACGAAGAAAGAAAGCTTGTAGCACCTCTTCACATCGTTATTTTTGAGCATTTATAAAAACCCTGTATGATATTAATTCAATATTTTGAAAATATTATAAATCCAATATTTTATTTAAAAGATCAGTAAATTAATATTTAATTAACAATTGTTTCAAATTTCATGCTTTAAGTTCATTTATTTGTAAACTAGCTGAGTATTCCTTCTTCGTACGGGAGGAAGCAGACAGTCGGAGCAGAATTGCTAAATCGTTTCACTCCTAGCCTGACATCACTATAGCTATATAGTTATATATAGTTATATTTAAAAAAAAATCCCTTTGCTTTCTGAAACTTTGTAATAGTTTGTTTTGCTAACGGTTTAGAGTTCTACGCACTATATGCAAAACTTTTGAAGTAATACCCCGCAGACCATCGCCTATATTTTTTACAACTATGCGATTTAGCGTCAATAATGGATGAAAACTATTTTTGTTGTTGTAGCTAGATTTCGGCAGAAATATATATACATATTCAACAACAGAGAAATAAAACATGAATATTTCAATATTTGATATCCCCCCAGACAGCACATAAGCTTTAAGGACTTTCTAAGGGGTTCTAACGCATATTCACGTTACATCTGGAGAAAACCTACCAAAACTCCAGACCGTTAGATCGACAGCCGCGCGACAGGACCCGAACCCGGGACCTTCACACCTCGGACGTCTACCATTTTCAGTGGCATAACCACTGTGCCATGGTGAGGCCTAAGTTTGAATTAAGCTTGCTATGTCAATAATGCAAGTTGGGCAAGTGTAAACTTGAACACTTGATTTAAGCTTGCATTAAGCTTACACGCTTGAAATTTTCAAGCTTAATTCAAGTTTATTGACTTGATAAATCAAGCTTACTGCAAGTTTGATGCAAATTTGCTGTGCTGTCTGGCCATGCAGACGATATTTTGGCATTTCCTATTGAGCAGCTGAGAGAATAATTATTTTTCAATCTTTTTTTTTTTTCTCGAAAGAGAAATCTTATTTCAAATGTAAAAATGAATTACGAATCATGATTAGAGGTTCCGAATTTTAGGGGGGAAAAAAACAGATATTTCGCTAGGGGGGGAAAAAGAAAGAACTTTTGAAATCTCGCTAAAATTTGCGTAAACTACTTATAAAACATTTTTTATGCACTTAAAATTTATATTCAATGTTAATTAAAATCTACATTATTGTAATTTCAACATTTGACTGTTTTAGAGTCGTTCTTCTGTACGTGATGACGACATTGCACTTACTAAAGAAGCGTTCTGCGTTTACGCTAGGCTCCAAATGTTTTGTAAAAGCTGCTCAGTAAAGGTTGGAAAAGAGCATTTATTAGCCCACAGTATGTCTTTCACATTGGGATCTCATTCTTGTTTACTGATTCTAACTTAGGCATGAAAGTGGGTGTACGCATCAAGGAACTCATTATAAAGAACTGCTCCGAAGAAAGGAATTTTTAAAAAGGTATCGAGCAATGTAATCTGATTTAAGGTGGCCATACTTACAGCTACAGATTTATAAAATAATTGACCAATGTGAAAATAAGCTTCATGGTGTACTTAATTTCAAGTGCAAATAAAGTTTATTGAAAGTACTTAAAATGCAGTTTTTAGCACAGTGTTAGGATCCAAATCCTCTTGAAGCTAGGGATGGACGCGAGACGACTTTTTGCGAGACGAGACAGAGATTTACAGCTTTTTTGCGAGACATTTTTAACATTACAATACAGGGATTTTGAGAGACGAGATAAAACTTTTAGACTGTTTTGCGAGACGCCAATTTTCCTCACAAATGGTGAGCAAATGGGTAATTTCATCGATCTTCTAATTCGTTAATTAGTTCCATTAATTTCGTGTCCAGTTCACATATGAACCTAATTTAAATCTTGAATTTATGTTTGAAAAATTCTTTAATATAATTTCATTTCTTTAAAAAACCTCTTCACAAAGATAAAAAATTTTCTCCCTTATTCTCAAATTACTTATATTTCTCATCTATTCACAATTATAAGAAGATTTCCCATAAATTCGCACCTATTTCTTGAAAACGAAAATTCCGTACCTGATCATGATTAACATTGATAGGATAGACATCATCTACGAACATAAAGCTCTTATAACAGTACTATCACTGCGAACCTGACAGCACGTGTGATCTAGTCCAGCTAAATCACGCGGTAAAGGGGTAATAACATACTCCCACACAGGGGCGTAGCCAGAAATTTTTCATGGGGGGGGGGTTACGACTACTACAACTCATATATGTATACGTGTGTGTGATAATTTAGTGAAGAATATACATTTTATAGGGCAAAAAAATTCTCATGGGGGTTATGACCCCCTAACCCCCCCCCTTGGCTACGCCCCTGCTCCCACAGTAAAATGTCACAACGGTGTGACTTTAACCCTTTAACGCGCGGTGTCCTCGCCGCGAGGACACCAAACTCTTGACGTTTTGACTGTTGCCAGTCACGAAGAACAGATTGGATTTCTATAAAAATAGTTGCGGGTGACATAGCTCCACGAGAATCCTTTACTTTTTAGCACGTCATTTACCGTCAGAAAATGGTCACGGTTATTTTTAACAGCACTGACTTGATTGAATTGACTGCACTGACTTGACTGCTGTAAAATGGAAGAAGGAATGGAAGCTGGAAAGATTGGCCAATGCTGAAAAAAGGGCAGCCGTTGCCATCGCTCGACTTAACTACCAGCAAGATGGCGGACGATCGAAACGTTCATCAGTGCCACAGATCTAGAGACCCCTTTTTTGACGACGGCTGGCTGTGCTCGCGCACAGCATTGGGAAAGGGTTGTGCCTCAAAGGGTTAAAGCGTGTCCCGAGTCTGGTGAGGGATGGCCATGCGACAGAGAAGAAACATCATCTTCGGCCTGCCGACGGCTGTTATATAAAACTCGAATTGTTTCTGCGTCCATCTTAGCTTTTTTTTTTTTACTATAGCCATTTAAAACCCCGGAAGGAATTAGAATACAGAAAGAGTCCTGTATTGATATAGATATCGATATACATATAATAGAGATTTTCATTCCACCAGAACCAGCGTTCTTCTGGTACTCAGTTACGCATTAATTTTCCATTGAAAAAAAATCTGCTTTCTCTTAAAAAAAAAAAAAAAAATCGCGTGCTTTATGCTGAAAATATTACTGTGCAGCCGTAAATATTGCCTTATTCTTCGAAACACGTGCACGTTATTGTCGTACCATGATGTTATAGAGCCCGAAGTCTTCCTTATTAAACGAGCTAGCTATCTAAAGCAAAAAAGAATTTTTCAAATCAGACTAGTAGTTCCTAAGATAAATCCCGTTAGAAAAAAAAAAGAAAAAAAAAACATCTGTCTCTTTATTAACATAGATATAGGTTTGTCTCAAAATATGCACTGCCTGAACTTTTGTAGGCTAGTGTATTTGTGTTCACGTTTGACATAAAAGGAGTTTGCAACAAATTAAAATTAAAATGGCTTATTTTTTGTGTAATCAGATTTTTATCGAAGACTTTTAAATTATTTCTTACCTATTAACATTTAAATTGATGTTCTCTGTGAACTTTTAATCAGCAGTCTCTGAAGAGAGAAAAATCCAAAAATTAGTTTCTTCTTTTACTTTTAATTATCTCGTTCAAAAATTGAACTTTTTTCTTCATCTTTTCATTCTAGTGAGGCAGAATTTCAACTCAGTTTTTTTATTCATTCATGAAACATTTTATAAAGTATAAACGACCAAAAGTACTTTGCTATTTATTTTTAATTCATTCGTTATAAATTTGAAAAACAAAACAAAATAAACTACTTAATTGGAGATACTTTTTAAATTCCCATAAAAATTAACTCCTGACATTGGTTGTATCTTCGTCTTTACAAAAGACTGTCGATGCAACCTAAAAGTAGAAATTTAATTAGCCAGCTACAATGGGGTAGAATATTATAAATGGTTTTGATCTTTCAGAAAAAAAAGAAGAGCTAATTCTTTGTACCTCCCACCCCTTCAAGCAACTGAAGCAACACGTTTAAAAGCACCAATTGTTTATTTATTTATTTATTTATTTATTTTTTGTGTGTGTGTGTGTGTGTGTGTGATTTTAACCCTTTAACGCGCAGTGATCCCGCTCTGGGAACACCAAGCTCTGACATTTTGACTGTTGCCAGACAAGAAGAATAGATTTGATATCTATAAAAATAGTTGCGGGTGACATAGCTCCGCCAGAATCCTTTACTTTTTTGCACGTTATTTCCTGTAAAAAATTGTCACGATTATTTTTAACAGCACTGACATCTGCTGAAAAATGGAAGAATGCGAAAACAGCTGGATAGATTGCCCAATGCCGAAAAAAGGGCAGCCGTTGCCGTTGACGACATCTGGCTGTGCCGGACACAGCCAGATGTCGTAAAAAAAAAGGGTCTCTAGATTTGTGGCACGCGATGAACGTTCCGATCGTCCGCCATCTTGCTGGTAGTTAGGTCGAGCGATGGCAACGGCTGCCCTTTTTTCGGCATTTGAAAAGGTTTGCGCCTCAAAGGGTTAATTAGAAAGTAACTTGTTATTTGGAAAATTATGTGCGTGCATTTTTAATTCTTTTTATTTCATATTATTTACTATAAATTTCGATTAAGAGTGACTCTACGTGCTTTAAAATCTAAGAGCTGTTAAGCAACAAGTCCACACTTTTATTTAAAATTTACATATCTCCCCTCCGGTTTCCCTCATAAACGCTTTCGTCCGTGTGCGTTTCACGTTCGGACATGAGGAACTCCTGTTTGTAAGCAAATGAAACTGGTCCGGGGAAATGGCCCCCTCAACTTAGTCTAGAAAACGATTCATTTTAAAATCTTGCTTTATGAATAGCAGCGGAGTCTTGTACAAAAATGTGCTTGTGCACCTCAAAAGAATTTTGAAGAATCATTTAGTTTTTAATAAAGAAACATATTCATTATATTTGAAAACTAATTATGAAATTTCAAATTCAAAAAAGCTAACAACCCATTATAATATTTCGAACAACTTAGAAAGACATTATTTACGATCCTAGGTTGTTATATGTGTGATTTTTTTCTTTTTTCTTCTTTTTTTTTACCAAAGAAAGAACGACAAAAGGTAAACTTTATGTAGAACAAAGAAACCCAGTGGTCATGCCCCCCTGCCATGCGACTGGTCCTGGGTTCGACGAACCCAGGACCCCAGTTGCTGCAATTCATTCCTACAAGTCAGGGAGCCCAGATGAGCACGCAGGGATGCCATAGTAAACAAACCCTGCTGTGTTCTAGAGATGGGCGGTTCGACTCATTTTACTGATTCGAATCTCGACTCACTCACTACTTCGATGATTCGAATCAGTGATTCGAATCTTGAATCAATAAAACAACTAAAGAAATTTTCCCTCTCTCTGCGCCGAAAGCCGTACTATTTAAACACCCTTCACCCATTCATCGGGTTTCTTCTCCGCTGAGTTCTCGGGCAGTTAGCATCTCTCTCTCCTTGCTCGAGTAAAACTAGTGTTTAAACTGCCCGAAATGAATATACAGGGGAGCTTCGTATGACCCCCTGGGCCTGTAAGATTAAAAGGTTAAGTTTGGTGTCAAAGCATTCGAAATTTTAAGTATCGGTGGGGTGTTGAGTCTAGGGGGGGTCGAGAATCAATAAAAACGCGCTCCGGTGGATAGGTTCCGAGATATACGTTAATTAATTATGGTAATTAGACTAATTAACCATGATTGAGGCTTAAAAGGACTGCAAACATGTAGAAATTGGCTCTGGGATAGTTTCCAGACTTTGGTGATGCCGCCGGAGGAGGCTAGTGTTTAAAATGCCCAAATTGAAAATATAGGGGAGCTTCGTATGACCCCCTGGGCCTGTAAGATTAAAAGGTTAAGTTTGGTGTCAAAGTATTCGAAATTTTATGTATCGATGGGGGTATACGTCTAGGGGGGCCCCACCGGGGGGGGGGCAAAAAAATCAATACAAACCAATGCTTCGTATGACCCCCTGGGCCTGTAAGATTAAAAGGTTAAGTTTGGTGTCAAAGCATTCGAAATTTTAAGTATCGGTGGGGTGTTGAGTCTAGGGGGGGTCGAGAATCAATAAAAACGCGCTCCGGTGGATAGGTTCCGAGATATACGTTAATTAATTATGGTAATTAGACTAATAAACCATGGAGCTGTTTTTTCCGCGATCCGGCATCGTCATCAACGGAGAGAAAGCAGTAGCAAAAGCATCACAAGCTGGTATTGATCTCAGGATTTTCTTATCGCCGGCCTCAGAGGCGTAGCCAAGGGGGGGGTTAGGGGGGTCATAACCCCGCATGAGGAATTTTTTGCCATACAAAATGTATATTCTTCACTACATTATCATACACACGTATACATATATATGAGTTGCAGTAGTCATAACCCCCCCCCATGAAAAATTTCTGGCTACGCCCCTGGCCGGCCTGTATTTTTGACCTTTATCGAATTCGAGATTTCACTGAAATGAAAATGGGAATATCGGATATTTGATGTTGAAATAAAACCGATATGTCGATATTTATCGATTTTTGGCCCAGTCCTACTGAGGGGCTGCTGCCCCCCCCCAAAAAAATGGGACCCTTTACTTAGCTTACAATTGAACTTTATCTTTAAATTTGATACCCAGCCCACCCCGAAATAAAATCCTGGCTACGCCACTGTCAATAACACTAACTACGCCACTGCTTTAGACCCTATTTTGTATTTCTCTGAATTACGAAAGAAAATAAAATAATTCCCCTTAAACGACAAACAAGTTAAAAAAAATATCTTAAACGAAATCTGCAGCAATAAAGCGAAATGTTATTTTGCTTACTACAAAGTCCTTTTGTGAGAGCGCTTAATACCGCCCCTGTATCCTTCATTAAAAGTGACAAGCACAATCCTAACTTTATTTCATTCTATTTCCCTTCACATGAAAACCCGCCACCATGTAAACTTAACGTTCCGTTTTTTTTTTTTTTTTTTTTTTGAGGGTGGAGCCAGGGGGACATATATTGAAGTTAAAAGTAGAAAAGGGATGTTTCAAAAAAATTTTAAACAAATATTAAACGAGCCAGACAAGTTGGAAGGAGGGAGTACCCCCGAGGGAAAAAGGTTTAAACAACTTTGAGACACTCCCCGCTCTTCCACGAGCATTGGCGTAAATTAACATGTAATATTTGGATGGGGTGACAAAATGTTTCCGATTGTAGAAAATATCATTATTATAAATAGCTCTGATACTTGAATTTTCTTAATTTTTTTTTCGGCGGGGGGGGGGATTGACCCCTCTTGCCCTTAGGAAGTAACGCCTATGCCCCGCGCCAAAAGCAAACGATGTTCGACCCACTCCACACCCACAGACAGATGAAACTTTAAATCCGACCACCAACCAAGAAATGAAACACCAAAGATTCGAAAAAAAAACTTCAATTAAATGAAACATCCTTTCAACTCTTTTCGACTCTTTTCGACTCTGAGTCGATAGAAGATTCGAAAAACTAACAAATCTCAACGATCGTATACAATCACCGAAACAGAGCGAAACACTGAATCAGTAAAGATTCGTTGCTGCACCAACTCAGTGACCAACTCACCCACACCCACTCATTTGCTGTTTCAAATCATCTATCGACTCAGAGTCGAAAAGAGTCGTAAAGAGTCGAAAAGAGTTGAAAGAGTAAGGGAAAATCTCTGGGAACGGCAAAGGGAAAATAAGTTTTCCTTCCCTTCGAACTTCGAATGTATTTCCCCACAGTTGAGGGCTTGAGATTCGAATCAGTAGAGAGTGAGTGTAAAGACTGAGCCACTCAGTACCAAGATTCGAATCACTGATTCGACTCATCGAATCATTGGCCATCTCTACTCCTACTGTGTTCACAAACGTCAGAGATTCACCGAATTGGCGGTTGCAAGAGCATGTAATTATAAATAGCATATCGTTGGTTGCTTATACCTCGTGTATCTTCGGATCGGATTGATATTTATTTTTCTTTTCTTCAATCAAATCAATTTCCATGTGGATATTCCATTTCACAAACATTTTGTTTTCGCACACGCTCCGCTCAGCCCTTTCGGTATGGCTGACGATGACTCTTCCGCCATCTTGTGTTGTGACGTAGCAATAGGAAGCACTACGATTGGCTAGATTTCCAGCAGCCTGCAATTTTTTCGCCTCTGAACGAAAAAGTTGGAGTTGACTGTTCCCTGTAAGCGAGGGAAATTTCCAGGAAAGAGGTTTCTGCAACTGGTTGCAGCAACCGGCAGCAACCAAATCACACAAAAATTCCTTGTGTATAATAAGGCCTTTAGGGACAAACATTGGGGTCGCCTGGCCGGAGCGTATATGCTTCCGCTGCCCAGAGCCTACCGTCGCGCAGGCATGGATGGGCAATGAAAGCTACAATTGGCTACAATTTTGCTACAATTGGACTGTTGCGTCAATGTTTAGTCATGTATAGCAAAAAATTCTTTAATTCCTTCGTTTATTATACATTTCTTCTAGTTATCTATTTTAGGTAATACAATCATACCATTCTTAAGCGGAATTTCTAGAGATCGAAATATTTTCCTCTAGATGCGAATGTCTTTTGAATATTGTGTACCCATACAAAAACCCTTAATGGGTTAAAAGTTGTGACGCAGCATTTTACTTTATAGCTATATGAATTTTAAATATGGTTCTTAAAAATAATGATATCAAATTTTGACTGATGCCGTGGTGTGACTCAGATTTGTTTTTAAATTGCATTACAATTACTTTTGTTTTATTTTCTAAAGAAGATTTATACACATCCAAGCAATGCTTTTAATTATCAAATACACTCAAATATATCACACTTTCACTGAGCCTATGCTATGTATTCAAATACATTTATTTCAATAATTTAATTTATCTTTTGCGTCACGCTATCCAAAAGGGCAAGTAAAATTCACCTAAATGCTTACTTTGTGTAATAGTATGCAGACTAAGTGAAATGCATTCAAATACATAGTGTGTTATAAAGAAAACATTTATGACATAACATGACATATATAAATTTCGCAGCATATTTACGACAGTTGGAGCACGGACGACGGACAAACAAACAAACCCAAATCATGAAACACTTTTCAACCTTGTTGGAAAGCGTTAAAAAATTATCAATACCAGCCATTTATAGTTTTACAAAAATCCGTTGAAGTATTTTTAAAAACTTTTAGAATATTTAGAAGTATTTTAAAAAATTAAATTTACTTGAAAAAAAATTTTTTAGTTTAATCCTGTTTGTTGGATATTTTGAAGTGCAGTTCCGTGCGGCGCAGAAAAAAAAAAAAAAAAAGTGTTCTTAAATTGATACCTATTTAGATAAAATCGAGATTTTTATTAAACTAAACTTTTTGTTTATTCTACGCTTACTAAGTATGTGGTTAAACGCACACCTCCTCAGTTTAACTCAGCATAAAACTTACATTTTTCGATAATTCTGGGTTTAACGTAATTACTTTCTGAAAAGTTTTGTTTTTTTCCTTTATAACTTCAGAAAGTGTAACACTGTAAAAAAAAAAAAAAAAAAAAAAAAAAAAATCGATGGATCCTTAAGTTTTTCGAAAAATTGTTAATTTCAAGTAATTTTTGTAAAGAAAACTGCAAGATATACTTGAGATAAAATGCAAAGGTAACGGTCTTTGATATTTTTGTTTATCTTTCTTATGAAGATTACTCAAGATTTAAAGCATTCTGAGAAGATGGGGGAAATCTCAGCATTTTTTTGTTGACAGATCAAACAGCTCTATAATATCAGTTTAGACGGGGAAAAGCTTGTGTACTTTTCACCTGTTTCCTTTTTCATTAAATTTTTACAACACTATCCTGTTTCGGTAAATATTAACAAAGGTAAGCGAGGCAGGTTTATTGATAAACGTACGAGAAAGTCTGGATTTTTAAAATTTTTGGTATCACAATTTTGTAAAGATTTTTTTTTCTTAATCTTTACTTTGATTAATTATAATTGCATGAAAACATTACATTTCTTCGGGCCAAACTTTTATAACTTTAATTCCGTATGAACCTTTTAAATTTCCGTATAATCATTTAAAAAAAAATTCATTTAAAATGTCATTTTGGCCCTTCTACCACATTTTGGCCCTCTAACCACATTTTGGCCCTTCTTTTTTCAGAACAGTTAATATTTTAGGTAAATCATGAAACAAAAAGCGTTTTTCTTATTTCAGAAAAGTACTATTTACTTTCAGATATAAATTTCATAGCATTTTTCTTAACTATATGTTATCCAAAAACTTTGACTATAAAAGTGAATAATGGAAACAATCTGGTGCTACGTTCAAAATCAAGATAACAAGCTTTGTTTGTAACACACAGACAAGAAGTACACGTTACGCTTTTCGGGTGGTACAAAAGTTTCATCTTTCTTCAACTTCCTCGCACAAACAGGCACTCTTCTGCCTGTGTGTAGGTTAAAACTTCTTGCGGCTGAAGAAGAATATACCTTTTGTATTACCTGTAACGTACGTACTCGAGTACTTTTTATGCCCACGTGTTATGAACAAAGTTTTTCTTTATTTTTTATAAAAATTAATATTCATAACATGAGACGTTTGATATAACAATTAACTGATTAAATTTACTTGAGATTTTAATTCAGAGAATTTCAAATTGTAGATTTTTTTTCCAGTGCAAAAAACGGCGTGAAACGAAATCTAAAGTGCTGCAGGCCGTTAGCAGATAATTTGCTTAAACATACATACATGCATGGAATGCAGAAAATGAAAAACTTTACAAATATTTTTATGTTTATTCACAAAATCATTCTTTTACATAAGTAAATATATTTTAGCAGTCCTTAAAAAAATCAGGGTTTGAATTTTTAAAGGTAGAAGATAATTCGATTTCCCCCTTCTTTAAAGCAAAAGAAAAGATAAATGATAAAAGCGTCAGATTAAATCAATATAAATACATGTATATATTAAACAAAATAAATATACGTATGCATGCATTCTTTGTATACAGGGTGTCCGAAAAAGGTGGTAAAGGGCTTTAATTCTTTTTCTATTAAAGGTAAGAGGGCAATATAAAATGAAAAAAATGTTCAAAATAAAGTCGGAAATAAGATTACACTACGAAAAAGCTTCTCTCTTTATTTTTCAAAAAGTTACACTTTTTAACTTTGTATACGACCCCCCGTACAAAAAAATTCCCAATTAATAAAACATGCACCATACATTAATAACGTGCCATACAAAATTTGAGAATTATATCCTAAAAAGTGTCAGAGGTATGAAGATGAATATAATGCTGACTTAAAAACCACTTTTCAATGGCTCTCGAATGGGTAAAAAATCACGTCGAATGATTGCATTTCAGATGTACAGAAATTACGAAAAAAAATCTTATTTTCCTCTCTATCAATAAACGTTTACTCTGAAAATCATGTATAGCTCCCGATCATCTTTGTTTAAAGATATCTGAGACATTTTATGAGGAAAAGCAGAAATTTGGTACATCTCTTCATTAGTGTATGGGGCACATTTTACTAATTATTAATTTTTTCTACAGCGGTCGTATACAAATATAAAAAGTGTAACTTTTTGTAAATGAAAGAGAGGAATTTTTTTCTTAATGCAGTCATATCTCCGACGCTATTTTGAAAAATTTTTCAGTCTACATTACCCACTTATATCTAATAGATAAAGAATTAAAACCCGTCACCACCTCTCTGGGACACCCTGTAAAGGCATTATATAGATGTTTAGCATATACTAATGCTCAGCAATTTTAGGTGTCTTTTTATCTGTTGATCTTTATCCGTTTATCTTTTTCGATCTGATAGTTATAGTTATTTTAGATCAATCTGTCTGGTTATCAATCATTTAAAAATTCAGATCTATATGATCACTATTTTATTGCTTTGTATTACTGTATATAGTATGCTTTAATTACTTTGCCTATTTACTATCTATGTAGTCATCTGCCGATCTATTACTTAACCTTTTGAGGCGCAACGCTTTCCCAATGCTGAAAAAAGGGCAGCCGTTGCCATCGCTCGACTTAACTACCACCAAGATGGCGGACGATCGAAACGTTCATCGCGTGCCTCTGATCGTGTTACCATCTTTTTGGGTCACCCTGCATAAAAATTAGAAATCTTATAAAGTTTTGACTCATAAGTTATAATGAACAGGAGTTTGCGTGGGCTCATTAGGAATTCAGTTTGATAATCGGAAGTTTTTACTTTCTTAATTCTTTTAAAATAAAGTAATAAATTAAGTGTATACAGATTATGAAGCCCCAGGCATTTTCTCCTGCATATCTCCGATATTTAGGAAACTGAAAGAAGTTAATGAGTTTGTTTTAAGTTGAACGTAATAGCTCAAATCATTTTTTAACCCTTTATCGCGCAGTGTTCCCGCTCTGTGAACAACAAACTCTGACGTTTTGACTGTTGCCAGTCACGGAGAATAGATTTGATTTCTATAAAAAAAAAATAGTTGCGGGGGACACAGCTCCACGAGAATCCTTTACTTTTTAGCACGTCATTTCCTGTTAAAAATTGTCACGATTATTTTTAACGGCACTGACATCTGCTGAAAAATGGAAGAATGCGAGAACAGCCGGATAGATTGCCCAATGCTGAAAAAAGGGCAACGACAGATGGCTGTGCTGCACAGCCAGCTGCGTCATAAAAGGGTCTCTAGATCTGTGGCACGCAATGAACGTTTCGATCGTCCGCCATCTTGCTGGTAGTTAAGTCGAGCGATGGCAACGGCTGCCCTTTTTTCAGCATTGGACAATCTATCCAGCTGTTCTCGCATTCTTCCATTTTTCAGCAGATGTCAGTGCTGTTAAAAGTAATCGTGACCATTTTTGTTTACCGGAAATGGCGTGCTAAAAAGTAAAGGATTCTCGTGGAGCTATGTCACCCGCAACTATTTTTATAGAAATCAAATCTATTCTTCGTGACTGGCAACAGTCAAAACGTCAGAGTTGGGTGTTCCCAGAGCGGGAACACTTCGCGTTAAAGGGTTAAAAGCTCATATCTAATGAACACTTCGTTATTTGAATTCCTTTCATGGTATGGCTACCTATTTTGTTTGTATGCCCATCTGTATATCTAGCTTGTTGGGCTGTCTACACTTGCGGTTTTATTATGCTCATCTCACAAAGGAAAGCCAAAGTCTGGCTTTCTTCATAATTTCTCTTTGTTGACACACTTTCACAACTTCTATTCCTCGGGAACATTTAAATTGTCTTTTAAATCCCTTTAAAATTACCTACCATTTCGCTCTCGTGCAATATTAAAAATCCTCTGGCTTTTTGCAAGGCTCTCGGCTAACAAAGCACTTCTTGCTTTCAAAACGGCACTTTTCACTCCCAAAAAGTGAATTCCGTGATGAATTTTAAAGTCTGTCTGAAACGAAAGCTTTGACTGAAAAAACAAAAAAGAAAAATGAATATTGACACAGACTCTCCTGTCTTAATTAGCTGATGAAATAAATGCCCCCGAGAATTTAATTCAGGCAGTTCAAAACCCTGCGAAGCAAAAACGACTTCAAACGAAAGCTGAATTGCTCCAGGCCGCGGAGAGAGCAGATAGTTTTCTGCGACAACCACGAAGTTATATAAATGAAAAATTTCAGAAATATTTTATTCTTCACAAAACCATTCTTTAAACGAATGCATATTTTTACGATATGCCTTTGAAAAAAAGAAGGTTTGAAATGTGTAATCGAATGAGAATTCAGTTTCCCCCCCCCCCCTTCCTTTTGCAGCGGAAAAGATTGAAGTGTTAATATGTACGCGAACGTATTTTAAATGTCATTGTGAAACTGTATTTATTTTTTTTTAACAACAAATAGAAGTGAATACATTTGGAAATATTATTTTCTGTTAGTTCAAATGTCAGGCTGGAATGATGAAAATTTTATATTAAAAAAAAAAAGTGCAATTTTTTTTTTTTTTTTTTGTGTGTGATGAGATTACGGGGTCTAACTATTTTACCTGGTTACTTATTATCTATCTAGCTTTTTAGAAAGATATGTTTTTCATTTTAAATTGTATTCATGTGTTACAATTTCACTATGTATTAAACGATAGATTCATTCTGAAATCACTAAAAAAATACTTACGTTTGCTGTATTAAGGTTTTAGTATTGTTTTGAAAGCTTTCTTTACAGCCACAATTTTATTACAATTTTATGATTTCTATGACACTGGACTTTATTTTTTAATGTTAATTTTAAATAATGTATTGTTAATACAGGGTGTCCCCAAAACACTGACCTAGACTTTTATTCCTTAACAATGCGGAACATCTTGACATGTAAAAAGAGGTAATTTTGCAAAAGATTTAGCGTCATGTATTTTATTTTAAAATAGATATAGAAATGAAATATACAGGGACACATATCATAGTCGATATATAAATTTAAAAAAATTAATTTGATTCATAAATTAGTTTAAATAGCTAATTAACTTTTTACATATCTTTGTGACATTTTTTTGAATAGAATATCAGTTTGGTATACTTTTCTAAAAATATATAGTTTAAAAAACCAAAAAAACACGCTTTAGTGATAAATGCTACCTTCCTCACTAAAAAGGAAAAATAGGTCTCTAATCAACAAATAAAAGCATGTTAAAAAGAATGGCCTTAACATGTTCTTGTACTCAACTCTTCCATAATGTGATGGATGACGATATTTTGTAAAAATAAAAATACTGCCGTGACCAGGATTCGAACCTGGGTTATTGCGGCCACAACGCAATGTACTAACCACTATACGATCACGGCCACAGTAAGAAAGGGTTTTCTTAAGATTGTAATATTTGGAAGTGTTCTACTTTCAATCAGGATAAGAAATGAGTAAATTATTTAATCCTGGCGATCCTGATCAGGATAATGAGATAAACTTATAAAATTATTATATTGTCACCGGTTCATGATAAACGTACAAAGTTTGAATTAAATCTGTCCGTTTAAAGTGAGTCAAAATCGAGTCTAAAAGAGTCGGTTAAAACATACAAGCATACAAAAATACAAACCTACCTACAGGTGAAGCTAATAAAAGCGTGTTAAAAAAAAAAAAAAACTATCGTGTTTATCATCTTAAAATTTGGTATGGTATCTGAAAACACAGTCTGAGAATAATAAGTGATTTTCAATTTGGCTAAAAATAAATAACATTTAAAAAAAAATTACTAAAAATTTTTAAAAATCCTAAAAATCAAAGGGAAAAAAAATCATTTTCAAAAAAGTTACAACTTTTTACCTGAAACAGATTTTTTAGAAAAGTGTGCCAAAGCATGAAACAAAATAGATTTTGAGAAAAAGGCAAAAAAAAAAAAAAAAAAAAAGCTGTATTGCTGCCAAACCATGTTTGTTTGCTTTTTTAAAGACATATTTTCAGTGTTTATATATTCTAAATTGACATAAATTTTACGTGCAGGGAATCGTCTCAGTCTACTGTATTTTTTAGGCGGATAATTGATAATTCGTGCCAATTTATGTTATTTGTGTCCTTAAATATTGGTTATAGGTATTAACAATAAATTACAAAGTTACGTACAAAAAGTACACAATTTTATGGTGCGGTTTAAATTTTAATTTAGGTTAAATCTAAATAGATACGAAATTAAATTTTATATGTCCTTCGTACAGTAATTTCTAATTATTTAAATGTACCCCGCACAGAGTTAAAATCATTTTTCAATGACTCTCGAAGTAAAAAAAATCAACGTCGGATGTTCTCGTTTCAGGGGTAGTACACAAATGGTGAAAGCAATGATTGCATAATTGCATAATACTTTTGCTAATATAAGTATTGTATAGTCCCTCATCAACTTTGTTTGAAACATATACCTGAACCTTTTTATGATGAAAGGCTGAAACTTTGTGCATCACCTAATTAGTGCATGGGACACATTTTACTAACTGGGAATTTTCGTACGGGAACTGTATAAAAAATTAAATTTTGCATTTAGTTATATTAAAACTCCTGAAAATTTTAAACGATACTATAAAATTCTGTACCTTTTTACGTAACTTTATAATTTATTGTACATGCCTGTGATCAGCATTTAATGAAAAAAAAGTCCATTTTAAATTAAAATCCCTTTGACATTTTTTTTTCCAGGACAGATATAACAGCTATAATCTACGATAGACCATGAAATAATAAATCTTTGAATTCCACAAGCGCACTTTTCATCGCCAAGAGTAAGTTTTATGATGACATTTTAAACTATCTTCTAAAAACTCTTTGACTATAAAAATGAATATTGACACAGAGTCTCCCGTATTAATTAGCCGTTGAAATACTTCGAAAATTTTAGTTAAGAGAGTTTTGAAGCCTCTAGAGCAGTGGTTCCCAACCGGGGGGTCGCGACCCCCAAGTGGGTCGCCATGCCTTTTTTCGGGGGTCGCCGCAGACCGCTTTTGTAGGAAATTAATAGTAAACTATTTTCACGTTTCTTTGGCATGAGACACCATTTCTCCCTTTTCCTTTGGAAAGAAAAAATCCTTATTCTCGTCAGCGCTTTTGTATCAAAGCTACAAAAACTGACGTCGGTGAATCTAGGAGTGTTAACTAATGCTTGAGAACATGTGCATTAAGACAGAAGAATCGGAATAGGAATTGCAATTAATTTAAAGGGGATAATTAGTAGCCACCTTGAAGCCCCTGAATCTGAAATTCAAAGATATTTCCCAGAGTTCGATGAACAAGAGGTTGCACTCGTGCGAAATCCATTTTCGCACATCTCTAGATTTCCCTAATCTTCCTGAGGAAGTGCAGGGTGAATTTTTGAATTTGCAAAATGATTCCTCCGCAAGTGATTTATACCAAGAAGAACCGTTAACTCAATTTGGTGTGCTGTGCGTTGCTCATATCCGATAATTTCTGAGCTTTCGTGTCAAATGTTTACGCCATTTGCATCCACACTTACCTGCGTGAAGTTCGATTTCAACTCTTTTGCAGATTAAGACAAAAGCCAGTAATAAATTAGATGTCTAATATGACATGCGGTTGGCTTTGACCAATATTCAGCCAAGAATAGCCAAACTTGTCAGTCAAATTCAACCTCAATCATACTTTTCATAATCAGTATTTGTTAAAAAGATATCAATTTTAATTTCAAGATATATTTTTTCATTCATTATTAATTTTTCTATTGGTCAAACATGGCGGATGGTGGGGGGGTCGCGAAAACTTTTGAAAAATCTAAAAGGGGTCGCGATTAAACAAAGGTTGGGAACCACTGCTCTAGAGTAAAAACGACGTCAAACGAAATCTAAATTGCTGCAGGCAGCAGAGCAGATGCAATTTGCTTTGATATATATGTATGAACACATGTACATGGAGACAGATAGATGAAAAACATAAGACATATTTTAATCTCTATTTACAGAGCCAAATTTCTTAATACTCTTTAGCTTAAAAGAAGGGGCCTTCAAATATATAATGTTGAGCAAGAATTTAGATATTTAAACATTTTATTTTTTTAAATGACAGCAATGTACTTTCGAATACAGAAATTTCGTTTAGTATGCAAGCTACCATTTTAATTGAATTATTAAACTATGTGTCGATAGTAATAATGTGAAAAGTACAGAACTTTTAAAATTCTCTCTTTTTGTAGATTTGGTAAAAAGTATTTTATATTAACTAACAATGTTATTAACTAATAATTTTAACGTATTATATTCATTCAAAATGACGGCATATAAATTGTCTTAAATGGTGGCATATAAATTGTCTTAGTGCATATTTAGATTTCCTATTCTTTAGAAACAAAAAGCACTATATGATACAAAATAAAATTTAGTGGAGATAATAAGGTTCAAAAACTTCACCTTTACAAAAATTACGAGCCATTTTTGCTTATTTTTCTCTTAATATTTTCAGTTAATATTTACAATATTCAAGTAATTGATACGGAATGCATAGTAGTTTCAACTCAAGTGTTTTGAAAGCGAAATCATGCTGTTTTGGGAATCAAAAGTCGATAATTATGAAATATTCTTCTTTCATGTTTCTGCTTTAAATTATATCAAGTAGCATAAACATTTCAAAAAATTCTATTAATATTTCATCTGCAATAATAAATGAAAAATTAGACGCATTATTACAAGTATCTCGTAATAATGTATCTAATTATTACAAGATCCTCTCTAAGAACCTCTTACTCCTCTTACCTCTCTAAGACCTGGTTACTCTAAGAACCGTGTCATTAAAAAAAAAAAAAGACACGGCTATCTTAGAGGTCTATTTGTAAAGAATGTTTTAAGAGTTACTCTTTTTCTGTTCCAACTAATGGAATTAAAAAAATAATAATAAAATAAAATAAAAAACTGTAATTTTAATTGGGAAAAAAGTTTAATGTAAAAAACTGTTTTAGATATTATTTTTGAAACCCCTATTCGAAAGTTTTTTTATGCCTGAATTTTTTTCAAAAAAATGTGTGAAATGTGTGTACGTGTTGGAGGGGGGGGAGGAAGGACGGGTAGAGGGTATTCACCAAGAAAATTCTGGATTCAATATTTGTACTAGTCGGCAAAAGTAGATAAAGATGTTTTTTAAGCCAAATCGATTAAATTTTAGATTATAATTTGATGTTCGATACTTAGAGGATAATTATAATGAAATGCTTTATGACGAACAGCTTTTATATTTTGTTTCTCTGTCTAAAAGATGTTTCTTTGTTTTCAATAGCAACAGAGAATGCTTTTTTTAAAAACTGTTTTATAAAATTATTATAGTCAACAAGTTGATCATAATAAGAGCAGTTTTGTTGAGCTTTATTATTATTATTTTTTTCTTTAGAAACTTAACTTGGCTTCATACCGAACCATTGTTATAGTTGAAAGAGAACTAAAGAGAATGTTGTCAAAAAACATGCTTAAAGACAACAATAGCAACAAAAAAAGTTTTTTTCCCCCGTAACAAAGTATTAAAGAATTCATGAAATCGCCGTTTTGTAAGTAATGTACTTGTACAGATTCTCTTTATGTTTCCGAAATCATACTTTTAAAAGAATTTTCAATCGCTCTATATGATACGTACTGTTTTTCTTAACTTCTTACTATATGGCGATGGTATAAAAATGAGTGGCATTTTGCAAAGCGTTATCAGTTTTAGGATGCAGTTGAGATCAGTGGCTCTTAACCATCGTGAATCCGCAGCCCTGTTTAACACTTTCGATCATTAGTGGAAAAGTGTTGGCTTCGATTCGCCTGTCCCTGTTCTAAATAAATAGACATCGATTGCTGTAAAATTTGTAAATGTCATTGATACGAAGTATATTATGTGCTTTAGGGAAAAGAGTGTAAATACCGTGAATAGTTCTTTTACAGAGAAACACGAAAGTCTTTCAAATCATAAAGGTCTGTGGGCTGGGTTTGCTTTAACCTGTTTGCTTGCGTCATTGCAAAGACGTAACGGCAGCGGTTCCCTTTTTGCTCCCATCGGCAAATGTTTTTTGAATGCGGGCTTGTGGCCCCATTATATTCTAGCATTTTGTGCTCTAGCTCAAAATGCTTGATTATAATGGCAGTATTCAAAGACCCAAATCTGGAAGCAATGATGAAAGCAGACAAATCGCTGATGCGATGGAACTTATCCAGGGTGCGAACTGAACATTTTCTCCTGGGGGGGACATTTGAAAGAAAACATTCTCCAGGGGGGGACACTTGAAAATGAAAAGGAGGGAAGGTGCAAATGCTTTACTCACATGATATTACTTGACAAATGCAGTCGCCGACACGTGTGGGAAATGACTTATATTCAAACTAAAGTCATAGATTGTTTGTTCTATGGAATCACAGATACACAAGCTACATACAATGTACCTGTATTGGAAGCCACCCTTGAGGGTTCTAGCTTAGAAAAGAGACGAGATTTTAAGGCAGTCGCCTTAGAGTATAGTAACAAACGATAACATACAACCGACATTTTGAGTTCTTGACTTCAATCCCAAATCTTCACTCACCAGTTTAACATTTCTTCAGCAGGAGATAAATAGTATCCCTGGCAGGGATCAATTAATATTTCTCTAGCCAGGGATATTACATTCTTCAGCCGGGGACGATCCCCGGCATCCCCCCCCCCCCGTCAATTCGCACTCTGAACATATCTGACTCTGGCTGTATTGCTTACAAAACTTTTCCAACTCTGCAATAACTCCAGCTCTAGCTGCTTGGTCCTGCTTTTAACCCTTTAACGCGCAGTGTTCCCGCTCTGGGATCTCCAAACTCTGACGTTTTGACTGTTGCAAGTCACGAAGAATAGATTTGATTTCTATAAAAATAGTTGCGGGTGACATAGTTCCACGAGAATCCTTTATTTTTCAGCACGTCATTTCCCGTCAAAAAATGGTCACGATTCTTTTTAACAGCATTGACATCTGCTGAAAAATGGAAGAATGCGAGAACAGCTGGATTAGATTACTATTTTGACCACAGCTGGCTGTCGTCAAAAAAGAGTCTCTAGATCTGTGGCACGCGATGAACGTTTCGATCGTCCGCCATCTTGCTGGAAGTTAAGTCGAGCGATGGCAACGGCTGCCCTTTTTTCAGCATTGGGAAAGGGTTGCGCCTCAAAGGGTTAAGCAAAGTAGAATTTTTAAATAATTTATTTACTATTAGAATTGCAGTTTAGATGAGAAGAATGAAGTTTAGGGCCGACTTCTCTCTCTCACTTCGGTTTCAAGGAACAAACGTTTTCTCGCTCTGCAAGGGAAGACCTGTATAAAATATACAGTTCGAGTATAGAGTCTAAATGAGACCATCTCATCTAGATACGCAAGTTTCCATTACAATATGCCGTGTTTATAACTAATACAGAATTAAATTTTCTTTATCAAATAATTTCAAAATGATGTAATAATTAATTCAAGTTTTAAAATATTATTTTGAAGTTTATCTATAATCTCATACAATTTTATTTTACTGCGATAAAATGTGTTATCTACAGTTATCTACAGTAGACTATGTATTTAAAACTGAATTTTAAAAGTGTTGTTTTATAAAATTAAAAAATCACTAGTTTATAAAACATTAGCACACTTGGAGAAATATCGTTATTCGACCATTAAATTTGTGTGTTTCTTCATAATGTCTGATTTATCTATGCATGTGCCTGTTCTGGCCAGAGACCGATTTGCAGAGATGGGGGCCCAGGGTAAAAGCTTCATTGGAGACACTCTCTTTCTCTTACAAAAACTTTTTTATACCATACAAAACAACTTATATGCATACAAAGAAGGATGTTATAGCAGCATAAAAATGATAGTTTAATCAAGATGCGAAAGGAAATACAATAGTTTGATAATAATAATATTACGTAGGATAATTTCAATTATATTATTTAATTTTCAATCGTTCATTTCATTCCGTATTTTTCAAGTAACATATTCCGCACTATTTTCGTTTTTATTTTCCAAATGTTTATATCAGAGCATTTATTTACAGTGGGATAGATCTTTACTGTGCTTCACTTAGAAAGCTATTCCCTTTTATACGCTCCGATTTAAAATCAGCTCTGTCGTTTCCCCGCGATCAGCGCACATCACTACATAGGCCAAGCCTAAATGATAAGTTAGCACTGGATAATTCCCTGAGACTATACCGTTTGGCTAAAAAACATGTGGATACAAATTCTAGCTCTATGAAATAGTATTAGAGTAATTATTATTACTCTTATTTTTCATAAAATGAATTCCCCTGTCTCTTATTTTAAATTAAAATTTTTAAATTTTTAAATTTAAAGGATAATTTGGGGGTCCGGGCGCTTGCCCCGAATCCTCTGCAGGAAATTAGTCCCTGGTTCTGACAAGCCAAGGTACCTAGTATAGAATACTTAAAAAAAATCTGTTTTCTTCTTGTTTTCTTAACTATGAATATGAGAAATACGAATCCGCACGAAAAAAGAAAATGGTTTGTTAAATTTAACAAGATTTTGTTGGTTCAAGAAAAATTTATTTGGCCGCTATTTCAACCGAATAATTTTGTTGCTTTCAAAAATTGTTTTGTTAAATTAACAAACTGTTTCATTGAATAAACAAAAATTTCTTTGATTAAAAAAATCCATCAAACCAACCAAAATTTCGTTGAATCAACAAAACATTTTTTTGTGCGTTTTATTTTTTTTAAATATATTTTTTAGATTAATTACTGATGCTCAAATGACGAAATTTTTCTTTTATGAATATATTAAATATAATCTATAATAAGCGCAAATGCAAAAATCATGTCTTTTTAAAAGTTTAAAGAGAATTCGGAATTTAAAAGATACTCTAAAAAACATCACTAAAAACATTAATCATTTAGCAATTTTAAAAAAATGTACATTTACTTACGTTATAACTCTTTTCGTAAAATTTAAATGTGATTAGTCAGACTCGTATGAATACAATTACATTTCCTAGATGCTAAAATTTTATTCTAACGATTGAAAACTGTTGCGGCAGAGGAACACTTTTTATTTAGAATATATTTCTTTCGATGGAATAAATGAATCGAAATTCTTTCGATGAATTAAAAATTAAAATGACTTTGGAAAGCCGTTGAGCCGTTGTAGAATAATTGTAACCTCAACTTACTTTTATCTATTATTTATAGTTACATTTATCGTACCTTTTAAAAAAATGTGTTTATGCAGATATTTAAAAAAATTAATCAAGATAAATAACGATAAAAAGCTCTACGAAAGCCTTTTATAGCCGTTTTGATAATATGATCATTTTACTTTTTAAAACCGTTTTTTAACAGAAGAAATTAATGTGTGATTTGTGGTATTTGAAGGTTAAATGCTTAATATCATGTATTGATAAATATACAAGAAAGGTATAAAAACATAATATAATATTTGATAAAGAAAAATATACATGTCTTTCTGCTTGAATATTAAATTAATGGCTTTCTTCGATACAAGAGCGTTGCAGCTAAATCATAAATAAAATTTATTTTAAAAAGTCCTACGTTTGAAAGAAATGATTAATAAAATTATCTTCTCTTCGCTAAAATTTTATATTTATCATAAGCACACTCAGTTTTTAAGTATTTTAAACAAATTCCCTCGATTGTTTTATTTGGTTGATTTACACCCCGATGAGTAACCACAAAGCAGTTGCACTATGCGTTAATCCCTCATAACCACACCTCTAATTAGCTACATTGTTTTTGTACACAAAGGAAAAAATTAGAAAATAAATATCATCAATTTAAAAAACAGGATCAACAATAATATGCAGGCATATCTCTTTCTTTTTTTTTCCAGTCACACTAAAGAATACGCGAAGAAGGAGATAGTTTTCTGAGTTTTAAAATATTTTAGCTACATTTTGTCTAACAAAATGCTACACGGCATAGCTTCACCCATCAGCTAATTAGCTATCCGAGCAGGAAGTTATAGAATGTCCTGACGCCAACCGGTAGAAAACATTCCCTTTATATAAGACGTTATCCAACAAACCAGAAATAGAACATTCAAAAAACGATACTTTATTTTTTTAATGTCACATCAAGGTGTTTTATTTAAGATTATATTTTTTTAAAATACAATCCTGAAGTTTAAAAAAAGTGTTAGAAAACAGTTTTTCTGGAAAGGAAAAAAAGAGAAAAGGGTTAATCAGAAAACATTTCTTTTTGTGACAACTGAGGAACTGTGTAACAATTTCAGAAATCGCTAACATGTACAAGTAGTAACAGCAATAAACCGATTTCGCTCTGTCTGTATAAATCAGTGTCTGTGATTGGCTGAAAAATCCTGTTCCTTTTATTTTGAGAGCTAAAGGGACTATAACCTTTAACTCTTTGAGGCGCAACGCACAGCCAGCTGTCGTCAAAAAAGGGTCTCTAGATCTAGGGCACGCGTTGAACTTTTCGATCGTCCGCCATCTTGCTGGTAGTTAAGTCGAGCGATGGCAACGGCTGCCCTTTTTTCAGCATTGGGCAATCGATCCAGCTGTTCTCGCATTCTTCCATTTTGCAGCAGATGTCAGTGCTGTTAAAAATAATCTTGACAATTTTTTTACGGGCAATGACGTGCTAAAAAGTAAAGGATTCTCGTGGAGCTGTGTCACCCGCAACTATTTTTTTTTTATAGAAATCCAATCTATTCTTCGTGACTGGCAACAGTCAAAACGTCAGAGTTTGTTGTTCCCAGAGCGGGAACACTGCGCGATAAAGGGTTAAAAAATGATTTGAGCTATTACATTCAATTTAAAACAAACTCATTAACTTCTTGCAGTTTCCTAAATATCGGAGATATGCAGGAGAAAATGCCTGGGGCTTCATAATCTGTATGCACTTAATTTATTACTTTATTTTAAAAGAATTAAGAAAGTAAAAACTTCCGATTATCAAACTGAATTCCTAATGAGCCCACGCAAACTCCTGTTCATTATAACTTATGAGTCAAAACTTTATAAGATTTCTAATTTTTATGCAGGGTGACCCAAAGAGATGGTAACACGCTTTAATTCTTTATCTATTAAAGATAAGTGGGTAATGTAAATTGAAAAAAATGTTCAAAATAAAGTACGAAAAAAAAAATCCCTTTTCTTTCTACTGGCTGGGTCAACGGCCAACTGGAGGCAGAGGCATGACCCAGGTAGCAGATGTTGGTCATTTCATTATGGAGGAGCCTATTTGGCAGACCAACGTTGCCCCCTATGAATGGTGTCCTAATTTTCACTCATTATAGATGAGAGACCTAGAACCTGTAATCGGCACCCCCAGAGGTTATCCTTTGAACATGGAGGACATTGGAACCGCTAACAGATTTACGTGCACCAGTTTTCGTTAGCGTACACGGTTCCACAGCAGTCAAGCTAAGATAAGTTTTACCTTCCCAAGCACTGGCCTAGCCGTTGCTGCCTCAGTTTCCGTTTCTTATGGAAACGCAGCTTAGCGATTCGGACACTACGGGACGACTAAGAAAAAATGGCTCTCGTTCATTTTCAAAAAGTTACACTTTTTAAATTTGTATACGATTTCTACACAAAGAAGTTCCCTCTTAGTAAAATGTGTCCCTTACACAAATGAAGTGATGCACGAAATTTGAGTACTGTATCCTAAAAAGTGTCAGAGATATGTAGAAATATATATTCTGGCCTAAACCACTTTTCAATGGCTTTCGAAGGGAAAAGAGTGTCGGATAATCACGTTTCAGGAGTCGTGCAGAAAAAATAAAAATAATTGTAGCAATAAATATGTTATTAAAAGTCAAGTACAGTTACTGATTATCTTTGTCTAACGATATCTCTGAGATTTACTTTGATGAGAAGCTGAAATTTTGTACATCACCTCATTAGTGTATGGGTCACATTTTACTAACTGGAAAATTATGTACGGCGGTCGTGGATGAATTTAAAAAGTGTAACTTTTTGAAAATTAACGAGACGAATATTTCCCTAACGTACTCTTTCTCCTTCCTTATTTTGAACATTTTTTCAATTAACATCACCCATTTATTTATGATAAATAAAGAATTAAAGCGTGTTATCCCCTTTTTCGGATACCCTGTATATTTAAAGATGAAAAATTATTCAAATATCATTTGCATTAGTTTTTTTTTTATATAGAGCATATTTCTGGCCATAATTAAAAAATAATTACTTCTGTTAGATTTAGAGTGAAGCAGCAATTTTCCGATAAAAAAGAATTATTATTTTTTAATTGAAACTACCGCGGCATATATGTTAACATAGGATTACTTATCGTTTTATTTAGTTGTACTCCGATTTTTTACGTATTTACTCCGTTTAGTTAGTTGTAACGTGCCTTTTAAAGACAAGTGTAACAAACACTTTTAATTTAATTTACGCCAAAATATTTATTTACATGGTATGCTGTACTTTAATCCATATTATCGTAACAAATCTTTCTTATTTAAATCACCCATGGTTCGGCAGAAAAAAATTGTTTATTTATTTTAGTCTCGCCAGCGTATAATCTCGCGGAGCTATTTAAAATTACACAAATTGGGAATACGACTTAAAATTTGTGACAAAATTTGTTAATTACACCCTTTTTAATTTATGACTTCATGTTTTTGACTATCTTGAAAGAAATATCGAGTAGTTGGTTGTTTTAACTAGTAGTTTCTAACAGAGTAATATTAAAATTTATTATGATGTTGAAAAAAAAAGGGTACCTATTATTATGAAAAACGTAATTCTACGTTTAAAAAAATCTCCATGTGTGTATTTTAAACTGAAAAAAAGCTCCATGTGTGTAATTTAAACTGAAAGTTTTTTATATTGTGAAACTAGTAAATTTGGTTTAGAATTAATGTATAAAAACATATTACTCGAAAAAAGTTTAACAGGAAGCCTTTAAATATTTGAAACAAGTTAATTCCTTAAAGTCATGAAAGAAATTATACGAAATATCCACCATTAGCAACGCGTTAAATCCAGAGCTACAGTGTTAAAACTGTACGGTACTCACCTCATTCTTTAACAAAATTTATATTTCTACGACGTTAAACTTAATAAATTAGCGTAATTTCAAAGAATTAATTTAAAGATTAATTCTATTTACAAGCTTATGAGTCTTGCCTCAGAAACAAGTAATGACATTAGGTATGTAAAAAATGGGATATTATGTGTTTCCCAAAAAACTAATTAAACTCTCGAAAGCAGTTTAATTAGATTAAATAAACCTTTCTACTTCAATTAAATTGAATTTTCTCAAATTAACTAAAGTCTTCTGGTTTATTGTGTTTTTGTTAAAATAAACAGTTTCTGGTTTCAATTAGTAGTTTTAGTGAATAAAAGGTCCCACAAGAATGCTTTACTGGCTCGTTTTCTCAAATATGATACGGAGAGGGTTTTTTCCTTTTAAAATGTTTGTACGCAGAAATACTCAGAAATTTAATTCGAAATGAAGGAAGAACTGAAAAAAAAAAAAAAAAAATTTCTAGCTCTCGGAAGAAATAGATGAAACTTTATACATGAGAGTTTTTCTTTGAGCTGTTTAATCTTCTTACAGTTTATTTCGTCTTGATTTAAAATGTCAAGAAGGATAAAAGATTAAAAGATGCTCAGCAAGGACTAAATGGCTTAAGAAACCAGCAATTTGTATATATTTTCAGCGTTGCTTTTCTAATTTTAGTAGATATTTTAAGTATTTGAGAGAGAAAAAATATATTTCTAAATTTTAAATTCAGTGAAACAATAATTTGACAAAAGCGTTCTTTTTTTTTCCTGACATTCGAAAAGTTTGCTGCAGATTTATGTTTCACAAAACTATCGCAGAATTGTACTCGGAAAATACAAAAGATTAAACAAATTTAATTAACACAACATGGCAACAGTAAAATCGAAATATGTTTATTTAAGTAGCAAAAATAATGTAAAGTCACTTTTAAAATTTTCAAGAAACAGCCACCCGAATACTAAGAAGAATTTAAAAAGTCTTTTGAGACGTAAATTCAAACATAAGCTTTAAGGAGAATGGTTTAGAAATTTCAGCAAAAATTTGCTCTTAAAAAAATGTAACTTTTGCATCTGTAATCTAACAATGGATTAGATTACTGATTATAAACTTTGAAGTTACTTAGCCTTTTTCTTTTTGCGCCTTCTTAGCATCATTTGTGAGCTAAAATCTCTTTATTTTCGAGAGACTTCCTTAGATAAATAACAAATATTTGCTTTTATATTGAACAATGAAATGATACCGAATCGCCTTTCGCGATAGTTGTTTAACTTTGCCAATTTAAAACGAGTGGAAGGGGGGTGCATACCTCTCTGTTGTAAATGTTTTTTAATCTACTAACATTGCAATGTATATTTAAAGCAATTGTCTCGTCTGTACTAAATGCATGCTTGATTTTATCTCTTTGTAGTTTAAATTAAATGAACTTTTTTCAAAAATCACGATTCACGTTCAAGCTGAGCTAAATCAACAGTTGTTTGGTTTGCGAAACTTTTATTTTAATTTAAATAGAGAAATGGAATGACTGTGTAGCGAAATTATACAAGTGCGCGCCCCGTATATCTTGTTGTGAAGCTTTTTTTGTTTTTAATAATAAAGACAAACTCCGAAGATTCGTCAGAAGGATATCAAAAGGGTTCAGTGTGTAAAATGCGCCACGAAATGTTAAAACTTTATTTTAAGCATTTAAATTCCATTTAAAACATTCTTTTTCTTTTTTTCAGTCTGACTAATACATTTCTAATATGTTTTCTAAGTTGGGAATCTAGGAAATATGTAAAATTTACCAATTTCATGGATATGATTTTCATTGCATATAAAGTATAACTGAAACTAGCTAAAGAAAGTTTGAAATAATCATAATCCTATAGAATCAAAATATTTACTAAACCAAATTTCGCTTCAGCATCTTTATTGGAATCAAATTTTTAAAAGTTTCATTTCATAACGTTGATTTTTAACAAAGCAGTTTCAGGTAAAAGTTTGTATTGGGAAGTTTATAAGAATCACAAATACAATTCAATTAACCCTTTAACGCGCAGTGGTACCGCTCTGGGAACACCAAACTCTGACGTTTTGACTGTTGCCAGTCACAGAAAATAGATTTCATTTCTATAAAAATAGTTGCGGGTGACATAGCTCCACGAGAACCCTTTACTTTTTAGCACGTCATTTCCAGTAAAAAAATGGTCAAGATTATTTTTAACAGCACTGACATCTGCTGAAAAATGGAAGAATGCGAGAACAGCTGGATAGATTGTCCAATGCCGAAAAAAGGGCAGCCGTTGCCGTCGCTCGATTTAGCTACCAGCAAGATGGCGGACGATCGGAACGTTCATCGCGTGCCACAGATCTAAAGACCCTTTTTTGACGACAGCTGGCTGTGCGGCACCGCCATCTTGCTGGTAGTTAAGTCGAGCAATGGCAACGGCTGCCCTTTTTTCAGCATTGGAAAGGGTTGCGCCTCAAAGGGTTAAGACAGGTGTTTAAATGACTAGAGGCGCTTTTTTAAAGTTGTTCCGCGAGAAAGCAACACGTCACGTGGTTTTTGATCAGTTTAAAAATAAATAAATAAATAAATAAGGGGATTATTCAATTGAAAAAGAAGGAGGGGGTGGGGAACAGAAAAATATACATTTTATTTCCGATTGTTACTATGCGGGCACTTTTACGAACTGTAAACTTGGACTATGAAAAATATGTGAAATATACAAAAACTATAGGAACAAAGTAGGTTAAATCACGGCAAAATTACTTAGTTTCTTAAGCCTTTAACAAATTTCATAACTCTCACAGGTTTACTATATTTTATATACATTGCACCGTGACATTTTGTCATCCTTCCCCACTCCAGTATGCTAGATTTATAAAATGTTCAATACTGGCATGATTTTTTAAAAGAACATTCTCGAAGTTTTTCTTTGTGTTGAAATGTCTAACGTTTGTCTATTCATTATATTATTTACATATATAAGGCTGTTCTTTTAAGAAATCATACAACTTTTGAACAGTTTTTTAAAGAATTCAATTGCGCTAGAGACTTAAAAAATTTTAAATTTGTCTTTACAAGTTGTATACTATGAACTATTACAACAATGAACCAGTGAGAGTTATGAAACACTCAGAAAAAAAAAAAAAAACCACACAGGTAATTGCTCAGCCCATTTTTGAAGGCGATTTTTGTGCTTATGAATTTTTTCTTTAAAGTTGCACGAGACATAACCCATTCCTGTTCGTAAGAGTCCATAGTGCATAGGATTATTACTATTTACACTATAGAAGCACTATTAATATTTTTGAGTATTTAACATGATTAATTTGTTTTCAAAGCTGTTCAAAAGTCCTGCGACGACGATTGCTCTTCCGGTAGAACAAACACCCTTAACATTTTTAAGACTTTACAGCCTTTGTACTTAGAATTAAATAGCTTGTATTTGTAGAATTAGTAGTCTCATGCTTTCCTTATTCATTTATTATTATTTCTTTTTCCTTCTTTCGTTTTAGATGTCAGTGCTTGTACAACACGCCATTTCATAAGGAAAATAAATAAATGAAGTAAAATGTAAAGCGATTGAATGTTTAGATAAGATGGCTCTAATGAGATCAGGCCGTAGTTATTTTGGCTCGGACATGAGATGTTTTTGTTATTTCCACCATTGCTATTGCAGTTAGTAATAATGCTGTTATACTAATTTAAAGATGAGACACAAATATTTGAAATTAAATAATATTTTTAAAATTAAATTTTCAAAATGTTTAAGTAACAAAGTATTATAAGCTAATAAATGAAATGGAATAAGCTTTCTCTTAAATTAAACGATAGTAACTGAAAAATCAACAAATACTTAAGCAAATCGGCAGATTTAATTAATGACTAAGTTGAATTTTTAACATCTGAATTATTGCCGTTACTAATGCAAGTCAAAGGTAGGGTTCACCTCAAAAGCTGAAAAATATAGAAAAACTTGCTCAATGTTTTTATTTATTTTTTTAAAGAAACAATGAAAGTTTTATTTATTTTGTTAATCACCATGGCAATAGTCTTTGTAAGAAAAATATTATTTAGGAAAATTTTACTAAGTAGGACTTTTTATATTTCATAATAATTTTAAAAATATTCTATATGTTTTTATTATACTACGTACTGCGTTAGTAATAAGCTTCCCCCAATAAATAAAATAAAGCTTTACATACATGCTCCTTTAAAAAAAATTCTTGAAAGTTGAACAACATTTTCTAGATTTTAGATATTTTAGGAATGAAATTTGTCAAAAAGTTTTACGTCCTTTGTCTTTAAAATGTAACTTTTTCTTTTACGTCCGGGGGAAAAAAAAAGAAAGAAAGAAAAGAACAGGAAGAAGAAGAGGAAATCTTAAACTGAAATCTCTTTAGAAATATAACAGATTAGAGATAGATTTTATTTTTCAAAGTAAATGCTTTATTTTTTTTATTTATTTATTTTATTTTATTTTATTTTATTTTCAAATCCGATTTAGGTGCGGCATTGGCAAAAAGTAAGTAAAAGATCAGGAAATATTTTTATGAAATTTGATGACTTTTTGCGAATTTCTTAAAAAGATGTTACAACAAAAAATATTCCAAAATACGATAGTTTTAACCCAAAAACGTTATTTTGAACAGCGTTGGAGATTTATTAACTGCTTTGAATGAATTGAGTAGCAGTATTTTTTTAAACTTTATTACTCAGAGTGATTTGAAAAACCATTTTCTCCTTTAATCGATTTTTTAAACTTATAAATAGGGTAAGGGGAGGAGGAGCTATTGGAAATAAAAGCAGAGTATAGAGTGCGCAAAGTAAGCAGCAATCGGTTTGCCCGTCCAGCGTACAGGGATCGATATTTCCCCTTTTCCTTTTCTGGTTTTGTCCGTATTTTTAATTTTTGCAAAGAAACTGTTTAGTACTAATACTTTTCAATAGATGGCTGAGTTGTCCATCTATTGCAGATAAGTGGAAAAGGTAACTGAAGGCTACTGAAAGGCTACTGAAAAGGTTTTCCTCCTAAAAAAAAAAAAAAAAAAAAAAAAAACCCAGGAATTTCAGCTTCAGGAAATTAGTACTTGTGGATTGTAACAACAAAATATGACTGTTCTGTCAACATTTCTTGTAAAAAATTGACCAATTAAGGAGATAAGTAATTTACATTGGCCGCATGAACACTATTTTCACCATTCGCTCTTTATGTCTTTTTATCTACATCCTTATACGTAAAAACATAATCAACGCATGAAAAAATACTCCTTCTTTGATAATTTTTTGATGATAAAATTTGAATATAAGAGACAAGGAAATACTTGTTCAAATTATGATTAGCTAATAATGTTTAATTCACAAATGAACATGTTTTCACTCTTGAGGTTTAAAATTCATTGGCGTATGAATAGTATAGCACATTTCACTTTATAATAAAAATAACGAGAAATGAAGCAGCAGTTTTTGCTACGAAATGTTGTAAAAAAAGACCTGCGATTTAAATATATACAGGTTGCCAAGAAAAGTAAAAAGACTACTTTATTACCTCGTTAATTTTCAAAAAGTGAAATTTTTTAAATTTTTATATAGCACACATAGAAAAGTTTCCCAATTAGTAAAAATGTGCTCAATGCACTAATGAGGTGATATACGAAGTTTCAACCTTTCATCATAAAACGTCCCACTGGTAATTTTAAACAAATATTGCCCTGTGCTGGCTATGCATGAATTTGAACGTAAATGTCTATTACTGGAAACAATTATTATTATTTTCGTAATTTCAGTATGGACCCCTGAAACGCGATCATCCGACACGATTACTTCGAGAGCCATTGAAAAGCGGTTTAAGTCAGCATATATTTATCTTCATATCTCTGACACTTTTTAGGATATATTTCTCAAATTTTGGCATCCCCTCTTTAGTGTATGAGGCACATTTGACTAACTGGAAATTTTTCGTACGTGGTCGTATACAAATTTAGAAAGTGTCACTCTGAAAATGACCGAGAGGAATTCTTTCTTTACGTGGTTTTTTTCTAGCTTATTTTGAACCTTTTTTTTTACAATTAACATTATCTGCAATACATAAAGAATTGAAGGTGTTACCATCTTTTAGGGACACCCAGCAGATTGATGCAAAGCGGTTTTTATCAACAGGAAAATTCATGTAAAAATATATTCGTGTCATTAAGTTCCGTTTTATCAGGAAGCATCAGATATAGATTTTAAATGCATTACTCGTCTGCGCTATGTGCAAACAGAACGATGCCAACTTCTAAAATACACAAGAGGAAAGTTATTTTCCGAATAGCAACCGGGGCATTTTCTCTCCCATTCCACAGTTGTGGGAAAAGTTACTTCTCCATCCTCCAAATATTGACGAGACGAGTGAAATTAGTTCGCAAAGCCTACTTTTTTATTTTGTTTTATTTAGTTTTGAATTCTAATATCCGGTCAATTGGATCAATCCGGTCTCGGTGAGGAGGAGAGAAGCAAAGGTGGTGGTGGTGATGGCGGGGGAGGGGGGATGATCGGGTGATATTAAAAGGCGGTTGATTTGAGGGTCGGACGGAGTGTGGAAAAGTGTTTACTCAAAGTCTGCAAGTGCAGTTTGCGATTTTATAACTAGGTGTTTGGAAAATTAAATTTGATTGAATTTTAATATTATCGTGCAAAGGGCTACTAAAACCAGTTCGTTCAAAATTTTTAAAGATTGTAATTGTTTAAAATCAATTTATACGTAACATGGATATAGCGGTACCTCTAATTAGACAGAGTAATGTGCAGCTGTTGTAGGCTTAATATATATATATATATATATATATATATATATATATACAGGGTGAATCTAAACTCTTGGCCAAAACTTTAATGGGTAAAAGGGCCCATAATAAGGAATCAGAATCACAAAGCAATGAGGGGTCGGTAACGACGTCTTCATGTACGTGTTAATAATCACTTCAGAAAAAAGTGCCGAAACAACAGTTCACTTTCCGAACATTGTTCGTCAGAAACTAATGTATTTTTCTCCGAAAACAGAAGACTAAAAAGTTTATTTTATTTCATGGATGACATTTTTGGTGACGAAATCCCGGCCCGCTTACAAATCCACGTCAGAAGGACAACACAAGGGAGGTTGCCTCCTTGGGGGTGGGGTGGGGGTCTTTCTGAGGGGTCATACCCCGTATTTACGCTAGTTTCGGAGAAAACCACGGAAAACTCCGAACAGTTAGGTCGACAGCCGCGCGATGGGACCCGAACCCGGGACCTTCACACTTCGGCTATCTACCATTTTCATTGACTTAACCACTGTGCCATGGTGAGGCCAACATTTAGGTTTTAAGGTTTGCTTCAAAGTATAAACATATACGGATAGAACCTACCGACGAATTCCTGTTTTTTTTTTTTTTCTTTTTTTTCCCGACGGTGAACAGGCCCGTGAGAGCGGAATGGCAAAATATAAACGGTTGAAACTGTGCAAGTCGGGATACGATCAAAACTGGTACAGATACAGATGCAGTGACATCCGACCGCTCTGTATGTAATCACTCACAGTTTTCTAAATACACTTGACGAGCGAGTTATTAAAATCCTGGGGCGCTCAAGTAGCAGAGTGCTTTTATGCTATTGTGTACCGATACATTGGACATAATGAGTTGAAATGAACGTAAAAGATTCGTTCTTTTCTGGCGCTCTCCAACAAAATTGAAAAGTATTTATGATTTCGGTTTGAAATCATATTCAAGTCCATTAAACGTTTTCAATGGGAACTGTTTAGAGTACTTCAACGAACTCAGCAACCAGTGCAGCAACTACGATTGAATGAAAAACAAACCTCTCGTATAATGTATTTTAATGAAGAATTCTGATTTTAAGCATCAAAAAATGGTATTAAATTCAAGTTTCATATGTGATTGTAATTAATTGAATTTTTTAAAGAATTTTTTTTTCCGACTGCATACTATGATGATGAAAGATAATTTATTAGTCTTTTTTAATTAAAAATTATGTAAAAATTCCTATAAAATCACCTAATGTATCTTTCTTTTTCGTCGTACTTAGAACAAAAAAAAAAAAAAGGTTAAATGAATGTTTTGTCATTTGAAAAATGATAAAATAATTTATGACAAGTATAATTATCGATGCAACAGTTTTAATATTATTTTACGAACATTTTCGTGATTCACTATTTCTTTAAAAAGTTCTGTTAAAACCTGAAAAATTACTTTACGCATTCAGAAAAAAAAGTTTTCTTTTTTAAATTTCTTCTCCATCCGATGATGAAATTATAGCTTTGCTGCAAGCGTAATTACCCTGGGTATTAAGTATTATGTGTTAAAAATTACAGAAAACCGAATAAAACATAAAATTAAAAAAAAAGTTCTATAAATCAAACTTCGAAAGAAAAAAAAAACTCTCCGAGGGGGTGTAAAAATTCATGCTAGTGAACTCCCAGACTAAATTTGGTAGGCCTACCCATACATCTCGGCACTATGCAGCAAAAAGACGCATAAACACATTTTACATTTTGCTTTTATTTTTAAAGATGCTCTTCATCGTAAAAAAGGGGGGGTAGCTTTGCTAGCTCTTTCGGATGTGCTAACGCAATAACTCATAAAATTAAGTTCTAAGGAAAATGGTTTAAAAAAGGAGGTACTTGATCGTCTTATTTGATTTAACGAATCGTTTTCATCGTCACAAGTGCAACGTTGTGCCACAGCATTCAAACACATGTGCCTGGCAGCAACGAAGTGCACAGACATGGAATCGCTGCCATCGCGAATTCGCAAAGAAGGCAGCGATCAGGTTAATTATTCGTTAACCAGAAGCTTCTGCACTGTGTCGGAAAGCGCTTTTTAATTTGATGCATTCGGCATGCTTTATATCTCTTGTTAAGTTTTAATAAAAACAATATCTCCCCGCCGCACTTAATATTAAAGTAAATATATCGAGAGAAACTTGCGTTTGTTGGCAAGGCTGAAATGAATTTTTCCCACGCAGACAGCACAAGAACACAGCATAAATACAAAAACGTCCAAAATGTAGGTCGATAGTATCCAATCTGGGGCAAATATCCAGCGAAATCCGACTGCTCCATAAACACTCCAGTTTTCGGGATACTCGGCGAGCGCGTTATTAAAATTCTGGGGCTCCAACAGTAGAGGAGTGTGTTTGTGTAATTGTGTAAGCCATATATTGAAAATGGCAAGGACAGACTTGAAATAAAACGTCAAAAATTGATTTTTTTAAAAATACACTTTCCAAAAAGTATTCATGATTACGGTTTGTTATTATGTTTGCCTATAACTGAACTAAATATGGATCGGTTGCTACGAAATTTAATGTATGCTATGGATGTGTACTACGCCATATACTCTACTGAAACGGGCGTATTTGCGATCATTTATAGTTCTTTTACATTGAACAACAACAACAACAAAAAATTACGTCAGTTTTTCAATCAGTAATTACAGCTATGTATGTAAATACGACTAAAAAAGGTTAATAATAGCGTTTCCCCCGTCGGAAGTTGTGTTAGTAGTATTTATAGCTCGTTTACAGGATGAACAGAATATCTCTCACAGATTTGTCTTTCAGAGTAACAATTAAAATAATACTTAAATATAATACCTAATCTCTAATTTAACCTGTTCGCTCCCTTTTTGTGCCCATTATTGTTTCTCGGAATGTGTCTCCGTGTTGTGCGAGTTTTTGTGTGACTGACAAAAAGTTTCAAAACTTCAGATAAATACTGTAAGAAATAGATTTTAAGCTGGCAAACGAAGGGCTTTTTTTTTAATAAAGTAAGCTGTATACTTGAAATCTTATGGGTACATGTTGTACAGTAGGGGCGTAGCTAGAAAATTTTCATGGGGGGTGGGGGGGGGGGTTACGAATACTGCAACCCATATACAGCGGGAATCTAAACTCTTGGACAAAACTTTAAGAGGTGGTAGGGCACATAATAAGAAATCAGAATCACATAGCAATATGGGGTCGGCAACATCGTCTTCATGTAGCTGTTAATAATCACTTTGGAAAAAGTGCTGAAAAAACAGTGCACTTTCCGACCATTGTCCGTCAGAAACTAATGTATTTTTCTCCGAAAGCAGAAGACTAAAATTCATAGTTTAAAAATTCTATTTTATTTCATGGATGAAATGTTTGGAGACGAGCCTATTATTTATGAAACTTGGTTAAGAAATTAGACGAACACTTCAATACTGTTCACAAAGTGATTATTACCGGGTAAGTGAAAACTGCGTTTTTGATCCCACATTGCTATGTGATTCTGGTTCATTATTATGTGCTCTATCACCCCTTAAAGTTTTGCCCAAGAGTTTAGATTCACCCTCTATATGTATACGTGTGTGTGATAAGGGAGTGAAGAATGTACATTTTGTATGGCAAAAAATTCCTCATGGGGAGGGGGGGGTTGTGACCCCCCCCTAAACCCCCTAAACCCCCTTCGCTACGCCACTGTTGACCAGCTACGATAAACTATACGATACGCGCCTATACGATACATATACACATACCAGAGTTCTTTTACTTCTACTCCAGTGTCTTAAATTAAGGTTACAAACACACACACACACACACAAACTAAAAAAAAGTGTTTAGTGCATGAGAATTTGAAATACTTAATAGCCCATTCTGAAAGACAGGAAATGGTAACAAAAATAGCTTCACAGGAGTTTAATGTAAGCTAATATGGAAATGAGAACAACATCGATCAAAATATAACATGTCAAAGTTCTTTACTGCTTTGCCTAATAAGAGGTGCGGTCACCTCGTACAGCTATACAAGCGTCACATCGAGCTCTCCTCTCATATTGTTACTAAGGATGTTCATCGACGATTGTAGCCATAATCTCCCTCTTCCAAATGCGCCGATTTTAACACCTGAAAGAAGAATTTTCGACATCCAATGGCTCTTCCTAGAACATTCTACAAGTGCTCTATGGGATTGAGTTCTGGAGAGCTCGCTGGACACACTATACGGTGAATACCCTCTTCCAGATAATCGTAGACTTTGTAACTTTAATTTTGGAGACTAGTGTGGGTACATGTTGTAGATTTGTGTTTCCCAAATACTGGTTTCAGCGAGACTTTGCTGCCTGTCCCCATACATCAAAATTTATTAAAAATAAGCAACAGCAAATGTCACTAACAAAATATTATTATTATTATTGTTGTTGTTGTTGTTGTTTTATATGTGGTTTAATAAATGAAGTGCCTATTTATACACTATTTTCTGTTTTGGTAGATGACGGTCCACAAAATATTCTCCCCGTCTTCGCAGGTGGAAATGGTTGAGAAGCACTGTTGCAGATATGAACGTTATTAAACATTTAAAATAATCTGTGTGTTGGTGTGACAGCAATAAATAACTAGTACTTCATTAAAATATCAAGTGTGAGTTCCTTATTCAATTATCATGTATGACAGTTAATAATTTTAACACTAATTTACTTACAACTATTACATACTATTGTAACAGCTCTAAATTTCAAAGGGAATTAATAAACTTTAGAATTTAAGCCAAGTAAGGATTATACATACTACTATATATCTTCTCTTTACAACAAATCTTCAGCAAGCTATAGAAAAAGTCAAACTGCGAATCCTTATAAAGAATAAAATACACTTCAACAGCAATTTATTCAGTTTATGTTAAATTTATTTGCGCAATATTTTCCCAATCTGTAGGATGAATAGAAAAGGTTTCCGATATCGCTCCAGTTTTTTTGTATAGCTTTATTTTTTCGTAACACCAGTGCACGGGCGCAAAACTAAAAATTATGCAGCAATTTCAATGCCCTGAAATTGAAAGAGAACATAATCGAAAAGTTCATAAAATATACTATGAGAAAGGAGGGGAGGGGGGGGGGGTAGAGGATTTCATCTTGATATTCAAATGCCTCTTACTTGTTTGAAGCAGACACCAATATCTCTCGACTGTATCTGCGCGACAAAAGAAAGAACACGCAACAAAAAGGGGGAAAAAATCCTTTTAAATTTTCTCAAAAATCCATCTATGCATTCTCATTGGAGCAAGATTTTAAAAATTTCTTATCATAGAGAAGCTTTGGGGTCATATTGTATAGATGAGAGCACATATTTTGTTTATTTTCCATTCTTTGCGAAAAAAGCTGAAATATTGACCTTCATTTTAACACCGATTCAGTTGTTACGATGGCAGTGCTTTTTTTTTTTTCCCCTCAAAAGAACGGGCGGGAAAAAAGGCTGATATTAAAATCTCTGTTTGATCAGTTAATTAAATCGGGAGGGTAGTAAGTTCGGTAAGGGGAAAAAAAAAGTAGAAATATTTGCATTGCAAAATGAAAGGTGCTCAGTTTCCTATAATACTCGTGGTTCAGGCTCAACATTAATATAAAAGATATACTTAATGCTTTTAAAAATGCGTTTAAAATTGTTTTATGTTTATGAAGATACAGGCTGTGGCGTTTGCTAATAGTTTTCGAAATTTAATTGAATCAGAGCGCTATATATATCTATATATCTATATATCTATATATATATATATCTATATATGCTACGTTGATTCGTAAGTTATGCCTTTTACTATATATATATATATATATATATAAGTACGTTTCGCTGAAATAAAATTGTCTTTATTTACGATTTACTTCTGTACTTCTTAAACAATTATTCAGATGCAAAGACAAATAAAATAAAATCTGCAATTTTATTAAAAGAGAAAGATTTTTTGTATGTTTGACGTAATATAACTGTAATTGACCGCCTACTTCTTTGACAGAATACTTCACTAGGTATTCACACTACCGAAAAATAGGCCTGTCTGATCTCGCAAAAAAGTCGCAAATCCTTAAATCGCAAAATCCCTGTGTAAAAGAGACAAAAATGTCCGCCTCGTCTCACATAAAAGCTGGACATCTCGGTCTGATATTTCATCCATCCCTATATTATTTATCATTTCTGGAAATCAATTCTAATTTTTATATTACTACTAGCTGAAGTACCCGTTCTTCGCACGGGAATGAATGGACTTTTTTTATTACGATTTGTGGTGATTACTATTCATTGTAATAAACAGATATAGCAAAGTGAATATCGCGTTATATTGTGTCCAATAATCATGCATACCGAATTGCAAGGCAATCGTTTGTACGGTGCAGAAGGCCATGCGGCGTAGCGCAATCTAGTGGCGAGTTTTAGCAAAACGGATATGGCGAAAATATTTATCGCATTCAGATATCGATGTATACGAATTTTCATGACTATCGGCTGGACAGTCCTGAAGTTCATGTGTTGACGCGACATCTAGTGGCAAGTTATAGGAAAATGGATAGCGCCAAACTCTTCCCCGTGTTCAAATATCTATGTATACCTATTTTCATAGCGATCATTTGCACAGTCAAGAAGTGATACACTGCAGGGCCATCCAGTGGTTCAATAAAGTAATGATTTGCTACAGCGCCGTCAAGTGGCGAGTTATAGCAAAATGGATAACGCCAAAATATTCTCATTGTTCAAATAGCTATGTATACTGATTTTCATAGCGACCGTGTTCAACTATCTATGTATACCAATTTTCATAACGATCATTTGCACAGTCAAGAAGTGATACACTGCAGGGCCATCTAGTAGTTAATTAAAGTAATGATTTGCTACAGCGCCGTCAAGTGGCGAGTTATAGCAAAATGGATAACGCCAAAATATTCTCATTGTTCTAATAGCTATGTATACTGATTTTCATAGCGACCGTTTGAATGGTCAAGAATTTGGCCTGATGCAGCGTCATCTAGTGGCGACTTAAAATAATAATGCACTGCAGTGTCATCCAGTGGTGAGTAACATCAAAAGGAACGCAGTTAGAATATATTCTTCGTGCTCAAATGTGTAAGTATAAAAAATTTTTGCCGATCGGTCGAACGGTAAAGAAGTTGATGCTTTTCAGCGCCATTTAGCGGCAAGTTACAGCAAAATGGATAGTGAAAAATATTCTCCGTGTTCTAATATTCGCGTGTACCAAATTTCATCGAAATCGGTTGGACGATAATCGCATAGCAAACGGCTAAACGGAATAGAATTCGACCTTCTGCTGCGCCACCTGGTGGCAAGTTAGAGGAAAACGGATAGCATAAAAAGCTTCTCCATGATAAAAGACTTAGGTGAACCAAATTTCATGGTGCAACGGTGCTCAACGGTGCTGGAGTTTTTCAACCTCATACACTCATACCAACATTTATTTTTATCTATAACCAGTGTCATTATATATCCCAGTCTCAAATAAAATCCAGTTTCAAATCTAAGCCTCGCCAAAGTGCCAACATACGCCATTTTGCAAGCGTTTTTTCAGGAAATCATTCGAAGCATTGACTTAGCAGCAATAATATATGGGAAATGGTTCGACCGCGAAAAAGTAAAGCAAGCCTTTATTTGAAAAGTTGAATCCCTTAATACAGCCGAATTTTTTTAAATTATCAACTATAACGTGTTTTATTCATCATTACTCCGATGTACTAAATGAGAAGATTTCAATTTTCTGAAATTTGGCGGAATTCCCCCAACTTAAATCAATATACTCATTTGGCGAGAATTCTGGAGATAGATCAATTGAAATCCCTTAATAACTGCATTATTTCTTCACGGATCATTAAAATTTAACGCTGTATATTCTAATAAAACCTTTGCACTTGTTTTCAAAAATCTATTTCCTTAAGCTCCCAATAAATTGAGCCAAGCCGAAATCTGTGCAAACCGCTAGAACTCACTTTCACAAAATCGGCATTTGAGCCATTTTATTTTTTCGAGAAACTAAAATAATTTACCTATTAGCCTCGGAAATCTTCAATTCTTATTGTTTTGCGTGTAAAGCATTACATTCCTGCTCTGATTTCCCATGCACACGATATTATAATTTAAAAAAAAAATAACCTTACGTATGTAAACTAACAAAAAAAAATCATTATTATCTTTTATTTTTACTTTGAGAATTTAAAACATTTTATTCGGCAAAATCGCCACACATGGCAACCACGATCCTTATTTCACACTTTTTTCACTACAGGGGTTACAATTACGGAAAGATTTTTGCGTGAAGAGCATAAAAAATCTCTTAAATTCCGGGAACGGGTGGACTTTCAAAGTTTTAAAGTGGACTACGATTTATTCTATATTATTTTACATATCTGTGCTAAATTTCAGGCCGATAGGTCCATTTTTGTGGATTTGTATACGAACGACATTTTATTCGGCAAAATCGCCACACATGGCAACCATGATCCTTATTTCACACTTTTTTCACTACAGGGGTTACAATTACGGAAAGATTTTTGCGTGAAGAGCATAAAAAATCTCTTAAATTCCGGGAACGGGTGGACTTTCAAAGTTTTAAAGTGGACTATGAGTTATTCTATATTATTTTACATATCTGTACTAAATTTCAGGCCGATAGGTCCATTTTTGTGGATTTGTATACGAATCAAATCCACAAACAAACAAACAAACAAACAAACAGAATTTCATTTTTATTTATAAGAGAAGAAGATACATCACAACGTATGTTCATTCTTTTAATTTAATCATTCTTTTAAGTTCATTCTTTTAATTACTTGAATCTCTCTATTCTAAAAAAAAGTAAAGGCCGCTGTCAAAAGCTTGTCAGCGTATCTCCTCCTAAACCGTGGGGATTTGAGTTTCGACTAAGGTGCCCACAGATTCGAAAAATTCCGAGGAACCTGCTAAGCTGATTTAAATTTCGAAAATCGAATTATTTTAGAAGATATTAATAAAAAACTGAAAAAATAAACCGAATGGTTGCCAGATTTGGCATAAAATCATTCATTCCTTTGCAACAAAGCGTTTCCAAGTATCTAGAATCGCGTGAAATTTACAAACATGAGTTAGAATTACGCCCATTTTACGCCAAAATAAAAACTATATGTAAATAAGTAACTCAAAATGTGTTACACAAAGTTGACAATTTTCAAATACTAAGTTCGCTTAGACAACAGGAGTTTAGAATTAGCGATTATTCGTTTTTCCAAAACAGAATAACTAATATCTTGAAATGAAAAATAATTAAAATGCAGATTATTTTAAAGCCGGTTCTCGTCCAGCTGGATTATTTGCTACCAGTAGAAATATATGGCGGCGTTAACTATGCCATTATAGTAGTTACAGTACACATTGGATATTTGCTAGCGCGACGAGATGGTATAATTCGTGGTGCTAAGTACGCCAATCTGCAAACGATTATGTAAATGAAAATATGGATAACGGTTTTCCGGTAACCTTACATGAACAGTAATTATAGGTTGTGAGCATGTGTAAATCGCCAAATAATGAAAAGTCGCCATTGGTGGCAAGCTATCCTATCTGTTCCGTAGCTTTTATTAACTTTACATGTACGCAAGTCGCCAAATAATGAAAAATCGCAATGGGTGGCAAATTCGAAGGGTGTCCAATAGGTTTTACATTATTAAAAATACAGCTGAAACAGATGTTCTGATTTTATTATGCTTTAGCTCCTAATTAATATAACTTTTGAATGGCAACATTGAAAATCATTGTGTTTCTGAAGAGTGCAAATAATTTTTCCAGCGATTATAAGCGGAGTCCGCACTCCAGGTGTAGTATAGCTCAGGACCCGTACAACACGGATTTCCATAACAAAATATCTTCCGTGTTATGAGGGGGAGGGGGTCTACTGTAGTGTGAAGTTTAAATTTTTATGTACCAATGAACATGCAAGAACCAAGCAATGCGTAGCTCAGTAACATTCTATCTCATCCAATCTTCGGGTTTTGTCTGTTGAAATTATGTCTTTTTTACGAATAAGCCTTATTAGGGGCCGAATGCCTCATACGAAAAGCGAGCGTAGCGAGTCTGGGGGCCTTGGCCCCTAGTCTTATTAAAAATTAACTTTCAAAAAAAATGTTTTTTGAAAAAGGTCTTGTGTGTCCTGTTATTCTGAGCGAATGTAAATCAGACTGTGCTGCAATAATTACCTTAATGCGGTTTTTTTTTTATTTTTTTAAAGGAATTGTTATTTTTCAATCTCTTTCGTTCTTTAAACTAATAGGTATTCATTAATTGAAAGTTGTAATAGGATAAGAGGCAATAGTTTAAATTGAAATGGTGCTTTTTTTTCTTCGGCTGTTTGATGTGCAGCATGATATTCTGCCGACAGTAACGAATTGCCTCGAGCACCCACATAACGCATAACAGACGAGAGCTTGCATATATTACAGGGGCGTTGCGAGAAGAAAATTTTGGAGAGGACCCAAAGGTTGGAAAGGTAGAATTTCTCACAAAGAAAACATGTCTGATTATTGACATCCAATAAACAAAAAAATCCAGATTGAGCAAGTGGCCTACCCTCTGGCTACGTCCCTTACGTATTACAGTGATGAAATATTAGGTGTACAACTTTGCTTCCGTCGTTTCCTATAGACAGCTTTAGCTAAGTAGTGGCCGAAAGAAATAGATCATAGATGTCATGCAATGAACTTGCACATCTAAGCCCATAGAAACTTTGGTCAATTTGTGTCTGTATAAAGTCTGTATTTATCTGAGAATGAAGTTATTCTGGATTGCAAATGTCAGTTTATGATCCATTTTCTTGTCATACGCGGGAGGTTTTAATTTTCTGCTTCTCAATATGAAGGAATCTGCAGCTAAGGCTGATCGAATCAGGGGCGTAGTTAGGGGGGATATTAGGATACATTCTCCCTCCAAAATTTTCGGTAAGCATAAGCTTTGACCCTTTAACGCGCAGTGTTCCCGCTCTGGGAACACTAAATTCTGACGTTTTGACTGTTGCCGGTCACGAAAAATAGATATGATTTCTATAAAAATAGTTGCAGGTGACATAGCTCCACGAGAATCCTTTACTTTTTAGTACGTCATTTCCCGTAAAAAATATGTCACGATTATTTTTAAACAGCATTCCGACTGCTAAAAAATGGAAGAATGCGAGAACAGCTGGATAGATTGCCTAATGCTGAAAAAAGGGCAGCCGTTGCCATCGCTCGACTTAACTACCAGCAAGATGGAGGACGATCGAAACGTTCATCGCGTGCCACAGATCTAGAGACGTTTTTTTGGTGGCACGCGATGAATGTTTCGATCGTCCGCCATCTTGCTGGTAGTTAAGCCGAGCGATGGCAACGTCTGCCCTTTTTTCAGGGAAAGGGTTGCGCCTCAAAGGGATAATCGAAGTCAGAGATTTCGAAGTTAGGAAGTTTAAATTACAGTAGTTACCTTAATCAACAAATCAGTGTTTTTTAACATTAGAGCCTACGGACGGAAATTCTCAAAGTGAGCTATGTCTATAGGGTATATTCGATTGAACTCAAATTGGGTGTGTGTATTATAGGTCACGATCGTATGATCTGCATAGATTTTGGCGTGTGTAGAGCTGATGGTTTGTTCCCAGGAATGTAAAAAGTAATTCTTATTTATTACAGCCCAAAGACGCGAATCATTTAATGTGCGCTTGTGTTTAACTGGTGCATTCGATTGACATCAAATTATTTATGCATATTATAGATCACTGTCTTACACGCTACACAATTTTTAGAGAGCGTACGCCCACGAGTTTTTTATAGGGCTACAAAAAGTATTCTTATATATTGCGGCCTATACACTCAAATCATTATAAGCGCAGTAGTGTCTGAACACTAGATCCGATTGAGTTGAGTGAAATTTATTTAAACTCTTCGTAAATATCAAGTGTTCGGAAAGTCGAGTGTAATTACTCCAGATTTTTTTCTTTTTGCGGACTGCTCTGCTCCGCGGACAAGTGGAAGGCTTAGATCATGCTTCTTTTTTACTTGATGTTTTATTGAGTGTAGAGAATAATTATATTTAGTGAAATGAGATTTTAACCAGGATAATTTGTGGAGTGTTACAATCAAATTTTGTGCAATTACGTTAGTGCAATAAATATTGCTAAATAATAAGATGGATGACAAAAGGAAATTATAAGTAAAGACGATACGTAGTACTTATAATGTAAGTTATACAATCTGTCATACTTAATCTGCCATCGGTCGGAAGTCGAAACGAAGAATAGTCCTGAATGAATTTCCAAAATTCGTTGATAAGGCGAAAGGCTGAGGGTTGTGCTTAACAAGAGTTAACTGTTTTTGGCAAATAATATGACCAAAAAAATAGAACTGAGATTGTTGTTTGCACTCTTAACCCTTTAACGCGCAGTGTTCCCGCTCTGGGAACACCCAACTCTGACGTTTTGACTGTTGCCAGTCACAAAGAATAGATTTGATTTCTATAAAAATAGTTGCGGGTGACATAGCTCCACAAGAATCCTTTACTTTTTAGCATGTCATTTCCCTTTAAAAAAAAACGTCACGATTATTTGTAACAGCTCTGACATTGCTGAAAAATGGAAGAATGCGAGAAAACCTGGATAGATTGCCCAATGCTGAAAAAAGGGCTGTCGTCAAAAAAGGGTCTCTAGATCTGTGGCACGCGATGAACGTTTCGATCGTCCGCCATCTTGCTGGTAGTTAAGTCGAGCGATGGCAACGGCTGCCCTTTTTTCAGCATTGGGAAAGGGATGCGCCTCAAAGGGTTAAGGTGCGTAGAATTTCCGTTTATTTACTCACACCTTATTTCCTATCCCCCTACCCCCGAAATATTTTCCTGCCTATGCCTTTGCTTCAAATGCTCTCAAATACTTATGGTGAATCAGTTATTGGTAAAAGAATGCATCGTGAGTGATTCCGTTGCTTCATGAACAGCGATTTTCACGTTGGACTCCAGCATAGCCGTGGAAAAGTGAAGGTTTTTAGAAAATGCAGAATTGGCGACATTACTTAATGAAGACGTCGCGAAGAATCGGCACAATCATTGGGAGTCACTCATCAAGCAATTTCATCTTCGAATAATAAATGCGTAACCACTTTTTTTACAATAAATCCTCGAATCAGAAAAAAAATAAAAGACGGTGGAAGCAAAATTGAGCACCTAATAGTTGAGAGTTTAACACTTTGGACTAGCAAACAAAAGATTCTTTGGTGAATTCTGCAGTGGCTACAAAACATTGCTAAATTTTCTTTTATAGCTATTTGTGGTGATCGCTCAGAAGATTGCATACAGACATAGTGGCTCTTTATTAATGATAGTGGCGTATCTATACAGTTGATGTCCGTGGTAAATTCATCAGATGGTCTCCTCTCTCAATGGATCGAAATGAATTGAAATAAAATGGGGGATTACGACCGATTATCTATACGAGGGATCTAGTCCGGGGAAGGGGACTTTCTAAGTTTCGGAGAAAATCAAGGAAAACTCCGATCGGCTAAGGTGACAGACGTGACCTGGGTTTGAAGCACCTTCCGTCTACCAATTCAGAGAGCAAATGCGCTCAGACACTCATGGACCCTGGATGGATCGAATGAGGCCCCTTATCTTTAGCTTACAAATACGTTCAAATCTTCTATTTTGTTGTTGTTTAATTTGTGTATGTACTTTCGTAGGTAACATAAATTAACTGAATAAAAAACTAAATATTTTACTAAATTTTGTAATAACTAGTGTTAGAATCTTCCTGCGCTCTATGGCCATGTGCAAGTGGCATCTTGCCCGTCCTATCATCCAATTGTTACTCCACAAATCAAATAGCACGAACAATATTAACTAGTCTACATGTCTAGCTTGTCTGGAGCATACCGTTTTGCCTCAAACTAGGCCGGTTTCTAAAATGAAACTATCTGTAAGGAAAAAAAACAAAACAAGAGAAAATTTATTTGCATACGGAGCCGATGGCTATGCATTTCATCATAACTACAATCGGAACTTTTGACTTTCAGATTCTTAATTTTATTGCAACAAAAGTTTTAGACATAAAATTTTAAAGTGACTTTTGGCCTGTCTTTTATTTAATCTGTTCTTGCTTTAGTCATCTGTCAGAGCAAGAAAAATTCCATGCAAAAATTTTGACACGCTATTAAAATGAGTGCAGGTTTAGGCAAAACCACTGAAGAAAGGGCGTTTCCAAAAAACTAAGCTATAATGTAATACAACCTTAATTGTTTTTACGAGAAAAGTTCCGCATTATAGTTAAGGTGTCTTTAATTTATCTTCGTTAACCAGAGACGACGAAAGTTTGATACAGAGTAACTGGATCTAATGGCATGGAATTTCGTTTCGGATGAAAAAAAAAAATGATTGCTCAAACAATTAACTAAACTTGCTATGTTTCTTAAAATGATAATGATTCAGTAAAACTACATAAAATATCTTCCTAATATGTAAGCGTATCTGTAGAGAGTAACATTTTAAAAATACTTTTAAGAGCGTATTCATAAATCATGAATGGTGCTAAAATATAAATAACTATAATTTTGATTTCAACACCAAGTGAGTGCAATGTGGTAATTAGAAAAGCTTTTTTACAAATAAGAATTTTTAAATAAATAGCTTCATAAAGAGAGCATAGTTAGTGATTTTAGTTATAGTTAGTATATAATTGTACATATTTAGCATATTACTATTCATATTAGTAATAGTTAGTTCTCTAAGTATTCAACATTACGATTCCATTTTGAGGAGTTTCCACTTTAATCATTTAAATTCTTGTATTTAGACGTTAGAAATATTTTGTTTTTTTAGTACGACCTCTTTCAGTTGAGCATAATTCCGGGGGGGGGGAAAATCGTTCTCTTTTCTTAAAGCTTGGAACACTTGGAAAGAATGTTCAAAAATTAATACAATTGTTTCTACAAATCTAATCACAATGTGCAATTTTAAAGGAAATACTTAAAAGGAAAGGTATGTAAATGTCAAATATTAACAACTTTAATTAAAAAATTGTTTGAATTGACGTTCTCTGGCTAGCTTTTTTCAATGACATGCATACTGGTTGTTAAGGGTGTAGACGCAACTAAATCTTATCAAGAAAAGCCTCCGCTATTTTGGGGGGGGAAAAAAACTGAACATGAGGAAGTTTTGTGTGTGTTTACTGATGATTTATTTAGTGATGTATTTTAGTTTTATTTTCCAATAAATAAAAAAATAAATAAAAAGCCTTGTCCCAATCGTGAGGTCGAATGAGGAACTGAGATTTCTGGACTGATGCCATGTTTCCTGTGTTATGTAACTTGACGTAATTGAGATTTTGGAATGACCTTTATCTGCCAGCTCTCTCGCTTTGCAAGACATGCTGATAAAAGGAAGAAAAATCACGATTAATGAATTTTAAACGTTTCAGAAGCTTCTAGGTGATGTTTAAATCAACGAGCCGGATTTTTTTTTAATAGAATAAAAAAGAAAACTGTGATACCACCAGAATAAGTCATAGAGGACTGAAGTAGAACTTTTAAATGTGATTGGCTTATAGCTGATCTTTTTTCTGCAGATGGATTGCTTTATTAACATTGCAAAAGTAAAGTTTTCAGTATTAGTAGCCCCACCCGAAGGCCGAGCGTATAGAGTTCTTAACTTGGGAAACTGAAGGTGCCTGTTTCAAACCCACGTCGTGTCCGCCGATCTAGCCGTTCTGACATTCCCTTGGTTTTCTCCGAAACTTCGCGTAGTGTTAGGACCCCTTAGAAAGTCCCCCAGGTAGGGGAACCCTTCCCTTCCTCGGTCTAGATCCCTCTCGTAGATAATCGGTCATAATCCCACATTTCAGAATCAATATTCTGAATAATGATTTTTGCCATACGTTAAGATGTTGAAAATACTTATCTATAGCGTCACCGATAATTTTGGGGGTACATAATATATTTAAGAGTAAAGTTTCTTCAGGTCAAACGGATGGTTTTCTGAAGTCGGGGGCACCTGCTCCTTGTGATCCACCCCCAAACGAAACACTATTCTTGTTATTAATAAGACACAATCTTTCAATATTAATTGCAATAAAAATACAATGGTACAAATTATTATTATTATTATAAAATTGCAAAAGACATTTTATTCTTTAATATTGATAATTCGCAAACTCTGTGATATTAACAAATAAATCATATAAAAGTAGGGCTATTTTCAACGTAGGATTACGTTTCTCCATAACGGTCCTGCGTAAAGAAAAACATTTTTTTTTTTGGACGCTGTTGTAAGTTAGGGATGAACAAAAGTTGTAAATATTAGGAGCCAGCAAAAAAATTTAGGAATTACATACATATTGGCACATACACATTACTGGGGGAGAAAAAAAGCTTGTAGGATACTTTTTAGTTGCCTGAGCGGCCGGGCTTTTGGGTTTTGTCAAACCCTGGAGGGTTACTTACTTCAAAACAAGATTTCGCGCGATACACACAGGAGCCAGACCACATGCAACCACGTGATAAGAAATATAAAAATAGCGAAAATTCAAGGATGTCAGACAGATGATTTAAATTTCGAAATTCAAAATATTTTGAATTTCGAAAGAAACACGATCCCAACACGATTTCGATTTAACTGTAAAACCAGTTAAATGGCCAATCCCGTATAGCACAGTGGACTCGCAGCATGCATGCATACTGGTCACACATAAGTCGCAGAAAAGTTTTTGGTGATGAACAAATGGTCGACTGGGACACTTTTTGTGACCATCATGTCATAGTAACCGACATGGACGGGTTAGTAACAACACATGTATGTCACACAGTGACGTCACATTGTAAACTAATTTTCAATTACACTGCGACGTCACTCTGCATGTGTCAAATGCTTGACACGAAAGGACGTCAAAGGCGATCGCCTGTTATTCTTTAAATATTGACCATAGATGTACAATAAATTACAAATTTGCTAAAAATGGGTACATAATTTTACGGTATGCATTAAAATTATCCAAGGATTAAATCTAAAGAAATACAAAATTTAAATTTTTACGAGGCCCTCTTACAAAAAATTTCCCATTTTTAGTAAAATGTCCTCCATGCATAATTTGATGATGTATTGATATATTGGATAATTTTGAAGATTTTTTCCAGGTATGCGAAGGAAATAAAATATAAGGTATACAGGGTGTCCCAAAAAGGTAGTAAGACGCTTTAATTTTTTATCTGTTAGAGATAGGTGGGCAATGCAAATTGAAAAAATTTTCAAAATAAAGTAGGAAAAAAGACTGCATTAAGAATAAGAATTATCTCGTAAAATTTCAAAAAGTTACATTTTTAAAATTTGTATTCAGCCTCCGTACAAAAAAATTCCCATTTAGTAAAATGTGCCCCCATACATTAATTTGATGATGTACAAAAATCTCAGCCTTTCATCATAAAAAGGAGACATGTTTAAACAAATATTGCATGGAGTTATACAATACCAATAATAGCAAACGTGTAATGATTGTGTGTCTTTCTTAATTTAAGTACAGCCCCTGAAATGCTATCTTCCAATGTGATTTTTTCACTTCGAGAATCATTTAAAAGTGGTTTATGCCAACATATATTTATTTTCACTAGGGGCCAAGTCCCCCAGACTCGCTTCGCTCGCTTTTCGTATGAGGCATTTGGCCCCTAATAAGGCTTATTCGTATGAAAGACATAATTTCAACAGACAAAACCCGAAGATTGGATTAGATAGAATGTTACACATTGCTTGGTTCTTGCATGTTCATTGGTATATAAAAATTTAAACTTCACACTACAGTAGACCCCCTCCCCCTCATAACACGGAAGATATTTTGTTATGGGAATCCGTGTTGTACGGGTCCTGAGCTATACTACACCTGGAGTGCGGACTCCGCTTATATTCGCTGTTAAAATTATTTGCACTCCTCAGAAACACAATGATATTTAATGTTGCCATTCAAAAGTTATATTAATTAGGAGCTAAAACGTAATAAAATCAGAACATCTGTTTCAGCTGTATTTTTAATAATGTAAAACCTATTGGACACCTTGCGAATTTGCCACCCATGGCGATTTTTCATTATTTGGCGACTTGCGTACATGTAAAATTAATAAAAGCTACAGAACAGATAGGATAGCTTGCCACCAATGGCGACTTTTCATTATTTGGCGATTTACACATGCTCACAACCTATAATTACTGTTCGTTTAAGGCTACCGGAAAACCGTTATCCATATTTTCATTTACATAATCGTTTGCAGATTGGCGTACTTAGCACCACGAATAATACCATCTCGTCGCGCAAGCAAATATCCAAAGTGTACTATAACTGCTGTAATGGCATAGTTAACGCCGCCAAATATTTCTACTGGTAGCAAATAATCCAGCTGGGCCGAACCGGCTTTAAAATAATCTGCATTTTAATTATTTTTCATTTTCAAGATATTAGTTATTCTGTTTTGGAAAAACGGATAATCGCTAATTCTAAACTGCTGTTGCCTAAGCGAACTTACTATTTGAAAATTGTCAACTTTGTGTAACACATTTTAAGTTACTTATTTCATACAGTTTTTATTTTGGCGTAAAATGGGTGTATTTCTCCTTCATGTTTGACAATTTCACGTGATACTACATACTTGGAAACTCTTTGTTGCAAAGGAATGAATGATTTTATGCCAAATCTGGCAACCATTCTGTTTATTTTTTCAGTTTTTTATTAATATCTTCTAAAATAATTCGATTTTCGAAATTTATGTCAGCTTAGCAGGTTCCTCGGAATTTTTCGAATCTGTGGGCACCTTAGTCGAAACTTAAATCGCCACGGTTTAGGAGGAGATAGGCCAACAAGCTTTGATAGCGCCCTTTACTTTTTTTTTTAGAATAGCGAGATATCCCTGAGCCTTTTTATCATGAAAAGCTGAAATTTCGTGCATCACGTCAATAAAGTACGGGGCCCATTTTAGTAACTGGTGAACTTTTTTTACGGGGTTATAAAAATTTAAATTTTAAATTTATTTTAATTAAATCTTCGGAAGGTTTTAAATCGCACTGTAAAATTCTTTAGAACTTTTTATGTAACTTTGTAGTTTATTGTATATGTTTATGAGCAGTATTTAAGGAATAAAAGTCTAGATCAGTGCCTTCGGGGACACCCTATACAGTATATAGCTATACATCAAGTTCTCTTTAGCTAATTATAAACAAGGCTGCGGAAAAGTTGCATAATCTGAACTAACTATGCATAGCTATTCTTAAACTTATGCATAATGTGTGTTAACTGGATGCAATGCGTTTAACACACTTTATGCTCAAAACCCGTAAAAATAAAATTAATTGCTCCGAACATTTTGTTACTTTATCAAAACATAAATTAGCATTTAAAATTGTCTTAGCGAGAGTGACTGATAGGCAATTTTCAAGCTTGGCGCCGTCATTGTCAAGGTTCGACTCACCTGCTGTGTATTAAAAACGTCAACAATGATCTGCTGAGGCTCGACCTTCGAAGGATGGCGCCGTTTTTATTGGTATTACAGCGAATTCCCCTTAGAAAAGGTGACGAAGAGAATGTTCAATTATCCTCGAAAAAATTCTCAATTTAAATCCCTGTTTACATTGCTCGTTTTGCGACTCCACCCTCTGTAAGGACTCGGGGTTGCTCATACCTATGCAAAATGAATGCGTTTGTTATTTGTTGTTATGACCTGATAACTGGGTTTGTCGAATTGAGACTTCCTTCTCCGCATACTTCTCTTAGGCTTGTCACATTTTTCTCACACTTTGTGAGCCGGTTCATTCGAATCAGAAGGTAATTAACCGAGTCATACGTCACTTTCGAAATGGGGAGGGGGAGAGAGTTCTGAAAGTTCTTGTCTATAATCTTAACAGGTCCAGACTGGTTCCTATGGGGGCCCTCGGCTAGAAATTGAAAAGGGGCCCCTTACTAGAAAATTTAGAGGAAATGGAATATTAGGATATGTAATACTTTAAAATTAGGCTTACGTGCCTAAAAAACACATTTAACTATTTTAAAACTGTTTGGGGCCCCTGATTCTTCGGGGACCTCTCGCGACGCAGGGTCTGCGGGGTCCTCCGCTACACCCCTGTAAAGGCGAAAAATTACAAGGAAATAAATAATGAGACTTACTCTGGTATATTACTCTGATTTATATCAAATTATTTTGATTATGAAGTAGTATATCCGTTTCTGGGAGGCCTCGCTGGGATTGATTGTCTATACAAGAGGAAGAACAACAAGCACATATTCCTTAGTATGAGATATGCCCTTCCCTCATGGTTGCGTTGCACAGTCTCTCCAGTTTTTAAGCTCCTGGCATCACTCAAAACGGTGATGCCGATGGCCAACTTTCAAAGGGATGCAGCGTTCAGGACGGTGTTCGAAAAGGCCACCTTTTTGAAGGCATCTGGACACAGCAGTAAACCGCGACACTTGTCGCTCTGTTTCTGTACACAATTGCTGAGCAACAAGGCCGTAGCCAAGGGGGGGTTTTGGGGGTTCAAACCCCCCCCCCCGAAATTTTCAGTCACATAACTTACTGTTCGTAGAAAAAAAATTATCCCTTGTGTCGCCAACTACAATTATTGCACTTCAGTTCATTCAAACCGCATGTAATTTTTTACTTGTGTTTCTCTGAGGATCGCAAAGTGATAAATTTCACTTAAATATGCTACCCTTTTCTCTGTACGTTATATGCATACCTGTCTTCTGAGTATGGGCCAAAAGGAAATGCAATTTCCGTGGCACTTGCAAGCAGAATTTCTCATTCTCATCAAATAATTCTTTAAATAAAAAGTGTTTAATGTACGCCTGCTTTATTTGCACAATTTTACACAGTATTTACATTTCCGATAATTAGAATGCAGTATGATCGGAGCAAAAGCTCACATTCGTCTCAATGCTTCTCCACATTGGTTCTCTCTCTTCTTCTTTCACCCCCCCCCCTTACACGTAGAGAGAGACAAAAAAGAAATATCGTAACTAAAAAAATTTCTCTTTCCACAAAAAATAGTGAGTCATCTCTCGATTCCATCGGAGATCGAAACACGAAACAGTTCACAGTATCGTGTTTGACCTCTATAAATAAAAAAGTCAGTGATAAGTTTGTGATTTTTGGAGTTTGGGACATGTAGGCTCCAGTCTCGACCCATGTGGACCGGGAGGGAGATCCTACGTTGCATTATTCACGTAATCAGTCCGCTACTCCTTGGAATAAAAAGAGAGTGACACTGCGGACAGTAGGAGTAAAAAAAAAAAAAAAAAAAAAAAAATCCGCTGCATGGCTAGTGTCGCCCCTCTCGAGTCAGCGCCCTAGGCAGTCGCCTAGTTTTCCTATATGGTCCAGCCGGCCCTGCTCTGTCACACAGTGCTTGTCATTCTTTAAAGGCTGCACTGACACAGAGGTTCGCTACGCCGCACAGTGGAGTATTTGTGTCAAAATCCTGGCCAAAAATATTTTTCATGTGTTTTAGCGTTAAAATCATTACTGTTGACTTTTGACTTACTCTTTAGTATTATGTATTTCTTAAATTATATAAAAAAGCGTGTTGTCGCCAAATTTGGCGATATATCGCCAAACGACACGAAGTTGGTTTCTAACAAATGTCTTGTCCGGGGAGTGTCCCTTACTGGGAAGTACTGCTATCGTATAATACCACTTATAAATGTAATAACACGCGGCTGTCGATCTAACGGTCTGGAGTTTTGGGCGATTTTCTCCAGATGTCACGTGAATACGCATTAGAACCCCTTAAAAAGCCCTCCGCCCAAGGCAACCTTCCCGTTAGGCAAATAGCCGTGTAGCTGTGCCTTAACCACAATAAAAATATATAAATGTAATACTTTAATAAAACTTATAAATATAATACTACTTATCTATAAATCAATTTTTAACATAAAAATTTATCTAAATGTAGTTACTATAGGGATCTTAGTTTTCTAATGACTTCTGAAGATTAACTTTTTCATTCTGATTCTTTTGAACTCTGATATTCTTCTTCACTCAGAATCACTTTTTTTTTTTTTTTTGAGAGAGAGGCGGGGGGGGGGGGGGACCACCATCGGGCCCCTCTGTTGTAGGTTCTAGCTGTAGCGAAGTTGTAGGGTCTCGCTGTAATAAGGCTTGCTCTTTTTCGCTGGCCTTTGTCTAGAGCAGCTAAAAGGACACTGCTTAAAAGAAGCCTACTTGAAACCCATAAAATCTCATTCCAAGCTGGAGCAGAAAGTAATTTATTTCAAGCCAGCACTTCAAAATGACTGAGCTAGCACGTGTTTCTGTTTACACACTCACACTCCAATGACCCGAAGTCACAGTTGCCAACCTTTGAGATCCAAAAAAGGGGAACTTTTCTTTAGACACAATTTACGACATAAATGGAAAACTAAGCTGTAAATAGATGGGACTATTTACAGGACTAAGAAAGGGCAATTTTGGAATATGTAGAAATTTTCTTCTTATAGCCAATTTAAATCAGAAAAATAAGAAATTACATACAGAATTTAAAATGCCGATGTTAAATCTTAACTGAAATAAAATTTTATATACCTTTATCCAAACACTTGCACATAATTTATAGTTTATGAGAAGTACAAGCGCGTATGCTTGTATCCCTTTTGCGATCACCCGTCGAAAAATTATCGAAAAAATAAAAATGGCGCTATATAAATTATTTTTTTTAATGAAATGGTGGATGTTGGGGGAACATTTTTTTCTTGGAATAGACACTCAATACTGTAATAATTACGATTATAGTTGAAATTAGGCGCGACAAGCCGCGACACCCCTTCAAAAAGCTTTTTGAAATGTGGATCTTTGAAAAAAAATAAGAAAAAAAAAGTTTACAATTTTTTAAAATAAAGTCATATTATTTTTTCACGCTAATAGATACATATAATCAAAATACATATATTTTACTACAATTATACTTAGTATCAAATCAGTAAATTAATTTAAAGAGCCCGTAAAAAATGCAAGACGAAGTAATAGGAAACGCTGAAATCTCTTGCCGTAAATGAAGAAACTTGCTTTTAAACCGAGTGTTGCATCTTTTGGATATGAATTATGATCGAAAAACATGCATTACATGATGCATCAGTTACTAGGCTATCCAAAAACATATATATTACTGTTTTTAAACAAATTTAAAATTTTCGACTTTTGGCCAGGATTTTGATACGAATACTCCACTGTGCGCCGATAGGATATTGCTTACATAGCACTGTTTCAATTTGGATGCATTATTTTCGAGTTTTAAATAAAAGTGAAAAAACACAAAGCTGGAGATCATACTTTGTTTAATTTTAATTTCAGTGTGCTGAAAAAAGTACCATATTAAAACATAAAACTTGAAACCCCCCCCCCCCCCGAAAAATTTTCCTGGCTACGGCCTTGCTGAGCAATGACGCTTGCTGACTGATTTCGGGCTCTTTTCGCCGGACAATATATCGGTCATCCACTGCTGTTGTTTTCCTGGGGTTTCCTCCACCAACCTTTCTAAAAGCTGTACGTTGTTTTGGAAAGCTCTCCAAGAGCTCGAAACGACGCTTTTATTGATTCCGAACTCTTCAGCAACACTGGTCAATACTACGCCCCTCCTCCAGCTTTAAGATCATTCTTCCACGTGTGAAGTCGTCCAGGTGATTTCTTCTAGCCACATTTCATAAAAGAATTTACTTACACTCGCAGCGAATGTCTTTAATAGCGTCTCCGTCCTTCCTTTTATTGTAGTCTTGAATTGCGAGCGTCGACCACACGAGTTTTGCGTGCGCTCACGTCGCCTGTGACGTTACGTTTTGTTCTTGACATTTGCATACGCATGACCTTTCAACTGAATTGTGTTCATGGTATATATACCGGCAGAGACCTCTTATCTGCAATTTCATGGCTATCCGATTAAAATTTATATTGTCGCTTAAGTTTTACACACTAGTGTACATATATGACGCGCAGAAATTCGTCGGTTCAAATCGATTTTTCCATCAAAATTTTAACACACCAAAACTTTTTCGTGATCATAATAGCTGTGCCCTCAGCTTTGTTTTCATTTGTGGAGGAAAACAATTCAGCCCATAAATTTCAAGTTCAAATATTTATCTGTTTTGCACATTTGGTACAGTTCTTCCATCTCTTTTACTCTCATCCAGGACAAATATTTGCATGTGTTAACGGATCTATCAGCATTCCGACGATTTACAAAGCACTTCTTGGCTGTAGAGCAATTCAATATGGAAATACATTGTTCATTTTCTAGCGTATCTTTGCATTAAATTTGATAGAAAAACAGAGATTCCAGCCATGTTGTGGAGATGAAAGCTCACATTGTTTCCAGGCAGGGGCGTAGCCAGACATTTTTCATGGGGGGGGGGGTTACGACTACTGCAACTCACATAGATGCATACATGTGTGTGATGAGGGAGTGCAGAGTATACATTTTGTATCGCAAAAAATTCCTGATGGGGGGTTATGACCCCCCTAACACCCCCCCTTGGCTACGCCCCTGTTTCCAGGTATATTATCCATTTAGTAATGAAGAAGTACAAAATAAAGATACATATAGCACGTGAATTCCGTCTAACATTGTGAAGGTATAGTAATCCTCTTCGTTTAATTATTTGGTTGGCACCAATTTCTTCAAGGAATTGAAAAGCTCTACGCAGCTCATAAAGAAATCGAAAATCATTTCACCAACCTAGATTTGGAACAGTTATCATTCCAACTTTGGCTTGTAAGCCTGCTTCAATGTATTAAATTGATTTCAAAGTGAACAAAATGCAGTTGTTTGTAACTTTTTTTTTTTGTATAACGTACTAATTTTAGTGGTGTTTAAATCTAGCTGCTGCTCTGTTTCATATAAGAACAATATTCTCTTTTGTATTTTTTGAGGACTGAAAAATTTAAAGTGAAGATTCTAATCAAAGTATATCATGTTGACTGCATAAAAAGATGAATTCGATTTACTCACGTTAAACATAAATACGTTTAAAAAACAATAATATTAGTTTATTTTAAAAGAGCAAACATTAAAGTCGAGAGAGTTTTATTTATTTATTTTTATTTAGTTAAATTTTTAAAAACATCGGTCACATTAAAATAATATTTTTAAAGTTTTTTAAAGTTAATGTTTTTAGAGTTAAGTATCCACTTATTTGAGAACTTTCAAAAGAAAAAAAGCTTAACTTCACAAAGAGCTTTTACAGATAAATAAACTTTTAAAAACAAAGTTGTGAATTAATATGTAGCCAACAAACGAACGGAGTTCAACTCTGCTAAGTTTGCTCATTTATTTCATATTACTTCATGTGACCTTGGAAGTAATCTTCGCTTTAACATATGTGATATTCTAACTTCGAAAGATCGAAAGGAATGAAAAGAGTAGAGCGAGAGTGACTGTCAAATTTAATTAACATATTCTTTCAAAGAAGTTTTCCTCATGAACATTTTTTCATTTGACTGAAGGAAAATGTAAAATGTAATATTGGTGTGAGGTTTAAGATCCTTCCTTCCAAAAGAGGCTTTAATTAAGTTTCTGTCGATCAGGATATTCATTCAGATTTACTGTTATATAATGACTCAAAGTAAGATATCATACTGCGAGCATTTTTAAAAATTACTCTGAAAAAATTTGTCTAACAAGTATAAATGAGTGAATAGATCGGGAATTCCAAATTCTGTCAGCATATATTGTGAGTGGAAAACTCCTCCTTTCTCCTTTAAATTCGGGGTAGAAGACTTTTGGATGACATAGTACTGTCGAACCTCGTTAGTAAGTCACCTGGATAAATAAGACGTCACTCCGCGTTACATCATCATTTAGAAGTCCCGCCGTTTTTAACCCTTTAACGCGCACTGTTCCCGCTCTGGGAACACCAAACTCTGTTTTCATTGTTGCCAGTCACGAAGAATAGATTTGATTTATATAAAAAATAGTTGCGGGTGACATAGCTCCACGAGAATCCTTTACTTTTTAGCACGTCATTTCCCGTAAAAAAATTGTCACGATTATTTTTAACAGCACTGACATCTGCGGAAAAATGGAAGAATGCGAGAACAGCTAGATAGATTGCCCAATGCTGAAAAAAGGGCAGCCGTTGCCATCGCTCGTCTTAACTACCAGCAAGATGGCGGACGATCGAAACGTTCATCGCGTGCCACAGATCTAGAGACCCTTTTTTGACACAGCTGGCTGTATGGCACAAAAAGGTCTCTAGATCTGTGGCACGCGATGAACGTTTCGATCGTCCGCCATCTTGGTGGTAGTTAAGTCGAGCGATGGCAACGGCTGCCCTTTTTTCAGCATTGGGAAAGGGTTGCGCCTCAAAGGGTAGGAGAACTTTATAAGGGGTTCTAACGCGCACTCACGTTACATCTGGAGAAAACCTACCAAAACTCCAGACCGTTAGATCGACAGCCGCGCGATGGGACCCGAACCCGGAACCTTCACACTTCGGCCATCTACTATTTTCAGTGGCATAACCACTGTGCCATGGTGAGGCGAAAAAAATCTGGAGTAATTCCACTCGAATTTACGAAGAGTTTAAATAAATTTCATTCAACTCAATCGGATCTTGTGTTCAGGCACTACTGCGCTTAAAATGATTTGAGTGTATAGGCCGCAATATATAAGAATACTTTTTTGTGGCTCTGTAAAAAACTCTTAGGCGTATGCTCTCTAAAAGTTATGAAGCGTGTAAGACAGTGACCTATAATATGCGTAAATAATTTGATGTCAATCGAATGCACCATTTAAACACAAGCGCACATTAAATGATTCGCGTCTTTAGGCTGTAATAAATAAGAATTACTTTCTACAAGCCTGGGAACAAACTACCAGCTCTGCACACACCAAATCTATGCAGATCATGCGATCGTGACCTATAATACATACACCCAATTTGAGTTCAATCGAATGCACCCTATAGACATAGTTCACTTTGAGAATTTCCGTCCATAGGCTATAATGTAAAAGAACACTGATGTGTTGCCCTATCAAACACTATAACTCCTAGATACAGCAAAATCTAACCATGTTGTGTGATGGTGACCTATAATATACGTATCCAATTTGAACTTCTTCGAATGCACCACCATTTAGACACTAGCTCATTTTAAATGATTTGCGTCCATGGGCCGTAATGTATAAGAATTATTTTTTGGAATCTCGTGAACAAACTATCAGCTCTACATGCAAAAAAATCTATGCAGGTCATGAGACCGTGACCTATAATATACAAACCCAATTTGAATTCAATCGAATGTACCGTTTAAACGCTAGCCCATTTTCAAGAATTTCTGCCCATAGGCCGTAATGTAAAAGAAATATTTTTCGTGGCCCTGTAAAAAGTCCTATACACACCAAAATCAATACCGGTCTTGTGACGGTGGTTTATGAGATATATACCAAATTTGAGCTTCATTGAATGCATCGTTTAGGAGCTATCGTGTTCACACACATATACACAAAACAAACATTATAGTAATTTTACAGCTGATTATCTCAAATTTACTAAATTGTTCCTTGACATAGTCATCCATTTAGTTGTTCAATTGCTAATTTGCATGGCACAATACAGAAAAAAAAATAATATACCCGATTTTCAAAAATATTTGATAAATTCAGAATGAACATGAAAGAACTTGTTTGCCTCTTTTCTTATTCAAAATCAAATAATGGTTTCTCAAGAAGCATAATAAATATATGTTAACATTATTCGAAGGTACTTTTTTCAGATTTATAACAGAAATACTGAAGAAATCATAAAATGCAAGTTCCGGTTATCAAAGTCCCTACTCTGGTTTGTTTCAATTATTTTTCTCATTTAATTCAAGTTGACTGTTTTTATTCCAACCCAGAATGGCAACAACGTCATCTCTTCTAAATTATTAAATTTTCATTCAAGGAAGAAAAATAATACTTTCATTCAAGCCTTCGAAAAGTAGGAGCTTTTAGCTGTCACACTTAACTGATATACGTCCAGACAAGTTCTTTAAACGCAACTAACTCCCTAAGGGAAATGGGGAAAAAAATTAAATTAAATGGACTGACAAGAACAAAAACATTAACGCGGTAGCTGTACAAGAATCGGAAACGTCACTGTGCTAGGAATACTGTAGAGCCACTTTTCTGACGAATGCTGGTTTCAGCAGACTAACGCAAATTGCAATTCAAAGCACACTTTCTTCAAGATCATTTAAACGGGAGAACTTATAATGTATTATATTTATTCCACATGGAAGATTTCTTGATGGCCATTTTCGAAAGTGGGTGGTGTGACTGCGGCGTGGTAGAGACATTGAAGGGGAAAGTTATGTCAGTTTAAATTCAAGCTTCGAAGTAGCAGCATATTTTTTAAAATTCTTAAAAAATAAGGAATTCTTCATACAGGCTGAATTCCTCTTATTACTTCCAATTTCTGGTCATCAGATGAAACGAATAGCATCGGGTTTTGTAGTTCTGGTCAGTCGGTGCAACGTCCTTTGAAACAGTGGCGGCTCCTCCATTTGGGCACATGAGCACGTGAGCCCCCAGAGGAAAAACTAAACAATAAGCACATTAACAAACACTTCTAGATTTTTGCGAATTTAAAACGCGAGTTTTACTCTCCCCCACCCCCTGAAGCAGAATGACTTTCCCCTGCGCCAGAAGAGGGCGCTTTTGAACTCTAATCTTTTTCTTACCTTTCAGATGCAGCGAAGGCTTCGATAAAAACTGACGTGAAAAGAGGGTTCTCCCTCTCCGATAACAAAATCTAAATGTCTTGTAAAATGTTGTGTAGTGTAAGATGTGTTTATTTAATCCAGAAATAAATTGTATTCGTCCTTTAGACACTCACTTAGATCTCTCAAACAGTTAGCTGGAAACAGGAAATCAACAGAAAAGCTACCAGGGCAGGTAGGCTAGATCTTTTTTTATGAACTGTATTACTTATTTATATCAGAACTGAAATTCGAAAGAAATACAGTATAGCAATTGTTTCATTTGGTGCCGAAAACCCTCGATTTTTCCTGCTGATTGTTTGTAATTGTTAAGTGAAAAGAAAATGACGTCAGAAGTGACGAATAGATTGAAAACACAAAGAGGTGGCTTGAGAACAAGCTTCACGAAACTGACTCCTAAAATCGACGAAGCCTTGGCAAAATTAGATGAGGAATATTTAGAAATTGCTCTCGCTCAGTTGTCAGAAAAGGAAAAACAAATAATTGAGCTCGATAAGTTAATCATAGACGAAATCGAAGACTGTAAACAAATCCCAGGCGAAGTTGAATCAGCTCAAGAATATCGAGATAAAATCATCATGTATAAAATTAAAATTGAAAAGGTTCTAAAAAAATGCACGAATCAAGAAACAAAAAATGCTAGCGCCGATATTTCAAATACAATTACTAACGACCCATCTCAAAATTCAAATGTTCCAATTAAGATTAAATTACCCAAAATTAACATCGAAAAGTTTGACGGCAATCCTGAGAATTTCCAAGAATTTTGGTCTCAGTTCAAAAACGCGATACACGAAAATCAAAATCTCAATAAAATAGACAAATTTACGTACTTAAAAAGCTTATTAAAATCAAAAGCTCAAATCGCGATACAGGGATTATCGTTGTCAGACAAAAATTATGATATTGCTGTTAAAATTCTTGAAGACCGATATGGCAAAAAGGAAATTTTGATTAGGTCTCACATAAATAATTTATTAAATTTGTCACCTATTCGTAATGCATCAAATATAAAAGACCTGCGCGAATTGTACGATACATGTGAAATTCAAATACGTAGTTTAGAATCGCTTGGTATTGAGCTAGACAGTTATGGTAATTTACTTTTTCCTATCATAACTAAATTAATTCCCGATAGCTTAATTTTGAACTACAACCGCGAATATAAAAACGAAACAGACTCTTGGAATGTAACGCAATTGTTAGAATATTTGAAAACCGAAATCGAAATTAGAGAACGTACATTTTCGTTTCAGAAGAAGGAGTCTGATTACTTTCAGCATAATTCTAAAAATAGAAATGAAAGGGATTTAACTAGATTGGGACAAAATAATTTTTCGAAACCAAAATACGCCAAGAATCCGAGTGCTGCTGCTTTTAATGTAGTTAGTAATGAAAATAAGTGTATATTCTGTAGCGATGATCGTCATGAAAGTAATGAATGTAAATTAAGTATTTCTGATAAAAAACAAAGTCTATTACGTCAAGGAAGGTGCTTTAATTGTTTACAAAAATTTCACGTTGTAAATCGATGTTTTAAGAAACCCGCATGTAATTTCTGTTCCCAAAAACATAATCAAAATATTTGCGAAAAACGTTTGGAACCAAAAGCAGAAGTTCCCCAGAGTGAAACGATCGTCTCCTCCGTTACGGGAGATAGAAATTCGAACACAGATATTTTACTTCAAACTGCAACAGTATTTGTAGAAAATAAGGTTAAACCAGCCGAAATACGGTTATTATTAGATTTGGGGAGTCAAAGATCATTTATTGAATCGGAACTCGTTAATGAATTAAAATTAAAAATAATAGGAAAAGAAACTATAAAAATATACCCCTTTGGTTCGAAAGAACCCCAGAAAGAAATTATAAATCGCGTTCTAGTAAATTTGAGAAACGTTCGTGATCCCACGAAAAAGATACAATTAGAAGCTTTAGCTACTGACAAGATAAGCAGTGCAGTAATTTATCGGCCAGAGCGAGAAATAAAAGAACATTGTGGCATAAACAAATTTTCACTGGCAGATGAATCATCGGATCAGCTGTTTCGAAGTGGAAATGAGCATTCCCAACTCCCTGATTTACCCCCAGTCAGAATTCTGATAGGCGCCGAACATTATTGGAGTATCGTCTCCGGTGAAATACGCAGGATACCGAATTCTTCTGTTGTTGCAATGGATAGTCTTTTCGGATGGGTTTTGAGCGGTTCTTGTGATTTAGAAAATAAAATTGACACTGAGAGGAGCGCGAAAATAATGAAGGTAGTTGTAGATTCTTCGCGAGAAGAAAATTCCGATCTGATTTTACAAAATTTTTGGAAATTGGATATAATGGGCATTGAAAACGAAAAAAGGGATTTATCCAATAATGACGGAGAAGTTGTTTTAAAGGATTTTGAGAAAAATATAAAATTTCAGAACAACAGATACAAGGTTAAACTACCGTGGAATGAGAATGCGGATAAATTAGAAAATAATTATGAAATCGCAAAATGTCGCTTAGGAAAACTGGTTAAGAGATTTGATAGAGATAAGGAATTTTACCAGCGGTATAGGGATGTATTATCGAAACAGATTTGCGAGGGTATAATCGAACCTGTAGAATTTAAAGAAAAGGAGAAAATGAATATCGATAGAGAATATTATATGCCTCATCAGGCCGTTATTCGTGATGATAAAATTACAACGAAGCTAAGAGTAGTTTTTGATGCCTCATCACACTCGCAAAATAAATTATCGTTAAATGATTGTTTACATTCCGGACCGAATTTGAATCCTGACTCACTAAAATTACTTATAGATTTTAGAAACAAACCAATCGCGTTAACTGCCGATATAGAGCAAGCGTTCTTACAGATATTGTTAGATGAAAATGATAGAGATGCGGTTAGGTTTTTATGGCTTGAGAATGATTATGAAAGGAATGCGAGTTTGAAAACTACCATTTTTAGAATGACTCGTGTTTTATTTGGAGCTACTCCAAGTCCTTTTTTATTGGCTGCAACTCTCAAACATCACATAAGAAAGTACGAACATAAATATCCGTTAGCATATCGTATTTTAAATTCCCAATTATACGTTGACGATTTAATTTTTGGATTAGAAAATGAAACTCAGTGTTTTGAAATTTACCGACAAATAAAAGAAATTTTACACGAAGGTGGATTTAATATGCGTAAATGGAAAACCAATTCGGAATGTCTTCAGATAAAGCTAGATCAGGCTGAAAACTGTAACGAATCTTTGAGGGAAACTTCGAAAGTTTTAGGTTACCTCTGGAATTCAGACGATGATACGCTAAAATTAGCATGTGAATTTCTTAAATTTAATCAAAAATTTAATCCGTTAACTAAACGATTACTTTTGAAAATTGCCTCAAAATTATATGACCCCATTGGCTTTATTACTCCCTTTACGCTGAGACCAAAAATTCTTCTTCAGGATATTTGGGATCAAAAATTTAAATGGGATGATCCTCTACCATTTGATATAATGAAAGAATGGAACAAATGGTGTGATGAATTAGAAGATTTAAAGGAATTTGAAATACCCAGATTTTACCTCAAGGACGCTAACGAAAATGAAGATTTTGAATTTCATTGTTTCGTCGACTCGAGCAAGCGAGCCTACGGTGCAGTCCTGTATATTCGGTATACAGATTATAACGGACAGTTTCGGACATCGTTAATTTGCTCCAAATCCAGAGTTGCACCACTTCAAAAATTAACTCTTCCAAGACTTGAATTGCTATCAGCTGTAGTTGGAAGTCGACTATATGAGTACGTAAGAAACAGCCTTTCAAATATAACAAATGCACGAATTAGATTCTGGACAGATTCGATGATTGTGCTTCATTGGATTCGTGGAAATTCTAAGAAACTGAAAACGTTTGTCCAAAATCGTGTGAGTGAGATTCGTTCAAGGACTGATGCTTCATTTTGGTCGCACTGCCCTGGAGATCAAAATCCAGCTGATGTGCTGACTCGAGGCGAATCTTTACGAAATCTGCTTGATAAAGAACTGTGGTGGGAAGGACCAAAGTGGTTGAGAGAAAGTGAAGATTATTGGCCAAAAGAAAGCCAAGAAATTGCGGACATTGAAAATTATGACGAAGTGAATGAGTCAACCGTTTTCACTATGAATGTCCAGACCGAAAAAATTGTTGACATTGAAAAATTTGGGCACTTAACGAAACTCTTACGCACAACTGCCTGGGTAAAAAGATTTATCTTTAACCTTAAGAATAAAGAAAACAGAAGATCTGGAACTCTTAGTAGCGACGAGTTACAGTCAGCAGAAGAATACTGGATAAGAAAAACTCAAGAAGAAAACTTCGGGGAAGAATTGGAAGCACTAAGGTGCGGGCGTGAAATATCTTCAAATTCCAAATTGAAAAATTTTTCCTTTGGGTTAGATGAAAACAATATTATTCGCCTTCGAAGCCGACTTCAGTATGCTGACATTACTCATAACGAAGCGTACCCGATGTTGTTACCCGACAGAAGTCACTTTACCAATCTCGTGATTCGCCGCAGCCATTTGCGGTTAGGGCATGCAGGAATTGCGGACACCTTAACAGACGTTAGAGAAAAATTTTGGATCCTAAAAGGACGACAGCGAATCAAGAGCATTGTGTTCAACTGCAATCTTTGCAAAAAATTTCGAGTTAAGCCTTTTACCCAAGACGAAGCTCCTCTTCCCCCAGATCGTATTAAGCAGACTCATCCATTTGAAGTAACGGGTATCGATTATGCTGGTCCCCTTTACGTAAAAAGTACAGACGGAACAAAAAAGGCCTACATTCTGCTTTTTACGTGTGCCGTCACCAGAGCTGTCCATCTTGAGCTCACCGAAGATCTGACAACCAAAACATTCTTACTCGCGTTTAGAAAATTTGTATCCAGAAGAGGACTATGCAGAAAAGTATACTCGGACAACGCGAGTACATTCAAAAGAGCTAAAACCGAAATAAATTTGCTGTGGAAACTTTTGAAGGAAGAAGAAATCCAGAGCTACTTTGCAAATAAAAACGTCGAGTGGAATTTTATCGTAGAGAGAGCAGCATGGTGGGGAGGATTTTGGGAAAGACTTATAAGATCCACAAAAAATTGCCTAAAAAGAATACTAGGAAAATCATCTTTGACGTTTCCAGAACTAGAGACTATAGTCATAGAAGTTGAGGCTATTATAAATTCCAGACCTTTGACATTTGTCTACAGTGAGTTCGAGGAACCTGAGCCACTTACTCCTGGACACTTCCTCATAGGTAGAAGACTTGTTGCTCTCCCTCCACACTCATCGGTAGCGCCAACCTCCACCAAGTCTGATCTAAAGGGTAGGTGGAAACATAAAAGAGCCATTTTGGAAAGAATATGGAGAAAATGGCAATCATCGTATTTGTTAGAACTGAGATCTGCCCACCAGTCAATGCGGTCCAAATCAAATGTTGAACCGACGAAAAATTCGACTGTCTTAGTGTATGACGAAAAGCTTCCTCGACTTATGTGGAAGATGGGTATAGTCATCAGTGTTCATCCCGGACGTGATGGAAAGACTCGTGCATGCACTATCAAACTTCCCAATGGAACTATACTGAAACGACCAATTCAACTTTTGTATCCTGTTGAACTTAATGTAGATGGAAAAGGACCTAGTGACAGTTTGTCCAAAGGTCCTTTGAGGCCGGAGGATGAAGCAGAATGACTTTCCCCTGCGCCAGAAGAGGGCGCTTTTGAACTCTAATCTTTTTCTTACCTTTCAGATGCAGCGAAGGCTTCGATAAAAACTGACGTGAAAAGAGGGTTCTCCCTCTCCGATAACAAAATCTAAATGTCTTGTAAAATGTTGTGTAGTGTAAGATGTGTTTATTTAATCCAGAAATAAATTGTATTCGTCCTTTAGACACTCACTTAGATCTCTCAAACAGTTAGCTGGAAACAGGAAATCAACAGAAAAGCTACCAGGGCAGGTAGGCTAGATCTTTTTTTATGAACTGTATTACTTATTTATATCAGAACTGAAATTCGAAAGAAATACAGTATAGCAATTGTTTCACCCCCTACTATTATTATAAACGTTTATTATAGCTAACGCACTGTATCGCAGTTTACTACAGCAAAGTACTTCGTAACTCGCACTTGCGGTCTGCCAAATGGCCTTCTGAACCGCTCTCTGAGAAAAGACGCCGAGAGAGTTGCGGGAGAAGTAAGGCGCTGCTGATATCACTCCGTTCGCACATTTTTAGTGTGCTCTCAGGGACGATTTTTTTTGCTGTTATTTCTTCCGAATTCTCGCTCGGTTTGTTATGTTCGGTTAGTTTATCAATTTCTTCCATTTTTCTTATTATTGTCTTTATTTTTATCATTTTTCACTACAGTATATTTTACGAACTAGTGTAAATAAGATGGGAGTAAAATAAGTGTTTCGGAGCTAACAGTTACATTTTTCAATATTATCTCTTGAAAAAAATTTGAAATAAAATTAATCGAGACAACACCTCTGATAAAACTTATCTTGGTGACGAAATGTAAGACCAAAGGTTACTTGTTTTCTTTCAGTTGCATGCATTGTTTTCCTTTAACTGCTGGAAATGCAAACATATTTTAACTTGTAAGGTGCGTCATATCTGCATATTTAATTTTCGAAATTTATTTTGTGAACCTTCAGAAAATAACCCACAAGCCGGCACTGCTTTGAAAATGCCAGAAACATTTTGGCAGATAAACTATAACTGAGCAAATAATTCAGTTACGTAATTGAAGAAAAAAATGATTGCCAACTACGCTACAACCAAGAATTACTGAGTTTTCTTACAACTTGGAAAGTCAGAAAAATCAAATTTGATCTGAGATGTAGCAAAAAGGTCAGAGAAAATCAAAGGATTAGCGAAAAGTTCAGGGAAAATTCATATAGGCTAACATGGGGAAACTAAACTGTAATATAAAATACAAATAAATTTGTTTTATGTTATTACTATGACTCAAACATCCAAACAAAATTTTATTTTATTTTTCCTGTTTGTGCCGAAGATTCAAGTACATTTCCCGTCCATAAGCACCTAGATTACACATTAGTAGTACACTCTATGAAAAAAATCGGTTGATTACTAAAAAATCTCTAGAAATCGAGGCGTCCATTAATTTTTTTAGTATTATTACTAAAGAAAGTCAAGTATCAATGGAAATGTACTTGATTATACTTGGCTTTCTTTAGTGGTAATGCTAAGAAAATACATGATAGCCTCGATTCCTAGAAATTTCTTAATAATGAACTGTTTTTTTTTTTTTTTTTAGTGTAGTTCCAAATTAGATTATTCAAAGCTGCTTAGAAAAGAAAAAGTAAACTCTTACTATTACTGTTTATGCTATTTTCAATTTCAACTATATTTGAATGATTGAAGAATAAGAACTTTCACTCACCATCTGAAATCAGAATAAGAAGTCGACAAAATGTCCAATAAAAAGGCAAGGGACAAGTAGAATGGTAATCGGGGTATGTGAGAGAAAAATTAAGAAAATATAAAACAGAAATATCTGTTGAAATCCTCCATAAATACAAATATAAAACTAAAAGAAATTACTATGAGGTAAATTGCTCTCCCTATTGTCAGTTAATTTTAGTCTATACATTCTTCAGATGGGCTCATTTTTCAATGTCTAAGTTAAAAATTTTGCGTAATCGTAAGGTCCCAAAATAAACTTGTTAATATACTCTAGTATTCAAATATATACGTTAATTTCTACAAATAAAAAAAAAGCAAACTTATTGAAAATTCTCTATTTTCTTCAATTGTTTGATTTTATAGAGAATAACTGAAATTGTTTATTTTAAATTGTTAGGATATTTACATTAGATTAGTTATAAGAAATTACTTTATATAATTAGTCAATTTTTTTTAGATACAAAAATGAATGTATTTTAAACCTGCACAATCAAAAAAAATATTTAGCTTCATTTCTCAAATTTCTATTCAGATTTACTTAAAATTTCAGTACAGTTCTGCTCTGTGGTTTTATTAAATTTTACGAAAATTAATTTAAAGCTTTGTAAGTCCAAAGCATAGTGACTTTCGAATTTTCAAGCAAAAGTTTGTATTGTTTTAAATGTACGTTCCATTCAAAAATAAATAATTTAAATAATTAATTAAAAAAACATACTAACATTGCTTATAGGAAAGATTTTTTTTTGTGGGGGGGGGGGGGAGATTATAGATATTGTGATCTTAATTTCTTATGTGATCCAGGGGTTTGAAAACAAGTTTGTTTTCGGATTCAAATTGATGTTATCATCCAGAAGATACTCGTGACCAAACCTCCACAGGAAAATGCTAGCACAAGAAAGTTCTTTATAAGCCCAAAGTTTCAGAACAAATCATCAGGTATTTCCTTCGAAATTCGAAAGAACTGTCTCTAATCTAAAGTTAGCCTATTCAGAAACACAGCCCTGAATAAGCCTGTAATTCTTCGTTGATTAATTAGTGTTTTCAAGTCTTTTTCTGACAGCTATACCTCTTATTTTTCTAAGCAGGAAAGATGCTGCAGCTCAAAAGTTGAGTAATGTTTCTTTATCATGCTCTGTAAAATAATACGGTATCAGAGTATATATACTGCAGCCACCAGAGAGTCGTATTTAGAAATGCTCGTCTCGTAGTATCTCAAAATAACGTTAGTCTTAGTAAGACTTCATTCGAACGTATTGAAACGAATAACAAGTGGGAACAAATCAGGAATAACATCTTACTTTGGGTTGAGAATATAGATTTTAAGCACTGTAATGGAACTATGTGATATGAAATGGAATGGGATTTCTAAAAATTCGAGGAGATTTACATAACGGATTTAAAAGAACGTAGCTTTCAAAGGTATGCGTTATTTATGTGTCCAGAATATGTCTGAAAATTTTTCTTTATTTTCATGTCTAATTGAAATGTGGTAAAAAAAAGAATGCTCTAGACGTAATTTTTGCCTCACTGCTTAACAGGACTTGACTTCACATAAGAACAATACTTCAATTAACCCTTTCAGACTCGATTAAATAACTTCTCTTTGATTAAAATTTTTCCTTTGAAAATAGGTATAAAATTTGTAATAAAAAAATAAAAAAATCTGATCCTGATTACATCCTGATTATTAAATTTTCGAGAAAAATTAGTTTTTTTTTTTTTAAGTGCACAAATTAGGACATCCATCCTGTAGGATAGTATAAGTAATTTTTATGTTCTCAATCGTGTACCCAAAGTCTGGAAGAGTTAAAAGTTTTGTTTGATACGTAGGTGTCGCTCTGCTTTGAAAACGACAAGCTGGGAGTAAAGCACCGTATATTTTTAATAAATTTTAAGCAGCAAAATTAAGCAGCTGTCTTTGTTTCGGTTTAAACCATTAACTAAATATAAAATTTGAACTATAGAGCAACACTTACGAACGTAATGACTAGATCGCGGATTATATGCACTTAAAAATTGACAAAAAATCTTAAAATATGCACTAAAAATCTAAAAATAAGCACTAAAAATCTAAAAATAAGCACCAAATAACTGAAAATATACTCACATATTAACAGAAAATAAAAACGTATTTACTTGTAAAAGTATTTTCTATCCCTTACCTTGCAATTATGACACATTTTTTTTCTCTTTGAAACTTCAAAACATCATGAAAGACAGAATGGCAAATTTTTATTCACAATCTTAGTGATATGAAATATGAATTAAAACTGCTTTCAGTATTCTTTGTTGCAATAACAGCTAAGTGTTTTTCTAAATTTTCAATAGTAAGGCTTTGTCTTTTATCATCTAAAATCATTTTATATGCTGAAAATGCTCTTTAAACATCAACGAATGTTACTGGACAGTACTTGTAATATTTCGCTTTGGATTGTTCTACCTTTTCCGGTAATTCACTCCTCTCACCATTAATAAAATTATTTATTTTATTCACTGCCAAAAATCCTGAATTTTTATTTAAAATAAAATTCAGTTTCTCACTGATTTCTTCTACTAATGACTTTTTAGTTTATGTATTTGAGTCAAGTTGTAAAAGTACAGGAATCTTACCAACGCATTCCTGTACTGTTACAACTTGACTCATTACATCACTCAGAAGCAGATTTTGATATTCTAATTTTGTGATGTCTGATGTTAAGAAGGAAAAATGTGTTTCGATTATCGATAGAGCTTTTCGGATAGACACATCGCTAAGCATTTCTTCAGATATGAAAAAAGAAGAAGAATCGGCGCTGTCCAAAGTATTAACTACATCTTTTATGGAGTTAGGTCTTGTCGATAATCCGAAATCCACGTCTTCATCAGGGTGACATGCTTGCTTTCATTCTAGCCATTTTTGAAATTTTAATATATAGGATGACTTCGAATTTAAATTGTTGCAAATACGCACGAAAGAAATTGAAAGCGTATATGCTATTTTGCTGGGAAACTGCGGTTGTATAAATTTTTCAAAGCATGGAACTTAAAGAGTTAAAGAAAAAAAAAATACTGAAAGGAAGGTAAAAAAAAAGCTACAAATTCAAAGCTAAAGAGATTGAAATATGCATCCAACAGAGAAAATGCGACATTTTATCCAAAGTCATCAAAAACACCTGAAATATGCAATTGCATATAATCCGCGGTCTGGTGAACCTGTAAAATTTGTGTTTAGTCCTGACAAGTGACTGATTACCAGAATTTTCCATCCACACTGGACTGTAAACTACCACACTGGACTGTACGAATTGCCTAAGAACCACTGTCCTATTAAAAAATGTACACAATGGTCGCCGCTTAATTGGATCGCGTTCGTGCCATTGATTTTTCATTCAGTAAAGCAGTTGATTCGAAAAAGCGGCGGCCTTGATTGAGGCTTTGAAAGAGTGATTCCTTTTTTTTAATTGTGATTTGATTCGATAAAGCGGCTGATCCAATTAAGCGGCGGTCACAGTATTAAAAACGAAGAAATAAACACGTTTTTATTATAGTAATTGTATACTTTTAGAAGTCGATATAGTAAGTCAAAACAATATTTATGATTTAATTAATATTCAAAAATTAAACATGCTTCTTCAAATGTAGCTATACAAAATTATGTGTGTTCAGTTGTAACTCCACCTAATTTCCTATCGCGTGGTAGCCCTTTTTTCTTAAGCAAACAGTATACAGACCCTGTTATTGCTTTCTTGCGTGCGTATTTGACCAGAAGATTTTAATATCTAGAACGAAAAAGCTTGTTTTAAAGCTTTTTATCATATTAAAATACACAAAGAGGGGGGCTTTTTTCTTTTAAAATTAATAATGCACGCACTCAGACACATATATACATGCACATCCACATGCAACTCAGTTTATGTATAGTATTAAGCAAGGGGGAGTGTCATTTGGGTTTGATTCCCCCCCCCTCCCGCCCCGGAAAATTATTCAATGCATTAGTTGTGCGTTTGAGTAAATTCTGGAGATTAGTTAACCCTTTGAAGAGCACCAATTTCCCGATGCCGAAAAAAGTGCAGCCGTTGCCGTCCATTTTAGAAATAATCGATAATTTTTACTAGAAATTATGTGCTAAATAGACAAGGATTCTCGTGTAACTATGTTCTTCTGAGGTATTTTATTGAAATCAAATTTATTCTTCGTGAAGCAAAACTGTCAAACTGACAGAGTTGTGTCGTTACGGCGAGGACACTGCTCGGTAAAATGTTAACCCTTTAACGTGCAGTGTTCCCGTTCTGGGGACACCCAACTCTGACGTTTCGACTGTTGCCAGTCACGAAGAATAGATTTGATTTCTATAAAAATAGTTGCGGGCGACATAGCTCCACGAGAATCCTTTACTTTTTTCGCACTTCATTTCCCGTTAAAAACGGTCACGATTATTTTTAACAGCACTGACATCTGCTGAAAAATGGAAGAATGCGAGAACAGCTGGATAGATTGCCCAATGCTAAAAAAGGGCAGCCGTTGCCATCGCTCGACTTGTGCCGATCGAAACGTTCATCGCGTGCCATAGATCTAGAGACCCTTTTTTGACGACAGCTGGCTGTGCCGGCACAGCCAGCTGTCGTCATCACGTTTCGATCAGGTCATCACGTCATTACGTTTCGATCGTCCGCCATCTTGCTGGTAGTTAAGTCGAGCGATGGCAACGGCTGCCCTTTTATCGGCACTGGGAAAGGGTTACGCCTCAAAGGGTTAAAGGTGGAAAAGTTTTAGAACTGCAGTTCCCCCAGAAGCGCGACATGCATCCCCCCCCTCGATTTTTTTCCCCCTTCCTGGCTACGGCCTTTCTATTTAGACGAGTTGGTAATTATATATTTTTAGCACTAAGCTTTTTTGCACTTGTGCATTTTTAACTGTGTGGAAAGTTTAATTCAGTCAATGTTCAAGTGCAATTTCCATTTTTTTTTTTCTTGTTCTAAGCTTTTTTTAATATTTTCAATAAATTCATTTCCTCGCGGAAAACACCTTGACCCGTTGCATCAGAAACAAAACTCAACGTTTCCGTATAAACTGTTACAGCTGTTAGCTGTCAGAAATTAGATTCTGCTGCATTCGCGTGTTCCGTGAACAGCCTTTAAGAAAATCTGCTGATGTGTTATTCAACAGGTGATAGAATGACGTGTGAAACTTGGCAGTGATAATGGAACATATTTGCCATTCTATGGCGATCGAACAAAGTTTTGAAGATTAACTTGCTTTCTATAAATTTTTGATGTATTAGGTTGTAACGAAAGTTTTCCGCCACTCCAAGTATTGCCCGCACAAGCAGTTCGCGTTGGTGTCTTTGCCAATATTTTGTAAAACGATTTTTGTTATTTGAAAGAAAAGACTTGTTTTAGAGCACTGTGTTGTGAAATGCGTAAAACAAAATCGTTATGATTAAGTATAAGGTGTCTGAAATGGACCTGCCACGCTACCAGATTGATCCATCATTTACTCTCAGTTCTGTCGCAAAAAGTCAGCTACAGAATGACACTGAATCATGTGTACAGCTTAAGGTACTACTGTTGTATCATATGACACTCTGAAATTTTGGCACCTAAAGTTCAAAAACGAGGACTAGGATATTAAAGAAGCAGAGCGCTCTGACCAGACTACTGATGCTGATGAGGCCCGCCTACGAGAATTTGTGGAAGAAGATAAAATATTCATCCACTCGAGAGCTAGCTAAAAGAGCTAGACTTTAGTGCCATGTCCATCAGTCGCGCTAAGCATCGCATAAACTTGACATATAAGGTCAATAGCTGGGTACCGCATGAGCTGACTCAAGCAAATCTGTCGGAAAACTTTCGTTACAACCTGATATTTCTCCTTTTGTATCGTTCATCTTAAAAGCAAGTGTTTTGAAGAGAAATGCAATACACATGAACAGTTTTGAAAATTAAGAAATAAAGTTGGAGATTCGTAACAGTTTAGAATTAGTAATTCGTTACAGTCAATATATTAACAGTTAAAATAAAAGTTAACTATTAATAGCTGGTAAATCTCTTCTAGTATTCCTAACAGTTTAGAAACTTTGTAATGAGTTGTACTATAAGTACTTTTCATTTGCGGATCCAAATGTAGGAGGGGCGATAAGACGATTCCACCCCACCACCCCTTTTTGAGAGAATTTGGAACAGCTCATATTTCCTGGTTTTGTCCCGTATTATCCCGTATTTTCATCCCTGTGATCGCCTCAGAAAACAGACGTTCTGTGTTAAGATTTCAATTTTGGGAGCCACCAATTTCAATTTTTTTTTTTAAGTAAAACTTCTTTAGTCGCGACTAGGGGGTAACTCAGATTTTTTTTCTGACGGAAGTAACGCTCAGTAAGGGAAGTGACGTATATGTCATATACTCCACGGCAAGCGCGCCTGAAAAAGAAGAATCACGAAAAATCCTACATTTTCGACCGCTCGCTCCTTTCGCGGACTTCATTGTTGAAAATGCATTATCATTACTATCATTATTTAGTTTTTCTTGAGATGGCAACAAGTTGTAAAATTCTATACTCTCTGAGGAGTTTGTGAAAATTTCCGTTGGGATATAACTTTTGAATTAAATTGTTTTTAAGAGGTCTAACGTTTATTTTCTTGATTGTGTATCGTTAGATTGTGGCTAGTACTTATTTTCAGACATAGAATTATTACTGCCGTGGTGGTATTTGATGAACATACAAATGCCAAACGCGTTTTAAAATAAACGACTTGGTGCAGTGATTAATATTTGTCGTCCGCTTACTAGAAAGCTGGGCTAGTATTTTGACTAACTCTTGATACGCTTTTACATTCATCGTGTAAAAATACGGGGAATCTGTTAGGGAAAGAAACGGCGATTTCTCGCCATTTCTTTGAGACATCAATCGGTTACTTCCCACACATCGGCACGCCAAGAGATCGCCAACAATTTCACCCCCTTTTCAAGAACGATCAGTGCGTGACCCTGCAGATCTAGACTCACGGTAAATATCACGAGGATGGCCCCCGTTCTAAAGTGGGGATGGCAAAAGCGGGAAGATGGCAACCCATAAATTACTCCAGCCAGTGTCATTCGGAGATGTCTAGCAAGGGTATAATAAGAGTTCCTTTATCAGCAGCAATAATTAAAACTTGTCTTTAGAAAAATATTTTAAAACGCTAGAAGCATCGCACTTACTATCACTTGTTTTGAAAAAAAAAATTTAATATTTTATTCATTTTTTTTTTTTCACGATTTTAAAATTCGCTAATTTTAATTTAAAATGCGTGCGCTCACTCTCTCAGGAAGAAAAAAAGAAAAGAAGGGAAATTTGAAGGAAGAAAATTGCGTTAACTATTTACATATATTTACCTCAAAATTTACTTATTCGTTTTAGTTGTGGACGTAGGATCTTATTTTAGGCTGTGTATTCGGAGCACGTGACATGGCGCTTCCATTTTATAGTTGTCCTACTGCACAGATAGTATCAAAACACGTACTAAAATAATCTTTCACACATTATGAAGGTTTAATTTCTACCTGAAAATCAAAGTAAATTATCTGAATATTTTAATTGAATCCAACAAATTATTCGAAGAGTTTAGTTTCATAAATTGACATTTATTTTCCTATTTTATAAAGATAGTTGCAAGTTATGCATAAATGTATAAATTTAATAATATCTGATGCTAATAACTAATAAGTAGTTCGAAAAATCCTCTAAAGTTTTAGACATTCTAAAATTTAAACTTTTGGTCCGAGAAAAGAGAAAATTAGATTTTTTTTTTCGGAAACATATATCGTAATTTAATGTGTTCTCTTGAGTATTTGTAGAGCCTGAAATATTTAACCCATTAACCGTATATAGAACACTGAAAAACTAAAATTAAAAAAAAAAAACCTGTTAAGTTCTTTTTAAAAGCATTTTCTTAAATTCATGTTAAATATTTTTTGCAATTCCCCTAAAGAACTCTTCAGCAATGTGACACAGGCATTTAAAAGTTTAATGTTAAGAAAATCTTCATGCACGAGTGATTTGTGAAACGTAAATTAATTTCATTTAAGTAATATTCCTCAAGAATTTTTTTTTTTCGGGGTTTCCCGCAAGTACCCTACAGAGGGTGTTCACACATTTTTGTAACGATTTTGCAAAGGTATATATAGAAATAAATATAAAAATTTTATTTTCTAATGTGTTCAGTCTGATAGCCCTTTCTTTGAACCATCATATTACACCTTGATTTCAAAGATGAAAGTCCTTTTCTTAAATCAAGGCTGATATTGTTCCACTCCTCCATCACAATCTTGTAGTAATATAATCTTTTGTAGTAATATATGAATGTATCTTGTGTTTGCGTGATTATGGCAACGCTATACTAGGGCAATCTGCCAAGGATGGGAAGGAGCCTTTTAGGAGAACTTTCTAAGGGGTTCTAAAGCGTATTCACGTTACATCTGGAAAAAACCTACCAAAAATCCAGACTGTTAGATCGACAGCTGCTCGATGGGACCCGATCCCGGGTCCTTCACTCTTCGGCAGTCTACCATTTTCAGTGACATAACTACTGTGCGATTGTAAGGCTATAAATGTATCTTAAAGTAGAAAGATAATTCAACTCATCTTCGTTTAGAAATATATTTAATTTTATATTTCAATTCCATTCATTATCACTGAAAAATAACGTTCAATAAATACTTGTCACACATTTTTGCTTTCATGCCTTTTAAGATGCAATTTATTCCAGGAAAAACTTATGTATATGTAAAAAAAAAAAGTTACTATTACATTTGTTTGTTCATCTTAAAATACACTGGAATAAAATAAACTAGAAGTTTCTGTAGAAAATTTTACTTAATTGAAGTTTTAGACGTATTTCGTATTTTGTATGTATTAAGAAAATAAATGTATTTTGTATTTTTTCAATTTAGAGAGCATTTTGTATTTTGTAATTTTTCGTGTTTGAATAAATGTAATTTGTATTTTGCATCGAAAATACATTTTTTTTATGTATTTTGCCCAACTCTGCTTCTGTAGTTGCTTTCAAAGAGCATTGCAGAACAAGCAGTAATTATTTTTATTTCCAACGGAGGGGAGAGTATGAGGGAGCGTCCTCTAAGTGAAACTGTACTCCCCCTCTCTAAACAACGGGGGATGAGGGGGAGAAAAGCAATAAACTTTAGGTTTACCTTTGCCGATCTCTGGGAAGATAGGCATCAATCTTTATTTATATATCAATAAGCGTTTTGAAGGTACATCCAACATAATATTTTACATGTAGTCCCAACCTCACAGGAGGTTGTCGATAATCCTTATTTTTAGATGAATAATATACAAGGTTTTGGAAAAGCACAAAGAAATGGAACCTGTCTGCAATCGAACCGGAAAAGTAGTTGGAAACGTCAGTTTAAGAACACTTTTCCTGGATTCTAACCCAACTTCAAGGCAGAACATCGGTTTAAGAACAAGGAGATGGAACACCATAATTAAAGGGACAGTGGCTGCAAATGTACCTAAACAGCAGAGGGAAATTTTCGTTTAAGAACACTGTTGGAGGATCATACTTCGATCCCGCGAAAGTAAATTTATAGGAGGGGACACTTCGTTTAGAAAGTTGGATAACGCCGTTGTTGCAAACAGATAGCGCTACGCACACTGGGTAACTGCGCATCTCAGGTTGTTTATATTTTCATCGAGGCGAAGTAAATGGAGATCGTTGAATTTTCAAAAAATTAAATGCATAGACTTATGAGCGTGATATATAGTAATTACTGGTTTCAGAAGTGTTTTAATTACATAATTGTCTTATAATACTATTTCGTAGTGAATATAGGCGTATATATAATATATAATAGTTTCGAAGTGAAGTGATATTATTATTTGTCAAATGCCAATTGCATCGGCCGTTAGGCCATTAAACTCTTAAATATTATGTATGTCGTGTCTGTTATTATTTTACCCAAAAGATGTATTTTAAGAAATGTTAGTACGTAAGAAACGGACCCTGGCTGCAATCAATCCCAAACAATGGACAGAACCAGCAGTTTAAAAACATGGATACAAAATAATAATTCGAAACCTACTAGCAGACGAAATCAACGCTTAAGAACACTCTGATAGAAAAACACAAAAAAAATTACTCTACCTGCATTCGAACCCCACAAACAGAGGAAAACATCAATTAAAGAACACAGCTAAAGTATAATACTAGACTACGGACATCCCCCCATTAGACCCAACCTTCAGACGGAACAATGGTATACGAAAACAGTTAAAGAATAATACTACAACATGGGCACTTCCTGGATTCTAAGTAATTATCATGAATTACCGATGATTCTTACTGGAGATTTTAATGTTAATTTTCGCTCTCAAGAATCTCAGTCGTTAGTTGATTTTTTAAAAGAAAAATTTGATCTAACTATGAATACTTCTCGACTTCAATCAACAACGCGTTTCGGTACAACGATAGGTGCTGTATCTTCAAGAAAATTAGCAAATTTAGAGAGTTAAATTTATGTTTCACATTATAATTACCACAAACCTATAATTTCATACATAAAAATTATGATGACATCCAAGTACCTATTTCCAATGAATAATATGAATACTAGAAACTTCTTACTCTCTTAGTTTTGCGCAGAAATATTAAAAATCCGAAAGCATGAATACGATTGGCATAAAATGAGCCATCATTCGTGTGTATATGCAATGAAATTTTGATTGCTAAAGAAAAAGTTCACTTTCACGCCATTTCGTCAAATAGTTATCATCACTAAATCAGATTAAACTTTTCAGCAACCCTAATGAATTGAACTTGCATAAGCTATAAAAAAAAAAAAAAATAGAATAAAACCGTATTTAACATAGCGGCAACACTTAATTTCCTCCCCATCCTGCTAAGAAAGTAATGAAGTGTGAAGACGACAGTTTCCTAATATATGTTACATGGTTTGCATAAGCAACCTTAGTAAAAAAAATTTGCACTTCGCTACAGCACAAAAATGTTCGAAGCTGTCTAGATTGCTCGAATGTAATATTGTGGTCGTGCCTTCAGTCAGTTTAGGACAGCAAAGGTATTCTGCAAACCATTTTTGCATTGACTTAATTTAAATTAATTTACTAAGCTTTTTATGAGCTATCTCTGTTATTATGCCGTTAAAGTCGAATAATCGCAGTTTAAAGTGAATTGTTGGGGACTGAACTGGGAACTGGGGACTGAAAAACGTTCGATTCGTACTCGATCGCGCGCGTTTCACTTGAAACTCGCCCTTAAAGTGAATTGTTGAAGTTTCCACTTCAACAATTCACTTTCTTGCCACATGTATCTCAGCCTGACGGTCACGCCAATTCTATGCTTTTTTCTCCATCCCCAAAGTGCCCAACGCGCCTAAAGAAGTTTTCACTTCAAAAATGTAGACTAATCTGGCTCAGTGACATTGTAGTTTGAGAGATCGCTGTGTATCTGGGTCAGACAGATGGCCAGTCCATAGGAAAGCATCCCCAAAGGCATGCTTTTACAGAGTTTTCTTGTTAAACCAACACATCGCAACATAACGCAAAAATTTCTATAAACAAATGAACGCAACAAAACTCTATTTGATACCTTACTACATTGTTTTAAACAATACCAAGTTACTCTTTCAAAGTTACAATGGGGACGTATTGTTGTCGATGAGAAAAATTTGCAACAATAAACAACATAAGTCATTTCTATCTGAGCTCTTGAGATTGATGCTTGGATCTTTTATAACTGCTATATTCTTGTGCTTGAAACTGTATTTTTTATACTTTTTAAGCATTTTGAATTAAGTAGTTCGATTTTTTTCTCCCAAAATGCTTTTCGTTGCACCAGTTCCGAGTCTCGCTGTCTCACAAAGTGAGTCGGACTCTGATGTCGACGAATTTGTGGATGCAAAGTCCTCTCTTGCTTCCTACACTACGGCGTCTTCCCGTTTCCTGGCAGTCCCCGAATACTCTCCTAAGTATCCAAAAGATCTGTTGGAAAGTTTTTTGGGTGACTGCTTGTTAAGTGTTGCAGGACCCAAATACTCTCCTCAGTATCCAAAAGATCTGATGGAAAGTTTTTTGGACGACTGCTTTTTTAGTGTTGCGCCGTTGATGCAATTCAGCGATGCACAGCAGGCGAAAAGCAAAAAAATTAGGAAGCGTTTAGCTTGCCTTCTTTTTTGCTTTAAGATCTAAATTATAAAAGTATAATGCTTTTTATGCGGTTTTTGGCTCACAATTAAAAACCGAAACTATTTCGGCTTTTTATGCGGTTTTTGGCTGTGGACAGTTAAAAACCGATCTAATATCTGCTTTTTATACGGTTTTTGGCCTCGGGACAATTAAAAACCGATCCTATCCGATGTGGCACCACCTTGTCGTGGTGGATAGGCTTTGGAACTAAGAGTGCCACAAAAGTAATATGATCTGAAAGAACCTTTTCTTTATGACTAAATTTTTGAATAAAAATTGTGTAATAAAATGAGATTTTTGTTTTTATTCATAGGAAAAGCTGTTGCGCAGAGCCTGCTTGGGGCATTCAAAGTTTATAAGTATAGTTTTGATGTCACAAATTGTAGGACTTGTTCTGCAATTTAAAGAATTAAGTTGAGTGTTGCTGATGCAATGAAGGCTAGCTCATTGTTTAGCTAATTTGTTTCTTTAAAAATATCTATCATGGGAGATCTGAGCGAAGAAAAATTTGGAAATAATGATTTTTTCCAGAGATATACCAAATGTCAGCCTTTCATCCTACACCGTCGCAGAGATATCTTCAAAGAAAGAGGATCGGGGACTACACAAAATTTTGAATGTGAACATTTATTGCTAGGGTGAAAAAAAAAAGATTTTCTTTCGTAATTTCTGAACGACCTCCGAAATTCCATCATCCGACGTGATTTTTTCCCTTCGAGAGCCATGCAAAAGTGGTTTAAGTCAGCGTTATATTTATCTTCATATCTCTGACACTTTTTAAAGTATAGTTCTCAAATTTGGTACGTCACCTCATGAGTGTATGGGGCACATTTTACTAACTGGGAATTCTTTTGTACGGGAGTCGTATACAAATTTAAAAAGTGTAAATTTTTGTAAATGAACGAGAGGAAATTTTTCTTAACGCAGTCTTATTTCCGACTTTATTTCGAGCATTTTTTTCAATTTACACTGCCCACTTATCTCTGTTAGACAAAGAATTAAAACCCGTTACCACTTTTTAGGGACACACTATATAGGCAACCGATAGATCTTGTCTAGGGCAGACGATTGGAACCCAAACGAACGTTGGTGCTTTCTCCTTCGACGCAAACGATGTGTCGCAGTCCTCACTCCACGTAACGAATTCTCTAGGGGGGGGGGGGGTAGGCATCGAAATATTAACCCTTTAACACGCAGTATTCCCGCTCTGGGAACGCCAAACTCCGACGTTTTAACTGTTGCCAGTCACGAAGAATAGATTTGATTTCTATAATAATAGTTGCGGGTGACATAGCTCCACGAGGATCCTTTACTGTTTAGCACGTCATTTCCCGTAAACAAAAATGGTCACGATTATTTTTAACAGCACTGACATCTGCTGAAAAATGGAAGAATGCGAGAACAGCTGGATAGATTGTCCAATGCTGAAAAAAAGGGCAGCCGTTGCCATCGCTCGACTTAACTACCAGCAAGATGGCGGACGATCGAAACGTTCATCGCCTGCCACAGATCTAGAGACCCTTTTTTTGACGCAGCTGGATGTGCCGCACAGCCAGCTGCGTTCTTCTTTTAAAATCGGGCGAATTGTATGCTCCGTCTTTTGCCGAAATATAAAAAAAGCTATGACAGATAGAATTCGAGATGCAGCAGTTTTAAAAATATTTTACGAAAGTCAGTGTCAAATTTAATTTCATTTGAAAAATTCCCAAAAATCTGCAAATTATGTTACACAATCCGAACAAACAATTTTTAAAAGAAAATTTTCTCCTCTATCCGATGATGTAAATTTCGTTTTACTGCGAATGCAATTACTGACGTTATTACGTATTAAGCGAGAAAAATCGCTAAAAATCGTACAAAACATAAAATAAAACATTTTCTAATTCGAATTTCGAAAAAATCGCTCCGAGGCGTGTTAGGATCTGTCCTAGTGAGAAGCGGTATGCAAAATTCGGTGGGTCTGCGATCAACCGTCTCGGCGCAATGCGATCGAGAGATGTGCGCAAGAAGATCGGTGGTCACAAACTTACCTACCTACCTACATACATACATAGCTACATACAATGTTTACTCTCGGATTTTATTATATAAGATAACATTTATATAATCTTTGTAAAGTACATGAATAATAAATATAATTAAATTATAATATGTTATTTATTTTAAGTTTAATCATTTCAGTGATATGTGTCGTAAACGTCAAAGAAGTTTTACTTCAATCGCGCGTAAAGATTACACGCATACACTTTTTTTTTTTTTTTTTTTTTTTTTTTAAGAGCCTCGAAAAATTAAATCTGTGCGAGTAAATATGTGTTTCCGTGATTGAGTGAATCTATATTAGTTAATGCAAATCTACTGAATATGGATTTGCATCAAAAATTAATTCGAAATTTAAACACCGAATATTTCATAACTTTTAACCCCCCTCCCCCCCCCCCCTCCGGTTGTTAACGTGAGCGTCCGGCATTTGAATTTCAGAAAGACGATCAACTTCGGAGGATTTCTTTCCAGAATGGAATTCTGTGTTCTGTCGGAGCATTCAAAAAGCCGTTCCGGGAAGCAACTTCAGTCAGAGAAGAAGAATTTCTCTATTGCGTCTTTCTAATGATGAGAGCGAACAGGATATACATGGATTCAAGATTAACGATGAACAGGCTAAAAAAAAAGAGTGTGACACATTTCGGGTAACACGCATGTGTCCTACCTATCGTCCCTTCCCTAGAACTTTTCTTTATCCACCACAGTACGTATGAAAGATTCATTTAGAACAGGGGCGTAGCCACGGGGGGGGGTTAGGGGGTATAACCCCCCCCCATGAGAAATTTTTTGCCATACAAAATGCATATTCTTCACTACATTATCACACACACGCATACATATATATGAGTTGTAGTAGTCGTAACCCCCCCCCATGAAAAATTTCTGGCTACGCCCCTGATTTAGAACTAAAACATCGTTACGAAATCTGCTAGTGGATGTATGCTAAAATAGTTCAACAAGCTTGGATATTCGAAAATAATGTTTTATTCGACAAAATAAAGCACTATATCTCACAATAAATACAGCATTTAACACATATCACAGCAGATCGTTGAAATATACCAACAATAACATAACACATATTCAAACTGCAATATAAACTGTATCGCCTTGCTCTCAGTATCCGCAGTCTATCATGCACTAACTCAAAATGAAATTCACTTTTTTATTTATAGATTTGCAAGCGGATGCGACATCATTTTTCCAGGCTTTTCCAGAAACTTCTCTCATAATTTGAATATAGCCAAAATTTTACCAATTTCGAGAACTTTCTTTTTGTCGCCGAAGACGCCAAGTTTGTCGTCAAGGTCAAGGGATCGGATACTCATTTCACTTGCAACAATGCCTGTACAACGAACGCACTTTCTCGCAATACACATAGGCATAGAAAAACCACGTTACAGATTTGCAGCCATATCTTAAAGTATTCATTTTGTTTAATGCGTGTGACTCTGGAACTAAATTTGAAACTCAAGTCTGTATTTAGCTTTTTTTTTTTCCTGAAAATGTCATAGCTTTCAGATTTATCATTTGCAAGCGTATATTGTACAGCTTGCGAAAAAATAGCCAGGGACGTGTCAACGTCTTGGAAAGTGGGAGGGGGGGGCGAACGATTTTTTCGGACATCGGGAGAGGGGGCAGTCATTTCACCAGCCCCTCATCCCCCCCCCCCTTCACCAACAAATGTTTTTAAAATAAAAGGTGTCAACCTTAGTGGAAAATTTTTGTTTGTACTGTAGCTCAATTACAATAATCATTTTCTTCAGGGACGGGGCAACTATTTTGCCCCCACCCCTGCCAATTTTTATAAATAATAGGCTTCAATCTTTAACCTCGTCTGTACACCCTCTCAAAAAAGCATTCGAGTGCAAGCCAAATTTCCTGTATCAGTTTCATGTTAACTAATTAATTTACCGAGTTTTTTTGTTTTTTTTTTTTGTGTGTGTCTCAATAGTTTGCTTAAAATAACAGTTTTCTTCGTGCAGAAGAGGATGGGTGGTGGCAGCTATTTCGCACCCCCCCCCCATTCCGTTTGAGCTAGTAAAATTTTCGTTTATGCCTCATTAGTTTGTTTAAATAACCGTTTTCTTGGGGGAAAGGGCAGGAAAAATTGCTTCCCCCCGTCCTGCTGAAGAAAACTATTCTAAGCAAACTATCGAAGGGACTAAAATACAGAGGGAGCGAATTATATAGTTCGCCCCTTCCACTCATTTACCGAGGGGGCGTTATACCCCCCTGCCCACCCTGTTGGCACGTGCCTGATAAATAGCCTAGATATTTTTAGAGTCTCAACCTTCAGTTGTTTGCTTTTAAGGCTGTTCTTTTTGGAAATCATGCAACTTTTGAGCAGATTTTTCAAGACCTCAATTGCACTCGACACTCGGGAAAATTTAGAATGCCTCTTTATAAGTTGTACTGTGAACTGTTATAAACAATGAACCTCTAGGAATTGGAGAAACACCGAGGGAAATATGATAAACATTAGAAATTTTGCAATATTTCTCTAAACTGGTAATGCTCGGCCCATTTTCAAAGGCGATTTTTGTGCTTATGAATTTTTTCTGAAAGTTGCATGAGACATACAGCTGTAACGTTAGTATCAGTCCATAGTGCATTAAGTGAAGAAGCATTTATTTATTTATTTATTTATTTTTTTTTTTGAGTGTTTAACATCATTGGTTTGCTTTGAATTCTGTTCAAAAGTCCTGCAAAGATAAAATTAACTAATAACTTTCTAAAATAACACATATAAATAAAAATAAGTACCACAATACGATCGTTACCCTCCTGCTTGTATGGATGGTGGAGCATTTTTCAGCTGAGTAAGGGTGGACCGTTTTCATCACCCAAAATAAGCGTAATGTGATATTTTGTCTTAAATTAGTTTTACCCTACCTTAAATTCGTTTTAAAACTCTAGTTTTTTTTTTTTCGTTCTTATTGCATTCAAACCCGGTCAAGACCAAGAATTCTGTGATATACGTTGTTTAAAAAAAGTTTTAAAATTGTACAAGATAAACAAGTGTTTTATTTTGCGGTTTATAATTAGTTGACTGCGAATTATAATCAGCTATGCTATTTACGGATTACAATCAACTTTTTACCAGGTATTATCTCATAAATGACAGACAAATAAGAGATTTAAAAAAAACTAAAACTTAGTAAAATAACACACATAAAAGGTACTTATCAAACTGTTCACGTGTTTCGATCGAAAAAATTTCTACTTTCAACAGCAGCAGTAGTAATCCATACACAAACTGGGAGTGGGGACAGAAAAAAGTCCCCAAGTTAGACAAATAAAAGTTCTAGAATCAAAACATACAGTACGTATTTGTCCTGTGTGTGTGTGTGTGTGTGTGTGTAGGGGGGGGGGGAACTTCCAAAGAGGCATTTCAATAAATTGCACTTTCGTGAAAAATTGAAGATTTTTTTCTGATTCTAAAATGAAACGCTTCGAAAAATTTTTTGAAAAGCAAAACTTAAAAAAAAGCACTTATTTTCTGCTTCAAATCTCTGAAACATGCGCCAGAACATCTGGAACGAATCTGAGCTTTCACCCAGAAGATTAAGTACGTTGTTCATTACGACTGTTTCATTGCGAATTCTTAACCGTGAAACGTAAATCTTCAACTTTAAGGGGGAGAAAAAAAAAAAAAAAATCTAAAGCATGACTATATATATATATATATATATATATATATATATATATATATATATATCAGGGTCTTCGTGTATTTCAGAGATTGCTTGACGGAAGGAAGAACATAACGGAAATTATCATAAGTTTTATCGCTGGGAGAACCTGACTTGTACATTTCAAGGACAAGGGCAGAGAGGGTTGAAAAAAAGCAAATGGCGCCGTTTTATCTAAAGCTCGATAACTAATGTTAGTTGCTTTTTTGTCCCTCTCCGCGCGCTAAATCGCCCTGGTGAAAATTAAAGCTTGGCCGGCGCCATTATGTGTCCTTCTGTCGGTAATAATTACGCTTAAGAAAAAATTGTTAATTTTATTTTTACGGTATACACAATTGTGTAATGAATATTCATGAACGAGTGCGCAGTTATTGAAGCTAATTGTGATCTAGCAATATTCTAAAAATACGTCATCAAAGTTTGAAAATCGTTTAGGTAAAAGGTTAATAGTGATGCTCAGGCAACTGCTCATTATTATTTTTTTAATTGATGTGGATAGACTTTTTTTCTGGTGGGCGAGAATACCTTTGTTACTTTTGAATATTTACTAAACGAATCCACGGCAAAAAGTTACTCTGGTGAATAACTTTGCATTCTCTCTTTGTATTCAAATTAAAACATAACTTAAAAGTCACAGAGTTACAGAGTGAAGTGGTACTTTATTAAACCAAGATAATTTTACCAGTGTCAAAATATGTCCAAAATTGAGTTTAGTGGACATTGGGCAATACTACGACCATAGGCGTAGAGTTATATGGGCCCGTGGGGCTCGAGCCCCCCCCCCAATAAATTGTGAATAGGGGCTGAGCCCACCCAATAATTTACCACTAAATACAGAAAACTAATCTATACTAACATAAAAAAAGTATTCACGCCATTTACGAACGTTTAAAAAAAAACCTTTACTTGTACTCTAAAAAAATTTTCTTTCAATCATGATTTCAATCATGATTTAGTATTCATTGGGACGCCACGTAACACGCAATGTTACTATAAGCAGCCCTCGCCAGGGTCTGGTTAATTAAAATCAGATTATGCAATGTAAAGTATGAAATGAAGAAAAGTTCAGATGTGTCTAAAATGCACTATCTCATCGAAAATGTTTTTTTTTCCTCCTTTGGATTTTTTACTTTGCTACTACTATTTTTAACTTACAACATGGTAGGAAGATACTAACATGGATACTTACCTTACATAGGTGCAGAATTCTATGGACCCATAGAGCTCGAGCGCCTCCAATAATTTACACTTTTATATAGTAAGTCATAGCTGCCAACTACTACGGAATATAATTAACCACTTTTTGTTAACAGTAAATTTTTTACAAAATAGTAACCAGCTCGCGCGCGCAGCACAAAAATTCTTCTATATTTTAAGCCGAAAAATCGTGTAGAAAAAGGGGTTAATTATATTCTGTAGTAGTTGGCAGCGTACGTATCAGTGACGTAGCCAGAAATTTTTCATGTGGGGGGGGGTTTACGAGTTCTGCAACTCACATACATGTATACGGGTGTATGATAAGGGAGTGAAGACTATACATTTTGTGTGGCAAAAAAATCCTCATGGGGGGTGGTTATGACCCCCTAACTCCCCCCCTTGGCTACGACACTGACGTGAATATGTTTGGTTGTGGGGCCCAGCCCCCCCAATAATTTTGAAAACTTTACGCTTATGACTACGACTACGGCCAATATTCAGCAACAAAATTTACAAGCTAAGCTCGTAAGTTAATGCAGTTATAAGCAATTACTACCATCAATAAAGTAAAAACAAAATAGGTTCTTATAATAATCACATGTTAAAATATTACCGAATTATTGTATATGCTTTTCGAAAAATCAGAAAAAAAATATGTTTATGTTTCTAAAAATATTACATACTTTAATTCCAAATAAATTTTCTCTTTTTAAGCTTTCTAATATACCGGGTAATTCAAAATAGATGTTAAGGCGATTATTTTTTAAACCGTAAGTGATAGAAATATACTTTAGTAAAGTTAAGTCAAATTAAGTGTAGCTTTCAGATATGGCATTTTTTACTGGGGGTTGTATACATATTAAAATATAAAATTTAATTTTCATACGGTTCCTCCTTTCCTATCACTTATATTTGGGGAAATGTTGCTCTTTGTTTATGAAAAATCCCGTGTCTCCATGTGTAAAAAATGCCGTGTGGAGTGGAATAGTTTCAGAGATATTGCAATTTGAAAATTTTGGCATTTGTCTCCAAGCTCTAAGCGAATGTCTCAAAAGTGAGATAAATGTAACTGCTTTTCAACTGACGTTAATTTATGTTAATAGTCACGTCACTGGATAGACGCAATTGACTCCTCAAATCCTAATTTAGCTAGAATGTTCCTGCAACGTATGTTTGGCAGTTTAGAGTGAAAGTTACCATACCATAATAACTTACACCATTATTTTGCCATTCTCTTTTGCTCTTTAAAAATCCTTCTCTGGAAGCATGATGTAATTAGTGGATGCCCCCCAACTAAAAGATTAAATTATCGATAATTTCACAAAGGAATACCAATCATTTTAAATGAAACTGTACCTGTTAATTTCACACATGTGAACGCGTTTAATTGCTTTCCCTAACAATGGAATCTTTATTTATCTTTTATCAACTCATAGTTAGTCCCCTAAAGTAAAGATTTTTTTCGCCGGAAAACTGACGCCAACGCAAAGTGGTGTAAGTTATCATTTTAAAAATTAATTTTCTCGCTAACTATTTCACTTAGAGACACGGAATTATTTTTATTAATTTTCTTAGACAAAGAGCAACATTTTCCGTGTAAAAATTAAATTTCGTATTTCAATATGTACAGTTAAAAAAAAAAGATGCCATATCTGAAAGCTACTCTTAATTTGACAAACTTTTCTAATTGGAAGTATGTTCCAATCACTTACAGTTTAAAAAATAATCGCCTTAGCATCTATTTTGAATCAACCGGTATTTTATTACAAGGTTTTTTTATCATATGTAAATACAATGATAATTAGTTAATGATATTAAAAGAAAGATACTTTCACATTTTATTAATAATTTGGTCGCAAAAGCATAATCAAAATTAGCATTTAATAAAACATACCAAGACAGATTACAAATACTTTCTGGGGTCATAAGCATCTGATTGAGAAATTTGTTATTGAAAGAACTATTTGAATAATTGGGGAAAAGGCCCCTATTGTTGACACTATCCTACTTATTGACAGCTGTTTTTTCAATATTCAAAAATTAGCGTTTGGGACCACATAGACATTCAAACTTTACCCCTAACTAAAACCGAACTGATCAGGCTCAGTTTCCTCATGATCCAGTCACGCTTTGCCTGAGTGAGCCTGAGAACGAAGAGTTTCTTATCAGAATCATTGTCTCGCAGTGGCTCGTAAACTAAAAATTTCGTTTAAGAAATTAAGTCTCGATTTTGACTATACTAAAAAAATGACATTCATGTTCCCCATTTGAATTTTGTTTTTTCGGTACTTTGATCGGAAACTAAATTTTTCCTCCCGAAAGAATTCTAAGTGTAGTCTTTAGGGTACAAGAACTTCCAATAATAGGCCACTTTATTTAACTCTTTGAGGCGCAACCCTTTCCCAATGCTGAAAAAAGGCAGCCGTTGCCATCGCTCGACTTAACTACCAGCAAGACGGCGGACGATCGAAACGTTCATCGCCTGCCACAGATCTAGAGACCCTTTTTTGACGGCAGCTGGCTGTGCCTCGTCCGCCATCTTGCTGGTAGTTAAGTCGAGCGACGACAACGGCTGCCCTTTTTTCAGCATTGGACAATCTCTCCAGCTGTTCTCACATTCTTCCATTTTTCAGCATATGTCAGTGATGTTAACAATAATCGTGACAATTTTTTTACGGGAAATGACGGGCTAAAGATTCTCGTAGAGCTATGTGACCCGCAACTATTTTTGTAGGAATCAAATCTATTCTTCGTGACTGGCAACAGTCAAAACGTCAGAGTTAGGTGTTGTCAGAGGGGGAACACTGCGCGTTAAAGGCTTAATGATGAGAAAAACACGTATTATTTCTATTAACAAAAAATTCCCTTATATCCTGTTCTCGGAAATCCCAATAGGACAACAGGGGTGCGATTGCCTTCCCCACTTGGAATTTGCCATTCTATTGTAAAATATCTTCTAGTAAGAATATTCTCCTGAGCCTGTTTTTTTTTTTTTTTTAAAAAACACCTTATTCGTAAAGCTCAGAGACGAGTAGCTTTAGCAACTATATTTCTGCAAGTTAGAGTCAAAACTGGAAAGGCTTTGTAAGCCAGCGCTAGCCTAAATTAAATACGTTTGTGAGAAAGAGCAAACAGAATTTATACAATTGCCTCTCACTAAACAGTCTTAAAAACATTTCAACTTGGGATTCGAAGCAATCGAGGCGACAGCCACTTGGTTAAGGGTCTCAATCAACCAACCTCTCAAATGTCAAATCAAAATCAAATTTCAATTTGGGGACAATAAATATGAAATCTGTTTTCGAGTTAGCCAACAGCAATTATTCAAGCAATTTCACATCTATTGTAATGAAATATACAGCTAAGGCTGATCCATTTTATAATTTCTTATTCAAAGAAAAAAATTATATCTTAGATCTTTCCTCTAGAATTCTTGTCATAAACTCGACTGACGTGCAGTTTCTTATTATTTACATCAGAAATGGAAAGATAAATTGAAGGAATTGCAATAATATTATTAGCGCTATTTCGCTAAATCCCAGAATTTTGTCTACGCGATCTTGTAGACAGGTTTTGTAGATAAGAACTGTCAGGGTGAAGATCTTTTCAAATGTGTTTGCCAGATAACGGGTAGGGGGGAGGCGTTTGAAAGATCTTGAAAGTCGCACAAGGTTTGCAATTTTTGATAACTGATCGCTAAGTTTGGTGCCAAAACGCGACAATTTATTATAAATATATTACGAGTATAGTTAGAAAATGCAAAAGATTGTAAAACAATTTTGGTTGGCGATTTTAATATAGATTTCATTTCTAAAGAACTGTTTCACGGAACAGAGAAGACAAATACGGTACACGCATAGATTATGATACACATTCCAAATGGTATTTATAAAGGTGTAGTATAGTTTGACTATGCCTGGCGAAAATTGTTAAACAGTTTTGGTAGGCGATTTTAATATAGATTATTTCAATTCCGAAGAGTTGTTTTATGGAACAAGGAAGGAAAACATGGGACACTCATGGATTATGATGCCCATTCCAAACAGTATTTAAAATGGTGAAGTATAGTTGGAATATGGCTGGCGAAGATTGTAAAACAGTTTCAGTAGGCGATTTTAAGATAGATTTCGACTCCAAATATGTGTTTTATGGTAGAAGAACGAGTTGATTCCCATTTTATCGCCTTCACTCTAGCCAACCTACAAATTCGCCGTAATTTGGCGAGCAGTCATGGGTCTCTAGGAGTTATGCACAAGTTTAAACGCTCCAAAAGAACTAGATGAAAACTAAAGTGAACAAATTAGCAATAAACGCACCAGTTAAGGAATTTGAAGACATTTAATTATTAAAACCACATTAATTGACAACCCAAAATAAATAAGTAAAGGAATGCTGTACTTACATGTTGTTTCAAATCGCCAATTTAATTATAAATTACGGTTGCCACATAAATTAAAAAAATCGTCATGGTAACTGCTAGGGATGGACGCGAGACGACTTTTTGCGAGACGAGACAGAGATTTGCAGCATTTTTGCGAGACGAGACACACAATTTTAACATTACGATATAGGGATTTTTGCGAGACGAGACAAGCTTTTAGGCTATTTTGCGAGACGCGAGACGCTTATTTCTCGTCTCGCGTCCATCCCTAGTAACTGCATATTTTTAACTATCGCCACCTTGGCGTAAGTCGGGGCGTTTTAAAGTAGGAATCATCCCAAGAAAGACAAACACGGCACACTCATAGATTATGATGCACAATGGAAAAAATATTTAAAACGGTGAAGTATAGTTGGAATATACGTGCGAAGATTGTAAAATAATTTTAGTAGGCGATTTTAAGATGGATTTTGATTTCAAATATGGGTTTTATGGAACAAGGAAGAAAAGTACGGCACACTCATGAATAATGGTACACTTTCCAACTTAATGGAATGAGGAAGAAAAATAGGGACGACGCATAAATTATGATACGCTTTTAATATGACTTTAGTGCTTATTTAAAATCTGGAAGTGTTTCAGATTTTCTTACTTTTTTAAAAAATTCTTTTTTAATCTTAACATTTATTCTAAATCAAAAATATGAATAGAATTTCAGCTTCTATATCTTTAGCTTTTGCTAATAGCATGGTTTGTTTACAATAGTCTTCTGGCTATTTTCATTTTTTAGATATTTACAGGTTGTATGTTCTCCTCTCTAGATGTATGCAAAACAGCCTTTTATAAAGGAGGTATAGTCTTCTTTTTTAGAATTTCATTTCTTCTCTCAGTTCATTTTGTTTAGTGAGTTTTACATTATAATTTCAAGGTATATTGCTTTAAACTTAGTTTATTATCAATAGTATATCAATCCTTATAAATAAAAATGAAATTCTATTTATTGTGGGCTTGTTTAGACCGTATACAAATCCACAAAAATGGACCTATCAGCCTGAAATTTTGCTCGGATGTGTAAAATAATATAGAATGAATGGCTGATCGGCCCATCCTTCATCTCTGTCTCTCCGAACATATAGAAGATTGAAGATGGCCTAATACAATTCGGGTCGCTTTTAAAAAGCCTACACTTTCCCCGCTTTCCAAAAAATCCTTTTTAAAAAAATTCATGGACTGGTTATTAATACCTTTTACCACCACCAACGAGTTGTCGTTTGGTACCTTGATCGGATGACAACTATTGACTCATTGGCCACCTCAGGGTTAGTGGCGGTCTTGTCCAGGCGGCACTTCTTGGAGGGACGTCCACCGTTAAAAGCCTTCGCCTATTGAGCCAGATTTGCTCTGGCCGGTCGGCGTTGGCTGATGTACTGTTATGATAAAATGTAGTGTAATTGGTGGTGCTTAAAGTATTATGATGTTTGATTCATGAAATCGTGACGATGAAGATTATACAATTCGGGGTTTAATTAATAATGGTTTGAAGTTGGGTTTTGTTAACGGGATTGAATAGTGTACAGTATGGAACCTCTTATCCGGAATCATTTATCTATCAATTAAATTTATTTTTTTCGAAAGAAAAGCATTATTTATCACCATTTGAAAGTTTGAGTTTTTTTATCACTAGATGGCACCACAAAGAATGGCACCACAAAGAATAGCACGCAAAGAAAAAATGTGAAATTACTGTTCTGAATCTTAGTGCCTCAATTCGCAGCAAACAGTTATTTTATTGGTTCTCAGTAATTTGAACAATAGATATTGATCTGAAACTTGCTCTGTTTCAGACTCAAAGTTTTAGATGAGTGTACAGCACTTGCAGTCGTAGTCGTAGCTAGCAAGAGTTGTAAATTTCAACTACACAAAATTGATAAAAACTATATGCTAAGAACTAGGGCATTTTAGGAAAAATATTTTTAAGTGTCAGAATTATACCAATTTCAGGACAAGTACGACCCCTGGCTAGCACACATGCTACTAATCAAATCAGTGGATGTCATGTTAATACCCAACCAGTTAACTAGAATACATCTGGTCCTGACCATTCTGGATAACAGGTTCTGAACGTTTATTGTCGGGCTAGTATGCTTGGTTTCAAGAACCCGCCTATAAATCCTCGGCGAGCAGGGGCGTAGCCAAGGGGGAGGGGTTTAAGGGGTCATAACCCCCCATGAGGAATTTTTTGCCATACAAAATGTATATTCTTCACTCCCTTATCACACACATGTATGCATATATGCGAGTTGCAGTAGTCGTAACCAGGGACTGATTTACGGCGGGGCATTCGGGGCACGTGCCCTGGGTCCCCGATTTTTAGGGGCCCCAAAACTTCCTTTTATGTGATCGTAATAGCTACTAAAATTATCTTTCAAGAGAAAAAATTCTGATTACTTCATTTCATCACAAATATTCAAAATTTTTAATGTAACTTGTAACGCTAAAAATTATGTATTCGATAAATTCGATATTCGCAAATTCGTTCGGACACCTCAGCATGCTCCTCCTTTTATCTCTTCAAAGGTGTGTGACGGCTGTAAATACCCATAAAAACATTTCGAAATCGAAAAATTCATTATAAGTGGTATCTGTCGTGACATTTTTACTGATTTGTAAATGTTTACCTATGGCTAACTTAGGAAGGATAATTGGTTTTAACTTAATTTAATTAAGTAATATTCTGCGGAAAATTTTTGTGCAGGGGTCCCATAAAGTATCTGTGCCCTGGGCCCCCAACTGTGTAGATCGGTCCCTGGTCGTAACCCCCCCCCCCCCATGAAAAATTTCTGGCTACGCACCTGTCGGCGAGTAAAGTGGACAACACTGTGAAAGTGCTTACTAGCACAGAGAAAGGAAATGTAAACAGCCATGTTATGAGTGGGAATCGAACAGATGACCAGAACCGCCGCTCAGGTGATTGGCGTGGTGTAGGACAAGCCCTTAACCTCCAAGCCACCGATCCCCTTGTTTAGTGCTCTTGTATTTATATTGTACCGTAATGTGCAGTTAATTATCATGATTGTACTGATTGTACTGTAATTTGTCTTATAATAATTAAAACCGCATTTACAGGGGTCATTTGCCATGTTGTTTTGGTAGTATCTATAATCCAATGTTAACATTTTGATTTGCTGTATGGGGTGATAAATAGTCTGTATGATAAATTAAGAAACCACGAGGGTCCATTTCTGTGCCTTCAAGCGCCGAATATAAAACTGGGTAGAAATTGACCAGTGAGTTCGGTGATGTCGGTCCACCTCTGTCCAAATAAAAAGTTCCCACAATCGACACGCATCGGGTATTACATAGCAACAATTTTAAAATAAGCAATTATTCATAACAGAAATTATCTCAGTTTCAGTGATTATGGTAACGCTAAGCTAGGGCAATCTACCAGGGGTGAGGAGGGGGGTCTTGCTAAGGGTTTCTAACGCGTTTTCACATTACATTTGGGGAAAACCCACCAAAATACCAGACCGTTAGATCGACAGCCGCGCGACGTGACCCGAACTCGGGACCTTCACACTTCGGCCGTCTACCATTTTCAGTGACATAACCACTGTGCCATGGGGCGGGGAACTCATCTCAGAACACGGGCGTATCTGTTATAGCTACGCCCGTATCTTTATATTTTTCCGAAATTGTTTTACTTACATATTTTAGAAATATTTTACGTAATTTTAAAATAGTTGGTATCTAACCCCTAGACCGTGTCGGTGTCCAATCCAGCTATTGGGATGGGGGTCCATTTTTACTATCCAATTTGATTGACAGTAAATTTTACTACAAATATTTTATCAGAGTCGTAGTAAGGTCATAAGCGCCCCTGGCAAAATTTGTATTTTGCCCACCTCCCTCCCTCCCCCCAAGATTTAGTTAGTCTGGAAAGTCTGGAAAAGGCGCCCACCTGACTAGCCCCTAGTTACGACTCTGTATTTTGTAAAAAGTTTCAATATTTAATTTTCTTTAAGATAATTTTTCTTTATTACTCATTAAATGGTAAAGTTAACAAAATTAATATAAATTTAATTTAACAATTTAATGATATTTCACGATATTTTTACCTTGTATTAATTTCAGGCACTGACACAGAAGGTGGATATTCGGCCAAAATCATTTTCGCTTGGACTAAATGGGGTGCACAGGCCCCCTAAATCCCTTACTTATACTCGTCCGTGCCTCAGAAACAGAATGGCAGAAACATATGAGCTCGGCTTCGAAGCACAGCCACCTCATAAGCTACTCTCAAAGGACACGCGTTCTTCGAGGTAAGTGATGTCGAAACAGGGGATAAACTGCGCAGTACTGGCTTTCTTTTGCTTCAGTAAAAAGGATTTTTGGAAACCTTTTTCCTCAATTCTGCGTCCACTTTTCTTTTTCTTTTCTTCCCCCTCCCCTCCCTCGAACCCCATTTAATGGGGGTACAGATTTTTCCCCAGTTATCCCTTTATCTCCTTGCCTAAAGAGATCTAAAATTAGACGCGATTGAGAAATTTAACTCTCTTGCTGCGCGAGTAATTTGTGGCTTCCATGGATGTCACGAATTTATAATCAATGCTTCATTTTGTCCCTCCGGGTTTTTCTTTTCTTTCACCTCTTCCGCAGTGCAAGGTCAATGAGAAGGATAGTTTCAAGGAGCAATGTAGGTTAACGTTTTTAATTATAACCCCTCAAATGTCCCTTAGTCTACACACAAACGCTTATTACAGACAAATATTCACCTTTTGAATTCATCGCTCAAAACAATCAGTAATAAATAAATAAATAAATAAACTTTATATAAATTTTAAAAACTTTATATCAAAATTTTTAAAAATTATATTAATTTTGTAAATTTTATATTCAATGCGTAACAAACTCAATTTACTATAAAGAATTTAAAAATTTTTAGTGCTACTTAAAATTTTTAGATATGAGATATTTGTAGTAAAATTTACTAACGAAAATCTCATAATAAGAATTGGATATCCTCCCCCCTTCTTAAGGCTGTTCTTCGAAGAAAAAAAAACTCTTTTTAGTCTTGGTACACAAATTGAAATAAACTAATAGCACCATGGTCTCCAAAAAAATTCCAGATGGTTCTTCATAAGCTGCTTTACACACTGCAATAAGCGATAAAGCTGTGGCTTTTGTGAAATTTTTAGAAAAAATTCTTAAACATGGATCTGAGCTGCGAGGTTTTGCGAAAATTTCCGATTTTTAAGATTTTTTTCTAAAAGTTTTGAAAGTGATACAGGCTTATCGTTTATTTCAGTACGCAGAACAGCTCGTAAAAGTTTATTTGTACTTATGTACAAAAATCACATGATTTTTTCGAACTACACCGTTTTAACTGGATCCCTTCCATGAGAAAGCTACAGCTACCATGCGGACAGTTTCCTGAAAAAAGTCGGAAATTAAGCGATATTTTGAGTTCTAATTGTCAGATGAAAGAAAAAAAAACTGTTTAAATCTTTGTTTATGTGTTTAATGTTTTTTTTTTTTTTTTTATGAAAATACTTTCAGAATTTTCTACCTCGGTGTTTTGCATAGCATAAATCTTTAACCTTCTGAGGGACCACTTACTTGTTTATAGTTTACTGTTCACTTTGAGAGATGTCCAATTAAAATTGTCATTTCTTATTTGCTGAGTTGATTGTTTGAGCTTCGTTTATCCTACTATTTTAAATTTCGGATATGGGATGTCTATGGGAAAAATTGAGCTAGTTAACAATTCTAGATTGTATCTACATTAAGTAACATACTGTCACATTCAGATTTACAGTACTTACAAGGGCGTATAGAGAAATTTTTCATGGGAGGAGGGGGAGGGTGTCCTACTTTAACTCATAATATTAAAATAAGTAATGATCAATTATTCTGAATTATTTACAAATTAAGCTCCCTAATTAAATTGTTGATATAAATATTTAAAATGTAATTAATTTACTTTTAATATTTTATAATATTTTCATTTCTTTATTAAAATGGTATTGAAGTTATATATTTTGCATTAAATGCTCTACAATAGTAGCGCTGATGTACCTGTCATCTTGAACAATTCCAGGCGTCATCAATTAGCTTGCTTTTGTTCGGTATAATTTCGTTACGGTCGCAGAGACCGTTAGACGGATTAGTTTAAAATCTGACACACATCAATCTCATCGAACATAAGCTTTGTGTAGAATTTTTTTAAGAAATCGAATTAGATTTTTTTTGTTGTTGTTACTAAGCGTTTTTTGCCTGAATTGACTTATTTTCGCCTTTTTGGTACATTTTCGACCCGAGTTACTGTTAAACATCTAAAAGCACTGATCATCAAAATAAAAGAATAATGGCGAAAAGATGCTCACAAAGATAATGTTGTAACCAATCATACAATTATTTATGTTACACCTTTCTTTGCTTCACCGACGGTTTCGTAAACGCTATTCTTTTAAGATAACATGCAGTACTGGGAACGGCTTCGCATCACAAACACACACACATGCACGAATGCAGAACAACAACAACGACAAAAGAAAAAACTAATTCTGCTCAAAATTTAGAATGCTTCTTCAGACGCTGGACTATGCAGTTTTAGGAACAGTCAAATCTATCAGTTATGAACCCAAGAAAAACATCTTCAGCGTACGGTATTTTCTAATACAACATGTAGGGCCGCAATGAGAAGGGGCAAGCGGGGCACGTGCCCCGGGTGCTGTGTTGAGAGCACATCAAAAGCTTTTATAGTTCCAAATGAAAGGGCGCCAAAATTAAGGCTTTCCCCGTGTGACGTAAACTTTAGTTGCAGCACTGCCTGCATAGATAGCGCCTTGGCCCTCTTTGCAAGGCAATTTTTTGAAAGTGGCATGAGATGCAGGTTTATTGTTAATAAAGTGCATAGTACAGCTAAAGAAGAAGTAGCAGAATTAATTTTTTTGAGGATGTTTAACATCAAAGGCTTTTTTTAAAGCAGTTTAAGTCTTGTGATTATTGTGATTTTTTTTAAGGAACAGTTTTAAAAGATAAATTAAGGACACCATGTCCAATAAAATCAGAGACCAAGTTGAGTTCTAAGTACCAATACGTGGAGTTAATCCCGTCCACACCCACACACACCACCACCAAAAAAAAAGTTCAATGATTTCAACCAAGTTTCAGGGGAAATCAGAAATCACAAAGAGTATTTCTCTGTGAAACAATCAGCTGAACAGCAGCTTCCAAAAGATGCTTCACAAATGAACAGTGGAATTTTTCAACGGGATCTACACTGCTTCATAGCATTCAATAAAACACACGCTCAAATATCCTATCCCAGCCGTAAGCGTAGTGTTATCGATTTTTTTTATTTTATGGTGGGGTGCACACAGGGGCGTAGCCAGAAATTTTTCATGGGGGGGGGTTACGACTACTACAACTCATATATATGTATACGTGTGTGTGATAATGTAGTGTAGAACATACATTTTGTATGGCAAAAAATTCCTCATGGGGGGGTTAGGGGGGTCATAACCCCCCCTAACCCCCCCCTTGGCTACGCCTCTGGGTGCGCATAATGTATTTGAGTGTAAGAGTAGCCAAGTTTCTTCGGACTCTAAAAGAAAGTGTTAAAATGAATGTTTTTCTAAACAAAGTTAGGGCGCGTGTTCCACCCTCAACCTCGACGCTACGCTTGTCATCCCACCAGCACAGAAATCGTGAATACTATTCGAATAGTGAAACCATAAATACTGTTCGAATAGTATTCACGATCCCCCCCCCCCCTATACAGGAGGCCAGGGGCTGAGGAGACCCGCCTTGCCACGAAATAACATACTGGCTACGCCCTTTCAAAAGGCCCGGGCCTTTTAGAGGAATTTTAGTCGGCCCGGGCCTTTTAGAATTTTTAGTCGGAGCTTCTGCATTTACATCCGCCGAAGGACTCTATCATAATCATTCAAACCCATTAAATTCTGAAAAGTTCAATCGTCCATTCATTGGATCTAACCTACTTTTAAAAAATCCATATAAGATCGCTCACCACATGGCATTCGACTTGTGAGATCATTAATCGCGGTTAATCGCGAAAACAGCTCGGATGATAAAACGATTAATCACAATTAATCGCGAACATTATTCGAATTGTGAAACGAATTATCGCGAAAACTATTCAAATAGTAAAATCGCCAATATTCACTATTCTATTAATCGATTACTGGTACTATCCGAAATCGATTAATCTATTTTGAAAATCATTCGAATGGCACATCACTAGACTGACTGCCAATGAATCATATGCCATGCAAATGCTCAAGCCTGAAAACGCTCAAATATATGAGCGTACAACTATAACCATACGCACTAATTTTTGGGGGGCGCAGATTCAACAGCTAAGAACCGTAGAATTATAGCATAGGCCAGAATAGAAAATATCCAGAAAAGTGTTCGATATTTTTATATGTCAATGTGGTGGTTAGGGAGAATGAACTTTAATCTGATTTCTGCTGGAGCACTTTTAGAAAAAATATTTGCAGCATTATTGACTTTTGTTTCAATGTGTTCAGAATTTAAAAAACTTTCTCCAAACAAAAAGGAGGGGGGGGGGGCAGAAATGAGTCTGAGCTTTCCTAACTTCAGAGGTAGCCATTTTAAACTTTCTCTGAGTAAAAAGGGCTTAAATAACATATTTGAGAGTTGTTTAAAAACTATTCATATTTAAAATAAATTTAGTTTCCTTAATTCATATAATATGCTCGTGTGTCACAGTTAAAGGATTTATTTTACAGGTGTATTTGTAAAATCCAGTCAGTTTTCATAAAAAAAATCAAGCATTTCGCCAAAACGTAAGTTGATTTTCATTCACTCATTGGGTATTTTATTCTATTCCAGAAGATGGCAGGTTGCAACTTCAAAGCTCTTTTCATGGCCGTTTTTGTTCTCTCCGTGTACATTCACATTGATTTTGAATGTAGAAATGAAAATATAAATTAAGAAAAAATGATTTCTTTCTGCAAAAGCATTTGGTTGGTTCTTTTAAAAAGAAGTATTTTTTTTTTTATTATTCAACAAAATCATTTGATAAAAATGGCGCCAACTACTTTTTTCTTAAATCAACAAAATTTCGTTGAAGAAGTAAAGAAATTCATTTCAAAAATGTAGTTGTAAATGTAGAAATAACAAAAAAATTACAGAACAAAAATGTTATGCTACAGTAAAATAATATTTAGCAAAAACGAATAGGAATAATTTTGAATACTTTTTTGAATAATTGTGACTAATTTTCACAGATAAGCTACATTTCTTGAATGCGCAAAGACAATGTTGCTGCTAATAACTAACGCAGCCAGATATTTCAAACAGGATTAAACAAGATTATGAAGATAGTTGCTACTGTATCTGAAACGTTAAATCTTCTAAACGTCCATAACAGTACGAGCAAACAAAGTTGCACAGCTTAAATTTATGTAAGACTACCTAGAGCAGTGTTTCCCAATCTTTTTACATCTGCGGAACGGCAAAAACAGAAAAATATTTTGCGGAGCAGCGTCAGCCACAAATAATAAGTAGTATACAGTATGCCCCTTAAAGTCCCTTGCCACCCTCTTAACTACGGAACGGCTGCTGCTATATTCATAAAAGTAATGGCTAGGTATAGTAAAATAGCTATGCGGTACTCAATGAATTCGCCTACAGCACTACCTGGTGGAAAACTACGGAGTTAGCATTCGAAAACGGTACGCGATGCGGGGGGAAATATCAATTCCAAAGTTCTTCACAATCATCGATTACCACTGACGATTACCATGTACATGCGGTGTATGTGTAAGCTAAATCTGTAGTTCTCAAAGTCCTCTTGGTTGTTGCTACTAGAGATGAGGTCGGACTCATTTTTTAAAGCCCGAACCCTTATAATTCGAGCCCGGCCAACCCCGAGCGATATTATTTAAGTGGAAGCCCGAGCCCGAAATTTCAGCTAATAGATAAATAAAAGTAAATTATTTCATTGATATTTTGCCGTTTGTGCAAATTACTGACTAATATAATAGCAAACTCTTAATGCACTTTCTAATTCTTTTATTCAATAAGTTTATCAAATAATAATAATTAGTTTATTTCTCCCACGAATCCGTTTTTAAAATCTGTTTACAAGGAGTATGTTCAATAAAGGAGATTTTTCTCAAGAGCCCGAGCCTGTAATTCACGATCGGGCCTTCGGGCTTGGGTTGAGCCCGTCTCATCTCTAGCTACTACCAGTTTCCGATTAGTACCAATATTCAGAACTTGCCCCCTGGAACAAAATTGTGGCAAGAAACTCCAGGAAGGACGTATGTAGCTCTGAAGGACACATTCAGTGACGTGAGCTGTCCTATCCAGGCAAACAAACAAACCAAACATTATTACACGATTGTATATGATGCAATTGTAGCTGATACACTAAACTTGACAAATTCCATAGCAGAAAGAAAGAAAAAAAAAGTACACGTCCTACATTAATGTAGCACTGCCCAGATTGTCGAAAGCAGTCACATCTTTAATTTTTTTTTAAATTTTTTTAATTACGCTCTCTTGAACAGCCTCACTTACTGGAGCTGCGATATGAGCAACCAACTTTAACACCTTCCATAATTCTCCTCTGGACTTAGGAATAATCGTCACGTTTTCCTCATGCCTGAGAAAATAAGTAATTGTTTCCCCACTTAAGGCGTATTAATGAATTCGCCTGTTGCAGCAGTTTTAAAACGAACGTGAAATCATTACAGCGGATATTTTTTAGCGAGAAAGTAAGATTTAATGACCAGCTAGTGAAAGTATATTTCCTTGTTTCTCGGTAGGTAGAATGTTTTGCAACACTAGAGTGCGTAGGTTGGACTAAAAATTTTTAGGTGATGATAACTTCACGGTTACTTATTTGCAGATAGTTGCGGATCCAGGAAAAGAGGCTTAATCCCCCCCCCCCCAAAATAAGAGTGCATTGCTCAAGAGTAACATTTTGCTGTTAATTTCATTAACATTGACTCATAATCTCATCTTAAGGCTGCTCTTTTAAGAAATAATGCGAGTTTAAGAGGTTTAAATGAATCAATCTATTAGTAAGAAATCCCGAAAATATCAGAATGTTCTACATATGAGCTTACTTTGCACTCTTACAAACTGCAAACTTATACACTATCTGGCCAAAAGTATCCGGACGCTCAGTGGTATGAACTTAGAGCGTCCTGAGGCACATATTAATATGACATTGGTCCCCCTTTTGGATCGATGACAGCCTGCACACGTCTGGGAAAACTTTCCACCAGTTTTTGATAGGTGGCCACAGGAATTGACTTCCAGGCGACCATCAACAGCTGAAGCGAGCGCTTGTAGCGAGGTCGGTCGATTTGGCTGGCTACGTAATATGCGCTCTAATTCGTCCCCAAAAGTGTTCTATGGGATTTAGATCGGGGCTTTCAGAAGGCTAGTCCAGTGTTTGAACACCCATTTCGTCAAACCACGTCTGTGCAAGCCTCGATGTGTGAATGGAGCAGTTATACTGCTGGAAGAGAACTGGGTCTTTCCAGAAATATTCCCATAGAGTTGGGAGTGCAGCAATGTCCAGAATGTCCACATACATCGCAGAGTTCATGTTTCCGACCACAGAAGCTAACGGACCCAGGCCAAACTACGAGAAACACCACCACATTATTATACTGTCACCACCAAACGTAACAGTCGGCACAATACAGTCATGCAAAAAACGTTCGCCGGGCATCCGCCAAACCCAGACGCGCCCATGCGACTGCCAGACTCTGAAGCGAGATTCATCACTCCAAAGAACAGTTTTCCACAGGTCCACAGTCCCATAACGGTGAGCTCTGCACCATTACAATCGAGGAGTGATGGTGATGAATGTGGAGAGATGTTAGGCTTGTGAGCGGCTGCACGACCATGGATTCCCAAGTTGTTGAACTCTCAACGAACAGTCCTGCTGCTAACACTAACGCCTGATGAACTTTGGAACTCCTGAGAAATTTTCACCAACGAGGACTTGCGATTATTTTTTCACTACCCTTTTCAGAGTTCTGCGGATGCGCTCACTAAGTTTTTCTTCCTACCACTCCGTTTTCTGCTGTTCCAGTACCTCAAAGTTTCCACTTCACAATTGCATCACTCACAGTGGATTTGGGCTTCTGTAGAATGTCCGCAATCGCACGAACTGATTTCCCACAAAGGTGGCATCCCACTGTACTGCCTCGATCGAACTCACTAAGCTCCTTTGAATTACTCATTGCTTTACAGACGCTTACATACAACCTGACAAACCACTACTAACACTTCTATGTCTTTCGAGTATGCTTTCGCCGTCCAGAACCACATTTTTAGGGGGTGTTCGGATACTTTTGACCAGATAGTATAATAATTATTATAACAATTCAAGATATAATTTTAAACATACGGTATTTTGCAACATTTACATACACAGAGAGCTCGCAATCCCAATTTTCAATCCAATTTCTTCGTTAGTATTTTTATTTATTTTTACTTAAGTCGCATCAATACAGGAATTTATGAGCAACTAAAGGCTAGCTACTAGTATAATGGTACAGTAAAATGTAAAATGTGAATTTCTGAATTTTTTTTATTTATTTTTTCTTGTTTTGTTTTCTTTCATGACATTTTAAAAAATAATTTTAAAAACATATGGCTGGCAAAAATATCTTTCTTAAATGATAATTGTGTGATCGAGATCATTGTGCATTTATGATGCACTCAGAAAAAAAATATATATATATATTTCGCTAAGTTTGCAAAAGTTTAATGTTGGCACTGTTTTTTTTTTCTTTTATTTTTTCAAATGGCGGGCCTTATCAATACCTTGGAGGCATTGGCCCCCACTATGGCCGGAGTTGATGGTCACTTTATTATGGGGCACCTAGTTAGACCAACGTTGCCCCCTATGAAGGTACGGACACAATGACATCCACGCCCAGTCGGGGATCGAATCTCGACCGCCGGGAGTTGAACCCGAAACCGTAGTACGGTGCTTCATCCTCCACACAAGCTGGTCGGCTGCTGGCACTGCTTTAATTGAGCAATTTAGTTTGTGCAGTAAAATTATACCGTTAAATTAGCGCCAGCAAAACTTTGCTGTACTTAAAAAAAAGAAAGTGTGTCAAATAAAATAAATTAATGAAATAAATGTTTTAACTCTTTTGAAATGGGCTGTTTTAAAAGTATTCCAATTTTAGCTTCTTTAAATACAGGAATACCGCAATGACAAAGCAGGAAACAAGAAATAAACCTTACAAAAGAAATATTCAAAACACTCACAGTTTACTTATGCAAAAGAAGCGGAAACATTTTATACAGAAAGGGGAAAGGCCATTTTAGACTTTTCGAGCGAAATATTTTAATGTCATCCCACATCCACAATAAACTCGTTTGCTTACGATTTGGTAGTCGCTTCCGGCTCGGAAAATCCAAGAAATTTCACGACCGAGATGACTTTTCGGGTGCACGTATGAACGAAAAAAGATGAATGATGTAGAATGCATCGGTAACAAAGCACTTTCCGACACTACCTTATTTTGCACTTACACTGCTGCTTAACGACGAGTGACCTGTTCGCTCCCATCGTTGCACAGACGCCTAGCGCAGTACGCTGGAGCATTAACACCCGTATTCACGAAACTTTCTACCAGCTGGTAACAGCCGGATCACCATAGAATCGGATGGTTAAAAAAAAAATGGTATTCACAAGGCCAAATCGGCTGGTTACATCTCGTTTTTAACAGACGAATGTAACCAGCCGAATTCGGGTGGTTACCGGCCTGTTACATTCGACGCATGCGCTGTGAGGCTCTAATCTGTTAACAAACATGGCGGACTACAGCGCTGTTGAAGACAGAAGATATGGAAATTTTAGAATTTATTGATAGATTTGCAAAATTTATGTGTGAGGAGAAAGTAAACGGTTTAGAAGACTTGTGTGTCAAGGATTTTCCAATACATTACCATCAAAGTAAGTAAACGGTAAACAGGCGAAAAAGGAAATGTTTTAAATTTACAGCAAATGTGTCAATGAAATTATGGCGCAGCGGTAAAGCGAGCGATTGGCAAGCAGTAGTTCCAGGGTTCTGGCCTCACTGCGGCCAAAGTTTCCCTTCTTGCTCTCTCACCCCCCCTTTCTTTTTACATCTGTTTTTTTTATTTCTAAAAAAGTAAGGCCCTCTGGGATGAAGTACTTAACCATTTTAATTAGGTGTATAAATTCGACATTATACTACAATACCATCAAAATCAATCATGATCCCAATCCTGTCAGAAAAAAAGAAATAATTTTATTAATTTTTTATTTTTTTCCCAGCAAGACCATTGCAAAATTTAATAGACAAAGCCATGTGAATTAGCAGGGGTTAGCTGGGCTGGAACAGGTTTATTTAATTAGTCCCCTTTCTAAAATTCCTTTAATTGATTTCCCACCCTCCCCCCCCCCCCCAAATTTTAGTCAATGAAATTAGTAGTTTTTTATTTCCATTGATTCTGCAGTTCAACTATAGGTAAAAAAAATTTCAGCGCTACATACCCCCCATCCCCTCCCAATTTTTATTTGCCTACGATTTTGCAAAAGAAGAACATGTAGCTTTGAGACAAAAATTCATTGACATATGTTTTATCTGTTTCAAGGGGGAAGAAAATGTAAATTTTAACAGAGTCTGTTTTAAGCTTATAGTATTAAATATTTATTTACATACATCCGATAAAATAACTAATATAATTCTTGATTTTTGCATTATTCCATTAATAAAAATACATCAGAGGCATTATTCACTATTAATATTTAAATTGAATACTCTTTTTCCCCCGTTCCTGCTTTATTTAAATAAGTTGTACACTTCGTGCTAAGTTATTACTCATAAATTAATCACATGCGAAAAAAAAAATCTTATTTTAATGTCTGACTACAGAGGGATTAAAGTGTCTTTATTGTGGGAAAAATCTTGCAATTTCAAGTGGAGATCTGCAATTCCTTTTTTTTTTGGGGGGGGGGGGGAGGGTCCAAAAATTTCTAGTCCTTGATATGAAAAATCAAGAGACAGATTAGTTCATAACTTCAGTTAAAAATTGAGTAATGGCTACCTCATAAATCATTATTTAAGACCCAGCAAGAACCATCTCAACACAATCACATTTTAATATTCACGTATATATTTACTCTTTACTGTATAAAATTACAAAAAAATTGCAGAGCTGCTCTATGATCCATATTTTTGTGATTAAAGTATGGTCACCAGTAGGTTTCCACATTAGAATCATTACAATTGTATTAAAGACATTGTAAAAATATTGTCTTTTTTATGCATTTGAAATTTTAATTATTGATACTCAAAAAAAAAAAAAAAAAAAAAAAAACATACCATCTCCTACAGTAAAACAAATAAAATACCCCCAGAGTAAGCTCTTAAGTACGTTTTCACAAATTTTTAAACAATCGTACTGTTTTTGACTGTCAGATACATTAAAAAATAAAAATAGAAAACCTTCGAATACCTTTAAAAATTATCTTTTAAAATCAATATATCTTTTAAATTCGTAGGAATATATAAATAAAATATCGGTTATTAATTACAAAAAATTCAGCAGAAATCTCCGAAATAAATAATTGAAGCATTTGTGATTATAAAAATACATTAAAACACATTACACTCCTGCTTATTTTCAACTATTTTGGAGCGCTCGTGAAGAGGGGTCAAGGGTCGGCAATCAGCTGGTTGGATAGCCAGTGCTCTAAGCCAATCACAGACGAGCTTACAAAGCAGAATGCACAAGTACAAGTTAATCGGTGGTCAAACGTTGGTCAGGAAACCAGTGGTTTTAAATAGTTGGTGAATACCGTTCTAAGGTTACCGGTGTGTTACCAGCAAGTAACGGTCAAACGTTAGTTTCATAATCAGGCGGTTACTAGCCGTTTCGTGAATACGACTGTTAAAGCAACACACCGGAAAGCAATGAAGAGCAATAGAGCAAGAGCCAGCGACCGCCAGACCTTCGTCATAGTATAAAAGCTGAAACTTTCTCGGCGCATACCCCCCAACAGAGGTAGGAACAATCGGCCACTATAGAGTTTGGAGGATCGTGGCTTTGGCAGGTAACAGGTGGCAAAGGTGTATAAAATTGCCAAAAATTTCGTCATTTCATAAAGCTTCATTTTTTTATATGTTCTTCTTCGCAGTACTAGAAATCACTTTATCCCTTGCCAGACACTTTTCCATCGTGGCAAACCCCCGCCAGACAATCTCAAAGTCTTGAAAAATGTAATTCTATTACGAGCACGCTGCAAGAAAGTTCGCGCGTAAGAAAGTTCAGAAGTAGCAGTATAAAATGTGCTTGGCACTTTCTGACAGCTTGACGTACTTCGTCGCGGGAGTTTACGAACACAACAGTTTTCCATGACTTTGAGATTGTCTGGCGGGGGTTTGCCACGATGGAAAAGTGTCTGGCAAGGGATAAAGTGATTTCTAGTACTGCGAAGAAGAACATATAAAAAAAATGAAGCTTTATGAAATGACGAAATTTTCGGCAATTTTATACACCTTTGCCACCTGTTACCTGCCAAAGCCACGATCATCCAAACTTTATAGTGGTCCATTGTTCCTACCTCTGCTGGGGGGTGTGCGCAGAGAAAGTTTCAGCTTTTATACTATGACGAAGGTCTGGCGGTCGCTGGCTCTTAGACTACAAGCACAGAAGAGCTAATGCTTCAGCTGCGGCTTTGCAACAATGGAAGTGAACACGTTAGAGTTACACTTTTTGGTTAACCAACGCAGCTTCATTGGGATTTTACTGTAGATTGGAATGTGTATTAAGGAAAAGCTACTCGAGGGCTATTTGCCTAAGGCGGGGTTCCTTGAGCAGCAACTAGTTTTACTATAATTTTACGCTGCTTTCACTATCAACAAAAAATTTGAATATTTATGCACAGCCAACAATACATGAAAAAATAACGAAAAAAAATAATTTAAGATTTTTTAAAAATTATCTTCCGGTAGGAGTCTGGACCAAGCACTGTCGTCTAAATTTTGAGTTAGCCTCCCAATCTGAGTTGAGCTGAAATATCTTAGAGAACAATCATGAATAAGTTACGGAGCATGAAGTTTCAATTTTAGGTTTTTTTTTTTTTTTAATTTACGCTTTTAATTATTTTACTAAAATTGAAATCAAGGCTAAGAAACAATTCGTTAGACTTGTCCTTATTGCGTTCATTTTCAACAACTAAGAAATAAGTGTAAGATGTTAATGTGTTTATAATTTTGCTATCCCTGTAAATTAATGTCTTTACATAAAATTAAATTTCTTATTAGAAATCTTTTTCTTATTTATCGCTGTAATCCATTGTTAAATTAATTGTAAGCTTGAAGGAAATGCTCTACTGAAGTTTGTGAAGGAGTGATCCCGCGTGGGATTCAGCCATATTAATAAATCTGAATCCTTAAATCCCGCAAAGACAAAAACAATAAGGGAATGCATTCCCTAATCGTCAGCGCACTATAGGGGACAATTAAAACGTGGACGGCGATACCGAAATCAAAAAGCGGGAGATTGAAGATGAAACACAAGAACCAGTGATGTCTTTAAAAGGTGAACTTCAATTAGCCTACAAAAATGTATGGCTTCTTCAGGATTTTGTTCTAAAATAGATAAATAAATAAGATAAAAAGGAGAAATAGAAATAAAACTGTATCATTAATAAAGAAACGAGTACCTTAGAAGAAAGTGTATCACGCGATAGCGTGCTTGAAGCTGTGTATGCTTACTTATTAACCATATAGCCAACAACTGTAGAGTCAGAAAGAACTTTTTAGTCAAATACTTTTTAATTCACGACCAAAATTAGATCAAGACAAGGACACGATTCATAGACTCGTTGTTCTTTTTAAACGCTTTTATTAGTTTCACCTGTATGTTTGTTTGTAACCGACATCTTTGAACTCGATTTTGACCCACTTTAAACGCTCAGATTTAATTTAAACTTTGTAGACTTATCAAGGACCGATGACAGTACAATAATTTGATAAGTTTATCCCATTAGCCTGATTAGGATCGTCAGGATTAGTCATTTTCTTAGAGATCCTTTGCGTAAGAGCGAGAGAGATGGAGCAAACGTGGTCTACACATGCGTACCATTTCGGCACTCGGCTCAGCACAATGGAGTAGAACCTCTCTCGCTATTGGTAACTGTATTCAATGGTATGTTTGGGAAGATACGTTTTTGAAATCCAGATGGCAAATCTAAACTTTACCTCAGTATTGTTACATGGATGTTTGTGTTTGCTGTAGTCGTTATGAAACTTGTTTGTTGATTAGAGACCTATTTTTCCTTTTTAGTGAGGAAGGTAGGGTTAATTAATACTTTGTTGCACAGCAGGGGCATAGCCAGAGAGGGGCTGAGAGGGCTGCTGCCCCCCCCCCAGAAATGGGACCCTTTACTTAGCTTACAATTTGATATTTAGCTTACAATTGAGCTTTAGCTTTAAATTTGATATCCAGCTCACCCCGAAATAAAATCCTGGCTACGCCACTGGTGCACAGTGAAAATAAATCTCACAGTTTGTACTTTCCATCTTAGTGTTCCTTAGTGTCTTATGAGAGATATCGAAAATTAAAAATAAATTTTAAATAAATACAGTTTAAAAAAACTGAAAAACACGCTTTTATAGCAAATCGAACAAAAAGTTAAAAATAAAAATATAGTTTAAAAAACTAAAAAACACGCTTTAGTGATAAATTGAACTAACTAAAAAGTGAAAAATAATTCTTAATATAGAAATAAATTAATGAGCGAAAAATAGTATTATTGTGAAAAAAGCGTGAGGTGCTCCATATATGAGTTCTTGAGAATATTCGATCGGTACGATTAGTACAGAAATGATACAAAAAATATAGCACAAAGCGCTCCACACTTTTTTCACAATAATACTATTTTTCGTTCATTAATTTATTTCTATATTAAGAATTATTTTTCACTTTTTAGTTAGTTCAATTTATCACTAGCGTGTTTTTTAGCTTTTTTAATTTAATTTAATTTTATTATGTTCTTCTCTTTTAGTAACTAATGAATAACTGCAAGTATATGATGAGCATTACTACCATGTTTTTCACACTTCCGCAAGTTATTGTCTTATTTAACAATTAAGTATTATTATTAAGGTTAAACTTCATAGTGCTTAAAATCTTATAATTATTTTTTTTTTACATCTCTTTGACCGCATTTTTTTAAGGGAATTCAAAGCTGAATGAAATGCCAATCTCGCAGTATTGCTGGATCCCGCGGGATCACTAAATCTCAATCCCGAAATCCCGCGGAGCGAAAACGGTGCGGGATTGGATTCCCTGGAGATCTTTCACGTAAAAGATAAAAGAGGTGTAGGGATAATAAGAAAATTTAGCTGGATTGAAAATCTGAACCGAGAGAGTTATTTGCCTTGTAGTAGACTGGCGTTAAAATTTAAAATTGTATTGAGTAATTAAAGAAGTCTGCTGTTATTTCAAGAAATATTGTCTGATGTTCAGAAAGAATTTAGTAATTCGCAATCTGATAAGTTGTGAAAGTGTTTTAATGTATTTATATGTTTATATGGCAGGACTTGGAATTAATGGCAGTCTGCTGGTCAGAGACCACAAAACTATATCAAGGACCAGTGGAATACAAAATTTGCTGGCATATCGGACCAGTAACTTTTATTTACATTTTGCTATTGCAAACTTTCCTCATTTAGTCCCACAACATATGTTATCTAATTTTACCAATATATGTCATTTAAATTTGATCGATTTAATATTTTTATGACAGCTATTTACATTCTTTAACTCAGCTCTTAACGAAAACCAATATATGTTGCTCATATAATTTATTTTGTTTGCAATTTTTAAAAATCCTGTATGCGGACCAGTGGCAAATTGTGCGTACGAGGGGAATCATGGAAACGCTGGTTCAAAGAACCTATAACTAAATATTCTAATTTCTACCCCTGTGATAAGAAATCAAAGAAATCAGCTTGGGAATTTTAACCCACAGTTAAAAATTGCAGATCAATGAGCACTTTTAAAAATTCTGAAAAGTCTTAAATAAAGTTTTGTAAATGTACCTCACTTTAACAGATTTTGAAAAGGATTGGGTATCAAAAAAATTATTCTGGGAGTTTTATAAGCCACGACATTAATTTTACTGCAATTTGTTACCTAAAACAGCTTATGAAGAAATTTTCTGAATTTTTTTCGAGGATCTATCTCCACTGTTATTTGTATATATTTTAAAGTTATCAAGAGTCATTTTACATGTATTGTGTTTTTTGAGGAACATTCAAAATGACTGTCGAAAATAATCTAAAGTCACGTTTCTCGGAATTTAATACGAAGCTCGAACTCAAATGCGATGAGCCTTTATAATTGCTTGTACTTGCCTTGATAAACATTACGAATTGTCAAATAAAATAATCTAATGTGGTAAATTTATTGGCTCTTCTAAAATTTGCCATAAAATTTACATTTTTTTTCGTTTAAAGTACGCTGTAACCAAGCATTAAAAGAAGAAGAAAAAAGAGCCTTACGCAAATAAAACTTCGAATACTCAATTTACGATTCAAAAGAAACGGAAATATTCTATGCAAAAAGAGAAAAAGGCTTTTCAGTTTAGGATTTTTTTCTAAAGCGAAATATTTTAATGTCACCCCATATCAACAATAAATTTACTTCTCTACTTTTTGACAGTCGCTTCTAGTTGAGGGAATTTGAGATATTTCACGATGGAGATTATTTTCAGATCTAGCCGTAAAAAAGAACAGTCTTCCCAACAATTTTCTCTTATTTCTGTCGTACTTTCCTCCTACTTGAATTATGCCTGAAAGAGAATAATCTCTTACGTTTAATATGGAATGCATTCTGATATTTTGGTGTTTGTTCTATCTACATGCAATTTCTCCCGTAATATGAAAAAAGTTGTCGGAAATGTTTCGTTACTTGCATTTATTAGACTAACATTCTGTTGATGTTGCAACGGCATGTTTAGGATGCATAATATTACATTTTAAGAACATTGCATAGTCTTTTATTTTCTCCTTACTACATTCTTTAGATATAAAATATTCCTGCGCTGTGCGTGTGCAGCAGTTTAACTGTACAAAAACGTAGAATTTAAATTTTCATGAATTTATGTACGTAAAACTATACTGTTTACGATTATTTCAAAAAATTTACGGGATTTTGGTAAATAAAAGACACAATTATGTTAAGGACTTTAAAATCTTTAGAATGTCACTGAAATAAGCAATAGACCTGTATCAGTTATGAAACTTTTTGAAAAAAATGCTTAAACGTTGAAAATATGGCAGAATGTGTCACTCTGAAATTTTTTGCACTGCAATTCCATATTTAATAATTTTTTTTTTTTAATTTTGTAAAAGGCACCGTTTTCCCCCTTATTTATTTCAGTGTGTGGCGCAGCTTATAAAGAATCATCCTGAATTTTTTCGTGTTCCTGGATCAATTAGTTTATTTGAATTGGTGTACCAAGACGGGAGCAAGATTTCATTTCTTCGAACTAACCCTTAATAGAAATGATTCAGCATTTCACTATAAAATGGCGCTGAAATAGTAGGAAACTTTCATGGTGTGCCTTCAGCGTATGAGGTAAAACGTTGAGCAATGATTTGGTGCTTAAATTGATTTACTGATCCAGTATTTGGATCAATTTACCAAATCACGGTGAATCGTTTATCCATAGAAGGGTTTCAGCAAATTTAACACCATTTCTTGGTGAAATGTTAATTACTTCTATTAATGTACGTTTCTAACTAAAAGTAATATTTTTGTAGATGGAAAATTTGAGAAAGAAATTTATGACTGAATGCCGCATGGCATTTTATCAGGTTAGTAAAACAAATTTAGATACTGACTAAAAAAGAATTTTTCACAGAGTGCTTTAGGCCCACTCTTTGGAACGATTAATGACGGATGAATTACCAGAATGAATTCTCAAAAGCAGAATTTTATTGCAAACTTCAGTAAAGGAAACTTTGGAAATTTAATCGCTACATGTAAATAAAACTAGAATAATATGGAGTTAATTTTAACTTAGGATTACATTTCTTAATAACGGTCCCATGTAAAGAAGAAAAAAATCAGTATCTTTGTAAGTTATAAGGGTTACTTCAAAACAATAATAAACATAAAATTAAAACCATTTTTTTTAAGAAGAGGAAAAATAAAGAAAAAGAAAAAGTCAATAATCTATATTAATTTTGTTTCATTTGAGATAAGAGAATGTTCGAATATGTTCTTTGAACAAGGACTGCCTTAAAAAGACCTTCATGTAAAGGACAGGCAATATAGCCCCTTTTCAATAAGATTTACAATGGAGTAGATAGCATATAACGTATATTTTTTGGCAATTGTTTCATATTTAGGGCAGTTACGGGGGACAGACAGACAGACAAACTAGAATCATGAACACTTTTCAACTTTGTTTCGGAATGTTGAAAACGTATTCTCAGTGTTTTGAATAGTCTCTGTATATGCACATGGCATAAATTAAAATATTGTTGTTAGTGCCACTAGGGGTACATTGGGATTTATAAATGAGTTACTTTTTTTAATTTGCATCTACGCGTCGAAAATTGTTTTTCAATATCCTGTTTTCCAATCCCAGGGGTGTCCAATCCTGTTCCAAACCTGTTTTCAATATCCTGTACCTTTTTAATAATCGAAGTCTAAATTTGTAAAGTTGACAGCATGTCCTCCATTGAAAATGATAGATTTGGCATCAACAGCAATTTTACAGGGAAGTACGTTCATGAGCTACGTTGTAAGGATGATGACGAAAAGAGAAGATCTGGTGGTAAAAGCATTTGATTTGCTAAGAACACGGAAACTGAAGCAGTAACGGCATGGCCAGTGTTTAGGAGGGCGAACACCTCTCTCGGTCGGGGTACTGAGGGGCCGTGTACGCTAGTGGAAGCTGGTGCATGTAATGTTTGCTATGTTTAAAAGATATGTCTGGGGGCGCCGATTTCCGGTGCTAGGTCTCACACCTGAAATTGGTTTTAAATTGTGAGACCACTCGGGGTGGGGGGGGGGGGGCAACGTTGGTCTGCCTAGTAGGCTCGTGTATAGAGCCTGCAAGGTAAGCCCCATAATGAAATGATAAGTATCTCCGACCCTCGTAGCGGTTAAGCCTTTTACCATTACAAAAGGAGAAAAATTCATTGCACAGGTATGTTACCACTCTAAGAAGAAAGAAAATTTAAATTTTTTAAAATGTGTTTTATTAATTATGCTTTTGGCATGGTATTTTTTTCTTGTTTGTTTTAAAACTCGCAAATATTGTATTCGGAAAATAAAAGACAACTGAAAGGAAAAGGAGTGAGTGGGGGTTTAACAAAAATAATATTTTAAACGCTGAGTGTACGATGCAGAGCGAGCGGAATTATTTTATGTATTGAAAGGGGAAAAGGCATTTTTAGGTTTTTCAAGCGAGATATTTTAATACCACTCCACTTCAACAACAAACTCATTTCTTTACTTTTGATAGTCTATTCCAGCTCAGGGAATTTGAGAGATTTCACCAGCGACATGATTTTACTGGTCCGGTTATAAAAATGAACAAGCAAGTCGTCTCGCCCATTTTGTCTTATTCTGTTGTACTTTTCCTTCCCTACTTCAATTATGTCTGTGAGAGTAATCTTATATTTCATATGAAATGTCGTATTTTCCGTATCTTGGTCTTTTATTTTTTCCTAGCTGAATGCAATTTCTTCGACATTGAAAAAATGTCAGAAATGTATCTTGTTATTTGCATTTATTAGACTAACATTCTGTTCCCGTTCATGTTTAGGACGTAATATAACATTCCTAGAAAAACTAGATGTTCTTTTTACCTAGCAGCAGCATATATGGTGCTTATAAAATATTTCAGCATTTTAACTATATCTAAAAAGGGGGAGTTTAAATTTCTTTCAGTGTTTATGGGTGGAAAACTGCATACTAGACATTCATCATAAATTTAAAGCGATATTTTTCCGAGATGAGAAAGTTTGCTAAAGAGAAGTATGAAACAACTGAATATTTCCTGGGGTAAATACTCGTGGATAATTTTTTAATGGCGAAATGATTTTTATTTATTAATTTTATTAATTTTATTTTCAATTACCTCAGTGGTATTTTACAGTATGGTCAGGTAAAATAGTGAAAAGAAAATTAATAAATTCATAATTAACTTATGCTAGAATATGTAGCTTTTACGCCATTTACAAATCTGTCGTGTCCTCGAAGACGGTTAAAGTCATTGTATAATGGATAGCATTTTAAATAGAAAGAATATACTTTAGTATGACACTGCCGACATGGCTCCAATGGAAGACGAAAGATCATTGAATTCTTGAAACAGTTATCCTGTTTTAAGCCTTTGCGGTCGTATTTCTACATTCAGAAACCAAAGTTGTTTTGCTGTAACGGCCGTATGTCTGCTCTCAACCATCACAGCAAGGAAACATTCTAATCTTATAGAGCAGGGGTCTCCAGACTTTTCAGGGCCACATGAACTATCAAATAGAAATTTGAGGGCTTATTACACACTCGAGGTTCCCCCCCCCTCAAAAAAAAGTTCAAAACTTGGACTTTGTTTTTAATTATTTCTTTAATAATGTTTCATTTAGTTATTATTTAATAACACATTGGTACATTACACATGAACACCTGTATTAGTGGAAATGGGAAAGCTGCTTCCTCGATACCGAAATAGCAGACATTTCTTGCTTTAGAATTTATGTTAGAGACATCAAATCTAAAGCCAGAAATGCCCCTAACATCAACAGTGGCCTGAGATTATCATCACACAAGTTAATTCATCTACCATAGGCAAGCTTGTTATATCATCTCATTGACTGTGACCAGAAGTATAAAAAGTAAGCAGAGAATAAGCTTTTACAATGTAGCGATCTATGGTAAAACATAACGCTCTATTGCCCTTCTACTATTTTAACGCTCTTATGCCCATGGTAGAAAATATGTTATCATCCTTTAAAAGCTACTTTTTCACGGGAAAAATGTTTCGAAATGTAATTTTGAAGTCATAAAACCATTAACTGTACCTTTAATTTCATGACAGTAGTAGTTTGGATCCACAGATGCCAGGATTAATGTTGGAAAAATACTAAAATATTTTAGAAGCGACATTGTTTATACGCTTGTTCTACTTGCAGCATGTTCTACTATCAAATTTTTCTACTGTTCCAATAATATTTAATATGAAGAAAAGTTAATAATTGCCCTTCATATGTGGGAAAATATATGCTTTTTCACTCGATACAAAATATTTTTTTTATAAGTTTATTTTACACTGTTTAGTGGAGTTTCAAAATCACATTACTACCACTGAAAAAAACCATATAAAAATAACTTTTCATAATCTTTTATTACATTTACATTATTTGGCTTAAAGAACACCATTTCCACAAAAAAAACTTTTTTTTTTTGCTTGGAAATTTCTCATCGTGGGAATAAAAGGGTTGATTTGGTTAAAACGTGACGTCCACGTAATCGACTTGATCTTGGCAGGATACACGTAAATTTCCCTAAATTTTTCTGTAGATAAAAAGGTTTCTACGGACCGGATTCGGCCGCATCCGGCAGCGGGCCGTAGTTTGGAGCCCCCTGCTGTAAAGCATTGGGACCAACTTAGCCGTTTTGCCATTACCCATTCTGCGTATTATTGTGTAAGCATACATCTAAAATTCTCAAAAGAATTAATAAATCTTGATTATCCTTCGTAATCTTGCATATTATGCATCACTGCTCGTTCAACAGAAATTATATTCCGACCAGTAAGTCCAAATTTAAACGACCGTAAAAGGTTAATATGTAGATGACACCTTAAAAATAAAGTATACAGTGCGAAATAAAGGAAAACATTTGTCGAATCAAAATTGTACCTTAATTTAGGCTGGAAAACAGTTAGATTTGATATCACTTGAGTTCCGATTTTTTTTCTTCAGAGTGCACTATGCCCATTAGAGATGAGACGGGCTCAGCCCGAACACGAAAGCCCGAGCCCGAACCGGGCTCGGGCTCTGTAATTCACAATTGTGTTCGGGCTCGTGAAAAATTTCTCTTTTATTGAACATACTGCTTGAAACAGATTTTAAAAAGTGATTCATGAGGAAAATAAAAGTACTTATAAAAAATAAATAAATAAATAAAAATAGCGGTACGGGCGCCTAGAAGGTGCGTGAAGCTCTTTGGGTATTTTAGAACGGCGGTTTATATTCCTTAGTTAGTCATTGAGATCCGACATTTTTTGATAAAGGATGGATACAAAAAATTAGAAAGTGCATTGGGAGTTTGCAACTATATTTGTCTTTAATTTGCACAAACGGCAAAATTTATTGTATTCTATCAATGAAGTAATTGAACTTTTTTTTAAATCTTTAGCTGAAATTTCGGGCTCGGGCGGCCTCGGGCTCCGACTTAAATAATATTGCTCGGGCTCGGGCGGGCTCGGATTAAAAGTCTTCGGGCTCGGGCTTCAAAAAATGAGCCCGAACTCATCTCTAATGCCCATCCCTTTAGAGAGCTGACTGAGGGGGAAAATCGTATTGTTGGAGAAGTGCATTTCATCTCATAGCAACATGTTGTCGTCTATCAATGTGCCTAACTAATGACTGTTTATGAAATAGTTAGGTAGATGATATCACTGTTCATTTTAGGAAAAAAATGCCAATAATTTGTGACTGTTTACGATTCTTGCAGCAGGTAATTTTAAATTTGTTATAGGTCCTTGACGATGGAATGGCGGTACTGCAAATGCATTTTTCTCCCCCTAAAAGTACGTAAATGATTGTTTATACTCTTCAGCGTATTTAATACGGAGTTGAAGAACAGTCTGCAATTTTTCAGATCCTCATAATTTTCGTGAAATGTAATATCTTTTCTTTTCTTTCTTTCTTTCTTTTTTACATTCTGAAAGTCAAGTTTGGGATTTCAATTACAATGAAGTACAGAACCGAAGAAGGTGTAAGAATTACATGAATACGCAAATAAATTTTCCTTTGTTTTCATTTAAAATATCACCTTTTCAAGGTCTTTGATAGGCGTTTTGAGACGCAAGGGGCTTGTCAAAGACGCCGCCCGAACTAGAAGACCGTGGTCTATTCTGTAGTGGTCTATTCTGAGAGAAAATCCCGGCAGAAGTGCCGAAAATTTTCGTTTATTTGGAATTGGAATCACACATGATTTTGAGACGTTTCCTGTAAGAATTAACCCCTTAACTCTGACATATATTTACAAAAAGTGCATCCAAAAAAGATTTTTTAAAATTATCTTTTTATTAGTTTCACTTTTATGGATGTATTTGGCTATGTGTATAAAAATGTAACGGAGTCTTGTAATTCAATTTTTAAAATTTTCAGACTATTAAGAGTCAATGATAATGCAAGAGTATTGAAAATAGTGTGTATAATTTTAATAGTTCTCATAGAGGAACAAACAAAAGAGTTTCAATACACTGTAGTATATACACTGCTGGCCACCCAAATTGCAACACCAAGAAAAACAAGAGATATCACAACAAAATTTATTGTGTAGATAACATGTTGACCAAGTAACAAATGATTAAATTTACAGCATTCTATGAAGCGTGGTTCCTGCCAAAATCAGTACCCAGAGTAGCCGCCGTTGTTGGAGATCACAGCTGCCACACGCCTCGGCATTGATTCAAAGAGACTTTGAATGTGTTCTTGGGGTACAGCAGACCAAGCAGCTTCCACACGTTGCCAAAGTTGATCTGGTGTGACAGCTGGGGATGAACTCTGGGTCAGTCGTTGAGCAACCATGGACCACATGTTTTCTATCGGCGAAAGATCCGGAGAGCGCGCCGGCCAGGGAAGCAATTCAATCTGGTGATTGACGAAGAACCCTTGGACAATGCGTGCCACGTGTGGCCGTGCATTATCCTGCTGAAATATGGCTGTTGGCAAGCCCTGAAGGTAAGAAAGGACAACTGGCTCCAACACCTCGGAGATGTAGCGCTGGCTGGTTAAAGTGGTTTAGTCTCACTCTCCGCGCAGCCAGCCCGCCAAAATGTCAAAAACCACTTTCCCCTTCATGCCCCCCTTATTTCTTCCCGATTCTACCATTCCTCTCAAAATGCTGTTTGGGCAACAAAAATCCTGTAGATGGTCCCTTAAGAAAGTCCACCCAGGGTCAAGTTTGGGGGTCACGCACGGCTATTGTTAAATCGAAGCCGTTTCACTGAAAAAAGAGATTTCCGTTGAATGTGTTTTCTTTCGGAAGAAAACTCTGATTTATGCGTTCTTTTCTTCGAGTACGGAGATCCAAATTTATTTCAAAATGAGATTTCGTTTACCACAAGTAGAGCATCGAAGTCAAATAAATATTATTTTATCAAACATTCATTAAACCTACATACATGCTTTCTGTCATCATTTACAAGGCAGTCTATTTTTAAGCAAGTTATTGAAAAGATATATTTATCAAAGTCGATACATATATCGACTAAAATGCTAAATTAATGTATACGTTTAGTCGATACACGTATCTATTAAAGTAGGATTTAAACGTTAAAATAACGATAAGAGTTTTTTATGATTTTATACATGTTTATGAAGGTACATAATAGTATTTAACTGAACATTTTGGATTTGCCAATACATATTACACTAAATTTCATTTAAAAATAATTTTAATCGAAAAGTAAATAGGGTATAGATGAAATTAAGTTTTATTGTTATATAATAAAACTTGTCTTAAATAGAAAGACATACTTTTGTTTAAGACTTTCTGTTTACTTCATTTTCCGTTGAATAAAAATTATATAGAAATGGACTAAGTGTTTGTTCACTGGACCAAGAAATATTTTCTTAAATAATAAGTTTATGCTTAGTTAAGGATTTACTTAAGGCAGGTTTTATTCTGTAACGGTCCTGACATGTGGGCGAGTGGATAGCACAGTGAATTTGGTAGATGCATGAAGCGTGAAGAACCAAGGTTCTTGTCTACCCGCGGGTGTCGATTTGACGGCCTACATTTTTGGGCGGTTTTCTCGAAATATAACGTGAATACGCGTTAGAACCCCTTAAAAGTGACCTCGCTCAAGGCATCCTCTCCAAGAACAGACACCCCTAGTGTTGATTTTCCTTACACACTATACAATATACTTACTATGCATTATTATTTCATCACATTTCAGAAAATTTTCGTTCATGTTTTTTCTTTTTTTTAGTTTTTAGTTACTGTATCTTGAAAAATGTTATTAACGGTGCCCATTATATTAAATATTTCGTTATGAGAGAATTTAAGACTTTTCTTGGGGGGGGGGGGGATCGAACTCTTTACAAATTTCAAAAACAAACTTAGTTTACTCACTTAGTTTAGTTAGCGATACTCAGAAGAATACACAATGTTACTATACAAGCTCTACTCTCGGACAAGCCAATAGGTAAATACTGAGTAAGTTTAACAAAACACTTTGAGAAGCACAGAAATTGCATGACAAATTATCCTGATTCATCTTTCATTTCAAAAGACCTTAAAAAAATATTGCATTTTAAAGATTTATGCTGAATGTTCTTTAGCTCTTACAGGTCTGGTTTTTATAATAATGGTAATACGTCTTATGAGTGGACATTCTCAATTTTTTTGTTGTTACTTGATTCTTTTAACCCTTTACAGTCCAACAGGGGCGTAGCCAGAAATTTTTCATGGGGGGGGGGTTAAGACAACTACAACTCATAGATATGTATACGAGTGTATGATAATGTAGTGAAGAATATACATTTTGTATAGCAAAAAATTCCTCATGAAGGGTGGTTATGACCCCCCCCCCTTTGGCTACGCCCCTGCGTCCAATGTTCCTAACTGGGAACATCGAATTAAAAATTTATTCAAAAATGAAATTTTATCAGTATTGACTTGAAAAAATTAGCAGATAAAGTTAAAAATTGACTTCATTTTTTAAAATAGAAGTTGCATTTCTATCATGACTGGGAAACTGGAAAAAAGTCATGAAAATAGCCTTTTTCATAAATATTTACAGAGCTATCTTGATGCACCCTCCCCTTCTTCAAACTTAATTCATATCTTTACTGAAATTCAAAAATAAATCTTTTATTAAGTCTTAGTATTTCATTTATTATTTAAAATACCCATCAGTATATTCAGTTTTTGAAACCAATGTAAATTATAGTCAGAAATGACCCATGTTCCCAATTGGAAACACAGTAAAAATTATATAAAAAAGTCCCTCTCCCCCATTTAAATGACTAATAACCTTTCGCTAACGCATTAGAAAACACAATATTGGGGGGGGGGGGGGACTAATTTAAAATGTGCCTGGATCTCAATGCGGTGTGTAAAAAGGTTAACAGCGGGTGATAAACTGTGTGCTTTCTTAAAAGAACTGCTTTAAATGACTTTCATTTGTGCCCCATCATCAAACTTTCATCATAATATAGTGAAAGAATGCTAATAAAAATTAAACATTCTGATTAAGAGCTATTATCTTAACAAAAAAGTCATGCTTAGACAAAGGAGAAGAGGGGGTGGGCTCATATACCCACTCCACCCCTAACGATTAGTAGAGTGAAATTTTGGATTATTTTACTATTTTCTTCTTATTGCATAATAACTGACAACCTAAGTTAAAAGCCACCCCCCCCCCCGCAAGTTTAAAAAAAAATATTATCGGTGCTGTTGAACATTTATGCAACATGGGCGTCTGAACGTAATATTGCAGTGCAACATATCATAAATCCGATGGATTAAGACATGCAGTAATCAGTAAAAATATTAATTAATCTACATTACTAATACTCAAGTTTCAAGAAAATTTGTAAAGCAGCTTTACAAAGTTGGCAAGGAAGAGTTTAATTCAATTCGACTAATTACTAAAATGTACGGAAAAAAATAATAACATAACAGACAAATGTTGCATTTATAATTCATATATTTTTTCGGAAACTAAATTTTCATGCGGAGCTTCCAATCGCGGGCCTCTGGGCGTTTGCCCCTGCCTAAGGCTGGCCCTGGATATCCCTCATCATTATACGTTCTTTTCTTATTTTTGTTCTCATCAGGCATGTAGCCAAGCCAAAGGGTGACCACAGGGGCATGCCTTCGACCCCCTCCAGAAAAAAAATCCTTAATTTTTGTTAATTGGATATCAGTAATTAAGCCTTTTTATGAGATGTTCTACCTTTACCATCTTTTGCGCATTCCCCAAAGATTTTTTCTGTCTACATGCCTGGTTTTCATAAGCGATCTGTAGAAAGTAAAAGTTAGAAAATACGGTAATACGTTGGGGTGGGGTTAAAAGTGGGGGCGAAAGGTGTGCGGAAAAAACGCCAACATGATTCATTTTTAGTAAATATTGGACACACAATTTCTTTCTTTTGTAACATACGTGAGGAAGGCATTAGAATGGATCTTATGCCCAAATTTCTCTTGTTTTGGAGTAAAGGCGTAAATTTTGGTGCAGTTACGTAGGTCTGGAGCGGAGGTAAACCTTCATAACTACTGTTATCCTAAGCATCAGTGGCGTAGCAAGACGAGGGGGGGCGGTCCGCCCCGGGTGTCACCCTCAAAAAGGTGACACCCGACGGCTTGTACAGCAAAAATTCCAAAAATATCGCATGTATGGGGCAAAAATGCTCATATGGGGGGTGACACCACTTATATCCGCCCCGGATGTCACCCAGTGTAGCTACGTCACAGCTAAGCATACAATACATATGACCTATAGGCGTAGCGTTGAGGGGGGCACATTTCCCCTCTGTGTCTCCCCCCCGAACAACTTAGTCAATTTAAAAAAAATAAACATGTTTGAAATTTTAAAGAAACTTCCCCTTTCTGCTTTAAAATTCGATATGTGCCCCCCTCAAATGTTTCCTGTGCACCTCCAAAATTTCAGTAGGTCTGGGAACAGTGATAATATTTCTTTAGAAAGCTATTGTTATCAGGATTTCCTAAGCATATTATACATATGAACTATCGCAATCGGGGAGGTAGTTAACCGTATTTTAGCCGTTCCACTTAAAAATACAAAAAGAAACTCCAGTCTGTGTCTTGACAAAATATTTATTAAAAAGAAACTTTTCACTGCCAGATTAGCTTAATTTAAACAAGATTATTTTTTAAGCGTTTGGTTTAAACAATTTTTCTCATTTCCAATAGGTTGTGGTTTTAAATGCTTTCTAATTATTAGAGTTTCTTTAAATTATTTATTTATTTATAGTTTTTAATGCAATACAAAATATTTTATGGAAAAATGTTTTATTTGTTGAGCGAAAGTTAATAATATTTTCCCTTTTCAATAGGCGCAGTGTTCCCGCTCTGGGAACACCAAACTCTGACGTTTTGACTATTGCCAGTCACGAAGAATAGATTTGATTTCTATAAAAATAGTTGCGGGTGACATAGCTCCACGAGAATCCTTTACTTTTTAGCTCGTCATTTCCCGTAAAAAAATTGTCACGATTATTTTTAGCAGCACTGACATCTGCTGAAAAATGGAAAAATGCGAGAACAGCCGGATAGATTGCCCAATGCTGAAAAAAGGGCAGCCGTTGCCATCGCTTGACTTAACTAACAGCAAGATGGCGGACGATCGAAACGTTCATCGCGTGCCACAGATCTAGAGACCCTTTTTTTGACGCAGCTGGCTGTGCGCAACGACTGCCCTTTTTTCAGCTTTGGGAAAGGGTTGCGCCTCAAAGGGTTAAATTTTTACGGGTTTCCTTGTGTTGAAAGAAAAATGATCCGATCAGAGATACTATATTAAAACTTTATAGATTTAAAGTATTAAAATCGTTTAAATATTTACAAAACGTGCTTTTAAAAACAGCGCAACTTGATACATCGAATAAAGCACTGTTAAATTGTAAAATGCGTTATAAAATATTAATAATTAAATAATTGATGAACATTGTCCGATGGCTAAAGCATGAAGTTCCAGCGTTCTGCCTTCCTACGCAGTTGTCGATCTGGAGTTTTGGGATGTTTTCCCCAGATGTAACGTAAATACTCGTTACGCCCCCTTAAAACGTGCTCGCTCAAAACATTTTTCTCTTTGGAAGATAGCCCTAGTATGCTTTGCCTGAACAAATCAACAATATTAAATAATTGCGGGGATACTGTTTCTTTATTGTAGAAGAGGAAAAGAAATCACCCATCAACATCTTGTTTTCTTCAAGCACTTTTCAAAGTTTCTGCAATTCACTTTATTTATGAATTTAACTTTGAAATCACCAAAATAAAATAAAAATATTTAAATAAAAAGTGTTAAGAAATGCACGTTTATTCCGGGTATTAGTTTGAATTCAAGCATTTATTTTAAATGCATAATTTATTTGATGAAACTTATCGTAATCAGTATTTTGTTTTAAAGTTTGTCTTAGTTAAAGGAAGTAAAAATTTATAGTTTATTCCAAGGAAAATATATTCTTGGAAAAACTTTTCGCTATACAATATCTACAAAAACCTTTTAATTAATCTCTCTAAAAATGTAATTTCTGCTTACATTAATAATTCATATGTATTTGTATCAAATTGTCTACTTAGAGTATTTATTATTAAAGCGGACTACACTCGAGGTTTTTTCTTTTCTTTTTTTTTTGGGGGGGGGGGAGGAGGGGAGAGATTATTTGCTGATAAAAAAAAAATTCTTATAGTATATTTCATTTTCTTTCTAGGTTTGGCAATATGAAACACATTTCGGGAGAGGGGCAAAAGTTTTGTAATGCCACAGCTAACTGCTGTTCATAAGTTAAATGAAGGGGCATATCCATTTGATTAGACTAAATAAATATGATAATCAAAAATTTTGGCCCTATTAGCCCCCTTGCTGTACTTCCTGTGCGTCGTGTAATGTAAATGAATATCTATATAAGCATATAATTTAAATTGTATAATTACTATAGTAATTACTTAACTATAATGAGTATTTTTATTTTTGCTCGATTATTATAATTTCGCACTTTTAAAGTTACAGAAGAATTCATTAATTTTCTTTCCATAAGAATGAGTATGATTTAAGATTCCCTCAAAAAAGTTTCAGTTTATATCGAACCAATAGCTTTTTCATAAGTATTGAGAAAAATCGCTTTGAATTCGAAGACATAAACAAGTGATTCTTCCATCTCATTCGGCTTTTGTATTTTGAAGACAGGAGGGCGCTGAAGCACAGAATTGATAATAGAGCTCTGAGAGGGGGAGGAGGGACTATCGCTAAGTTGAATTCTGTAATCCCCGATCTCGTTACTGACCTTGATGAGGAGAAATAGTCGTAAATCTCTCTTCTCTTCCCCAACATTTCCCACCCCATTCTGGGGTTACCGCGGGTTCTGGGACGACACCGGTTAAAGTACCGGCAATGCGTACTAGAGGAGTGCGAGAGAGATATCCGATACCGCCCCATACCATAATACCCGGTGCAGGACCAGTGTGACGGTGCATAATGCAGCTGTTCAGCATCCTCTCTCCACGGTGTCTCCAGACTCGAATCCGACCGTCGTGGTGTTGCATACAGAAGCGTGACTCGTCAGTAAAGAGAATTTCATTCCATTCTGTCGTCCACATCCTTCTTTCATCGCACCATTGGCGGCGGAGACGTCTGTGGTTCCGCGTCAGAGGTAGACAAAGCAACGGACGTCTTGCGGACAGACCATTCTGCTGTAAACGACGTCGAATGGTACGCGCAGACACTGGATGATGCGTTACAGACTGAATCTGCTGTGATATGGTTCGTGATGTGACTGAGCGGTCCGTCACTGCCATGCGTACAATCTGCCTGTCATCACGTGACGTGGTGCACTGAGGTCGATGCGGTCGATCACGTCTGTCCGTCGTACCCTCCTGCACCCAACGATCACATATCCGCATCACAGTTGTTTGGTTTCGTCCAATACGACGACCGATTTCCCTGAAAGATAACCCACAATCTCGGTATGCCACTATCCTTCCTCTGTCAAACTCGGATACTTGATCAAAAGATGATCGTTGTTTCCTACGAGGCATAATTTATCGTTTTTTTGAAAAAAAAAGCAAGAAAAACACAATTGCTGTACTTGAAACCGTCGAAATCTCCAAGCCTTAAATAGCGCTTTGAGGTGGCGCCACAGGCGCGCTTGATGTGCGTCTGCGCTGAAATTCTAATCATTTGCATATCTCACCTCAGCTAATGCATGTTGTAAATTTCATATTATTTGCATGCTTCCTTCAGGGTGTTGCATTTACGATGGCCAGCAGTGTAGATAGTCATTATATAAAATGCATTTGAGAGACCCTCATCTATTCATCTCAATCTTAAACAGAAGAGAAGCATCTCCTGAATTTGGTAATGTTTCTAAACCTTTAAGGACCACCACCAGAATTTTTAGAGTCATAGATTGAACATGTGCGTCTATTAAATGTATCTGGCACATTTTTACTGCTTGAAGCACGCAACTCATGATATCCTAGCTACGGTTTCGAGAGTTTATTTATTTATTCTTTTAGGTTTCGGATCAAAAACTTAAATGAATTGTTAAGATTAGAATTATGTCATCATGCAAGGTAAGAAATTGGAAAGGGATATCAGTTGTGCGTTGTTGGATTTTCAAATTACCATTAGGGATGCAACAGTTATACGGTAAACATACTGAATCCGGTCTATCCGGCCAATATTCCGGATAAATGGAAGTAGGCGGATATTATAAATATCCGGCAGTACATCCGGCCTAAAATTATATATGAAGAAATAACATAAATAAACATAATAAATTCTAAAAACTGCAATAATAAAAAACGAGAAAAGGTTTTGTGAAAATATTTTGCTTTCATTTTTGAAATACATTTTTATCATGTATAGAAAACTTAAAAAAAAAAAAACAAACTTCTATCTCTTTTTAAGATTGATAAATTATGGTGCAAAAACACTTACTGTTTTGCATTCTTTGTTAGAATTATGTTACATTTTTTTTTTTCCTGTCATAAATTGACCTGCTTAGGAGAGTAGTCTATTTGCTGTAGTACTGCTGGTTGGGGGAAAAGGTCTGCCCCCCCTCTGTACATTTGATCAAGTACGGAATATTTTGTTATGCTAGCCGCCAAGGCAATCAGCTTCGCTGCCCCGTAGTTTACTGTTCTTTACATTCAGTGCAGTGTTGACTAAATTTCTGGACTCATTTCAATGAAAATCATGTTTCTTTAATTTAACAGTATTTGTCATTAAATTTATTTAAGTTAGGGTTGCTGCACATTTTGGGTGTCATCATAAAAGCCGATATTGGAACAGCAAATATGTAAAATTCGTTTTAACCCAATGCATGGTGACATTTTTTTATATGGGTGATTAATACCGATGGGCGATTTAGTTGAGCCAAGTATTGTAAATTCGATATTTTAAAGCTGTGAGAAAGTCCGAAAGATCTTGCATCTTTGTGTATCCATTATTGTTATTTTGAAATCTAGTTACTGCGTGACATGTGCTTGCTTCGTTTGACGTAATTGATCTGTTAATTTGGATTTTCGCACATGCGTTATTGTTATTGCACTAATGTTTACATCTAGCTGTTGCCGTTCGAATTGTGGAAGGTGTGTTTTCTTTCAGTGACTCATTTTATGAAATATTTATCTAACTCTTGAAGGACAGCTGATTCATCAACGACATTGTTATTTGCATCAACTTTAATTGGACACCGTTATTTGCATCAACTTAAATTTCTATAGAGCTTATACTAATTTCATGGAAACAATCCTAAAATGATTTTTGAATTAAATGATTTCAAACTAAGGAGATTTTTTTTTTTTTTAAGTAACAGTTGAATAATCTAAGAAAACTAGTGACAACAAAACCGAAATAAAAATGTAAACATATTACTGCCGGATATTCGGTTGAAGTTTGGCCAAATATTCGGTATCCAGTATTCGGCCAAATTGATATCCGTCGCATCACTAATAATTATAAGTCCAGAGTTTATTTCCAGATGTATTAATTACTCTCTTAATAATCAAGAGCGAGAAATGAGTGCTAAGAGGGATACATCACCTTACTTTCAGGGCAGAATGAAGACCTACAAAGAATCATTTATCTCATTACCCGAAATTGGCATTTCTGAATTGAGTATTCAAAAATGCATTCTAGAAAAGAAGAAAAGAAGCCAACAATTCATTTTTTATACATTGAACTACTTTTGTTCTAAGTGACTTATGATCATTTTTAAGAACCCCTAGCATTTTTTGTGAACTGAATTATAGGTTAACTTAATTTCAAAACCTTTTAATTCTATGCATTTGTTTCAATATCTCATCGGAAAAACTTTTCATTCTGATGAAAAGTCCGATGAAAAGTTCTGATGAAAGGATTTCTTTCAACATTCCTTTATCATTCATCTCTGAATGCTAGAAGTATGGGGTCGTCCATAGTATATTTTACATCTATAATATATTTAATATTTTTACAGTATATTCCCACCGACTCTTTTATTTTTAATCATAAAGTGTTTTAATGTTCCAGAGTATCAGAAAATAAAATTATTTTATTCTTTTTGATAAAATGCATTTTTTTCAGATATTTATTTTTTTTCTGTTTAATTTTGTTATTTATATCAATACAAGGATTATAAAACTTGTTTTTTTTTTGTTTGTAAAAAATAAACAAATAAATCAATAACATTTTAAGGGCAATCAACAACTTTAGTACCATTGTCCGTATTTAAACCTGAAGAATCTAAAAGGTATAACGTCTGTATCAGACATTGAAGTGGTAAAAATAAACAAAATATATTTGGTTTGCACTTTTTCTTATTTAATGTTGTTTCTTATTATCAGCATATGTTTTGATTTCATAAATCAGCATATGCCTTTGAAGATATACCTTTCCAACTTTCATATTTTTAAATAAAAATTCGTCAATGGTGAGTATTTCTTACCCTCCTTACCCCTATATATTCATTTGAAAGTATAAAATGATACAGTTGTTTCTGTCACACCATATATAATTTTTTTTATAGAACAAAATGTTTAAAACTGGTTTTTGTAGTGCTTTTTACCAAAATGTACTTTGCCTTTTTCGGTTATTCATCTTTGAAGCCTAAATTTATTCATTTATTTATTTTTTAGGTAAGATTTTTCATGTGCATTTGTCGCACCAAATAAATTGTAAAGATCTAAATCAAATAGAGACTTATAGGAATCTCTTTTTGTTTGACAAACAAAATCATTGTCCTAATCAGAAATATATAAATATAATGCGGGAAATAAAAGTAAAAATGAATTTCCTCTTGACGTTATAGAACGCTCACAGCGAATTGCTTTATATATATATATATATATGGCTGGAAAATAACGATATATCTTCTCCTTATTTGACAGGTAGGATATACAAAGATATGAAATTTTAGACACAGTGCTATTTTATAACTTAAAAACATACGGGGAATTGATAAATGATTCAGCGTTTTTATTGGAGATTTTTACCGTGAAAATATTGATTACGTTGGATAAATAGACAAACCAAGATACAAAATATTCAAATCTTGAAGATTTCTTTACCGCATGTTTTAGGATTTTTAAAAATGCTATCTGTTTTAAACATATTCCTATTACTCTAAAATTTTAACGTAATCAATCTCAACGAATTTATATATAAGCATGAAATATTTTACAGTGAATCACAAGTGATCAACTGATTTGAAAAAGTTGATCGTTTTTGTAAAAATACTCCTTTCAACCAATTTACCAAAAATAAACAGACTGTTATGTTTTCTCTTATATAAATAAAAATTTTCGTTTAATTTTTTTTTCCCTTTTAACGAAAACCACTGTTGACAGGAATGCGTTGCAGTTATTTCAAAGACAAATCTGAGGGTGATTATACATAAAGCTATTAAATGAAATACGACTCAAAAGATAGATGAAAAAATGAAAATAATATTAAAAAAAATTTTGTGAAGTTTGCATTTTTTAAGTTAAAGGTTTAGAAAAATATTCCAAAATTTAAGGAACTCAAATTTATTGCCTAGCATTCAGTTAAACTGAGAATTTACTTTCAACTGAATAAAAGTAAAATACCTACATAACTTTCTATAAATATATTTAAGCCATCTGCTTGATAAACATAGATACTTAGTTAATTGTATATTTTCTCTTAAATCGTATCGAGTTTATCTAAAAAGATTTTATTTAATTTTCTAACCACATAAGAATTTTCTTAATGTGAAAATATAGTTAATAATTTTCAAGGAAACGTTAGTTTAAACATACATAGTTTTCATTTTTATCACTTTTTTATTACTTCTTATTTATCTCGACTCTTTAGCCTATACTTATATTTAATCTTAATTCTTTAACATCTAAAGTTTAAAATTTCTTTTCATTAGATCTGATCTAGAAATTTCCCCTTCCCATAATGTTCTTATTTTCTATTCAGTCGAACGTACCTTACTGTGATATTTTAAATCTACATCTTAAATTAAAGTAATACTTTTACCTAATTCTTTTTAAAGAAGCATTTACTCTAAATTCTCAGATATGCTTTTAACGTTTTCACATTTAATTAAGATCTGTAGGTGACACCGAGTTTTAAATTATTTTATCTTTTACTTTCACTTTTTTAATGCATTACATTTTTGTCTTTAAATATTTGATTAGTAAAAAGTAAAGTTAAAATTCCTAAGCTCCAAAGTTCATCCACCCCATTTTTCTTTTTCTTGCGGAACTATATTATTATAACAGTTTTAACCCTTTAACGCGCAGTGTTCCCGCTCTGGGAACACTAAACTCTGACGTTTTAACTGTTGCCAGTCACGAAGAATAGATTGGATTTCTATAAAAATAGAGTTGCGGGTGACATAGCTCCACGAGAATCCTTTACTTTTTAGCACATCATTTCCCGTAAAAAAATTGTCACGATTATTTTTAAACAGCACTGACACCTGCTGAAAAATGGAAGAATGCAAGAACTGCTGGATAGATTGCCCAATGCTGAAAAAAGGGCAGCCGTTGCCATCGCTCGACTTAACTAGCAGCAAGATGGCGGACGATCGAAACGTTCATCGCGTGCCACAGATATAGAGACCCTTTTTTGACGCAAGCGTCAAAAACGTCAATATTCACTACGTAAATCTTTCTTCGTGAATTACGAAAAGCGGAATAAAAAAATAGCATAAACAAATATGAGATAAATTAGATAGAGTACTATTTTAAATAGCTTCTCTTGTTACCTAAAAAATTTCATTTTATGCGATGCATTCTTGATTTGTGAAACAACTTCAAGGAGTCAAATTTTGTCAAGTTTCCAACGAGGCTTCGGTAAAAATTATATTGTGCGCAGCATTGTATATACTATGGCAAGGAACGTCTAACCTATAATAAATCTAGTTACTCTTAACTTCATGAAATATTGGAGGCGAGGGGAAGGGGGGCAACGATGACTATCCTTTTGTGATTTTCTCACCTAGCTTTGCAATTTATATGTTCACTTCTTAATTAAGCATAAAATGCGTTAACGGCTCATTTTCTGTACGAAATTTAGTGCCTAATTCAGCATCAAGAAAGCGGATAGCTCCATCGATATTTTCCAAGAAAAATAAAAACTCGTTCACGCAATACTCACTTTCTACAGACCCAATATTTTGCTAAATTAGCAAATGGAAACGATTCTGGTTTCTTACCGCCTTTTGTGTCTCCAATGGCATTAATCTTCATAGAAATTTCATCGAGCACTTTCACTCGTTATTACCTGGCTTGTTCGATGTACAACTCACGATTTTCTCGCTTTTAATTAGCCGTTCTTTCCATCGGGGTAACCGGAATGTCAATTAGTAGCCTAGAAGTATCCAAAACGTTACTTTTGTGAGTCTAATGAAATTATAAGAATTTTTCAGGGAAGTCCATTTCGTCTGAAGCTCGTCGTGAACATCATTTTTACTAATTGTTTCCCAGAAGACGCATTCAGATTGTTTTCTTTCGTGAAAGTTTCGCACAGTTTTCAAATGGAAAGTCACATTTTCTTTCTAATGTAAAATATCTTATTTTGTACATTAGGCACATTAGTCAGGCTTTTTTTTTTTTTTTGTGAAGAATATTTCTTTGATGGATATATTCCTTCGATAACCACTCGAATATTTCTTTTCAGTTTGAAAATGTTGATAAATGTTTCAAAATATATTACATTGAATTTATATTGTTCGAGATATATTATTATTTTGGTATTGTTATTATTTCAATTAAAAAGTTTGAAGATTGGTAGACATTTACTTCGATGACCATGATACTGTGTTATGCCATTACAAAATTTAAATGATAGAGATTATATTTTAGGTTAAAATAGCGCCATTATTCTTTTAAGAATTGAATAGAAGGATTTTTTTCCAGTAAACGATCGAAAAAAGCAAATACCCTAGAGAGGCGTAAGTGTGAGGTCATGATATTTCTAGAATATATTGCTAATTTCCCTGCGCGAAAATGCTTCTTGAGTATTTTTTCAGTGCATAAATTCATATTTACAGTTTTTCAAAAGCTTATATAAGTACGAGAGAGATCTGTGGAAAAATAAACTTTAATATTAATACAGTAAAACTCGCTTAAGACGCTCCCGCTTAAGACGCTTTCCCGCTTAAAACGCTTTTTTATGTCAGTCTCTGGACATTTCCTATATTCATCAATGTAAAATCCACTTGATAAGACGCTTTTGTTCTGCATTGTGTCGTCGGTTAAGACGCTGTTCTCGTATTTCTGATGAAGCTTTTTTTTTTTTTTTTTCCTTTTTGAAAGGTATTGCAATCCCCCCGAGGTTAGTCACGGTAACCTAACGCTCTAATACTCCTTGATAAGTATCCATTCATCCAATACCCTTCTCTACTTAACTCTTACCTATCTCTCCCACGCTGCTGTCAGGTTTTATGCCCATCTTTACTCGGGAATACAGAAAGATTGCAATATCGACATAGTCCGAGTTTTCTCTCCCTTGACCGTGAACGTCTCCCGGAGATAAAAATCCAATTCATCAAAATTCTCTCAAGTAAAATCAGTTCCATAAATTACATCAGTGCAGCTTGGGACGAAATTAAACCAGATGTAATCAAAAACTGTTTTCGGAAAGCTGCGTTTGATGTGAGGGACCATTCAATTCAGCTGATACTTCACTTCCAGAAGATGTGGATTTTCAATCATTGGAGAATTTCCCAGATTATACAGCGGTGGACGATCACCTCGTGAGCTGCAGCATTCGGACTTGGGAAGAAATAATAACAGATGCCACGATTGAAGGGATTGCGAAAGAACAAGAGGAGGACGAAGAAACAGAACCGACAGCTAGTACTGGCTTGTATTATGTAAGTGAGCTGCGGAAAGTACTGTCCTCTTTGGAATATACAGAGGAAATGTTGATCTACGTCAACAAAATTGATAATTTTCTTGCTGCTAAACATACGAGAATCTTAAACAAAAATAGATGCTTTTTTCCCAGCACATCAGAAATGTGAAGTTCGGTGCGTATTATATTTTTCATTTGTACAATATTATCTATGCAGTATAATAAGTATCTTATGTAATTTCTAAATGAAGAGCAATACATACGTATTTTTTCTAAGCACTTATATTTTGTTCTTTCCCAATTCACCTTAAGACGTTTTCCCACTTAAGAAGCTTTCCCGTTTAAAACGCTCTTTTAAACTGGTCCGTTGAAGAGCGTCTTAAGCGAGTTTTGCTGTATTAATTTTAAACAATTAAAATGAACTGTGCAGTTTAGTGTATTAAAAACCTTTACTGTGCTTTTTTAATGTCATCTAAAAGAGATTATTTTTTAGTCGAAGAATTACTATTTTTAAAAATATCTACTGCTTGAAAATATTTTAGTCTTTCACCAAACTTAAAGGCATGTGTCTTTGAAATAGTAAATTTTATAAAAACTAACTATAAAATTCCTGTTCTTTTATTTACAGAGCAGTTTTATATGACGTCACAGTTAATTAACGGTGTACAACGTCATATGTATGACCTGGTGGGCATGCATATGACACCGTCTTTTTCTTTTCAACCTTTTGAAATAATTTTAAAATAGAGCAATTTATTATTGTTTTTTTGTTGTTATTATTTTAATTTTTTTTTCTCCTAAACCTCCAATATATCCTTGTGATTTTTCTGATAAATTTAGATAAGTATAATACACTGTTATGTAAACATCTGCATGATGCATATATGGAGGTGTTGGCACGGTGTGTGTGACTTGGTTTTACAACTTTCGTACGTATCATTGCTACTACAAGTGCAAATACGAAGCTTATGGCTTTATTGTATGTCAAGTGTGAGACAGTCGTTTCTTAATCATTCTCTTGCCTTCTAAGAGTAGAGGGGGGGGGGGGTAAAAAGAAAAGCTAACGAAGCGTTGAAACGTGCTCTGCACATATTAAGCCCCTCGCAATGAAATTTAACGTTCTGATTTGCACGCAAAGCTTCTCGGTGCTTTCGCAAAATTTGAAAGGAAATAAGATCGGAACACAAGGTCACTCATTCTGCAAGTCATATTTTTATTACTATTGACAATTATATAAAAGTACTTATAAAAGATAATCGTATGAAATACATTACAAATATCATACATCAACTTAAGAAAGTACCAACACATATATTAAATGTGTTGTAATGGCTCCCTCAATAACGAATCTGTTAAATCCCAAACCAAATTTATTAATTTATCTTCATATTCTAAAACAATCTTTATTTTGTTTGTTTGAAGCAAACAATAAAAATTGATAGTTCTGGAAATTGATTTCATCTACATTCAAGAATCATTTTCCGTACACGAAGTCAAAACTCGGTAATGTTTTGAACGCATATCGCAGTCTCAATTTATCCTCTTGGATCCTTTGTCCTTTCTTTTTATACTCTTTGTCAAGAAACAGAGAAAATTCTAGAGATATTTAATATTTTGGGTTTCAAGAACTCGTCAAAAAAAAAAAAAAAAAAATCAGCAAGAAAGTGAACTAGAAAGACAACATAATTGAGTTTGAGGTTTCTTTCCTATATTTGCATCGAAATTTCATTCAAGAAGTACTACAACAATTTCCAATATCACTTTATTATCAGCAGTTAATATTGTCCTCTCCCTCTAAATGTATTTCGAGCTTTATTCATCAGTTAAATTTTATTTAAAATCAACTTCCCAACAAGAATTTGCATCCATAACTGATTTGGACATTCCTTTAATCCGTATAAATCAACATGATTTACACACACATGACAACATAAGTATTAATGTAAAACTTATCAAAAAGTTTTTTTTTTTTTTCCTTTCTATTATGCCCTCTGACAACCGCATGCGGTGCTAGATCCTCCCAGATAGGGAAGCGATGGGCAGAGGGGGTGCGCCTTCCATTTTAGTGGGCCCCAGTGGGAGGAAGTCCGACTTAGCCCGGTGGTCCCCTAATTTTGAACCCATTCCAGGGGAAGGACCATCCCCCTGAAATCGGCACCCCCAGAGGTATCATTTAACAACTTTGAGGACATTGGAGCCACGACGGATTTTACGTGCACCAGCTTCCATTAGCGTACACGGTTCCACAGCAGTCGAGCCGAGAGGGGGAAGTCCCTCCCAAGCACTGGCCAGGACGGATGCTGTTGCACTTGCCGTGTTCTTATGGGAACGGAGTTTAGCGCCCAGACTACTGCGGGACAAAAGTTTATTTTGAATGTTAATAATCTATCTATAATAATAAAAATGAATAACGGCAAATCTGTATGTGTACGATCTCCAGACAAATCTATAGCACGCAGAGCTCTGAAAATTTTTATAAATAAGCAAATGAGTTCCATAATGTGTACCTCAGTCTCAGAATTTTAAAATTTTATTACCTTTTTAATTATTAATTAAAAACCGTTTTTACGTTGCCACGATTGGCGAGTTTCGCCAGCATGCTACTATAAAGCAAAATCGCGTGCATTTGAAAAACAAAGAATGGCACGGAAATTTCGTCAGGTTTACGCCATGGATAGTGCAATTGTCTATATCCATGGACATGAGAACAACAACAACAATGCAGTTGAGCACTGTTGAGTGGCCATTCATTTTTATTCACTCTTTACCAGTGGCGAATCCAAAGGGGAGGGGGGCGGCGATGGGCGATAGCAACCCTTACTCCTGAGCACATTTCAACCCATCACTAATCTCACGCTTAACTCAGTCGATGCTATCATTAAAAAAACGCAACAGAGACATCTCTCCTTCTTTGACCGATGTTACGTCTCAGATGGGGCTTTGCTTGGGGCCCAGCGGTGCGCTTCCGCAATCGCTGACGAATCAGTGATGACCGCGAAGAGGTTAAGTATGGGTTCGAGATTAAAAATGGAGGGGGATATTAGTAATGCTGGTGTGCTGGAGTCTGCTCTACGGACTTTACATTATTTTGTGCCGTTGGGAAATACTTCGACAAATTTTTATGGTGAAATAGCTACCATTTCTTTAGTATTACACAAAATCGAGTAGTGTAAGAAGGAAAATATCGCCTTTTGTTGATTCCGAGGCAGGGCAGCAGTTATGTCCCTGGCAACTCTCAATCATTCCGATTTTGAGATTTCCAAGAAAAAAGGAAGGAAAAGATTGATAGGCTGTTGAACATCAAGAACTGCATTGCTCTTCAGTGGATCCCAAGGCATTGCGCGATATATGGTAAATTCGGAGCAGGTATCAGATATATTGGCCAAGAGTGGATGCCAAAGGAAGCAACCTGATCCTCCTTCACCTTTGCGACATATAAGGCGACATATTTCCTGCTGTTTTAAAATCCAACCTTTCCAGCCTGTAAAGTGAGAAAGCTTCTGGGAAAAAATGGATCTCACTACTAAATAAATCAACTAGAATTTCCAGCTCTCTGCCTAGAGCGGTCAGCGAGACCTGCTTTTGACTTGCTACGGGGCATGCCTATTTGCAGAATCACCTGTATAGACTGGGGCTGACAGTTGTATTAAAAAATTAATATTTCCCCCCCTTTGCGACTATGGCGTGCCTATGACTGGAGATCACCTCACCAATTATCCTGCTGTTCTTAATTCTGTACGTTATGTTACTATGACAAAACCTTTGGTGATGGTTTTTCTTTTTCTTTTTTGTATTGGGCTGCTAGTCGACTTATGACTGAGAGGTCGGAAACGGGCACAGGATTAAAAAAAAAATAATAATGGACAGGTTAAAAAAAAAGAGCAAGCTGTCTGTGCAGCGCTGCACAGCCAAATGGGTCAAAAATGATTTTTAGCTGTGTGGCACGCAGTGGGCGATTCGATCGCAACTGCAATTTTGCTGCGATCGCAACCGCCATCTTGCTGGTACTTAAATCGTGTGATGGCAATGGATGCATTTCTTTAAAACATTGGGCGGTTTATCCAGATGTCCTCTTTAAGTATTTCACGAAAATCAAATTTATTCTTCGTGAATCAAAACAGCCAAAATGTCAGAGTTGCGTCCTCACAGCGAAGACACAGCACGTTAAAGGGTTAACGTACTGTGCAGTTTTGACTTACGCAAGGGATGCGTTCCAAGACCCTTTTATTAAGAGAAAATTTCGAGTAGTGAGATAGGGTATACGATTGTTTGAAACACACACACAATTATTTTAGACACTTATAAGCATCCTTCTCAAACTGTTTTAAGACATTCCCTAACTATATTATTACCATTTCCCACATAAGGTAATGAAAAAACAATGTATTAAAAAAGAGCTGTGTTGTTCAACATAATACTACACAGATTTACAGTATTGTAAATGCACAAAATTTGTGATCAGTAGGAGAGGGAGACATAAAGTGCAGCATTGTACTTTCAGTAAACAGTAATAATAATAAAGTGCAGCACTTTAATAAACTGTAATGTACAGTAATAATTATTATTGTACTCTACAGTAGCAATAATAATAATTACTGTAAAGTATAAACCATAATAATTACTGTAAAATGTAATACAGTACTGTAATAATAATTATAACTGTACTGTACTGTACAAAATAACAATGTACCACCTCTACTGGCGCTTCTTACTATTAGCTAAAAATATTGTGTTGCGAACGAGGAATTCACGATAGCTCTGAGATACGTTACTTGTGAAAAATTCGCGTAATATAAGGCGCGTTATGGCGCGAGAGCACTGTAGTTGTGTATCGCCATCCATTTTTATCCACTCCTTACTTTTTCGTCGTTTCTCTCTCTTTTTTTTTTTTTTTTTTTTTTTTTTTTTTTTCTTTTTGGCCACTCTGTCCCGAGAAAGGAAGAAGGAAGCCAAGAAATTCCATCAAGGCCACCGACGACATTTGCGTTATGTCATGGTTCAGATTCTTTCTAATTGGACAAATAAATAATTTATTTTGTTTTGCTCCGGTGCACATTGCTCCCACAATGACTTCCTCCACCAACTCTACTCCACTGCTCCTCTTCTACGTGTTGTATCATGGCGCTTAAATAATTTTGGCACTAAACTCTTCCGAAACCATTGTCCATGGAGCACGGCCGTTTTCGGGTTCTTGGATTTCCAGCAGCGATTGAGTTCAATGTTCGCTCAAAATGGCCATGTCATTGCTTTTAAGATTTTTTGTTTTCTTTTTAATCCCAATTTTTACCCATGTTTATGTTATAATAATGTGAAAGAAAGAGAAATATATTTATATATAATTGAAGGGTTCTGGGAGGTATAAATTGTTAGAGAGAAAGGAAGTGGAAGGCAAGACCTTAATTCTAGACCTTAACAGATAGACAAATAGACCTTACAGAAATGTGTATACACTAGTGTGTTGTGAAGCGTACTTAGAGTAGAGTTAAACAGTAGTAAATTTCTTTTACTCATTTTGTGTACTGTAAATAAAACATAGTGGAGGTTTTCTGTAATGAAAGGGATCGGTTCCGGTTGAAAGATTTGTTATGGGGAACCTTTTATTATACGGAGATTGTAGCTTTATGCAGACTTTTAAGAAAATATTGCTATACTTTTTTAGTGAGTGCTATAATTTAACCCTTTAACGCGCAGTGTTCCCGCTCTGGGAACACCAAACTCTGACGTTTTGACTGTTGCCAGTCACAAAGAATAGATTTGATTCCTATAAAACTAGTTGCGGGTGACATAGCTCCACGAGAATGCTTTACTTTTTATACGCGTCATTTCCCGTAAAAAATTGTCACGATTATTTTTAACAGCACTGACACCTGCTGAAAAATGGAAGAACGCGAGAACAGCTGGATAGATTGCCCAAGGCTGAAAAAAGGGCAGCTGTTGCCATCGCTCGACTTAACTACCAGCAAGATGGCGGACGATCGAAACGTTCATCGCGTGCCACAGATCTAGAGACCCTTTTTTGACGCAGCTGGCTGTGCGTGAGCACAGCCAGCTGTCGTCAGCTTTATGCAGACTTTTAAGAAAATATTGCTATACTTTTTTAGTGAGTGCTATAATTTAAGAGCGTTCGATTCTATTCTCAACTAAAAATAACACTTTTAAATATTAACATTTTGTTGAATTTAATCATTTGCGTATAAACATTGAAGTAATATAAATGAGCATAACTATGGTATAAATTTCAATAAGAACACACATCCGTACAGGGCATGTACCCCACTTGTCCTCTCTAGTTTCAGCTCTACAGATATAAATCATAAAATCGCAGAAGTGTATTGTCTCTTTACAACTGACCTTCAAAAACCAAAATTAGATTCCTTAAAATATAGTAAAACTGACCTCAGCTTGTGACAACACTGCAACTAAAGGGGAGCAAGCGGGGCACGAGCCCCAGGGGCCGTGCTAAAAGGGGCGCCAAAATCAGTTATGGTTTCATGGGATGGGGGTGCGGTTCCGTGGAAGGGGGCTCACTAATTAAGGTTTGCCCCGGGTGACATAAACTCTGCGGCATTGCCTGTGAAAATGGTTTCTTTTTGTCCACTATTCAGTGCATCAGGTCTTTTTCTAATGAACTTTTAGGGTAGGTGCAGCAGTAATTGGTACTTTGGCCGATAATTTATTATACTAATAAGCTTTTATTTCAGAACTGTTATCAAATGGTGCTACTTAGTACCCACTTAGACATTTTTCTTCAGTTTTATGCAGTTTTCTTTTACCTCCAGAGGGTTCTAGGTATCGGAAATTGAGATGTCAAATTGAGAGGTAAAAAAAAAAAAATCTGATTTTCAGTAGCTGGCTTAATCCTGAAATTAAGATTAGTTCATTATCAACCTGTTTCGATTTGATGCACATTTCTTTTTAAACATCAATATAAAGTGAATTGTATCAGATAATAGTACATAAAATAAATATGTAGAGATTTTTTTAATAAATAATTTTATTTGTTTATTTAAGATGGGTGTCAATTACTGGGTGAGAAAAAATGCATTTCACCAGTAATTGACACTTATGTTCGTTACTGATTGTTTTAGCCAAGTTCATGATAACTGCACACAATTTCTAATAAATTTCAGTAGGTTATCTTTAGATAATTTTTAATATACAGGGTATCCCAAGAAGGTGGTAACATACTTTAATTCTTTATCTAATAGAACTTTCGTCAAATGATGCCATCTAGTGACAATTTAGGCATTCATCTTCATTTTTTGCAACATTCTTTTCCCCCTCTAAGTGCTCGAAATATCAAAATTTGAGATTTTAAACTCGGTGCTAAAAATATTGCGATTCTCAGTGGCTAGCTTAATGATCAAATTAAAGAGTCTAAAGTTCATTGTCAATCTGTTTCTACTGAAAGCATACTTCTTTTTAGAAATTACTTTAAATTGAATTGTATCATATGATTAGCGAAAGTACCCGTCGTTGACAGATTAGTATATTATATAATGCGGATTTCCAAAAAGCCTGACTTTTTGTCAGCATTACAGGAGTACAAAGAACGGAAATAGCGTATTGGCAAAAGTATAGAAAGCAAAGTTATAACTTTTGCCTATAGTTAAATGATTCCAGGTTAGATAGTAAGTAAGTGCTGAGTGAAATTCTCAATAAAGAAAATATTTTATATTCAAACTTATCGTTTTATTTTAGTGGAAAAACTTTTGATGTCAAGAGGTCATTCCTATCCTGTAACAAAATTTTGTTTGATTCACTGCAGATATTTTAATATTATGCCTCTAGAAAACTGCACAAAAAATCAAAAAATTGAAAATGATCTAAAACGGCAAATAAACATTAAAGAAATCAAAGCAATTTTTAAATATTAAATAGCTAACTAATATATTAACTCCCGACGCCTTATAGTGATTCCATTTTTTTAAATGCAATTTTGAAAAGTTTTAAAATTTACTCAAACTCAAAAATAAAATAAAATAAAATCAGACATTTATTGTTTAAGTTGTCACTGATCATCGTGTAACTAAATTTCATTCTATTCTCTAAAGCTGTTTTTGAGGGATACGCGAACAAACATTTACACGATTTTTATAAAATCTCGAAATATTTGAAACAATTTTGGCATCTATAGTTCACACATTAACTTATCACATGACATAGTTTCAAATTTCATTCTATCCCATTACAATTTTTCAGGAATGCAACAAATATTTTCTCTGTTTTCGCAAAATTTCAAAATCTATAAGAAAAATTCAAATACTTTGACACCTATAGTTTAAGTGCCCACCTATGATGATGCTAAATTTTATTTCATTTCCTTCAACGGTTTATAAATTTGTGATAGACAAACAAAGCAAATATGTGATAGACAAATATTTGCACACTTTAAATAATTTTTTTTCCAAAATCTCAAAAAATAATCACAATTTTCAAAAAATGAACGGCTATATTTTAAGTTACATGTTCACCTATTATGTCACCTAATTTCATTTCGTTCAATTTAGTCGTTCTTACGTAATGTATGGAAAAAAATGCGCATTTCAGGAAGATATTAAAAAAATCTACAAATCTAAAAAAAACTTTTTAAACAATTCGTCACTCTAGTTTAAGTAGAGTGACCACCTACCATGCCACTAATTTTCATTTCATTCGCTTTAGTCATTATTGCATTATGCGCAAAATATTTACGCTGTTTGAAGCAATTTTCGCTAAATCTCAAAATCCAATCAAAACTTTTAAAAAATGTAACGCCTGCAGTTTAAGTTGAGTGACCACTTATCATATCACCAAATTTCATTTCAGTCACTTTAGCGGATATTTCGTGATAAACGAGCAAATATTTACGCAACTTGAAACAATTTTTGAAAATCTCAAAATCTGATAATTGTTTTTTTTTTTAATTCGACGTTATAGCTTAAGAGTGATCAACTATCGTGTCACCAAATTTCAATTCATTCTCTTTGGTCATTATTACGTGATTCGCGAAAAAAAAAATTTCACAGTTTGGAACAATTTTCGCAAAATCTCAAAATCTGATCGAACTTTTTTAAGAATTCGACTCCTATAGCATAAGTTGAATGGCCTTCCATCATGTAAAAAAAATTCACTTCATTTTCTTGAATCATTATTACGTAATTGCATTAAAAATTAAATCAGCATGCTTTTCTACCTTTTTCTTAGGTGTCAATTACTGGAGCAGGGGATGCCAATCACTAGAGCAAAAATTTTGTTCTTGGTATCAATTACTGGTATCGCAACCATAACAACATATAAAATCTAGAAAAAAAAATAGAAATTTGCAATATTCTGTAATAAATTATACCCTACATGAATTTTCAAAGTTCGTTTAAGTTATGAAAACAAAAATTTTGTTTCTAGATAGTTTTCGTAACTAGCAATTACTAGTTAATGCTTATTATTGCTCTTAAAGTGTCAATTACTGGTGCCCTTATCCTAATTTCAAACAAGTTCAAAATCGCTGCCCCATGACTTTTGTGGTCCTGAGAAATTAATCTTAGCTTGTCCATTCGGTAGAATCAGCCGTCGTCCTTGTTGATTTGAAAAACATTTGTGTTTTGTTTATTTTTGGAGAAAAAAACATTTTTAATTTTTAGAACTTCATTGTAAATGTGGGTTATAAATGCATGATCTGTGTTCAAAATCATAATTTTGCCCTCTGATTTTTTAAACTATGGAGGCAAAATTGTGCAACTGTTGGGGCATTTACCCCCCTCCCCAGATTACGCCAATGCACATACACACACACACAAAGAAAAAAAAATGGGGTTTAAAGGTACAATCAATAAAAAAAACTTTGCAAAATGATACTCGTAAATAAAATGTATACCACAGTATAATTATTTCTGGTGGTACAAGAGGTCCACCTCTCCTCATCTGCATAAATGCTTCACATCCATACAGGCAGGGAGATAGAACCCATCACGCTCTGTTTGTATACTGTTTTGTTTTAAAGGATGTTTGATATGAACAAACGAATAAATATTGTAACGAATTTTCAGAGTGATCTGCTCATCTGAAGTTCAATTTGATGTACAATTCATGCTCTACGCTTTAAATAATTAAGTTTTGTGTTTTGTTACATGTAACTCGGTTAACTATTACACAGAATGTTTCCCACTGGATAACATGAGGGTTGGTAGTTTGTCGTGGAATATTGGCAACATCGCAACGGTCGATTCAGTTTTGGTGACTTCTTTTTGGCACCAAACTTGGTGATAGTTACGCAAAAGTTGCCAAGCTTGGCGACACTTGGCGCGCTTTTAGTTATGGAACCTGTAACGTATGTTTTCCCGTATAGCATTAGTACTATGCAGTTGAATTACGTGAGTGTAGTGGAATATTCCCGTATAAGATAACGTTTGTACTTTCCAAATTTCATCAAATAATATAAATATGAGAGCAGGTCAGCTCGATCAGTCAGTTTTGAATCGTTTCTGGTAGAGAACACTGCTAGCGAGAGTCATCACTGCTTTATTGTGCTGTGCTTACAGAAGCGTTATGCTTTCGGCCGTCATACCATGCGAAGTCATACCATGAAACGTGTTTCTGAATTCTGTATTGTTGTATACTTGTGGGGCAGTTAAGGGTTCTGCCCGAGTATGCCACTGAGTTTTTAACCTGCGGAATGATTTTATTGTATGCGAATTGCAGTTTCTGTGGAAGTCGTTCTGTTCGACTGACTGTTTGACTGACACAATTGAACTACTGCTTGTGTATTTCGGTGCATTGTGGCATTCAAGATTGTTCACCGATTTTCTAGGAGCAAGAAAATTCCTGTTTTGTCGTGACAGCTCGACGACAGTTCTGGGAATTTTTTAGACGCTCTGAATTTTCAAGCATTTACCCTCATACAAATTTGAAGAGTGCCGGATCGTTAAAAATTTAGAACCGCGGAAATGGATCTTTAACCGGATGATTTTTTATTTTTAACTGCGGATACGGATATGAAAAACGGCTCATTTGTTGTCTTATCCACGGATACGATCTTTTTGTTTTGAAAGTGCTTCATCTAGAAGCGATGATTTTATGTATGTAGAAAGTGGCTACGGCTAAGTCCTCTCTAGAATGATTTTTGCTCCCTACAGGAAAATTAGACTTTCTGTCGCAAGAATAAGAGATGAAACGTTTCAGTGGTGACGGAAAAGATAAATCGTAACCATGGAGAAATATTCACAAAGCTTACCAAATTACGCCAATAGTAAATAAATACATGCTAATAACTTTGAATTAATATTAATAATTAGTAATAACATTAATTTAAACTATGGGGGACGCCTTAGCCGTAGGAAAGGAAATTTGAGAAATGAACACTTCAAATGAAATATATCACATAAAATGAAACGTATTAACTGAAAAGTATCCTGTAGCTAATATACTTGGGACGGGAAATAGCAACTTTCGCAATTAAAAGGATGGAAAATGTTTGAAAATGGAATATGTCTAAAATGGCAATTTATTATAATTTATGACAGCGCGAGAGTGAGTTGATTCAATTTCGGTCGTAATTGTCACGAGATTCGGCTAGCTTATTAATAAAGAGCCATAACCAGATAATCAGGGTGTTTGTAACATGTTCGATCGGAAGCATGTGATTTTGAGAGGGGCACGGAAACGCGGGGGGAGGGGATAATAATACGGTAAAAACTTAAATTTTTATGTAATTTTGAATGCAAATTAGCCAATTGAATATATTAATTAGTTTTCAAAAAAGTCAGATAACCTCAAAGAGTCGGTTAAAAGAATAAATACCAAAAGTCATGTTATAAAGTAAAAATGATGAAAGAAACATTAATATTTAAAATTTATAACTATTTATAAATTTTAGTTTTAAACTCTTTAATCCTTTGGCGTGCGGTGGTTGCACCGTAAAACCACCTTATTTCAGCGCTTTCACTGTTAATCTCAGAAAAAATGTGGTTAAATGATCCCAGCATTGCACAATGCGCCAGCTGTGTCAGAAAACTTCTTTAGCTCTGTGCCGCCAGATGGACGATTTGATCAACCGCCATGTTGTTGGTAGTTTAGTGGATCGATGGTAACGGATGCCCTTTTTCAGCGTTGCGATGTCTGCTAAATTTTCAACCCATTTTCATCATGAAAAGTTAATGTGATACACAAAATTTAATATTTAAGATGTCATTACACAAATTTAAACTTTTTAAGGGTGTTTGTCAAATAAATAAGATAGGCACGGTACACAAAGTAATAGCCCCAGGGACTCTAAAAAATTTCAGGATTATTGTTTATAAGCGGTACTACATACTGAAATAAATGATGCATTTTATGAAACACTGCGCCGTTTATGGAACTTTCAGAAAAAATACCTAAACATCGAATTGCGTGGCATAATTTTTTGAAAAATGACACATTCAGCAAAATTTCCGATTAAGCATTTTTTCTAAAAGTTTCGTAACTGATGAGGATTTGGGTTTGTCATCTATTTTAAGTGTACAGCTATAAAGAGGCATTAAGGTCTTTATATATATATATATATATATATATACATATTGTAGTATTTATGTATTAATATTGCTTGAGTTTTTCGAGTTGCACCTTTAAGATGAGATTTATCTAACTCTTATCTTAGTCAAAAATTGACATTTGTCATTTCTTAATTTATTGGATTATTATATTATACGATAGTGGTGTTGTATGTAAAAATAAGAAAGAAAGAAAAAAGAAAACATCTTTTGCGTATTTCGAATTTTTGATATATAGTATTCAATTCTGATAATTCCAAAATTCTGCCAAATAATAACTTCAATCGCTATAAATAGAGGGCGCTAGAATGCAAAACTGGATTTGTTTGAATTGCAAATCCAGATGTTGCGAAAGGGGAAAAATAGAATTTTTGAAATACTTTATTTCTTTTTAGGTTTAAAAAAGACTTAAGGAAAACAACAACAAAAGCAAATTACCTATTAGAAATACATCGTTTTTCTCTTTTCCTTATGCTTCAGTGATGTAGTAGTGGAAATTGGAAATGAAATATTTTCTCTGTATTTCTTTTCTAAATATATAGTTTTTGCACCATAGTAAATTCCACGAACGCAGATAATGGGAAAGGGGGGAAGAGGCTCTGTCTGAACCCTTTCCCTTTTAGTCTACACAAAGTGCTAATTTTGGTCTAATATCCACCTGTAAACTCTATATTTTATTGGGTAATAATAAGTAACTATAAAGATTAAAAAGTTGTAATGTAACTGAATTTTTTTACTAGTTACTTATAATAAAATTATTTAATCGAATTTTGCAGTAAAAATGGGCACCCCCCTTCCCATAGCTGGACCCCTGCCCATGAGAAAGCTATAGCTACGTCCGTGGTAAATTCTAATAATCGTATCCATTGTTAAATTTTAATTATAAAATTTTCTGTTAAAATTTTGATTCGCTGGTTTTGAGACAGTGTTCTGTGTATATAACGAATAGCAACAGCTTCCGAATGGAAACATTTAACCATATTCGCCTAAAAACTTGTAAAAATTTGTGACTTATAAAAATATTTGGGTCGATTGATTATATTAAAAATTGGTTTTGCAGAATTATTTAATTAATACCTTCAATTCGTGAGTAAATATAAAGTGTCGTGAGTATAAATTTGCAGTTATTATTCGACGTAAATTCATCTTTTTCTTTTTTTTAATTATAACAAACAAGTATAAAGTTTTAAGGCACATTGTACTTTTCAAAAACACAAAGATAAAAGCAAATAAGAAATAAGTATAACTTAGTAAAATTAAAATATAAACTTTAAATTTTTATTTTACTATAGGAACTTCAATATTTATTAATTGTAGAATTAATAAAATTTTAGAGGGCCAACCGAATTTAAACGATAATGTTACTCTCTAAAATAATAAGAGCGAACAGTTACTTCTAAGACTTGATATGGCAACGTCAAAAGGTGTGAATGTCTTTTTTTTTTTTAACCTTTCAACCAAATTATTTTTGACCATCAATATTTATTTTAATAAGAGCATCGAAAAAAAATCTGGTGTTTAAAGGTTAAAATTTTAAATTAAAACGAATTAGATAATGGTACAAATTAAAAGTAATATTTTAATATTCTCCTAAGTGTCATTTTCAAATTTCTTACTTTTATCCTGCGCTTTTATGATTTGTCTGCCATTATACTCCTTACGAGAGTGTAGCAATGGGCATGAATAAATGAATATTCGAATGGGTCGATATTAAATGCATTCGAGATAATTATTTGAAAAAATCCATTCGAACGTTTAGCACATAGTATTCGATTAGTATGTGGCATTCGAAATCACGAATAGTCACTGACGGATTAAAGTTGGAGGGGGACGATCATCCCAACCCGAAAAAAAAGATTACTTTAAAAATATAAGAGATTCTGTTTTACTTGCGAGTAACATTCAAATAGTTAAATCATTAATACCATTCGAATAGTGAAACCGCGAGTACTATTCGAATGGAAATTGCGAACGAAATACTATTTGAATAATGAACTAATGAACATCACGAATATTCACTATTCGATAAATCGATTATTGATTCCATTCGAATAGTAGTAATCTATTATAGTAATCATTTGAATGGTACAGCACTATGAGAGTGATTTATACATACTCTATTCATTTTAGGCTATAATGTTTATTTGGTTGTAAAAACCCATTTGCTGTTAAGTTTGTTCCAGTTGCATAAAATTAATTTTATGCGAATTATTTTATCGGAAGAAAACTTAGAAATAAATTTAAATATATATATTTTTTCATTGTTAGGTTTTTTTCCATGTCATTCACTTTTTAATTAACTTTCACTTTTGATAAATAAACCATTAATTACTATTTACCGAATGTGTCGATATTTTACTCAAATTTTACATATTTTATATATTTATTGTTTTATTACGAGACAAATTATCAATAAATAGCATTTGATATTACACTTATATCAAAAAAAGAGCTGTCTTTTTTCTAGTTCTATATATATATATATATATATATAATATAAAACAGCCAAACTTACATATTATAAATATACCATTAATCCACAAAAAAAAAAAAAAAAAAAAAAAATTTCAAAATCGAGAATAATAATGCAGACAGGCCTTAAATATTGTACACTAGCCTATGTAGCAAAAGAAAACAGAGCTATAAGATCTAAAAAGGTTGGAAATACTTAGCAAGTGAGATCTCGTGGGCCTCAGAGTAACTGCAAGATCCACAAAAAAATGGAGGTGAAATGGAATAATCAAGTTCTATCTTCAGGCGCCACCACTTGAATGACCTTGAACCACTCTCTAGTTAAAAGAAAAATCAAAATAACTAGATTTCTTTAGGTTGCATGACAAAAAGAGTCATTAAAATCAACCTAGGGGTGCGACCATAGCTAAATAAGAAAAAAACAAACGTGGTAATGAACCAAACATGGAGTAAAAAGCTCACAGATTTTGCCAATACATAAAATCTAAAAAGGTGATGCCAGCATAGAAATTTAAGTGACAACAGTGGCGCACACAAGGGGGGGGGCGTCCAGGGGGTCCGGACCCCCCCCCCGATCGGCTTTGATATTTTTTTTTCGATTGATTATTATCCTATATCAATAGTAAATAAAACAATTCCAAAAAAAGGTAGCAATAATTTCAGTTCTAATAAATGAAAAAATAATTTTTTTTCTCGTTTTTCTCAACTTTCAAAAACGAACTGAAAGCGAACATAACACCATCTTGTTTTCAAAACTGAACAACTATTACTTTCCTTCCCATTGTACTGTGTAGTGTATTCTTAGGGAACTGGATGGGACGAGTTTGGATAAATTCTATCTAATGAAAACGAGCTCTTTCATCACTGATTTTTGACAATCTGGAATATCCCTAAAAGTTGGACCCCCTCCCCAGCCAAAAATCCTGTGTGCGCGCCTGAGTGACAATAATGCAGCAAGAACCAATATACATACATATTACGCGCGTTTTGGTTCGGAGGGTGGGCGATTTCAATGACACTGATCAACATTACTTCCTTGCAATGTAATCAAACTTCTTACCTACACTGCATCACTACCTTAGCTACAAAATTACTTATAATCGATATAGGCGGCAACAAAAATAAAAAAAACTATAACAATTCCTGTTAATGTCAATACCAGTGGCCGATCCAAATTGAAGGGGAAAGGTCAATCGTATCCCCCATTCAGTGAGAGCACTTGAACTAAGTTTGAACCCAGGTTTAGCCTGTTTGTTGTCATCATTAAAAAGATGCAACGAAGAAGACTCGCAAACGCAACACAATTTTCTTTGAGCACGACCCTTAGCATTTCTCCTAACAAAGATTGTTAAGAGAAATGCTAAGGGGAAAATGAAAATTTTCTTTAATTTGTCATCCATTTTATTAATTTAAATTTTTATTCTACTACTTTATATAAATGATAATGTAAGTTAATTATAGGGACATTTATTATATAAACATTTAGACTTTCGTTTTGCATTTAATAGAAACTCCGCTTAAGAAGTCACTCCGCTTAGTAAGTCATTTTTAAGTGGCTCCAAACGAGGTTTAACATTAACCCTTTGAGGCGCAACCCTTTCCCAATGCTGAAAAAAAGGGCAGCCGTTGCCATCGATCGACTCAACTACCAGGAAGATGGTGGACGTTCGAAACATTCATCGCGTCCCACAGATCTAGAGACCCTTTTATGACGACAGCTGGCTGTGCGGTCATCTTTCTGGTAGTTAAGTTGAGCGATGGCAACGGCTGCCCTTTTTTCAGCATTGGGCAATCTATCCAGCCGTTCTCGCATTCTTCCATTTTTCAGCCGATGTCAGTGCTGTTAAGAATAATCGTGACCATTTTTTTTTACGGGAAATGACGTGCTAAAAAGTAAAGGATTCCCGTGGAGCTCTGTCACCCGCAACTGTTTTTATAGAAATCCAATCTATTCTTCGTGACTGGCAACTGTCAAAACGTCAGTTTGGTGTTCCCAGAGCATCGCACCTCCTCTGAAATTTTAACTGGATCTGCCACTTTGGTCAATCCAAATACTATGGCAATAATCGACATGGACTTTCTACTTCGAATCTTCGCGCCAGAAGAAAAAGAGAAAAAGCACATGCTCTGCGTCATAAATTTTGAATGTTTCGGAAGTGGAGGTCGCTCGTCAACCGTTTTTACTACCCCCTGCCCAAACATTTGCAGACGGATTGTCCCACGGTTTTTGTGTAGGCCGCCTATTACATGGATGCTTCCCGCAGGTGAGCCCCTGCGTCCGCCGGACACACATGAGAATTGCCCAATAGGCATGACAACCAACCCTTCTCAAATACCACTTTCCCCCCCTTCCTTTTTTTAACTCTGCAGGATAAAAGATTTCCCCCCTGGCTTTCATTTTTTCTCTATAGCACCCCCTTGAAACTTTTCAGTTGCACAAGAATATGGAGAAGGGGGCGAAAAATGAATATCTTCTATTTCCTTATATGACCAAAAAAAAAATCTGTTCCCTTCGTTTCTTTTATATAACATGTCCCAAACCCCTTTTATCTCAGTGGTTACTGGAACCCCCTTCCAGAAGGGTGGGGGGTCACTCTCTGAATGAGATGTATATTGGCAGAAAGGGGGGAGACGGAGAAAAAATAAAAAAATCATTTCCTTTTTACCCCAGGGGTGATACGGGGTTTGAGGTGGAATTATTCCTCATAAAGTGAAATGACGTGTTCACTAGTGCAATGACCTTATGTGGTATCCAGATGTAATTACACATTGACCAGGAAGGGGAAGGGGGGGGGGTTGAAGCTGAAGATCGGGCAAATTAGGAGCCTAAACTCTAGCAGTCCTTCACAGCATCTCTGTGTCCTGCAGGGGCAAATGGATAGTAATGGATCAAAAGCTGGTTAACCCTTTAATGCGTAGTGTTCCCATTTTGCTGAAAAAAGGGCAGCCGTTGACATCGCTCGACTTAACTACCAGCAAGATGGCGGACGATCGAAACGTTCATCGCGTGCCACAGATCTAGAGACCCTTTTTTGGCGACAGCTTTTGCTGGCTGTGCGCGGGCACAGCCAGCTGCGTCAAAAAAGGGTCTCTACATCTGTGGCATGCGATGAACGTTTCGATCGTCCGCCATCTTGCTGGTAGTTAAGTTGAGCGATGGCAACGGCTGCCCTTTTTTCAGCATTGGGAAAGGGTTGCGCCTCAAAGGGTTAATTTTTAACAATGTCGATATCACGATACTGATCAAAGAAGAGTTGAGAGTATAATATTAGATGTACCGGAAAATAATGCCGTTGCCTTGCATTAGATTCAAACAAACACATTTTCAACAAGTTCTTAAAAAATCAGAAATTCTTACTGATACACCTGTGAAAATCACAATCCAAAATGAGATGATTGAAAACAAGATGAGTGAAAGACCTAATGACATGAAGCAGGAGAGAGAAAAAAAATTGAAAGCAATTACAAGAATAAATTGCTGTTTTAAACACTACGTTACTGAAGTTGAAGACAAAAATGTAAATGAATTTGAAGTCCACTACATGAAATTAGTTCGGCAAGGTTATGCACTTATCTTTGATGAAGAGACAGGCATTTATACAGCAGATAATAAATATATCGTGAGAAAGTTGCCGAAACCCAAATGTATTTCAAGGAACTGAGAGAAGAGTGACAAAGTTGGCTTCTACTGTCGATTTTCAGTTATATGATGTCTAATAGTTATTGCAAAATTTCAGTTTTTGTTTTAGTGTCTTAAAAACAACTATAAAGCTAAAATTTTGGAAAAGTATTGGGACTCAAAGTCATATTAGCTAACTAAAACCCTTTTCTTTAATTTTATTAACAAACTTAGTGTGTGTATATTTGGAACCATAAAATTAACACTTTCATAAAAAAAGCAACTTTGAGCTACGTTAATATCTAACTTAATACTAGATATTGTCAGGCAATAAAAAAGTATAAATTACTCACTATCGAGTGAAAGAAAATTTTTTATTGTGTTTCTCGTTAGCTGACCTACTGTACCCCATTTGTTGATTCAGTGTGCCCCTTTATGGGGTACAGTGGGTCAACAAAATGTAAAGAAAAATGGTTTTTTTATTGTACAAAAACTTTTCTTAGAACTAAACTAAAATTATCTAGGATATCCAATATATCAAAAAACATAATACATTAGTTTGAATTTATATATATTCTGTTTTTAAAATACTTTTAGAATTATATTTAAAAATCTAAAAGTCTCTCCTATTAACTTTTCTTTAAATTATTTTTGTTTCAGATAGTCGCTAAACAACACTCTACAGCATGAAACTCGTTTTTGATAGTTAAATTATTCTTAAAACGTTTTAAGAAAATAAAACGATTGAAGCATTACTCAATTCCGTATGTTTGGTTAAAAAAAGCAGATGTTTCTTGAAAACTTTCTTTTTGTGTATTGATGTTATTAAGTTTAGCTTACCAATCCTCTTTTATATTTATAACATGTCATCTGTATTAAAATAGAATTTATTCATTAATTCTTGGAATTCATTCCGTTGCTTTAGTTCGTGAAGTAGCAATCGCCAGGTTAAAAATGCATGCTACTGAGAGAAATTGCCACAATTCACGCTGAGATTCATTTCCTATTCCTAAAAGCATTTTAAGTGGAAAAGAAACCGTTAAGGTAGTCTTTTTTGTTGAAACTACAGCGGGATTTATAAACCTAGGATTACTTATCGTTTAGTTGATTGATTGTAGGGCGTCCGTTGAAAAATATGCATATAACAAAAATTTTTGATTTAATACACTAGAAATGCTTTTTAACTCTGTATACGGTGCTTTAATCCATATTATTGTAACAAATCTTATATTTTTAAAATTCTTAATCTAATGTTGCCATGCCACAGCCTAAAAAATTAAAACATTATGTCTATAAACAAAAGCAATTGTTCCAGAATGCCCAACTTAAATATTTAAATCGCCCATAGTAGATAATGGGCATTTATTTTAATTTCGGAAAAAACGTCAAACTGTGTAATTTCGAGGAGCTATTTGGAATTGCACAAATCGCGAATTTACTTTGGCACAACGTAAATTTCTCGAGAGAAGGTTTATCAGTCTCTAGCAATTTTAATTTATGATGTCAGGTTTTTAATTCTGTAAAAGAAATCCAGTTAGTTCATAGTAGTTTACTTGGTTAGTTCATTCAATCAGTTTTTTAACGAAGTAATATTATAACGTGCAAACGATGTTGGAAAAAAGAATTCTTTACTTTGGACCGTTATGGAGGAATGTAATCCTATATTAAAAATCCTTGGTAAAATATTTTTTTTCTCGCCTATTGTGTTTAGAAAAATTGACTCTATATTACCAAACTTTATCTGCAGTAGACATGAGCAAAAGATGTGTCCTATGTATATTCATTCATTCTCTCCGTAATGCTAGCGAAAAATATATAGTTGAAGTTATTATTTTCATGTAATCCTACTAATATTATAAATGACAATGTTTTTATGTATGTTTATTACTCTTTCACGCTGAAACGGTTTAACGGATTTGGATGAAATTTTGAATAAAGACTGTTTAAGTCCTGGATTAACATATAGGCTATTTTTTACAGTGGAAAAAAAAATACTGTTCCTGTAATATACCAAAAAGAAAAAAAAAATACAATTGATTTTTTATTTTACAGATCAATCGACAGATGGCGCAAACTTATAGAATACGCAGTTTTTGAAAAGTAAAATTATTTTATCTTCTGCTACGCTTGCGTAACGAATACACCCGAATAAGTTTTTTCTTCTGACGTTTATTTATAAGCGGGCTTCAGGCCAAGCACACAAATCCGAAATACATGTTACATAAACAAATAAACAATAAATAAGTTTTTGAAACTTTCATTCAGTTCGAATTGTGCATTTTTCTGCGCATCTTTTTCCTATTTTATTTCTGTTGTATTATATCCAGAAAAAAGATGTTAGAAATATCAATTTTAATTTTTTTTTATCACATTCATGAATGATACACTTTCCAACTTAATGGAATAAGGAAAGAAAATATAGGGAAGACGCATGGATTATGATACCCTTTTAATATATAGCACTTTGGTACGTATTTAAAATCTGAAAGTGTTTCAGATTTTCTTACTTTTTTTTCCCCCTTTCCGTTTCTTGATAACGGCCAGTACAGGTATATCTAGAAGCGCTTCAGAATTAATATAGGACGGAATTGAGTTGTACCTTTTCGTAGTTTTTTATCATTAAATCATCTTATTTTTGTAACCAAGGGCGATCTGATACGGTAAGCAAGGTAAGTCTCGCATCTGGGCGCCGGCTTCAAAGGGGCGAATTCGAACTCAACAACTAACCAACGGACCATTTCGAACTCAAAAACTAAGTAGAGCATAAAAGGGGGCGTCTTTTTTACGTTAGCAGGGGGTGACACTTACCCTAGGGCCGCCCCTGTTTGTAACCATCTTAATTTCAAATTCCACTCAGAATCTGAGAGATTTCAGCGCCAAGGAAGCCGGTGAGAAGCAGGATTCTCTCCGAACAAGATTTATTAAGATGGCGAACCAACTGGTCGCCGGAGGCAGCTAGTAGTTACTATGATTAATGAATATGAAGCTAGTCTAAAACAGTGCAATAAGAAAATCACTCCATTGCGAAGAAGGGATTTTTGATAAGGGCCTTAATGTATCTCTTACACAGTACTAGGCATGGTGGCGGGACGAGACGAAACAAAGATTTGAAAACGCTACGCGAGATGAGTAAGGATTTATTTCTCATTACTATGGTGAGGATATCGCAAGAGGAGGCGAGGCAAAGATTTGCATTTGCCATGCGAGACAAGAAAGGTTTATTTCTTATTACTATATGCGGATTTTACAAGACGAGAAAAGGCAAAGATTTGCAGTTGCTGTGCGAGACGAGAAAGGTTTATTTCTTATTACTATAAGAGGATTTCGCTAGGCGAGACGAGGCAAAGATTTACAGTTGCCATGTAAGACGAGAAAGGTTCATTTCTTATTATTATATGAGAATTTCGCGAGCTGAGACGAGGCGAAGGTTTGAAGTTGCCATGCGAGGCGAGAAGAGCTTATTACTATATGAGGATTTCGCAAGACGAGACAAGGCGAAGATCTGCAGTTGTTATGCGAGGCGAGAAGGGTTTATTCCTCATTACTATATAAGGATTTTGCAAGACAAGACGAAACGAATATTTACAGTTGCAATGCGAGACCAGAAAGGTTTATTATTACGTAAGGATTTTGCAAAACTTTACAGTTGCTGTGCGAGACGAGACAGGCCTATTTTTGCGTCTCGGAATCGTCTTTACTTACCACATCTTAACAATTTTCTGATACTCGGATTTCCTCCTCGCAATATTGACTTCCCTTCAGTATATAATTTCTGGGAATGGAGTTAAAAGGAGCGTGGCTGAATTCAATATGAAATATGTAAAAACTGCAAACTCTAAATTTCTCTTTAAAATAACGCGCGTTTATTTTATTTCAAAAGAAAATAATCAATAGCAATATGCAATTATAATAATGAGAGTAGAAAAACAAAAACATAATACTGAGCAAAAACATTTACTCCTGTTAGTGAAATATGATTCTGAGTTCTTGTCCTATCTATATCGTGTGGATGGTTGAACGTCTGTTGCAATTGAAAAAAAGGTAGACCATTTAGTTCCACGCGAAACGATCATTTTGTGGTTAAGTGCTTTTTATGGTGTTATTTTACTAAGTTTTTAATTATTTTACACTATGATTTTCGTTTGGATTTGTGTTATGGCAAAGCTACGCGAAGGCTGTCTGCCAAGGATGAAGAGTGCTTCGGTCGGAGGACTTTTGAAGGGGTTCGTTCTAACGCTTATTCATGCTACATCAGGAGAAAACCGACCAAAACGCGATGTTGACAGTTACGCGATGGGCCAGGCCAGAACGCTGGACCTTCACATTTCAGTCGTCTGCCATTTTGACTGTCTTATCCACTCGGCCATCGTGGTAGGGGGCTATCAAAACACGGATCTATTTTTCGTTTGCACAAATCTATAATAGTTGTGAGTATTATTTAATAACCAAAATTTGTTCTGTTGAAACTTCTTTCGGAATAATCTGAAAACAAGCTCGAAATAAAATCTGCTGCATTTCAATTGCTTAGGAGTCCTTCTTGAAAGTTGGAAAAAATAGAAAATTTGGCTCAATTCTCAGAATTTTCGGAAAAAGAACTAATGTATGTATTTTTGCTGTTAAGCTTTATTTTATAAAAACATTATTTTGGTATATGATGAAGCAGAATTTTTTTAAATACTATTTTAACATACCTTGTTTGAAAGTAATGCTTTTCCAGTGGGTGATCAATATCTGAAAAATTATTTGATATCTTGATTTTCCACACACATAAAGGGGAGGGGGGAAATTTTGCTCTAAATGTGTAAAATTTAAAATTCACAATGAGTTATTTCCTCACTATATCTTTATAAGTTTATTTTATTCATCATGTCAAAATTTATGAGTGATAAAAATGTTAAAATAACATTTTTTTTAAAAAGCATCGTTTTTATAATCGATAGTGAAAACTTTGGACTTTTTATGTAAAGTAATGTTACCTTAATTATATAGATAAATATTAGAGTGATTAAATACTTTTTAAGCTATTTCATCTCTGAACTAGCTTGTGAATCATTAACATGACGCGCATGTAGCGCACACAGTATTCTCTCTTGGAGGGTATGCAGCTCATAAAAGGTGTGACACCAACCAACCACCCGAAAAAACGCGGAACAAAATTTTTTCTCGTGACTATGACTACTTTTTATTAAGGCACCCCGCACTTCAGCATACTTATACATTAATATGTTATAAGTATGAACTTTGATTCAATTCTGATTAACTGATAAAGAAAAAAAAATGATAAAGTCTTTTAACGGCTAAAAATTTCAAGAACTACACGATGATTTTACGATGCAATGTCGATAACTGTTTTGGGAGGCGTCCAAACCCCCCGGACCCCTTCCCTTGTGCGCGCCACCCCTTGTAGTATATAAAACCCTTAATTCGTGGAAGATTACAGAATTACCAGTTACGCAACCCATTTGCACTCTGAAACTGAAAATATGCAACTAGTCATCTATGGACCATCGGTGATCGGCCTTACGCCGATCATTGAGACTCATTACGATGACAAAAGGGGGAGGGAACTGTTCTACGAATGACGGATATCTAAAAAAGAATAAATAAAAAAGAAAGCAAAGGGGAGGAGGCGATGGTGCTCTTCCTTATCGTTTGCTCGATCTAGCCAACTTCAGATTCTACGGTCAAGGGTCGTCGGCCTTTCAAGAGTTAACCCCTCCCCTCTAACACGCACTGCACTCTCCCTCCAAAAGATTCAAAGTAGACCCGTCTCCACCCCTATGGCTATGGAAAGCACCGGCCTGACGGGTGACTTCCATTTTCTAATGAAGGGGTTGGTCTTTTTTTTTTTTTTTTCTTTACTCTCCCATTGTCTCCTAACCGTCCCGCTCGCTCGAAAGGAAAAATACAATGACGTCAATAATATTAGGATTAATAATAATAATTATAATTATTAAGAGCAGGTATGGAGTATGGATAAACCCTTTGAGGCGCAATCCTTTCCCAATGCTGACCCTACTAGCAATTTTGCTCGGGCTACCACCGGCCACGAAGCCAGCCGATGATGGCCCGAGCAAAATTGCTAGTAGGGGAAAAAAGGGCAGCCGTTGCCATCACTCGACTTAACTACCAGCAAGATGGCGGACGATCGAAACGTTCATCGCGTGCCACCGATCTAGAGACCCTCTTTTTGACGGCAGCTCGCGCACAGCCAGCAAAGCTGTCGCCAAAAAAGGGTCTCTAGATCGGTGGCACGCGATGAACGTTTCGATCGTCCGCCATCTTGCTGGTAGTTAAGTCGAGCGATGTCAACGGCTGCCCTTTTTTCAGCAAAATGGGAACACTACGCATTAAAGGGTTAACCAGTTTTTGATCCATTACTATCCATTTGCCCCTGCAGGACACAGAGATGCTGTGAAGTCGAGCGATGGCAACGGCTGCCCTTTTTTCAGCATTGGGCAATCAATCAAGCTGTTCTCGCTTTCTTCCATTTTTCGGCAGATGTCAGTGCTGTTAAAAAGAATCGTGACAATTTTTATACGGAAATGACGTGCTAAAAAGTAAAGGATTCTCGCAGAGCTAGGTCACCCGCAACTATTTTATAGAAATCCAATCTATTCTTCGTGACTGGCAACAGTCAAAGCGTCAGAGTTTGGCGTTGCCAGAGCGGCAACACTGCGCGTTAAAGGGTTAAGAATGATCCGATCATTAATCCATTTCCAGCTTCTAAACTCAGAGGTTGGGTGCAGATAATAATCTCCTGGCGGTTAACGGTTAGGAATTTGAAAAACGAGTGGGTTAAGGCACAAAATAACATTACTCCAGTACCTGTTTTTTTTAACTGTCACTTTCTTAAGGTACTTACTTTGGAAAGTATGCAACTTTTCAACAGGTTCTTAAATAATTCAATTGCGCTAGATATTTTGAAAAATTCAGAATGTCTCTTTACAAGTTGTACAGCGAACTGTTAGAAACAACTAGCCTATAAGGACTTTGCTAAGCGGTCAGTCAAAAAAATCAAACTCATTTAAAAAAAAAAAAATAAGCAGTTGCAAATGCGGAATCAGCTGAAATTTGTACTTGTATAAAATTAGCTTTAATGAATGAAATGACTATTTGCGTAACTGTATTTTATTTTTGGCGGTCATCAAGTCCGCGAAATATTTTTACTATTTTCGCCTGACCGTGGGTCTAAAAGGTTGGAAAACATTAATTCAGTAAATGTACAACTACTGAAGTCTGGGCCGTGGTAGCCCAGTGGTTAAGGCGTTGGACTCGTAACCGAAAGGTTGTGAGTTCGATACCGGCGTACCACTAAAGACCACCGTGTACATGCACGTTAAATCCGTGGTTCCGAAAGTCCTCTCGGCGGTCGCTAGCCGTTTCCAAGGGGTGCCAATATTCAGAAGCCCACCACCTTCTGATGAGGTTCCAAATTGTGGCGGAAAATTCCGGGAAGGACGTATATGTAGCTCTAAGCGACACATTCAGTGACGCGAGCTGTCCTCTCCTGGCAAACAAACAAACTCCTGAAGTCTGTGGTATCCAGTCCACGTGAGAGATCTTTTGTGCGAGTGTGTGTTAAAACATCTTTCCTTTACTTGAAGTTTTCTAGTATTATTTTGTTACAATGACATGTAGTGTCTTGTTCTTTTTCGATACCGAATGTGTGTAATGAATCTCTGATAATCTGACAATCGCGAAGGTATCCATTCGCAGGCAGCTAACCGAGGTTTTAATTTATTTTAACACGTTAACGCGATGTTCCCTCTCTGGGAACATCAAACTCTGACGTTTTGACTGTTGCCAGTCACGAAGAATAGATTGGATTTCTATAAAAATAGTTGCGGGTGACCTAGCTCCAACGAGAATCCTTTACTTTTTAGCGCGTCCTTTCCCGTAAAAAAATGGTCACGATTCTTTTTAACAGCACTGACATCTGCTGAAAAATGGAAGAATGCGAGAACAGCTGGATTGATTGCCCAATGCTGAAAAAAGGGCAGCCGTTGCCATCGCTCGACTTAACGACCAACAAGATGGCGGACGATCGAAACGTTCATCGCATGCCACACATTGTGGCAATTAGTTAAAAATTTGTGGCAATTAGTGGCAATTAGTATTGTTATTATTACTCCCTTTTTTGACCACAACCAGCTGCGTCAAAAAAGGGTCTCCAGATCTGTGGCACGCGACGAACGTTTCGATCGTCCGCCATCTTCCTGGTAGTTAAGTCGAGCAATGGCAACGACTGCCCTTTTTTCAGCATTGGGAAAGGGTTGCGCCTCAAACGGTTAACAATCATACAACCACGGTGAAAACAACTTAACATTCTTGACATATTCCTTTATGTTCCAATGTTTAATAACCGTTTATTTTGGTTTTTAAAAAATCGCTGTGGAAACGCTTAAAAAAAAGTTTCTGAACTTTCATTAACATAAACGGATTTTTAATAAAACCTTGCGATGAAAGCAGTTGCTACCTCCTCCTATTAACCATGTCATATTTACCATTGCGGCTGAGCGCACTATGATAATGAACTTTAACAAAAATTCTGCCATTTCTTGCAACATGTTTCTTCTTCATTAACTTATTTTATTTTCAAATTAAATTCTCTAATTGCTGGAGCATTAAAGTAACATGCAGAGAGTGATATTTATGGTAAAATTATTGAATACTTGCCTTTTTTCTTGGTCACTAAATAGAAATTTACTGAAACATATTTTATTTAAATCGCGTTACTTTGTTACAAGAATTAAAGAGATCATAACAGGAACCAGTCGCGTACCCAGGATTTTGGTTTGACGGAGGGGGGGGGGTGGTTGCTGAACTCGTTTACAGTGACCTCGATTATAGTTATAATTCTCTTATAACGTCAAAATATTCATTACCACTTGCACATAGAACACAAGCCCACTATCAAAGTTACCTGTTATAGTCATAGTGTAATAATTATCCACTCTTTTCAATCATGTTGTACTTAAGTTTAACTTTATTTCAAACACTAAGTGAAAGGATTAGTTTAAAAACCAACATACCCCGCTTTTAACCCTTTCCCAATGCTGATAAAAGGGCAGCTGTTGCCATCGCGCGACTTGCCGGCACAGCCAGCTGCGTCAAAAAAGGGTCTCTAGATCTGCGGCACACGATGAACGTTTCGATCGTCCGCCATCTTGCTGGTAGTTAAGTCAAACGATGGCAACGGCGGCCCTTTTTGCAGCATTGGACAATCTAATCCAGCTGTTCTAGAATTTTTCCATTTTTCAGCAGATGAAAGTGCTGTTAAAAATAACCGTGACAACTTTTTTACGGGAAAGGACGTGCTAAAAAGTAAAGGATTCTCGTGGAGCTATGTCACCCGCAACTATTTTTATAGAAATCAAATCTATTCTTCGTGACTGGCAACAGTCAAAACGTGAGAGTTTGGTGTTCCCAGAGCGGGGACACTGCGCGTTAAAGGGTTAAACACTCCACAAAAAGAGAGAGAGAAATAATTTTAAGATTATTTTAATTCATTTCATATTAGAGACAATTTTCAATATTTAAAGCTTCTCGCAGAGATTTAGGGGGGGGGGCTTTAGCCCCCATAGCCCCCTTCGTGGGTGCGCCTATGATCAGAAACCACGCATAATAATTGTAAATAGTAATAAGAGATACATATACGTAGGTAAAAGTAGACAAATTAGTGAATAAAACTGAACTCTCAGTGCAGTAACCTTTTTTACGTACTCCTTACTTTAAATGCTGTCATTGCCTCACTAAACCGAAAAGTGTGTACCTCGTTCGTTATTTTTACGTCATTATGCTATTCCTGATATAAATATGAAAATACGTAGATGATTCAAAAGGTGAGATAACAAGAATTTTCAAAGATGCACATTTTCTCCGACAGAATGAAATTCCAGGTACAAGACACAATTACAGCAATTAAATGTCCCTAAATGGAGCTAGTAGTGCAGTGAAGCTCTGAAATTTGATCTAAAGAATCTGGAGGCGTTGACGGATACATGGTGAGCTATTAAAGTGCGAAGTCTAATGAGATTTTTGCGATTAAAGAAAACCTCCCCAGGAAAAATTCATCGTCAATTAGTGAAGTGTAATCTTGATGCACGACAGCGCCAGAATCAAAATAAATAAACGAAACAAAATTAATGTTAAAGCATAGCACAGGGAAACAGCTGTTTTGGTGCCCTGGAGTTTAGACCTGATTTGGAACGAATTTGATGCCCTGAATTCGAATATGACATTAGTTTTTGCCTAGGAGCTCTAATTTTTAAGATATAACATTTTGGGTAAATTCACATATCACAATTTTTAGTTAAGTCAATGGATCAAATAAAGCCTAAACTCGTAATTTTTATTATTATATTATACAATTATTATAAAGTAATACCAACCGACTAGTCACTCAAGACTTCTGAAGCTTCTATTCCGCGATATTCTTGCATGTTTCTTATGACAGTCCCTTTTTAAACTCCAGCAGTAATGTTCCATCACATGGGTATCCCATCTTCCTTGATAGCGATCTTCCATAGTTTTAATGTCCTGGTGAAATCTTTCGCCTTGTTCTTCACTAGTGTCTGCTAAATTTTCCGGAAAATTGTCTAAGTGGCTGTGTAAATAGTGCACCTTAATACTCATGTTACAGACAAGGTATCTGAAACCATTCAACATCTCGTTTACCAGCTCAACATAGTTTTCAGCTTTGTGTTTGCCAAGGAACTTGACAAAAACTGCAACAAAGGAAGTAAGCTTTTCGCTCAACTTCATTCATCGAATTTATGAAGGAAGGATCCTTAATGAATTTTCTTATTTGTGGGCCATCAAATATTCCTGCTTTAAGTTTCTCCATACTCAACTGAGGCACTATTCTTCCAATATATGCAAAGCAGGGTCCGTTCTTGTCAAGAGCTTTTACAAACTGCTTCATAAGGCCCAGCTTGATATGCAGTGGAGGAAAGATGATTTTCTCTTGTTTAATTAAGGGGTCATTAATGATATTTTTTTCTCCAACAACCATATTTTCTCTCTTAGGCCATTCTTTTCTATACCAATGGTGTGTTGTGTCTCTACTATCCCACAGGCACAAGAAACATGGGTATTTGGTGTGACCATTCTGCTGTCCAAGAAGGAAGTTTATCATTTTTAAGTCCACACAAATCACCCATTGATGTTCATAATATTTTATCCTCTCCAAGACCAGAGCAATGGTGTTATATTCTTCTTTCATTTTCGTTGAGTGAGCAATTGGTATTGAACCATATATATTCCCATTGTGCAGCAGAACACACTTTAAACTTCGCTTTGAGCTGTCAATAAATAGACGCCAGTCATCTGGGAAATATTCAGTGAGACCCATTTATTCCAGGAGTCCTCTAATTTCATTACAAAACACAAGATTGTTTTCTTGAGAAAAGAAAGGCAGTAGATCTTTTTTCTCTTGTACGGTAAAAAGTAATCTTGGTTCCCTGTTCGAGTAAATTTTTTTTATTTAACCGCGAAGCAAGTAGTTCTGAAGCTTTTATTGACAGGTTGATATCTCTGATGAGGTCATTTAATTCATCCTGATTAAAACGTTGAGGAATTGAGGACATCGCTTCATAATCACTGTCACCTTCATCCGAATCAGCAGCGTCTTGCAAAGGGTTAATCAGGATAAGTCCACTTTCTACGATTGTTTCGATCGATACTATTAATATTTACTAAGCAGAAATAATAGTCACCGATGTGGTTTTTGGGTTCTCTCCAGACCATCGGTACACCAAATTTTAGACTTTTTCTTTTCCCTGTAGTCCACTGTCATAAGTGTTCTGTACAAGTTTTACAGACCTGATGTGGTGCCCATATTTTATCTTGATCTCCAAACTTAACACTAAAGTATCCATAATAAGCTCTTTTTATAAAGTCATTAACAGTCTTTCTGCTTTTTCTTTTATGTGTATTCTCTACGTATGTAGCAAAACACATCAGGATGATTTTTACAACTTCTTCTACTGGAACTCATTTTATTTCAATTCAATACCACAAATACAACAATCTACAATAAATTACGTTTTGGGTTAACTTTATAATACAATTTTATAAACATAAATATCACTCAGCGGCAAATTTGATCTACCCCTTAAAGCGGGAACTCAATAACTGACCCAACTCTAGTTAAACCGAAGGTCACTTAAGTTGTTGGGCGCTGACTCCATCTGAAAAATTTTCTTGGAAATAACTGGATCACAGACTAAAAATAGGGCAATTATGCAGGAATTAATAATTGTATATGGTATTTAAGACTGTACAAAATGGAGTTACAACTGCTCATTTCATGTGGAATTGTATTTAAAACAAAGAAAAAAAAACCACCACTTATCTAAAAAAGTAGAGCTGATGGAGAAAAATTGATTGCATATTTTGATTCAGCGCCCCAAATATCGCTAAAATCAGCTAAAAAATCCTAGGCACAGAATTTTTTTTTGTTGTTGCCCTGTGTAATTAGTATTCTCTGTCAAATTATTTTCAACAAATTTGATAAGTTATGCTAGCGTCCTGACCAGATTTTCTTCTGAATAAGTTTAACAATCAGCGAGAGAAAACTTATGTCATTTGAGCCACAATACTTTCTTCAGGAAACATTATTCTCTCCGAAACTAATAATTCATAGAGTCCAACTTCTGAAGACACGCTGACGAGAAAGTTAACGGCCTACTGAAAGCTGCAATGAAAAGATTTTATTAATCGTGAGAAGAACCGAGAACACACCTGTTGGTTTCCTCTTCCACAGGCATCCGGAGGAAGAATGAACATTATCGATCGATGCAAGAATCAACAAGTTACCTCTCTTTAACAAAGCAGAGTGTGTGTGTGTGTGTACTTTTCATTTTGTCCGACAGGCATTCCGTATATGAATCGAAGAGACGAATTTAATAATTCCGGATATTTTGAATGGCAATGTGGCAGGAATGGTGTGAAGTTACAATGGGGGAACTCTGCAAAGAGATGAATAACACACGCGAAAGATTTAATAAGGAGGGGAGAGATTTTAAAATTTCGCTTTTGAAAGTAAAGGAAGGCTGTTTCAAGAAATGCGGAGGATTTAATTGATTTAATATATATTGCATAAATTTCAAGCTGTGGTTAAAAAAAAAAAAGAGTACTGACGAATAAACAGTTACAGTAGGATCGTAAATGGTTATGCAGGATAAGTAGCAAATATAGCTGGAGTCAAGAGGTAAAAATGGGATGTTGACAGGATTTAGGAATTATGTCTATGAAGATTTATTATCTTTTGTACAGAAGAGGGTTAAAGTAAGTTGTTAAGGATTAAATATAGTTATTAACCAAAATATGTATTTGTACAGAAAACAGAAATTAATGTCTGAGAATAGTCATTCCTGAGAAGCTTGCTATTAAGAAATTTGTCCACCATGGAATCCTCCACTGCAGAATTCTATACCTTTTACTGGAATAATTACAAAATAAAATAAAATAAATAAATAAATGGCTTAACAGCCACACATACTTAATTTTCTTTCAGTTAAACGACTGTAGCAATGTTTTAATACTTAAAATTATGACAACGAAACAGTCGTCTAAGTTCAGGCATTGACCAATCCACCACTTATGGCAACTCCTTGGCATAACAATAGCGGATGCATCAGCTCGTTTATTTAGGAGCCTTACACCATCAATGTGGCTTCACGGTCCGTGTCAGTCACGTGTGACGTAACAGTAACATCACTTCGCTGTAAGGGACCAAAGTAGATGATTTTTTCTGTAAATCTTTCTCGCTGCGGGAGAATAGCTAAAGTTGCATTGAAGTGTTTTCTAAGTGCTTCTCGATCAAACCTGGTCTATGTTACTCTTCTCTGAAAAGAGCGAAATAACTCGAAACTCGACACATGGTGGTGGTTGGTGATTTACTTGGAGAGCAAAATTCATTTCTTCCCAAAATAGGCAGAGCCCAGAGCGTATCCATCATCTCCTCTTCTGCTGATTACACTGATAGGCAAAATTTAACTTTTCATCTGTTAAGTTAATTAAAATGGCTGGTTTTTTATGGAACACGTTGTTCTTCTTTCAAATTTACAGAGCATTTTTCTCTAACAAGCATTATATTATATTTCCGTGCCTGATGCATATGGCCATGTCGTCTCCATTTTATTTTCATGCTTGCTTTTTAACAGGATATCCCCGTAGTTACTCAATATTTAGCTTTCTTTGTGCTAAGTAACTACAAAGAAATCCTGTAATTTTGTTTTTCTTTTGGTAGTAAGCATTCAGCTTGTGGGGCCTGATGAGCTTAATCAAAGCTTACTACATTTATTCATTCCAATCTGTACTTCACCTTTCAATTAGTCCACATAATCGTTTTTCTTTTTCTGGTTTCATATATTTTGCACTTTTTGGATATGTTGTTTAAATATGAGTGTTTCCCTAAATCAATACATTTATTATTCCATGGATAATTAGAATTTTGTGTCTGTTGAGTGAATGCTGCATTGATTCGTAAGTTAAGCCTTTTTACTATATATATATATATATATATATATAACTAATAAGTAAAACACAAAACATACTGCGAATAAGACATACCTCGCATTAAAAAATATAACAGCTAGAAGCAAGAATTAGAAACCACATTTTGAAAAGATAATAATAATAATAAATATTAATAAAAGCTAAATCAAATAAAGTGCAATAATTAATGTGCAAATAGAATGGAACGGAAATTATAACTACTGTCACCATCTATATATATATATATATATATAATAGGAAATCTAAAATTTTTCCAATTCTGTAAAGCGATAATTTTACTTAATTTACCTGCATGTATTAATCTAAATTTCAAAATGTAGTTATTAACGATTTTCTGCTGTAATTTGCTTGAGGAACATCCTCTTTCAGTGTCTAGGAATAGTCTGCCAGCAAATTTGGATTACATTTTCCCTAATAAGGTTTTTCCTTTGTTGAAATACCTTGGTGGAATCGCTCACCCTGTTTGTCTCCTCACAGCTCCGAGATTTTCAGGAAAGAAGTCCAAGCGTGGATCAAGAAAAATGTATTTTTAGGGATATCTTACATCCTACCTAGAGCTTTATAATTTTGTAGGAGTTTTGAAACTAGTTCTTCAGAGTTGTCATCTTTTCTATTGCCAAGAAATTCAGTTACGACATTTTGAAGTGACTTTCATGCAGCTTTTTCAACCCCATTCAAACTTTCCTCAAAGTCATGATTCTTCATAATCTCTCTTATTTTGTGGGCCTATAAATATAACCTTTTTTTCGTTTAGAATTTCGTCTTTAGGTACAGGAAACCGTACCACTTTATTCTTCACCTTAAAAAAATTTTTCATTAATCCAAATTTGATGTGCACGGCAGGAAAATCGTATGTGTTCAGGATTTTCAAGAAGTTACTCTTTTTTATTTTTTTGTCCAGGTATAAGATTTCTTTTATGTCATTCCTTCGTTACAAAATGATTTTTTCGATCTCTGCTTTCTCATTCCCATAGAAACTTATCTCTCCCATGGAGAACTAACGTGGTCACCTATGTTGAAGACCTTCATTAATATTAATTACTTTGGGATTTCAATGTTAGTTCTCCACACGCGTAGCAAAAGTTGTTTGAACACTTCAACACAGAGTAAAGGCAAGTAGCTCCCCAGCAAACACACACAGGTTCTCTGAACGTCTATTAACGTTCAGAAAACGTCTTCTGAACGTTAATAGATGTTCAGAGAACCTGTGTGTGTTTGCTAGGTCTCTATAAAATGCTTTTCTAACTCCATACGCAATTGCAAAGTGAAGTGGCTAACGTAAATGACACGCAGAGATTCTTGCCCCTCTCTCCTGTCAAAACAAGTCTAGGTAATTTGATAATTTGTGTGCATTTGACATTTTATTAGAATCTGCATTATCACACAGAGTTTGTGAACACCTTCTTTAATAAAACCTTAAACAAACAGGATTGTATCAAGTAAGACATTTTGCTGTATGCGAAATATATATATATTTTTTAATATATGCAAAATTGAATAAAACTGAGCCCGATGAACAACTTTTGTGTTTATATTCGGCTCTAGCATAGCAAAGTACATAAGAAACAGCTGTAGTTATCTATTTAACAAAATCACCGTTGACCAGTGATTTTGTTAAATAGATAACCATATCTTGACATTTGCCTATAATGATCATTGTAACCCTATGAAGAGAATGTTATATTGTGACTAAACGAACTGTAAAAATGACCGAAATAAATGCGGTGCTGAATTTATTTAATACATGATGACGAAAAAAAAAAGTATTTTGTACATTTTTTATTATACAATCCTGAATGATTTATAAATATTTCATTTTTTTCTTCGGTACGTACTCCTTTTCTGAATGCTACTTCTTAGGACTTAACTTCTATTGACCTCTGAACGGTGAAATTCGAAAAAAATCATGCGATTTTGGTTCATACGTACAAGTAAACTAATTATGTCAGGCACTTCAAAACTTTGATACTGCCTCTTTACAAGCTGTACTGCATACTGAAATAAACGATAAACTTGTATCAATTACAAAACTTTTAGAAAAAATTCTTAAAAATCGAAAATTTTGCCAAACGTGTCAGTATTAGAAAAATGTTGCAGTGCAGTTCCATGTTTAAGAATTTTTTCTTAAAGTTTCACAAAAGGGACAGTTTTTTTCATTTATTACAGTGTGTAATGCAGCTTATGAAGAACCATCTTGAATTTTTTCAAGATCGTTTTGCTTTTAGTTTATTTCAGTTTGTGTACCAAGACCAAAAACAGGTTTGTTTGTTTGTTTTCCTTAGATCTAGAGCCTTAAGGGAAATCGCGTCCCTCACAGTGTTCTAAAGTACTTTTAGAACAAAAGAGTAGTCATATGTACGTCTTCCGATAATTTGTCTCAAAGATGTCCTATCTAAGACAGATTTCCTGAAGGCAAAATATTTTCAAATTATCTAATTTAAGATTATTAACATAACAGTTAACAGAAAGTAATTTGTAGAACTATTTTGATTTCATTACTAAAATAAAAAGAAATTGAAAGACCTACACCATGCGCTCACATTAAAAGCACTAGAATAAAAGCTACTGATGTTTCTTCCAATAAATTTGTTTCAAAGATGACGTATTACGTATCTCTGACGGCAATATCTTTTCGAATGATCCCTTTAACCGTTTAACACGCAGACTTCCCGCTCTGGGATCACGAAACTCTGACGTTTTGACTGTTGCCAGTCACGAAGAATAGATTGGATTTCTATAAAAATAGTTGCGGGTGCCATAGCTCCACGAGAATCCTTTACTTTTTAGCACGTCATTTCCCGTAAAAAAATGGTCACTTATTTTTAACAGCACTGGCATTTGCTAGAAAATGGAAGAACGCGAGAACAGCTGGATAGATTGCCCAATGGTGAAAAAAGGGCAGCCGTTGCCATCGCTCGACTTAACTACCAGCAAGATGGCGGGCGATCGAAACGTTCATCGCGTGCCACCGATCTAGAGACCCATTTTTTGACGCAGCTGGCTGTGCGCGAGCACGCGATGGACGTTTCGATCGTCCGCCATCTTCCTGGTAGTTCAGTCGAGCGATGGCAACGGCTGCCCTTTTTTCAGCATTGGGAAAGGGTTGCGCCTCAAAGGGTTAAAAGCAAAAGCTACTGATGTTTCTTCCAATAAATTTGTTTTAAAGAGGACGTAGTATGTATCTCTGACGGCAATATCTTTTCGAATGATCCCTTTAAAGGGTCATTAAGGCAATCCGCCGGCATACTTACTAAAAAGGAACTTTACCTTCCCCGGAATAGGACGAAGTACTTATCTTCCCTAATGAGTGCTGGCTCTCTCTTCCCCATCGTTAGCCAAATCATGGCGCACTTTCTCTGTGTTTTATGTCTGTCCCTGTGATAATAAATCTATCCCCAGAGACGGAGCACCGCCGCATCCATTCCGTCTCCGAAGAAAGTTAAAACGGACACACAACACTTTATCGATCGAGATCAAAAGCAGCTCGGGGGAGAACCTGCGACAGAAATCGGAAGGAAGCAGGCTTCTGAAAGATACCTGTTGAATGTTGCTTGCTCATTTTTGCCGCGATAGAATTTCTTTCGAACGAGGTGTCTCGTTTTATTTATTTATTTTTTTTTGTTCGTATGTTTTATGGGGAGCTCCTTGAAATGTGGACGGGAATGAGTTCAGTTTCTTAATGTAAAACAAAAAATTACAGGAACGGTTGCAGAAATTTGTCAAGTGATAAATTGTGCCAAAATACGTATTTTAACCCTTTGAGGCGCTACCCTTTTCCCGATGTTGAAAAAAAGGGCAGCCGTTGCCATCGCTCGACTTAACTACCAGCAAGATGGCGGACGATCGAAACGTTCATCGCGTGCCACCGATCTAGAGACCCTTTTTCGACGACAGCTGGCTGTGCGCGGGCACGCGATGAACGTTTCGATCGTCCGCCATCTTGCTGGTAGTTAAGTCGAGCGATGGCAACGGCTGCCCTTTTTTCAGCATTGGGCAATCTATCCAGCTGTTCTCGCTTTCTTCCATTTTTCAGCAGATATCAGTGCTGTTAAAAACAATCGCGACCATTTTAGTTACGGGAAATGACGCGCTATAAAGTAAAGGATTCTCGTGGAGCTATGTCACCCGCAACTATTTTTATAGAAATCCAATCTATTCTTCGTGACTGGCAACAGTGAAAACGTCAGAGTTCGGTGTTCCCTGAGCGGGAACACTGCGCCTTAAAGGGTTAAAACATATCAACCCGAAACTTATTTTCTTTGTGTTTTTAAAACGCTTTCCAACCAAGCTGAAAAGTGTTTATGATTTCAGTTTGTCTGTCTGTCCATTCTCTAACTGCCTTAAATGTGAATCGATTGTCTAGAAATTTATACATTTTTTGTACGTGCTCTATTAAAAATTGGGGCATTTTTAACAGGAAAGCATCGGGCGGGTGGAGGGGACGGAACGACGTTCCGGTACTTTTTTGCGAGCCGGAACACAAATGAGATGATTATTACTATATTGTCGTAGATTTTAATCTATTTCCTAGAAAAATAAAAAGAAATTGTATAGTTCGCTCCGACTAACAGCAGTATTTCTGTTATAGTTCTATGAATACCATTTTTGAAATCCAAGAGTCTTGTCGATTAGAAATTCTCAATCCCCTGCCCTTTAGGTTCTCTCGGAGTCTGAAAAAATGAAACATCACCATCATGGATGCAAATAAGGAAATATATAGAACCACTAGATTCTTAGAATCAATACCGATAACAAAAGGAACACAAATGTTAAACGCGGAGGCACCATTGCAGGCAATAAAGTTTGACTGTCCACCTGACTAGCCAGTGGCAGATCCAGGGGAGGGGCTGGGGAGCTTCAGCCTCACCCAATTGTTAAAGGATAAAATTCTGCTTTGTTATACAATTTATATTGGTAAAATTAACTTTTTTTAAATAAATTTTTCTCTCCCCTAAAAATTTACATTGGTTTAGACTCAAATTTTGCTTTCTTTACATTTTGTTCGGATCGATTAAGCTTTTTTTTCCCGAAATTATACGCAGCTTCCTATATTGGTTACTGACATAAAAAGCAGATTTTACGATGGGTTGTTATAAAATTGTTAACCTCACCCCCTTACCCCCTCGCAGCTGAGTCTTGCGTTCGCGGAAAAAATGTTAGTACTACAACACTGGAAAGCATAAAAGTATTCCATTATATTAAGGTCTGTGAAAAAAGTTTATTTCAAGTGCATTTCGAAGACGTTCCTCTACAGGTGTCCCAGAAAGGTGGTAATACGCTTTAATTCTTATCCGTGACAGATGAATAGGCAATGTAAATTGACAAAAATGTTCAAAATAAGGCAGGTAAATAACTACGTTGAGAAAAAAATTCCTCTTGTTAATTTTAAAAAGTTACATTTTTTTCAAATTTGTATACAGCCCCCGTACAAAAAAAAAATCCCAATTAGTAAAACGTGCCCCATACAATAATGTGGCGATGTACAAAATTTCAGCCTATCGTCATAAAACGTCGCTTGAGATATTTTTAAACAAAGACCATCAGGGACTGACTATACATGAATATCAATGTGAATGTGAATGGGGCCCATTAAAAAGTGACTGAAGTCAGCCTATATTTATCTTCCTATCCCTGGCACTTTTTGGCATAATGTTCAAATTTTGTACGTCACTTCATTCGAGTATGAAGACGTTTTACTTATTAGTATTTTTTCTGAACGGGGATCGTATACAAATTTAAAAGCATCACTTTTAGAAAATCAACGAGGGGAATTTTTTTCTAAACACAGTCTTTTTTTTTTTCAACCTTATTTTGGACTTTATTTTCCCCTTTACACCGCCCACTTATCTCTGGATAAAAAAATTAAAACGTGATGCTATCTTTTGGAGCTATTTCACGCAAAACAAAGTGAATACATATTAGCGAAGTCTATAAGTGAAGGTGATCCGTCAGAAGTAGTGTACGCAACACTGACACCATTTAAATAAAAGATTCTCACAGATTGTGGTTTTAAGGGCTATGATTAAAATGCAAGGGTGGTTAAGGGTAAAAAAGTCATTTAATCAAAATGTTTATTCAGGAAATCCAAGATATACATATACATAGCAAGGCATTTGAGCCATTTAAAACGTTAAGTTGAAAAAAAAGAAGAAATTCCAACTATACATTGAAATGGAAAAAACACTCAAAAAACTGGTGTTAAACAATAAAGTAAATAAAAAACTTTGTAAAAAACACACATAAGATGTTATAGGTAAGAGGATACGCACGTTTCAACCAAAAATTGTTTTGGCCTTCATCAGTCCAAGCCCTTCGTCGCAAGCAAGTTCCCTGTGTTGCTTGCGATGAAGGGCTTGGACTGATGAAGGCCAAAACCATTTTTGGTTGAAACGTGCGTATCCTCTTACCTATAACATCTTATGTGTGTTTTTTACAAAGTTTTTTATTTACTTTATACACTGAAATAAAATATCAATCTCAGATTGGCTGAAACTTTTATCAACTAACAATAAAGACCAAAAGTGCAGAACCTTTATTTCATGTTTAGTTAGGTACAAAAAAATTTGTTACTGAAGCTGTTCTCTTAAAGAAGCATTCTATTTTTAGTGATTTCCTTAAGAGGTAAGTATTCATTCAAACCATTTTTTAACACACTTTCTATTTGTTTTTAAAATCAATCGTTATTGATGTTATTTGATCATATACTGAATTCATTTTAAACTATCATCGAATTAAATTATAATAGTAATTTATTGATAGTGATGGGAGGCTCCCTTTTTTGGTCAGAGGTTTACTAAATGCTCCAGAGCCACACACAGAAATAACTGGACTACACCTCTAGTTCAGTTTGAAAGTGAAGCAGAGAGAGAGAGCTTTAACCCTTTGAGGTGCAACCCTTTCCCAATGTCGAAAAAAGGGCAGCCGTTGCCATCGCTCGACTTAACTACCAGCAAGAGCTGCCGTCAAAAAAGGGTCTCTAGATCTGTAGCACGCGATGAACGTTTCGATAGTCCGCCATCTTGCTGGTAGTTAAGTCGAGCGATGGCAACGGCTGCCCTTTTTCAGCATTGGGAAAGGGTTGCGCCTCAAAGGGTTAATGCTAAACCTCGTTTGGAGCCACTTAAAAATGACTTACTAAGCGGAGTGACTTCTTAAGCGGAGTTTCTATTAAATGCAAAACGAAAGTCTAAATGTTTATATAATAAATGTCCCTATAATTAACTTACATTATCATTTATATAAAGTAATCTATCCAACCAATCTATCCAACTGTTCAATCAAACAACTGGGCAATCTATCCAACTGTTCTTCGCATTCTTCCATTTTTCGGCAGATGTCAGTGCTGTTAAAAAGAATCGTGACCATTTTTTGACGGGAAATGACGTGCTAAAAAGTAAAGGATTCACCTGGAGCTAGGTTACCCGCAACTATTTTTATAGAAATCCCATCTATTCTTCGTGACTGGCAACAGTCAAAACGTCAGAGTTTGGAGTGCCCAGAGCGGGCACACTGCGCCTTAAAGGGTTAACATAAAACTGTGGCGGCAATGTTTTACGACAAAACTTCTTGTTATAAAAACAGCATTTTTGTCAAAACATTGAAATAAAAAGTTTATTATAAAAATGCATAAAAATCGTTGGACAATCGCCAATTGTTAATTTTGTGTGCCAGGCAACAGTTAGTGAACAGCTGGTCGTTCAGGCAACGATCGGTGAATCAGTTAGGCTTTGTAACAGTTGGACAATGACGATTATCTCATTGCTGGGCCATTAAAAATAATTCCATCCCCGTTTAAGAGGGCCCTTTTCTGGACATAGAAAGCAGATGAAAAGAAAAAGTGAAAAGATGAGCTTTTTGCTGTGGTTGCTTCATCACTAATGATTATGTTTTATAAGCAGAAAGAAATGCTGAAAATACAAATGCTGCTGAAAAAGAAAAGAGGAAAATGTGGAGAATGAACAGAAAAAAACATGCACACAAAAAGAACCTGAAAATCTTCATCGGTCTCTTCAATTTCACTTGATGATTCTAACGTGAATGAATTGAGTGAGTGATTGGGATGAGAGCGAAGGAAGAAGATTGCGTAACTCTGACAAACTTGAGCTGAAAGAGGGTCAATTTATTCTTGCGTTGCTCATGGTGGGGGAGGGTAAAGAAATTCAGAAAAATAAATGTATTTTTGCATAATCCATGATATAAAGGATGAAGCAATATATGTTCAGAAACTAAAATCTAGGGAGGAAAAGGGACTTCGTAATAGTTGATTTAATGTCCTTAATCCCCAAACCAGAACTTACAATGAAAAATCGAGAGTTAACAAATACCTTTAATAAAAAATTGGCTGGTTGAGAATAAATGCAAATCTCGTGTGACTAGAATCTATAAATAAAACATTTCAACTGTCACTTTTAGTACATTCTTTATAGTGTATAATATTAATGCATTGTTATTATTACTATATATATATATATATATATATATATATATGTATGTATGTATAACTTCATTCTATTTTTCTTAGATATTTGACAAATCTAAGTGGCTCACTTTTGATATGCCCACTACTGATACATCAAAATTTTGCTTTGCCCGCTTCTGGTGCATAGAAGTGAGTTAATTTTTTAAAAAATTATATCACAATTATTTTGATATTTTAGGTGATTACTACTTCAGATGAGTTTAAATAACCAAAAAATAGAGATTAACAAAATTTCTCTAAAGTTAAGATGATAATTGAGTAAATATTCTTAAGTGGCCTCCTACCGGAGTACTTACCTGTATACAATTGCAAATCTCTCGTGGTTTCGTTATGATAGGTATCTTGCAGACTTAATAGCATTGTGACCAGTGTTTTTTGCTGTACAGAGCTCTGAATAGGAACACTTTAATTGTGAACACCTTGTGCTTTAAAGTATCGTTAAAAGAAAAAGGATTAAAATAAAACTGACCAAATTGAATGAGATTCTTTATTAATTTAGCACGTCAAAAATTGTCTTTGACTTTTTATTCATGTGTAGTTTACATTTCAGTGAACAAAATTTCAGCTCGCGCGTGATTGCAAATAGCACAGTATTTTATGTTTTGAGTTTATTCACCTGCAAATTATACGTAAAAAAGATAATGCATATCGTAGGAAATATATTCGTAATGACGGTAACGTAAGTAATAATTATAGTATTTAATGCTTGTGACTACCCCAATCAGTTAGCAGCTGAATAAAATTTTACATTATTGAAATATACCATGTGCTGGTAATATTTTCGTGAAATAAAATAAGTTTTCTTGCTTTACAAAAAAATGAATTTATAATGGAGAGCAACACTAAACAGATATGGCTGAATACAAATTTTCAGAAAAAGGTTGTTCTATTTTATTGTAAAATTAGCTGAGGTTTTATTTATTTATATTTTTTCATTACATAAAATCTAGTTTTTCAAGCTATTCAATTGAATTATTTTTTCAGTCTGGTAGCCTTATTCGAACAAAACCCCTTTTTGTAATACATGACGATACACACAGCAACACTTTAAACTGGAAAAGCAAATTATCATTCTATATTATCATTTGAAGCTTGGTATTAACGCAAAGCGACGCATTTTTCCAAGGTTCGCACAATAGGTCTTGAATTTGCTAAAATTCTGAACTTTTGAAAAAACGTCCTAAAATGTCCTATTCGTGAGAACTTCTTTCAGTATTTTATGGGAGCAGGAGGGGGGGGGGACCACTTTTAAAATATCACACCATTTTTAGGACAATTTTTCAGAATTTTAGCAAATTTGGGACTGGTACGAAGCCTGTTTACTTTATCTTTCCTTAAAAACTTATCTTTCCTTTTTTTCTGCCGCTAGCTTAACCCTTTGAGGCGCAACCCTTTCCCAATGGAAAAAAGGGCAGCCGTTGCCATCGCTCGACTTAACTACCAGCAAGATGGCGGACGATCGAAACGTTCATCGCGTGCCACAGATCTAGAGACCCTTTTTTGACGACAGCCCCGCCATCTTGCTGGTAGTTAACTCGAGCGATGGCAACGACTGCCCTTTGTTCAGCATTGGGCAATCTATCCAGCTGTTCTCGCATTCTTCCAATTTTTCAGCAGATGTCAGTGCTGTTAAAAATGATCGTGACAATTTTTTTTTACGGGACAATTTTTTTTACGGGCTAAAAAGTAAAGGATTCTCGTGCAGCTATGTCACTCGCAACTATTTTTTATAGAAATCGAATCGATTCTTCGTGACTGGCAACAATCAAAACGTCAGAGTTTGGTGTTTCCAGAGCGGGAACACTGCGCTTTAAAGGGTTAATCCTTTGAAACACAAGCTGGTAGACAGAGAAAACTTCTTTAGCTTTGTGGCACCAGATTCGATCAACCGGCATGTTGCTGGTAGTTAAATGGATCGACGGCAACAAATGCATTTTTTCAGCGTTGGGACCATTTAACATTTTTTTTTTTTTTTTAAATGCGACTAGCAGTGAAAGCGCTGAAATAAGGTGGTTTCGAGGCGCAACCACGGCGCATCAAAGTTAAAAAGACTACCACATTGTAACGTCACTGTGTCTGGAAAGTAAGGAAATTGACGTTCATACAATATTGATCGCATAGACTGCTTGGGAAGCGGAGAGAGCAGCAGGCCAGACAAAAAGCAGACAGCGGAGACAATATGACTGAGCTCATCGTTTAAGAATATACACGTATACCTATCATATATCGTCGTTTAAAATGTGCTCATTTATACGTCGCTGTATTCATGTTCCCAGTTATTACTATTAAGTTTAAATGATTCATATCAGGCCTTAGAATAATGTGTATCACGAAATATACTTTTCTTTCTTTCTTTCTTTTTTTATTTTTTTTTATTTTTTTAATTCAAATTTTCAAGTTGATAAAGAGTTGACATTGCGATCACATATTTACAATAAATAAGTAAATAAATAAATGAACTGAAATTTGAAAATAATTAGATGTCGCGCAATGAACTTTAAGTTTTACACTTTTCCGTTAAAAATGTAGACTTCCGAATTTTTTAATTTATGAATATAAAGTTTTTTTTTTCAAGTACAAAAAGATAAAGTTTAAAAAGGCAATTGAAGTTGGAAAACTTTCTGTCATTTAATAATTCTCGCAGAGTCTCATAAGAAAACATTTTATTTTCCAAATAGCCAAAATTTTCATTCCTAGAATGATCCTGATGTTAAAAGCTTTTCAGTTAAGACTTGGAGTCTTGACGCAGAGTCTTGTCTTAGAGTCTTGACTAAAGACTGTAAGACAAGACTTAGAGGCAGTCTTAGAGACAGACTTTTTAGTCAAGACTTTTTAGTGAGATTTAAAGTTTTAAATATTCAAGCGGAAGAATACGCTTTTTCAGATGGTACCTATCAATGAAAAATGTATCGCATGCAAAATGTAACATTTAGGTCTTCTGGAATCGTAATGAACACCTCGTCTCTCTTGTCAGCTATCATATTTTTGAAATGTTTACCTAATCTTTACAGTCAATTTCAGTTATTATTTAATTGCTTTTACCTACAAAGACCTGATGCATTTATCTACTAAGACCGAAGACGTTACTAAGGACACGTACGTACAGTGATTCCATGTAATAGGATTTAAGTGATGAAAGTATTTTAGCTATTAAAATTAGTTCGCCAAAAAATAATAGGAAAATTTTTAGCGTTTTGATAAAGCAAGGCCTACCAGCAATTCCATCATTATTTTCTACAGCAGCGGTTCCCAAACAATGGGGCGCGGACCCCTTGGGTGGGAGGGGGCAGAGAGTTTGCAGAGGGGCGGAGAAAAACGATCAAAGTGCAAGTGACAATGCAGGCTCTGAAAATTCATCTTATTTATTCGTATATTTATTCCACATTTATTTTCGCTTGAAATTTTTATTCAAACTTTTCAGATAACATTAATTTGTAGAAAAAAGCGACTGAATGCTCATTGTTGAAGAACAAAACACTGTACGTATGCTGAGGAATGTGGGACTCCATGTAACCCTTTAACGCGCAGTGTTCCCGCTCTGGGAACACCGAACTCTGACGCTCTGACTGTTGCCAGTCACGAAGAATAAATTTGATTTCTATAAAAATAGTTGCGGGTGACATAGCTCCACGAGAATCCTTTACTTTTTAGCACGTCATTTCCCGTCAAAAAAATGGTCACGATTATTTTTAACAACACTGACATCTGCTGAAAAATGGAAGAATGCGAGAACTGCTGGATAGATTGCCCAATGCTGAAAAAAGGGCAGCCGTTGCCATCGCTCGACTTAACTACCAGCAAGATGGCGGACGATCGAAACGTTCATCGCGTGCCACAGATCTAGAGACCCTTTTTTGACGCATCTGGCTGTGCGGCACAGCCAGCTGCGTCTTTCCAAGATGTAAGAACAAATTGAACCAAGTTTCAAGATTTTTGAGGTTCGAAGAACATTTGAAAACTGATCCAATGGGACAAAATGAAAGGAAGGATGAACCGCAACCCCGCCTCAACCAATTTTCGGTTCACGAAATTTTCGAGTGCAACTGAAATACCGGATAATGCAAGTATTTTGGAAAAGTGTTGTCGGAATTTAAGAATGCGATGTTTATGTTGATAAAAAAAGAAGATGTACTGTAGCTTTTAATGATCCATTTTTTTAAATTTCAGAATTTGGAAGGAATTTCTTTCTTTCTTTCTTTTTTTTTTTTAGCCATATAGCAGAATGAATGATTTTCTTCTATTCAGCCGGATTATTATCGTAACTGTTAACACAGACGAATCTCTCTTCTGTATTTCCCCTATCTTTTTTCGTATAATGAATGAGTGTGCGTCAGTCCACATTTAAAAAACTACGTGTCTTAAAAGATTTTTTAAAATAAAATTACCCTAAATTTGACACCGCTTCATAAAGGATTTTTTATTTTTCGAAAAAAAAAAAGTATGATTAATTGATAGAAAAAAAGTATCGATCATTCTACTCATGTTACTTTGAGGTGCCATAAGGCTGTGTGGGAAAAAAGAAAATCGATTAAATCATAATTCTGGCGCTTTTTATTTTTATTTTTTCTCTGTGACATTAAATGTCAAATGTGAGAAGACATTTTTTAAAGTAATAGAATAAAAATGTTTATTATAAAAATTATTTTTTTTAAATTGTTATTTCGGTAGAATTGTTTCATGAAATTTTGAGAGAATTTTTATAAATGGTGTACGCTATGTGTTTTTAAAGAATCTTTCAAAAATGAAACAGCAAGTAGAAAAAACTGACAGAAGGCATATTTTGTAGCGATATCCTGTTGAGTTTCTCGTTAAGGAGTGACTCCAACTCGATGAAGTTCCACCTCACGTCAGCAGGATTGTCAGGAACTAAGCAACTTTCAATCATCATTGTATAATACGAGATGGAACTGTTTAGCTAACTACCTCATTCAAAATTCCGTGATTAATTTCCTTCTCTACTAGTTGTATTGTACTAGTTGTATTGTTATTAGTTGTATTGTAGATACATTTTTCGTGCTACCACCTTCGCAAGCCATTTGTGGAACCCATAGAGGAGGAATAGATGGAGAGAGCAAAATTGTAACCCTATGAAATAAGCATATAAGTTACGTGACTTATGGAAATAGAGCTGCAAAAACTATTTCATTATTTCCCTCATCTTTTTGTTTTGCTTTCTACAATACTTGATTCTGCGAAACAGAAGGCGGTAAACAGCCAAATCCGTCAGTTTTCTTTTAGATTCTCTCTAAGATAACTGCGATGCACTTATCTTAGCTTCAATCATCTCCGGAAAATGCAGTGGGATGAATGATCTCTCCACCTACTCCTTCTATTTGGTACAACCACGTTCCATTACAAAATATATTTATTTGGGTTTCCTCTACCGCTCTTTTCATTTTTCAAAGATACATCGCCTGTACCTGCATAGGAACAGACCACAAGATCTTTTTTATGCCTTATGCTAGTGAGTAAAGCTTCGAAGCCGTGAATCAAATATATTTTTTGGTTTGAATTAGACACATAAAACTGTTTCAAACTGGTGTACTGATAAAATTTTAGTAAACATGTTTGAACACTCAATACAGTCTTATTAACAGATTTCTCTGATTAGATAGTGTATTGACGCTAAATTCTTGTTAACCCTTTGATGCGCGATTGCTGCGCTGTGAAACCACCTTATTTCAGCGCTTTGATTGCTCGTCGCAAAAAATATGGTTAAATGATCCCAAAGCTGAAAAAGTGCAGCCGTTGCCATCGATCCATTTAACATTAGTTCAATTGTATTTGTTGTTGTTGTTATTGTTATTGTTTATAATGCTTTCTGGCTAACCGCGGCGCAGCGCGAGCGCCAGATCCTCTAAACGGGACGACGCGATGGGCAAAAGGAATGCCTTCCATTTAATTGAGTAATTGAGCCCCAGTGGGAGGCAGACCGACTTAACTCGGGGTCTCCTAATTCTGAATGAATCCCAGATGAGAGACCAGCAGCAGGATTAGCACCCCCAGAGGTATCGTTTCAACATTTGGGCCACGAACAGATTTTACGCGCACAAGCTCCCTTTAGCGTGCATGGTTCTATAGCAGTCCTCGCTAGAGCGATTGTCATCCTCCCAATCGCTGACCATCGTTCGCGTTGCTTCTAAGAGAAATAAACTTACTGGCCCACTCCGGAACAAATTTGTGTTTGTGTATGGTGGAACATCAAGCCAAAAACTTCATCATTTGGTAAAAATAGCACCAAAAGGACATTTTTCGTTGAATTGAACTCAAATTTGATTCCCATACAGACACAAAGCAACATAATGTGTTATAATTTTATGATGAAAAAATAACTTTTTGATTTCTCCTTCAACAACCATTAAATTGATTTAACGATTTTTTTTCCTGGAATTGTCCTAGAAATTTGTTTTTAAAAATACAATTCTCTTAGAAGATTCCCTTTCGACAATACTTTAAAATATTTCATTTTATCCTATCCTCTTTACAACTTACAGAGAAATTAAGATTTAATGATTTTTTTTTTCACTCGTGTGTTTCAAGGCAGTTAAAAAAATGAATTTTCTAAATTTATTCATTTTCTCGAAGGCCATTCGTCACACTAGGCAATAAATTTCCCGTCGCCTGGAGACAAGCGGCGAGGGAAGAAATCGATACATAGCCTGGTGATCCGAGATTTATGCGGGTCCGAAGAAAACTGAAGTTTCTTTACTTAAGTTGAGCTCTCGAAAACACATTCGTCTTTTTATATACTCTCTGCTTAGGGTGGGAGGGACAAAAATGCCGTGCTCTCGCTCCAACTTGGGATGAATCGATAATTTTGAGTGTTTTTGCCAGCAGCAGTCGTTTTGCTCTAAACACTTTTGCCTTTAACCCTTTAACGCGCAGTGTTCCCGCTCTAGGAACACCAAACTCTGAAGAATAGATTGGATTTCTATAAAAATAGTTGCGGGTGACAGAGCTCCACGAGAATCCTTTACTTTTTAGCACGTAATTTCCCGTAACAAAAATGGTCACGATTATTTTTAACAGCACTGACATCTGCTGAAAAATGGAAGAATGCGAGAACAGCTGGATAGATTGCCCAATGCTGAAAAAAAGGGGGCACAGCCAGCTGTCGTCAAAAAAGGGTCTCTAGATCTGTGTCACGCGATGAACGTTTCGATCGTCCGCCATCTTGCTGGTAGTTAAGTCGAGCGATGGCAGCGGCTGCCCTTTTTTGCCCTGCATTGGGAAATCAGGGCAAAAAAGGGCCTCAAAGGGTTAAGTATCGAGAAGTATAAATAAATTGAATTGTCACGATTGTTGTCACTTGAAAATAACTGTGCCAAAATCATTCACCAAAAGTAAATAAATTTAAAAGATTTGGACTAGATAAGCAATGTATAGAAAAACATGCCCACACAGCAATCATGTTGACAGTGACGTTGTGGTGACGTTGCATTACTAATGTGATATGCTTTCTGTGACGTGGCTTCATGTCATGCATGTGACGCTGCAGGTTGATCCGTCTGCGTAATTGACTATTAGCTACTATGTGAACGTCACTATGTGACAAACTTGGACTGTTACAGATACGTCCGTGTAGGTTACTATTATGTTCCTGATGGTCATCATGTGACTTCCCAAAAACTGTCCCAGGCGGCCATTTGTCCGTCGCTGCATTCTAACTTCGATGAACCCATTACATAGGTATACTGGCACATGAAGTCACAACGTCACAATGTGACCAGTATGCATATATGTTACGACGGTACAGTACTATATGAGGGTGAGCCTTTGTGCATTTAACTAGAAATAGGGAATGCCGCCTTATTAAAATGTCCATGTGAGTCTAATGTGGAGATTTCTTGACCGATATGAAGTCAGAGGCAACACAAATCGAAACTGTCACGGGAATAAATGCACCGAGAATTGAAGCTTTTTTCCATTACTCGACAGTTTTAATAACGTTACGAAACTGCTTTCTTGTCATAATCTTAAAGTTAGGAAGGTAGAGGGTTTTTAGTAGCTATCGCGTTTGTAGGCCTTTGTCGCGGACTTTAGCGAACAAAGTTGGCGACCATTCGGTATGGTTTTAAGATGGAGGACATTAGAGCCACGGACATATTTTACGCGCACCAGTTCTTATTAGCATACACGGCTCCACAGCAGCCCAGCCTAGAGAGGTTTTCACCCACACAAGCACTGGACAAGCCAGTGCTCCTTCACTTTTCGTGTTCTTATGGGAACGGAGTTTAGCGACTGAGCCACTGCGGGACGTTAATGAGGTAATAGGACTTAAGGTTGCTCTTTTAAGAACTTTTTGGAAGAATACAATTACACTAGAGACTCCAGAAATTTTTGAGGACCTCTTCACAAGCTCTACTATGCACTTTGAGTAACGATCATTAACCTGTGAGAGTTATGAAAGCATCAGAAAAAAAAAAAAAGTTAACTATATGGTATCTTCCAATATTTCTCTCCACGAATAGCGTGAGACCTGTTGGCTGATTGTTAATTTTAAAAAATTTATTGTTTAGTTCATGAAAATTAATTTTTTGAAATTTTTAACATCGTTGTTTTTAGAACAGCTCAAAGGCATGTGATACTTGTAGTTTCTTAAAAGCAGATTTGCCAACTGCTCCGGAATATAATTAACCACATTTTTAAAACAGTAATTTTCGGCTTAAATTATACCAAAATTTGGAAAATAAACGTCTGAGCTGATTACCATTTTGAAATTTTTTTTAAATTATTGTTAAAAAAATATTTTTTAAAAATTACTTACAAAAAGTGGTTAATTATATTCCGGAGCAGTTGGTAACTCTGTAAGAGGTAAATACTTAATAAAAAAAGAGAAAAAGAAACGGTTAAACAATCTTCTACAGTTATATAGTTTTTATGAAATTTGCTGGGGATTCATAGGAGCATTCAAAGATCAACACTAGGAAAAGACAATTAGTCAAAGAAGGTGAGGCGGCAGGCGCTAGTGTTGTGACTCTCACTAACGAGAGCAAACTGGCTAAACCAAGGTCCAAAACTTAAGAAAAAATGAAGTAGAATGAACTATCTCCTTGCAAAATTCTGCTAAGTTCGCTCTCCACTCCTCTTGAAATATTTCTGCCATTGCTGCTGGGAAGCATTGGAAGCTGTTTATTCAAGTCGCAGGAAACGCTATTTACTACGACAAATGCAACCCGACTGCTGCTCTAGACTTTATTAAGTACATCATTCTAAGCCGATATAATCACAAAAAGAATAATTAGAGTCTTAGTTAATGTATTAGCTATGGATCAGAGATTAAAACGATTTATACAGCTTCTATCAGAACAAATTCGAGGAAACGCAGTGGCTCTCGCCAGCCTCTTGAGGATGGGAGATTCTCTTTGAAATTCTCTGCGATTAGAAACTAAGCGGAGGCACAGACTTCGCTCAGGGACTTGTCGGGTTGAGTTGTTTCGAGAAAGGGAATGGCAAATAAACCGAATTATCCTAAAAGGAATTTACCAGAAAATGGAATCAATGTTCCGGCAAAACTTGCAACAAGCAAATAGTTTGTTTAGGTTCTATCTAGTATAAGTTTTGTTTATTAGGTAATTTTTAAAAAGTAATACGATACACAAAAAAATAAAGTTCTATAATGTTAAATTAACCCTTTGAGGCGCAACCCTTTCCCAATGCTGAAGAAAGGGCAGCCGTTGTCATCGCTCGACTTGACTACCAGCAAGATGGCGAACGATCGAAACGTTCATCGCGTTTCACAGATCTAGAGACCCTTTTTTGACGACAACTGGCTGTGTCAAAGTTAAGTCGAGCGATGGCAACGGCTGCCATTTTTTTCAGCATTGGCAATCTATCCAGCTGTTCTCGCATTCTTCCATTTTTCAGCAGATGTCAATGCTGTTAAAAATAATCGTGACAATTTTTTTACGGGAAATGACGTGCTGAAAAGTAAAGGATTCTCGTGGAGCTATGTCACCCGCAACTATTTTTTTATAGAAATCAAATCAATTCTTCGTGACTGGCAACAGTCAAAACGTCAGAGTTTGGTGTTCCCAGAGCGGGAACACTGCGCGTTAAAGGGTTAAAGCACAATAACTCTTTTTTTTTAATAATTTGTATTTGTTGCTTAGTTCATCTAACTAATTATCCTTATTAAACAATATTGTATCGCTGATTGATTTCTACCTGTCATATTTCCAGGAATAAATTTGTCATGTCTTTGCCTTATCTGTTGATTTAAAAACCACATTCCAATGTTTTATCATTCATAATAGCTAACTTTGGTCATTTCTGCTTAAGGTTTGAGAACACTTTTCCCGGTATTTATTTATTTATTTTTTAATCAGCTTTTAGAATAGGATGTTTTTAATGGAAATGAAATTAGATTTTTTGATTTGCCAAAATATCGAAATCCCGCTAGTTTTCGATCTTTTTTGTTTAAAACTGTGCTATGCTTGGTGCCTGAAAATTTTCATGGCTTGTTGTAAAAGTTTTTTTTTTTCAGGATGTAAGCTGTTCTGCATGATTCTGCCACAGGATATCATTGTATCATTTCCAGTAAATTTTCTAAACATGGTTTGTGGACCATGCTTACTCTAGCTATATAGTGTACAATCGGGGGAGGTATGGGTTGTAATGCTACAGTAAAAGAGACCTTATTATTTTTCACTTACTCATTTATTGTCTATCTTTTATTCATTACTAGTCATACTCATTCACTAGCGAGTGCAATGTTGTCTCTGAATCTTTATATTTTTACTGTACAGGGTGTTTCAAAATTAGCGGGACAAACTTCTAAGATGGGTAGGTTACACACCTTGGAAGAAGAATTCAAATAATAGGGAACTTTCCGACCACGGTATTTTCAAAAACTGATGCATCTTCCACAGATTACACTTGAAAAAAATTGTTAATTCAATATTTTTTTCATTACATTATTGAAAGTGTCGGAGGAGAGTCCATTGATTGTGAAACATGGTTAAGAAATTAGACGCACACTTCTGCACTTCTTCCAAAATGATTATTAATAGATACATGGCGACGACGTTTTCGGCACTACATTGATATGTGATTTTGAACAGTCATGTTGTATCCTACCCCTTCTGAAAGTTTTTCCTCTAATTTTGAAATACTCTGTGTGTGTTACCGCAAAAGTGTAGAAATCAGTTATTGTATTGGTTACGTATAGTTATTGTATAGTTACGTATAGTAATGCTCAGACTAACTATACGGTGATCGGTTAAAGTGCGAAAAATTGTTTCATTTCACAGATCACTTTGATAATCTGTGTATCACCGAGAAAATCTGAGCATTACATACTAGGCACTGGCTGGAACAGCAATAACCTTTCTGCACGCTCAAATCAACACAATCAAACAGTCAAAAACTTGGTTGATATAATCAATTACCAATCAATTCAAAACTGTAGTTCAAAGATTCAATGGTTCAAAAGATTTACAACTAAGGAAATGAATTTGCAAAATGAAGTTTTGCTTACTTATTAGTGCAATCTAAAGATGGGTGGTACTTTGAATTACATAGCAATTTACACTACGCACACTTATTTGTGGTGCATGTAAACAAAATTTTGAATTTTAACGATACAAAGAGAAGCCGTTAACAAAATGCCTAAGACTTTTGTTTCCGCTCTTTAACGGAGCAGATCAGTTAATCTGAAGATTAACTAGGTAATGTGCACATTAACGGCTTTCGAGCTTTAGCGGTAACATATACATATCTCCATTCAATTCAACAGAATTTTGTTGATTCAACACAATATTTTGGCGGTATTTTAACCGAAAACTTTTGTTGCATCAACAAATAATATTTTACTGACTTAGCAAAAATTTTGTTGCTCGAAATTTTTTTACAACTCAGCAAAGCATTTTTTCCAGTGTATTATAACAGTTGCTCTGAATGTGTAAATTATTTTTTAGTTATGTACTTCTAGTTACATTATTACTGTCTCTCACTTGGCGTGGTGTGTAATTATTTTGTTTGAACTTATTATATTTACAATAGTATGTGCTCCTTATTTCTCCTCTCAGGGTTTAAATTGAACAGATATATAGGGGAGATGTATTACAGTGGGTCAAGTTTTAGATTTTTAAAGATAATTCTAAAACTATTTTTAAAAAAGAACATCAAACTAATATGTTAAGTTTTCTGATCTATTGGCTATCCTAATTAATTTTAGTTCAATTCTTAGAAAAGTTTTTGTACAGTAAAAGAACATTTTTCTTAAGTAGTTTTTGCTTGTGCCCCATAAAAGGGCACATTGGGTCAACAACAGTGGATCAGCTATCCACACAGTGGATCAGCTATCCAGAAGGGGGGGGGGACAGTGGATCAGCTATCCAGAAATACAATAAAAAATTTCTTTTACTCGATGATGAGTAATTTCAGCGTTTTTATTGCCTGACAATATTTAGTACTAAGTTAGATATTAAAGTAGCTCAAAGCGCTCTTATAAGGTAAATGTTAATTTTATGATTCTAAAATATACACACACTAAATTTGTTAGTAAATTTAAAAGAAAAAGGTTTTAGTCTGATAATATCACTCTGAGTCCTATTAAGTTTTATATAGTTTTTATAGTTATTTTTAAGACATTAAATCAGAAACTGTTATTTTACAATAACTATTAGACATTGTAACTGAAAATCTACAGCAAAAGTCAACTTTCTCATATCTTTACTGTCTGGTGTATAAATGTCTGCCTCATCAAAGATAAGTGCATAACCTGGTTGACCTTTCTTTCATGTAGTGCACTTCAAATTAATTTTGAATTTTGCGGACAACTTCAGTAATATGGTGTTTAAAACTGCTTTTTTTTCTTTCCGTTGAACTTTAATATTACAAAATCTCCAAAGTCAACATTAAAATCGTCTACAACTTCCAATTCCAAATCCTGAAAGTCAGATTCACTTTAAGATTATTTTTATTCTTCCTCTTCTTCAATTGAGCTATGTTCAGTTGAGCTCAATTTGAGTAATTGCTTGCAATATTTTTTTCTCTCCTGCTTATATCATTAGTTCATTCACTCTTCTTTTTACTTCCTTGTACGTAGTATAAGGAAGTAATGTGATCCCGAAAAATTTTGGGGGCCAAATTTCGACATAAAAACCGATTTTGACTACCTCTAAATTGAATTTTAAAAATTTTTTTGATGCATCTCATCGTAGGATAGCATGCACGATCATATTAACGCGTCTGCAACTCATTTTGACCAGTGGCGAGTCTACTGTGGCCAGTTTTTCCATGCCGTCTGTACGTACGTACGTACGTATGTATGTAACTCGCATATCTCAAAAACTATTGGTCGTAGAATGTTGAGATTTGATATTTAGGATTGTTCTATGATCTAGTTGTGCACCTTCCCTTTTGGTGGCAATCGAATGGATAGTTTATGTACAGGACCGCCCAAAAGATTCGAAATACATTACACTCTATGGGCCGAAATTCATTAAACTCGCCTAACTCAAAAGCTATTAGGCGTAGAATGTCGAAACTTCATATTTTGGATAGTTGTAACATCAAGTTGTGCACCTCCCCTTTTGGTGGCAATCGAATGGATAGTTTATGTACAGGACCGCCCAAAAGATTCGAAATACATTACGCTCTATGGGCCGAAATTCATTAAACTCGCCTAACTCAAAAGCTATTAGGCGTAGAATGTCGAAACTTCATATTTTGGATAGTTGTAACATCTAGTTGTGCACCTCCCCTTTTGGTGGCAATCGAATGGATAGTTTATGTACAGGACCGCCCAAAAGATTCGAAATACATTACGCTCTATGGGCCGAAATTCATTAAACTCGCCTAACTCAAAAGCTATTAGGCGTAGAATGTCGAAACTTCATATTTTGGATAGTTGTAACATCTAGTTGTGCACCTCCCCTTTTGGTTCCATTCGACTGGATAGTTTATCTACAGGACTGCCCAAAACATTCGAAATACATTACACTCAATGGGCCGAAATTCCTTAAACTGGCATATCTCAAAAACTGTTAGGCGTTGAATGTTGAAACTTTATATTTAAGATTGTTGTAACATCTAGTTGTGCACCTCCCCTTTCGGTTCCATTCGACTGAATAGTTTATCTACAGGACCGCCCAAAAATTCGAAATACATTACGCTCTATGGGCCGAAATTCATCAAAGCGTTTTTTACAGGTATTGGGCTATTTCAAACGACTCAGAAGTGATATATGCTGTAAAGAGTTACAAAATGAATTTCTCTATTAAAAAAAGTGCCTTTATCATTTATAGTTCTGCTACAGGAACACTCAAAAGATTTCCAATACATTACGGTCAATAGCAATTTTAGGGGCATTCATCCATTTCAAGCACAATACCGTCCTACCACATAAGTTAGGTAATGGTCCGACCACGGTCACGTGCCTCCCTCAAGAACTATGCCAAAAGTCGCCAAGCTTGGCGACTTTTGGTGTACGTGTGTGCATATTTAACTCTCAAATCTCAAAAACTATTATGAAATTTCATATATAAGAATGTTGTAACATCTAGTTGTGCATCTCGATTTTTGGTTCCAATCTACTGGAGAGTTTATTTACAGGACCACCGAAAAGAATTTCAGTACCTTAATGTCTATGGACATCTTCATTATAACACAACTGTAGACAGTCATTGTTTGGTACATGCCCAAAATCTCGCCGTCTGTCCTCGACCTTGGCGAGTTTTGGCGAAATATCGCCAAATTTGGCGATAGTCAGTCATTTCGTCCATGCCCAAAGTATCGCCATTGTTCATCGTTCTTGGCGAGTTTTGGCGAAATATCGCCAAATTTGGCGATAATCTGTCATTGTTTGGTTTATGCTTAAAATCTCGCCAAATGTCGTCGACATTGACGAGTTTCGCCGAAATATCGCCAAATTTGGCGCCAAAAATTATTTCCTATTTTGTATAACTCTAAAACTTTAACCCGTAGATTCTTTTAACTTTGTATTTAGAACTATTGTAATATCTAACTGTTTTCAATATCTTTTTTGACAGCAATCGACTGAGAATTTATTTACATGGTGAGCCAAATGACTTTGAATACATTGAGGTGTATAGATGCATTCAATTCATTGAAGGTCTGTGCTCACTGACTACTTTGGCTATCCCCAAAATCTCGCTGACTATCTCAAGTTTGTCGGCTTTTGGTGAAATATCGCCAAATAAAGTGTCAGAAGGAAATCTTTCAAATTGAACTCAGCTTGGCGATATCGAAATATTTGGCTAGAAATTGCTAAACCTTACTATTATTGATATTTTATCTCTTTCAAACAAATAAATTTAGAGGAAGTGCGTCGAAAATATTTTTGATCTAATGGACGTGCAAGGAAGTCATGTGTTGGACACATCAGATTTTTTTTACAGTCATCTCATTTTGGATTGTGATTTTCAGAGGTGTATCTGTAAGAATTTGTTTTCTTTAGGTTGCCCCTCAGTTTTTTTCTCTTTTGCATCAGCGTTAGGAAAATGCTTTTACCATCTCTGGTGTCATTTTTTAATTTTACATGATTTTGAGAAACTGTAGATTCTGTGGCTGATGTGGAAGACTTATTTAGATCATTCAAAAATTAAAGTGTAACTAACTAATATAAAGGCAATAAATATATGAACTGGGACACTATGGGTTACTGACCCACTGTACCCCACATCAAGTGATCCAGTGTGCCCCATATGAACCAATGTATTATTTTACACTTCAAAATTCAAAATCGTTAGAATATTCATTTAAATACAACATAATATAAAAGAAGGTAATTTAGGCTATATAAACATACCCCATAACTCATATTTACTTAACAAATTTCAAGTGTAATAATATAAAGTCTTAATTTCTTGAAATTTCATGTAGATGATCAGAAAATAAAAAGGCTCTCTCTTCCCGCCACAATCAAAGTGAGATACTAAAGTTGTTTCATACCTTCTTTAAATAATTTTCTCATTTGAAAACTATTTACTGAACCACAAATACCTTCAATGACCCACTGTACCCCGCTTTCCCAAACTTATCTAGCTAAAGATGGAACACGCGTTGAGAAATGGCACTGAATGGGTAAAAGGTCAGAATGTGGAAGTGTATGCTACTCCGCCACAGCGAGACAGTGAAGGAGGAATCAATTTACAGGCAAAGGTAAATGCCTCGATCCCCATTGTCTGCCGGTGTTATGAATTAACGTCAATTATATTGACTTCTAGAACTCAGAAATAAATTAACATCACCAATTTCTAAAAATATCGACAAGAAGATTTCGTTATAATATCGGTCACTGAAAAAAAAAAGGAAAAAAAAAAAAACGAAGGGAAAAAAAAAGAGGAATATTTTGAATACATGATTACTAACTTCAATTTATGTAACTGGTATTTCGTAATTCTTCAAAAATTTGATTTTGCCCTCCCCACTATTACATTTTAAGAAATAATGCAGTATTAAAGAAATAATCTTTGGAATTTAGAAATCAAATGGGTCAAAAATCGGTTTAGAAATCAAAAAAAGGATTCGGTCTATTACAAAGAAATCTTTATGAATCAAGGCTTCCATGTATTTTAGTGTTATTCCTAAAAATAGTCAAAAATTGACAAGTACACTTTTATTGGCATATTTGACTTTCTTTTGTAATAACACTAAAAAACTTTATGGAAGCCTTATTTCTTAGCGATTGCTTAGTAATCGACAGAATTTTTATTTATTTATTTATTTTTGTATTTTATTTTACTTTACTTTTGTTTAAAAATGTGCTCTAGATTTGACAGTTAGGGAGAATAATCTAGAAATCAAAGACTAACACACTTAATAGACATAACACTTGATACAGAAGGTAATCTTAATCGTTTCGTCTTTGCAAAGATTAGCATGAATACAGGGTAAAACTGGGTTGTGTGGAAAAATTGAATTCGAAAACATTCTTTATACTAATTTGTATTTCCAGTTGCATGCTTGAACCTAGTGTTGTGTGGAAGCAAATTTATATTTTGCATATTACCTCAGGGGAACGAACTTCCATAAAGTAACAACCCTAACATTAAGAATATATTTTTTTTTTTTTTTTTTTTGTATTACATCGGGATTCTTACATAACAGAAAACATCGTATAGAAAAAATGTCATGCACCCAATACTAAAACTAGATTATTCATCTTATTCAGAAAGAGAGAACGATTATCAAAAATTTTTGCGCTGAATACAATGAGTATACATCTTCCTTCCAAGATCGATGGAGACAGACACCTGTTGGACCTTCCTCTCGCTTATGAAGCAAAGATGAAAGGAAATGGTATCGATTGATTCATTGTTCCAGCACATCTATTCGTCTTTTATTAACAAAAGAAGAAATCTCTGTGGTAAGCTTCTTTGAACGTCGTTTCCCAAGTATTTAATTGCTGTCTAATAGTGAAACGTAAGTTTATAATATGTTTCTCATTAGTGCTCGTCCGTTACTACTCAATAATTTTAAATGATTTTTGAAAAAACTAACAGACTATATGCTGAAGGAAGATTATTCGGTTTTGATTTCGAACGCATTTAATGTTATATTGTAGGATAAGATATAAGAAATTAGAATTTTTTATTTAAAATATTTCAATTAAAAATAATTAAAACAAGAATAAACGAAACGACGTCACTTTGGTGTATTCCCCCCACCCCTCATTTTACAGTGCTTTACTTTTATTTATGGATTCCTTATAAGAGTAAAGACAAGCCACAGTGCAGCAACCCCCTGTTAGAAGCAACAATAAGCACAGAAAATAGCATCGTTGCTATGTGATCTTGTTGTGATATGTGTGTGGGCAGAAAGCGAGATTAAGAATTTATTTTAATCGATGTCTTTAAAACCTAATTCTATCCGACTCCTTTTGTTCGCACTGTCAAAAGTGCTATCAATGCTACAATGCATTATTTTTGACAGAAAGTCCTCATATATAAGACACAGGGTGTTCATGAAAAGTTCCCTTATTCAGAACGGTGTACAATGCTCAACATGCTACCAAATTTTCAGGAAACCTTAATGTGACCTTGGAAAAGAAGTTTGTTTCGGAAAAAAAGCTCAAAAAATCACCACCAGGTGGCGTTTTACGATGTCAGGGTTGCTGATATGCAAATTCTCCTATTTTGAAGTGGTACAAGACATCTGCTTCAAAATGTCTTCATGGTTTACTTCGTTTAAGAATGGTTATTTATCTGTTTTATTCTGATTGAAGCATTGGCAAACGCCACCTGCAGGTGACTTTTTGAACTAATATTATTCCACACACAGCTCTCTCCCATGGTCTCTTCAAAGTTTCCTGAAAACTTTGCAGCATTCTGATCAGTAGTTTCTTCCGCACACCGCTCTGAATAGGAGAACTTTAACTATGATCACTTTGTATATTACCTTTGTTTTGTTTCAAATGCATTATAACATCTCTGAGAAAGAATTTAAACAATGACTGACTGTAATGTATTAAAATCTTGTTAAATGTTCCTGTTAAAGAAAAAGAAAAAAAAAAGAAGAAAAGAAAAGAAAAGAAAAACTATTAATGCTATTTACACCTATTTCAGAGGGGCACATGTGAGAGTACTTACAAAATATAAATACTTATCAATTTCTTTGGAAAATATGACAGATAGTTTGACTGATAATAGATAATTTAACTGAAAACCGAGAGCGAATAATAATATTATTATTTTATTTTATTTTATTTATTTATTTATTTATTTTCAGTACATAAGCAGAATGCCGCTTTCTGGGATCGATGGAGACACCTGCTGAGCGATCCTGTGGGAGAAAGTGGTATCGAGTAATCCATGATTCCAACAAGTTAATAAAGGACGAATTTTCTCTGGAGAAATTCCTTCGGCATTGTAAGTAGGGTCTTAAATAGTTGAATGTACAGATTAATATTGTTCCTTTGTCGGCGTTCCATTGAGGCCTCAGATTGACACAAAAGAGTCAGTTACTTCACTAAATTTCGAAAAACAATTTCAAAATATGTAAGTTCATTTTGTACGTATGTGAATGCTGTAATATAAAATGTGGTATAACTTTTCTTTTAAAAATATTTCAACGCAAAATAATTAAAATTCGTTAAAATCTTACAAATTATATTAGTTACCTAAAAATTATGAAAGTCAATCTAAACAAATAACCTGTGGGTAACCGTTTGTTGAGAACGTAAGTAAACTACACCAAAACTGGAAATGAACTTATAGATATTTGTAAGCTGCAATAAATTATAGCATGCTTACTAAATACAGCTGAAACCCCCATAACACGATATATACGTTCCATGTTACATAAATCCGCGTTTGAGTGTGTATTGTGTATTAAGAAACTCGAAGGCTATCTGCCTAAAGAGAGGTGCCTTGGGCGGGAAACATTTTAAGGGGCCAGTGAGAACAGATTTTTTTTACGAATTTAAAAATGCAAACGTCGATAAAAATGCGGGGAAAGTATTTTTAAAACGATTAAGTCGCCCCTTTGTTTCGTACATCGTTTGCAGATTTGAGCAAGGTTTCAAAGTGACTGCTAAAAACATCATCAAAATTTTAATTTATGAAGAATTGCTAAAAATTAGGGATGCACGGTTCCTCAGATTTTTAAAGGTGCTTTTCTTTACGTCTTTTTATATCTCGAATAAAAATTTTCACCCGATCCGTTTAGAGGTGTGGTTTAGTATCACACAGCAAACTATTTCTTTTCTTTCTCTTTTTTTTTCATTTTTGCCTTGTAGAGAATTAGTTAATGTTGATTAACCTTAAGCAATTTATTATTATTCCATAGATTTATCATTTAATTTCTGCTTTTTCTGCTGAAAACCTATTCTTTACAAGTTTAGATTATAATGACATTCTGTGCCATGAGCCATTGTCTGCAGTGCTTTCTTAAATTTTTAAAAAAGGTTAAATCAGATGCTTTATGATGAAAATTTTGTCTTTTTTTTTCTTCTTTGTCTGTTTGATTAATGTAAAGTAGCTAGGAGCAATCAATGTAGGCAATATGGCTGTATGTTTTTTTTTGTTTGTTTTTTTTTTCCCAAAAGTACTTCTGCATAGTCTATTTACTGTAGTTTTAAATGCATAACTTTCCATTCGTGCATGAAATGTACTATGTATGCAATAAACACTTTCTAGTTTGTTCAGCGGCAAACTCAAAACAAAATTACTTGTTTGAAAATAGTTAAGTGCTTCTTTTTTTTTTTTTTTTTACTTGCTTGTACTAAGTTAAGTGATCGTGAAAAATTTCGGTATGCAGATTTTGATGAAAAAATTAATTGACTGCCTCTAAATTCACTTCGACGAATTTTTGGGAGACGCCTCATCGTACTCATGTATGTGTGTTCGTATAAATGCACGTACAATCCATTCTCACCGACCTCGAGTCCATTTTGACCATTTTTTTTTTTCTTACGTACAGACGGCATGTAAAAACTGGTTAAAATAGACTCTCCGTTGGTCAAAATGCGTTGCAGACGCATTTATATGATGGTTCATGCTAGCGTACGATGAGATGCATCGAAAATATTCTTTAAATGAAATTTAGAAGTAGTCAAAATCGGTTAATTCGTCGAAATTTGGCCCCCGAAATTTTTCGGGATCACATCACTTCCTCATACTCCGTACAAAGAAGTAAAAAAATCCAATACATTGCACTCTATGGGCAGTCATTCTTTAAAAAGTATTTTATAGATATTCAGTATTTTGAAAGAAACAAAATTGGTATACATGTTATTAAGGTTCTCAAAATAATACTCTACATTGAAAATAGTGTTTGTGTTATTAATAATTCTTCTGCAGGAGCATTCAAAATAATTCCAATACATTACAATTTGTGGTGTTTCAGAGACACTAATACATTTCTAGCACAAGGCAATGAGTATAAAATTTTTATAGTCTTCAGTTAAACGATGGAAAGAATTTGTAAAGACCTTTTACAGGGTCTTATAAAATTGCATTTATAATGGTAATACGATATTATCTTATCTCCGAAATCTCTCAAGATTTAAGGAAAATGCATCGCCAAATTTTGCGAAAAAATATTGTTGTGTTGGAAAGTGTTTTATAATTGATGATTTTGGCATGATTTATCTTTCTTGTTTGTCCTACAACTAATGTCAATAGACCTTAACATATCGAAAAAATTTTGTATGTCCCAATTTATCAGTGCTACGTTTACCATTTTCAATGGCGAACATGTTAATGAGCTATATACACCTTAACAATAATAATAAATTTTGTTTTGTCCTACAACTAATATCAATAGACCTTAACATATCGGAAAACTTTTGTACGTCCCTGTATACCATTGCAACGTTTATCATTTTCAATGGCGAATATGTAATTAGTTATATACACCTAAATAATAATAATAAATTTTGTTTTTTCCTTCTACTAACGTTAACAGGCCTCAGAGGCGTAGCCAAGGGGGGGGGGTTAGGGGGTCATAACCCCCCCCCATGAGGAATTTTTTGCCATACAAAATGTATATTCTTCACTACATTATCACACACACGTATACATATATATGAGTTGCAGTAGTCATAACCCCCCCCATGAAAAATTTCTGGCTACGCCCCTGACAGGCCTTAATATATCGGAAAACTTTTGTGTGTCCCTGTATGCCAGTGCTGCACTTACCATTTTAAATGATGAACATCCAATTATACACCTTAATAATTAATATCAATTTTGTTTCTTCCTTCTACGTATTAAAGCCAAAAACCATAATATATCGGAAAACTTTTGTGTGTCCCTGTATATCAGTGCTATATTTATCATTTTAAATGGCGAACATGTAATTATACACCTTAATAATTAATATCAATTTTGCTTTTTCCTTCTACTAACGTTTACAAATCTTAATTTATCCGAAAACTTTTGTGCGATCCTGTATATCAGTGCTACTTTTACCATCTTCAATGACGAATATGTAATTAGCTATATACACCTTAGCAATAGTAACAGTTATTTTTTTCTAACGTTAACAGACCTTAAAAATAAATATCAATTTTATTTTTTCCTTCTACTAACGTTAACAAACCTAATCTTAAAACTTTTGTCCGTCCCTGTATATCAGTGCTACCTTTCCCATTTTAACTGGCCAACATGTAATTATGCACCTTAATAATAAAATTCTAATTTTGTTTTTCCTTCTATTAACGCCAACAAACCTTAATATATAGGAAAACTGTAATGCGTCTCTGTATATCAGTGCTTCGTTTCCTATTCTGAATGGTGGACATGCAGTTAATTATATACCTTATTAATAAGTATGAATTTTATTTTGTCCCACTACTTCCGTCAACACCTCTTGAATCGGAAAACTTTTGTATATCCCCGTATATCAGTGCAACGGTCACCATTTTAAAAGGCGAACATGTAATTATACACCTTAATAATAAATATCAATTTTGTTTTGTCATTCTGCTAACGCCTTGGACCGTAAGAAAACGAAAATATTTTGGGTATCCCTGTATACTAACGCTACGTTTACCTTTCTCAATGGCAAAATATGCACTTACATACCTCAACAATAAATTTCAATTTTGTTGTGACCTTCTCATATCGCCAATAGACCTTAGCATATCACAATTTTTTTGTTGTATATTAATGCTAACATAACAGGTTTACCACTGGCAATAGCGAGCATGCATATATTTTTAAATCTTATTTGTATGTATCATATTTGTTTTCCTCTATTTACTTTCGCCAATAATTGATTGGATCATTTCGAAACGGTTTTGTGTGTCCCTGTATATGAATGGTACGTTTAACTTTTTGAATGGCAAGAATGTAGTAATGCATCACAAACATAAGTGTTAATTAATGTTCTGTCCTACTATGCTAAGAGATTTTAGCTTATGGGAAATCATTCTGACGTCCCTGTATATTAACCATAGATTTACCTACAAATGGCGGAGGACTCGGAAAATTTTTGGAAATTTCTCCATAAATAATGTGCAGGACAGCGGTTCTGTTCCAATGTATTAGGGACGTTGGAGAATTGTTTCAAAATGTATGCGTGGAACATGATTTCAATTGCTTTCCAAATGCGCGAGGTGATTAGGTGGAAAATCCCGAAAGGGAAAATTATGGAACAATCGAACAAATGACAACCAAAAAAACAACCTGAAATTCCCTCAGAGAAAAATGTTTGAAAAGATAAATCCCTACATAATCTGACGGACAACAGGAAATTAATATATCCAAAGTTTTATTCAGAACCTCCTAGGTTCATTTCACTATTTTGAAAATGAAATATATGTATTCTCTTCTCTTCGAATAGAAAGAGGAGTGAGATTTGGGGAAGAGTTGAAGAATTAACAAACGGTGCGGACGACATTTATATTGTGGCTTGCAATCTATCTATCTAAATTTTATTAGTATTTACAATTGTTGTTTTGTGTGGAATGCATTATAGCTATGAACTTATGGAGGGAACACCAGGTAGAGTTTTTGAACGCTATCTATTGTTTCAGTTTATAAGCAGACGATTTTTCTTTCGAAGTGCTTGGGAATATTGGGAATAGATACTAAAAATTTTGTGAATACGTAATTCATAAATGTATGTAAAAGATTAAATGAGTTTTGCAGACGCAACTAACCGCAGTTTGAATGCACGGGATTATGTTTGGAAGTTATTTCACGTAGGGAATGTAAGATCCTTTCTCTTCATTATCACTGTCCGAATATTTCAACAATTTCCCGTTTTACTTTAGAGAGGATTTTTAGGAAATTCAGATAGACCGAGACTAAACTTGATCAACGCAGGTTGCGTGTTATGCAGGAATTATGCAACGCATAACAACGACACGTGAGCAGAGATCTAGTTCAGCCTCGAGCACATAGTCACACTAGACCACATAGTATGGAGCGTTTGCTTTCTTGAATCTTTCTAATGGTCGTTCCGATTATTGGGATAGCATACTTTACAGTAACTCTGCACGAAAAATCATGTATAAAGTCTAACGATTATGAGACATTTTCCAGTGCTATGAAAACATCGATGCTCTCATTTTGATCTCTATCTAGAGAATTGCGATTAGTTAAGAGTTACTAAAAAAGAGAAATCATTCAAAATGGATCAATTATTTGTCACCTTCCATTGTTAATGTTGGAAGCACTCATTTTTACTTCCTGGTATGAAGTAATAGAAGTATTGTGATTTTGAAAGATTTTGTAATTTAGATTTGGACCGAGATATTGATTTTTACCATTCTAAATTTACTTAAATGGTAAAAATCATTATGGTAAAAATCGAATTTAAGAGTTTATTCGTGACGCCTCAACGTACTAGGTATGCATATGTACAATCTATTTTGAATAGTTTTGTGATGACGTCTGTACGTACGTATGTACATATGTAACTCCTATAACTCAAAAGGACAACCGTAGAATATCGAAATTTTGTAATTAGAAACTCACTATTAACTCAACCAGTCTGTTGAGCTATATAATGCGATGGCGATACCTCACTACAAAAATGATTAGCCGTAGAATATCAAAGTATTGTATTCAGAAATTTTGTGAGATCTAGGTGTTTTTAATTCTTTGTACGAAGTAAAAGGAAGTTATGGTAATAACAAAAAATTTCATTGAGCAAAATTTGAAGAAAAAATCCATTTTGGCTACTTCTAAATTCACTTCGAACAGGTTTTGCGAGATGTCTCACAGTGCATATGTATGTATGTTCGTATAAATGCATGTACAATCCATTTCGACCTACAGCAAGACCATCTCGAGTAGTTTCTTCCTGACGTCTGTATGAAACTTGCATATCTCGAAAACTATTAATCTGAAATTTTATATTTAGGATTGCTGTAACATCTAGTTGTGCACCTCCTTTTATGGTTCCAATCTACTCGATGGTTTATTTGCAGGGACCACCGAAAGAATTTCAGTACATTACACTCTATGGGCAGAAAATCTTTAAAGCGAATTTTAGAGGTATTTGGATATTTCAAACGAAGCAAAATTGATGTATGTTATTAAAGGTTACAAAATGGAACTCTCCATCGAAAATAGTGTCTTAATCATTTACAGTTCTTGTACAAGAGCACTGAAATGATTCCCATTACGGTCAGTGGCAGTTTTAGAGGCATTCATTCATTCCAAGCACAAAGCCATCCTACCATATAGTTAACTAGTGGAACGAGGATGTTCGTGCACCATTCTCAAAATGGCGTATGCATGTATGTACCTAACTGGAATATCTCAAAAACTATTAGTCGTAGAATACTGAAATTTTAAATTTTAGATTGTTGTAGCATCTATCTGTGCAACTCTCCTTTTGGCTCCAATCTATTGGATAACATATTTACAGGAACACGCAAAATAATTTCAATACATTAATGTCTATAGACATCTTCAAAGTATTATGTCTGTAGTCATTCATTTTTGGGGCAGTGCTCGAAATCTAGTCAACTATAATCAACATTGCCAAGTTTTTCCGAAATACAGCCAAATTTAGTGCAAAAAATAATTACATATTTCGCATAACTCTAAAACTTTTAACCGTAGAATGTTGAATGTTCGTATTGAGAACTATTGTAATATCTAATTGTGCATCTCGCTTCTAATTTCAATAGACTGGGTAATTTATTTACAGGGCCACCCAAAAGACTTTCAATACATTAAAGTCTATCGATACCTTCAATTCCTAAAAAGTCTGTGGTCAATCACTTTTTCGGTTATGCCCAATATCTCGCAAACTGTCTGAAGCATGACGGTTTTTGGCGAAATATCTCCAAATTAAGTGTCAAAAATAAATCTTTCAAACTGAACCCAGCTTCGCGATATCCCAATTATTTCGTTATAAATCTCTAAACCTTAGTATTATTGCAGGATTGTATCTTTTTCAAATAAGATAAGTTCAGATGAAGTGCACCAAAAATATTTATGATTTAATAGACGTATAAAGAAGTCATCTGGTGCCTACATGAGGTTTTTTTTTTTTTTTTTTTTTCAATTTATAAAATCAGAGTTTATGTTTATTTGGTCAAGTCAGATTTCGGATAATCAATCGGAGTTTTGGATAACCGGGGGATTCCATTCTGCTTTATTTCCTATTCATTAATATTTGTAATGATATTTTATTCGTCAATATTGTCTTTTTGCACGTATGAAGTATTTTTATCTTTAGGAAAATATCTCTAATTTTTTTAACTTTTACAATGAATAAGTGTATTTGCAAAATGATAGGAATGTATAAGTCTCTGCATCTCTGCCATAAAGACGGCAAGCACGGCAATTGATACTCCATAGGCATCTCTGCTTATGAATTTTCTAGATTTGCAAGAAAAATATCGGAAAAAAATTGACTCAGATAACAATTTTTCAAACTATGGAAGCTTCAGAAAATCCCATTTTTCCCTATAGCTAGCAGTCTCCGTTCAATCCTCTTTACTTTTATTTTTAACAAAAATAAGAAAAATGAATAAGGCAGTGCAATTTGCATGCGCGCCATATTTTAAAGGATGGATAATATCCACTTAAGTAATTCTTTATCGGGAATGTATTTTTCGAAAATGTCTAACTCATTTTAATACATATAAATTATTCCGATACGCTGAATGTAAAGTACAAAGTAAAAGTATCATATCAATAAAATAGCAACCCACCGAAAAAAATAAAAACTAACGTCTGAAACTTTTTAATTGATGCTTTACATTTCAAAAATCCTTCAAGCACCGGATCTTTTATATTATGTTATCTCATGTTCTTAAAAAAAAAAAAGTTCTTACAGTCGCTCCGCAATATCTTATCGACTGAAAGAAGAGTTGCTTTAAAATTCAACCGCATCGTCACAACCTTAAATGTTTTAAATTCTATAAAAAATTTATTTTCAGGAAGATAAACCGATGTGCACGATTTAGGGTAATTTATGTCGGCCATTTGCGCTGAGGTGGACTTAAGTCTAGAAGTTTCTTATCAGCTGTTCAGGCAGTTTCTGAGCTGTCTATCCATCCTGTTCTTTTAAAACTACCTTGTAAGACATTTATTATCTAGACGGAAAGAAGGTATTGCGTTCTTTCAGTACATGCGAAAAATTATCACCGTGATATCGTGACAGAATCTCTACCTTTGAAGGCTTTCTTCTGGCGTCTCAGAGCCTTTCAGTTCACGTTGGAATTTTTTATTTTAACCCTTTCCCAATGCTGCAAAAAGGGCAGCCGTTGTCATTGCTCGACTTAACTACCAGCAAGATGGCGGACGATCGAAGCGTTCATCGCGTGCCACAGATCTAGAGACCCTTTTTTGACGACAGCTGGCTGTGCCGGCACAGCCAGCTGTTGCTGGAACATTCCAGAGATTCCATCTCTAGGGAAATCTCAGTCAATCGCGAACTTTGATTACGTAATAGAAACGCAATTGAGTTATACATAACGTGACCACTTATTTTTTCCTTCAAAACGGGACATCTACTATTTTTAAGGTAATAGTGTAGGGAGACTGAATTTCAGGTCTGGGTATCTTTTAGTGGTTAACAAAACGCCCAAAAAAGCTTGTGTTGATGTTAATTAAAAAAAAAAAAATCTTTTCTAAAACACACATATGCTATAAAAACTAGTGCAAGACGTACATTTCGGGTGGTACAAGGGGTAGGCCCTTCCTCGACTTAAACACCTTCCACACAAGCCAGGAAGGTAGGAAACTGAGAAATGCAAACAAAAGGACACACAGAAAAAAGGAAATTGTCATTCGGAAGGAAAAAATTTCTTAGAAAACCAGAGTGAAAATGGAAAATAAAGTGGAGATTGAGGAGGGGGGGGGGAGCAAAAGAGAAGCATGACTTAAAAAAAAAATAGAAATTAAATAAATTGAAATAGTTGACAAAAAAGAGCATTAAAAGAACAGACACAAAAACAATACATCCCACCATCGTTTTCTTTGCGTCTCGAGAGGGGAGGGAGGAAGGTTAGTTTTTTTTTTTTTTTTTTTTTTCAGACACTGCCGTTGGATGACTTTAGATTTTTAGCGGCCTTTATTGAAATCGTTACCGTGGGCTGCTCTCTTTCTAAAAACGGGACATTGCAGGGGACATTTTCTAAAAACGGGACATTACGGTGTCCCGAAGCTGTGCTTGAGGACAACGGGTCAATCCACCTAAAAACGGGACTGTCCCGTTCAAAACGGGACGTATGGTCACCTTAGTTATACATAATGCATAATCCTAATGCAGGTAAGCAAACATTGCAAACCGATGTGCACGATTTAGGGTAATTTATGTCGGCCATTTGCGCTGAGGTGGACTTAAGTCTAGAAGTTTCTTATCAGCTGTTCAGGCAGTTTCTGAGTTGTCTATCCATCCTGTTCTTTTAAAACTACCTTGTAAGACTTTTATTATCTAGATGGAAAGAAGGTATTGCGTTCTTTCAGTACATGCGAAAAATTATCACCGTGATATCGTGTCAGCATCTCTACCTTTGAAGGCTTTCTTCTGGCGTCTCAGAGCCTTTCAGTTCACGTTGGAATTTTTTATTTTAACCCTTTCCCAATGCTGCAAAAAGGGCAGCCGTTGTCATTGCTCGACTTAACTACCAGCAAGATGGCGGACGATCGAAGCGTTCATCGCGTGCCACAGATCTAGAGACCCTTTTTTGACGACAGCTGGCTGTGCCGGCACAGCCAGCTGTTGCTGGAACATTCCAGAGATTCCATCTCTAGGGAAATCTCAGTCAATCGCGAACTTTGATTACGTAATAGAAACGCAATTGATTTATACATAACGTGACCACTTATTTTTTCCTTCAAAACGGGACATCTACTATTTTTAAGGTAATAGTGTAGGGAGACTGAATTTCAGGTCTGGGTATCTTTTAGTGGTTAACAAAACGCCCAAAAAAGCTTGTGTTAATGTTAATTTAAAAAAAAAAAATTGCTAAAACACACATATGCTATAAAAACTAGTGCAAGACGTACATTTCGGGTGGTACAAGGGGTAGGCCCCTCCTCGACTTAAACACCTTCCACACAAGCCAGGAAGGTAGGAAACTGAGAAATGCAAACAAAAGGACACACAGAAAAAAGGAAATTGTCATTCGGAAGGAAAAAATTTCTTAGAAAACCAGAGTGAAAAGGGAAAATAAAGTGGAGATTGAGGAGGGGGGGGGGAGCAAAAGAGAAGCATGACTTAAAAAAAAATAGAAATTAAATAAATTGAAATAGTTAACAAAAAAGAGCATTAAAAGAACAGACACAAAAAAAAAAAAAAATACATCCCCCCATCGTTTTCTTTGCGTCTCGAGAGGGGAGGGAGGAAGGTTAGTTTTTTTTTTTTTTTTTTTTTTTTTTTTTTTTTTTTTTTAATCAGACACTGCCGTTGGATGACTTTAGATTTTTAGCGGCCTTTATTGAAATCGTTACCGTGGGTTGCTCTCTTTCTAAAAACGGGACATTGCAGGGGACATTTTCTAAAAACGGGACATTACGGTGTCCCGAAGCTGTGCTTGAGGACAACGGGTCAATCCACCTAAAAACGGGACTGTCCCGTTCAAAACGGGACGTATGGTCACCTTAGTTATACATAATGCATAATCCTAATGCAGGTAAGCAAACATTGCAAGCCCTGCCCTATTAATAAAAACGCGCCGAATCTCACCAAGCTTGGCGAATTTTGGGCGAAAAATTGTAAAATCTGTTGCCAAAAATAAATTTCCAAAACTAAAGTGAGTTATGCTCTAGCAGCAATATATCTCGAGAATGCGAGAAACCCCTATTTTAAACAATGGGTACACCCAAAACTTCCGATTTAGAGCTCTAGTTAATCGATTTTCATGCAATAAAATGCAAATTTTAATTATTTCAAGTGTAGGAAACGAATTTTAGTTTAATCTCCAGAGAGCGAGTCACCCCCAAAACTCGTCACTCTCTTTACATCTGCTAAAGAAATAGCAGAGGCTCATGATATTGAACTGAGGAGTCCTCGTACAGTTAGTCACCAAGTCTGCAGATCTAATGCAGAAATTAAAACAGAAGAGGAAGAGTGCTTTAGAATATCAATTATTTGGATGTACTAATGATATCGCTTGGAAAAAGTTTCAATGCAGACAACGAAGTTGACTACGACCCATTTACACTTTACCCGACAATGATGAAAAAAATTGGTGCAAAAAACTTTATTAAGCAAATGAAAAGGAAAGTTCCTATGGAGATTTTTACAAAATATTTTGTCTAAGCCGAAGCATGGTATGAACTCTTTCTTTGTGGCAGGTTTCCAATAACAACGTAATTTCATACAAAACCACTTTCGATTTATTAAATCATCATACTAAATTCTTCCCTACAGTGTCTGAAGGCTTGCAAATAGCTTTAGCATTTGCAGCTACTACCTGAACAGTAGAAAGGTTTTTCAGAGCTTAAGTCCTGGATAAGATCAACAATTGATCAGCAATGAACAGAGATTATCAAGACTTTGCAAGCTGGGTGTTTATGGAGAAAAAGTTAATGGTAATTTGGGACACTTTATACAAAAGATTTTGGACGAGTACGTGGTACAAGGCAACCACGTAGGTTGCAATTCTTAGTCTGTTTGTTATATTTCCCTTTTTCTATTCTATTTTTTTATTTATTTTCCAAAGATATTCTGCAAAAAGTTATTTTAAAATTAACAGTTTTGTACATTTTTCCCTCTATGGCATATTTAAGTAAAATTAATGGTTTGCTTAGCATCAGACTAAATTTTATAAATGTTAACTAGACAGTTTTAACCGATAAGTTTTAGCTAGAAGGGTCTTAAAACGCCCAGAATGTCACAGAATATGGGAGCAAATACCTTAAAATCAACAATCCAATAAATTATTTATTTTAATAATTGTCTCCGAAGTTTAAATCCAAGCTAGTTTTTAGCTTGCTCCTGTAAAAGGAGAGATATAAGTGTTGCATTTTCAACTGAGAGTATTCTTTCTTACTAATATTAACTTTGTCTTGTTTAAAATAGAGAACGTCTCCGAATTGCATTTTAAACTGCGACTGCCCACAGACCTACATGAACTTTTGAACATCCTTGCATGCACAATCTTTTAATAGGGATATGCATGATATAATCCATATTTCATGGCAACCGATACTCATTGATGGCTGTTAAAGGACTGTCATACTACAGACTAACCGAAATCCCTTGCTTGTCATGGAATAAACACTTCTCAACCTTTGTGGTGAACTGTTAAAAATATGTAACGGCTTCAATATGCAATGCATATTCAATTAGTTCAGTAAAGTCTTAAGCAAATTTCCTAAGGCACAAATCATTTTTCCACTGAAAGCAATTTCCGTTATTAGTATTTTATTTCATTTATTTTTGCAACGATTTATTTCCGCTTGTGGAATATTTTCCTCATTTAGAATGAATAGAATAAATTAGCAGATCTTTTCATAGCGAAAAGATGGCGCTTATGCGAAATTCGAATTACAAATGGCAACTGTACTTGACTTGATAATGACCAATTAGCATTTAGACGGAACCGACTGAGAAAGCACATTTAAGTGGCTTTAAGGAATTTCATAAAGCTGAATGAAGCTTCGGAGTACTTTGAAACTTTTTTCGATTTTTTTTTTCTCGTTTTCTTGGAATGATAAGAGATTATAAGGATAGCTATATATCTGCAAAAAAGCTTTTTGAATAAAGTTAATGTGAAGAAGAAATTGCTAGCACAGTGGAAGGCTATTTTGACGTTAGTGTAGTAATTCAAGCAAGTACTTTAGCTATTAATTACTGTAGTTTAAAAATGTTTTTGACTTTATCTTATTAAAGGAACTTTTCTTCTAGTAATTGTACAGCAAATTATTTTTTGTATTGTGAATGTTTTTTTAAAAATGAACTAAGTTTATTTCATGAAATTAATCTAATTTTTATCACTTTGTGTTTGTGTGTGTGTGTGGGGGGGGGTGTATAGTTATTACCATCCATTGGGTTTTTTAAAAAGTTTGGTTGATTGGTTAAGGAAAGGCACACGAGGGCTATCTCGTACGGTAAGGAAGGATATTTAAGGGCGTTCTAACACGTATTTACTTTATATCTGCATAAAAACGTCCCAAATTAGATAAACAGCCCTGCGAGAGGCCAGAAACCTGGACCTTCACATTTCAGCCATGCACCAATGTTCAGTGTCTCATCCACTTGGCCATTAGTCGGACTGATTGTAAAAGAAGGAAGAGCATGCTTTTCATTTTTTTATTAATAAATGTTTACAAATATTCTACAAATATATCTACTAATATAATTAAATGAGAGGAAAAATAATAAAATTATTGAAGAAAAAAATGTTTCAACATTTTCAAAAACTCAGCTAGAAGTGACTCAGCTAGAAAATATTTGGCCTTATTTTGCAAAAAAGTATAGCTTGCACACAATTTGTGCTTAAAAAGGGAATATTTTTAAATACTTTGAAAAGTATACTCTTTTTGTGCAAATTATATGCATTTTTTATGTATGTTGTCAAAAACTGTGCACAAAATGTGCATACTTTTATGTATACTACAAAGTATTCAAAAATATTCGTTTCACATTTGAATAACTTTTTCACTAAATCTCAAAATCTAATCCAAATTTAAAAAAATTCTACGGGCATAGCTTAAGTTGAGAGATCACCTGTCAAGTCACCAAATTTCATTTCTTTCGCTTTAGATGTCATTACATGATGTGCGAACAAAACTTTACGCAGTTTGAAAGAATTTTCGCAAAATCTCAAGATCCATTGATTTTTTTTTTTTTCTAATTTGATGCCTATAGTTTAAAATGAGTGATTATCTATCATGTCACCTAATTTCATTTCATTCGTTTTTGTCGTTATTACATGATGCGCGAACAAATATTTACGCATTTTGAAACGATTTTCGCAAAATCTCAAAATCTATTGAAAATTCTTTAAAAATTAGATTCCTACAGTTTAAGTTGAGAGATCACCTATCAAGTCACCAAATTTCACTTCTTCCGATTTAGTCGTTTCTGTGCGATGCGCGGACACGCGCAGTTTTACGCAATTTGAAACAATTTTCGAAAAATCTCAAAATCTAATCAAATTTGTTTTAAATTTCGACATCTATAATTTAAGTTGAGTGACTCCCTATCATTCCACTAAATTTAATTTTATTCACTTCATTCAGTTTTACGCGATGAGCGAACAAACAAAGGTCGTAGACAGAATGACTGTTAAAATCCCTTAGAAAAACCTCCGTCCAAGACACTCCTCCTTTCGTAGATAGCCTTTGAGTAGCGTTGCCTTGTTACATAATACACATCTATCACAGACAAAATTAAATTAATGAATATTAGAGACGTTTATAAATGTATATCTTCCATCAAAAGTACTGTACAAGTAATACAAGTAGTGTACAAATAGTGTACAAGTAAGAATAGTTCTTTTATAAAGTAAAAGAAGTGTTCTAAATTTAGGTACTACGACAAATATTTTAGCATCTTATTTGTTTTAGCTTCAAGCGAACAGGTTAACCAATCATTTGTTTAATAGGGGTGTAAGCTTAAATGAGATATCGTTGGAAAGTATTTGATTACCACTCATGGGCACCCATATAGGAGGACAAGAAATTAAAAAAAAAAGAAACTACTCACATGAGCCCCCATGTAATTCTTGCGTTCAACATGAGCTATCTTTCTTGTTTTATTGTGGCTCTGACTTTTTCATCTAAGGCTGATATTTATTATTAAAACCGGTGAGAGAGAGAGTTATTAAAATAGATGATAACTATTATGAAAGGTAGTAAAAATGCTTACCATGACATTTAAAAATAGATTAATTTGGTAATAAGAATATTTAACACACGTTAGGGTTCATTAAGTGGGTTTTCACCGTAAAAATTGTAAAAGAAATTTATTTTATTGTACTATAAAAATACTACTGTACTATTGTACTACTGTACTATTGTACTATAAAAATAAGTCAGTCCTTAAAGTCAGGCAATACCGTGATAATAGCAGCAATAATTAGTACTATTTTAATGACAATTATATTTGTGAAAGTTATTTCTATAATTTTCGATGAAGGATCATTTTCATTCACTGTTTCACAATTTCCATGTTCTTTTACTGAATTCATTACTGTATGATAAAATTCATACATTCAGCCTCTCAGTTACATTGCAAACTAACACGTATAAAATTTAATTCCAAAAACAATTTAACAAGCAATTTCAAAATAGTGTCTAGTTTTTGCCAATTTAACTTCCTTATTTTATACCTTTTTTCCCGCAACTCAATTGAGCCATCAGCTGAGTAGTGCTATAGAAGAAACCACTTTTTAAAAAGTGTATCGGAAAATATTTTTCTTCTGAGCCAGTCATTTTAGCTCTTTCTCCTGTTTCGAAAGTACTTGTATATCAGAGAGAAAGGAGGAAAAAAACCTTTAACGACTTGAATTACCGATCGATCGATATTCTTTCTTTTTGTATTTAGTGTCCCTGTTTTGGTAGCTTCAAGAGAAGTGAGCGGTAGAAGATTGAATTAAATTTTTTTCATTTTTCTTAACTTTTATCATAGATTACATCGGATCAATAAATTTAACCTATTAATTGCTATTGAACAATAATGAATTCGGCTTATAATTGTCGCGAAGCAATAGCCTAGTAAATGCTGTCAAACATTAATGAGTTTAACCTATTACTTGCTATGGAACAATGATGAACTCGGCCTATAATTGTCGGGAAGCAATAGCCTAGTAAATGCTGTCAAGCATTAATGAATTTAACCTATTAATTGATATGGAAGAATAATGAACTCAGCCTATAATTATTGTGAAACAAATATTCTAACATATGCTGTGTAACAATAACGAATTCAGCCAATTTATTGCAGTGAAACAATAGTAAATTTAGTCCATTAAATGTTATCGAACAATGATTAATTTAGACTGTTGATTGCTATAAATCAATTATAAATTTAGGCTATTAATTGTTTTGAAATGTAATGGATTTAGCCTATTAATTAGCGAGAAAAAATAATGAATTTATTCATTTAATTGGTGAAAAACTGTTAGGCGAGTAACAATATGTATATTTTTATATTCAAGCGAAAAACACAAATCAGATAAATAATAGCTTCATTATTAATTTTTAAGAACCTGTTTTGCAAATTTAAAAAAAAGAAGAAAAACTATCCAAAAGTCTTGTATGATTATACCTAAACGGAAATCACATTTACTATCACAACAATTTTTCATGCCGGAAGACTGGCAGCTCACAACTCTTACTCCATCATGGAGATAGGCTGACATTTGAATATCGAATAGGAAGCAAACAGGATATAATCTCACGAGGCGACGCGAGAAAACTTACCACAGTCACCAATGTTCCTAATCGCTTCTTAAAATTAGTGATTTTGCACCTGACAGGGCAAAATCACTAATTTTAAGAATCTGTGCCGATCTTAAGAATCCTAATTTTAAGAATCTCGCGAACCTGAGCCGATTGCGCGAAGGATGTGCACGCTAACTCAAACACGCGTCTTCATACAATTGCGTTCTAGTTACATTAGTAGAAAAGAAAATGGGAAAATAACTTCCCATATACATACACATTATTAGCATATCATTAAACATTTCCTCGTAAAATCCTGTAATTTGAAGATTCGTTCCTTAATTCTTTGAAGCCCAAGCGTTTTTGCACCATTCTCCAGCTTTTTGTGATGCCAGGAGAGATTGTTATATTTCCGTCATAAATTCCATGAATAATAAATATACAGTTATTTCTTAAGATTGCTGTAGAAATTTTAAAGCATCATCCTTAGCAACGTCATCATTTAGCCGTTTTGTAGAAACTAAACATGATGCTTCTGTAACTGAGGCAGGAAATGACACGAATATGCTTAGTTGTTTATTTATTTTTATTTTTTTCGACTAGCCCAGACAGCACATAAGCTTAAATCGAGCTTGACATTTCTTTGAATTTGACGTATTAATACAAGCTTGACAGTTCAATTCATTTTAAGCTTGCAGCAAGCTTGGAGAAGTCATTTGAACTGTCAAGCTTGAATACAACTTGATGACTGCTTGATTTGGAAAGCCACATCCACATAACAAATAATTTATCGTCAGTCATAAATGTACTTGACCATAGAATTAAAAAAAAAGATTCTATAGTTCCAAATATGGAAATTCTTCAAAAAATACAATTATACTACGAAATCGATTTCAAAATCAGTCGTTTGTCACGATTTTGGCCAGTATTGCCTAATATGAGTGTCGCGATATTGAAAGTTTTAAAACGTGTGCTGCTTTTAATTTTATATTATGCTTATTTCCCTATTAGTAGAGTCTATAAATCACACATAACATTATTTTAATTTTGATTCATTCCATGAAAAAATAAAAGATTATCGGGCAATACTGATCAATCTCGTCAAACAACGGCGTGACAACCATAACAGCTACTTCAAACTTTAGTCATGCCAGCGCGAGGCAGATTGGCGGAATGGTTAGGACGTTGGCTTCCCAATCCTTAGGTCCCGAGTTCGATCCCAGCCGCAGACGCTTGATGGAAACAGATTAAATTAACTTGAAATTTCAGCAAAGAGGGGAAAATGCGTGGAAAACTAAAATATGTGGGGCGAGTTTGCCGACGGGCGCCCCGTGTATTTAAGAATTTTGTTTTTTAGGAAAATTTTTTAAGCTTGAAATTAAGCTTGCTATGTCAAGCTTAATGCAAGTTGGGCAAGTGTAAACTTGAACACTTCATTCAAGCTTGCATTAAGCTTACACGCTTAAAATTTTCAAGCTTAATTCAAGTTTATTGACTTGATAAATCAAGCTTGCTGCAAATTTGATGCAAGTTTGCTGTGCTGTAGGGGAGCAGTGAAATCACCCGAATTAAGTGCTTTCACGGCCCTACCTCCGCGCGTTAAAGGGTTAAATGATAATTTTTGCTAAACTCGTGACATTAATTTCACGCATACCTCTGCACCCGATTGGTACCGTACTTAACTGCATCTTAAATTTCTTTTTTCTTTCTAGTGGCCAGGTTAGCGGACTACTTGTAGGCCTGACCGGTACGAGGGTCGGAGATGTTAGTCATTTCATTATGGAGGCGCCCAGCAGGCATATCAACGCTTGCCTTTTGTGAGTGGTCTCCCAATTTTGAACCAAATCCAGATGAGAGACCTAGCGCCAGTGGTATCATTTGAACACTTAGGACATTGGAGCCACGACAAATTTTACGAGCACTAGTTTTTTTTTATTTTTATTTTTTTTTTAAGCGTACACAGTCCACAGCAGACTTGGTCGTGAGAGAAGTGTTCACCCTCCCAAGCACTGGTCAAACCGGTGCTGCTGCACTTTCGGTGTTCTAATGAGAGACGACTTTAATCGACCGATCCTCTGCCGGACACTCCGTCTAAAATAACTAATGACATTACGTTTGCAATTTTTTGAAGTAAAACTTCTTAAGGCGCAACTAGGGAGTAACTCAGATTTTTTCTGACGGAAGTAACGCTCAGTAAAGGAAGTGACATAACTTTTTCCCCCTTGCTGCCTTCATTTGCGGAACAGCTCTCGGGCGTTGGTTCCTGCAAACGTCGACTGTGTTCCCTGCGCGTCGACATTACCCCCTGTTTTGAAGCAAGATCTTCTCTGATGACTCTGTTCAGTGGATAAATGGACCGGCTCTTGTCTGAGCCACTGTGGGAAGCCTTTCGCTGAACCGGCGGCGATCCTGCTGACTGTCTCTCACTGTTGTTACAGGCGGCGACCCAACCCGTCACCTCCGATAAACAAGGCCTACGCACCGAATACAGAAAGGGGCACAATGGTGCATTCCGTGGTCCAAGCTCCGAGTTGCTTTACTCACATGTTTTCAATGGCATTATTACAATATTTAATGGAATTATGCGTAAAAACTTGACATGGTTGGTTGCTATGATACATAATATTTTTTGTCTGTACTTAAAAGTATGTATGTAATCTTTTAATATTGTTCATGTGTTTTTAGTTATTTATAATAATGAGCAAAATGTAAATTTTTAAACAGAATAATACTTCGAGCAAAACCAGCATAGGAAAACAAAGGTTTAAGAACACTGCCATAGAAAAACGCAATAATAGACATTACTGCATTCGATACCAACCGACAGAAGAAAACACCAGTTTAGGAACACAGTTAAAGAAAAATACCACAACATAGACATTCTCTTGATTCAAACCCTACGGGAAAACGCTTTAAGAAAACAGTGAAAGAGTAATAGTTCAACACGGACACTTCCTGGATTCTAACCCGATATCCAGACGGAACAACGGTTTAAGAACACGGGTATGTAACACTACAAAGAAACAAACACTGGCTGCAAAGGGTTTAAGATCAAAATAAAAGAATAACAAATGGACACTCCGTGGATTCTAACTCAACCTCAAGACGGAGCAACTGTTTAACACGGGGATGAAACACCACAAAAAAACGGACCCTGGCTGCAATCAATCCCAAACAATAGGCAGAACCTGCAGTTTAAAAACACGGATACAGAATAATAATTCGAAACCTACCAGCAGACGAAATCAACGCTATCGAAAACGCTATCAAAATCAGTTAAAGAACACAGTTAGTGTATAATGCTAGACTATGGACAATCCCCCCATTCAAACCCAAACTCCAGACGGAACAATGGTATAAGAAAACAGTTAAAGAATAATACTACAACATGGACACTTCCTGGATTCTAAATAATTATCATGAATTACCGATGATTCTTACTGGAGATTTTAATGTTAATTTTCGCTATCAAGAATCTCAGCCGCCAGTTGATTTTTTAAAAGAAAAATTTGATCTAACTATGAATACTTCTCGACTTCAATCAGCAACTCGTTTCGGTATAACGATAGATGCTGTATTTTCAAGAAAATTAGCAAATTTAGAGAGTAAAATTTATGTTTCACATTATAGTTACCACAAACCTATAATTTCATACATAAAAAATTATGATGGCATTCAAGCACCTATTTCCAATGAATAATATGAATATAACATTTATATAATCTTTGTAAAGTACATGAATAATAAATATAATTAAATTATAATATGATATTTATTTTAAGTTTAATCATTTCAGTGATATGTGTCGTAACGCCAAATAAGTTTTACTTCAATCGCGCGTCAAGATTACACGCACGCACTTTTTATTAACTCAGTAAATCAATTAATATAGATTTGAGCATCTATTTGATTTTCATTATATGCCGAAACGACAGTGCGTATAACAATATTTAAATCTTATAATTTATTGTGTTATCCGTAGAATTTCGGTTGCGTAACCATTCAGAGGGGACATTTCAAATAGATTGTTAATGCTTAACACTCTATTTTCTAATTATTCAAAAGAATAATAATAATAACACTTTACGTAAACCAGTTCCTTTATTTCTTTCACTTCTCGCAAATTGATAGAATCCCAACCTCAGCTCAAAAAGACTTAACTTTAATTAAGAGTTCAGTTGAATGCACGTACCTGATGTTCGTGTAATTTCAGGATTTCCACTCGTCAAGATAACAAAAATGAGATTAAAATACAAAAAGAAAAAAAAAAAGAATGAATGAATGAAAGAAAAAACGAAATGCAACGCCTGTTTGCACAGCGTTCTGCGGCATTCTTTTAATTAAATCAATATTAGTCAAGCTGAGTTTTGCAAATTGTAGGGGATTAGACAAATCCAATTATTCTTCTTAACCTTAGATTATTTTTCGGCATTCATTATTTCTTTAATTACATATAGTGAATACATATCAACGTTATTCATTGCTTATTCAAGTAATGAAGAAGTTTATTTAGTACTAATTAAGTGCATTCAAAATTATTAATACGGCTTAAAGTTTTTTTAATTATTAATCTTCTGCTTTCTTTGAGTAAATATCAATTATCACGATCCGTTATATAATGTAAATTATTTATTAAAGTATTTCTTTTTGCAGATTAAAGTGTTGTAGAATTTAGAAACATTTAAACGCACTTTACTTATAGTAAAAAAAAAAAAAATAAATAAACTATCGAGCATGGCTAGAATATATAACCGAGCAATATTAAACGTTTTTGTACTCAAAATACTACAAAAAAATTTATGTATTTTCAGTAAACAATATTAAAATTTTATCATAAAAAAGATAATTATCATATTTAATTACACGTTTTATGTACAGCTGGTTAAAGATGATAAAATTAACGCTAATGATATACTGAGTTTTAATTAGTTCATAAGACAGCTTATTTTTAATTTTTGAGCAAAAACCTACATATTTAGTTTTAGTTTGATTTTCAAATTTTTAATGCAAGTACAATTTGATTTCACTTTTTCGATTTCTTGGATAGTTTGTAACTTAATGTTGGATCTCATTATTCTACGATGAAAATTAATAGAGTTAACTTTTGAAAGTATGTATCAGTATTTAGATATCATAATTGGAATACTTAATGAGGTAAGGAAGGAAAACTGTATAACATTCCATACAATCCGTTTGAGAGTCGATTTTAAATTGATAGCCTGAAAATTAAAAAAGTTCATTTTGAAAAGGGAAGTAATTTGTTTTCAGAACTTTTGAATCATTCTTCTCCAGATAAATATAAAGTTTATGCTCTTTCCTTTGAATAAATATTTGAGATGTGATTTATTAATTTGTTGTCAATTTAAAAATGATTGAAAATAAGATATTTAGTTCGTCTTGTACTCAGTAATTTTTATTTAAAAAATGGATTTACAGAACTTCGAGCTGTAAGTTCCGAAATCCTCTGATACGTATTAAGCATCTACTTTCTATCGCTTTATAATTCAGTCACCCAGTTTCAAAACTTGTCAAATCCAAATATATACAGATAGATAACATTTTGTGCCAGTTGATAAAATGTTAGCCATAGACACGTATTTCAGAAATCAAACAGTTTAAAGTATCATTATTTTCCATTTTAAAAGTCAAGTTAAAAATTTGGTACAGTTACAAAACATGCTAATGCACGGCACCTACAGTTCCGTTAGTTCATTGTGCCCACAACAGAATTACTGAATCCAACGTCGTTATATTCTACTGCCGCTCACTTTTCAATTAGTGCATTAATTCCATGTGGCATTATGTCCAAAACAAATCAACCTTGCTAGCTTTTTACTTCCTTGTGCGGAGTATAAGGAAGTAATGTGATTCCAAAAAATTTTGGGGGCCAAATTTCGACGAAAAATCCAATTTTGACTACCTCTAAATTTAGTTTTAAGAATTTTTTGGATGCATCTCATCGTAAGCTAGCATGCACGTTCATATAAATGCGTCTGCAACCCATTTTGACGAACGACGAGTCTATTTTGACCAGTTTTTCCATGCGGTCTGTACGTACGTACGCACGTATGTATGTAACTCGCATATCACAAAAACTATAGGTCGTAAAATGTTGAAACTTAATATTTAGGATTGTTGTAACATCTAGTTGTGCACCTTTCCTTTCGGTTCCATTCGACTGGATAGTTTATCTACAGGGCCGCCCAAAAGATTCTAAATACATTACGCACTATGGGCCGAAATTCATTAAAGCGCATTTTAGAGGTATTAAGCTGTTTCAAACGACTCAGAAGTGATATATGCTGTTAAAGGTTACAAAACTAATTTCTCCATCAAAACAAGTGTCTTCATCATTTATAGTTCTGCTACAGGAACGTTAAAAAGATACATTAACGGTATCCAATACATTTACGGTCAATTTTAGGGACATTCATCCATTTCAAGCACAATACCATAATACCATAGAGTTAGGTATTGGTCCGACCACGGTCATCTGCCTCCCTCAAGAATTACGCCAAAAGTCGCCAAGCTTGGTGGCTTTTTGTGTACATGTGTATGTATTTAACTCTCAAATCTCAAAAACTATGTTGAAATTTCATATACAAGATTCTTGTAACATCTAGTTGTGCATCTCGATTTTTTCTTCCAATCTACTGGAGAGTTTATTTACAGGACCACCCAAAAGAATTTCCATACATTAATATCTATGGACATCTTCAATATATTTCATCTGTAGACAGTCATTCTTTGGTCCATGCCCAAAATCTCTATGTTCGTCGTCGACCTTGGAGAGTTTTGCCAAAATATCGCCAAATTTGGCGACACTCAGTCATTTGGTCCATGGCCGAAAATCGCCATTTGTCATCATCACTGGCGAGTTTTGGCGAAATATCGCCAAATTTGACGATAATCATTCATGTTTGGTCCATGCCCAAAATGGCGCCATTTGTCGTCGACCTTGGCAAGTTTTGCCGAAATATCGCCAAATTTGGCGCCAAAAATTATTTCCCATTTCGCATAACTCTAAAACTTTTAACCTTAGAATTTTAAAATTTTGTATTTAGAACTTTTGTAGCATCTCTTTTTTGATTGCATTCGACTGGGAATTTATTTACAAGGTCAGCCAAATGACTTGAAATACATTACGGTGTATGGATACATTCAATTCATTGAAAGTCTGTGGTCAATGACTACTTTGGCTATCCCGAAAATCTCGCAAACTATCTCTAGTTTGTCGGATTTTGGTGAAATATTGCCAAATTAAGTGTCAGAAGGAATTTTTTCAAACTGAAAACAATTTGGAGAATTCGGAAATATTTGAATTTACAAAACTTCTTTGTCTACTTTTATTTATACAGCTCATTTAACAAAATTATTCAGTTGATTTTACTATGTTATTTTTCTAAGTCACAGACAGTTGGTTTCAAGTTTCAGTGGTAAAACTAATTATTTATTCATCCAATTTCCATTCTTATTTTAGTGTTTTGCTTTAGTTCAAGGAGATAAAAAAATAGACAGAATAATTTCAAAGCATAATTATTTGAAAAATAATCTTATTGAGTTTTTTTATGTATTGATGAAAAAAAAAATAAAAAATAAAAATCGAGCGCTTTTTCCGCATCTAAATCACCGCATTGTGTAACTCTTATTATCTTAACTTAAAACAGAGTAATACCTGGAAGAGCTTAATTTTCCCACAAAATATCTCATTTTCGTAGTGTGTGTTGCCTGAACGAGTTAGATTCATGTCAGACGCTATTAGATACTTTTCAGCCAGAGGACGTTCACTCCACACCCCCGGCGCATATAATCTAATCCGGGGAAATAATTTCGGGGGCTGAAATTCCGGCCCCGGGTACCCAAAACCAGACAAAATCTCATTAAATATCAGACTGTCTGGATTTCGAACCGGCGCTCTCGAGATGTAGCTGAGTTATTAAGACGTCTAGGGCACAATGCAGACGCCCCGTAACAAATTTAATACCTCATCGGAAATCGGGCGAAATGTCTCCTTTTTTTTTTTCTTTTTTTTCCCCGGCAACGCTGTGATCTGTCAAAACTCCGTGGGAAGGGGGATTTTTGTTTTCTTTTGCATGTGCTATATCATCTTCATCGCTCAAATCGTGTATGAATCTGAATACAATTTCGAGGCATTGCGTAATATCCGCGCGCTGGCCCCCATCGTGAGAGCTCGGTGGCCAACGGCCAGAGTCTGAGGGACTGTCTGGTATGGAGAGGTTTCCCATTCACTGACCTCTCGTATTCGCCTGCAACACACACCTCTATTGTACGCAGTTTTTCATCTTTAACCCTTTAACCCTTTGAGGCGCAACTCTTTCCCAATGCTGAAAAAAGGGCAGCCGTTGCCATCGCTCGACTTAACTACCAGCAAGATGGCGGACGATCGAAACGTTCATCGCGGGCCACAGATCTAGAGACCCTTTTTTGACGCAGCTGGCTCTGCGGCGGCACAGAATAAATTTGATGTCTGTAAAAATACTGTGGAGGGTGACGTTAGTTCCACGAGAATCCTTTACTTTTTAGCACATCACTTCGCGTAAAAATTGCCAACATTATTTGTATAACAGAGCATTGGCATCTGCTGAAAACTGGAAGAATACGATGGAAATGCATTGATACAGCAGAACAACTGGATAAAGACTGCCCAATGTTGAAAAAAAGCGGTAGCTGTTGCCATCGCTAACTACCAGCTAGATGGCGAACGATTTTTGACACAGCTAGCTTTACGGCAAAATGGTCTCTAGGTGTGTGGCACGATGAACGATTCGATCGAACGCCATCTTGCTGCTAGTTAAATCGAGCGATGTCAACGGCTACCCTTTTTTTCAGAATTGGGAAATGGTTGCCCTTCAAAGGGTTAAAACTTGAAATTAGCTGTGAGATTCTTATTTTCTCTCTCTCTCAAAGTTGCTTTTGTCCAAATTTACTATCGCTTTTAGATATTAAAACTATATGAACTCGGTGCGTGTAGCTTAACCCTTTAACGCGCTGTGTTCCCGCTGTGGGAACACCAAACTCTGACGTTTTGACTGTTGCCAGTCGCGAAGAATAGATTTGATTTCTATAAAAATAGTTGCAGGTGACATAACTCCACGAGAATGCTTTACTTTTTAGCACGTCATTTCCCGTAAAAGAATGGTCACGATTATTTTTAACATCATTGACATCAGGTGAAAAGTGGAAGAACGCGAGAACATCTGGATGGATTGCCCAATGCTGAAAAAAGGGAAGCCATTGCCATCGCTCGACTTAACTACCAGAAAGATGGCAGACGATCGAAACGTTCATCGCGTGCCACAGATCGATCGTCCGCCATCTTGCTGCTAGTTAAGTCGAGCGATGGCAACGGCTGCCCCTTTTTCAGCATTGAGAAAGGGTTCCTCAAAGGGTTACTGCGCCTCAAAGGGTTAACTGCTCTAATCTCTCTGGCGCCTATTAGAATCATAACGTTCTCAAGCGTTTTGGAGATTTCTTTTGTACTTGAAATGTAATTTTATTTTTCATACGTAATGCCGTGCTTTGCACTGCATAAGGAAAATGCAGTTGCAAACATATTTTAAATGCAAAAGAAATCTGAAAAGCACTTCCCAATGGGTATCACTGAGATTGAAAGGGTTACCCTTTAACTACCAACAGCATGGCGGTCGCTTGAATCGCCCATCTTCCTCCACTGAGCTACTGTGTTGCCATGAAGCCAGCTGTGCCAGAAAACTTCTTTAGCTCTGTATCGCCAGATGGCGGAATCGATCGACCGCCACGTTGCTGGTAGTTAAAGGGATCGATGGCAGCGGCTGTATCTTTATCAATGTTGGGCAGTCTATCGAATTTGTCTTCTATATTGATGTAAAAACGCTAGCACGTCGAAGTGTTAACAAGCACACTGTTTTCTTCAGAAAAGACAGAAAAAAGTACCTTCCGTCATTCATTTCTCGTGCAACCAATGAATACCTGGCTAAACAGTCACAAAACGTCAGTAATCAAAAACAATAAATCTCCAAATAATCCAAGATTACACAAGAGTAATTGGATTTATCTAATCTATTCACATGTTTCACAAAAAGCAAACGCATTCCTTTAATTAAAGCATTACGTCACAGACAGCACATGTGGAGTTGAGTTAACAACTTTTTTTACACATACCCATTCTTCGCGGATCCATTCCAAATAATGCGCAATAAGAATCTTGTGGTTGTATGAAAACAGACAATGCGCTTCCAACTTAATTTTTAATTAAAGTTGAGTCTCCTTAATCTGTTATTGCGATACGGGTTTTATCAGGTTTGGAAACGAGGGGGTAGAGTTCTAGTGTAGGGATCTTTTTCCTTGTAGCATGATGAAATAGCAGTAATTCTGGGAAAAGATAATAAGTTTATGATTCTTATAACAAGTGTTATATTTTGAATAAATAATAATATGTAAATAATGGATTTAGATAAAGGTTGACTTATTGTTTTAAGAGATTAATCTAATCAAGGAATCGTTCAGATAATAAACTTATGAACTTAACATGAACGTTTCTCCATAAAAATGTGCTTATAATTCATTGAAAGGTGTTTTAAGTCTCTTTTTCAAAACAGATTTTGCCTTTGTGATAAAAATATTTTAATGACTCTTCAACTATTTAATGAAATATCGCGAACATATTTAATTCTGACTTACATTTCCGACCATGGCCAAGTGAATAAGACGCTGAACATGGTAGATGGATGAAGTGTGAAGGTCCAGGGTTCGGACACATCGCGCGGCTGTCGATCTGTCTGGAATTTTGTGTGGTTTTGTCCAGATGCAACGTGAATACGCATTAGAACTTCTTAAGAAGTCCTCCGCCCGAGGCACCCCCCTCCCATAAGCAGATTCCCTTCGTGTATGCTTGTCAAACACAAAAAAACTCAAAGGAGTTGTTCAAGTTTTCGCCCTATACAGGGTGCACAAAAGAAACTTTTACTTATTTACTTTAACGTAGGACTTCGTTTCTCCATAACGGTCCTATGTAAAGAAATAAATAAATTTTTTTTCAACGTCGATGCTATATTACTTTGTTTGAAAGCTGTGTGAAATAACCATCTCAAGTAACCATGATTTCTTTCAAGGCGGTTAAAAATGTGACGCCATAAATAAAAACTTGCCTGAAATTCATTAACTCTGCTACAAAGTTTACGTCATATTCGCAATTTGTGCTATTCTAAATAGCTGCCCTAGATTACACAATTTGATATTTTCACGAGATTAAAATAAATAGACAATTTTCTTCTGCTGAACCTTGAAGGGTTTAACCCTTTCGCTCTCAATCCGCCCGTACCGGCTCAAGATGCACGCTCCCAGATCCGGCCTTACGCCAGGACGAAGCTTCGTCCCCCCCGTGCTTTGCAACATCCATTTAAGAGTGTCAAGTGTGAAAAACCCCTTTCTGGTGTTTGCTATTGTAACCCCCTTCCCCCTTTGGGTGATCACTTGGTGATCAGCTGCATTTACGAACGGGTGCTTTTGAAATCCTTAGGGGGAGGCACGCCCACTGATTCTTTGCACTCCTGTTTTGACAGAGATATATCTACACAGGTACAAAAGAAACGTGTTTCGTGGGGGAAAGCATACAAAAACATTTCTCGGGCGTTTCCGGGTTTTGAGCAAGCATTCCAAATCAAAGCTTGGGAGCGAAAGGGTTAAATATTTATTTTAAGGGTTTAAGGGGAGGTAACGAAGCTAGATAGTATTAGTATAAGTAAAGGGTAGTATTAATAGATTTATTTGAATAATATGGATTAAAGTACAGTACCCCGTGTTACTAAATATATCATGAATTTAAAAGTGTTTGTTATATTGATCATTTTTCAACGGGCGCCTTACAACTAAGTGATAAGTAAGCCTGCTTTAGTATATCCCGCGTTAGTTTCAACAGAAGAAACTACCTTAACTTTTATTTCTTTTTAATCTTAAACATTTAAATCGAGTATTACTGTAACTAAGGCTTTCTCACCGACTTTTAACTGCCGAACACAAAACGTGGCTATAACTTCGAAGCCCATAAGATTTACTGTCTCATCAAAGGTATACGGGTAGCAAAACTAGTCCCAGTTAGTTTTCTACAGTTTTTTAATTGTCTTTTCAAGTTTTACAAGTTTTTCATAAAGCTAAAGAAGGAATTAAAAAAAAATACAGAATTTATATAGAGTAATATTTATTCATGGTTCTATTTTACATTTTTAGAGCTATAAAAAGACGTTTTTGTTACTGCGGTCATTGTCCTTGTCATATCTGTACCATATGCGTCATTTTGAAAAAAGTTTTCAATCTTCTTCACCAGCAGCAGGAAAATTCATACTAAACTCCTGCTACTTTTCGAAACATTAGTACAATTTGGCAAGATTTTTTGTGTGTGTTATTTTAGTAAGTTTTAATTACTTTATCTTTTCACGTTTCTTTTAGAGTGTTTTTCGTTAATGTATGTACTATAAAATGTGTCCTTTTTTTACTTGATTCTTAGCGTGTGGTCAGAAAATTATTTTAATAGCTACTTTGTGGCTGCAGACCTTATCAATGCACGTATGGAAGTCAAATTGTCTTATCTTTTCAATTTCCCACCTAACCTGTTATATCCTACCCCGGCAGGGCTCGGTTAAGATGTAGCTGTATGTACTTTTCTTATGTATGATTTTTTTTTCCTTTGCAGAAAAGGTATAGATAAGGGCACAAGGATAATGTGTATGAAACTACGTTCAAGAAAAAGTACTGACATTCTTCATTGATAAGTAAGGTATTTGCTTTTCGTTGGGGCACATTCCGGACAGAGTTGTACGACTGAGATATGAATTTGGCTTGGAGCATTATTAGTTAGTCAGTTGGAAGGTAAAAAATAATAATAATTTGGAGATAAATGATTTCTTAATTGTAACAGCACGTATTACAGTTATCTATAAAACATTTTTGGTATTATATATATATATATATATATATATATATATATATATAATTTTGCCTTTTCTCGTTCTTTACTACAGAGCAGAAAAAATGATTTAAATTCAAATAGGGTTTGTTTGTTTTTTTCTTTTCTTCGAAAGTACTATGCAATTTTTTTTCCTTCCAATGGCGGACCGCTGTCACTGGAGGCATTGGCCATTACTAAGGCGGAAGATGTTGGCCTCTTTGTTATTGGGGCACCTCCTAGTAGGTGGACAAACGTTGCCCACCATGTTGCCCACTATGAGGAGACGAACACAATGACAGCCACGCCCTGTCGGGGATCGAACCCCGACAGCTGGAAATTAAACCCGGAACACGCTGCTGTATCCACCATACAATCCGGTGGGCTTTGTCCAAAAATAAATTAACGACTTTGTGAAAACACACACATTCAGAAATAAGACTGTACGTATGCTTCAGATGAAGTAAAAGGTCCACACTTCTGCAATTTTAAACTTACTAACCCGCTCGCAGGCAAGACAGTTACAACAGAATAAGTGTTGGCTTTTGTATGGTGAGTTGACAAAGCATGCATGATAAACTATTGGCTTTAACACCATTTCTAAATTATGTATTAAGTAGATTTACATAATAAGAAGAAATTTTCAATAAAAACCTATTCTTCCAAAAGCGTTGATTTTAACGCCTGGAGAATCCATAAAGGAGCATGAATGTCGTGGGACGGCACTTCCTTGACCATCCCAAACATGCTATATAGGATTAAAATTCGAAAATATCGCGAGCCAGTTAATGGGGCGAATATTATCTTCTTCAAGGTGATGCTCAACAACAATGTGAGTTCGGTGTGACAAAGCATTTTCGTTCATAAAAATAAGTCCAGGCTCAAAGCACTTCAGAAGATCCTCAGAAGGAATTTAAGAACCCCCCATCCTTATGTGCTGTTCGATGACAAAACCCAAATCAAAGTCGTGCAGCAATGTACGACGGTCCAGCAGTATGCAAGAATTCCTCTGCCACCAAATTGATCAATGTCCGTCTGCGCTGGAGAATGTGGCCACAGGGAGACACGCCACTGGACGCCGAGAGTCCCTCTCTGTTCAAGACTGCATATTCTGCCTGAAAATTCTTTTTCCCAAAAACAGCAACTAGGTCACTAGAAAGCTCTGTAGCAGTGGTCTGCCTACGTCGTCCTGCAGTTAAGGTGCCAGTCTAGCTTTCGGGGTGTATTTTCAGAATGTAATTTCCCAGAAAAATATCGAAAAGAGTTCAAATTCGAAAAAATTAGAATGCCCACCCTATAGCTGACATAAAACAAACAAAAAAAACCTAATACATCCTAATTCTACTTTATTTAGTTGTAATACTACTATTTTTTTAGTGACGCGAGATGTCTTCTCCTGGCAAATATATAAATAAATAGTTTTTTATTTATTTTTATTTTCCAATAAAAATTAGAAGCAAGCAAGAGCATTCAAGAAGAATTAATTTATCAAAATTAGAAGCAAGCAAGATTCGAGCAACAAAAATTGTTCAGCGATCTGGATGCACGAATTCATGTTTATTTGCTTAAAAATTAATGTTGCCATACATTTTTAAAAACTAGAAACTATTTCCATAATAGACTTATATTTATCTTAAATTCATATTGTATACAAAAACTACAGTTTTCTGGCGCCCGAGTGATATAGTCAGGCCCTGATTTTCCACTAGGCCTAGTAGGCCCGGACTAGGAGCCTCGAATGTTGGGGGCCCCCCCACAAACAAAATGCCAATTCAATTTTTCTTAATTTTATCTTCTTTTAATAGCAGATTTTTATACGTATTTTCAAATTTTTGCAAACAATATTTTAAACAAGTTGTCAGTCTGCTTGATGACTGGATGGCATTTATAAGCAGGGATTTAAAAAAAAATTGTAAATTTTTCATGGTATTTTATGTACAGCTTGAATTTGTTTGTTTAATTCATCACGAAAAATAATAGACGACCGCCATTTGGGGGGGGGGGGGGGGGTTGCAGACTTTTGATAGCAGGGCACAGCCAGACTGCAATTTACCTTTGGAAATTCCACTCTGCTTACATCAGTATTAGCCCCCCCCCCTCCACACACACACACACACACCCATTCCGAGTTGTGCCTATAGTCAAGAATTTTCTAAATCGGGCCCTGGGTGTAGTGGCTAAAGACCATTCTATCACGCCTTGGGGCAGGGTTCGAATCCCGGCTTGGGCATGGGTATTAACTTGTCCGTCCCTTCATAGGGGATAACGCTGTTTGCCCTCTGGGTGCTCCCATAATAAAATGGCTGGTATCGGAACTTAGTAGTGGCGAATGCTTGATGAGCAATGCCCGCCCTTGGGGGGGTGGGGGGGAGGAACTACAGATTTTACAGTTTTTTACAACTTTAAAATGAAAGTGTAATCTAATTGCAGCTGCAGTATACACTGTAGGGTTAATGGTAGGCAAGCACCTTCATGCTAATTAGCGAGCCTTTGCAGTTGTTGACGCTCTTGGGCGGCTTTGGCTGGATATCTTCGTAATGGTACCACTTGATTTGAATTGATTCCACAACCTCAGTACTGCTTTAAGAGACGCTTATAACCAGACCGCGGATTATATGCAATCGCATATTTGCGTATGCAATTGCACATTTCAGGTGTTTTTGGTGATTTTTCATAAAATGACATCTTTTTTCTGTTGGATGCATATTTCAATCGATTTAGGTTTGAGTTGGTAACTCTTTTCTACCTTCCTTTCAGTATTTTTTTTTTCCTTTAACTATTTAAGTCACACACTTTGAAAATTTATACAGACTCCGGTTCCCACCGAAATAGCCCGAAAATTGTCGTTTTCCTTCCCCCACTCGTTATTGTTCACAGAATTATTGCATACCTCTTTCAGGGGCTGAAGAGAGCTGTCTTTCCACGTACTGATTAAATTTTTATCATAGCAGGATTCGTTAACGATTCATTGAAATTATTGTGACCTGAAAAAAACATGACTGATAATGTGTTAGTATTCGTTACTGACGTAGCTCCTGATATGATAAAAGCATCATCAGCACTTGAGGTTTTTTTCCAAATATGATATGTATTACTTGTATAGCCCACGGGCTTCACAGAGTAGCAGAAAAAGTAAGGAGAAATATACGCCCCTGTGAATAAACTGTTATCCTGCGTTAAGCAAGTATTTGTAAAAGCTCTTTCGAGCTCTGAAACATACAGAGAAATGTATCCAACCTCCCACTTCCACCACACCCTATACTGGCAAGATGGGGCACTTGGTTAACTCTTTAACGCGCGGTGTCCTCGCCGTGAGGACACCAAACTCTTGACGTTTTGACTGTTGCCAGTCACGAAGAATAGATTGGATTTCTATAAAAATAGTTGCGGGTGACATAGTTCCACGAGAATCCTTTACTTTTCAGCACGTCATTTCCCGTAAAAAAATGGTCACGATTATGTTTAACAGCACTGACATCTGCTGGAAAATGGAAGAACACGAGAACAGCTGGATAGATTGCCCAATGCTGTAAAAAGGACAGCCGTTGCCATCGCTCGACTTAACTACCAGCAAGATGGCGGACGATCGAAACGTTCATCGCGTGACACAGATCTAGAGACCCTTTTTTGACGCAGCTGGCTGTGCCGCACAGCAAGGTGTTGCGGTGTCGGGAAAGGGTGTTGCGCCTCAAAGGGTTAAATGCCGCTGTATTTTATTCTGAAAAATTTGACTCCATAAAAGATATAGTTAATGCTTTGGACAGCGTCGATACTTCTTCTGTTTTCATTGCGAAAGAAATGCTCAGCAATATGTCCATCCGAAAAGTCTATCGATAATCGAAACATATATTTCCTTCTTAACATCAGCCATTACAAAATTAGAATCTCAAAATCTGCTGCTGAGTGGTGCAAGTTGTAAAAGTACAGGAATGCGTTGGTAGATAGATTCCAGAGTCATTAGGAGAAGAAATCAGTGAGAAATTGAATTTTATTGTTCCAGGATTTTTGGCAGTGAATAAAATAAGTAATTTTATTAATAGTGAGGAGTGTGAATTACCGGAAAAAGTAGAACCATCCAAAGCGAAATATTATAAGTACTGTCAAGTGACATCCCTTGATCTTGAAAGAACATTTTCAGCATTTGAAATGATTTCAGATGATAAAAGACAAAGTCTTGCTGTTGAAAATTTAGTAAAACACTTTATTGTAACAAACATTACTGATAGCAGTTTAAACTCATATTTCATATCACTAAGACTGTGAATAAAAGTTGATTCTGCTTTAACCCATAAACAGTCTTGGTTATTTATTTTTTTTTACTTCCTTGTACGTAGTATAAGGAAGTAATGTGATCCCGAAAAATTTTGGGGGCCAAATTTCGACATAAAAACCGATTTTGACTACCTCTAAATTTAATTTAAAATTTTTTTTCGATGCATCTCATCGTAGGCTAGCATGCACGATCATATTAACGCGTCTGCAACTCATTTTGACCAGTGGCGAGTCTACTGTGGCCAGTTTTTCCATGCCGTCTGTACGTACGTACGTACGTACGAAACTCGCATATCTCAAAAACTATGGGTCGTAGAATGTTGAGATTTGATATTTAGGATTGTTCTATGATCTAGTTGTGCACCTCCCCTTTTGGTGGCAATCGAATGGATAGTTTATGTACAGGACCGCCCAAAAGATTCGAAATACATTACGCTCTATGGGCCGAAATTCATTAAACTCGCCTAACTCAAAAGCTATTAGGCGTAGAATGTCGAAACTTCATATTTTGGATAGTTGTATCATCTAGTTGTGCACCTCCCTTTTGGTTCCATTCGACTGGATAGTTTATCTACAGGACTGCCCAAAACATTCGAAATACATTACACTCAATGGGCCGAAATTCATTAAACTCGCATATCTCAAAAACTGTTAGGCGTTGAATGTTGAAACTTTATATTTAGGATTGTTGTAACATCTAGTTGTGCATCTCCCCTTTCGGTTCCATTCGACTGAATAGTTTATTACAGGACCGCCCAAAAGATTCGAAATACATTACGCTCTATGGGCCGAAATTCATCAAAGCGTTTTTTAGAGGTATTGGGTTATTTCAAACGACTCAGAAGTGATATATGCTGTAAAGAGTTAGAAAATGAATTTCTCCATTAAAAAAAGTGTCTTTATCATTTATAGTTCTGCTACAGGAACACTCAAAAGATTTCCAATACATTACGGTCAATGGCAATTTTAGGGGCATTCATCCATTTCAAGCACAATACCGTCCTACCACATAAGTTAGGTAATGGTCCGACCACGGTCACGTGCCTCCCTCAAGAACTATGCCAAAAGTCGCCAGCTTGGCTTGTGTACGTGTGTGCATATTTAACTCTCAAATCTCAAAAACTATTATGAAATTTCATATAAGAATGTTGTAACATCTAGCTGTGCATCTCGATTTTTGGTTCCAATCTACTGGAGAGTTTATTTACAGGACCACCGAAAAGAATTTCAGTACCTTAATGTCTATGGACATCTTCATTATAATACAACTGTAGACAGTCATTGTTTGGTACATGCCCAAAATCTCGCCGTCTGTCCTCGACCTTGGCGAGTTTTGGCGAAATATCGCCAAATTTGGCGATAGTCAGTCATTTGGTCCATGCCCAAAGTGTCGCCATTTGTCATCGTTCTTGGCGAGTTTTGGCGAAATATCGCCAAATTTGGCGATAATCTGTCATTGTTTGGTTTATACTTAAAATCTCGCCAAATGTCGTCGACATTGACGAGTTTCGCCGAAATATCGCCAAATTTGGTGCCAAAAATTATTTCCTATTTTGTATAACTCTAAAACTTTAATAACATAACTCTAAAACTTTAACCCGTAGATTTTTTAACTTTGTATTTAGAACTATTGTAATATGTAACTGTTTTCAATATCTTTTTTGACAGCAATCGACTGAGAATTTATTTACATGGTGAGCCAAATGACTTTGAATACATTGAGGTGTATAGATGCATTCAATTCATTGAAAGTCTGTGGTCAATGACTACTTTGGCTATCCCCAAAATCTCGCTGACTATCTCAAGTTTGTCGGCTTTTGGTGAAATATCGCCAAATAAAGTGTCAGAAGGAAATCTTTCAAATTGAACTCAGCTTGGCGATATCGAAATATTTGGCTAGAAATCGCTAAACCTTACTATTATTGATATTTTATCTCTTTCAAACAAATAAATTTAGAGGAAGTGCGTCGAAAATATTTTTGATCTAATGGACGTGCAAGGAAGTCATGTGTTGGACACATCAGATTTTTTTCTGTCATGCATGATGTTTTCAAGTTTCAAACAGAGAAAAAAATGTGTCATAACTGCAAGGTAAGTGATAGAAAATATTTTTAGATTTTTAGTGCATATTTTTAGATTTTCAGTGCATATTTGGATGCATATTTTTTCATTTTTTGAGTGTATATAATCCGCGGTCTACTTATAACCATCATGCCGCCTCCCCTTGAGACTGTCCGACTTCAAGCCAACCAACGACTGCCGATCTTGCGGAATCATCTGAACAGTTATGAGAACTCATTCTCACTACAAACGGTCAAACTTGTAGGTTTTAACGGAACATTCACTAAACTGCAGATAGGGAATGCACGGGATCCTGCGAGATCCCGGACAAATATTTGCGGGACTAGTCCCGCGGGATAACGATCCTAATCCCGCGGGATTGATACAGAGAAATAAATTATTTTTTATTAAAATTTCACGCCGCTTTCCCAATCAATAGACCGAAAATTTTTGAATAATCATGTCTCTTATCTAACAATAAACGAATCAATAATTAAAAATTTTAATTTAAAGTTTTATTTTTTTTAAATTATCTTCTAATAATAGAGAGTTTCGGGATTCAAACATCAAATTTAACATTATGATCAGGATTTTTCGACAAACTTTCCCAGTCCCAAAGTGAACTGAAAATATTTCATACTAATTTTATCTTCTTCAGCGAACAGTCAAGAATTAATTATAAAAGTTTTCATTTAAGTTTTTAATTGTTTTTAATTCACACTTTTAATTATTTTACTAAAGTTAAATCTAGACTAGGAAATGATTCATTGGATTTGTTCGATTTTGTACGTTCTTTTTTCAGCAACTAAGAAAATGACGTAAGTATGTGAATGTATTTATAAATTGCAATTTTTAGTAAATTCCTGATTTTTAGCAACTAACATAACTAATACTAATATATTAAGACATAACTTAGTATATCATTCTGAAAATCATGATATAATTTTCATATTTCTGTAAGTTATTGTATAAATTATCTCATAAGATTAATTATTATTATTAAAGTTAGCTTCATAGTGCTTAAAATCTTACTTTTTTTTTACTTTTCTCTGTTGAAATGGAGCCCTGGCTAAATGAAATGTCAATCCCGCGGGATCAATAAATCTCAATCCCGAAATCCCGCAAGACGAAAAACAGTGCGGGATTGCATTCCCTAACTGCAGATAATGAAACGCACAATTTCAACCGTGTACTGTAAAACCTACGTTGTACCTACTTCTTACAAATTACTTGGGGGAAAGCTTACGTAATTGAGAAATGTTTTCCAATATCTAGAAAGAAATTTTTAAACATCGAGCCATTTTTCTTAAAACACCAATGTCATGAATGAAGAGCTACTTCTGCAGCCTTTTAAAAGTTAATTCAAAGCTGACACACAGCAGGTTTCTTCAGATCTTCAAATCCTCAGCTGTTTTTCGATGTCATTCAATCATTCCTTTTCTCTTTTTCTCTTCTAGGGTTTGGAGTGCGTCGTAGTAGTAAACATCACACGCATAGAGGCGTCGTGGTTGTTCTTCGTAACTCTATATTTATATAGAAGAGAAAAAAGGGGGTATCTGTTCATAACGGGACCTCCTTTGCAAGATGAATGAACTCGGCAAGTTCTGATGCTATCTTAAATTACAGCTTGCGACTACTTTCTCATCTCCGTAATCAGCATGAATGGAATTCCAGTGGAGCTCGGATCGACTCTCTCTTCATTCGATCTTCGCTAACTACTTGGTTCATTCAGCTTAGAAGCTTAGAAGTTTTTTTTTTTTTTTCATGCTTTCCAAGACTTTTCTTCAAATAACCTTTTTTATAACGGAACAAGAAAGGTAAATCATACCGTGATGAAACGCTTTCCAAAGCAATCTTTACGTTGATCCCTACGACACAAGACACGATGGAAAAAATTCCTTTTCTGTGCCCATCGTTGCTTCCCGGCAAGGTTTTTAACTCTTTGAGGCGCAACCCTTTCTCAATGCTGAAAAAAGGGTAGCCGTTGCCATCGCTCGACTTAACTACCAGCAACATGGCGGACGATCGAAACGTTCACCGCGTGCCACAGATCTAGAGACCCTTTTCTGACGCAGGTGGCTGTGCCGCCGCACGAGAGCGACGATCGAAACGTGCTGGCTGTGCTTTCCCAATGCTGAAAAAAGGGCAGTCGCATAGCCAGCTGTCGTCAAAAAAGGGTCTCTAGATCTGTGGCACGCGATGAACATTTCGATCGTCCGCCATCTTGCTGGTAGTTAAGTCGAGCGATGGCAACGGCTGCCCTTTTTTCAGCATTGGGCAATCTATCCAGCTGTTCTCGCATTCTTCCATTTATCAGCAGATGTCAGTGATGTTAAAAATAATCGTGTCAATTTTTTTACGGGAAATGACGTGCTAAAAAGTAAAGGATTCTCGTGGAGCTATGTCACCCGCAACTATTTTTAGAGAAATCAAATCTATTCTTCGTGATTGGCAACAGTCAAAACGTGAGAGTTTGGTGTTCCCAGAGCGGGAACACTGCGCGTTAAAGGGTTAAAAGACATAGAGAGGCCCACGACGAGAAATGATGATGGACACAAAAAAGAGAAATAGATGTTATCTCATGTTTGCCACCAAGAGATCAAATAAGTTTTGTTAAGTCAGCATCCTTTTCTCATGGGTGTAGGCATATGCAGCAAAGGCGAACTAAAGGGGAAAGGGGCGGAGTGCCCCTCAGAAAAAAAAGAAATTAATATAAAAGATTCTGCTTGATACTTCCATAAAATGAATGTATGTGTGAATATTCCAACTAGCCGACCTTACCCTCAAAATTGCATGTATCCGTCACTGATCTGCCAGAACTACAGAATGTAATCGAAAAGCTTGCACCTAAAAGGGTTAACAAATTTTATAAGCAAAGTTTTTAATCATATAAATGATAGTCAACAGCATTTTAAAGAAATTTAAGTAAATGATCGTTTTATTAGAGTGTATTTTTAATGTAAATCAGTGAATTTTTTAATAAAATGTTATTCGTTTGATTAAATTTACATGTAATAAGATTTCGGAACTTCTAAGAGTATCTTAAATATTCAAATACTGTAACTTTTAAAACTATGACCAAAACATGGAAAATCGTCAAATGAGACAAAAATCGATAATGACGTTATGTAACAGCATTTTTTTAATCACCCAGTTCTTGTAATCATTCGTATTTAAGTTAGCCAAGTGATGCAAAACTTGATTTTTACCATTTACAGCTCGGTTTGATGATAAAGAAGAAAATGTAGGGAAAAAAGATTTTATCGATAATTAAACTTTGGGTTTATTAGTGGACATTCATAAATGATGCCATACATTTTTTCAACATTTTTAAACACGTTCCCCCTCTCCCCCTCCTCTCTCGTCACATCTCACGCTATTTTTACATAAACATATGCACTTGAAATTCAGAAACAAAGCACTACGTGCTATAGATCAAACTTCATATTTTATTCTTAAACTAGCTGAAGTGCCCCTTCTTCGCACGGGAATTAGGCATATTTTCATTAAAAACACAAATACAAAGAATGTTACACCGATAATTAAAAAAGTGGCGAGTTAAAGTAAGAAGTTGATACGCTGCAGCTCCATGTAGTGGGGAGTTAAAGCAATGATATGCTACAGCGCCATTAAGTGACGAATGGCAAAATGGATAACGCGAAAAATTTTCTGTGTTCAAATATCTGTGTATACCAAATTTCATTGCGATCAATTGATCACTCAAGAAGATGATGCGCTGGAATGCCATCTAGCGGCGAGTTAAAGTAATAATGCGCTGAAGTGCCATCTGGTGGTGAATTACAACCAAATCAATAGTAAGAAAATATTCTCCGTGCTCAAACGCATACCAATTTTTATGGCAATCGATCGAACGGTATAGACGTTTATAGGCTTCAGCGGCATCTAGTGGCAAGTTATAGCAAAATGGATAGTGTAAAAATATTCTCCGTGTTCAAATATCTACGTGTACCAATTTTCATCGCGATCTGTTGAACGGTATAGAATTTGACATTTTGCAGCGCCACCTAGTGGTGAAATAAATTAATTGGCATAGCATAAAAACCTTCTCCATGAAAAAAGACTTCGATGTACCATATTTCATGTTGATCTGTCGAACGGTGTTCTAGTTTTTCAGCGTCATACACGCATACATACCAACATTCATTTATGCATATACACTATATGGTTTAATTACATTAGTGAGTATAATTTTTGTGAAGAATAATTGCTGCTACTATATTCACAGAACAAACCCAGAATGCTTTTTTTTTTTTTTTTTTTTTTTTCTAAAAGAAAACCTTATAAATGAAAAAGTCACATGAAGATTGTTTTAATTCCATTAAAAAATACTCTCAAATTCTGGTAATTTCAAAATAACTTAGGAGTTAAATACGCTATTTTCAAATGTTTTTACTTATACCAAAAATGTTTGATGTCACAAGACTCATTACCCTCTCCCTCCGCATTGTCACAATCTTTCGCAATTTCACGCCCCCCCCCAGCTCTAAGCGTGACATCATTAGTGGTCTGCCCTTGTACTACACATACTGAAGGTGATACCACAATTAAGTCTTTTCGAGAAAAAGACCCGACGAAACCCAGACAAAATAGTCTTACATATACCCAGGGGTCTAAATTTCGAGACAAACGACGTCTCAAGTATAGGGTGAGATATCAGCTAGGCCACATCACGTGATAACTGGAATTGAATTTTATGGATGTTTGGCGAGACATAGTATGCATTTTATTTTTTTGACAGTATCTATTAGAAAGATTTAGTTCCAGAGGTTAATTCCGCTTCGGGGCGGACCGACACGGTAAGCAATGTAAGCATCGCATTCGGGCGCTTATTGGAACTGAAAACTTGAAAAATGCACATAAGGGGCCCCCTTTTTTACTTTTGCATGGGGGGCGCCACATACCCTAGAGCCACCCCTGATTCCGCTGGTATAGTAAGTAATAATTTGATCAAAATTTTCGTAACAAAACAAAAAAAGCATTTCTGTCTGATGATCTGCACGCTGTTTAATATAATACAAATTTGATTTTTTTTGTTAACGATTGGATCCTAACGCTACGCGTGGGTTATCTGCTTAGGATGGGGGTTGCCTTGTTCCGAAAACTTCTAAGGGGTTCTAACGCGTATTCACGTTACATCTGGAGAAAACCGACAGAAACTCCAGACCATTTGATCGATAGCCGCTCGATGGGGCCCGAGACCGTCACACTTCAGCCGTCTACCATTGATTAATAACAAGTTGCATGCCGATCAGAATTTTCAGTATCAATTTGCAACGCCAGGATCACAAACCAAAATTTGTTTGCAACCTTAATGTAAATCTGATTAGACTATTTTGCAAACTATAAAATAATCAATCTGCAGCGCCCGCCGCTGTCGAAACAAACGGTTTCTGCTACCGGAGTTGAATCTAATGCAGCGGTTCCTAACCGGTGAGGCGCGAGAAAAATAAGAGCAAGTGATATATGCACGTTCAAAAAATATCATCTTTATGCTTATTTTTATTACAAAACATACCTATTTGCGCTTAGAATGTTTATTCAAATTTTGCCGATCACGCTATTTTGTAGAAAAGGCGACAAAAATGTTCATTGTTGAAGAATAAAAAAGTGTAGGTATGCTGAGGAATGTAAAGGGGACGCCATTGTAAGTTGCTGGAAATGGAAGACGGCCGAAGTGTGAAGGTTCCGGGTTCGGGTCCCATCGCGCGGCTGTCGATCTAACGGTCTGGAGTTTTGGTAGGTTTTCTCCAGATGTAACGTGAATACGCGTTAGAACCCCTTAGAAAGTCCCCCTACCAAGGCACCCCCCCCCTTGGCAGATCGCCCTAGTGTAGCGTCGCAATAATTACACACAACCATAATTACACACAACCATTATGTAAGTTGCCAATTGTTTGGGGGTCACAATGTTAAAAGGTTGGAAACCGTTGACCTCATGGATAAAATGCAGCAAAATAACTAAATTCCCTTATTTATTCATTCATGTTCGCTTTGTTCGTCAAACTGTGTGACAATTGTACAGAAAATTACTGTTTTACTTGCTTTATTTGAAACCAGAATTAAGGTCCAGGTGAGCGACTACATGATTGTATTCGTAAACTCTTGTATTTCTTCCACACGTTCATTTATAGTTATTAAAAAGACTATTAGAATTTTGTATTCTAGAACACTTATTTAAGTGAATAAGAGCACACATGTGGTGTTTCGTACTGTAGTATAATTTTCACCTTCAAAAATTAAGTATTCGCATGTTTATTCTTATTCAATGAAAACAAAATCTCGATCTTGTAATGGCAAAATCTTTATACTTTTTCTTAAAATTAGCAACGTCGTAAAGAGTGATATGAAAAGTAATCTAACAAATCTAAACAAACTTAATATTTGCGTTTATAAAATTATATTGGTAAATCATAAAATTAAAAATTTAGTATGAACACACCAATTTTAATCCGTGTATTAACTAAATTCTGTATTATTTAAAACCAATAAAGAATTGCTAGAGTGCAGTTTTATACTCATGACATCAAAATGACGTCATTCTCAGATGCGATAAGCAAATTAAATTATTCAAAGCAAACGAAAAAGAAATTCACATTATTTTAACCTTCTAAACTTTCGGATATCGCGGAAGCTTATTATTTAGATCGTGGGGCAGTTTTCATCTCAAAGCCTCATAACCGAATTGCTTTTGTAATGCAGTTTTAAACTCGTGACATCAAAATGACGTAGATCTTACTTAGGATAGCTAACTTTCATATGTAGATGATTCGTCGCATGACTCGCTATCTTGCAAATTGGGATTTCGGGAGAGCTTTAAGGAGGTGAAAGTTACGAAAAATCGCTTGAAAATTTGGGTGGATTCTGAGAGTTTAAAAGTTGAACAAAATTCGCTTAGTATTTTTTTATGTATTTGAGTAAAATTTCAAGCCGAATGGTTAAAAACGGTGTGGATCTGTTTGCAATATAGAGAAACAGGCAGATTTTTGTTTTTGTAGGGATTATTCTAATTCCTTTATAAGGACTGTTTGTCCAGTACAACTTGTTATTCGTGTTGGGCTAAGTATACAGGGTTGTCCTAATTAAACTTCCCCAACTCAGAGGCCTGTGCAGGATGTTGCATGGGTCATAATGTGATGAAATTTTGAAAACAGACACTTCAGATCACGCGCTCGTGATTTATTAAAAAAAATTATCAGTACAAGAAGTTGCCGATAGGTTGCGCTGCAACACTAGTAATTTGCATATTGCAACAACGTGATTTGCAGAAGTAAAGCTTCTACACAACGTATCCAAAAGACAAGCCCTACTAAAGTGGAAGACAGGCGCTGCACATGCAGTTGTTTCCAGCTCGATGATGCACAATGGCGACTTTGAAAGACAAAGAAGCTCTGTTACTGAAACTTTTCTGCGAGAATGACGAGAACTCCTGTGCTGCGATAAGAGCATTCCGTCGGCTCAAGAATTTACGCCGAGGAACAATGACACCTCCCGCTTTTCAAGACATGATGAAGAAGTTCGAAAGAACCGGACAGCTGGGAATTTTACCAGGTACAGCAGGACATGTTGTGGATTCTGCACGCGTACAAGACGTTGCTTTGGCGGTCGTGGACGCCACTAGCCAATCGCCACATGGTGTCGTCAGTGTGCCAACTGTTTCTCGTGCTGTTGATATTCCCTATTCCACCACGGCACACATATAGAACATCTGTAGAACGTCTTGTTGATCTGAAGCGCCACTATCGGCAACTTCTTGTACTAATAATTTTTTTTTTAAATAAATCACGAGCGCGTGATCTGAAGTGTCTGTTTTCAAAATTTCATCACATTATGACCCATACAACATCCTGCACAGGCCTCTGAGTTGGGGAAGTTTAATTTGGACAACCCTGTATATCAAACTATCCCCGGTTGACGGTACTGTGCTTTCGAATATAAATTCTCATACAACTGGACTCTTTTAAAATATAAATGGAAGTTTTCTCGCAACAATAATTTAACCAATCATTAACCCTTTAAGGCGCAGTGATCCCGCTCTGGGATCACCAAACTCTGACGTTTTGACTGTTGCCTGTCACGAAGAATGGATTTGATTTCTATAAAAATAGTTGCGGGTGACATAGCTCCACGAGAATCCTTCACTTTTTAGCACGTTCATTTCCCGTAAAAAAATTAGCCACGATTATTTTTAACAGAACTGGCATCTGCTGAAAAATGGAAGAACGCGAGAACAGCTGAAAAGATTGCCCAATGCTGAAAAAAGGGCAGCCGTTGCCATCGCTCGACTTAACTACCAGCAAGATGGCGGACGATCGACAGCTGGCTGTGCCGGCACAGCCAGCTGTCGTCAAAAAAGGTCTCTAGATCTGTGGCACGCGATGAACGTTTCGATCGTCCGCCATCTTGCTGGTAGTTAAGTCGAGCGATGGCAACGGCTGCCCTTTTTTCAGCATTGGGAAAGGGTTGCGCCTCAAAGGGTTAAAAAAAAAAAGCATTGTACCAGGAATGGCAGTTTAGTTGAATGCATAGATCAGAAGAATTTGAATTAAAAAGTACTTTAGAACCAAAGAACTTCATGTAGAATTCATATTTCTTGTAAAGCTTTGTATTTTATTTTTTTATCTTTTTTTTATTTTTCTAATGGGCAGGCACTGGCCACAAGCCTTTGCCATCAACGGCCCTAGTTACTGTCCATTTTATTATGGGAGCACCCAGTGGGCGGACAGCACTACCCCCTATGAAGGGACGGACAAGTTAACATCCATGCCCAAGCTGGGATTCGAACCCGTGCCCACGGCGTGATAGAATGGTTCTCTAGCCACTACACCACCTGGGCGGCGCTTTGTATTTTATATCATACTAAAATTATATTCTAAACTTGTTCGTCAATGTCATATTTATGTTTCATTAAAGTTCAAAGTTTGGAAAGTAAATACAGGAAAAAGAAGTATAAATACGAAAAAAAAATTAAAAAATTAAAGACTAATTCATAGCCCCTTTTTTAAAGTTCCTTAAAAACGCATAACAAATGCTTTCACGATTTTTTTAGAACATTTCTTTAAAAAAATAGTTGTAAATAAAAAGTTCTGCTAACAATTTTCATTTATCTTAAATAATTGTTAATCTAAAAATAATGTAAAAAATATTTCCTAAAATTTCTCAATAATTATTTGGGATCAGCATGCTAAGTGATGTTTCATAGAAAGAAAAAACTGATTCTGTTAAGAACAATTAAAAAGTGCATTTTAATCTTTCTGTGCAAAACTCTTTCTTCGTAAAAAGAAATCTGAAATAATTATTTGTACTTTTATGTTCTGTTTTACAGGTATTACTAAAAAGGAAAGAGGGGGAACAAGAAAAGAAAAGGTTGTTGGCAAAAGAGAGATGATTGAGAAATTAAAAAAAAATACACAATAACATTTTTATAAAAGCGAAATCAATTTTCTTTAAAAAAAAATCGACTATTTAATGACATCGGAAACTTCAAAAGAGAATGGGCCGTATTGAAATATATATTTGACCGCTTAAAGCAAACTGTTGTTGTTCTTTTTCTGCAAAATAAAAATAATCGACAATTAAGAACTCGATTTGCGAATTTCACGTGTTCGGGAAATAAGTCGGTGAAGTAATTACTACAATTAAATTCCTAATATGTTACGTTTGCAACTTTAGTTAAAAGATTTCTCCCTTTTTAAGCATATCCATACATAAATGTGACCATGTGCCTTAAAAAAAATTAAGATGGGGAGGGGGGGGAGGGACTAGAAATACTCATTTATTGAATGTAAATTTCGAAATAGACATTCAATTGAAAGGCTCTTCAACATAATGTTAAACTACACTTTTTCAAAAATGGGATTATTGCATTTATTTAAACAATATCATGAAACCTAACTGGGAAAGAGGTTATACAAATCAATCAGTAGATGCTGCTGCAAATCCACGAAAACTAATTGTTTCTTTTTGCTATTTTCCGTTCGATATACGGCAACATTCTGACAAGCCGCAGAAAAAATGACGGCTGATTTGTTGAAATCTATTTTAGAGATGGTAGATAAAAGAATTCCACTGAAAGTGGTCATTACACAGAAGAATTGGATGATAGTGACACATATCCTGACTTCAACTGTCAAATGAAGATTCTGGATCGAGTGATAACCAGATAAGATGCTGTGGCGTTTTGGACTCGCCACAAGTGCTAAACAGGAAACACAAACAAAATTGAAGAGACTCGAGACAGGAGTTGAGGTTTTTGTTTAACGTTGATTATTTAAATACACATTTACAAACATTGACTGCATTCTGCAGACTTAAATACAAGCATCAACTTCCGCTCTGGAATTCGGGAACCCTCGTCCCTCTGAGAGCCGATCTCTGTTCGACCTCTTCGAACAGCCTCCAAAACGACTCTGATCCAAAGCGGTATTACAAGAAGCGTCTTCACTCCAATGGAGAAAAGATCGCGGCGATAGCTATCGCCATCTATCGAGGTGGAACCAAACTAATTACGCGGGGTTACCTTCTCGCGCATGCGCACTAGTCGAAGAACCTTGTTTGGAAGCGATGGCATCACATGGAAGCACATGCTAGTCGCGTAGTCTTCGGTTGATTAATTTCCCGGGATTTCTGTGAATTCTCTGTCAAGGATTTCTTGATCAGATTTTATTGCTCCAATTATAACCTTCGTTATATTGAATTGCTTTGAATTCGTTATATTGAATTATTCAAATATTGAGAATAATGCCGTTTACTTGCGCATTCCCAACGTGTTGCAATAATTGGAAAAGCCAAGGGAAAAGATTCCACAGATTTCCCAAAGACGAAGAAAGGTAAGTTAATTTTATTAATTTAATTTTCAACATTATTACTTTTTGTTTATTTATAGTCCTTGTTTAACATGCCTTTGTAACCTTTATTTCGGAATCTATACTGCTTCTATTCATCACATGTGACATTTACTACTTTTCACGTTGATGTGTAGAAAAAAACAACTTTTATGATACTCTGTTGAACATTACTCGCTGAATTTGAGACATGCTAGAAATTAAAATGATTTATCTACTGCTAATTTTTTATATAATATTGAAATTTAAAAAAAAAAATCTAATTATGCCCAGTTGATCATTTTGCTGTACTTAACATACAAAAATATCATTTAATTTTCACTAATTATATCCTCATCATTGAGTTTTATTCTGTTGCACTTTACTGTGTGTTTTAAATTCAAAAATCATTTAAAATTTAATTATGATCTATCAATTGACTTTTATTCATGAGTGGTATGTGTCATTTTCAACAATTTCATAATTGTATGATTCCACAATATTTTGAAATTTATGTCATGTTCAGATTAAATTTGGCTCACCAAAAGTACACTTAAAATTTAGCTTGGTGAACAGTTTGTCTTTATATCTATATAAGACAAACTCTCATGTACATGTAATTCCATTACAAAAAACATTCACCTAACTCAATATTTTGTTTAGTTATGATCAATTATTGTGTGGCATAAATGCTCTCAATACTGTGGAATTATCCTGTCATCAACGTCCATCCCCAGTAGCAGAATTTTCTATATCAATCTGCAGCACAAGGATCAGAAGCGAAAATTTATCTATGGCCTTAACGAGCCCTGAATAACCTACAATCATGAAAAATTGTATTGCATTATGAGAATATATTTGGATTTAACAAATACAGGGAAATCTTGATGAGTGCAAAATATTTCAAGGCTTCATTAACCACACTAATCATTGGATTTCTGATTCTGCAGACAGATCTACATGCAAAAAAAAATTCTCTAATTTAAGATTGAGTTGATACAATATAGTACTTACAAAGAGAAATAGACTCATATACAGAGCAGTGCAAAAACAAACACAGGTAATGTTTTAAAATAATTTTAATCAACTTAAAATCATTCTTCTTGAAAAGAAGGTAAGGAGGTTAAGTTATTTAAAATTTTGCTTGCTGCTTTTGATGTTATATAAAATTTAAAATTAATATTTGCTGAAACATGTTTGAAGTGATGAAAATAGGACATTCCATATTTCTCAACAGCTGTTGATTTTAAAAAATTTCTCGTATGTTTATAGCAACTTTTAGGGTGAAGCATTATAAAAACTCGCATATCATAAGTACCAACGTCTTCATATTCAGCATCATCACCTCGTGGTCCCTCGCGTCTGACTGAAACAAACATTTTTTTAACCTGCTAGATTGATCTGCAAGCTGTAAATCAATCTGCAGCGCTCGCTGCCCTGCTGAACGGTAACATATTGCAGAGTTGCCAACGCTCCTGATTTAGGCTGGAGACTCCTGATTTTTCATTGATTCCCTGCCAACCTGATTTAGGATACATTTCACCTGATTTTTGATTATTTGCTCATTTTCTCCTGATTTTTATCATTCATCACATGAATAATGCGATTTTTTGAATTTGAAATCTTTTGTCGTGGGAAGGAACCCTTCTCAGCATTTTCCCCTTTCCTGCAATCAAACTAGTTCCAGCACCACCCATGTGTGACAAATCAATTCACTGACAAATGTATAATAGTGAAAAAAGTGCAGCTTCATATTCCTAAAGCATTGAAATTATCTTTTTCCATCACTCTTAAAAATGATTGTTTTTCGTTTGACATTGTTTCGTTAAATCCTCCAATGCCCCCAGAGTAAAAATTGACCCCAATTTTTAACTTTCCAACTTAACATTTTTCATGACCCATAATTATTATTTTCTGTTTGTGGTCCAAGAAATCTATATCTGGCAACAAACGTCCCTCCAAACAGGCTTTTTTCTCTCGCCAAAATGTAGTTTCAGCTGATACAACCGTGATCTTTTAAAATTTAGTTTTTTAATCAAAAACAAGTCTCCCGATTTTTAGAATAAAATCTCCTGATTTTTCACCTTGCCAGGTTGGCAACTCTGATATTGTTTTTACCTCTAAATATGTCGGTGCGTAATATTATTTTTATTGTGTGAAATTAACAGTATACTCTAAAGTATTTCTTCTAAAAATTTCACTCTGAAGTTCATTAGTTGCATTTACTGCACAATCATGCAGTTTCAAACAAAATAAATCCCTATTTACATTAAGTAGATAGTTATTTAAAAACTGCATCTCCAAGGTGTTCCATAGGTTTTACAAAATAAAAAGTTTAAATATTTATGTTCCAAGGAATATGTATCTCTGTATCTCTCGTTAACATTCTGTCTGATCCAACCCTTGGGTTCTGTGTGTGGAATGCCTTTTTTATAAATAAGCCTCATTAGAGGTCAAATGCCTCACACAACAAGCGAGCCCAGTGCCCTTGGCCCCTAGTAGTAATAGAAAATTCACAAGGGTTGTTTTATTTTCAAATTATGCATATGCGATGCTGGACTCAAAATGTTAGTAGGAGTTCTGCCCTTGGAAGGGATGCTATGCTGATAAGGTTTAAACTGCTTTTTACTCCTTATTTGTTCCACTGTACATTTTTCTGTCTTCAGAGTCATTTAAAAATTATTTTGCATTAACTGAGTAATAATTTTTTCATTAATTCTAATCATGTCATATTACTTTTACTTATTTGAATTTTAAATTTTGTTAATTGCAGATGCAAACAATGGATGAGGATTGTAAATAATCCTAAGCATTTGGGGAAAACAACTGCACAGCTGCATCAGTGCCGTATCTGTGAGGATCATTTCAGCTCATGGTGCTATTTGAATCCCATAGATAAGAAGTCTTTGGTGCACAATGCACTCCCAAATTGTCTGGAGAGACCCACAGCGACAACCGCTGCTGCTCCTGAGCCAACTGCTGTTGTACCTGAAGTTGAAATTCCAGCAGAAGAGATGGCTGTAGAAGTGAATGCTGCAGAAGAGATGGCTGCAAAAACAACAGCTCCACAGCAGTCAACTCCTTTGGCTGTTCCTATTCCAAACACCCCATCATTCAGCGGAGTCAGCACTGGTGGGAAGAAAAAATATACCCCAACCAAAGTTGAACTGGCCAGGAGATTGAAACGAAAAAGTGACTCACTCCGCCGTCTAAAAGAAAAGAGCAAAATTATGATGAGGAGGGTAAAGCGACCCAACAGTTCTGTCATCAGAAGTGAGCTGCAGAAAGCAAACATCAACGAGAGACTGGCAAATTTTATAATTCACCAAGTACAATTAAATAAGAAAGCAGCTCAAGGCAGACGATTTACTTTTGAGGAGAAGATTTTTGCATATAATTTGCTATGCAAAAGTCGATCTGCCTACAGAGTTTTAAAAACTCTTATTGAGCTGCCTTCAGAGGCAACTCTAAGGCGATTTGTTGCAGCGAAGCTAACAAATCCGGGGATTAACTTCTCTGTTTTTGAGGCTCTAAAGAAAATGATGAAGGACAAGCCTACCCCCAAAAGAGTATATGCCTTGGTGTTTGATGAAATTAATCTTAAGCCCAACCTTGATTATCATCCTATTGCGGAATTTCAGAAGCAAGCTGTTCGTTTCGGCACTATGTTCCTCCCAGCATTTAAAATTTGTTAATATATCTTATTCTGATGACAGCTCCTCAATAATTTGGCAGCCTCCTCAACAAATTAAGTGAAATTAAAAGTCCATCTTCTGCAGTGAATTTCGGAAGCAAGCTTTTAGTTTCTCAACTCTGTTCCTCCCAGCATTTAAAGTTTGTTAATATATCTTATTCTTATGAAAGCTCCTGAGTAATGCATCTTCCTCCTCAGCAAATTATGTGAAATTTAAAGTCCTTCATTAATATCTTCTGCTGTGAATTTCAGAAGCAAGCTGCTCGTTTCAGCAGTAAGTTCCTCCAAGCATTTAAAATTTGTTAATATATATTATTCTGAGTAAAGCTCCTCAATAATTTGGCAGCCTCCTCAACAAATTAAGTGAAATTAAAAGTCCATCTTCTGCTGTGAATTTCGGAAGCAAGCTTTTCGTTTCTCAACTCTGTTCCTCCAAACATTTAAAATTTCTTAATATATCTTATTCTGATGAAAGCTCCTGAGTAATGCATCTTCCTCCTGAACAAATTATGTGAAATTAAAAGTCCTTCATTAATATCTTCTGCTGTGAATTTCAGAAGCAAGTTGTTTGTTTCGGCACTGTGTTCCACCCAGCATTTAGAATTTGTTAATATATCTTATTTTGATGGCAGCTGCTCAATAATTTGCTGGCTTCTTCAACAAAATAAATGAAATTTAAAGTCCTTTATAGGTATCGCCTGCCGTCAATTCCTAAAGCAAGTTCTTCATTTATGCTCTGTGTTTTTCACACAGACTTTGTCATATCCGTATTTTTTGTATAAGTCCTCAAGATTTGTATTGTCGTGTTTACCCCTTTCGGCAATATCTCATGGAAATTTCTGATCGTGGCTGTTTCACATAGCTCTTATCCGTTGTACATGTGTCTTGTTTTGAAGACTTTTCTCATTGTATGGTAAGTATAGTCTCTTTTTAATTTTAATCGTATCATATGGTAAGTATAGTCGTCGTAGCCTTGCATCGTATGGTAAGTATAGTCTCTTTTTAATATATAATTAAATAATTTTAATTAAGTTTTCTATTCTGAAGCATATTGTGGCAGCATACTTTATTGTTGTACTTTAGGAAAGTTCTACATGTAAAAGGTCAAACATAACCATATTCGCACATACGGAGGAGACTGGAGTGGCTAAAGCATCCCTAAAGTCGGAGCATTAGATGTGAAAAGCGTTAAAAATTGGTTTCAATCATCATCGGTTAAAAAATCAAAGTTTGTCGCTAATGATTTAAATTTTTTTTTTTTTTTTTTTTTAAAGTTGTATTCAAACTTTTTTCTAAAATAATCAAAAGAAAGATGTTGGTGTTTAACTAAGTAGTGTATGAAGTGCAGCTCAACTTGGTTGCAATATCACTGAATATATCACATAATTATTAATGACATATTGGTGCATACAGCACTTAACTGGGAGACGGAAGGAGCCTGGTTCAAAATCAAGTTGCATACAGCGGTCTAACCATGCATTCAGAGTTTTCAATGGTTTTCTCCCAAAACTTGCTTAGACCCTCTTTAAAATATCCCCATGGAGGCCACTCCACTCCTCGGCCTAGAGTACACGAATAGCTAAAAGTAAACACAGAGAAAAAAAAATTAAGAATAGTGTATTGAAATTAAATAAGCAATAAGCTTTGTAATTACTCGCATGGCCTTTAAAAAAGATATGCATGTTTCAAAAGCAACAAATGAGTGGTTTCTTCATCAGTATCTAATAACCATAGAAACCGATCATAGTCCCACCCTTAGCTACGAGCCTGCAGTGCACATTGAATTAAGATTCTGTTACACATATATTTTACAAACCTAAAAAAAAGCATCTTTTTCCACCTATGAAGGATGAGTTTCTTCAACTTTTTGTCTGATTTCAGCCTTTGTTGGACATCAATTATGGAAATGTTACAAAGGTTCTCAAAAAATAACACGAAATGAATAACTGTAAAATTTCCCACATTTTAAAAGTTGCAAAATGAGTGGCATAAAAAGGCATTTATATCATATATAAATATTCTCTCACATCTGAAAGGGCAATACTGCAACTGAATCATGCACAGTCAATAAAAAATTTTTTGTCTAATTCTAAATTTTCCAATACCCTTGATGGCGTCTTCAAACTTTGCAAACTAAACATATAATATAAATCATTGTCAGGATTTAATTGTCATATACAAATAGAATCACCTTTGAAAATATTTTGCTTGTTTGTGTCAGTCGATTTGCTTTTTTGGCAATCTAACCCCAGTCCCGTGTTCTAATTTACTAAGGGGAGAAAAAAGGATATCTTGAAATTTAAAGTGTATATTTAAATTAATCTAATTTTGATATGATAACATCTTTTATATTGAGGTACTATTTCAACACCATCCTCATTATTTTTTCCCAAAATTGTGTGATTTAGCAATAAAGTACATACAATTTCTTGTTCTCCAACCATGTGTTGTTTGCCTTGAACAACTTAAAATAATAATCTATGTATTAGTACATGTATAATTACAGTACTATAGTAATTAGTTTTTTACAGGATTGTGTTTGTGTCATGTCCCCAACAATTTCTATTAATGGTAACTAAGGAGTTTTTTTTTTTTTTAAGTAGTGTTCACCTTCACCATTATTTCATTTAGTTTTGATTAGTCGCTAACATGATTACAGAATATGCCCAATACTCTGAAATCCCCCATTATATAAATAAGATTTGCATTGTATATTTATAGATATTCTGAGATACTGTGTATGAACTTCCAAATGCATCTGTGTAATTTTTTATAAGGAAATTCTGTATTTGGTCAATAATAATAAAAACATGTTTCTGTTATAAAAAGCTCTTTTCATAACAGAGTCTGTTGGTAAAGTTTTGTATGCTCTTAATTTCAATCAATGATTTATTATATGTGTGTATTAGATATTGGCTGTATGTAAAAATGTCAGTAAATAAAGATTTGTCTGTCTTTTTAAATCTGCAGTTTTGTATTTATTACTTTTTCACATTTAATTGTTGGTAAATAATATTTAAGATCCTAAAGTATGCTTCACCAAGAATACTAATATAAGATTTTGTAGTAGAGTTCATCAGCTGTAATTGTCTCCATTTTGTTAATGTTAAGGGCAGGAAAGAGATAAAGCATTATTAATAGCTTTTCAATACATAACATCACACATTCAAATGCACTATAAATAAAAAATGTGTTAAATTGTATTCCATTTATTAGATTTCTTGTAAGTTATTTAAACAATTTTTTAAAATGTAATTATTTAAAGAAATACTTTTATTTTGAACTGAAGTATAATTGCTGTTTAAATATCGCTACTTAAAAATTAACACAAAAATTAACTTGGAAAAAAAAATTTATGTCTTCACTGGTGAATGCTGGAAAAGCAAGTGCAATGTGAGTATTTAATTATTTAAAGAAATACTTTTTATTTTGAACTGAAGAGTATAATTGCTGTTTAAATATCGCTATTTAAAAATTAGCACAAAAATTAACTTGGATAAAAAATATGCCTTCACTGGTGAATGCTGGAAAAGCAAGTGCCCGGCTGTTTTTTTTTTTTTTTTTTTGGGGGGGGGGAAGGGATTGTTGATCATTTTAGTAAGATTGCATTTTATTATTATTCGTATGAAATGCGGTGTCATATTATCTTTATTTATTTAAGTAATACGCTCAGTAATAATACTGCGAAAGTCTTGAGTATAAAAAGGAAGTATCCGGAAAGAGAGCTGGCGTTTCAATAGCTCACTCACTCAAGGTAGCAAGCAGACGACCAGAAACCAAAACCGGTTTATTTACCGAAATAGTTCTGTACCACCTCGCTGCGAAGCGAAGTGGCGCTAGTAGCGATGATTTCGGCGGCCGGAATTTTACACTGAGTGAGCATGCTTACCGTATATGTGCTTTGCTCTGATCTCTCTGCCAGCGCCCAGCCTAGGGTTTCCACATTCGTGTGGGGTCGGTCGGCAAAAATCAAAAGGACTCGCCTCCGATCTTCCTCCAAGCCCCCTGTGCGTTCGCACTCGTCGTGTGGGGTCGGTCGGCAAAATCAAAGGACCCCCTTTGCTCTTGGAATGTGCACTGGTCAAGTGTGCTTTCCGCATCGTGGGAAACACATCGAGTCCTTGGTACATTTCTGGGGGGAGTAGTAACTTGTCCAATGCATTGTTTTAAAAATTTAGGCTTATGCGTTTTAATGACATGTATTATTTGCTACATTTTACAACATCCAAGATGATGGTAAACCTCAAAATATCATTTCCTTCATACTGCTGTCTCCTTCATTTTGTTAGAAATTAATGAAATTTAATCCACAGATAAATAGATCAATGAATATTCTGGTACAACTTCAAGTAGACAGTGTTTAGAATTTTAGGCTTTTCTAAAACGTTTAAACCGCTTGCTTCCCTGTAAAATTTTGTGCTTGATGAGATGTTGTTAGTATCCCTTTAATTTTATGAAGATATCGAGAGGGTTTTTTTTTTTTTTTTTTAAAGAAAAATTTTCTTATTTTTCACAAGTACTATCTAAGTAAACAAAATTAAAGTTTTGTCTGTGCATTACTTGGAATTAAAATGCTTTGTGAAGTCTTTCCGTTTCAAGCACCTGGAACTTCAAAACGATCTAAAAAAAAAAAAAAACAAGAAAGAAAAGAACTACGTCGTTCTGTCATTCTCTCACTGACTTTTTTTTATGGCTGAAAAATTCCGCAAAAATGGATGCAGCAAATGAAATGAAATTTGGTGACATGGCAGGCGATCACTCAACTTATCTATAGGCAGAGATGGATTAATGCAATTTTATGGATGGAGGGCGGCTACTTGAAATTTATGTCCATTTTATGGAAGTAAAATAGGATCTCTTATATTTTCCATGTAATTCCTTTTTTCGCGAGAAAAGGAGCAATCTCCCCCTCGCCCCATCCCCGTTCCATCGTTAGTGACTATAAGCCCCGATTTTTTTTCAAAACGTTGTTGAAATTTTGAGATTTTAGGAAAATTTATCCAAAAAGTGTATTTTTTTTTTTTTTCGTGCATCACATAAAAAGGACTAAAGCGAATTAAATGTAAATTTAAACTTACGACAGGTGGACACCCGATATAAACTACAACTTCTAATTTTTTAAAAATTAGAAGTCTATAGTTTAGACTTCTTTTTATTGGATTCTGAACTTCAGCAAAAAAATTATCCAAAATGTCTAAATTTTTGTTTACTCATCCAGAGATGGGAATGTTCTGGGGGAAAAGTACAGAAATTTTGTTTTGAAAACATTTTTTTTTTTCAGTTTTTTTTTTTTGGGGGGGGATGAAATTCGGTATTATGATAGATATACAATTGCCTAACTTTTGGTAATTTTTTTTCACTCTCTCTACTGAATGCTGGAAAAAAAACACCTTGTAAAAGTCAGAATGATGGTGTGGGAACACTTTGGGATGACTTGTCAAGTCACAAAGGAGCAAAGCAATCATTTTAACTTTTTTTTTTTAATCGCCGCCCGGGTTGTGTAGTGGTTAGATAGTCATTCTACCACACCACGGATCCGGGATCGATTCCCTCTACGAGTTTGGATGTAATTTCACCCGTGCCTCCATAGAAGCAACGCTGGTCCACCTTTTAGATGCCTCCATAATAAAGAGACCAGAAATTCCAGTCTTGTTAGAGGCCAATGACTATACGGCAAGTGTCCGCCTTTAGAAAAAAAAAACCTTATTTTTTATCATACAGACACCCATTTCAGAACCTCAAACAAGTCTAAACAGAAAAAAAAAAGAAAAATAAGTGTTTTCGTCAGCCCCTGTCTCAACGGCTGTTACTGCATCTTAAACTTTTTCACTCATCCACCAACTGTTTTTGACGTGCACGTCTTTCTGAACTTGAATGTCAAACAAGCGATTACCGTCTACCAAAACAGAAAAGAGAGAAAAAAAAAAATTAAATACTGGAACATCGACCCCCAAAACTTTCTCATTTCGATTTTCACTCTTGTTTGTTCAACACACCCCTTTCTGTTCTAAACAAAAATATTTCATATGCTTGTTTGTTTGTTTGTTTGCTGTCGCCAGGTTTTGTGAACACACCTGTCCCAGAGGCGGCTGATTGAGACTGTCATCCAGACGGGTCATGTCATTGAATTTCGCACAAAGAACTTTGCGGTTTTTAGAGGAAATATAAATCTGAACAAAACACCATTATAGTTAATCCAACGTGAATGGTTTGATTCACATTTGAATATTTATTAAAAACAAAGCCAGTTCATTTTACAATAGAGAGTGAGTGATAAATATACACACAGCACGATGCATGTAGAGTTCTTATCTTTGTCGAGATTTTGCGTTGACTTTTTACCATTTGCTTGAGATTATGGTATTTTTCAACACTACGTCCAATCATACTTCGTTCCTGATTGAAATGTTTTTTCCATTATACACCTTCACCAGGGCGAATGTAATGTGGCGCGTATTTTACGTGTGTAATGTGATGTTTTTCTTAAAACTTGTATGCTTCACCTCACTCTGTTGTTCAGACACGATTAAAAAGACCAAGTTTAGTTCAAAGTACTTATGCACATTCAGTTTAAAAAATGCCGCAATATTCTGATGATTTAAAATCTACATATTCAGTTTCTGTTGTTCAGAGTTTTTCCTCTCTCATGGGCTTCCCAATCCTTCAACTTCTTGTTTTTTTCCACTTGAGTGCTAATTCTTTTGCTCCGATATTTGCAGTTGACATAATTTGTGGTCATATTGCTGCGGACATATTTTTGTGTACAGCTTTCTGTGAACCAATTTGCGTCGACACGCTTTCGTAGCCTTTTTCAATAGGGTTGCCAGATAGTACGGGAGGGGGGGGGAATAAAATCTTCTAAGTCGCCAAGGTTTGCAATTTTCGATGATTTATCACCAAGTCTGGAGCCAGAAAATAAGTCCCCCAAAATTGAACCTAGCTCGCCGATATCTTCCACATTTGGCGAGAAACTGGCAAACGATACATTTTATTAACGAGAATTATAGTTAGAATATACTTGGCGAAGATTGTAAAATATTTTACTAGGCGATTTTAATATAGATTTCAATTCAGAAAAGTGTTTTATGGAACAAGAAAGGCAAACACGACACACTCATCTATTATGATGCCCATTCCAAACATTGTTTATAAGGATGAAGTATGGTTAGAATATGCTTCGCGAAGATTGTAAAACAGTTTATCAGGCGGTTTTAATATAGATTTTGATTCTGAAAAGTGTTTCATGGAGCAAGAAAGAAAAATGGATTACACTCATGAATAATGATACACTTTCCAACTTTATGGAAGAAGAAGAAAAAAAATAATAATACCTACGTTCGGATTATGATATGCTTTTAATATATAGCACTTTAGTGCGTATTTCAAGTATGAAAGTGTTTCATTGTTTTCTTTTAATTTTCTGAACTCTTTCTCGTTCAAGTTCTGCAGTCCGCGAGCGAGTGTTGCATTTGCACATTTTCGTACCGATTCTTAATCTCACGCTCCTTTCATATCATTATAAAAAATGATCCGGCAAACTTCATATTCAATTTTTATTATAGACCCAAATTGAATTTCACGCTCTTCTGGACACGCGCGGAAACTTTTCGCATTCGAACGATTTCGTTTTGTGTACAAAGCCCCTCTTATATCAATGCTTCTAGCAGAGGATCATTTTAACAAAAAAATAAATAAATAAACTGTGTTATTTGGAAAAACTGTTTAAAACGAATTGGAATAGCAATTTTCACCTAAAAGCCTGATGACCGTGCCTTCAAATATGAGATCATAGTCACTTGGGTGCTTAATTTTGTCATGCAAATGATTTACTTTTTTAACTCACCGAAATAAAATGGAGGTAAAACGAGCGAAAAATTGCTTACAAATTAGGGAACGTTTAGATTTTCAAATCTTTAAAGTAGTGCAGATTGTTTTCTGTTTTTATACATAATTATGAACTTTTTGTGCTTAAGTTTGTAATCTTTTTGCAGTAATGGCGGAAAAAAGTTTTATCTTCGAGTGGTTGGCTTCTCCTTGTGGGACTCCACTGTCGCACTCAACTGAAGACCAGCCTCTGAATGTGTGCGGATAGGAGACGAAGAGTCCATGTCCCCATTTAGAATTGGAGTTGTCTCAAATGAGAGAAAGTGAAGCTACTAGAGATTGTAGGAGCTTGTATGTTTTGATTCCTTTTCAAGGCTTGACCATTCTGATTGCCATCTTTGTTGTTTTGGTCCTTGTAGGGGGGGGATTTAAGGTAGAATGGTGGCGCTGGTAGACCAGTCATTGGAAATAGGTGCAAGGTGAAGCTTTTCGCCTGCTAATCTGCTACATCATTCCCACTGTACTACAATGAGGTGTCACATGCTGTAAGGCGACTATCAGGAGATTTAGGAGCTGCATCTGGATTTTCTGCGTTGTGGAGTTTGAGGTTCTTTGATCTTGCACGTAGACTGGAGAGACTATCGCTGGTTAATTTTGCAGTTTGGGCATTTTCTTGATTCAGCCAACCCAGTGCTTCTAGGATTGCGAGCATTTACGCTTGTAACACGCTGTTTCTGCTTCCATTTAATGTTTTACGTGGTTTAATCTGTTCCCTTCCTTCATCGCTAAGACGCGACGGCAGATATCTCCTTTCTTTGCCCATCGTTTTTACCGAGTTTGGATCTTTGAAATGTTCCATTGATAAATGTTCAAATGATCCATTTTGAATGTCCTCCAAACTGTAGCCATAGTAGTGACATGCGCATATTGGCAGTTACTTAAATAGTAAGGATTTTTTGAACTGTTTTAGGAAAATCTGTATTTAGTAAAGTACTCGTATCTAAATATTTACCTTGAATTGATTTAGTTATGTATTTCTAACGCATTAATCTTTTCAAACAATCTGTTGTTTTGAAAGTAAGAGATTGAGCAGGAGATATTTACCGATCAGATAATGAAAATAATTATGGTAATTTTTATTTTTACTTTTATTTTTATTTTACACTGTTCAATGCCATTTAAAAATTTATTCTAGTAGATATGTTCTTAAACAAGAACCTTTCTGCACGGCAAAACTACTTTCGTAGTTGCTTATACTCCTTTCTTTCTTATCAACTGACAACAGAAATTAAAGAGGAAGTCATGGTAATAGATTGGGACAAATGGTGATTTTCTATTCGTAAATTAAAGAACTGTTTCGGTAGGGTGAAAACAAAATAAAGAATATGTTCATCCTGTTTAATATGAATGGATTTGATCTCGCACAAACGACCATAACTCTTTGGGCACCAGAGTTTTTTTCGCATTCTCTTGGCTGCCTGCGTTCGTAGATTCCATTTTTAGAGCTTCCGCGAACGGCTTATTTGCTGCATATCTTTGCATTATTTCTCGGCAGCTAGAAACACTACGTGCTTTTCTCTTTGTACATTTATTTCATGGGTGAATTCTCAGCCCAAGCCATGGGCGCCGGCAGAATATTTCCCAGCGGGAGGGGGGGGGGGGGCAAAGACTACTTCAAAGTATGGTTACCGTGTTGGAAAGAGCAAAAAAGCAAGGGAAAACACTGCATACAAAAATCCAGGGGGGGGAGCATTGCTCTCCCTTGTCCTATGCTGCCGGCGCCCATGGCCCAAGCTGTTTCGTGGGAGGGTGAGGGGTGTATATCGCGTATCTCTCTATTCTAAAAAAAAGTAGCGGCCGCTGTCAAGAGCTTGTTCGACTATCTTCTCCTAAACCGTAGGGATTTGCATTTCGAGAAACATGTCCACGGATTCGGAAAATTCTGAGGAACATGATAAGTTGACTTAAATTTCGAAAATCGAATTATTTTAGAAGATATTAATAAAAAACTGAAAAATATAAATATATACATAATGGTGCCAGATTTGGCGATTATTCGTTTCTCCAAAACAGAATAACTAATTGTAACTGATTTTAAAAGCGCCATCTTGGCATTGGGTACGCTCTGGCAAAATGGTATCTTTCCAAGCAGGGTGAATGAAAACCACGAGTTCAAAAATGTTATAACCCAATATCTTGAAAATGAAAAATAATTAAAATGCAGATTATTTTAAAACCGGTTAGGTCCAGCTGGAGTATTTGCTACCATTAAAAATATTTGGTGGCGTTAACTGTGCCATTATTATACATTTTGGATATTTGCCAGCGTGGCGAGGTGATATAATTCGTGGTGCTAAGTACGCCAATCTGCAAAGGATTGTGTATATGAACGGTTGATGAATGATAACGGTTTTCCGGGAACCTTGCATGAGCAGTAATTATAGGTTGTGAGCATGTGTAAATCGCCAAATAATGAAAAGTCGCCATTGGTGGCAAGCTATCCTACCTGTTCCGTAGTTTTATCAAACAAAACATATGAAGCACTGTTTTCTTATAGCTGACTATTAACTATATATATACGCAAGTCTCCAAATTATGAAAATTCACCATAATTGGCTAATACGTTCCATGGGGTTTCACATAATTAAAAATAGTGCGAAGTTTAAATTTTTATCTTCCAAGCAATGTGTAGCTCGGTAACATTCTATCTGATCCAACCTTTGGGTTTTGTTTGTTGAAATTATGCCTTTTTCTACGAATAAGCCTTATTAGGGGCCGAATGCCTCATACGATAAGCGAGCGTAGCGAGTCTAGGGGCCTTGGCCCCTAGTTTAGAAAAAAATGAAAACTTTTTCTAAAATTTGATGTGGTTATTGAAACACGGCGAAAAGATGATGATTTCGCCTTTTTTCTTGCGGATGTTCTTGAGTTGAAAATATCCTATCCCATGAAATTTGGTAAAATGCATATACAGGGTGATTATAATTAAAGTTCCACTTTAAAACGATCAGAAAAGGAAAACTACTGGACCCATGCTATCAAACTTGGTAATTGTTCAAAGGTGGTCAGAGGATTTATTATAGGCGAAAAAAAAAAGCTCAAAAATTCAACACCAGGAGCAAGGACGTATTAAAGGGGGAAGGGGGGGGGGGTTCAGGAATCCGACCCCCCCCCCATGAAGAATATTTTGGAGGGGGTTCAAAAATTTCGGAGGGGTCCAAACGGTAAAAAAGGCAGTATTTTTTCTCAAAAGGACACTATATCATTACCATTTTAGTAACAAAAATCAAAATGTCGTGGAGGAGGATTTTCGGACCCCCGGACCCCCCCCCCACCTCCTTAAATACGTCCTTGCCCCTGGTGTTGAATTTTTGAACTTTTTTTTCGCCGATCATAAATCCTCTGACCACCTTTACACATTTACCAAGTTTGATAACATTTGGTCCTGTAGTTTTGCTTTTCTGATCGTTTTATAGTGGAACTTTAATTATAATCATCCTGTATATGTGTGTGTATTAAGAAATATTAAAAAGTAGTTTGGGTTCTTTAAAATAGTTCGAACTTCGTTCGCTTAAAAACAGGGTATTCTTACTGTGTCATTTGCTCTCTTGTTATACCCGAATTTCCGTGCCCCCCTTTCTTGGAATTACTTTTTTTTTTTTTTTAGCTGTGATTGTGCAAAATCAAACAAAATACCTCCATCTGAACCAAGGTTTGTTTACTTATAACAAAGACACTGTGATCCCACCATCCCGTCTTTTAAAATGTTTAAGACTAACACTTTTCGCTGGTTCATTTGTATCGGTAATTGAAAGCAGTACAAATTTTAATTGAAGGACTGGTAAAAACTGCACTGCCACTGGTATGCTGACCAGTAAACATTAGAGCACTGCAAACGGAAAGAAAAGTGGGTTCAAAATTTTGAACTTTGAACACACAAGGCCTGTACAACGAACGATTTTATATTTCCTGATAACTGCAACTCTTGATGATATCGAGTAGGACAGAAGAAGATTCTCGAATTTGATGTGTTTCATTCGTTATTTTTATAACTTTATAATTTAAAGTTTGCATTGTGCGGATATAGGTAATTCTTTTTTTTTAAACTTGCAGGTAAAAATACAATTGATTTTCCTTACGTGCGTGTCTTATATAAGTTCCATTTGACTTTTTCAGAGTATGTGCCTACTTACCCCGTAGGTATCAGAAACTTGCCCCGCGACGGAGCCGCATCTTTTCTCTTCCTTCAGGCTTCCGTTAAACACAAACTACACCCATTGTGAACATAGAACTCCTGAGTATTCATAGCCTAGTCCTCGCTGGGAACATCCTGAGCACGAAGTTAAATCTTTAGGAGGAGACACTTCTCTTGGAAAGTGGGATAACACCATTGTTGCATTTAGATGGAGCAACACCTCACTCGGTAACTGCTAGTGTAGCCATTGAAGAGAAGACAATATTTAAAAAGTGATAATTTATAATGACGATCGCACTCAAACAAACAGTATTTACATTTATTTCATCTGTCGATAAATTTTAACAGTATCAAATCGCCGTTAAACACAAACTCATATTAAAAGTTTAAATTCATGTTACATAAAGAACTCAGTGATGAATTCAAAGTTATTTTCTAATGTAAATATACACCGTTGCAGACGAAAAAATTTTTTTCGTTAACAAATATAAACTCAATATTTTAATAATCTCAAGATTGAACCATTTCCCCCCTTTCTTTATTCATTTGTTACTAAGGCAACCAGGTAATCAAAGGTGAAAAAAATAATTAAAATTTAGTGCTAACGTTTATAATCTCATTCACATGCTAGATTGCGAAATTAAAAAATATATAAAAGTCGTTAGCAGTCAGCGACGTAAATGTTTTATTGCTTTACCTCTAGGCTCGCTGCACATTACCAAATTTCCAATGTTTACATTATTGAAACTTAGTTTGGGTACCAAAAATCTAAGCAAGTAGCTATGGAGAGTGTCCACTCCTATAATGTACCTTCGTAATCCCAAGGAAATCATTTTATTTTTCAAAAAAATTAAACTCATAAATCTGAAAATTACTGATAATTGTGACATCAATATGAAGTCATTCTCACTTGCCATAGCTAAATTTTTCAAGCAAATGATTAACTTTTTTAACTCTCGGAAATAAAATGATGCTGAAAGTAGCGAAAAATCGCTTTAAAATGAGGGAACGGGTGGATTTTCAGATTTTTAAAGCAGCGCAGATTGTTTTCTATATTTTTAATCATATTTTTGAAAAATTTCAAGCGGATCACACAAACGGTGTTGATGTTATTAGGCTTTTTAATGCTTAATTTCGTAATCTTTTTGCAGTAATGGCGGAAATGAGTTTTATCTTGGACTCAGGGATCAGCATAATTATATAGTAAGGATGATTACGCTTTTAAGATTGACTTCCCATAGAGAGCAACGTATTGGGAATATTTGGAATGTTCCTGTAGAAAAACTATAAGTGCTACGTAGACCATTTTCAATAGGGTACATATTACAGTAGATACGAATAACATATTTAAATTTCGTAGAAATCGATGCATGTTTGCGGGAGTTAGAGCACGGACAGACAGACAGACATACAAGCCGAAAACAAACACTTTTCAACCTTGTTGGAAAGTGTTAAAAAGATAACAGTATATTTCAATGACAGCGTGCAAATAAACTGAGTGCCTTAGAAGAAGACTTATTTGAAGCTTATTTGTTGTTTTTTTAAGCATATCAAAGAAAATTCAATAACTTCCGAATTTCATAATTTCTTAAGAGAAGTAAATATACAAACATTCATGCTGATACTGCTGCAAGAGCAGAGATAAAGATAGAGGAAATGTGTATGTTCTTCTGAAAAGCATTTTCAGGAATGTCGCCTTTATGGCACATCAAACATAACTCTGAAAATTTTAAATTAGATTTTATCTCATCTTGAATTCTTTTGAGATAGGAAAAGTTTATATTCGTACACGTAGAATTAGAATGATGAAACGCTGAATGGAGAGAATAATGTTCCATACACTCTCAGGCAAATTTTCCCCTCAAGAGCTTTTTCTCTTGCAAGCATACGTACGCCGCATGCGCACGGAGTGCTAACAACTTTAATTTATCTTAACTGTGATATTAATTTATTAATTAATTCTAACCAAAAGAGATTCTCGTGCAGTTTGTTTTACTTTGAACAATTTTTCGTATCCTATTAAAATGAAAGTAAAAGTTTAAGACGAAACATCATTTATTATGCAGAATACATACGTAACAGGATATATTATAATTTAATGCTGTAGACTATATTATAATGTTACAGGAGTACTTATATATAAAACAGAACTTGGTACAAACTGTATTATCCAAAGAGAGCCATGGACAAGCAATGAACAATCAAATGAAGCCGAGATGGTACAAAAAAGGGATTTTATAATTGTAAATATTGAATAAATTTTATTCAAAAGGAAATGAAAGTTGCAAAAAATTAAACTGAAGTATCAGTTATACCGTATGTTCCAAACTGATTGATCAGTGTGACATCTTTTAAACTATGGACTTTAGCAGTGCAATTAGAAAAAGTCTATTACTGACATGCAGTTACTTTTATGCCATAAATTTTGTAATGTGCCGTACATTCGAAAAGAAAAATAGAAAAAAAGCTTTTCTAGGGTAACCCTATACACAAAAATGTCCAGGCTTTTAAAAAGCCAAACAAAACAAAAACAAAAAAATTGATCATGCGTAAATGTAACATTCACTGAGTTATTAAAATTTAAAGTTTTTTTTTTCAGCAATTATCACCAACGGCTGTTGGAACGATTCTTGAAATACGAAAATATTAAGTCTAGTTCAAAGTGAAAGAAATATTTTTATGAGGGACTGTTTATATATGTTACTGTAAATATATATATATATATATATATATATATATATATATATATATATATATATATATATATATTAATATATACCGGGTGATTCAAAATAGATGTTAAGGCGATTATTTCTTAAACCGTAATTGATCAAAACATACTTCCAATTAGAAAAGTTTCAAATTAAGAGTAGCTTTAAGATACGGCATTTTTTACTGTGGTTTGTATACGAAATTTCACGAATACGAAATTTCATTTTTATACGGTCCCTCCTTTCCTACCCTTTATATTTAGAAGAATGTTGCTCTTTGCCTAAGAAAATTAATAAAACTAATCCCGTGTATCAAAGTGAAATAGTTAGCAAAAAAATTATTTAAAAAAAAGATGACTTAAACCACTTTACCTGCTGTGTTGGCGTTAGTTTTCAAGCGAAAAAATCTTTACTTTGGGGGGACCAACAATGAGTTGAAAAAAGTTAAATAAAGTTCCCATTGTTGGGAAAGGCAATTAAGCGCGATCAAACGTGTGAAACGAACAGAGACATTTCTACCTGAATGGATCAGTACTGTGTTATATGCGTAGCATGCTTCTAGAGAAGGAATTTGAAAGTGTAAAACACACTTGTTGTCTGAAACAGACATAAAGAACTTGTCTTGCACTCTAAAGAAAATTAAAAAAAAAGAAGAGTTATTTTAAGAGAATGTTAGAAAATTATTTTTTTTTTCTTTTGTACTCAATGCAATTCAAATATTTCTCCCTCTGCTAATCATACATTGATAAACATTGATATGATATTGGTAAAACATAGTGGCACGGAGTACAATAAACTAAATTGTTTGTATAATAATAATTTACGGCAGTTAGAGCAAAGAACAGGCAGACCGACAAACTAAAATCATAAAACATAAATTTAACTTTGTAGGAAAAACTTAACTAATTGCGTAAATTGGTTAGGTTAAAAATGGCTGCATTTAAGAGATGGAAAATACTAAAAAGGACAAGAATCAAAACTGCAAAATATCTGCTATTAGATTCGTACAAAAATTTCTGGGGTTATTTCAGCAGGAAAAAGTAACTTCCGTTCAGATAATACTTCCTCCCCACTATTGATGGATAGAGAAATGCCGCTTTCCCAATTTTGACAAAAAATTCTTCCACTGCACGTGATACATTAAAATAATAATAATAAGAAGAAGAAGAAGAAGAAGAAAAGATGCTGTACATAATCGATTAATCAGTTACAAGTTTTATGATTTCGCTATTTTATTAGCATGCGTACTTCAAATCTTATTATTAATACTCAACTCAACTCTTCTATATGGCGTTAAGTAATTGTTGAAAGATGAGAATTCCATTTAAATTTTAGAAATATGTATGTGCACTGTTAGACAAAACTTTGGCGACCCCGTAATTCTAAAAAAGCACAAATCATGTACGGATGTGTTCGCCACCCTGACTTGAAGAGACAATAGCGAACAAGTATGAATATCAGAAAATGTTATATATCTCAAAAATAAAACATTTCACAAAAAATGCATGAAAATGGGTATCAAAACTTTGGCTGCCACCATGTAAACACACATGTCTAACAAATAAAGGATAACAAAACTGTGAAAAAGTTATTGAATTTGTGCTCCTCTAACATCAACGACCTTTAGCAAACGTCCAGGAACTGATCTGTATAGATACATCATGGTTTCCTTGTTGAATTTAGCACATCTCTTCACAGCACGAATCAGCTCTTTCCGATCGTCGTATTGCATGTTGCTATGCACAGCCTTCTCCATTAGGTGCCACACATTCTCGATGAGGTTCAGATCAGGGCTGCATGCAGGCCAATCTAAGATAGCAATGTTATGGCATTTCAGGTGCTCCGACACTTTTTTTTTTGCAGTATGGATTCTCGCATTGTCTTGCTGCCAGATCTCTTTATTCTGGCCAGATTGTCCATGATACCGCAGGGAAAAGGTTGTTCGTATATCATCAAGATATTTTAGGCTGTTATATTTGCTTTAACAACCTTTATCGTGAGATTACCATAGATGGTGATGGGCTCTAAATTCTCGACACCGCCACCACTTTTGATACTTCACTCGATGCTGTGCGATGGCGCTATCACCTCTATATTCGGCGTATGAACTGACGTTGTCGGGTTCATCGAGGCAAAAGCGTTTCTCATCCGTGAAAACCAATTGCCTCAAGTCCGTGGATTGGACAGTGTTTTAGTGTGCGAACTTGAGACGCTCTTCCCTGTATCTCGTTTTTTACCGGCTGTTATTTCTTGATACTTTCATGGTCAAAGTCTTGTTTAGCTAACGATCGACAAATAATTCGGTGTAAGGCTGTGTCACCGGTTTTATTCTTTATGATGCGGCTGGTGATCAGTTCATCTTGCCCTATTAACTGACGTATCTCGTAATTCTTGTTTTATCACGGACGAACAAAACCTCAAAAGCTTCCAGTCTTCTTCCTTGTTTTCCGATTCTTGTTGTTGAGCACTCTCATCACTGCGTCCTTGGAAAAACTTACTTGGACGACTGTTTTCCTGAGAAGCTGCCCGTACAATCTGATGATTTCTGCATTTTTTTTTCCATTGATCATCCTTAAAGTCTTTATAGCGCTGCACGCTTCTTAAGCCACCTACAAGCTGTACAACTGGTAACGGAGAACTTAAATGAAATATTCCCGAAACTCTTTCTAGTAGCCTAAGTTTCGACCACTTCCCTTATAATCTTCAATGTTTTTACGATAATATAGTAATTTGATGGTCATATGTACATATTATTGATTTATCAGTGTATTCTATGCACCATAGTTTTCGTTAATAATACGCGTAGAGAGATAGGTGGTTGCCAAAGTTTTGTCCACCAGTGTATAATGGATAAAAACTAAGTAATCTTGGCTAGCTGAACTCGGTGTCCACCAAAGTTCAGTGTCAGAAATTGGAACGGTATGAGGTGTTCGCTTCTAGCATACTTACATCAATGTCCAACGTCCACTATAGCCCAACGTCCCTGTAATCTTTGCTTTTCCTGCATAGTATTATGCAATAGCATTAGTATTATGCAATCAAGGTTCGCGGTTGGTGGGGGTTATTCCAAAAACGGAGGCTCGCTGAATTTGGTCGAAAGACAGACTATATACATAAGAAGGGCTGATCACGTCCAAGCAGTTGAGTCATTGCTTGTAGTGTAGAGCAAGCTGCATTGAGAGCTGTATATAAGCGACGCTTTCTCACTGCTTTGTAATGCCTATTTTCGAAAGCGGCTTGTGAGTTCTTCACTGTTGCATGCTGAGGAGCAATTGAGAGTTCCATTCAAGAGTTTCCATTGAATTTAGACTGGGATATGATTTTATTGTATGCAAAATACAGCATTTGAGAAAGCTTCCGTGATAAGCTGATATTTAAAAATTGAGTATTGCTTGTTTATTTCTGTGAAGTGTGAATTGGAAACTGTTCGCCGAATTTCTAGAATCAGTAAAATTTGTGTTTCTTCATGATCAATTGGACTATTTACTAGAACTTTCCGGGTGAACTTGACTTTTAAACTGCGAACCTCAGAATTTCCTGTAAGAATAAAGAAGAACAACTGGATAGACTTCTTAAATGGCTTTCAACGCTAAAAAAAATACAACGATTGCCATTGCTCGATTTAGCAACCAACAACATTGGTGGAATCGCCAATTCTTTGTCACACTGCCAGCTGTGACAAAGAAGCTTCTGTAACTCTGTGGCACTTATAGCTCTGAGTTTCGATAGGCTATTCGATCGGTCTCCCTGTTGTTGGTAGTTAAATCGAGTGATGTCAACTGCTGCACTTTTCCAGCGTTAGGCAATCTATCCAGTTGTTCTATATTGATGGCTAAATCCGAAAGTCTTCTCATAGGTCGCAGTTAATGGAAGTCATTCATTTTTTGGCGAGGAACGAGGATCTAAATTGTGGAGGCAATATCTATGGAGAATGCAAGTAACTCCGAAAGATACAATCAGTGACGTAATGCACTACTCCCCTATAAAACAACAGGTTAAAAAGATAGGTTGAAGGTTTAAAATGAAATAGCAAGGAGGATGGCTGAGGGGGGGGGGGGGGGAGGATCCGACTCCTAAGTAAAATTCTGCTCACGCAACTGGAGTTTAGACCTTTTCACAACACAAAAATAAAATATGGATAAAAGCACTACGATAGTCATTAAAAAATTATGTAATATGTATCTTGTTAACAAAATTTAAAGGTGTCTTGCTGTCAAAAAAATAGCGGGGTATTCGATGATCCATATCGACAAGTGAAGATTGGCACAATGGAAGGCTGACTGTGCATTGTGCAGGAGTACAAGCTTTAGCGTTTGAGTTGGAAAAAACTCCAACAATCGACGCATTCGGCATGATTTATTGTTCTTATATTTTACTATTCTTTGTTCTTAAAAAAAAAAAAAAAAAAAAAAAAACACTGCACCCACAGTAGAACGCGATTGTTGAGTACAGTATGAGCACAGACTCTCATATGAGTACAGTACCGGCGTTCCGCCTTATCTGCTGAGCCTAATCCCAATATAGATTGCAAGGCAGCAGCGAAAAGAGCTTTTTGATTGGCATCAAAGGACAGTGCCATGCAGAGAGAGAGAGCGAGAGGAACACACATTCCGTAACAGGGCCTCCACGTCACTTGCTACGCGATTCTCTTGACTCCCTCGCGAGATTTTTCTCGACCTTGCCATCCTCTCGCAGATGCTATTTGGATCCGAGCCAGATTATCTCCGATGTGATTTGCTCTTATATTTGTATGCATTATTATTAAGTCTCCTTTTCATCCGCCACGCTCCCTCCCTCTCTCCTGATGACGTCGTTGGTGAATTCGAAGGACGTCCGTGGCGTGATTTTGAGAAAGCAGTGGAAAAGAGCAGGTTGGGATGTCACTTTGCATGAGAAAGAGAGAGAGAGAGAGAGAGAGAGCTATAGAGGGTGAAGGGACTCTCATATGAGCGCGAGGAGGATTTATTTTTTACCACTCCCCAGCAAAATGTAAAACTGCTTTTGATTTCTGCCTGTCTGTCCGTGTTTTTAGCCAGAGCCGCAATTAGAGGGGTATCAAACGGGGCATCCACGTGCACGCGGGCGTCCTAATGAGGAGGCGACAAAGTCATTTATAGTTCCAAAGAGAGGCACACCAAAATTTTGGTTTGCCCCTTGGCTGACGAGATGCTGACATGTTAGCCTAAGGTGACCAAACGTCTCCGTTTTCCGGGGACAGTCCCCATTTTCAGGACGTTTTTCAAATTGTCCCCAGAATCAAAAAATGGAACTGGGGACAATTTTTAATTATTGCATTGTTTTGAAATTAAATTACTGTTAATTATTGCATTAATTATAAATGTCCCCAGTTTTGTTGTCAGAATCGGGGACATGTCCCCGATTCTGACTACAAAAATCTGGTCACCTTATGTTAGCCCCAACTTTTTGAATTCGAAAAGTCATCTGACCATCTTAGTCCGAGAAGGCCATGCTAAAAGGGTCACATCTCCGAGGTCTCATGACTTTTCGAGTGCAAAGGGGCGTAACCAAAATATCAGCGCCGTCGCCTATACACCGAAGAGCCATTAGATTATGACCACCTACTCAATAACATGTCGCGCCTCCTTTGGCCTTCAAAACAGCTGCAACTCGCCTGGGCATGGATGCTACGAGTTCTTGGTAGATACTGGAGACAGGTTGTACCAAGCATTTTAGCAGCGGCAACACAAATTCAAGGTATCGGAGCATGGTGGTGTTTGAGTTCAGAGCTGCCGGGCAGAGGGGAGCAGCTGTGCTCCTGGAGGACGGCGTACCCTGACGCGACCATCGGCGTGATGAAGGAGGAACCGGGATTCCTCCTACCAGGTAACTCTCTTCCACAAATCCGTAGTCCACTCTCGATGTTCTTGTGTCCACTGCAGGCGTAGTTGACAATGACGCTTGATAATCAGAGGCACACGAGTGGGACGTCTGCTCCGCAGTCCCATATCCAACAGTATCCGTTGAGCTGTGTGTTCCGAACCACTTGTACTTGCATTGTATTGCCTGTCAGCTGAGCCACTGTCTGCCGCTGATTTTGCTGTTCTGGGGGGACAGTCTCCGGCTGTCACTTTCTATGATGAAGCGTGGAATCCCAACATCTTGACGTATAATGCTGGTTTCACCGACATTAATCCACTTTTTATAAATACTAACAACTACACATCGTGAACAACCGACCAGTCGTGCAGTTTCCGAGACACTCGTTCAGAGTCTTCGGGCCATCGCAATCTGCCCTCTATCCATTTCGCTTAGATCGACAGCTTTTCCCATCACTCACAAGCGTAAGTGCAAGAATGATTCCTTACCTTCTCCTGCAACAGTTAAATGCCATTCCCACTTAATTACGTCCTCCTCATGTCATCCAGACGAGTTCATTGAAAATTGTGTGGGTGGTCACAATGTAATGACTCTTCGGTGTATATCTCCTCAGATGCGGGTTTGTCCCCGGTGACGTAAACTGTTGCTGCGACACTGCCCTTAGCTGCCGTAAATATGCATCAGTCGCCACTAAACTTGTGTGGATATCGATACGCACTATGGAAAGTAATATCCCTTAATAAAGCTTTATCTTACGTTTAATTGGCCTAAAATTCTTTTCATTATTATATTAATAATCTAGATTCGCCTTTTCATTTGTCTGGGTTATTGCACTAGAAAATCTGTTTTGTTGAATCAACAAAAATTTTGTTAAATCAACAAAATTATCCGGTTGAAAACGCGCAAACAAAATTTTTGTTGAATTAACAAAATTATTTTGTTAAAATCATTTGATTATTTCAACAAAACATTTCATCAATTTAACCATAGAATTTGGTTGAAATTAGCAAATATTTTGTTAATTTAACTAAACTATTTGTTTAAATGGTTTATTTGGTTAAAATCAACCAAGTATTTGTTTGAATTGACAAAATTTCTTTGTTAATTGGTGTTGGACTGGCTAATTAACAAAATTATTTTGTTATTTTTATTGTTATGTTTTTTAACCCACAAAGAGTTCGTTGAAAGTTTCAGCAGTAAGACTAAATAATTTACCTATTTATCAAAATTCATATTTTTATTTTAGTGTTTTTATATATTTATAAAGTTAAATAAAAGAAATTCGATGTCATTTTTTTTCCTTAATACGAAAACTTAGTAAGGTAATCAAAAATGGCTTTATTGTTCTTGATAAACATACGTATATTTTCTCAAACTTTCTAGTTTACTTCATAATGACCAAGGAAGGTTTCACTGAAAATGAAAAATGGAGTATTCGCGTCAGCTATTTTGAAGCCGTGTTTTGAAGGGCCAAACGATCCAATACGAAATCAGTGGTCTGCTTCATTTCATACACAATCACTTTTCTAGCACATTCGGAAGTATCTGCTTTTATTTATCCGCGCATTATTAACAATTTTCACACATTTTTCTTTGACTATATGCCAATATCTCTTTGGTGGAATTCATAACAACTAGCCGCCCCATACCTTAATGTTCTTTAGACTCAGTGCAAAATTATTGGCACTCATTTTAGTTGGCCAAATGATTCGACTCATTTCGGCGAAAATCGTGTTTCTTTGTTTTAACAGTATTTGCCACTAAGGAACACCAGTGATAATGTACCAAAGTTAGCAACCTGGTATTTTTATAGTTGCATTTTTTAATACGTATTCTTGGTTACAATGATATAAAAGAAACAGGAAATGGCTAAAATGTGTTTTTGTCTTGGAGGAGGGAATAAAACTTATTTACTATTTATTTATTATTTACTATCTTATTTACTATTCGTTCCTCGAGGCTTTTGCCCACTGCATGGTGCACATTTTATTTGAAAGGGGTATGAGCGATAAACACCAAGTATTGTAAATTTGGTATTTTAAAGCTGTGAGAAGATCCGAAAGATCTTGCATTTTGGCGTGTGCATTATTGTTATTTTGTAGCCTAGCTACTGCATGGCATACGTAAGTAAAAGTAACCAGTAACGAATACGCAAGTAGATTTCAAACGAACCTTCCTAATACGTTCATCAGCCAGACACAATAAAATAAAATACTTACTCTTTCGTTATTTTGAACTTGAAAATTTGGGAAATTGGCTATAACAAAATTTTATTTTTTTATTTCCTATTATTTCTAAAATCACATATTTCAAGCATGATCTTGTTAAATTCTAATATGTTTTACGAGAGTGCATTATACATTTATCCTTTTTAATAACTTTTAACGTCCTACACACTTCAGATACACTGTGGTATCGCACGTAGATCAACATTAAAAGTAATCTTTCTTCACATGTATGCATCCATAGAGTCCTTTACATATATACAAGCATCTAACTCTATTGCTTAAAAGTTTGCTGATCAAAAAGTACCTATCTTTTCTGGAGAGTAAATATATTAAACTAAACTTTATTTTCAACAGCTGGAAGGACTATTAGATCCGCAAATAAGTCATTAAAAAGATTGTTAAATCCCTATAAAACAATAAATAAACAGAAACTTAAAACTTTTTAATTCTAGGTTTTTATAAAATCGTCTAAGCTCATTATTATATATCTTTCGTGTATTTCTTTTTTCTCCAGCAGTTTTAGTTTTTCTGAGTTTTGGAGTAAGCTTGTTAAAACTTTGGATAGTAGTGGGCGAATACTGTGGTTTTTCAACGGACTTTGAGTTTTTGAGTTATTAAGAGTTTCTTGAATAGGAGACTTTCTTTTTCTTATTTTTTTAATCATATCTGGTTGCGCATATCTCTTTTTTGCCGAAGCATAATTCTAGATTGTAGACTTATTATTTTACGTGAGAAGAAGTACGTATCAATAATTTATTATATTAGTCTATGAAATAGACCAAGAGACTTATGAGATAAATACAGCCAGCTCTCAATGACCGTTCATTTGTTTTTCATAGGATTGAAATTATATCTTCTTACAGCTAACGAATGCAAGTAATGATGAAAAACGCATGCTTTCTTGAGAAATAAGGCGTTCATTTTAACCCTTTATAAGGCGAGGTTATGTGAAGAGAGTTGAAAGTACTTGGGATTTTTCTGTCCCATTTTTTAGGATTAATTCATATATTTTCCCTCTACTGTAATATCCCACGTGAAAATTGGAGAAACAAGTATTAAACAAACATATAAGTTTTGCAGGAGAATACATTGATTATTCAGAAAATCATAGTCGGAAAACTACCTGCTGCTTGTACGCGGAATTAAACGCAAAAATATATAATTAAAAGCGATGATTCTTATGCTCAATTTTCGAGTAATTATTCGAGCTTTCTTTAACCCATTTGTGCCTGGATATTTTTGCGACTTTCTTCGATTTTTACTGATAACAGAAATAATAGATAAATTTCTGATGTCAACTTCTTGAACAAGGGATGATTTCTTTTAAAATCATTATGCATAAAAATCGAAATATCAACATCCTACTTGGTCATGTTAAAATAGTTTGTAGAGTTGAGGCTCAATACTCGTGAATAAAGGCTAGGAAAAATAAATAACGTTTTCGATTAATAGCGAAAATGCCGTCCCAAAAAAGGGACACTAGGCATAAATGGGTTAAAATTACAAATGAAAGAAAAGTTCATAAGCCAAACATAATTTAGAATCGAGATGTATGGAAAAAAATATACATCCAATATAACTGAACAAAAATCAGAAAATTCCCTAATGATAATTGATTTCTGTATTTAATAGACCATAGGTGGTAAGTATTCTTAGAACGGCTTTATAAAGGGTCAAGGATTGAAAAAGAAATCGAACTTTGAAGAAATGACTAATTTGCAGTTGAAAGTTTAAGGCTGTTCTTTTTGAAAATCATACAAATTTTGAACTGCTTAGAAAAAATAATAATAATTACGCAAGAAAGTTGGAAAAGTTTAGAATGTGCCTTTACAAGTTATACTGTTAGAAACAATGAACCTGTAGGAGTTACGAAACTCAGGAAAAATGCTAAACGTACCGAATTCGGCAATATTACCCCCCAAACAGGCAACTCCTCGGTCCATTTTGAAGGCTATTTTTGTGCTAATGAATTCTTTTTTTTTAATTTTACATGAGACTAATACATACAGCTTCACTGTCAGTATTAGTCCATAGTGTATTGGGTGAAGAACCACTCTTCATTTCTGCGTGTGTTTAAAAACATCCTTAGTTTGTTTTTAAACCTATTCAAAAGTTTTTGCGACGACGATCGCTCCTCAGGTGGAACACTCTTACAGGAATCTGAATATTTTCAGAATCTAGTCATATCAGGTCTGATATGACTGATTCCTTTGGGAGCCTTCCACTAGAGATTGAAAAGCCCCCACCCCCAAAGTAGGAAATTTGAGGAATTTAGAAGGAATGAAGTATTAGAATATATAATGGTTGGAAATTAGGCTTAAATGCCTAAAAACCACATGCAATTATTTTTTGAGGCCCCTGATTCTTCGAGGGGCCCCCTTGCCATGGGTTTCGGGTTCTCCGCCGCGCTACTACGTAAAGTCTGCGTCACTGCGTGAGATAATTGGAAAATTAATAATCATATTACCCTGATATATATATATCAATCAAATTACTCTAATTATGAAGTAGTAGATCCATTTTTGTGGTCCTCTCTGGGGTCCACTTGGCCCTGGGCCCTCGACAGTCGCCGACCATCCGACCTGGACAGTCCGGGCCTGGTTCATATAAGATTAACTAATCAAACGCAGTCAATTTTCAGTGCTGTAAGTATAATCTGAGAATACTCTTACTTCAAAAAAGTAAATCATCTCTTCCTCTCTCGCGCGCGCCTTAAAAAAGTTTTTTTATGCAATAGCATTTGTTCCAGTGAAAATGGCTTTACAAGTGCAACATCCATTTTCGAACTGTAAAATTTGCAAAATACTCATATTATAATCATTATGCAATGCATGATTAATAGGATCTGATAAGATTCGAATTCCTTTTTTCTGTAACGTGAATGTATTTTCAGTATTGAACACCCTTCGATTCAAAGGGGGGACGCTTTTAAGAATACCCATGATAATCCTCGGGGAAAACTTGAGATTTGCATTTTTGATGGATGAATTGATAGTTGGCTTATAACGCACAGTAGCGGTACCAGAGTTGACAGATGCAATTTAATGACAGTTTGAAGAGAAAATGATTATTTAATATTATAATGTATGCTAATTAGTACCTAATTAGCATACGAGTGATACGGAAACAGTAAACATCGCACCAGATGTAGAGAAAGACAACCTGTTTCTTAGAGGCATCGTCCAGCTAACAATGACACTTGCGACAGGTACCCAGCATAGCATTTGCCATTTTGTCTTGGACGTTCTATAATCTTTCTGTCCTCTGGCACAGAAGCATTCTTGCATGCATTAAATTCGCCTGCTTATTTAATTATCGTAATCTTTAAAAATGATTGGCAGAGGTATGTAGGATGCCGAGTCAGCACGTTCCCGAACTATGACACGTGACTTCGTAATTATAATTCGGGATAACAGTTCGCATATTAGGGAAATTCGTTAACTCTGAACTTAGTCAATAGGGTTAGAATGATGGTGTCAAATTAAGATGCTGTTGTTACTAATTTAGCAATCAGGAAGAGGATGATGAGTAAAAACACGCATACATTTTTAGTTTATGTAAATACTTATCTTAAATACTAAGCGAGTTCAAAGGCCTCCCTAATAGAAAAGTTACATACAGTATTGGTTCAAATTATTATCGTAAATTTTTAAATCTATTTAACGATACAGAGAGCATGTTTATCAACATTTATGTGTTACATGAACATTTTAGTATTTGGTCTGCTTTTGCCAAGATTGAGCATGTTTATCAACATTTATGTGTTACATGAACACTTTAGTATTTGGTCTGCTTTCGCCAAGATTAAGGCTCCGATTCTCAACTAGCTGTTATTCATTTGCGTATTTGCGATAACGAAACTTTTTTTGCAACTTACGAGAGGCAAATTGCTTGAAACATTATTTGAAGTTTACTGAGGTTACACAAAATTAAATAAACTTACGTATACGAATTAAATAAACTACCAAATTATGGAAAAAACTGTATACTTTTCGAACATGAAACGAACGTTTCGAAATTCTCATTGAAATATTGGAACTACTAATCAACAAATACATCAAGTTGAAGTACTTTAATCAATATTATAACAATTTGACCAGTGCTGTTTCAAACTGCCGTAATGAACATAAAATGGAATGGTTAGAGCACTAAATTTACGGTTCACAAACAACACTGCATGTGCACCCAAAATGGAGGGATATACTCGATGCTGCACTTTTCGACTCCAGTTTTGTGTTTATTTGACAATATTCAAACCCAATAAAATCATTTCTTTTTTTCAAAACCATTTGATAAGTCATTTTACAATAGCATATCCATCAAAACCTCTTTAATTTTATATTTGGTCACAACAGCACCGGGCTGCATAAAATCAGAAAACACACACAAAAGATTTTTTTTCTTATGGATCAAAAATTCTCTAGCAGAACTAAGCGTTTCCCGAATTCTCATTTGGAGTCTTTATCCAGTTCTCTTGATAAAGAGTTTAGTAAAATTTTTAATAAATAAGTCTTTTTACGCTTTTTGATAAATAGAAGTCCTCCACGCTTTTTAATAAATAGGAGTCCAAGAAATATTTACTTTTCTTGCATACCGAACTACACTGGAATAGCTTTGAGATTTCAGGAATCCTGGAGAGAAGTACTGCAAAACAATAAAAATAGTACACATTTTATAAAACATACAAGCTTTCGTTTATTAATTTCTTTCTATAAGGTCTTAACATAAAGTAATGAAGGTAAATCTAAAAAAAGAAAATCATTATTCTCTTTCACTGTAATTTTAAAAAAATTGGAAAAAAAGGGGGAATGAAGGGGCCTCAAAATTTCCAGGCACAGCCTTGCTTTCAACACACTAAAATTTGCACTTTGGAATAGCATACCTTTAAGTAATTCTAATTTCTAATGTAGGGCCGTGGTAGCCCAGTGGTTAAAGCGTTGGTCTCGTTACCGGAAGGTTGCGGATTCGATACCGGCGTACCACTAAAGACCACCGTGTACGTGCACGTTAAATCCGTGGTTTCGAAAGTCCTCTCGGCGGTCGCTAGCAGTTTCCGAGGGGTGCCAATATTCAAAAGTCCCCCACCTTCTGATGAGGTTCCAAATTGGGGCGGGAAATTCCGGGAAGGCCGTATATGTAGCTCTAAGCGACACATTCAGTGACGCGAGCTGTCCTCTCCTGGCAAACAACAAGTTCTAATGTAACAATAAGGCAATGTTGTGCTTTTTAAAGATTTTTCCACTGAATGTTTCATAACTCTTACAGATGGATCATGCATAAGAGTGTAGATTGAAATTTATGAAGAAATTTTCTGAATTATTTCATAATTTTATTGCTTTAAAAACTGCTCAAAAATAGCATTTTCCTTGAAATAAATCAACAAATTGTTCTGCTTCCATGTGAAGAACTAATACTCAAATATTTTATTATAAATTAATGGTTCAATTCGAATTATCTTTCACATTCACACATCTGAACACATACATACATACTGTTTTTCCTCAAGCGGGAGAAATAAATAGAATGCCCGTAGGTCTTGTATAAATGACATGTTGTAAAGTAATTATTATCTTATTTCCAATTAAAACGCTATTATTTTTTAAATTGCATGATTTCTTTAACTTTCCTTGATGAGGGCGTTTTTATAGTTTTCCCTTGAAAAAAAATTACCTTGAACAGAAAAAAAAAGAAATTGTTCCTCTGAGAAACGAAAGTATTATTTAGACAAAAAAAAATTGCATTTTTCTTATGATTAAGTGAAACAAAACAAGGATAAAAAGAAAGAGAGAAGGAGAGGAGATGGAAATCGATATGAATTTATTTCTACTGAAAAGGGAAATTCTAATATCGGCTAAAAGTCCTTGAGATACTGTTCAAATTTGAAAAACAGTTCTTTAATCGGGCTGATCAGTTAGGTGTGTGTTTGTGTACATATATTTTCTCCAAAATATATGTACTCCGCGTTCGCGAGTGAGAGAGAGAGAATCTGAAAGAGAAAAATCTTACACTTCTATTTTTTAAATACGTACTAAAGTGCTAAAAATTAAAAGGGGTATCATAGTCCACGCGTGCAGTCACTGTTTGTCTTCCTTGTTCTTGTTCCATTACGTTGGAAAGTGTATTATAATCCATGAGTGTGCCGTATTTGTCTTTCTTGTTCCGTAAAACACTTCCTCAGAATTGAAATCTGTGCTAAAATTGCCTACTAAAACTGTTTTACAATCTTCGCTGTATGCTTCACCTTTACTTACCCTTTATTTACACTAATGTAGACACCTTTAAATACACTAAGTAACATTGCCATTAAATAAGCAGTGGGGTGTTTGGCAATTCCTGTCTAAATATAGTAAACCTCGCTTATGTGGGTTCAGTTTAGCGGACATATTTTTTGACACCAAAGTTAGGGATCAATAGCCAAAAAGACAAACCTTGGCGACTTCTAGCATATCACTAGTCTGTCTCACAACCCTTGAAAAGGGATTCGCCTCCGTTTTTTTATTTATTTATTTATTTAACATTGCGCTAGAGACTCTGTAAAATGTATAACGTCTCTTTACAAGTTGTATTGTGAACTGTTATGCTAAACATACGGAATTTGAAAATATTTCACTCAACAGGTAACTCCTCTCGCATTTTTAAAGGTAGTTTTTGTGCTGTGAATGTTTCCTGAAAACTGCATGAGACATACGGCTTAAGTGAGTCCATAGTGTATTGGGTGAAGAAACACTATAAATTTTGTCGAGTGTTTAATATCATTGGATTGTTTTTGAAGCTGTTCTAAAGTCCTGTGATGAAGATCGCTCTTCAGGTGGAACACCTTAAGCTCTACAGTGCTCAAAAAAAAAATTGTTATATTATCAGTAGATACATGATATAGTCCTGTGACGAATATAAAAATGGCGGGGAGTTAACTTATTAGGTTTGGCGTTATTTTTTGGCGGGAGTTAACTTAAAAATAAAGTTAATTTGCTCTGAACATAATGTACGGTAGAAGAAAATGTTACAGTAAAGCAATTATTTTAGAGGGGCAGAAGACTCACTAGTATAGTCCAGTAACATTTATAAATTTCTTATAGAAGTCGTTTTTGATATTTACCAAAGTTACTGCACGGACAGACAGACTGACCAAAATCACAAATACTTTACAACTTTGCTGAAAAGTGTTAAGAAAAAGGAGCTAAACATGAAGGTAAAAATTTACAAGGAGCAGCAGAAAGTATGAAACTTCCATCAAAATATTCGCATTTGAAAATTTAGATTGATTAAAAGAATTACAATTCCAAAATATCGTCAGCAAGTAAACTGCTGAAAGAAAAATAGCGATAGAATAGTACGAGTTTAAAGCTTTTTCAGAAAATTTTCTTATTAGAAAACTAAAATTTCTTTTGATGAAAAATACAAATTATTTTATTTAAAAAAATTATCTTTTAATTAAAGTGATTGGTAGAAACTGAATATGAGAGGAGGAAAAAAACATCGTAGTTTAAATTAGTTCCGCATAAGAAAAGGGTTTCCATCGGGAAAAAATCCCTTCGGATTATTATTCTTTAATTAATACTTCATCGTTCTCAAAAGAATCATGCTGAGACAAAGATTTTTTTTTTTCTTTTTCGTCTACTGGTGAAAAGAGTTTAGTTCATAATTACTGATGCTTCTTTTATTGAAGCTCGTCTGTTCATTACAGTATTGCTGTGAATAGATAACAGTAGATCTTCATAATATCTGTGAAAACGTGTTCATCGAAAGTATTGCTCTTCGTTCATTCTCTTTTTCTAATCACTACATGAATTTAAAAAAAAAGCCCATTAATTATGCTCAATTAGTATCTTAATCATGGATCAGTTCTTAAGAATAGGAATCTCCATATTTTAGCCTTTTAGGAGCAACCATTTCCCAATGTTGAAAAAAGGGCAGCCGTTGCCATCGGTCGACTTAACTACCAGCAAGATGGCGGACGATCGAAACATTCATCGCGTGCCACAGATCTAGAGACCCCTTTTTTTGGCACAGCCAGCTGCGTCAAAAAAACGGTCTCTAGATCTGTGGCACGCGATGAACATTTCGATCGTCCGCCATCTTGCTGGTAGTTAAGTCGAGCGATGGCAACGGCTGCCCTTTTTTCAGCATTGGGCAATCTATCCAGAGTTTCTCGCATTCTTTCATTTTCAGCAGATGTCGCAGTGCTGTTAAAAATAATCGTGACCATTTTTTTACGGGAAATGAGGTGCTAAAAAGTAAAGGATTCTCGTGGAGCTATGTCACCCGGAACTATTTTTATAAAAATCAAATCTATTATTCGTGACTGGCAACAGTCAAAACATGAGAGTTGACAGAGTTGGCCATGCACGCAAACAATAAATTAATTAAATGATTAGTTATTGATAACTTATTAACTAATCAATATTTATTGCATTTTTGTATCTATTATAATAAAATCCGGAGGTAAACAAACGCGATTATGTATGTATCTATGCATCTATGTGGGCCTATCTACTCGGGAACGGCGGGGAGTTGAGTTTCGACCAAGATGTCCACACGGATTCGGTAATTTCTGAAGAAGGTCTCCCGCTACCACGAATTTCGAAAATCAAACTATTTTAAGAGTTATTGATAAAAAACATGCCAAAAAGTCTCATTTTTGCTCTCCGTACTTCCATAATTGTAACCCCTGTAGTGAAAAAAGTGTGAAATAAGCATTGTGGTTGTCATGTGCGGCGATTTTGCCGAATAAAATGTTTTAAATTATTAAAGTAAAAGAAAAAGAATAAGAATGATTTTTTTTTTTGTTAGTTATTTTTTAATTATAATATCGTGTACATGGGGAATCGGAGCAGGAATGAAATGCTTTATATGCAAAATAATAAGGATTGTACAGTGGCATAGCCTAGGGGGAGGGATGGGGGGGTCACAATCCCCCCTCCCATGAGGAATTTTTTTCCATACAAAATGTATATTCTTCACTCCCTTATCACACACACGTATACATATGTCAGTTGCAGTAGTCGTAACCCCCCCCCCTATGAAAAATTTCTGGCTATGCCACTGTGATTGGAGATTTCCAAGGCTAATATGTCAAATTTTTTATTTTGGCGAAAAATAAAACGGCTGATATGCTGATTTTGAGAAAGAGAGTTCTAAGGATTTGCGCAGTTTTAGGCTTGGCGCAATTTACTGAGAGCTTAAAGAAATGGCATTTTTGAAAACAAGTCTATTGGTTTTATTAGAATACAGCGTTAAATTTTAATTATCCGTGCAGAAATAATGCAGTTATTAAACGATTTCAAGCGATCTACAGAATTCTCAAAAAATTATGTAAATTGACTTAAGTTAGGGGAATCCCGCCAAATTTCAGAAAATTGAAATCTTCGCATTTAGTACATCGGAGTTAACGATGAATAAAACACGTTATTCTACTAATATTATAAACTAGCTAAAGTGCCCGTTGTTGACGGGTTAGTACTGAATGCAAATTTCCAAAAATCAAGAGCTTTCGTCAGCATTGTAGGAGTACACAGAATGGGTGTAGTATACTGCCAAAAGTAAAGAAAGCGACGTTATAATTTTTATATATTGTTAAAATATTACAGGTTAGAGAGTAACTAAGTAATATCATTTCATTCGCTTTAGTCGCAATTATGTGATGCGCGAAAGAATATTTACGCATATTGAAATAATTTTCGCGAAATCTCAAAATCTAATCAATAGTTTTGAAAAATTAGAAGCCTAGAATTGAAGTTGAGTGACAACCTATCATGTCACCCAATTTCGTTTCATTCCTTGCAGTCTTTATTTCGTGATGCTGGAACAAAATTTCAGCATTTTAAAACGATTTTTACAAAATCTCAAAATGTAATCAAAATATTTTAAAAATTCAACGCCTATTAATTAAGATGAGCAACGACCTATCATATCACCAAATTTTGTATCATTCGTATTAGTCGTTATTTACGCGATGTTTGAAGAAATATAAACCTATTTTTTGAGAATTTTCACAAAATCTCAAAATCTAATAAAAATGTTTAAAAAATTGGACACCTATAGTTTATGTTGAGCAACCATCTATCATGTGACCAAATTTCATATCATTCGCTGTAGTCGTTATTACGTAATGCGTGAACAAAGATTCGCTCAGTTTTAAACGATTTTCGCAAAATCTCGAAATCTGATCGATTTTTTTAATTAGATGCTTATAGTTTAAAGTGAGAGACCACCTATCTCTAAAGAAAGATGACCATCTATCATTTTACTAAATATCATTTTTTCCCTTTGCAGTTATTACGTGATGTGCGAACACAAATTTACGGAGTTTGAAACGATTTTCGCAAAATCTCAAAATCTAATCAAGATGTTTTAAAAATTTGGCACTTATGTTTTAAGTTGAATTACCACCTATCATGATACCAAATTTCATTTCAATCGCTTCAGTCGTTTTTACTTGATGGTCGAACACAAATTTACGCAGTTTGAAACGATTTTCGCAAAATCTCAAAATCTAATCAAGATTTTTTTAAAATTTGACGCCTATGTTTTAAGTTGAGTGACCACCAATCATGATACCAAAATTCATTTCAATCGCTTCTGTCGTTTTTACGTGATGCTTGAACAAAAAAAGCGTCACGGACAGAATGACAGAACGACAGACAGACAAACTTTTTTTTGAGGGTCGCACCGGATTCCCAGGTGCTTGAAACGGATAGAAATCGCAAAATTTTTGAATTCCAAGAAATGTACAGATAAAAGTCTAACTTTATTTACATAGATGTCAATGTTTGTATGTATGTTTGTTATTCTGTCATGCTCAAAAGGTTTCATGGATTTGGGATATATGGAGTAAAGACAGTTAAAGGCCTGGATAAACAAACAGGCAACATTTTATCGCGCGAAAAAAAAAACACTGTTCCTATAATAAACAGAAAAACTATCTTTTATTAAAAAAAAAAAAAAAAACAATTGAGTGTTTAGTTTACAAAGCCGTTGACAGATGGCACAAACTTATAGACAATTTTTAATAAATAAATTCAAATTATCGTCTGCTATGCCTGTATAAAGAATACACCTGGATATTTTTTTCTTTCTGACGTGGATTTATAAGCGGACTTCGGGCAATGCATACAAATCCGAAATACATGTTAAACAACAAATTAAAAATAAGTTTTTGAAACGTTCATTCAGTTCGAATTGTGCATTTTCTTCGCGTCTTTTTACTTTCTATTTCTAATGTATTACATCCAGAAAAAGGATGTTAGAAATATCAATTTTAATTTTGTTTAATCACACTCATGAATAAAGATACACTTTCCAACTTAATGGAATAAGGAAAGAAAATAGGGAAGAGGCATGGATTATGATACGCTTTTAATATATAGCACTTTAATGCATATTTAAAATCTGAAAGTGTTTCAGATATTCTTACATTTTTTTTTTTTTTTTATAACGGCCAATATATCTAGAAGCTCTTCAAAATCAATATAGGACGAAAATAATTTGTACCTTTTTGTAGGTTTTTATCATTGAACCATCTTATTTTTGTAACCAGGGGCGGCCCGACACGGTAAGCAAGGTAAGCATCGCATCGGAGCGCCGGCTTCGAATGGGCGTCATTTCGAACTCAAAAACTAAGTAGAGCATAAACGGGGGGAGTCTTTTTTACATTCGCAGGGGACGCCACTTACCCTAGGGCCGCCCCTGTTTGTAACCATCTTAATTTTAAATTCCATTCAGAATCTGAGAGATTTCAGTGCGAAGGAAGCCGGTGAGAAAAAGGATTCTCTCCGAACAAGATTTATTAAGATGGCGAACCAACTGGTCGCTAGTAGTTGATAATTTAAAATGCTGGCACTTTTCAAATAAATGACTGCTTTACTTTTTGGCGATCGAACCCTATAAGTGACAGATATTTCCCATTTTGATTACTGTTAAGTCAATGCTTCGAATGATTCCCTGAAAAAATCTTCCAAAATGGTGTATGTTGGCACTGGCGATCGAAATACCAAACGTATAATAAAAGGTTTTAGTTTAATGTCAGTCTCATTTCATGTTCAATTTTGTAAATATTTTTTCTTCACATGTTACTTATAAGGCTTAGATTTGAAACTGCATATTATTTGAGACTGGTATTTATGGTAACCTGGTTGCATGTCCCCGCTAGTAATTAACTGTTGACCATGTCATCTTGATCAAGAGAGGCTCTAAACTTAATATTTCTATCTACGATCTTGAACAATCGGTATCAAATTGACAGACATATTCTTTCGGATTTGCACCAAATCCCTCAATACTCAGCCTTTTCCTTTTCTTTTCTTTTTCTTTCTTTCTTTCTTTTTTTTTTTCCGACCCTTCAGAAAGAAGTTTTTCGACTAAGACTGACAAATCACTGCATTCTTTTCTTATTCAAATTCCTTTTATCTAGTATACAAATTATTGCATTGTTTTTTTATTACTATATGTGTACATTATTTAGCATTAGGAATGAGACTTTCAAAGGCTAGTTTTGGTTTCCTTTTCGACCCGACCCAGAATCACAATATGAAAATCTTAGAGCTTGAAAAAGTTTTTAAAGGGCTTGTTTAGCGAAAAGAGAGTTTGTAGAGTAAAATAAAATTTAGGGGATTCTGTCCCTACGCGACTACCACTGACTGAAAGTGCAGTGTCAATGTCTGACAGCTATTCGAAATTTCGAACACCTGTGTTCCACGATTCACCAACATCTTGTCCAAGCAAAGTAACCACTGCCTGGTGCCATGCATTTACCTAGGGCCGCTCGATTTGAAGCATGTGCCCTGTAAAAGCCGTACGTATTCAAAGGGGTGGCTGAGATAACCCCACCCTCCAAGAAATGTGGAGTTTTTGTTTTGTTATCAAAATGATAAAAGTCTTTCAGTGAAAAATTCTGCCTTTTCAACCGCTTTGACCTTCCTCGAAATATATTTATTTCGAAAAGCACTGGGCCCTGAGTACAAGTAATCATCTATAGTGATGAAGAATCTCTTCATTCGAACAATTGTCTCGTGGCTCTTGTTAGCGATCTAACGGGTCGTTCTTTTTTCCCAAACAAGTTTTGCTTTCTTTTTTCAACAAATAGGCACCGGTTTCTTCTGAGCTGGTGTGAAAAACAGCCAGGGTTTTATGCTTTAAAACATGTTTTAAGTTTTGTTAAAAAAAATTAACGTAAGCGCATTATTTGATTTGACCTGGTATAGATATAAAAATTTCAGGGAGAGGGGGAGGATATACTTTACTTTTTACTTGTCCTTGATATCTTTGATATTTCAGGAGAAGTTTGCGAAAAATTGATATCGACAAACATGAATATCCCTTTACTTAAATTGCTTTTAAAGATTTTAAAATCTTATCACTACGTGATTTTAGCATCTTGTCACTATGTGATTTTAGCATCTTATCACTATGTGATTTTAGCATCTTATCACTTCTGCTGTTACTTCTCAGTAGTTCTTCTTCTAGAAAAGTGAACCCTTTAACGCGCAGTGTTATTGCTCTGGGAACACCAAACTCTGACATTTTGACTGTTGCCAGTCACGAAGAATAGATTTGATTTATATAAAAATAGTTGCGGGTGACATAGCTCCACGAGAATCCGTTACTTTTTAGCACGTCATTTCCCGTAAAAAAATGGCCACGATTATTTTTAACAGCACTGACATTTGCTGAAAAATGGGAGAATGCGAGAACAGCTGGATAGATTGCCCAATGCTGAAAAGGGGCAGCCGTTGCCATCGCTCGACTTAACTACCAGCAAGATGGCGGACGATCGAAACGTTCATCGCGTGCCACAGATCTAGAGACCCTTTTTACCTGGCTGCCGCACAGCCAGCTGCGTCAAAAAAAAGGGTCTATAGATCTGTGGCACGCGATGAACGTTTCGATCGTCCGCCATCTTGCTGGTAGTTAAGTCGAGCGATGGCAACGGCTGCCCTTTTTTCAGCATTGGGAAAGGGTTGCGCCTCAAAGGGTTAAAAATATCAATTGAAAAATATCGGTGAAAACGAACGTAGGAATGGGAAACAGATACTTTTAAAATATGAAAGTGCCGATGTCGATAAATACAAAAAAAAAAGAAAGAAAGAAAAGAAAGAGGTATGGGCACCGATAATATCGGTCGATCCCCAGTACAAAATATCCACGTAATCACACTTTTTACAGCTTTAGAAGGGTGGCCACTTTGACCATCCGAAAAGTTCCGTAATGTTTCATTTCATTTATATGCGTGTTATTTTCAAAGTTCTTTATTAGTTTTATCTCAAGAGGTATTTAAAAAAAATAAATCTCCATTTCCATTTAAAATGCTTGCTCTCTAAATACCAATCTCGGAGACAGGTATAATCTGCTTCAAACCAAAATGAACGTTTAGCTTGAACCAGCCCACTGGTGGGCGCTCCACTGTTAAATGCCAACTGCTTTTGTTTCATTAGAAAGAATAATTTTGTTTTAAGCCGATTAGTATTTCTTTATAAACCCTAATTCAATTAACGACAAATAAACGAAGAAGCGGGAATTAATAAAAAAGAAAACCATACGATAAATAAAAATAAACACCGACAAAAAACAAAACAAAAAAACTCGATTTTCATACAAAACTAAAAATCGATCCAAAGATTTAATAATTCTGCATTCCAGAGCAGTTTATTTTTTACGAGCACGAACGGAATTTTAGAGAACAAGAAGAAAATAAAATCTGTTAATTTTTTACCACTTAATTTTTCTTCGGATATTTATTTACGAGTTAATTTCATCTAATTTTCATTTCTGCCGTAATTGATGGCTGTCGTGTTAGGCGTATTTGCGTCGTTTAAATGCTAAATATTCTTTTTAAAAAATCGAATCGACATGGCAGTTGGAGAGAAAGGGAGAAAGGAAAACATTCCAGATTTTTGTTTTACTTTATTTTATTTTATTTCTTCTTAAACTAAACACATGAAGAATTTTCAACTCCCTCTGAAAAACCTTCCTCCATCATGGCTAGTAAAAACACTTGATGTGCGAAGGCGGGCGTTCTTATGAAAATAAAATTTGTTTTTACAAAATTTTTATGAAATTGTGGAATTTAAAGGAAAATTTTTGCTTAATTTAAGGGGTGATTTTTTCTCCCTGCTCGAGCTTATCGAAAAAACGATCTCAAAAGCATGCTATACTGCATAAAATGTGCCAGGAATTCATTAGACAGGAATGCATATTTAATTATACAAACTTTGTCTCCTTTTCTTTTATATTTTGCTCTGCATTAATGAATAGCCGTGTTACGAAAACATCCATATAATTATTTTTTATGGCGTTACAAAAGATGAATATCAAGACACAGTTTTTCTTTTAACCGGTTTTTAAGGCATCTCTGAAACACTAAGTGCATGATCAGATGCTGCTAAAGAGTATAAAATTATGCAAAAAGAATTTTCAAAAAAGAATAGTCCAAAGTAAATATTTGGCGAGACAACATTTTTTTATGACCGCAACGTTCAAAATTCGTCAGCTTTATTTTATTTTATTTTATTTCTTTTTCATATACATATTTTTTTTTTGTTTGCAGATTTTTTTACGCTCTCATTTTCAAAGGGTGCCTTTCACACAGCAGTGTCACTGTTAGATTTGATTTGCTCATCAGAATTCTTAGAAATTTTTGGATGAAATCATTCAAACAGTACCCACTTCTGAAGAGAAAATACCGTAAACCACACTTCCCAAGTGAAATTAATGTAAATAGTTATTGCTGAACAGAAGACAATGCTATGAACAAACAAAAATTAGAAATTATGATGAACGTCTTCACTTATCCACAGCAGGGCATCCAAAAGCCAAAGTCACGAAGCAACAACGGGCACAGAAGGGGGATCATTGGTATCGCGCCTTTACAAGGACAATAGCGCGAACACGTTAAAGCAGGGGTTCCCAAACTTTTTTCCCCGTGGCACCCTTGACAGGCTAAAAACACTTCGCAGCACCCTTGTCAGGCTAAAAACATTTCGGGGCACCCTTCTCAGGCTGAAAACGTTTCGAGGTAGGTTACCTTTGAAGCAATATGAATATGAAGGTTACAATGAGACAGTTTGAATATATTTTTCATTGTTTCTTTTATGTTTATAGGGCTAGGCTAACTATTAATTCGCTTGGAAAAGGGAAATATGTAAAATTTTGCCCCTCCCCCAATCTCAGGAAGTTCCTGTAAAGGAGAGGCGACTGGACACTGAACTCTTTCAAACTTGACTGAAAAAATTTTTGCTTTGTCCACTTCATCATCGGTTTGGCGAACTTTTTGGTGGGATATCGGTTCAGAGGAATTTTTTTTTATTATTATACTCCCCCGAAATGATTATCTTCACGGCACCCCTGGCATACGCTCGCGGAACCCTGGGGTGCCGCGGCACACAGTTTGGGAACCCCTGCGTTAAAGTAATTAAGAATTTATTTATTTTTAATTATGGTCTGTAGAGCTTAAATCTATGAAAATTCTTCTATGTAAAAGAACTGCAATATCATATTCGGACAGATTTCTTTTACAAGCCTCAATAATATACATTCCTCTTTTGTTTTATTCGAAAATCTAGATCACAGATCTAGAGACCCTTTTTTGACGACAGCTGGCTGTGCGGTACAGCTGAATAGATTGCCCATGCTGAAAAAAGGGCGGCCGTTGCCATCGCTCTACATAACTACGAGCAACATGGCGGACGATCGAAAGGTACATCGCGTTTGATCGCGTTGCCGCACAGCCAGCTGTCGTCAAAAAAAGGTTCTCTAGATCTGTGGCACGCGATGAACGTTTCGATCATCCGCCATCTTGCTGGTAGTTAAATCGAGCGATGGCAACGGCTGCGCTTTGGGAAAGGGTTGCGCCTCAAAGGGTTAACTTTTTGGCCAGTTTCTACGTACAGTGTACGGATTACTCTAACTGTTGTTTACCACAACTCACGGCTATCAACCCCTCCTCCACCTCTTTCTTAAAAAAAAAAAATCATAGAACCGTTATGGAGGAACGTAAAACTGCATCAAAAATATGAAAGGGGTTATAGTACATATTTTTTGTCTCATTCCTTACATTGCTATTTGGAATTCATATGTCCCGTATCGTAAGAAAGAAAAACCACTAAACTAGACTTCAGCCTTCTTCTCGTCAACCGCATTATTGCAAAATATCATTCCAAAACAAATTTCGGCCGTGGTTGAGCAGATTTTTAGCTTAATCCTATCCCTACAAGCAACAATTCCCAGTATCTGCTCGGCCAACCACCGGCATTCATCGCATCTCATCGCTCACCGAAATTCGGTACTCGGCCCAGACACGGAATTCCATCTAAAAACGATGATTGGGATGTGTGCGGCAGACACTGATCGGTCCGGTACCCATAAAACGATGCTCGGAACGATATCCGACCTGCGTTATTGGGCCATATACCTAAATTTGATCAAAATACACTGAACTGAAAAGAAATATTGGCCCGCATAACGGCCGAGCGGCATTCAGCCGATGAAAATTGGCGCATGCGCTCTGTTTATGCAACAGTCAAGCGATGGCAACATCCGAGTATCTACCGGCAGGCGCCGTGTTTTCATAAGAGTAGGAGACGAAAAAACTGAAGTTTTTTGTTGATTAGTCTATATTGGTATGTAACTATCATTTGTAACAAATTTTTGACATTTTTAATATAGTATTAGTCTACTATAAGTAAAGTATAAGTTCAAATCTCTGTAATTATTTTTTTCTCTCTTGATACTGTTATATAACACTAATAGAATAACACTACTTTTTATTAGTATCTATTTCCTATCTTTACACGGCGTACAGTGTGTAATTATACATACTAGTTCATACAGTTAACCCGTAAGCAGGCGCGTTGGGGTAAATCTCACCCCAGCGACTTTTTTTCTTCGTAAAATGGGAGAAATTTTTTGAGAACAAGTTTGCCCCGTCTTCTACCTTTCAAAGTCAAGGTCTAGTAGTTGGGGTGGGTGAAGGAATTTCGTTTCTTTGTTATCCGGAAGGGAAGAAAATTCCACTTTGGGATTAAATACTCCCGTGCGACTACCAACGTTTCATTACGTTGTTAACGTAAACTAAGTATAAACTAAATGTAAATTAACTATAAATTGTCGTTACACTACTGGTATGTATTGACGGAAGGTTATTAAATGAAATTAATATCATATTAATAAAGTAATTAGTGTTTTTAGGTATAAAGCATATCATATGCGATTTTCTTCTCAGAAAGCATGATATTTAAAGAAACTGCCAGAAAATCTCTAAATAAATATAAAAAGCACGATTTCTTATCATGAAACGTAACAGAACTGATGCATTTTATAAGTCCACAAATTTGTTTTTAAAACTTTTTTAGTCAAAAATATAAAGAAGACAAAATGGGGTAAGATTTACCCCATGCGACTGCTTAAGTTACAAAAGTAGACGCGCGTGCTTACGGGTTAATTGTTTTTTAGTTTTAAAATACACGAGTAAATTCTTCATTGAAACTAATAAAAAAATCATACTTCCGACCAAAACAAGCTTATTTGGTACTTATGCATTTTACAGTCAGTCAGCCAAAAAGAGCGATTTCGTGTGCGTGTGCATACGTCAGATACATTGATACAAGGTGCATACATTGATACATTGCAATCCTTTGGCGAAAAAAGTTGTTGGTGTGGATTATCGACGGTAAAATAAGTACCGATTATTTGCATCCGATGGCCATAAAAGAAAAAACCCAAACGATCCGATTACTCGCCAAGATAGTTTCCAAAGGCGCATAAAGTGCAGATTTTTAGGGTTATGGAAATGAGAAGCCGTACAGCATTGATTTGATATTCAACCGACTTTTTTGTTTCGCTTTATAAACGTCGAAACCCACGTTGATGATTTTAGATTAGCTTAATAGTATACGTAAATACAGTGATTTTTTTTCTTTTTTAAAGCAGACACCTGTTTTTTTTTTTTTTTTTTTTAAGCAGAACACTGGTTAATGATGATTTCAGAACCTGTGGATACTATAAACCAGACATATACAGGGTGTCCCAAAAAGGTGGTAACGGGCTTTAATTCTTTATCTATTAGAGATAAGTGAGCAGTGTAAATTGAAAAAATGTTCAAAATGAGGTCGGAAGTAAGACTTCGTTAAAAAAATTCCTCTCGTTAATTTTCAAAAAGTTAACTTTCTACATTTTTATATGACCCCCGTACAAAAACATTCCCATACACTAATGAGGTGATGGACAAAATTTGAGAATTATATTTTTAAAAATTACATTTTAAGGTAACCCCTCATCCTAGGCTGATCGCCCACCCTTATCGCTGCCATCACAACACAAACAAACAAACTGGCATGAAATAAGACTTCAGAGGGTTCAGAAGTTGAAAAAAGAAGGGATATGTAAAAATCCGTCTTTAGGGTCATTCTCTGCACCCTGCAGTCTGAATCTTGGTAAATTCTGCAAACGCAGAACATGAAAATTGTTATTGTTGCTTCGAAACCCCTCTGGCCTTCTGCAGAGCGGGATTAGATCCTTTATATAAAACGAAAATGGCCTTAATTGGGCAGCTTCCTTTTTATTGATCCCCAGTGAGGGGAATACCGACTTATCCCGGGTCTCCCTCCTAAATTTTGAACCAATTTCAGATGAGAGATGGATGACCTAAAGACCTGGATTGGTACCCCAAAGAGATGTGGATTGAACATGGAAAACATTGAAGTCATAAAACATTTTTCATGCATTAGTTCCCTACAGCGTACACGGTTTACATCAGCCTCAGTCGAGAAAGGAGTTTACCCTTCTAGGCACTGGCCAAGCAGGTGCTGCTTCCCTTTCGGTGTTCCAATGGGAACCGAATTTAACCCACTGTTCTACTGCCGAACACATGAAAAATTTCTTTCACCTAATGTTTTGCTGTCTTTGCGAGTACATTTGGAAAATATTTCCAGATACCGATGGGTTGGGGACAAAAGTAGAGGTCTATTCAGAAAGTACGTTTTCTAGGGAATTGAAGTAATAAAATGTTCGAAATCCCTGATACAGAAATTATGTAAAAGAACATATGAAGCAAACTTACTCTGCATGTCCTATTCTTTGTGTAAATTAAGTTCTAAAAATTATCTTTTTTTCTCCTAGAAGCTACTCATAAAATAAGATGTTTGAAGATGCTGCTGCAAAACTCAAAGAAAATACTTTTGTAAATTATGTATATGATATATTTTGTGCAGAATAATTTCAATAAAAATTTTTGGATTTTACTTTATTTTAAAAATTATTATAGCGATCTTATGTCTTATGGTCTATACTTTTTAAAAAAACCTATTTTTCAAAACTGTAAGCTAATTCCATAGGTTCCAGTGGTCAAAAATCTTTTTTTTAATTGCAAGCTAATTCAAGAAAGTTCGGAAAGTCGATTTCCCATCACAAAAAAAGTCCTGATATGAACTACACAATTTTCTTGTATGGCTGTTAAACTTTGTGCATTCTTGATGCACTCTATTTAAATGTATTGGAAACTGAAATGCGATACTTCAATATCTCATTAAGCGTAAGAGATATCACCAAGATGAGATTTCAGCATTGAAAACTTATTCCTGGCTGAAAAATTGGCATTTTTCTTTTCTTCATCAGCTTGGGGACAAACGGCGAGATTTTAAGCATGACCCAAATAGGGACCCTAGCCTGTGGATTGCAATCAAAAATGAAAGTGCAGAACCAAATGTTACGACAGTCTTAAATACAAAATTTCAATATTCTATGGCTAATAGTTTTCATTTTTATTCGAGATACGTACTTATTTTTAGTGCCAAAATTTGTAATATTGCCCCAAAATTTACCAAGCTTCGGGACAGTTGGCAATATTTTGGGCATGAGCTAAACAGAGATAGTTCAGGGATTTTTAATGTGAAAGGCATGTCCATAGACTTTAATGCACCGAAAGTCTTTCATATAACATCAATTAATAAACTACTCAGTCCAATTGGAATCAAAAAGGGAAATGCACAACTATGTTTTAAAGCAGTCCTAAATTTGAAATTTCTTCGGCTATTCCTCTTTGAGTTAATCGAATTACGCAAGAACATACGTACATATGTACATGCATACGAGCAGACGTCCCTCAAATTTAATCAAACTGGATCGAAAATGCAGCATGCGTACGTACAGACATTACCAAAATACTAGTTAAAGCGAGTTCTGGGATTAAGGCAAATTATCTGCACAAGGGATCTAGGCTTGTGTATGGGGTGCCCTCCGTTTGATCTTTCTAACGTGTCCTAACCCGTATTTACGCTATTTTTCGGTGGAAACCACGGAAAACTCCGAACGGTTAGGTCGGCGGACGCGACCTGGTTTTGAACTAGACACCTTCCGTCTTCCAGTTCAGAGCGCTATGCGCTCGGACTAATTAAAACAAATCGAACATGTAACATACGTATATAATTTCATACGTAGATGGAGTATACGACCATAGTACGTTAACGTATAGTATAGTTACGTATATAGTGCAACTATATACGTAAATAGATGGAGAATACGACGTACCTACATGCATGCATATGCGTCGCGTAGTAAAAGTGTATTTCATCTACACTATACTGCTTCTACACTGAATTATCATATAAGAAAAATGCGATTACAAATACATTTCAAATATAAAAGAAATCTGAAAACACTTGTGAATTTATCATTCGAATTGCATCGTAGGGACGGAAAGGGTTAAATGTATGTCAAAATCACATAAGAAATTATCGAAAAGTGATACTCACACTGGTGTTTGGCCAACCTCACGCATAAAGTGAGCGGGCCAGTTCCCTAAATTCGTGTCCAACCCAATGAACTCGGTTAGACTACTTCGGACGTAGGGGACATGAACAGCATAGTCCGAGGGGACATATCCGAGCAGTTTCACAGTGAAAGGCCCGATTCCTTCTCATTGGCTCAAGGCTACGTGGCCGGTGAAGGCCCGAGCAAAATTGCTAGTAAAGATCAGTTTTACAGAAATATATTTCATAGAGATCATTGTTCCCTGAGATAAGGAACTGGGACCTACAATCTTTCGCTTGTTGTTCGAAAAGAAAAATGTATGAAGAGAGTATCCGGAAAGAAAGACACGATATTTTTGCGCACATTGTAACGCAAAGCATTACCTTTGCATTACAAAATACTTCAAATTGTACTACACAAAAGACTTCTGAACAGTTTGATGGTAATGCTAAACTCAAAATTTATTGAAGTGTAGAGAAGTTTTTGCTATCAAACCTGTAAAACACTCTTCACTACCTGAAGAGTGTACTTGCTAAAAAACAAACATGAAGGGAGTTTTGCGTTCAACATCATAGAATTAAAAAATAATATGAAAACTACTAAGAGTGAATATTTTAGGGAAAATCCTCTTGTTTTCTCTCTGCAGAACAAAAATTTGATTTCTTTCTTTTTTTATGTGTGAACATCTCTGGTAAAAAAAAAAAAAAGGAACCAGATAAGGAGTCAAAACCCTTTAGTCTAACTCCGGGTCCTTTGTTCACCGCCTGAAACAGCTGAACATTTTACGTACACTAATTTCTATGGAGATTTTTTTCTAAACTTTAATAAAATAGTATTATTATTATTACTGTTAAATAAATGCAGGTCTAGTCTCCCTGTTAAAAAAAAAAAAAAAAAAGAAAAAAAACTGGTCATTGTATACACACTTTTTAAAAACAGAATTACAGGTATAATTCAATTCAATGACATATAAATAAATTTCGTGGTAATCTGTACCTACTAACTGTAATGAGAGTGCGAACAGGACAGACAAATCTAAACGAAAAGCACCTTCTCGACTTTGTTGAGAAGGAAGTATTAAAATGATCTAAGGATGAGCAAGACGTGAAATAACATAGTGAGTATTTCAGAATGAGGATTACAGAAAAGTTTAGACGCTAACGGCCGTATTCACCAAACACTTGGCACGCGGATTAAACCAAACTCGAATGTTAAAGTCATCGGTAAGGTATCTTACCGATGACTATAACACGCGTTTCGGGATTAATCCGCGTGTCAAGTATTTGGTGAATAGGGTCGTAATAGCAGCAATTTGAGAAAAATGTGCATGCACGCAATATTATTTTCTTAAATGTTACCGTCTTTTGAGTACTTTCCAACTTAAGTTGAAAAAAAGTTTATGATTTCGGTTTGTCCGTCCGTCTGTGCTCTAGCTGCCGTAAATAGGTATCGATTACTGCGAAATTTATGAATGATATTTCTATGTTCTGTGCCATGTACCCTATTGAAAAGGGTATTGAGCATTGATAGTTCCTTTTACAGGAGCACCCAAAATTATTCCAGTACATTACTAACAATGGGCAGTCATTAAAATAGGTGTATTTTAGATGCATTCATCTATCTCAAACAAGTCAAATTAAAATATGTTATTAATATTTACGAAATAATGCTCTCCTTAAAAAATAGTGCAACATTTATTGTTCTCCTTCAGGACCACTCAAAAGAATTCGTGTATGCGCGTTGGAATCTCTTAAAAAGTCCTCCCATAGAGGCATCCCTTCCCCCGTAGGAAGATGCCCCTCGTGTAGGCTTGCCATAACACACAAACGAATTCAAAATAATTCCAATAGACTGACATGTACAGCAGTTTACAGACCTTCATCGTATACAACCGCAGTACAATGAGCATAAATAGGCATATATTGCTTACTCTTCATTGAAAGGATACAAATGAAATTTAAAGTTCTTCTAATCTCGCAAAATTCAGTTAACAGACATACAGCTTTTATAGGTTATGTCCTCTGGACTACACTTTCCCAAATTTGTCGCTAAACGACAGTTGTGTCGGAAAATGCTTCATAATCGATACGTTTATCACAATTTATTTTTCTTGTTTACATTATTATTCCTGTTGTTATCGTCGTTGCTGTTTATTATGATATATATATATATATTTTTTTTTTTTTTGGGGGGGGGGGTTTAATATAGTTTTCAAAATTTATAAACTCAAAAATTTATATTTCGATTTTGAGTCGACAGCTGCAGCCAGTCTTTGTCAAAAAAGGGTCTCTAGATCCGTGGCAAGTGATGAACGACTCGATCGACCGCCATGTTGTGGGTAGTTAAATCGAGCGATGGCAACGGCTGCCCTTTTTTCAGCATTGGAAAAGGGTTGCGTCGAAGGGTTAATTATGTGAAGTTTCGGATAGTCAAGTTTCCACTGCATTTCGGTCCAGCGACTATGAAGCTCTGACTCTGTATATTGCCGTACTGAGTTCTTGCAATCAATATTCTTTTAAGCAAAAAATAAAATAAAATAAAATAAAACTGCGTTATTTATAACCAAATGAAATGGCCAGAGTGACGCTCCTATCTCCATCCATCTTGGTGACAGAATCGTTTTTGAACATCTCCCAAATTTAAGGCGGAAAAAAGAAAAAGAAAGACACCACTGCGATCTATCGATGGCTCAAACCACCTGATGATTAATCGATTCTTAAAGGAGATCAGAGAAGGCTCTTAGAAGAGGAGAAGGACGGGTGGGAAAAAACAATGTCATTCTCTTTCACTTCATTATTACTTTTTTTACCCCGTTTTTCTTCAGAGTCCATTATTTTCTTTTCGCCCCTTTCCATCACAAACTTTTTTTTTTTTTCCATCGATATCGCAATGAATTCGTAATTCATTCTGAATAGAAAGGCTACTGAACTATAAAAAAAATGAAGTTTTTATTTTATTTTATTTATTTTTTGAAGCACCTGAAGAGATAATGGGATGATCTGGTCTTCCTTTCCTTTGAACACATTTGAATCTAAAAATCTGTTTTCGTTCTTAAGAAATAAAGACAATAAAAAAAAAAATAAACAAGTAAATGGAATTGAAAAGAAAGAACAAGAAGAAACAAATTTGCTAATTAAGTGGCCTCTAATTACGCCACTGTCAAAAACATGATGCCATTAATAAAAAATTGCATGGGATTGATAAACTCGATCGCAAAACTAACGTCATATGAAACAGTTTTTGCGATTCCAAATAGCCTCTCGAGGTCACAGTTTGACATTTTTCAGGAGATTAAAATAAATAAACTGTTTTCTTCTACTGAATCATGGAGGATTTAAATATTTGAATTTTTTATTTCATTTACATCAAATGTTTCTATTTTTAGACACGAGCATGATCCTTCAGTTTTTTTTTTAGTTATGCAAAGGCAACATTGGGTTATGAATTTTAAAAATGCAGACAGATTGTTAGAAGATTCAATACGATAGTATGGAGTAATGCACAGGGTTCAAAACACCGAGCGCCTGGTCTCCCAGGCTACCAAAAAGGGATCCCTTGGCAACTAGCTTTTTTTGGAAGTGAAAACTTCTTTAGGCACGTTGGCCACTTTTGGGATGGGGAAAAATCACTGAATTCGCATGACCGTCACGTTCATACTACATATGGAGAAAAAGTGAATTAAGGAAAAAGCAGATTGTGACGTCGTTGAATTTTTGTGCTGCCATCTGACTTAAGAATTTCAAGTTACCTTTAAATTGCGTCCGCGACTGGTATTGAACTGTAGCCCCACGGCGTGGAAGGTGAGCGCTCTAACCACCAGACGGGTTCTACGCGGGATAAATTGCTAAAGTTTGAAGTGACTGCTGTTTCCATTTCAGAATGGAAACTTGTATGTGACTATAAAAATAAAACGAGACTTTGCCGGTACACTATTTGGTATTAAAAAATTTTGCGATTTCTATCCGTTTTAAGCATTTGGGTCCCCAGTAAGACCGCACAAAAAAAAAAAAAAAAAAAAAAAAAAAAAGTTTGTCTGTCGTTTTGTCAGTAACGCCTATTTCATTCGCATATCACATGAAACTGACCGAAGCGAATGAAATAAAATTTGGCGACATGATAGGTGGTCACTCAAATTAAACTATGGGCGTCGAATTTTTTTTAAATTCATTAAATTTTGAGATTTTTGCAAAATTGTTTCAAACTGCGTAAATTTTTGTTCGCACATCGCGAAAGAAATGAAATTTGGTGACATGATAGGTGATCACTCAACTTAAGTATAGACATCAGATTTTTAAAAAATTTGGATTAGATTTTGAGATTTTTCTAAAAATCGTTTGAAACTGCTTAAATTTTTGTTTTAGTATGCATAAAAACTGCATCTAATTTGCACAGCAAGTGTATACTTTCAAAGTATTCAAAAATATCCATTTTTAACACTTTCCAACAAGGTTGAAAAGTGTTTATCATTTCGGTTTCCCTACTAGCAATTTTGCTCGGGCTACCACCGGCCACGTAGCCAGCCGATGATGGCCCGAGCAAAATTGCTAGTAGGGTTGTCTGTCTGTCCGTACTCTAACTCCCGTAAAAATGCGTCAATTTCTACAAATTAAGCACTAAAAAGCCTAATAACATCTACACCGTTTGTACGATCCGCTTGAAGTTTTTCAAATTATGTATAAAAATATAGAAAACAATCTGCGCTACTTTAAAAATCTGAAAATCCACCCGTTCACTCATTTTTAGCGATTTTCCCCTATTTTCAGCTCTATTTTATTTCCAAGAGTAAAAAAAGTGAATCATTTGCATGAAAAAATTAGCTATTGCAGGTTAGAATGACTTCATATTGATGTCACAGTTATCGGGAATTTTCAGATTTATGAGTTTAATTTTTTTCAAAAATAAAATGATTTCCTCGGGATTACGAAGGTATATTATAGGAGTGGGTATTCTCCATAGCTGCTTGCTTAGATTTTTGGTACCCAAATTAAGTTTCAACAATGTAAACATTGGAAATTTGGTAATGTGCAGCGATCCTAGCGGTAAAGGAATAAAACATTTCCCTCGCTGACTGTTAACGAGTTTAGTGTTTAATTTTCCAACCTACCATGTGAACAAGATTATGAACGCCCGCACTAAATTTTTATTATTTCTTTACGATTATGAAGGAATTAATACTAAATTTTAATAATGAAAGTAGTTTGTGCTCGTTAAAAGGACGTCGCTCTCACTTGCAAAGTGTTTGGCACGTTTTCGCTTCAAATATAAAGTGATAAGCGAAGAAATTTCGAGTAAATCGCATAAAACGTTAAATAAAAAATGTTCTAATTCGAATTTCGAAAAAATCGCTTCGAGATATGTCGGGACCCGTCATGGCGGGATTCCCATACAGAATTTGGTAGGCCTACGATCACCCGTCTCGGAGCGACGCGACTTACAAACAAATTGACTAACATTTTACACCTTGTTTTATTTATATAGATAGTTATTCTTAACTTTGCTCATGCATTAGCACTTTTTCGTCTTGCTAATGCACTACTAATCTGTTGATGACTAGCGTGAATATTGTTCGTTGCTTTTTCACCCTTCCATTGTAATGATCACAATCGAAGAGGGGCATTTAGTTGTTACCTGCTGTCCATCAATGGGATTCACTTCTCGCTTATTCCAATAAGCGGAATTTCTCGCTTTTCATCTGATTTCACTTTCTTGCTGAACGCCAGGCATGACCTGAAATTCATTGATCTTAATAAGCTACATGCAACTCAATATGAGAAAACTATTTCTTTTTTCCGTGAGTTTTATTATAATACGCACGCAACCGAACCATTGATTTTTAATTATACGGACTTTTTTAAAGCTTAATTGCTTTTTCATGCTTATTTATTGGAAAATCGTAAATGTTAAATAGTAAAAGACTCCTACAGTCTGGTGCATTATTACTGCAATACATATAATTGTTATTATTTCAGGTAGTCGATAATGTTTCAGTAAAATGCGAAATTCAATGTGAAAAGCGTGTTAAATCACGTAACAGATATGTCGTTGATAGAAACTGACACAGACTTACCGTACTGTATTCTGCGTTTATATGCGATTGCACCACGTTTTTAAGTGCAGTGAAATAGACGATCAGCTAATGCATATCTGGAATTTCTTTTTATTATTATTGGGTTTTTTATATTCGGTTTTTTAAAGTGTAATTCGTTTAGTTTTCTCTTAATATAATAATAATAATACCTAAATAATAATAATAATAATGTATTATTAATAGTGACATTTGCTTAGTTTTCTGTTAATATAATCTTATCTTAATCTTAATATATATATAAAATGCTAATGTTCGTTTGTAAAGACAGGGTTTTCTCAATCATCACTAACTTTAATTAACTTCCCGTTGGGGTGGTAAATACGCCTTGCTCTCACGGTGAAAGTAAGGGAGTTTGGTCGTGGTGGGTGGAAGTGGGTGGTTGTGGTTGGCGAAAATGTGAAAAAATATGTATCTATCCTTTTCTAACAAATGAGAACTTCTGAATTTCAACTCCAATAAAATATTAAAATTCAATGTTTATCGTCTGTTGCCATATCAGCAGGAAAACTGAATCCCAAGCAATTATCGTCTGTCTTAATCTATATAAATAAAATTAGACTTTTGTCTGTACATTTCTTGGAATTCAAAAATTTTGCGATTTCTATCCGTTTCAAGCACCCGGGAATCCGATGCGACCCTCAAAAAAAAGTTTGTCTGTCTGTCATTCTGTCCGTTCTGTCATTCTGTCCGTGAGGCTTTATTCGTTTAAGCATCACGTAAAAACGACAGAAGCGAATGATATGAAATTGGGTGTCATGATAGGTGGTCACTCAACTTAAAACATAGGCGTCGAATTTTTAAAAAATCTTGTGGATTTTGAGATTTTGCGAAAATCCTTTCAAACTGCGTAAATTTGTCTTCAAGCATCACGTAAAAACGACTGAAGCGAATGATATGAAATTGGGTGTCATCATAGGTGCTCACTCAACTTAAAACATAGGCTTCGAATTTAAAAAAAAATCTTGATTAGATTTTGAGATTTTGCGAAAATCATTTCAAACTGCCTAAATTTGTGTTCGAACATCACGTAATAACTGCAAAGGTGAAAAAATGATATCTGGTGAAATGATAGGTGGCCACTCACCTTAAACTATAAGCATCTAATTAAAAAATATCGATCCGATTTCGAGATTTTGTGAAAATCGTTTAAAACTGAGTGAATCTTTGTTCCCGCATTACGTAATAACGACTAAAGCGAATGATATGAAATTGGGTCACATGATAGATGGTTGCTCAACATAAACTATAGGTGTCCAATTTTTTAAACATTTTTATTAGATTTTGAGATTTTGTGAAAATTCTCTCAAAATACGTTTCTATTTCCTCAAACATCACGTAATAACGACTAATACGAATGATACGAAATTTAGTGATAGGATAGGTAGTTGCTAATCTTAATTTATAGGCGGTGAATTTTTAAAATATTTTGATTACATTTTGAGATTTTGCAAAAATCGTTTTAGAATGCTGAAATTTTGTTCAAGCCTCACGAAATAAAGACTGCAGGGAATGAAACGAAATTGGGTGACATGATAGGTTGTCACTCAACTTAAATTCTAGGCTTCAAATTTTTCAAAATTGTTGATTAGATTTTGAGATTTTGCGAAAATTATTTCAATATGCGTAAAAATTCGTTCGCGCATCCCATAATTACGACTAAAGCGAATGAAATGATATTACTTAGTGACTCTCTAACCTGTAATATTTTAACAATACATAAAAATTATAACTTCGCTTTCTTTACTTTGGCAACATACTACATCCATTCTGTGTACTCCTACAATGCTGACGGAAGTTCTTGCTTTTTGGAAATTTGCATTCACTAACCCGTCAAGGACGGGTACTTCAGCTAGTCTTATAAATAAAAATGAAATTCTGTTTGTTTGTTTGTGGATTTGATTCGTATACAAATCCACAAAAGTGGACCTATCAGGCTGAAATTTTGCACAGATATGTAAAATAATATAGAATAAATGATAGTCCACACTTTAAAACTTTGAAAGTACGCCCGTTCCGGATTTTAAGAGATTTTTTATGTTCTCCACGCAAAATGCTTTCTGTAATTGTAATACCTGTAGTGAAAAAATTGTGAAATAAGCATCGTGGTTGTGCCATGTGTGGCGATTTTGCCGAATAAAATGTTTCAAATTCTCAAAGTAAAAATAAAAGAATAATATTGATTTTTTTTTTTTTTGTTACTTTATATTCGTAAGGTTATTTTTTTTTTTAATTATAATATCGTGTGCATGGGAAAACAGAGCAGGAATGAAATGTTTTATATGCAAAACAATAAGAATTGAAGATTTCCGAGGCTAATATGTAAAATTTTTTAGTTTGGCGAAAAATAAAATGGCTCAAATGCCGATTTTGAGAAAGTGAGTTATAGCGGTTTGCGCAGTTTTCGGCTTGGCGCAATTTACTGAGAGCTTAAGGAAATATATTTTTGAAAACCTGTGCAAAGGTTTTATTAGAATACAGCGTTAAATTTTAATGATCCGTGCAGAAATAATGTAGTTATTAAGGGATTTCAAGCGATCTATCTTCAGCATTCTCGCCAATTGAGTGCATTGATTTAAGTTGGGGGAATTCCGCCAAATTTCAGAAAATTGAAATCTTCGCATTTAGTACATCGGAGTAAGGATGAATAAAACACTTTATAGTTGATAATTTTAAAAAATTCGGCTGTATTAAGGGATTCCACTTTTCAAATAAATGCGTGCTTTACTCTTTGGCGGTCGAACCATTTCCCATATTGATTGCTGCTAAGTCAATGCTTCGAATGATTCCCTGAAAAAACTCTCGCAAAATGGCGTATGTTGGCACTTTGGCGAGGCTTAGATTTGAAACTGGATTTTATTTGAGACTGGTATATATAATAACACTGGTTATAGATAAAAATGAATGTTGGTATGTGTTTATGAGGTTGAAAAACTCCAGCACCGTTGAGCACCGTTGCACCATGAAATTTGGTTCACCTAAGTCTTTTACGATGGAGAAGGTTTTTATGCTATCGGTTTTCCTTAACTTGCCACTTGGTGCCGCAGCACAACGTCGAATTCTATTCCATTTAGCCGTTTGCTATGCGAATATCGTCCAACCGATTTCGATGAAATTTGGTACACGCGAATATTAAAACACGGAGAATATTTTTCACTATCCATTTTGATGTAACTTGCCGCTAAATGGCGCTGCAACGCATCAACTTCTATACCGTTCGACCGGTCGGCATAAAATTTTTTATACTTACACATTTGAGCACGACGAATATATTCTAACTGCGTTCCTTTTGATGTTACTCACCACTAGATGACACTGCAATGCATTATTATTTTAACTCGCCACTAGATGACGCTGCAGCAGGCCAAATTCTTGACCATTCAAACGGTCGCTATGAAAATCAGTATACATAGCTATTTGGACAATGAGAATATTTTGCCGTTATCCATTTTGCTATAACTCGCCACTTGACGGCGCTGTAGCAAATCATTACTTTAATTAACCACTAGAATTGAACCACTAGATGGCCGTGCAGTGTATCACTTCTTGACTGTGCAAATGATGGTTATGAAAATTGGTATACATAGATAGTTGAACACGGGGAAGAGTTTGGAGCTATCCATTTTCCTATAACTTACCACTAGATGTCGCGTCAACACATGAACTTCAGGTCTGTCCAGCCGATAGTCATGAAAATTCGTATACATCGATATCTGAATGCGAAGAATATTTTCGCCGTATCCGTTTTGCTAAAACTCTCCACTAGATTGCGCTACGCCACATGGCCTTCTGCACCGTACAAACGATTGCCTTGCAATTCGGTATGCATGATTATTGGACACAATATAACGTGATATGCATTTTGCTATATCTGTTTATTACAATGGTAATCACCACAAATCGCAATATCAAAAAGTCCATTCATTCCCGTGCGAAGAACGAGTTCTTCAGCTAGTATATATATAAAATGCTAATGTTCGTTTGTAAAGACAGGGTGGTCTCTATAACCACCATATCGAATTAACTTCCCGTTGGGGTGGTAAATTCCCCTTGGCCTCACGGTGAAAGTAAGGGAGATTGGTCGCCTTGGGTGGAAGTGGGTGGTTGTGGGTGGCGAAAATGTGAAAAAATATATATCTGTCCTTTTCTAACTCATGAGAACTTCAATAAAATATTAAAGTTTATCGTCTGTTGTCATATCAGCAGGAAAACTGAATCTCAAGTAATTATCGTCTACGAACCATTTTACCTGAAACACGCTATTTCATTTCAATTTATTCAAATACACTCAGATAGTAAACAAGACAGTAAACAGTTATTAAACAAATTCAAGCTATTTTGACAAGTGAAAAGAACAAATTATTTGAATATTCTAGAGTGTTCTAGTACTAGCAATTGCGATGGGTTATGGTATATAAAACGAAATTCAGTGACTTTTCGTCAGTTTGATCGTGTTTGCTGTCGAGTAAAGATTAATTGAAATTAAGAGTGAACAGCAATTAAACAAATTCAGGTCATTTTGACAAATGAAAACGAACAAACTATCTGAATATTCTAGAGCGTTCCTCAGTGACACCATAATGGCAATCAACTGATTAATTTTGTGTAACTTTATTACATTGCATATACACAATGCCAAGGCATAAAGAAGTTTTTACAAAACCTCAAGTGGATTCTGAAAGAAGAAAAGTAGCACGCCAACTTGAAACAGAAGAGCAAAGAGAGAAACGGCTTTCAAATATTCGTAAAGGAGTAAAAAAAAAAATAGAGAAAATTTAACCGAAGAAGAAAGAACACATATTAACGAAGAAGTGCGATCCCGAATGAGAACACTTAGAAATCGTCAATCTGCTGATCAACGTGAAGTGGAAAATAGAAGAAGTAAAGAAAGAATGGCTACTTTATGCAAAAACCGAGCTGCTACAAGTAAAATTGAGAATTTAGAACTTCCGGTGTTCCATTATGATTGCAAAAAACAATACAGTGAACATCCAAATATTGTCATCGGAAAAATGGATACGCTATGCGAGTATTGTCATGCACGAAAATTTAAAGGTGAAACTGCTGGTATGTGCCGTTCGAGTGGTGAAGTCAATTTACCAGCATTAGATGTACCACCACCACAATTACTCTCATATATGACTGGAAAAACACCAGATTCCAATGATTTTCAACAAAATATGTGTCGATACAACTGTTGTTTTCAAAATGACTTCATTTGGAGCTTCATTAATATGCAACGAAGAAATTTTCAGCCCGGTTTTTAAGGTTCCAGGCCAAATTTATCACCGAATAGGCTCACTTCTGCCGATGTCCAAAGAAACTCCAAAATTTTTTCAAATATATTTTGTTGGTAACGAATAACTTCAAAGTTGCTCCAACATTCAGTGACTACAACGAGATATTATTCAAAAATTACAACGTATACTTCATAATCGTAATCAACTAATCAATGTGTTTAAGACTTCTCTAGAGCAAATGGCTGCAGATAATTATAAGATCGTTATTCGAGAAGATAAAAGACCAGCCGGTCAACACGAAAGAAGGTTCTATGCACCTAAAACGAACGAAGTTGCCGTAGTAATTGTTGATAACGAATGTAGTCGTCGTGATATTATTATTTAACGCCGAAGTAATGAATTGCAACGTATTGCTGAAACACATCGTAGTTATGATGCACTACAGTATCCGCGTATTTTTGGGAAGGTGAGGATGGTTATCACTTCAATATATAACAAATCGATCCAGCTACAGTTGTCGAAACTAACCAAAAAGTATCAGCTATGCAATTTTATGCTTATCGAATTATGATTAGAAATGATGAATATAACCATATTTTAAAGTGTCGGCAGTTATTTCAGCAGTTTATTATAGACATGTGTGCTAAAATTGAGACGGAAAGATTAGAATTTATTCGCCATAATCAACGAAAGTTGCGTTCGATGAGTATATCCATTTGAGAGATGCAATGATAAATGATGGAAACGTCGATAACATGGGAAAATTGGTCATCTTGCCATCGACATTTACTGGAAGTCCACGTCACATGCATCAATATGCTCAGGATGCGATAACTTTTTTTTAATTTCCAATGGCAAGATAGGAAGACAAATACAGCAAAGGAATGGTAAAAAAGAAAGAAAACACACGAACAAAAAACTCAGCTGCATAAAAAAGTCTATGTATCCAAATGGACTCTGGCCTCCCAGTAGCGGTCTGCAAGTGAGGACTTAGATAAGGCTAGATAGAAGATAGAAATCTAAATCATATACGTTAAAAAAAATGGATCCTTAAATATATTTTATACCATTAAACATGCGATGCATTTTAACCCGAGCAACGCCGGGTTTCGCTGCTAGTAATAATATGAAATAATAATAATATACATTGTTACGAATTTTCGGTCTGTTCTGCCTCCTGGCTGTTAAAAATAGTTTTAAAATTCGTATTCTACGCGTTAAATAGTTAAATTTTGCATTTTGTTGCATCAAAATCGGTTAACTAGAAGTCGAGATATGGAGTTTTGGGTTTTCCATTAGTTTATATAGGGTTTTCTAGAAATCTCGATGTTAGAGCTTCGCTGGCCTCACTTTTGAGGACTTATTTTTGTCGCCAAATTTGACGATATTTCGCCAAAAAAGTCGCCAGGCTCGGCAACATTTCGGACATTTGGCACGATTTTTCCAAAGGGGCCTGTAAAGGTAGTTTTACTGCATTAACATCACATACTAGCCTAATATTACTCTATTACTCTTCTATGACGTAATCAAAACGTGATTGTTCGGGGTCTTTCTACACATCCCGATTTTCTAGAAAGTACACTGGAGGGTATAAAAGGCAGACAGGCCGGAGATTTCAAGTCAGTTTCTTTCAATGGCACAATTCAGTTCGCTGCATTGCTCTGTGAATTGTGCCATTGAAAGATATAGTTTGCCTGCATTTTGAAGCTTTGTTTTTAAGTGCTATGTGTAAATTCTTATTGCTAGGTCTTGGGGGACTGTTTACGATTTCTCTCGTAAGTTTCCACTGAATTTTTGCCTCTGGAAGTGTTTTATTTTATGTGAGAATTACAGCGTTTGTGAAAGCTCCTGTACTAAGCGGACTGTTTTAAACAAGCTACTTGTCGTTAGTGCCTGCGAATTTTGCACAGCTGATTTTCGACAAAGTTCTAGACGCAATAAAGTTCGTGTTCCATCCTGACAAGTGTATTGTTTACTAGAACTTTCTACACCTACTGGACTTTAGAACGACGAACCTAGAAATCTAGCAGGGTATTCTGCAACAATATCATTATTATTACTATTTCAGGTAGTTGATAATGTTTCAGTGAAATATGAAAATCGGTGTATTGAAGAGCATGGTAAATCTCTTTACAGATATTTCGTTAATCGAAACAGCCCTACCGTATCGTATGTTTCGTTTTTATGCACCTATACCACTTCAGAGGATCAGCTAATACATATCCGGAGTTTCTTTTTATGTAGTATTCGGTTTTTTCCAAGTGTCATTCGTTTAGTTTTCTGTTGTATAAATAATTTTATATAAAAATTGCTCTGTAAAATTTTAAAACGGATTCTAAAGAAAAAGCAATTGAATTTCATACTAAAGTGCTAAGAAACTGTAAGAAGATGATATCTAGAGGTTGGCAAGTATGAGATCTGGCAGAGAGAAAAAGGAGAAAAGTAACAGTGATCTAAATAATGTATTAAACAGTGTGCTAAACAATTTGCCAAGCAATGCGTTAACAATGTACTAAATATTGTGTTATTTAATTTGGTAAAAGAATTCTGACGTGCTAAAGAATTTACTAAGCCATATTCTCCAGAATTCTGTAAAAATTCGAAAAAATGTGCTAAAAATGCTAAATATTATGATGTGCTATTCTAAAAAATAATTTTAGCGAGTGCAAAAGCAATGTTAAACAATATGCTGTAAACACTTTACTTGAAAACCAATTTAACAATGGGATAAAGATGTGTTCAATGTTGATTAAAAAATGTCCTTTATACAATGTTAAAAAGATGCTGAACAGTAGGCTAAGCAATGTACTAAAGATTAGCAGAACTATTCAATGCTGAAATCAGGGCCTCCAAGAGAAATTTTACAAGGCGGGGCAAAAATCTTCCCGGCCCCATTCGTAAAGCGCAAAGTTTCGAAAAATAGGGAGGGATGGGAGGAATATTTTTTGTAAAACTAGTACTCTTTTTAATGATTTACATATAAAATGCTAAAAGGAAAGAGAGTGGGAGGGAAGTTTTTCTGATATGTAACGGTAATTTTAATTCATGTTCAAAAGTTGAAAAAAATAATAATAGTATTTAAGTGGTCGAGTTAACATTTCTGCCATCTGAATCAATCTAGAATTTTGTATTCAACATTTAGTTTATTAAAAAAAGATTTTAATTACAGATCTATAAATGAAATTTGTAACACAGTCTGAAAAATTCACTGACGCACTTCAGCTGAACACGGGCCCAGGGGCGGCGCCCCTTCTGAACCCCCCCCCTTGTAGGGCCTGGCTAAAATAATGAGATTTCTAGGGGGAAATTAATCAGCACTAAATAATGTGCTAAACAACGACTGAATGAATTTATCAATGGGCTAAGCAGTTTGCTTAATATCGTGAAAAATACAAGCGATGTAATGAACAACTTATACACATAGCCACACAACTTATGCGTACATAGATATTAGAACATAAACGTGCCTTGACCGAAAAGTTTTGGTGCGTCGGAGCGGGGCCATTGTGAATCTTCTACCGGGCCTGCGTGTGTACTTCTATGAGTCATCCAAAGAGGCCTACGGACGTTTCTCATTGGTTAGATTTGGCCGTTAGATGACGTAACTAAGAGCTGGAACCAATAAGCGAGTATCCGTAGGCCTCTTAACACTTTCTCCATGCTGAAAAAAGGGCAGCCGTTGCCCTCGCTCGACTTAACTACCAGCAAGATGGAGGACGATCGAAACGTTCATCGCGTGCCACAGATCTAGAGACCCTTTTTTGACGACAGCTGGCTGTGCAGTCAAGCGATGGCAACGGCTGCCCTTTTTCAGCATTGGGCAATCTATCCAGCTGTTCTCTCATTCTTCCATTTTTCAGCAGATGTCAAAAAGTTTTAAATTAATGGTTTTGCAAAGCAATGTGTCACAGAATGCCTTTAGCAATGCTTTTACAACTTGTACTAAAGAATGCTAAAATAATGAAAACAGTACGCTAAACGATGCCATAAAGAAGGCTGAATTATAATGCCTAATTAATATTAATCCATGGACTGAATTTGAAGAAGCAATGCTATATGAATTAAATAATGCTAAAGATTGCAGTGCCTATTTGCTGAACACCCTGTTTACTATACAAAAACATATCTACACGAGACTAAGCTATGGGCTAGAATGCCTCAAAAAATTCCTCTTAGCCGCGTGCTAAAACTTTTACTAAAACAGTGAGCAAAGCATATTCAAATAAGTCAACAGAAAACTTATTTATCTGCCGTGAATTAATAGAATTTAAAATTAAATTGTGTATGGGTTTAAACGAAATTTTAAACTTCACTGATTATTTTTCAGATCTAGAAATCGCTGAATTTCTAATTAGACTGCTCATTCTCATTACAAACATAAAAAAATATACAAAGATTTCGACCGGAACCCTCCCTCACCCCCGTTTACTCAGGAATATATATATATATATATGATAATAATTGCGAAATAATAATTACGAAGTTAATTTTTATGCAGCTGGTTCTTACTTTTATTTCTTTTCTTTGTCCATAAAAATACGACCTGCCTCCTAAACCGTAAAGCTCACTTTTTTCAAACGATCAAGTTTCACCAGAACTAACCAAACTTTCGCGCCAAACTACAACAACAGCAATAATAAAACCAGACATATTAACCAGATGTTTTATGTCTGAGACACATAACAATAAGCGGAATGCATCTGTCTGGATTTCTGGGAGTTGCATTTAGCATTCAGAGAAAGAGAAATAGGGGGGTGGGGGGTGGAAAGGAGTTTTAAAAAATTTAATACAGCTCTTGATGAAACATAATGATAGACTTAGGGTATTCAAATCCTAGGTCTCCTTTGTGGATCCATTTAGCGAACGTAAAAAAGTTTGGAGAATGTTTTAGAAATTGTTTAACAATTATTCCACGTGCTCTAACCTGAATAAAGATGCAATTTAACTGCAATTAAACCTTTGAGTGAATGAGGCATAAAATTCCGATCACTGATTACCCAGTTTTTGTATTTTAATGCAATACACACTTTTTTTTTTAAACATTCGTATGTGTTTTGTGTTTGTGCAAAACGTCCCCCCTCCCCCATGGATTTTTGTATGCTGTGCTTTCCCTTGCTTTTTTGCTCTTTCTGACATGGTAACCATACGTTCAAGTAGTCTTTGCTCCCTCTTGAGTAGTATTTGCCCCCCCCATCCCCCTGGGAAATATTCTGCCGGCGCCCATGTTTTATAGCTGGTCTTCTCTAACTGGAATTTGTTTTATTTTATTTTATTTATTTATTTGTTGTGAATCAAACTGTAGTCGTTTAGAGATTTTTAAACAAAGTTGGAAAGGTTTCGTATTTTAGGTTTGTCTGTCTGTCCTACTGTTTCGTCTACTCCAACTCTAACTAACTTATGCCTGTAATTATGTATTAACTGCTACGACATTCAAATATGTTCCTGCTATGTACTATGTTATGAATCTTCTTGAAAATAGTTGCATGTACCCTCCATAATTTACTTTTATTATTTTATTTAATTTTTTACAAGGGCATTCAGAGGAGTTCCAGTGCATTACCGTCAATGACTTAATGAGCAGTCAAGATTTAAAATATATTTTTAACGTTCATGTATTTCAAATAATACAAACTTCAATACAATACAAGTGAGACTGAGAGTCATTTTGATGTCACGAATTTAAAAAATGCATTAGAAATCCAAATAGGTTGAAAGATTTCGATATGTAAATTATGCATCTGGCAAAATAATATCAGAGTGGGAGATGATTATCTTTTACTAGTTTAATACATCGCTTTGAATATCCATTCCAATTGATCGTCTCTGAGGTAAAAATTACGTCAAGAGCAAAATCATTTCGTAACTTGTACGATTACAGTTAGCTTGAAACACCTCATTGAATTAACAAGTTCGAAACTAGAGATTGCAATCCTGCACCTGTCGGATCCGGCCCGATCCCCATCAATCCGGTCGGATCCAGAGCAGATTGGCCACATCAAAACTATTTCTCTTTCGTTCCAAAATTAACTGTAATAAAAAGATGTTTAAGTGAGTGTATCATGAAGTTTATAAAAAAGGCCGTTTAATTCTTAGGAAATCAACTTATTATCAACTCTAATTAAGAAAAAATTACTAAAATGACAATGAAAATCTAGTATCTAGAATAGCTAGTTATAAGTTTTAATCTTTATCTATATAAATAAAATTAGACTTTTGTCTGTACATTTCTTGTAATTCAAAAATTTTACAATTTCTATCCGTTTCAAGCACCCGGGATTCCGATGCGACCCTCAAAAAAAAGTTTGTCTCTCTGTCATTCTGTCATTCTGTCATTCTGTCCGTGACGCTTTTTTTGTTTAAGCATCACGTAAAAACGACTGAAGCGAATGATATGAAATTTTGTGTCATGATAGGTGGTCCCTCAACTTAAAACATAGGCGTCCAATTTTTAAAAAATCCTCATTGGATTTTGAGATTTTGAGAAAATCGTTTCAAACTGCGTAAATTTGTGTTCAAGCATCACGTAAAAACGACTGTAGCGAATGATATGAAATTGGGTGTCATGATAGGTGGTCACTCAACTTAAAACATAGGCGTCGAATTTTAAAAAAATCTTGATTGGATTTTCCGATTTTGCGAAAATCGTTTCAAACTGCGTAAATTTGTGCTCAAGCATCACGCAAAAACGACTGAAGCGAATGATATGAAATTGGGTGTCATGATAGGTGGTCACTCAACTTAAACTATAAGCATCTAATTAAAAAAAATCGATCAGATTTCGAGATTTTGTGAAAATCGTTTAAAACTGAGTGAATCTTTGTTCCCGCATTACGTAATAACGACTAAAGCGAATGATATGAAATTTGGTCACACGATAGATGGTTGCTCAACATAAACTATAGGAGTCCAATTTTTTAAACATTTTTATTAGATTTTGAGATTTTGTGAAAATTCTCTCAAAATGCGTTTATATTTCTTCAAACATCACGTAATAACGACTAATACGAATGATACGAAATTTAGTGATATGATAGGTAGTTGCTAATCTTAATTTATAGGCGTTGAATTTTTAAAATATTTTGATTACATTTTGAGATTTTGCGAAAATCGTTTTAAAATGCTGAAAATTTGTTCCAGCATCACGAAATAAAGATTGCAGGGAATGAAACGAATTTGGTTGACAGGATAGGTTGTCACTCAACTTAAATTCTAGGCTTCCATTTTTTCAAAAATGTTGATTGAATTTTTAGATTTTGCGAAAATTATTTCAATATGCGTAAATATTCGTTCGCGCATCACATAATTACGACTAATGCGAATGAAATGATATTACTTAGTTACTCTCTAACCTGTAATATTTTAACAATACATAAAAATTATAACTTCGCTTTCTTTATTTTGGCAACACACTACATCCATTCTGTGTACTCATACAATGCTGACGAAAGATCTTGCTTTTTTGGAAATTTGCATTCACTAACCCGTCGAGGACGGGTACTTCAGCAAGTATGATATAAAACTAAATCTAGGTTATTATATTATTTCGTATTATTTTTATCAGAAATAATATAGTAGCAAAAATGTATTTCTAATCGAAACAAAGCAATAGACATTAATGAAATAGAATAGTATTTGCTTTATTATATACTAGTACCAGGTTACCGAGCCATGCTCAGAATCTAAAGGCTCCTTAAGTGTAAAATAATGAATACGTAAATGCCTGGGCACGTATCAATAATCTTCATGGTTGTCAAAGATTTTCATCGCTGTCGGATCACCCATACATTATCAGGTAAGCTTTGGTCGGCATTCAATGTTACAATGGCATATACTTTGTTTTGAAGAGGGATGCTAAATATTCGATGGTCGGTGCCATCAGAGTTGAGCAAAAAGTAGTTTAACGTAAGGTGCCTCCTTTCCTTCTGTAGCAGATCAGCGAGGGTATCAGCGAAGATCTTGGGCGATGCATTCACTAACAGCGTCTTCATTACTTCAGAAATATATCTGTCCATATTGAGGACGTTCAAATTCAGCATCAAGAATTTGAGTTGGTTGAACTGTCAGATGAAGGAGTTTATAAAAAAAATTCATTAAGTCTGTTATACACTGTTCGCAACATAGCAGTACACACCAAAATCGTTAATAGTTTCACTCGTCATATACTGTGAACAAAGCCATTGTAAAGTATGCTTTCAAATTTCGAATTCTTTGAAATGGAGGTCACATCGAAGAAACAACCACACCAATTCATTAGGAAATTCGGAATGTCCTACATCAATCTTACAGTCCCCAAAATGGTTTCGGTTAATTTTTGTTTTTACTCTTCAGAAAAATGCAAAGCTCCAGGGTGAATGCAATCCATGTTAAAAAGTTTTAAACTATGATAATAAGTACCCACATTTGTGGCAGCTTTGTAGATATTTAGACTGTTTACCCGAAGTATTTGTCGACGTCTAGCTGTTCCATGTCGTTCTCCTTCCAAATACTAATCATCTGTTTCATTTACTTGTGTTTGAACTGCACGTCACACATTTGGGCTAAGTGCTGCTGTCGGTGATCATATATTTCCACAGCTCGTTTTTGAGCTACACTTCCATGCATTTACGTCTTTATAATACATCTATGATGATAATTCTTTACGATTGAAATTGTAAATTTCTCTATAGTGCTTCAATTCAAACATAAAATACTTATTTTTTTTCTAATTCAAAGAAAATACATCATGCGTAAACAAATTCTACAAACGTAAATTCAATCTTATAGATGCATAAATATAGATGCCATAAAAGTATAATCTTACGTAAATATGCTTTAAACATAATTTTATTTTATAAACTCACGCTTAAGAAAAGAAAAAGTGTAACGCAATTTAAATTATTAGTACAAAAGGACAGTTCGAAATCATGAAATCAAAAACAGAATAGATCAAAAATATTCTTTTATAATAACCCTAACAACTACTTAAACGTTGACAATAATAGAACAAACGGATGGACTGAAGAAAATGGACTTCTAACCTCGAATAAATCAAAAATACATCGCTCCTATGTAGTTACGCTGATCCCTGACTCTGTCACAATTCCAGTTCAACCACTCAAAATAAAACTTTTACCATCCAAACAGATTAAAAATGTATTGTCTAATAACTTAAAATTTACACGGTTCGTTGGTGCGATCAGCCTGAAAATTATCATAATTATGTAAAAAAAAGAAAAAAAAGAAAGAAAAAATCTGATAATCCACCCGTTCCCTGATTTTTAAGCTTTTTTTTTTGTTGTATTTTTAGCTCTATTTCATTTAAGAGAATAAAAAAAGCTAATCATTTGAGTGTAAGAATTATCTATTGCAAGTGACATTGACGTTACATTGAAGTCACGGTTATCAGGCTTTGGAGGAAAAATTACGATTCCAATTCGCTTAAGATAGCTTTTCTAAATTACTACTCAGTTTAACTTTTTTTTCAAAAATAAAACGGTTTTCTATGCATTAAGCATGGATATAGGAGAGGATGTTCATACCAAACGAAATGTTTCGAATACGAAATGTTTCTGCAGATTATACAATTCGAATTTCGATGTATAATAAAAATTGAATATGAAGTTATTTGATTTTAAGTGGGTAAATATTAAATATTCTGAGTGTAGACATTCTATCGCCCGCTGCAATTGTCTCCACAAAGGTCTTTATCTTTTAGTTTAATGATAGTACACAACACAAAACAACACAGCCTAATCCACGTCTAAATAAGAATTGAAAATTTATTAGAAAAAATCTTAGTAACCAGATTTCAGCCTCCCAATTTACTGCTTCCACATATGGACAACTCCCAGCCTGCGGCCGGATGAGGCCCGCCATGGCTTTTGGACCAGCCCTCAGAACAAGTCAAAACCCTGTATAAAACCTATATAAAACATTCAAACTTCCATATAAATCCGAATTATACGGCCCGCGATTTCGCTAACATCCTGAAGTCAGGCCCAGGAGGCCACTATCGTAAAGTTCTGCCCGCAACTTTTAAAAGGTTGTCCATACGATGATAAAATAAATGAGTTGAAATCATCAACTGCAGTGAATGAAAACTAAACTGATGGCTGATCATCTGCAAAATTAATTTGAATATCGGCTGCGAGCCCAATTTAGGAATCGATCGTATCATTTTTTCATCGGAGTTTCGAACATCGTTTCATTATAAACGGTTGACCCATTAAAAAAAAAAAAAAAATCGTCAGGGTAACTACATTAAATATTTATCGTCAACTTGGCTGAATAAGGCAGTTAAAATAGAATTCAACCTAGTGCCGTTATTTTAAAAAAAATGGAATTTTCATGTTAGGTCACAGGATCTTTTTTCTTACTGTGAATGGCTGAAAAGGGTGTCATTTTCATTTAAAGCATTCGGCTAAGCTGAAATTTTATGCAATTTTGAAAATCGCATCATATGGATCAAAATACATGAAAAATCTTCATTGTTTTAGTATATACGCGAAAATACATTTAGCTTTACGTTAGTTACAAAAGGATAATTGTAATAAATTCAGGCGATTTTTCACATAAGATTTACGAATAGTTTTGTATTAATAACTACGAATTAAGAATTATTAAATTATTTACGTATATTCCATCAAGGTGCTTGCGGGGATGGCAACGAAGACTCTTTTCTCTTTTTCTTTCGCTGGTTGCCAGGACGATATTTTGAAATAAAAATAACTTTTTAATTCTTAACAAATTTATGTAGCTGAATGGTGTAATATATCTAGTTACTAAAATATTTATTTGCCTGTGTACTGAATATCAAGTTCCATTTATTTTGTTTCTTTGCGAAATTAATTTTTACTATTATATATCGATGGCGTGTATTTTTTAATCCGCCCCAATCTTATTTGAGCGTCCCTTTTAGGAAGATTGCATCAAGTATGTTTTTCAAACGCTACATAGATGGCGCTACCGTCCAAAAATTTTAAATTTTAAATTTTGATCGTTTTAGAGTTTTTTCAATTAATTCACCTAGCTCAATCGTTTTAGGGGCCCAAAAAACCCCCAGGTACGAAATTTAAAAAGAATCCTTAGAGCAGTTTTCGAGATCGTTCGGACATACACACACACACACAAACATTCCTCGTTTAATATAAGAGCGGATATTATAATATATTTATAATTACATTTAATTATAAATATTATATTTATAACCATATTTATAAATATTATATTTAATACACCCAGACAGCACATAAGCTTAAATCAAGTTTGACATTTCTTTGAATTTGACGCACTAATGCAAGCTTGACAGTTCAACTCATTCTAAGCTGGCAGCAAGCTTGCAGGAGTCAAGTTGAATTGTCAAGTTTAAATACAGCTTGATTTAAGCTTGAAAATTGATACTCGCGTGATTTTTCCTTTTTAAGGAGCGTTGATGGCGCCATCTGTGAAAGAGAATGGACATTAATTGTCTAGCGTCCTAATATTTGCTGAAAGTTCGTAAAAGATGTGTTTTATTTAATATTACCAGTGCCATATTACCGGCAGGGTAAATGGGGCAACTGCCCAGGGCCTACAGATTTTAGGGGCCAAAAATCTTACATCTTCGACTTTTGTAATTTTAAAATAAAATTACAAAGGATTAAAAAAAAATTCAGAAGTTAAATAATTTTTTTAATTATAAAGTATGAACAATGAAAATAATTCAAATTTACATTTGTATAAATAAATTTTAACTTATTTTTAATTCTTCGAAATGCTCTATATCAATATAGCATACCAATATATAGGAAAATAACCACATTTGTAAAGAGAATTTTTAGCGTTAAAAAATAGCAAAATTTTTCAATTGTTTGTTATTTTAAGAAATATTTACAAAAATGACTAAAGTGTTTGCATTCCACACATGTTAGCAACTGTAATATAGCATTTCGAAGTAACGTTTAACTATCTGTTTCTTTCATTTCAGATTACTTAACACAAAATTTGTGTTAAGTAAACCCATTATATATTTCCAAATATGGAAATTCTTCAAAATAAAATACAATTATACTACGAAATTGATTTCAAAATCAGTCGTTTGTCTCGATTTTGGCCAGCAGTATTGCTTCATGAGTGTTGCGGTACTGAAAGTTTTAAAACGTGTTTTTTTATTTTAATTTTGATTTTAATTTAATTTATTTTGATGCATTATTTTAATTCTGATGCATCCCATGGAAAAATAAAAGAAACAAATAACACATCGCCCACTTATCAATTTGGCGAGAAAACAGCGTGGTAAGTCACTTCAAACTTTAGTCATAGCTGCACAAGGCTACGGTGGCGGAATGGATAGCGTGCTCGACTACGAAGCCAAAGGGCCCGGGTTCTATCCCAGCGACGAACACTCGATGGAAACAGATTAAATTAAATTGAAATTTCAGCGTAGAGGGGGAAAATGCACGGAAAAATAAATTATGTGGGGCGCGTTAGCCAGTGGGCGCCCCGTGTATTTAAAAAAAATTTTTTTGGAAAATTTTTTAAGCTTGAAATTAATTTTGAAATGTCAAGCTTAATGCAAGCTGGGCAAGTGTAAACTAGAACACTTGATTCAAGCTTGCATCAAGCTTACACGATTGGAATTTTCAAGTTTAATTCAAGCTTATTGACTTGATAAATCAAGCTTGCTGCAAGTTTGATGCAAGTTTGCTGTGCTGTCTGGGCAGTACTTTAAGTTCAGTCTTAATAGAGTTCACTCTTGAAATCAATGAAAATTATCTTTTAACTGACATTACATTATGTAAGTTTCTTATACTACCTAAATCAAACTTAATCAACTGAGTCACAATCATTATATAATTTCGTCACGCTAAGCAGTCTTAAAATAATGATGACAGTTATCATAGATTTAATGAATGGCACAATTATCATAATATTTGGTATTTTTCACTAAACCTTCATTAAAGAATAATTTTGGGTATAGCGATAATAAAAATTCAAATTTGGTTTTAGAAAAGGATCGCAGGAAACAAAGGGTGTTAATCATGTCATCTGTCAATCACTTCTTAGGGAGTTACAAATATGGCCAGTGGCTGAAAAGGCCCTTTTAGCTTCTACTCATGCCGGTTTTATTGTCAACAAATAGTCATGAATATAAGATAAGTCCTTGAACTCCTTCATTTTCGTTTATCGTTTGCAGTCTTTTGCCTTTTTAGTACTTTCCGGATCCTGTCACCAGATCAGGTAAATTGGTGCCAGATCCGGTAGACGTCTAATGATTACCGGATTACAATCGCACATTCGAAACCCATTTTCACGAGTCTTATTGAACTGATGAGAGAATAACTTTTTTTGAAACTTTTTTTGCACCAAAGAAAAGAAAACCTTATTTAAAAGTGAATTGTTTTCAATCATGAATTAATACTGAAGGTAGAAGGATTGGACATTTACAAATCTAAATCTTATTAAAACGGTTCCAACTTTTCTGACAGTAGACGTTTGCAGGAGTGGGTGTTTCCAGCAAATCGGAATCTGGAATCCAATAACATTTCGCAAACGCCATGAGAGACGGAATTCTTTCCACACTGTATTTGCCATTATATAGGAGTGCGTTCTCTTTTATCTCCGCGCATCGACAAACTTTCATGAATTCGCGGATTCCGATTTGCTTGTGAATTACCACTCTATAGAGAACGCCTAAATATCGTCTGCAGGAAGTCAAATGCTGGAAATTTCAGGTTTTATTTTATTTTTGTTGCACAGATATGGATGTTTTTTGCGTACTTAAGCAAAAGAATCGTTATCATCTATTACTGGCGATAAATCACACAATTTGGGGGGGGGGATTAGAAAATAGGCCATCGATCGACGGGTTAATACGCAAATAGCCTGCGCCCGTAGTGCGTGGAACTTTAACTGTTCAAACAACGAACAATTATAAAGATCCAGAATCCAAACTGAAAAAGTGCAAGGATATTTATTTTATTTATTTCGTGATGTTAGATTGCGAGTGAAATGATTTGGCAGTTTTCCTCCAATTAAATAAACTTTAATTATGTGTGTTACAAAAATGCCCGCTTCCTCCCGTTCGAAGAAGGCGTACTAATTTAGTAGGAAATAAAGTAAACTGCGATGTTGTAAAGAATTTATTTCGCAGTTGATTCTTAACAGCACATATAGGCAATCTCGGGCCTGCCGGCCGGAATAGGCCCCGCACGGCTTTTGATCCGGCCCGTGCAACATATCAAAACTCGGCATAAAACACGAATAAAACCATTCAAAATCCCATATAAATCCCAATTATATGGCCAGCGACTTTGCTAACATCCTAAAGTTTGGCCCGCAAACTTTTCAAAAGGTTGCCCATACCTGCTTTACAGCGGTAGGACGAATAGATTAAACCTGAATTCAACATTTAAAATAAATCAAGATACGTGCCCTTAGAAAAAAAAAAAAAAAAAAAAAAAAAATTTGCTCACGCAGCTCATTTCAGACAATTTTAATTATGTATAAGTGTGAAAAATAATTTTGTTTAAAAAAAACTGTATTGAAGAGAAAATGATTTCTAGGGACTACTTTCAAAATTTTTAGAAAAAAAGAAATAACTTACTATAAAAATATTTGAACTATCAAAAGGTGTAGGTGTAACCCAACAAAAACTGGATATCAATAAATAGAATTTTATGTTACAGCCGCTCAAAAAAGTATGTTTACACTATAAGGTTTTATATACAGTATAAGGTGTTTTTTTTTTTTTTTTTTACTTCCGGGTTTGTATATATTGGGTTTATCTGCACTGTTGCAAATACTCTTTCAAAATAATAAAATTTGAACCCGTTCATTAATAAGAGTCCATAAATACGAAACTGCGAGATTCTGCGTATTCAAACAATCTTTTTTACTCCCACCGCTGACGATAACCGTGTTTGTATCATGCAATCAAAGGAAAAACAGAAGCCATAGAATATGTACCCCAGCAAGGAATTCTGCTGAACTTTAGAGACAGGGAAGAAAAACATCACTTTTTACAGGAATACAAACTTTTTATCAAAAGAAAAGGTGTCGAAATTGATATTAAAGGAAACGGGGGCACAGGTTGGAAAGGCATGTTAGGAAGATTCGGTGCTTTTCCCAAGCATTCATCTTAAAGAAGCTTCCAGGAATGGAACATGAATTTAGGAACGAAGACCTGCTAAGTTTATTCTTACTTTAACTTAATGCCTGCAGTAACGAGAATGCGTCATTGGATGGCTTTACTTACCGTTAAATAGGATTATAAACATTGTTTTAGATCTTACCTCGAGTTTCAGGCGGTTCAAAGAACATACCAAGCACTTCTTTAAAACTTTAAAAAGTGTAAAATAAAAAGTCTCTACCTAAATATGTCAAAATATTTACGTATACTCTCTTTTTCTCAGAACGGAAGTGTAATCTCAACCCACGCAAACGTAGAGTGTTACTGGAATTTATTATGCCTTCACTTACGATAAATTAGGATATTGACTTTTTTAAAATCTGACCTCTGATCGATCACACTCAAGGAATACATTATATATAAAAAAATTATATCGTAAATTTTCAAAGGTTGTACTTTTTAGATCCCAGTTATAAAATCCCAGTTATTAAAATGTACTCAATGCATTCATGAGGTGATGTACAAAATTTCAGCTTTTCATTATAAAAAGCTTCAGGAGTTTGAAGATAAATATACGCTAACTTAAAGCGCTTTTCAATGGCTCTCGAAGGGAAAGAAATCACATCAAAGGATAGCATTTCAGAGGTCGTGCAGAAATTACGAAAGATAATCATTTCTTGCACTCTAGCATTCAACTTTCACATTCAAATTCGTTTTCACATTCAACAGCCCTGCATCATTTTTTAAGATATCTCTGAGAGTTCTTATGTAAAAGGTTGAAATTCTGTAAATCACCTCATAAGTGTATGGGAGCCCATTTTACTAATTGGGAATTTTTCCGTGCGGGGTTCGTATACAGATTTAAAAAGTGTAACTTTTTAAAAAATGAACGAGAGGAATTTTTTTCTTAACGTAGTGTTTTGTCCTAATTTTGAACATTTTTTTTTCAATTTGCATCGCCCCCTTATTTCTAATGGATAAAAAAATTAAAACGTCTTACCACCTTTTCTGGGACACCCTGTATATACCACCTGGTCAAGAAACATAAACAGTTCATACGACATAGAAAGTTACAAACATAAAACTTTACTCATCATTAATTAAGTTAACTGATTTTTTTTATCTGACAGTACTTATAAAACATATTAAAGTCTCTTTTTAAAGCACAAAAAAAAGTAAAACATCAAAATTTTAATTTAAGAGAAAAAATATCCCTGTAAATATTTCTATAGATTTACGACGTTCCTTCTTGTTCAAAACTAAATTATATAATCTGAACCTACGCAAATGCAGAGATTTTTTTATGGTGTTCTGCACGAAGGTATTCCTTGACTAGTGCCGGAATCTAAAAAAAAAAAAAAAAAAAAAAAAAAAATAGAATCGTAAAATCTGGAATTTCCAATTGCTGACAATTTTACCAACAGTCTTAAATACAGTTATTGAGTTTTCCTTCAAAGTCATTTAAACATTATGATGTGTAGCACGAAATAAACAAATACGATCCCCTATTACATTACATTTGCGGTACTAAGTTATAAATATTCAATGTTGTTAAACAGTTTTCGCTCTAGAACAAGCGAAAAATTGCTTTGTTTTTTAAATATATAGAGGTTTTCAAAAATTAAAATACAAGGTTTTTCTGTGTGTGTGTGTGTGTGAGAGAGAGAGAGAGAAAGAGAGAGAAAGAAAGAGAGTGAGTGTTAGTCGGTCTTATTTTCGAATAAGTAATCATAAAAACATAAAATTTAGAATAATGGTGCAGCAAGCTCTCATTCATTGAATTCTGCATAATTCTATATAAAGCTTTATTTACAAAAACTTACGTTCAACCAGTTATCACTCTTTCTTTAATTAGTCTTCATTGTTATGGTAAATGTGATGGAACATTCTGTGAGTTATATTCGAAGAAATTGTTATCATCTAATTTTAAAAAATGCAAAGTATTTCTTGTAGTCCAAAAGCAACTGTGATTAAGTTAGTGAATAATATTTATAAAGGTCACAGCCGGCTGCCGGCCTTGCAATTATCCGTAGGTTCTATCTAAAAATACTTATTATATAGATCCAAGTTTCATTTTTCCCCCCTTTTTTCACCAAATGAAAGAAATCTTAATGTTTTTGCATATATTTATAGATGGTAGGTATAAAGTGTCAAGTGCATTGATTAGATAATTCTTCCGACATTTCCTGTACTGCTGCAGAGCAAATAATTATAACAAATAATATAGTGTAACTATAGAGCAATGCCTCCCAACCGGTCATTCGGGAACCCACAGGAGTTCGTATTTGTGTTTGTGTTGTTATGGCAAGGCTATGGGCTATCTGCCAAGGATGGGGGGGTACATTGGTCTGAGGACTTTCTAAGGCGCTCTAATGCGTATTCACCCCAGGGGTTCGCAGTGTATAAACGTGTTCGTGAAAATAATGTACAGCGACTACACAAGCGGTCGCCCATTTACTTTTTGATTTTTGAAGGGCCTGCGTTTTCGGATTTTCCATGGAGAAAAAGTTTGGGAGCCTATACTGTAGACCAGAGTTACTCAAACTCTGTTACTGGATGAACATTTCGATGGACTTGGCGAAGCACCTTGTCTAAATTTAAGACCAGCAGACTAGACGCTACGCAAGAAGATAATTTTTTGAGGAGCTCTTGCTACCTACGCTGGAGCAGTTTAAAAATACCCACTATACAGCCTTTCATGCTATTATAGACTCATCTGTATGGGCATTGATTATAATAGTCTTAGATATGTTTACTTTGTACATCGTAGTATTACTTAATAGTCTATTTAAATCCTATGACAGTCTACAAATATTCAGATCTAATATGGCAGTCGGACCTGGTTTAACCCTTTAACGCGCAGTGTTCCCGCTCTGGGAACACCCAACTCTGACGTTTTGACTGTTGCCAGTCACGAAGAACATATTTGATTTCTATAAAAATAGTTGCGGGTGACATAGCTTCACGAGAATCCTTTACTTTTTAGCACGTCCTTTCCCGTCAAAAATGTCACGATTCTTTTTAACCAGCACTGACATCTGCTGTAAAAATGGAAGAATGCGAGAACAGCTGGATAGATTGCCCAGTGCTGAAAAGGGCAGCCGTTGCCATCGATCGACTTAACTACCAGCAAGATGGCGGACGATCGAAACGTTCATCGCGTGCCACAGATCTAGAGACCCTTTTTTGACGACAGCTGGCTGTGCCAAAAAAGGCAGTAGCATTTTTTCAGCATTGGGAAAGGTAGCGCCTCAAAGGGTTAAGTATTGATCCATGGTCACGTCAATAATCGGAATTTTTCAAGTCGCCTGCAAGCACACGCGCTCGCTTCCCACCATGAAAGAAACAAGAGCAGGCCACATCACATCTCGAAATCTTAATCTACTGACCCTGAAAAATCCCGCGAGCCCTTTAAACCTTTTGCAAGTACTAGTATCATTTTATTTTTTTCTCCCTAAATCGAGGAACAATTCCGAACGCAAATCAGGGACATTTTTACTTCTCTTATTTTGCACCTTGACAGGTCGCAGTGGCTGTGAACGAGTAAAAAGAAGTATCACGTGAAGAACACGAGCTTTGCGATAAGAGGAAAAAGAAAAAGTAAATGAGCGAATTCACGTTTCTCCAAGTTGCCTGTGATTGCTGGAGGCAAAAGCACGGGATGCGATCTTCGATTTTTTTTTTTCGTCGGGGAGACAACGTGCTTTACTTGAAGGCGGTTAAAGGAAAAAATGAAGACAAGTTTTACGAAACGCACCGACAGTAAAACACTCTCCAGCAGGACAGTACTTGCGTCGTTCCACTAGTGAAGGGGGATTAATCGTTGCTAAGGCGCAATAGTAATACTCCCCTTCTGTGCCTATCACACTACTTCCTAGTCCAGTTTTTTCTAAACTCCTACTGTGGCCCAGGGCCTGATGACTGAAAAGGCTCGGGAAGCTTGAGCTTCCCCTCAGAATTTGAAGGGGGGCCCGAAAATGACTGAAAAACTGCGATAAAAATTCAAAATTTTGTTTTTAAATGATCTTTTAAGTTATTGTAAACATTTTTAATGAAGAGAAGTGGTGTTTTTCAGAAGTCTTGATACTTCATGTCGCAACATTTCTAAATTGGATGTTTGCCATGTCTTTGCCTGGGACATCTGCTGCAGTTGAGAGTTTTTTTTCTATTATGGGGAGATATTTGGCTGGCAGAAAGGGGTAGACTTTTAATATGTAATGTTAAACATCTTCTAAATGTCAAAATTAATTCTCAACTTCTGTGTTGTGATTTTTATGATGTCATCAAAACAAACCAAGAATTCCTTAAAAAAAGCCATGTCTAATGAAAAATAGGACTAAATTAATAAAGTTTAATGTTCCAGTAAGGTAATGTTTTTAATTATTTGTTAATGTTTAAAGTAATTTCAAAAATACTGTAAAATCTCGTTACAATGAATTAAACTATTATGAAGATTAATGAATAAAATATTTTTATGAAAGGAAAATTTCAAATTAATGAATAACTTTAGGAAATCATAGAATAATTAAATCAATGAAATTTCTTTTTTATGAATAAAATATTTTTATGAAAGAAAATCATTAAAACTTTACTTTTCCCAAACAAAAAGGGGATGGGGGGGTGGCGAAATGAGACTGAGCTTCCCCTCACTTCAGAGGTTAATCGGGCCTGTTGTGGCCCATTCAGTAAAACGGTAGAAGATCAACCTGGGTTCGGAGTAACTTGCGGCAACCACGGCAAACATGCCGTGAAATTTGCACAAATAGCAACGATGATCAGCATCTCCCGGTGCAATTTCTGCTACGACAATTTAAAATTATTACTTGAGTGTTTCTTTCTCTCTATCCCAGATTTATTTTAAGGTTACATGTGAAATTTCAGAATGCTCGCAAGAAAAGTGAAGCATATTTTTATTTATTTGTGTATTTTCATTCTTCTCATTTGTGCATTTTGTTCTTCTCATTGACACAGCTCGCACAGCCATATGTATCAAAACAACGCATGTATCAAAAATATTCTTTAGCTCTGTGGCACGCAGTGGGCGATTCGAACGACCGCCATCTTGCTGGTAGTTAAATCGTACTATGGCAACAGCTGCAGTTTTCCGACATTGGGAAATGGTCGCGCTTCATAGGGTTAAAAAATGACGTTTACGACCAAGTTCTGTGCCTAATCTTCAACGATCCTCGAAAAGAGACAGAAAAAAACTGTAGATATATCATTGCTCACACAGATAAGCAACTGAAAGCTGAAAAAGAAAAGACAAGCGATATTTCTTCTTACATTCTGACGTAAGACTTTGCATTACCTCCATGCTTCATATTGTGCTTAGAGAAAAAAAAAAAAACCTCCGAATAGTTTGGAAAGATGTTAACTTCAAAATATCGTTGAAGCATGAAAGAAACTGTTACTGAAACCTGTAAAACACTTTTCACTGCATAGACAGTGTATTTGCAAAAAAGTAAACATTTAGACATCTACATAACCTACATAGGATTCTAAGAATAAGATGGAAATGATTGATGCTCGAAAGGGCTAAAAGCAAAATATAGGCGAAGTGAAAGTTTTTCAAAGGAAGAAGTAAAAAAAAAAAATGTAGCCACATGGCAACGTTATGCATTAAAGAGAGATATTTTGTAACAACATAAAATTTAATTAAAAATTTGGGAAAATTTGGGATTTAATTTTTTAAGGTATTTTTTGTGTTTTCTTAAAGGAAAATTTAAAAAATATTGTTTAGGGGCGTAACCAGGGGGGGGAATATCGGGATATATTCCCCCAGAAAAATTTTCCAGGCGCATATCCCCCCCCCCCGAAAAATTTTCCAGGCTACGCGCCTGTTATTGTTACTTTTTTTTTAAAGAAAAAGTGAAAAATCATGCATTGTAGGGTTAATTAAAATGTTTCTACTGAACAAAAAAATAAAGTAAGGCTTGTTATTTAGTTTTGTGTGTGTGTGTGTTTTAAACGCATCTTCTGAAATAATCACCAGAAATTATTTAACATAAACACAAATTTGTATTTTTCCTAAAACCTTGTGGTTTACTCAACACTAAAGCCTTGAAAAAAAAAACTCTCAAGTCAACCTCCAACCGGAACATTTTTTTTTAATTAATGACTCAGGCTAAATACACCCCATACACTATAATAACATGTTCTGGCCAAAAAAAAAAAAAGAAAAAGAAAAAAGAAGAAAAAGAGAGAGAGAGAAGCTTCAATTCAGAGGAAAATTCATTACAACTTTACCCACTAACCAGTTATTAGTTTTTAATTTAGGGAGTTTCTAAGAATTAGCTGATAGGGACTACTAGAGTAGCGGGCGTTACCTCGTTTTCTGAAGGGGGACACCGATTTCAAGGGTGCGGCTAAGGGATACTCATAAATTCCGATTTCATAGCCTATCTCTACCTCCGAAGACTGACTGATGAACGTAAAATATTTTTGCGGGTTTATTTTCTTTTTTTTAAGGGGGGCACTTCTCCTCCGGCGGAGAGGTTGCGACCCTGTGTACGTTCTGCCTCAGATCATTCTGGATGTGATTAAGAAACTCTTCTGTAAGTTTCGCGAGAAATATATTTTTACTGTTAACGAACGTGCATTATAGAGTTTCTGAAAAAGCAATATTCCCTCTTTAAAAAAAAAAAAAAAATATATATATATATATATATTGATTTGCGTTTAACCCTTTAACGCGCAGTGTTCCCGCTCTGGAAACACCCAACTCTGACGTTTTGACTGTTGCCAGTCACGAAGAATAGATTTGATTTCTATAAAAATAGTTACGGGTGACATAGCTCCACGAGAATCCTTTACATTTTAGCACGTCATTTCCCGTAAAAAAAATTGTCACGATTATTTTTAACAGCACTGACATCTGCTGAAAAAATGGAAGAATGCGAGACCAACTGGATAGATTGCCCAATGCTGAAAAAAGGGGCACAGCCAGCTGTCGTCAAAAAAGGGTCTCTAGATCTGTGGCACGCGATGAACGTTTCGATCGTCCGCCATCTTGCTGGTAGTTAAGACGAGCGATGGCAACGGCTGTCCTTTTTTCAGCATTGGGAAAGGGTTGCGCTTCAAAGGGTTAAAACTGTTCAAAAGTCCTGTGATCTCCGGTAGTTGTTTTTTTTTTTTTTTTTTACACTTTGAAATTCAAATTAGTGTCAGGGAAGTTCACTCGGTGTGTGACCTCTGTGCTAATTTTATTGATTTATATTTTAGAGTTAGATAATCAGGGTTTTCATTGAAGAAAAAAAAAATGGGTGAGAATTTCTCACCCTTTCCCGCAAACTGAGTGAGATTTTTATAAAATGGGTGAGAATTTATCACTAATAGATTTGGGTTGGGTAAATATCCAGTGGGTAGGGTATTTATTCCTGTGTTGAGTAAATACCCAAAATCAAGGTATGTATGATTTTTAGTTATTTTTATTGAGTGTAACTGGACCTCCAAGTCTAAATCAAGCACAGTTACATGCAATAAAAGTGACCCAGTTTAAGCCCCACCCCAGGATCAGAATGTTCCCAGGAACCCCAAGCCCCCTTCTTTTTTTTTCTTTCATCGACTTCAGTTCTTGAGAATCCACTTTTACACTCTGTGTTCTTCATTATTTTCTTTTCTTTGAGAAATCGATAAGTAGGGTGCCGGAATTTCTCGCAGTAATAATTTTTTAATGCGAGTAAAAGAAAAAAAAAAAAAGCGAGATTCTCGCATTCTCGCGCTCTAGTGAAAACACTGAGGATAGTTGCGTTACAAACCTCTACATAAAGCAAACTGAAGAAACGTGTGGATAATTTAGCAATTTAGATTGTAAGTTTTGTACAGTTCAAAATATTTTGTTTCAATGCTCAAGCGTGTTTTTAATAAATTACACAAATCACTCTGATTATTATAGCAATGCTAAAAAGCATTTGATGGAATTCTCATTCTAATCGTGATTAAATTGAAAGTTTTAAGAAAACTTTGATTATGGAGTATCGGGGTCTCAGCACACTCTATTAGTATTAACTTGAGTCTTCTGTTGCGGTAGAATGCTTTCTACAGCCCTGCACCCTCTGTCCAAAATACTACACGGGCTACTTGGGCGCCCATATAACCTAAGAGGCCTGACACTCAAAGAGCTTTCTTTGATTCCATGGGCATTTCTTGAGCATTAACCCTTTGAGGCGCAACCCTTACCCAATGCTGGAAAAAGGGCAGCCGTTGCGCCATCGCTCGACTTAACCACCAGCAAGATGGCGGACGATCGAAGCGTTCATCGCGCGCCACAGATCTAGAGACCCTTTTTTGACGACACCTGGCAGTGCGGCACAGCCAGCTGTGGGAACACTGCGCGTTAAAGGATAAACTATCATCAATATTTTTCTAGAAGAATTTTATAGTGCTTCACGGAGTCCCAGATAATATCCGGAAAACATTGGTCCCCCATGATCCTTTTTTGTTACTGGTGACACTACAATCTAATGAATGGGGATGATATACTCAGAGTTTATCTATAGTCTCCCACAAAAGTTTAGCTTCAGTTGAACACTCTCATAACTTAATTTGTCAACATTCTTGTTTGAACTGTTAAATTTGAACAATCAAAAAATTTAATTTTCAAATCAAATAAGATTTGCCTTTCAAATTTAAAAGAAAATTCCCAAAATTTGTTTTAAAAATGACAATTTTTTTTCAAAAATAGTTTTTAAGCAAACGATCATTCTCGCCTCCCCCCCCCCCCAATAAAACATTGATATGAGCAGGGGGGTGGGGAGGGGGTTATCCTAGGTACTCCACACCTGGCTGCATGCCTGTTTAAGCACATTTCTATTTTGTCACACTCGACGCTAGCGTCAGTTAATAGGCTTTCTAATTGATAATACGCCTCAGTAAATGAAGCTCTGAGCAATTTTCTCTTTAAAAATACTGTACTTTAATAAAAATATTTTAAATAAGTGCTTGATATACTCTTCATTTTTCAACGGGCGCTTTATAACTAACTAAACGATGCATGCATTAATATACCTCATGGAAGCTTAAACAGAAGAGACCACCTGAACGTGTTTTTTATTCAATAAAGAATTAAAAGATTTATTTCCTCTTTGTTACAGTAAGTATTTAAGTCTCTTATCAGTTTTGAATTAATTATCATAAATTGTTATTGCTTTCTCATTTCGTATTTAGAGACTTCCTCATTGACTCTAACTTTTTACTGCTTCGTTTTCTGCATCAGTCTTTGCTTTCGAGCCTCTTGCTTCTTTTTCCTCTCCTTCACGACGGGACCCAGTTGTGACCGGCATGCAACAAATAATTCATAAATGGTTTGAAGCAGTTACATCCGGTACCCCAAACTATTAATCGTGGCTAGTGCCGGTTCTCGCGAGAACATGCAAGAAGAAATAAATGCATTGGGATGTTAGTCACCATTTATAAAATATACACAAAATTAACTTCTGATGGAAGCGCCAGCCTTAACCCTTTGAAGCGCAACCCTTTCCCAATGCTGAAAAAAGGGCAGCCGTTGCCATCACTCTACTTAACTACCAGCAAGATGGCGGACGATCGAAACGTTCATCGCGTGCCACAGATCTAGAGACCCTTTTTTGACGACAGCTGGCTGTGCCGGCACAGCCAGCTGTCAGTGATGGAAACGGCTGCCCTTTTTTCAGCATTGGGCAATCTATCCAGCTGTTTTCGCATTCTTCCTTTTTTTCAGCAGATGTCAGTGCTTTTAAAAATAATCGTGACAATTTTTTTACGGGAAACGACGTGGTAAAAAGTAAATGATTCTAGTGGAACTATGTCACCCGCAACTATTTTTATAGAAATCCAATCTATTCTTCGTGACTGGCAACATTCATAACGTCAGAGTTTGGTGTTCCCAGAGCGGGAACACTGCGCGTTAAAGGGTTAAACAGCACGCATAAGCTATCATTCTAGAAAGACATTGTCCAACAAATTTCCTCTGATGACACAGATTAAGTTCAGTCAGCAGTGCAATATTAACAAGCAGTAAAGCGGTTCATAAAAGGTTTTCATTGAAAGTAAGGTTTTTAACGCTTCCAAATGAAGTTAAAAAGTGTTTACTATTTTATTTTATCTGGCTGTCCGTGCTTAACTGCTCTAAATATGCAACAGTTGCTACCAAATTTGCATTTGTTACTGATATGTGTTAACTTACGCAAAACAGTGCGTATAGTTCTTTTATAGGAGTATATATAAGAGTTCTAATACTTCATTGAGGTTTACGGGAGTTCATGTATTTCAAAAAGAAAAATAAATAGCCTATGCCAGGGGCTCGCAAAGTGTGTGCCGCGTTACCCGGATGCGGCATCATAAGACGTTTACCGGATCCGGAAAATACTAAAAAAGGAAAAGACTCTTACATATGAAAATGAAGGAGTTCGAGAACAATACTTGTCTTATATCCATGATTACTTGTTGACAGTAAAACCGACAGGCGTAGAAGCTGAAAGGGCCTTTACATACGATATATCCAAAATTATTATTTAAAAAAAGTTTATTGAAAAATACTCGATATTGTGATAATTGTGCCGTTCATTAAACATATCTATGAGATCTTTCATTATTATTAATCTTACGACTGCTTATTTAATCTTTTTATTAAATCACAGTATTGTTAAGACTGCTTAACGTGACGAGATTACATAATTATTGTGAACTCAGTTGAAAAATTTAGATTTAGGTAATATAAGAACCTTACATAATGTAACGTAAGTTAAGAAGATAATTTTCATTGATGTCATTTGTAAAGTCGAAACTGACTACAAAAATTCAACTTAAACTATTATACTAAATATTGTATTTATAAATGTACTTATAAATATAATATTTATAATTAAATATAATTATAAGTATACTGTTACACATAAGAACCTTACATAATGTAACGTAAGTTAAGACGATAATTTTCATTGATGTCATTTGTAAACTCAAAACTGACTACAAAAATTCAACTTAAACTATTATACTAAATATTATATTTATAAATATACTTATAAATATAATATTTATAATTAAATATAATTATAAGTGTGCTGTATTAGTATATGCGTTGTATATAGTATATAATAACGCAAATACTATTTCGTTGAAATCCATTGTTTTGATTACAAATAAAGTTTTGCTATTATATTATATCCGACAATAATAATAATAATAATATAATAACCTAGATCTAGTCTTATATAACATAATATAAAGATTAAAATTTAAATAGTTATTCTAGATACTAGATTTTCATTGTTCATTTTATTTATAATTGCTGCTTAGCTATAATAGAGTTGATAATAAGTTGATTTCCTAAGAAATAAACTGTCTTTTTTATAAAATGTATGATACGCTCAGTTAAACATCTTTTATACAGCTAATTTTGGAACGTAAGAAAAATTGTTTTGATGTGGCCTATCCGATCGGATTGATGAGGTATCGGGCCGGATCAGACCGGATTGAGATTGGTGCCGGATTGCAACCTCTAGTTTCGCGGCAACGCAGGGTGCAGGGGAGCGCCCATGATCTCATTAAAATACATGATTGAATTTTAAATACATGAATGAATTTTGGAATTGTATTAATTATTATATTGATGTTTATGTTCTTACTGCTTGCTTTAATTCTCTAATTTGCTCTTCACTATCTTACAAATATAAATTTATACGCATAACTGCACTATACCACAGATATTGTATGACGAGGGTGCCGCGAGAAAATTCTAATTTTCTTAAGAGTACCATGAGTTGGATAAGTTTGGAAACCCCTTGTATAACTATCCCTTTAACCCGCGGTTACCTAGTTGTGAGGACACAAAATTCTGACATCTCGACTGTTCTGATGTAAGCAGAATAAATTTGATTTCAATTAAATACTCAAGGGAACATATTTACACGGGAATCCTTTATATTTTAGCGCATCATTTCCAGTAAAAAAAAAAAAAAATCGATTACTTGTAAAATTTATGTCAGAATGATTTTCATCAGTACCGGCATCTGAAGAAAACTAGAGAATGTGATAAAAGTGCATCGATTTAGTAGAACAACTAGATAGACTAGCCAAATGGTCCCAAGCCGTTGCCATCGCCAAAGTGAAGCCGTTGCCATCGCTTGATTTAACTATCAGTAGCATGGCGGTCGATCGAATCGTCAATCGTGTGCCACATAACTAAAGAACTTTTTTCTTCAACAAGAAGCTGGCTGCACTGGCAGTTAATTTCATAAAAATCATAGTTCCTAGAAAATAAGAAACAGAGACCTGCGAGACAATTTGCTATTGGTAAAAAAAGAGAAAAGGCCCAAAAAGAGACACGACTTTTCTGCTCCGATTCTGAGGCAGCAATGCATCATCAACAGCAAAGCTCATGCTTATTTTTCCAAACTTCATAAAATCTCACGACCTTTCGCATGCTTCGAATTGTGCTTACAAAATAATAATAATAATAATAAAAATCTGAACAATTTGGAAAAAGTTCAGATTGTTAGTAAAAGAGAATTTTTTGTTAAAATCCCTGAAACTTTATTTTTTGCAAAACAAGTCAAGTGGCAGTATTAACCATGTGTATTGCTTTATAACAAGGGGAAACAAAATTATAGACCCAGGCACTCTACGGGAGCAGCGATTAAAAAATTTCTCTTGTTTTAAGGAAAAATAAATTTTCCTCAAAAATTGAATATAATCCAGAATTTTCATCTCACTTTTTTAGAAATAAATTTAATCTCTAATATCAAAAGAATATTTAATTCGAATTAATACTTAATCATGTTTCAAAGAGTTAACCTATTACTACCCTCCGCTGCAAAGACTTGAAGGCAGAGATCGCATTTCTGTGACCGTGGTCTCTGAATAGCTCGCTGTGCTTGCATCTAACCGGAAAGCTGTAGCAATCTGCCTTAGTATTTGCATAGGCGTAGAGTTATATGGGCCCGTGGGGCTCGAGCCCCCCCCCTCCAATAAATTGTGAATAAGGGCTGAGCCCACCCAACAATTTACCACTAAATACAGAAAACTAATTTATACTAACATAAAAAAAAGTATTTCACGCCATTTACAAACGTTTTAAAAAAAAACCTTTACTTGTACTTTTAAAAATTTTCTTCTTTTGATTTCAATCATGACTTAGATTTCATTGTGACGCCACGTAACACACAATGTTACTATAAGCTGCCCTCGCCAGGCTCTGGTTAATTAAAATCAGATTTTGCAATGTAAAGTATGAAATGAAGAAAAGTTCAGACGTGTCTAAAATGCACTATCTCATCGGAAATGCTTTTTTTTTTGCTTTTTCCCTCCTTTGGATCTTTTACATAGCTTCTATTTTTAACTTATAACATAGTAGGAAGATACAAACATGGATACTTACCTTACATAGGTGTAGAATTCTATGGACCCATAGAGCTCGAGCGCCTCCAATAATTTACACTTAGATATATTAAGTCATAGCTGCCAACTACAACGGAATATAATTAACCACTTTTTGTAAACAGTGTATTTTTTAATTATTTTTTTCAAAATAGTACCAGCTCGCGCGCGCAGCACAAAGATTTTGCTATATTTTAAGTCGAAAAATCATGCAGAAAAAGTGGTTAATTATTGGCAGCTATGAGTAAGTTATATGTACGTGAATCAGTGGCGTAGCCAGAAATTTTTCATGGGAGGGGGGTTACGACTTCTGCAACTCACATATATGTATACGGTACAGGTGTATGATAAGGGAGTGAAGAATATACATTTTGTATGGCTAAAAATTCCTCATGGGGGGGTTATCACCCCCCTAGGCTACGCCACTGACCTTAATATATGTGGTTGTGCCCCCCCCCCAATAATTTTGAAAACGCTTATGCACTAGATTCTCTCTTTACATGATTTCAAAATAGCACAGTGTGAAAAAAAATTTGAAAAACACGTATTTGATTTTTATTTTATCAATCCCCGTAACTGTTATATTATTCCTTTTTTGAGAACTTGTAGACTTCATGCATGTATTTACTACTCAGCATGCGTAGCAGGATGGCATGTGGGACAGTTTATACAAAGAAATCTATCCACCATCGTTCCTTATTTAAGTATACATTTTTTATAGGCAATTTTCTTTTACGCGCTATTGCGCGGATTATATCCACCGTGTAAAAAGAAAATTCGGTGTAAATCAGTGCTGTGTCCTTACACTGATTTGTTCCCAAATCTTTCTTCGAAAATAAACTTATTATTTAAATCATTTTTTCCCCTTAAATACAACACATTAGATGAATAAAAAATCTGTTTGTGTGCTAAATAATGATAATTTAGAATATTTATGTACTTTCGATATGCATTACAATAAAAAAAAAGGATGACCCATATTTATCCCATAACTGTCCAAATCCCGGGCGATTCCTAGTCCCTCAATAATTCAAATAAAATAAATAATTCAATTTTAAGTAAGGTGATTATTTGAATAATTTCTAAATTATTTATTTAAGCTTACTTCTTGCCAAATTAAATCATTTTTTCATACTTTAGAAAATATTAAGATGGTGTTTTTTGACCCATAATTCCCCTATGATCCTAAATTTTATTTGCTATTAATTAACAAATTAATTGCTCTGCTTTTTAATTAACATATAATTTATTAAAAAACAGAGGGTATACGGTATTTTTTCAAAACAATCAAGAAGGTGTATGCCGTAAGACCTCCAATACAGCCTTACCCGAGCGCATTTAAACCCACTACCGAACCCATGTCCAACTGTTCGCTCTAATTCATTTAAAAAGAGGGCGGACTCTCTTTGATCGCTGTTGCTTCCCCCAAAGGTTGCTCGGATACAATCCGCTGGAGCCCAGCGTTGCTCAAACCGATGTTGCTTTCCAGAATGGTTCGAAGTTCTGTAAGAACCCAGCCATTGCGAAAGTGGCACGCTGGGCTCCGATGGGGAGCGTTCATGGAACCTTTCAAAAAGTCATCGTACACAAGAGTCTTCTCCGCTCCCCCCCTCTTTTTTTTAATTATGAAGGCGAACAGGTTAAACATGGGTTCAATAACGGGATAGGAAAGGGGGGGGCGATCGCCCCTTATCGCACCCCCCACACCCTTTGGATCCGCCACAGGTTGTGTATTAAAAGAAAGTACAGCTCAAATATGAGCACTGTCAGATAAATGAATGAGACAGACACCATCGAACTTTTCACAAAAATTTTTAATCACCTTAACATGAATGACAATATGTGTGTGTGCTTTAGAATTTGGCCAAGAACAGTCAATAACAACAGAAACACATAGTATCCACACTAAATGTTTAAAAGCCTCATATCTTTTCCAATACCTCTTTTTTTTAAATATTTCTATTTCCAGACATTCAATATATAATACATATATATATATGTCGTATACACATTTATATATATACTATATATGCATCAGTTTTTTAATTTTTTTACAAATCTCTTTCGAAAATTAATGAGCACATTACAATTCACAGCAAATATATTCCCGTTTAATCAGCGATAAAAAAAGAAACGAAAGGAAACGAACGCAAATCACAGTTTTATGTTTTTCAAAAAGCCAGCTAACGGCGATTTGCTATGTTTCCTTTTTTCCCCCCAATCACTTCATGCAAATGGCTAAACGTCTTCTCTTAACCCTTTGAAGCGCAACCATTTTCCCATCAATATAGAAGAACAACTGGATAGACTGAACCAACGCTGAAAAAGTGCAGCCGTTGCCATCGCTCGACTTAAGTAATAGCAGCGTGGCAGTCAATTGGCAATTCGATCGGCCGCCATGTTGCTGGTAGTTCAATCAAGCGATGGAAACGGCTGCGCTTTTCAGAGTTAAGGCCGTTTAACCATATTTTGGGGGGGACTAGCAGTGAAAGCGCTGGAATTGGGTGGTTTCATGGCGCGACCACCGCGCGTTAAAGGGTTAATAAGAGTAATATATTTTTAGACAGACGCAGGGCCGCGGCTCTGTCAGCGGGTGTATGAAGCTCTCTTGACGCACTAAACGTCGCTATTTACACTTAATTTTATTTCCCGATTTTACATTTCTTCAAAATACACTTCTCATGAAAATATATCTCAGGAACTATACCCTACTTTTCCCAGTCAAAGTGAATTAAAAGATTCCAAAAATGTGAGTATACATTACATGGTCATGAGTCGTTTTAACTCCATTGCGCATGAGCCATTGTAAAATTGTCTGGTGTAAAAAGTGTTTCAATTTTGAGAAGTTTTTAGCTATATCGCGGCGTTACACATTATATAGAGGTTTTACTGAGAGAGCACCATGTTCTTATTTTACAAGTTCAAAAAGTTAACAGAGAAACACAGTAATATGTTATCAAACTACTTGTATTAATTTGAAAAACGAAATTAACATTAAACTTTCTATTAAATTCTCAATTACCGATTCCTGTGTCACATACAAAGTCTTTATTGACTAAAATAATTGCATTTTGCAAAGAGAGAGGGGGGCGGATTCAGCCATTAAAAAAAAGGAGTTTTACACACAGAAATTTACGAATGGAAGGACGATTAAAAAAAAAAAAAGTTAAACGTTATTACAATTAATACGATTATGTTTCGTGATTAATTCAACAAGAACTTACATAGTCAAAAGAGTGGTTTATTCAATCGAGGAAGAGGGAGGGGGGGGGGACTATCACATCTGTACTGATTCAAAATCATGACCATGTAACGTATCGTTATTTAAACAGTGCTTTGGATCGCTTCTTTCTTTTTTTTTTTTTCAGCATTTCTAATCTAAGAATAAACTCCTGAAAATGGTGGCATGGGCCGATGATTGAGACATGGCAGAAAACAAGATATCTTGGAGTAGATATGCATGCTCTCGAATGGACGTCAGTATGATCAGCTGAAGAAAAAGCTCACAGGAAAATGTTCAAACAGTTTAGAATAGCTCCTTTTATAGCGCGTGTGTGTTCTTTTAGATTCTACTCACGAATAATAATAATAATTAAAAAAAAAAAAAAGGTTACATTAAATCATAAAATTACTGCAACAAAAATAAACATTTATATATTTTGATTCGACAGAGAAAATATTAAAATCAACAACAGAAATCTCGCGATGCAGCGAATTGTCAAACTGAGCCAGAGCGATAATTTGAATTCTATTGAACTGATTCCAATTACATTTAATGACTCGTGTCTGTAAATGAGGGTCGAAAATCACAAAGTAGAATTATTTATGTATACAGATACTTCCCTCCCCATGAGGTGAAAATTAATTTAAATAAGTGTGTGATGATTATTTTAGTTCAATTTTCTTTACATTACAAGGGGCCCAAGAATGCCCTTCCTTTTCCCTCTCTCCGTACATTAAATGTAAAAAAGTTTAAAAAATGAAAATTCTTACTAATGAATGATGTTTACTATTTTGGAAGTTCAACATTTTAAATGTCGAAACTCAAAACTTGCGTTCATCTTACTAAACAAATGCACTTAAACAATAAAGAAAAATACGTCTTCGCTTATTAAAGGCCCTAGTTTTGGGGCTAGTGAAAATTTCGCAATCGAATAGGAAAATAGAGCACCAAGTTTTCCATTTCGTCAGGACTTAATATTTCAATTAACACTATACCCGGGTGGCCACCCAAAGCTTAAAGGTTGCATCGCAGCCAAGCTGGTCACCTTGGGTTCCAATTAACACTATAATATTACGATGAATTGGAAATCTTTCCAGTTCAAGATTTTCGCTGCATCGCCAGTGACCGTTCAACCAATAAATATTTTGATTTTTTTTTCTTCTTTACAATAATATAATCTAAATCTACAGTCAATAAAAATTAGTAACTACACTTACATATTTTATGCTAAACATTCACTTTCAAATAAGTTTTGATTTGGAAATTTAATTTTGGTGTTTCATTTCCTCTTGAATGAGACTAATAATACAGCTACCACTGGTTAAATGTACCTTGTTTTATGATATAATAATATGGCAATAGCACCTTGTTAACTGGATCTTCAGCAATCCAGCATGAAATCACAAATATTTTTATCCATTTTTCTTTTTTAGGCACATAATAATGGGAGTAAAAATATAAATAATTACTGAAATATATTGACTCTTATTTTCCTCTACTCATCACAATAAACAAGTTAAAAACCTAAATTGGGAAACAAAGGCACAACTGCATTATCATGAGGCACAGAGGCATGGAAACGTGTTGGTCATTGTTAAATTAAAGGGAGAAGGGGGCATATTTAAATGATTTTATAGTTTACTCTGCAAATGTAATCAATACTACATTCGGCAGGTAAAATAAATAAATCAATAATTACAGGATTAAACCAATGGTTTCCTTCAATCAAACTCACTTGAAAATTTTCACAGGTAAATAAATGTTCAGAAACTGTTGAATGCATTTTAAAATTGGTAACACATATTGAGTTGGTCCTTTCCACTATTAAATTTGTTGTTTTTTCATGCAAAGCCCATATGCCAAAGTTGTGGCACTCTGATCACCCGTTTCAGTTGCAGATTTCTGTTTATAGGAAAAATTTAAGTATAGCCAACCAATTAGTATTTTATAGTGAGAGAGACACTAGTAAAATAAAATCTATAACAGTTTTTTACCGTTAACAATAATATAGTCAGATAACTTTTTTTAACACATTAACACTAAAATTATGGCATTTATAATGGCTAATAAACACTACACTCAGGAGTGAAAATGAACCCTTGCCATAATTCTAGAGCTAAATCCCCTTGTGTCTAATTTTTAGAATTCTATCTTTAATGTTCATGCAACTCAAAATTTAGGATTTAATTAATGAACTTCCAGTTTTCATTGCAATACACCTACAACTTTGGTAATTAAAAATGTTAATCATAATAAATTTATCTTTCAACTATAAAGTATAAAAGAAGCATTTAGAAGTAGTTTTCTCTTAAAAACAATTGCTTTTATCAAATTTATTTTGTACGTAATTAAAACTGTCTGAACTCAAAAGCATGTGCAAAAGTTCCACCATTCTTTTAATCCCTTACATATGTATAAAGATGTGTGTACGTATGTGTATAAATATTTTAATGACAAAATTTCCATTATTTTTTATATTTTGAATCTATTAAACATTTTCCTCCTTTGTTTAAAGAATTGGTTTGAAAGACTACTAAAAATTCTGGTAAATATCACAATATTATGAGCTTTGTGGCAAATCCTGTAATTATCACATGTTAGAAAATAAATGATGGCATGAAATGAAATGTAAAAGTGGAGATATGTTTCACTGCATTGACAAAAATGTGAGAAAAACATTTCCTACATTAAAACCTTTTCACATTTTAATCAATGCAGCATGCAATATCAGTGAAAATATAATGCAATACCAATTCATTAATGCATATGAATAAATGTACAATGGCACAAAGAGATCCACATAAATATGCATACGTAATAAAATATTTTATCTTCTAAAGAGTTTTTTTTTTTTTTTGTTTCATATAATGAAAATGCACCAACATGTTTCCAGTCTTGCAGCTTAAAATTCATGCCTTCAAAAATATAATGAAAAATATGACTTCAAACATAACAGCACAAAAGAAAACTGAATCTAAATTATCACTACCTTCATGAATTTAGTAGAGTACTGATCATCAAATATCGCAGTTTACACTCTAAATTTTAAGAAAATAATAGTAACTTGTTTGTTTATTTTTCGGAAGCACACAAAATCCTTCATCTTTAGTGGCTGCTTACAGACTATTTTTTGGAAAGAATGGAAAGTTAATAATTAAAAATTCTTTAGGAAAGGATGAATTTATTTTCTTCACCTTTAGCAAAAGTAATATTTTAATTGTTTTAGAATAAAAATGGTGAATCACTTTTTAGAAATAGAAGTCTCACATTAACCTCTTGACTGATAAGATTGTATAGAATACTAATTTTTTTCAAGACTTATTCAGTTAAGCTAGTTAACCCCTTAACTGCCATATGCTATATATATATATATGCAGGGTGTCCAGGGGCATAGCCAGAGGGGGGCTGCAGCCCTCCCTTAAAATGGGACAATTAACTTAGCTTACAATTGAACTTTTAACTTACAATTTGATACCCAGCTTTTGATGCCTCCCCCCAACCAGCATTTGATAACCCCCCCCCCCGAAATAACATCCTGGCTACAATACTGGGGGTGTCCCAAAAATGTGGCAATGGGCTTTAATTCTTCATCTATTAGAGGTAAGTGGGCATTATAAATTGAAAAATGTTAAAAATAAGGTCGGAAATGAGACTCTTAAGAAAAAAATTCCTTTTGTTCATTTACAAAAAGTTACAATTTTTTATTTTGTATACGACCACCTGCACAAAAACATTCCCAGTTAGAAAAATGTGCCCCATAGACAAATGAGGTGATGTACCAAATTTGATCCTTTCGTCATACAATGTCGCACAGATATCGTTAAACAAAGATGATCGGGGACTATACATGATTTTGAATGTAACAGTTTATTACTAGCGTAGAAAAAAGGTTTTATTTTGTAATTTCTGTATGACCCCTGAAATGCAATCATTTGATGTGTTTTTTTTCTTTCGAGAGCCACTGAAAAGTGGTTTAAGTCAGTGTTATATTTATCTTCATATATCTGACACTTTTTAAGGTATAATTCTCAAATTTTGTATGTCACCTCATTAGTGTATGGGGTATATTTTTCTCAATGGTAATTGTTTTGTTTGGGTATCATTCACAAATTTTCAAAATTGTAATTTTTTGAAAATTAACGTAAGGATTTTTTTCTTAACGGAGTCTTATTTTGAACATTTTTTCAATTTACACTGCCCACTTATCTCTAATAGATAAAGAATTAAAGCCCATTACCAACTTTTTGGGACACTCGTATATGCTTTGTTCAGTCAATGATTTAAGCCTCCCTGTATATATACATACACTTTTCTTATATGTGTTCATCAGTAATTTTTTGTATAAATATGCTCATTTCTTTAAATCAGGGAGGCCATTCTAAAATAGCAGTTAAGGGGTTAGAGAAATGACCAAGTTCTCACATTATTATTTTAATTACCTCTTTAAACAAAAGTATTACAAAAGTGCTCTAATTTCATCATATCTAGGATTCCCTAACATTCTCAGAATGTAAGATATTTAAAGGATATGCATTTAATATCTAAATGTCACATCAGTAAACATTCATAGGACTTAGACAGTTCCTAGATTAATTACAGGACATGTAAGAGCAATTTTTTTTTTTTCTTCTATGGAAGAAACCGTTACAAAGTTTGTCAATGGGATTTTTCTTTTTTGAGGGGGTAGGTGGTTATCAACAGAAATCTAGAAGATATCTGTAGACATTTTCTATGGGATATGGCAATTTTGGATTGAATACCAGATGTCCAGAGGACATCTATAGTTATATGAAATTTTTATGAGAGAAAACAGTAAATATATAATAATTGAAAAAACAACGTTTAAACTTTCCATTCTTTCAAAAATAGATTGTTGTCCAGATGATGAATTCTTTCTCATTTCCTTAAAACAATATCAAGACATTTCCTAAAGTTTGGAGTGTAAATCAGTGTTTGGAGACATATCACAATTTTAGTAAAAAACTTTCAGCAAACACAGAAACAGCAGAGGTATATTTGATAATATATTGAAGTACCAGGGATATTAAATTCTTCCTATTCCTATTCGTAAGTTCGAAATAACATACGCCACTTAAATTAAAGTCAAACAAACAACCTGATCTTAAATTTCACTTAAATGACGCATATAATTTCTGGCAGGATTAAAATACACCAAATTTTTGATGAAAGTTCTGAGAGGAAGAACTGCACTTTAGTATGTTTTTCTTTTTTTAAACTAGTGTTTCATACAATTTTATTATTATTTTTTTTAATATAAGACTGTTATAACATAAGACCAATAAACTTTTTCTTTACTCTATTTTTACAATAATATAAATAAGATTGTCTTTTACAACATTTAATAAAGTAATCTTAAGTTTATCAAGCATATAATTATTTTCAGAATATTAATATCAAATTACAACCATATTATACTTATGTTATTAAAAAAAAAAAAAAAACCTCTTCTAGTATTTTAAAGAAACATTTTCCCATTATCATAAAAACATTACAATTTTTATATTTACCAGGAAAATAAGACAAGATTGTAACAATTTTGGCATCCCCTCCTGCAACATTTAGCCAAATTGAAAAACATGAAAGTAGACTATTTTCATTCAGAATATTCAAGACAGATTTAATAATTTGGCAATTAGTTGAAAATTCTTTCAAAAACATACATTTCTTCCAATCAGAACTTTTATATTCTCACAATAAAAATATTTTATTTATTCAAACCTTTCCATTCTCATTAAGCTCGAATAACACTGGTGTACCTCAGAGATGAACGAGAAAGCGTTTCACATTAGGTATTTTTATAAAAGCGAACTCTTAACTGGATTAATTACTTTAGCAACAATTTTAGACAAAGATTCACTGTTGTTTCATGTAAATAGAATATTGATGGGGAAAAAGACATTATGAACTGACTTAAACATTATAAAATACAAATATAATCTGCTCATTGATGTTAAGAACCAGTAAGTACACGAGTAGATTCGAGTTTTGGTCATTCTAGTACCATCACTTGCTTTAATATTCTTTCATTAAATGTGGGGGAAGGTAGTTTATTTTACATGCCAACATGATCTTTCATAGATTTCTTATATATATATATATATAGATAGATATATATTTCATTTCATTCGTATTTATATATATTTACAAAAAACAGCTGTTTACTCTTGAAAACACTTAAACTTCTGCAAAAATCCAATTGTCACAGATAGAGTTCTTTTTTTTATATATAAAATGCACACAATGTGCCATAACAACCAGGAAAAGAAAAACAAAATAATTTGTACATTTGATTTTTGTATGTTTTGTTAAAACAAGTAAACAAAGAGTCCATATTTAACAAAAAAAAAAAAAAAAAAAAAAAAAAAAAGTTGTATAGAATTTACTACATGATTCAGGTCTTTTTTATCCCACTGAATCTATCAAATGTCCAAGCAGGGAGACAATAAAAAGCTTTCTGCACCTTTAAAATGAGATAAACTGCAAAACAGAAAGTTCTTAACTCTTTTTTTATGGCAAATAAATGTGCACACAGTTCCAGTGTCTATACATTGTTTTAAAACATCACAAGGAAATCTTTCTCTTCATAGCACATTTTACTGAAACAACACTTTTGTCTTGTCTCTGTAAAATTCACTTCTCCACAGCACACAAAAACATGCAAAGAGGGTGAAATGTTAAAAATAATTGAAATTAGGTATTGTAATTTAAAGTTTTTGAGATTTATTCAATGAGTGAAATAAAAACTTTTAGATAAATAATTAATAATATGTATATGTACCTATTTATACATTTATATATACACACTACATATTTATAAATAATTATTATTATATTTTAATACACAAAATTAAAAAAATACAAAATGATACACAAATTAATATAGTTTAAAAAACTTAACTTTAATTAAATAATATTATAATATAATTTTTTTCTATAAAAAAGGGAGTTTAACATCGTAAAGATTGATTGAAATTAATAAAAATTAACACAGAGTAACAATATTAATAACTTAATTATAACTATTCATTATGTGAAATATTCAAAACCATATTTAAAGACTCAGTATTTTTTATTGATCAACTAATTAGTAATTATTACTTACATTCTTAAACATCAATGTAACTTTATATACCTCATCTGTGTATTTTTTTTTAATAAAAAGTATACACAGATAATTTTATAAAAGAATATTATATGAATGAATATGTAAAATTAAAATGAAATTAAAAGTAATGGCTTTTAAAAACCAACAATATCTTTTTCTCTTTTTTAAAGAGGTACAAATACATATATATATATATACATATATATATATATATATATATATATATATATATATATATATATATATATATATATATATGTATATATATATTAAAATATTAACTTTTTGAAGAAAAAAGGTTTTACAAAAATTTTTCTGATCCATCTCTCTTAACGCATTAGATTTCTTTTTTATTAATTGAAACTCTTTCGTAAATTACACATACTAGCTTACATACAAGACCAAATTGAAAATGTGTGTTAAAATAAGGCTTAGAAATGATTTAGAAGCGAACAATAAATTTATGTTACAAGGACTAAATATTTATATATATTACATAAATATCATGAAATAAACTTAGCTGAATAATAAAATTAATTTACTCTGCTCATATTAACCAACTATTGCTTTAGAAGGTACACAACCCTAGCAAAACAAAAAACTATTTTCTTTAAATACATTTTAAAGTAAAAATGTTCTATTTTAAGATTTTTACTTATGGAAACTTTTGAGCTATTAAGTATTTAAAATTCTTAACAATTAACATTGTGGAGGGAAAAAAACTTAATACTAATACAGAAACAATTATAAAAAAAATAATAAATAAATAAAATAAAATACAAACAGCACATTCTTTTGATTATCACTTACTTGTGTTTGCATCATTAAAAAAAGTGCAAAAATTATCAATTCTGATTATTCTCATATTGCATACATATTTTTTATTCCATCCCACCTTCAAATATAAAAAAAGTTACGACCTTAAAATCTAAAAATTTTGATTTTTTAAATTTTATTTACAAAATAGTTAAAAACTACAGCTAAATATTTTTAAGGAAACATCAATGTACATAATAGCTGGCAACCACAGAATCAATGTAATACTAAAATACAGACTAGACGAAAAATTCTGAATGCCTTAATATACTGATATAATTTGTTTAACAAAATAACAACCGTATATAGAGATGGAAAATTCCCCCCACCAAATATATTTTGCAGAATTTAAAGTATAAATAGGCTTTTAAATTTAAATTTTTTTCACAGGAAATTTTATATACACATGTACAAAAACACGTTCCATAAAATAGAATAAATGATGTGATTAATAATAGTAAGCTAAAATTTAAAACATACAAATCAAAATCCGCTTTCACAGCAATATCAGTACACTCGCAACATGTCCATCTTCAGTTGAACTGATCTGCTTCCATTTTCATAGAAGAAGGATTTGCCTTGTCTATTTGATGAGCAACAAATAACAATCCTACTTCAACAAAAATGAAAACAGATCAGTTCAGCTGAAGACTTCAGCTGAAAGTGTGCCGAAAGTGCTATAAAAAGCAGATTTTACTTGGCGTGCTTGCATTCTTAACCTTACTGCAGGTGCTATATTTTTAACATTTCACCATCAGATGCATCCTAATATTTTGCAACTTTCTTAAAACGAAAAATAATAACAACCACCCCAGTCGTCTGGTCGTCGCCAGTCTTACACCCCGCACAATCTAATGCACCCACGACCGAGTGGAAGTTATGGGGGGCTGGTGGTGCTGCGAATTCGAGGACGCGCCGTTCATCGAGGCGGCGGCTGAAGAATTCTCGAAGTTGAAGTCCAAGTTGCCTTCCACACTCAGTTCGTGACGCAGGACCTGATCCACGTCACACTCCAGGCCGCTGTTGAACAGCGTCGGCTCCAAGTCCAGGTCCTGGGGCAGGGCGTTGTACAAGAGGTGCCCCACTACATGATTGGCGGTGTTCAACAACGAGGACGACTGCTGCTGCTGCTGGTTCATCATGTGTTGGTGGTACGATGGAGCGGGGTGCTGCTGCTGCTGCGATGCCGGGCATGAAGCGAGCAGCGGTGACAGCCGCTCTTCCTTCACTTCTTTGAACATAGGTAACTGCGGCTGCTGCTGTTGTTGTTGTGGCTGCTGCTGCTGCTGCTGTTGTTGATGCTGCTGGGATGCGCTGCTGCCTCGGATGACGGGATCGATGCCATCCATGAAGGGCAGCGACATGTAAGACATGCCGTCTAGCTGAGTGCTTGGAGACATTGGGTGATGATGACTGCTGATGTTCTGGAGGCGGGTCAATGTGTATGAAGACCTGCCGTTGACTGTTTCAATGACCTAGAATTGCAAACACAAACAGTAACTAACTATTCAAAAAGCACACGGGACAACAGAGTTATGTTGTAGGTCAAAAATTCATTTTAAAAAAATTACCCTTTAAAATTCTCTGTTTACCGTTCACTAACAGGCAACTATGTAAAATAGATAAAAACTTTGTGAAAAAAACACACATAAAAGGTTACTTCAAGGCGTAACGATCGTTTCGACCGAAAACTCGTTCGGTCTTCGTCAGACAAACCCTTCCGTCATACAGAGAAGAGGGAACTGCTCTGTATGACGGAGGTTGTGACAGACAGAGAAGAGGAAGCTTTCCAAATCTTCTATTGCCTCCCATTGTTGGAATTCTAATCATCGGTTTCAGTTTTCTAAGGCTAAGATATTGTGCACTCCTCAAACTTTGTCCCATCTTGATTTTTTGGAAGATTTTTCCATTACCCAGCACTTGGAACGTCTTGTGAACAATGGTTCTTCCGTTCATTCCGCTTGGAAGCTGTTGTTGTAAAGTTCTATTCACTTTCCCCTTTCTCTTCTGCTACCATTTTCCTTCCCCCCCCCTTCCTTTTCTATTATTTTGTTTGTCCTTTTTCTTGCTGTCCTGTATGTTGTTTATAAAAAATAAAATAAAAATAAATAAAAAAGAGTATATTTATATAGATATATAAAAAAAATATATTAATATTATTTAAATAATTTTTGCATTTTTCTGTTTTCTTTTATTTTTCCTTTTTTGTGTGTGTTCTTTATTGCTTTTTATTATTGTTATTATTTATTTATATATTTTTGTTTGTCCTTATTTTCTTTTCTTTGTATCCCTTCCCCCCTCTCTTTTTTCCCCTCTCCTTGGTTTTTTCCGCTTTTTCTTGTTTCCTTGTGGCAACATGCTTGATTGTTTATCTTTTTCAGTTCCCTCTGCTCTGTATGACGGAAGGGTTTGTCTGACGAAGACCGAACGAATTTTCGGTCGAAACGATCGTTACGCCTTGAAGTAACCTTTTATGTGTGTTTTTTTCACAAAGTTTTTATCTACACTGCTGGCCACCCAAATTGCAACACCAAGAAAAACAAGAGATATGACAACAAAATTTATTGTGTAGATAACATGTTGACCAAGTAACAAATGATTAAATTTACAGCATTCTATGAAGCGTGGTTCCTGCCAAAATCAGTACCCAGAGTAGCCGCCGTTGTTGGAGATCACAGCTGCCACACGCCTCGGCATTGATTCAAAGAGACTTTGAATGTGTTCTTGGGGTACAGCAGACCAAGCAGCTTCCACACGTTGCCAAAGTTGATCTGGTGTGACAGCTGGGGATGAACTCTGGGTCAGTCGTTGAGCAACCATGGACCACATGTTTTCTATCGGCGAAAGATCCGGAGAGCGCGCCGGCCAGGGAAGCAATTCAATCTGGTGATTGACGAAGAACCCTTGGACAATGCGTGCCACGTGTGGCCGTGCATTATCCTGCTGAAATATGGCTGTTGGCAAGCCCTGAAGGTAAGAAAGGACAACTGGCTCCAACACCTCGGAGATGTAGCGCTGGCTGGTTAAAGTACCGGCAATGCGTACTAGAGGAGTGCGAGAGAGATATCCGATACCGCCCCATACCATAATACCCGGTGCAGGACCAGTGTGACGGTGCATAATGCAGCTGTTCAGCATCCTCTCTCCACGGTGTCTCCAGACTCGAATCCGACCGTCGTGGTGTTGCATACAGAAGCGTGACTCGTCAGTAAAGAGAATTTCATTCCATTCTGTCGTCCACATCCTTCTTTCATCGCACCATTGGCGGCGGAGACGTCTGTGGTTCCGCGTCGAGAGGTAGACAAAGCAACGGACGTCTTGCGGACAGACCATTCTGCTGTAAACGACGTCGAATGGTACGCGCAGACACTGGATGATGCGTTACAGACTGAATCTGCTGTGATATGGTTCGTGATGTGACTGAGCGGTCCGTCACTGCCATGCGTACAATCTGCCTGTCATCACGTGACGTGGTGCACTGAGGTCGATCACGTCTGTCCGTCGTACCCTCCTGCACCCAACGATCACATATCCGCAATCACAGTTGTTTGGTTTCGTCCAATACGACGACCGATTTCCCTGAAAGATAACCCACAATCTCGGTATGCCACTATCCTTCCTCTGTCAAACTCGGATACTTGATCAAAAGATGATCGTTGTTTCCTACGAGGCATAATTTATCGTTTTTTTGAAAAAAAAGCAAGAAAAACACAATTGCTGTACTTGAAACCGTCGAAATCTCCAAGCCTTAAATAGCGCTTTGAGGTGGCGCCACAGGCGCGCTTGATGTGCGTCTGCGCTGAAATTCTAATCATTTGCATATCTCACCTCAGCTAATGCATGTTGTAAATTTCATATTATTTGCATGCTTCCTTCAGGGTGTTGCATTTACGATGGCCAGCAGTGTATTTTATCTTTTAACACCAGTTTTTTGAGTGTTTATTTTCATGCAACTATGTATTACGAACATCCTCGTTTATTGAACACCACATATACAAATCGAATACTAGTTTATTGAAAGGTTACATTGTAAAATTAATAACATTTTTATTGAATGAAAAGGGGGACAGTTCTACTACAATTCATCTACACCAACATGCAGTGGCGCAGAGAGGGAGGGGGAGCAGGGGAAAAATCCCTAGGGCCTCAGCTTGTGAAGGGCCCCCACTTTTGCTGTTTATATAATACTTAATTGTGTGTTGACAATTTTGTAAAAAAAAAAAAAAAAAAAAAAAAAAAAATCCAAATTCAGATTATGTCCCCGGATGTTTCACATTAATTTTTGAATGAAATTACAAAAAGCCAGCTAGAGCATAAACCACCAACGACAAAAACGAGGAGTGTTAGTGATTGAGTCTTCTTTTGCAAGAAAAGTAGACATTGACGGTGTTATTCAGCGGTTTGCCATGACTCTAAAAGTAGAAAAGATTTATTTAACAAGAATTTTTTTTTTCCCTAGACACATTGTTAAATAGTGGAAGAAAGGGTATAGCCAGAGTAGTCTGGGCCCGCCCAACCTCCGAAATTTTGAATTTTCCTTAACAAAATGTTAAAGATAAAGACTTTCTATGAGAAATTTTGAAATTTCCACTTTTTTGACCTTCTGAATTTTTTTTTTTTTTTTTTTTTGGCTGCCAGCTTGCATAAAAATATTAATTTTTTCAATACTGCGGAAACATGCAATGCAAAAATGTTAACGTTTCAAATACAGTTTTTCTAAGGAGGTAACGAAACCTTCCAAACAAAATGTTGGTATTTTTTAGAGCATGGATGTTTATTAAAGTATAATACCTTTTTAAATTAATAATTTTAATTCTATTAATTATTTTTCAATTACTATTACTTTAAAGTTTCTTTAAATGATTAATAATTTTAATAAGGAATAAATAATTGATCTAATACGACATCAAAAGAATTTCTGGATAGCAAAGGTACCCAAAAGATTTTATCCCCGGGGCCCCGACTTGGCTCTCTGCGCCTCTGCCAACATGTAGTTAACTTTTGCTTCTCTGTAATACTTCCTTTCCCAAATTTATTTTTTATTTTAGTTTAATTTGCTCAAGCTTAAAATTGATCATTCAGTTTCAAATATTATCTAAAGTGTGTTTTGTTAGAATTACAGTCTCAACAAGCGTGAGAAAACATTGAAATACCAAAAGTAAAGGATAAATAAATTTTTTTAATCTATACTACACCACACAGAAAAATTACAGATGGTATAAATTGATAAATAAATTTCATTACCTTTACCTTTGTACTACTAACCACCAATCAATGCTAGTGCATCAAAATTCCGTAACAAAAACGCAAATTCTTATGATTGGAATTACGGATTTATAAACTTCAAAAATTGAAGAGAATTACAAATGCCGACAAATGAGTTCATGAAGGAGTCAAGTGACTTTATCTAAGTTAAAGATATATATATATTTTTTAATACATCATTTGTAAACATGTTAATTTTGTATGATAAAATCTGTCCGACATATAAGAGATCATCAGCTGAAAACCGGAAAATATATATATGCAAGTGTGTATCAATTAATAGTCGACAACTAATTTTTGCAATTGCATTTAAAGCGCACATTATAAATTTACGACTTATTTCGACAATCCTGGGCACCCATATCACGTTTAAAAGAATAATGCAAGGACAGTTTTCAAAGCGGTCCAGGAAAGTTTCTCGTGTTACGCAAATTACTGACAAAATTTCATATTTGATAGAACTCTTTAGAATCACATGCATATGAAAGTAATAATGCCCAAGCCGAGTCTAATCTACATTTGAAAAACAAACCAGAATCACGTTTCTCTGTTTATATATATATTTTTTTTTATGAATGCAATAACAGAGTCCGTTTCATACTCTTATGCAATCGTTTTGATTTTTTTCTCAAGGATAACCAGACACTCCCCAGCAGTCAAAAGCTCAAAAGTCATACTCTTCCTCTTCTCATTGTCGGCCATCAAAACTATCCTCAACACGCGTTGTTAGCAAATTAACTTTTCATTCAGACTCATTTTTCATTCTTTTCAATCCACACTCTGCAAGCAGGAAAGTTCGGAACTTCCCAGATCCCGATGTTCTGCGGACTGGCTTTCGTCCATGTTGAAACATAGTCACGTGATGTATTATTTTAAAATCAACAGCTAGAGTGCCCTATTACCGGCAGGACAAACAGCGTAGAGCCCACACAGTTTAGGGGCTTAAAACTTTTATATTAACCATTTCTTTTTTAGGTTTAAAATTACAAATAGGAAAGAAATATTAAAAGTTATATTATTGTTGAATCACAAAGCATGAACAATGAAAATAATTAAAACTTACACTTGTATAAACTAATTTTAATCAATAATTTTTTTCAGTTCGCTGAAATGCTCTCTATAAGTCGGCATAGCACTTGAACATGGCGTTTCACTGATTATCATCAGCTTCACTGACGTCCTATATATTCATTTATTTCAGGCTACTTAAAAATAAAATTTGTGTTCAGAGGGGGAGAAAAAAGGCATTCACAACTTTTCAAATCGGTGGCGTAGTCAAGGAGGCGGGTGGGGGAGGGGGGTGTCACAACCTCCCCAATGAGGAATTTTTTGCCATACAAAATGTATATTCCTCACTCCCTTATCACACACACGTATACATATGTGTGAGTTGCAGTAGTCGTAACATCCCTCGCCCCCAAATGAAAAATTTCTGTCTACGGCACTGTTTCAAATAAAACATTCATAATTATTTTTTAGGAAAGGAGAAGGTTGTCGCATGGGGCCCACTTTTGTCCAAGACTAACAGTTGCCTTGACCGGGCTCTGCCAACAGCATGAACGGAGAGCAAGTTTTTATAATTTTAATAATATATACTAGCTTTACTGTGCTTACTGAAGTAGATTTAGTAAGCATAGTAAAGCTAGTATATCAATCCTGGTCAATCCTGTTTGCATATTTTGCAAGGAATACGAAACCTTTTTTTTTTAAATTCCCTAAAAAAGGTCGTAAGCGGTTAAGTTTTTTACTTCATGAAATTATGAAAGCACAATTATTTTGTAAACGCTTCGCAGACCTCTTGGAGTCTTAGTTCGTGGACTACCAGTGGTCCACGGACCAGCAGTTGGAAATCACTGCTTTAAACAATTACTACTCACAAAGACGAATTTACAAATCTGCCGCAGCCTGTTCTACCGTCTACGAAAAGGTACTGCTATGGGCTATAGCCTAGCTAACGTATTAAGGAATACTGCACAGAAAAAGTGTTTTGGAATCTGCCTTTTCTTTTTTGCTTTTGTCCTTATTCGTGTATTCATTTCAACGCTAACCTTATTATTTAGTACCAATATTTTTCAACTGATAAACCCCGCGAGAAAATATATCTGAAGAAAAATGCAAGAGGAGGAGAGGAAAATGGAAAAAGTATAAACACTAATAGTTTTTCAGAAGAAAAGTTGCTGTGAAGATGTGACAGATGAGAATAAAATGAATGAATAAATAAAAAATAAAATAATGTGTTACATTAGTTTAACTCTTCGAAGCGCAAGCATTTTCACATCAATATATAGAAGACCAATTGGATAGACTGCCCAACACTGAAAAAGTGCAGCCGTTTGCTATTGAATCCATTCGACTATCAACACGGCGGTCGATCGAATCGCCCATCTGGTGCCACAGAGACGTTTTCTCACACAGCTGGCTGCACCGCCATGTAGTTGGTAGTTAAATGGATCGATGGCAACGACTGCGCATTTTCAGCTTTGGGACCGTTTAACCATATCTTTTAGAGACTACCAGTGAAAGCTCTGAAACAGGGTGGTTTCACGGCGCACCCACCGAACCTCAAAGAGCTAAACAGTTCATAGTACTGAAATAGAACGAGTCCATTATGAAACCAAAGAGAAAATAAATATCCTTATGGACTAAAGATATTGCAGAAGGGGAAGACACACAACTATAGAATTATTTAGTCTTGAAAAAAGAAATGAAAATGATAAAAGACCCCGAAAAATATTTCTTTCCCGGTTGTGACGCAGGACATGGCATTTTCCTATGCATCAAATTCTACGGAGTAAAGAAAAATTCTGATCCATTTGGGAAAATGCTATATTAAAAAATTTATTTTTAAGTATGAGAGAAATTTTTGTCAAGACCTTTAAAACATTCTTCTCTGCATACACAGTGCATTTGCAGAACGCACACTTTAAGGGCCTTTCGTGTTTAAAAACACGGACGTAGCTATAGCTTTCACTTGGAGGGGTTCCTCTCTTACTGCAAAATTAGATTGAAGGTAAATTTTACCAACACACTTCAGATACACTGAAAATTTTAAAATCTTTATAGCATTTTTTTTTTATTACTCATCAAAATGAAGAGTTTACAGGTGGCTATTCGGCCAAAACTAGCATTTTTTGTGTTGACTAAGGGGAGGGGGTTCAGACCCCCTAAATACCCCTCTCATATACGTCCATGTTTAAAATTAAATAATTAATTCAGAATCGCGTAAAATATTAGAATGAATATCTCAGGAGGAGAAAAATCCTTACATTTTCTCTCGTAACTACCTGTGTGGTTGTAATTATAAGCAGGAGAAGAGGTGGAGGGGCAATAGCCCCTACCCTAAATTGAAGCGACAGAATTAAGTAAGCCAATCCAGTTTCTTTTTATTGAACCCAGAGTAGAAATAATCTAAATATCAAGTACAATGATCTCTTAATCTAAATGTAAAACGTAAAATTGCGCTGAACGTAAAAATGAAGTGTTAACTCTTACATGAATTCAATTCATTACGAACGTTTGATTAGTGCGTTATTTCCTACTCTTAGCTGGGCATTTGGAACTTTAAAATAAACAACCAATGGGAAGGGAAATGTCAAATTGGCTTTTTTAGCAAAATACATCGAAATGTTCGACTACTCAATCGTATTAGAAAAGAGGTTTAAAAAATATTTATTGCTGAAACATATTGGAAATTTCTGATGTAACGTCGAACGAAGAACTTAAAAAAAGCGTTTAAGAGAACGGATGGACAGAGGCGATGATTTCGGGCTCATTTTTTTGTCATTGAAACATGTCTCATGAGTCCTCATCCTTAACCCTTTAACGCGCGGTGTCCTTGTCGTGAGGACACAGCTCGGACGCTTTGTCCGGGATGCACGAACAATAAATTTGATTTCAATAAAATACTTAAGGAGGATATAGTTGCACGAGAATCTTTCTATTAAGCACACATTTTCCCGTAAAAATTATGGATTATTAGTCAAATGGATGCCAGAATTACTTTCATCAGTACCGGCATCTTCTACAAATAACTAGACAGACTGCCCAATGCCGAAAAAAAATGCTGCCGTTTGCGATTGTTCGATTTAACTACCAGCAATATGGCGGTAGATCACATCGTCCATCGGTGCCACAGAGCTAAAGGACATTTTTGAAATAGCTGGCTGTGCGGTGAGGTCGATCTAATCGTCCATCGGTGCCACAGAGCTAAAGGACATTTTTGAAATAACTGGCTGTGCGATGAGGTCGATTTAATCGTCCATCGCGTGCCATAGAGTTAAAGGACATATTTCACATAGTTGGCTGTGCGACGTCAAAAATGTGAAAAATGTTCTTTAGCTCTGTGGCACGTGATGGACGATTAGATAGACCACCATATCGTTGGCTGGCTGTGTCGAAAATGTCCTTTAGCTCTGTGGCACGCGATGAACGATTGGATCGATCGTCCTATTGCTGGTAGTTAAACCGAGCGATGGCAACCGATGCACTTTTTCCAGCATTGCGAAATCCGTGCGCTTGAAAAGGTTTCGTTAATGGACAGATCAAATCGAAATCGTACTTTTACCTGTTGTTGCGGCTGCTGATGTGGAGGTGAATGGCGCTTCGCAAGGATCCCCAGAGAGTCCGGGCTGTTTTGTGGCTGATAGGCGGGGGGCCTGTACTCCCGACTCACCGCCCCGTTGCTCCCGTAGTGGGGGTTGTAGTTGATGCCGCCGTAGCCGCCGTTTGGCTGCCGGCCGTTGGTCAGCGACTTCACGGCGCAGTCGGTCATGTGGCCGAAGCTGCCGTCTGGGTCGCCGTTGCGGAGCTTCATGGATTCATTGAGGGATTTGGCTAAATGGTCTGTGGCGAACCTGGGAAGGGAAAAAAAGATAATTCTAAGTCAGAGAGAAGTCGCACAGTGAATTAAGAAAAAAGTATTGTTTTTAAAATTCGAATGGAACAAATAAAACGCTGGTCCAATTCACCATCTGTTAATATTCTGAAAAACAGAATTTAAGTAAATAAATAATGCTGTCTCCAGGGCAATTTGCTTTGACTAAAATATAAGCTTTTAGTTTAGCTATTGACCAACCTTAAAACTTTCCCTACAGGTCCATAAAAAACGCAGAGCAAAATTAATATTTTTCTCTTTCGAGATTTATTTAAGCTTTCTTACTTCATGCTTCCTCAAACTTTCTACATAAAATTCTTTAGAACAGCTACACAACCTTACAGACCAGGGAACAGAGTTTAGACAGAGTTTCCCAACCTTTTTGATGCGTAGACCCCCAGTGGCGGAGACAAAATTTTTTGGGGGAAAGGAAATTAACTTTAAGAAAAGCTTGTTTGACTTGAACAGAATGTACAATCAAACAAAATGTTACCCTGAAGCAATGTATATTTATTGGGGGGAGGGTTTTTTGCCCCAAACGATGAAGACGAGGAAGGGGCTTAACTATCTCCCAAGAAAACTTAGGAGAGGAGCTTAATTGTCAACGGAGTTACTTCAAGAGATAAGAGAAGCTTTATTTTTAAAATTTACCTAATTGAAAACTGCTAGAGATAAGAGCAGCTTTACTGCAAGAGATAAGAGCAGCTTTACTGTAAGAGATAAGAGCAGCTTTATTTTTAAAATTTACCTAATTGAAAATTCATCAAATTTTTTCTAATGTGGATAATACAGCTACTGTAACAAACAACTACATAAACTATATGATACAAAGTTAAAATTTTTCTTTATATACTAATAGAAACTGAAAGTTTTTAACTAAGGTAATACACAGAAGGATGCACAGATTTTTAACACGCATATGCAAAATAAAAAATAATAGTAGTAAACAGGCAATTGTATAAATAATGACAAAATCTAAATAAAACTCAAGACAATAGACAGAAATGTTGAAAGAATTATTAGAATGCAAGCGGGAGAGAATCTAAGTTCATCGTAAGATTTTTCTAAAAGTTTCCACAATCGACTACCAGAGGGCCAGATTTCGAAACTAAAGATTGCATTCCCAAAGTGGTGGCAAAACTTGGCGCGTACGACGAAAACTACTTTACAGTTTCGCCCTTTTCCAATACACGCTCTTATCGCGGCAGCCAAGACTGCTTTATATTTCCGGTCTTAGTCGCTAAACTACAGTGCAAAAATTCTAAAAGTAGGCGGCAAGGGGGAAATCTTCCGCGCTCATAGTATCGGCAGTAACTTCCGCAAAACTCGGCGGCCATCCAAAAAGGGTTCACAGCTTTTTTAAGGGCAGTAGTGGGGTACATCACTACAGACAAATGCTTCCGACAGAGGAAATGGCTTCGGAGACCAAACAGGGTGGCAACAGAAATTGAGAACAATGTTCCCCGATTATCTGTCAAAGATTCATAAATAGTCATATACGTACGATATGCTATACAAGATTCTTCTCAGGGCCTGATTATGACCAAAAGGGGCTTCGGCCACTGATGAATTTGGGGGCCCCCATCTATGAGAAATTTGTTTTATTTTTCATAAAATTTTGTTATAAAAAAGAATATTTCAGAACAACATTTGAAACTTGGGGGGGGGGGGGCCCTTTCGAGCGGGAGACCCTGGGCAAAGTCCCGATTTGCCCATGCGATAATAGGGCCTTGATTCGTCTTTCAAGCATACAAAACTTCCACTGCTGCTTACAATTCGCCTGTTTGGTCATAAAAAGGTCACAAATTCCGTGATTTTTTTTTTTTTTTATTTTACAAAGTGCCCTGCAGGGTGGCTACCAAATTTCTGAAAGTCAATTTCCTGACTTTTGGGAGGTCCCGGGGGAAAAAATTCCTGACCAGTGCATGCTCCTCCCTTGTCTTTATATTTGCATATTTTGTACAACTTCTTGAAATCAATTTTTAACTGAAGTATACAGGATTAAGCTTTCATCCATTGAGAAACAGAAGTAGTCGCACTTTCTGATAGAATTAACCAACTGTTCTTAGAAGTACGGTCCTAAGCCGTAAGTTACCAAGTAAGCTAATTTGTCTTTTGCCCTCCCGTCACGATGGATGACCCCCCATTTTTCCCTCCTTATACAAACACATCGCTTGATGCTTTCGCGGTCCGAAAAATGCATTGCAGTTGCTTTCGGTTTCCAGTCTGACAATTAGAGAGAAAGCATAACAAAAAAAAGGACACGAAAAAAAAAAAAAAGATTCTTTTGGTAAATTTTTCGGACCCATTATCCAATTTCCCGGTTTTTTCCAGACTTTCCGGACCCATTTTCCAATTTCCCGGCTTTTTCCAGACTTTCCGGAGCGGTAGACACCCTGCTATGATCTCCTATATCTATAGCCATCTTTCAAGAGGACTTCCGATGATTTCGAGTGCAGCTCATCGCGGTCATTTGCTGGAATGGAAATGTTGTTACCAAGGAAAATATGCTGTTCTCACTCACCTGTCCATGGCGTTGGCTGTCTGGGGGGCCTGCTGCTGCTGCTGCTCGTAGCCACCGATGTGCACCAGCGATTCGGAGGACCATGGGATGGGCGAGAGCGGGGGCATGTCGCTGTCGTTCATGCCGTCCGTCTCCACGGCGGGGATGGGGGAGAGCCTGCCCCCGCACGAGCTCGCGTTCGAGGAGGCGCGGGGTCGGAAGTCCGGACTCAGCTGGAACCCGTGGTGGACCGTGGGGGAGTCCGGGAAGAGGTCCTGTCCCTCGGCGGACACCGAGGAGCTGGGGCTCGGGGTGGCCCCGCCCCCGCCGCCCGCCTGCCTGAGGGCCTCCACCTTCTTCTTGACGCGGCCCCGCTTCTTCTCGTACTTCTGCGTCTCCATGGAGGTGGCCCTCCTGCGGGCGGCCTTCCCGGGCTTAGCGTCCGGGTTGATCATCCACCAGGAGCTCTTGCCCGTCCCTTCGTTCTGGACGCGCATGAAGCGGTTGTGCAGGGACAGGTTGTGGCGGATGGAGTTCTGAAAAAATACAACAAAAGGGAAGGATTACCGTATATACTCGTGTATAAGCCCACCCGTGTATAAGCCCACCCCCCCAGTTTTCTCCCAAAAATCTTTCATAAATGACTGACCCGTGTATAAGCCCACCCTCCCAACTTTAAAAATGGACGCGTACGTAAAATACTCCCCCTACCAGAATTCGACTGGCTTTCGGTGATCACGTGATTGTTTTGCGACGCAGGGTCAACATAATTGGCGACTTACAGCACTCAAAGACCGGCTTCGAAACTTCTGGAACGAATGGATGGCTTCCGATAATGTACAGACTACAAAGACAGGCAATCTAAAAAATACAAAAACTTAATGTGCTAGATCTTACTTTTGTTTCCATAAAGTTAAATTGGTTGCCCCAAATGCATGGGCACCGGAAGGGGGGGGGATTGATATGCCAATTTCCGGGACCATGGTTTTCCCATTTACATAATATACATATTTGCGCGTATGTGTGTAGATGTTTACTGCTCCCTAAACATTGAATTTCCGATGATCAAATTTTGAAATTTATTTTGACCCGTGTATAAGCCCACCCCCCCACTTTCAATCCAAATTTTTGTCCAAAAAAAGTGGGCTTATACACGAGTATATACGGTACTTTACTACAGGTCGATAGACTCTTTCACGCGCAGTGTTCCCGCTCCGGGAACACCAAACTCTGACGTTTTGACTGTTGCCAGTCACGAAGAATAGATTTGATTTCTATAAAAAATAGTTGCGGCTGACATAGCTCCAACGAGAATCCTTTACTTTTTAGCAGGTCATTTCCCGAAAAAAAAAAAAAAATGGTCAAGATTATTTTTAACAGCACTGACATCTGCTGAAAAATGGAAAGAATGCGAGAACATCCAGATAGATTGCCCAATGCCGAAAAAAGGGCAGTCGTTGCCATGGCTCGACTTAACTACCAGAAAGATGGCGGACGATCGAAACGTTCATCGCGTGCCACAGATCTAGAGACCCTTTTCTTGACGACAGCTGGCTGTGCTCGCGCAGTTGCGGGTGACAAGAATCCGTTACTTTTTAGAACGTCGTTTCCCGTAAAAAAAATGGTCACGATTACCAATAGCACCACAATAACCAATAGCTCATCCTATTACTGCAGAATACTGACAGTATTATTTTTCTGTAACTTAGCAACACAGTTCAAATTGTTAATAAGTTCTAAAAACTGCTATCCTTTAAATAGTCCAAGAAATACTACTCAAACACATCTTTACTTCTTTTGGCTTCGTTTACATTTATAAATTTAGAAAAATTCCTAGACAAAAAAAATTATTATACTGTCCAAACAGGAGCATAAAAGACCTTTTTTTCCCCTTTCCTTTTTAGTTGAATTTAAAGATCACAAGAGAGCCTAACACTTTTTCAGTTACCACTTGGAATGTTTGTGCAGCTCATAAATTACTTCAAGATGGGGGAATTTCAGCAATTTAATCATTTTCGTACATTCCATCTGAGAATCTGTGGTGTGACGATTAATTTAAATTTAAAGTCAGAATGCAAAATGTATTTTTAGTATTTGGAAAATACAAGATCATTTAAAATACATTTACAAAATAATCTGCTAATTTGCTTTCTACAAGTGAAAATACAAGATACAAGTATATTTTGAAAATGCATTTCAAATACATGTATTTGCGATACTGCTCAACTCTGATGCCTATGCATGCCCAATCTTTGGAAGCATCGCTTCAACTTACATGATGCAATTGTTGCATAGAGAGCTTGTGTGTAACGTTTTCCGCGATAAGAGTTAAAATATGGCATATATCACGATATATGTCAGATTATAGATCCAGATATACAGAGAAATTTATTAAAATTCCTTAGTAACCATCATCTCATGCGTAAGTACAGTTTTCTTATTTGATTGTTTTATATAGTTATTTTGTTTTGTTTCTCTTTATTTATATTCAAGACACTGATCGGTCGTATAATTTTATAGCTATTATTTCTTTTTCTCTATAGTATTGATTTACTAATTTAAGTTTGTTTTGATATTTTAAGAGTATTTTCGCTAGAGGAGCAATATTTATGTGTTAAGCATTTCATTTGTATGTTAGTTTCTTTCTTTTTTTCTTTTCTTTTCTTCTTTTTTTTTTTTTTTTTTTTAAGGGGGAACATTTTTAAGAGTAAAAATATCGAAGTTTCTTTAGATTTTGAAAGTTTTAATACCAATGGTTTTCTAAATAATGTTAGGGAATCTACACTACGCTGTTGGCATTTTTTGTACCCAGTTTTGCACGTTTTTAAATAATGTCAACGAAGAGTGAATCTCAAAGATTTCGTCTGTCGTCTGTCCAAGGATGATGCGAACAAGTTATTAGATGTACAACTTTGGTTCCGCTGTTTTCCTACAGTTGTCTTCAGCGGTAAGTAGTGGTCGAAACAGATCATGGACACCTTGTAGAGTAAACTTTGACATCTGTCAACAAAATACCATAAAAACATCGATCAATTTGCGTCTGCATCATAAAGCTATTTTCGATTAAAATGTCGGTTTACGGGCCAAATTCTAGTCAATCGCGGAAGAATTTTAATTTTTTCCTCCAATAAGCTCTCAAACGCTTATGTTGAAGGCTCCTATTAGTGAAAGAAAGTGTCACAACGCTCCAAAGAACTAGATTTTCAGTGGAAGACTGGCATAGCCATGGAAGCGGGTTTTCGAAATGGCAAAATTGGAGAAGACTCGTGTGAAAGTCAAGAAGAAATGGTACGATCATTGGGAGTGACTCAACAAACAATTTCAACTTTCAATCATAACTGTATTACTAGTTTTCTTTTTTTTTTTTTAACAATAAAACCTCGAATTTGGAGGGGTGGTGCGAGAACAGCATATGCAAAGTTTTACATCTAATACATGGGTTTGAAAAGTTCTTGGGAGGTTCTGAAGGACATTGGAGTACTTTGTCTCCAAGGAACAAAAAGAATACACATCATCGAAGATCTTCTCCAACTTTTTTTTTTGTTATTAATTTCTGTGCCGCTACTAGGTTACAATGTAACAGTAGTCATGTAATGACATGATGCTTCGACCTTTTTGCAAATATACCAGGTTCATTACTTGCAATATTCCCCCCTCCCCAATCCCCCATTAAAAAGTTTCGTAAATCTCTATACTTTTCTCTTTCTGAGGAGACACTCAATCGAATCATCAAGCTATCGAGATTCTCTCGAAAGCTGACCGTTTTTCAGAGGGAAAGAACCAACTCCGTTTCGCTTAAATGGAGAAAAAGAACAAGAACAAAAATTGTTCCGAGTATCGATCAAGACTTGTAGATCTGTTGCGAGCAGACCAATAACGACCCTTTCGCGTGCAGGACGGACATCGAAATCATTAGATTCTCTCCCTCTCCCGCACGGCCCTCCTCTTCGTTTGATATTGATGATAGGCAGTGCAGTACGCCTTCGAGAGGACATATATATATTGATACACACTAGAAATGGAAATAAAGATAAAGGAGTTGAAAATGGCTACTTACTTGGAACAAGCGGTGATATAAATAAGTAAATGTGCGGAGGCAGAAAGATAGTACTTTTAATTAAGACTGTTCTTTTAAAGAGCGGTAAAAGTTATATAATTTCTTGCAGATTTTAATTCTAGAGACTCAAAAATACTTAGAATGTTTCTTTACAAACTGCACCATGCACTTTTACTAACGGTTATGACAGTGGCGGCTCATGACCTTTTAAGTGGCGGAGTCGAAGAAATAGTGCGAATTCAAATTGGGAAAAAAAATGTGTACATGTAGAACCATGGGCGCCGGCAGAATATTTCCCATGGGGGGCAAAGACTACTTCAACGTATGTTTACCATGTTGGAAAGAGCAAAAAAAGCAAGGGAAAACACTGTATACAAAAATCCAGGGGGGCATTGCCCCCCTTGCCCGATACTGCCGGCGTCCATGTGTAAAACACCCTATTACCCGTGCAAACAGTGTAAGCATTTAATATTTTTCAAACAGCAACCAATTTTCAAAATTAGTATACATTTTTTGCTGTCTTGTAGCTAATAGTGCTAGTATTAAAATCATAATTACGTTGAAATTTTAAAAAGCTTGTGTTTTATCATTATTCGAAAAACTATTTTCTCCAACACGTTTTATTTTTTAATGTGTGTGGTGCTTATGTTCTTTATAGCAACTCGTTCATAATTTTTAAATGATAAATTTACTCTAAAATCAAAATTAACAAATAAAGTACTTCTGGGCATCGCAATGCGTAAATCAGAAAAAAAAACTAAAATAATCTAAGATCTGGCGTATAAAAAATGATTTAGCAAAAAAATTTCACCAATGGCTACACAATTTGCGAAATTCCATCTTTCGGTAGAACACCATGCCTAGGCCAGAAGATCTGAGCCCTAAATACCGTGTCAAATAAGCCGTTTTGAAGCCAAGTAACTGACATGTCAGTCAATATGGCTTTTGTGCTTAGTAGCCAAATATGTGAGCCCGATAAAGGGATAAAGACGCCAAGTTCCGGACACTCTCGAGCCCGTATCCCGTAAATGCTTTTAGGTAAGGGAAAAGATAACTGGTGTTTTTTTTAAGTGCTTTTTTAAATGGGCACTATTAGAAGAGAATAAAATTCGTCGATTTTTTCAATAAGGTAAATTATTAAAAGGACTGTGGTACATAATAGAAAGAGGTTTTTATGTAGATGGTGTGGGCAGTCCCCTCTGGACCTTAATGACGAGCCGCCCCTGGATTATGAAACGTTAAGAAAAAACCTTTAAGATACAATATTTCCTTTCATGCATAGCGCCTCGGCAGGACAGCTTTTATGCTTAGTTTTTTTTTTTTTTTTTTTTTTTTTCTCTAGAGGCTGGATGATTCCTAAACGTTTATTTATGTTGAAAGTGCAATTTAAAAACGTTCCACCTATTCCAAATTACAAAAAAAAAAAATTAATGTATAATGTTTATGAAAGAATAGGCTCTCTGTCAGAAATTGGTATGTGTAGCAATTTTGGACTCTTTTGCTGTGAACAAGGATTTTTGCCGTAGTCACGTCTATGAGACGCAAATTCGTTGGAGAGTGCTTTATAATCGATGAGTGAGGGACGGCGCGATTTACCTTCCTTGTTTTCACGCGTACACAAGTTCTAGAACCTTCACATACGAAACAGTGGTACCCCCTTGCAACAGGAAACAACCCTTCTTGTTACTGGTTTAATTAAATGCTCTCGCAAGGCCATAAATTAAAACTTTGAGTTTGAGAGAGAGAGAGCAGCCAGCTACAGCCAGAATAGTGTCTCATAAACGATCAGCACGTCGTTATTTATCGGAGATCAATTGCGACACTGATAGGATTAACTCTTATAAGCGAAGGGACATTTCCCGCTCAAAGGAATGGTCAGAAAAGGCCATAAATTACTCGGCAACGGCATTCAAAATGACAATTTTCGTGGCGGCCATGACCTAGAAAAGAAATATATATACACTTGAACAAGAAATCGATGTTTATGCCGAAGGAAAACTGTTACTCGAAAGACACTTTTGTGCCTTTACAGATTTTTATTCACTATTTTAGGAATTGGTGAGTCTGTTCCTATTTAAAAATATTAACAAGGAATATTACTGCAGTATGTTCCAAGGCAGAGAATAAATTCTATCCACACACACAGACAATTCTTTAAATTACTGTCATTCATTTATTTATTTATCTTTTAACTACAGAATAGTTTTAACACTTTATTAACTAGCGACAATTTTAAGTACCATGAAAATAAAATAGTTCAAAATAGTATCTGATTAACTAATTACCTTTGCTTGTTTTAAAATTACCTTCATTAATCATCCGCACATGGAACAACGCTTTGCGCGTAACCAATAATATGTCAGATCTTCGTTTCAGGATTAAAAAATTATATCACTCAAAGGTGTTATTCAGTTTATTTTGTAATAAAGTCCTTCCAAGTATGCTTTAAACTGCACTTAGCTGGAGGAATAATTATTTGTTGCAGAATGAACACAATTAGAATACGAATTGTACTATTCGGAGTATTGTTACATGTGAAAATTATTCTGTTCAGTAAGCAAAATAAAATCCGAACACACGCCACATAGCTTTTAATTAACGTACAAGCCAAAGATATGTTATTGCTTTATTTCGGTGAATATTCCCTAATATTTTATGTAGTAATATTTGTCTTAGTTAAAACGAAAGGCTGAATTTCCTTACATATTAGTATTTCAATTTATTGGGACCATGCAAATATCTAGTCACATGATCGCCGTTTGATGATTTTCCTCAAATTTAGTGTTATTGGTCTCAGCTTGGCGATATCATGGCAATTTGGCGAGGAGTTGCTAAACATAAATAAATGTACAAAGATAATTTAATGATCGATTGAAAAAAATACTTCAGTGAGTTGGTTTAGTTTGCTTCAGTTATTTATTTACAAGACGATTGTTAGGGATGGACGCGAGACGAAAAATAAGAGTCTCGCGTTTCGCAAAATAGCCTAAAAGCTTGTCTCGTCTCGCAAAAATCCCTATATCGTAATGTTAAAAATGTGTGTCTCGTCTCGCAAAAAAGCTGTAAATCTCTGTCTCGTCTCGCAAAAAAGTCGTCTCGCGTCCATCCCTAACGATTGTGTTAAAAAGTGCTTCAGAATTAATACGTTTGGCATGATTCATTTTCGTTGTTACTTATTGCTTGTTAATAAACAGAATATTTTACAATGTAATCTATCTTTTTTTTTTCATCTATTACTTTTAAATGACAGAGCAATAATGATACATATCTTTGTTAAAATATTTAAATAAAACTGTTTAACGTTACATGTACTTGAGCTACCAAAAGAGAGAGAGAGAGACAAAAGTTCATATCTTTAAATAAATTAATATTTTGTAAAATTTCAGATTAAAACCTCTTTTTATGGACGTCAAAAAACACGATAATTATTTAGGACGACATCAAAAATAAATTCTGTCATTGAGATAAGAAAAAAAGATCAATTGAGTTAGTTCTCAATCAAAAATGTTTCGCGGGAGATTGCTCCTTTTACCATGAGGGGGGGGGGGGGGGAACATTTTTAAGAGCTTTAATTATTACTATTTTTTTTTCAGGCCCTATTAGCGATCAAATGACCAATCACACGCTTGAAGTTTTTTTTTTCATTCTTCTTCCTTTTTTATTATTATGTTCTACCTTTAGCCTTTTTTCAAACACTGAATTAAAAAAAAATAAGCATATTTATTAACTTAGATATTCAATTATTTTCTATTTAAGAATTTGTTTATTTATTTATTTTTTAAATTTGTGGAAAAAGGAAAACTTTTTTAATCAGATGCACTTTGTCATTATGAAGCTCAAATTTAAGATTGGCGATTTCGTTTGGAAACGATATCGATTTACCTTAAAATATTCCAAAAGAAATTCTGTTTCTAATGAGCCTCAAACAAGAACAAAATCTCATTTCTGATACAATTTTAAATACAATACTTCTAATTCATTTAAAAATGTAAAATATTAAGCATAAAAATGCTTTTAAGAGAGGGGAACAAGAGGAAGTTGGAATCCATTTAGGATCAACTGTCACAACAGGTATATTTTCGCAAATTACATAATTTAGACGAGTGTTCTGCATTAAATAATGACAGTATTGTTAAGAAATACAGGAAAGTTCGTAGCCTAATGACCTAATGGTCAATAGCCTGGTATTTGTTTAATAATAATAATTTTATCTGTTCTCAACCTCCACAGTCCCCGTGTATCACATGCTATACAAATAACTGTATTGGCTATAAATGTATTGGAGCCAATTTTGCTTTAAGATTGTTAATTAAAAAAATGATAAGAATTAAGCTTTTTGCTTTAAGAATCTTAATTTAAAAAATTGATTCACGTGATTGTGAACATTTTGCATACTGACACACATATTTTATTTTTGTTGGCCGTTGCACACACACACACAAAAAAAAAAAAAAATAAAATAAAAAATAAATTGAATATCGGAGAAATTTTTTATCTAGAATTTGTGAATGATTTTGGTTGTATTCGAAATTCATTGGACATCATTCACTTTTAAAGCGTCTTCACAATCTCTTTTATTTGTGGTAGCAATTCTTTACAACTGAAATAGATATTAGGAATTGAATCTTCATTCGAAAAAAATATTTAAAAATACGTACTTTTTTTGCCTTTTCTAAGTGATGTAGGTATTTTTTAAAACAATGAGATTTTTCTTTCATTTAATATGTAATATCGATGTCGGGTTTGAAGAGGTTAAAATTTCTCCGTATTACATACATACTGCAACAATCATCATTTCATAATAATATTTTCAAGAACGTGTCAAACAAAGGCATTCTTACAAACCAACTACATTTGAAGTTACGAAAAAAAAAAACAACCCTCAAAATACTGGTGCTAAATTATAAAATAAATAAAAACTTGAAACTGGCACGTGAAAAAGTGAAAAAAGCACACATAAAAAGATACGTATATGAAGTTACAATCGTTTCGACCAAAAAATTCTTTCGGTCTTCGTCAGACAAGCCCTTCGACTCGTTGAGCCGAAGGGCTGTTGGTCGAAACGATCGTAACTTCTTACGAGTATCTTTTTATGTGGGCTTTTTTCACAAAGTTTTTATTTATTTTACATTTGAAGTTTCCTATCTGTACCGTTAGAGCAAATGAAATTTCAGGTAGAATGCGACTGCAATGTATTGGGATTCAAAGGGTTAAAATAGTTTCGTTTATTTGATTGTTTGTAGCAAATCACATTTCATTCGCACACTTATGCTGCCCCACCCCCACATCAACACTTGCAACGTCACTGATTTAAAATTACTGCCACCTGTCATAAAAAAGTTAATGCAGTGCACATTAAATAGAAAAAAAAAAAAAAACACACCTTAAAACTTCTTCAATGAAACCTAACTGCTACCAGAACCGACCAATATTTCATTCTATCAAATGAATAGAATCGATTCGAAAGGCCAAGCCATTTTTCGTCCGGCTTTCACAGAGTTCATATAAAAATCTCTTTCGTTGACACAACTGTTCTATGCCTTTTTTTTTTTTTTTTTTTTTTTTTTTGTTAACCAAGACGGTCGAAGTAGGAGGACAGCCAATATTAGTCACACATAAAAAGGGAACCAGACGTTATTGATTCGAAATAAAAATATAACTCAGAAATATGGACTTTAAATAGTGAATGAAGGAAGGTGTGCATCCCTTTGTAAGGATGAAATATTTATTGGCATATAAATCACTGTGCCCACCTCGCATTCAGAATTTGCATTGAAGAGGCAAGAAGCAATACAATAATAGGGCGCTATCTCGCTCTAGAAGGAAACTGATAAGGAATAATGCTCCACGAAGAATGGATTTGCAACAATTTGTCATCATACTTCTTAATAAATTATAGCTATATGCATATGAATACTATACGGACTATTAAAACAATTACGACAGAAATAATTGCATAAAATATCCGGATGTTCTCAATTAACAATAAAGTGAGAAGCAACAGAAATGTCAACGCAGATATTTCACTGGAACTTGACAATCATGAACAGCTACGTGCCCCCCCCCCCCAAAAAAAAAAGTACACTGCATTTGTGAAATAAGTAAATGACAGGCATTGTGATTGAAGAAATTTATTTACTCAAGCAGTTACTAAAGAAGTAAAATATCTACAGTTTGAAATATTTTGTCAAACGCTAACAGAGAACTAGTATTATCAAACAAGCCAAATACGTTGGATTCCATTCATATAACTCAATCACTTAAATAGCTTACAAATTGTTTAAAACAAGGATCCAGTCAATTTCTGAAAAAAATAAAGTTCCCAGCAATTCATGGTTTTCCATAAAATTACAGACTATATATCTTGAGATATGGAGTTGACATTTTGGTACAGCTGTCATGAAATGAAACAGAAGCATTCAAACGTAGAATACCCGTGTTATACTAATCAAAGCCTCCCCCGCCCCAAACTTCTTTTGCCACCAAAACTCAAAAAAGAGGGAAAACGATGAGTTATGCTGGCCGTTAAACACATTGCCGTTAATATATTATGACCGTTAAACATATTGCCCAGTAGTCAATTTATTTTACTAAAGTGTTTTTACTACACGCTAAAAAATAAAAGTACATTTGCTGAAAGCTTTTTAGTAAATTTTACGGAAATTCTGAATGCAGGTCAATCTCAGTATAGCAGGCAGCTGCAATCTGGAACGGAACTTTTTCTGGAATTTACAGGAATGAAATTCCATAAATATACGAAAATAGTGCTGGCATCCCATTTGCCGGATTTTTTTCTTTCTTTCTTCAGTGAGTAATAATATTTTATAATAATTCTTTATAAAATTACAATTACCCTTTGATTAATAAACGAAAAATTTTGCTTTAAACCATAGCAATGCAATTTAGAAAACTTATGTATAATTTAATTTGTACCTCAGGACAAGTAAATAAATATTTTAAAAATATTAATACAATACATAATGCTCCGTTTTGATTACTTCTGTTCGTTATAAGATACTCAAATACGCAGATTTACTAAATCAATAAAAAAAATTAAAAAATGTTTTACTTTTATCAGCTTAGCCAGAAGAGTCTGTGGAACACGTAAAACCAACTAGACTGTTCACTGAATTTGAGGCTAAATTTAAACACGCTGTTTGATTGGGACAATACAAAAGTAATAAACAAGATTAACCGCAGCGAGGAAAGACAAATTATGTCATCCAAAGTACAAGACAGACGGCGCTGCAAATTAATTGAACTCTTCGGAAGGGGTTATATGACTCAGAAGGGTAGGCTGAATCAAAGCCTCCCCCGCCCCAAACTTCTTTTGCCACCAAAACTCAAAAAAGAGGGAAGTCGATGAGTTATGTTGTCTGGAATCTAATGTTCCCCCTCTCTCATGCAACTGCAACACATACGATGCGTACATAGAAATAATGTGTAAAAATAGAAATAATATAATGCAGACAGAATGCTATTAAAAATCAGAAATGCTAAATTGTATATTAAAATATTCCTCTAAACAATTACGATTTTTATTTTAATGACTAGGTCATTTTATCTCTCAACACCCTTCATTGAAAAATGTGTCCCAAAAATGCGAAATACAAAAGCGACATAATTTTACATGTATTTAAATACTATTAGTTCACAACAGCTTTAATCTATTGTTACAATATATCGTAAGCTGTAGAACATGTTTCACATGTATTTTTTATTTACATATAATTAAATAATATTAGTTCACAACAGCTTTAACCCTTTGAGGCGCAACCCTTTCCCAATGCTGAAAAAAGGGCAGCCGGGCACAGCCAGCTGTCGTCAAAAAAGGGTCTCTAGATCTGTGGCACGCGATGAACGTTTCGATCGTCCGCCATCTTGCTGGTAGTTAAGTCGAGCGATGGCAACGGCTGCCCTTTTTTCAGCATTGGGCCATCTATGCAGCTGTTCTTCGCATTCTTCCATTTTTCAGCAGATGTCAGTGCTGTTTAAAAATAATCGTAACCATTTTTTGACGTTAAATAACGTGCTAAAAAGTAAAGGATTCTCATGGAGCAATGTCACCCGCAACTATTTTTACAGAAATAAAATCTATTCTTCGTGACTGGCAACAGTCAAAATGTCAAAGTTTGGTGTTCCCAGAGCGGGATCACTGCGCCTTAAAGGGTTAATCTATTGTTACAATATTTCGTAAGCTGTAGAATATGCTTCCCATGTATTTGTTACATGTATTTAAATACTATTAGTTCACAACAGCTTTAATCGATTGTTACGCTATTTCGTAAGCTGTAGAATATAGGCATCACATGTATTTTTCTATAAATAGGTTACACTCATAAAAATTTCAACATAGGGTTACCAGGCGAAATACAGGAAAGATGAGAGATAAAATGACATCCATTAATATCGTTTTAATATGGCAATAATGAAATTAAAAAATTAGGGGGGTTCAGGGTGGGGGTCTCCCCCTGACGAGTCTCGAAAAAGTCGAGTTTTTTTACAATGTGATGCATACCGTATTAGTCCGAATATAACCCGATATTTTTTGGCTGATCATTTCCCGTTAAAAAACCGACTCGCATTAAATCCGAGATCTAGATAATGGAGTTTTCTAATTTACTTGAATTTAGGTGTCGCATTATATTCGGGCTAATACGGTAAATATTTTAATCTACGCTTTAGCTGAAAATAATACATTTTTAATTACTCGATAATCATCTTGAAGGGTGTGTGTGGAATACTAAACCGCAGTAATATTTTTATTTGCCTGCCATATAAATATAACTATTTTCCAAATAAAAATAATTCACCAAAGTACATGATAAAAATCACACACAATAATCAAGGAAATTTTTAAATATCGAGAAATAAAGAGTTTTGGTAATATGAGTATTTTTCAAATGCATTTTTGCGATTAAAAAATTTCAAAAAAAAAAAAAATCACAGGTATTATTACTTGTGCGCAAACTATTCCAGTAAGGTGTCCTCAAAAATATCATTAGAGAAAGAAGGGGGGAAAAAATGCATCTGATGTTTCATATTCGAAATACGAGTACTTGCGAAACTTGATAAAATTTGTTCTAAATTGTCACATAGGTGAAACTGAATAGACTGACGGATTGAAATAATGTTAACTTACGTATGAATGAAATTTAAACTGTGCTGTCACATTTGATGTTGCATATACGAAAATATCACTACTACGTTATTATAACATCAAATTCAAGCGTACTTACCTTTATGCCACATACCAGGCAGCAAAGAACATACTACTTGCTCAATATTTAAGTTCACTAAGTTTAGCCTCAATGCAAAGTTTTATTTTGTGAGGTGTAATAACAGTTCATGTAAACTACTGTAAAAGCGCTTATTTTCGCGAGTCCGTCGTAATTGCGAAAATTAAAACTTGGCGAAATACTTTTCTTCCCGCTTAATAATAATAAAAAATCAGAAAATTTTCTTTCACCAAAATTTAATGATTTGCTGCACATTTACGAACTCTTCCTTAACAACGGTGAGGGGGGGGGGAACTTTTCGGACGTAAGTAAGTTTCTTGAAATGCCTTATGCAACATGAGGTTCTATATTTAGGTAGTTTCGAGATTTTTGAACTTTCGGTTCTATTCATGTAAATTTTCGAAATTTTTAGCTCGCGAAATAACCGATATCTTCATTTTTGCAAAAATAAGTGCTTTTACGGAATACAGAAATCGATAGCCCATTTCAATTTAACTGTTCCCTTGTAATATTCACAGTCCAGATAATTATGAGCTAAAATGTTCAGGACATCGCTCACAGGAGGGAGAAGGGGACAAAAATACAAATGCGTGTGTATTTTGTGACTTCCCCCAGAGAAACAGAAACACATAGTACAGCAAAGCGTGAAAAAATGACGATGAATTTTTTATTTGCACAAAATATGCAGAGTAACCGAATTAAACAAAAGGGAGAAAATTTTTCTGACGAGATGAGCACTTACTGAAAGCTGTTCACGGGGGACTGGTACAGTGTCAATGAAAAGTAGTTTTCGAATGCTGGGTCAAAGAATGTCATATATGCATAGTGAATTTTATATTTACGCAATTTTGTTCCATTTCCCCAACCCTTATTTTCTCTCCCAACACACTTACAGAATATGAAATTGACTGAAACATTTTCTGAAAATTAGAAATTCTAAATGAGAACTAATTACGTATTAAATAAAACATGTAGCTCGAAAGCAACTGTAAACATAATATTCGCAGTGTTTAACTGATGAATTTCGACCAGAGGCGGAGTGGTTAAAACTGGAGTTGGCTGAAGTGTGAAGGTCCTTCAGTATTCTGGCCTACGGGGCGGCAGTCGATCTAACGGTCTGGAGTTTTGGGAGTTTTTCTCCCGACGTAACGTGAATACACGTCAGAAACCCTTAAAAAGCCCTTCGCCCAAGGCATTTCCCCATCAGGCAAATAGCCCTCGTGCAGCTTTTCCTTAACACAACACGTAAATGATGCATTTTGAATAAGTGTATAACTAAAACTTATTCAAAAGCTACGTTTACGATGGAAAAAGCTTGTGACGTTTTCTTGTTGTTTTGATGTGTTTTTTGCCACTTTAGCTCAAAAGTCTGGCAGCTATTTACCCAACAAAAACCATACAAACATAACTTAAGAGGGACCTAGCGGCTGTGTGGACCTGCGCACCAGTCGCTAGTGCGAGGACTATGGGTGTCGGTACTATCGGGTTCAAATACGGTTAACTCATGGACAGGGGCGGCTCAACACGATAAGCATCGCATCGGGACGCTATCTTCGAAGAAGCGAGATTTCGAGCTCAAAAACTGAGAAGAATAGGGCGGGCGCCGCGTACCCTAGGATAACCCTGCTCATGGATGTATGTGTCGACCCAAATCATCATCGGCGCCCATAAAGGGGGGAGGGCAAGGTAGGGCACTTGCCCCCCATAGAGTTTTAGGTTAATGTCTCAGGATGTAAACAAATGGCAAAACCAGAACTAAATTTGTTAAAAGTTTTTAATTTGCCCCCCTCTAGAAAAATTTTTTGAAGTTTGCCCCCCCCCAGAAAAATTCCTAAGGGCGCCCATGCAAATCATGGCCAATCTTCATACCGGCCTGAGCACTCAATGATGTTTATAGGACTACTAGGGTCAGGCATTACTGATCGGTCGTGAATCACTGCACGTCCAATCTTTAATCGAGTTGACAGAGAACCTGACTCTACTAGTTCGAGAAACGTTATTAGGTACCGAGGCCGGTACGAAGATCGGTCATGGTCCAAATACTGAGATGTAAAATTGAACTTTGAAATAAATATGACCTTATGCTTAGGAACAACTGAGGTGAAGGCCTATAATTATAGATCTCTCGATAAATTTATCTCTCTCAAATTTCAAACATATCTTCAGTAATGTTATTTAAGGTATTTCTTTTGAACAACCACAGGCGTCACAGGGCGTTTAAATACTAAACACTCGAAAATTTTAATACTGCTTTTTCAATAACAATACTATTTAGTTTTATTATAGTAAATCTTCTAGAAAAAAAAAAAAAAAAAAAAAAAAAAAAAAAAAAAAAAAATCCACGCACAACTCGGCTTGGAAAATCGGCCATGGCGCAATCACTGCAGTGAAATGTTGCAAAATATTCTAACGAATTTTTTTCCCCTGCGCAGTGCAGTTTGCGGAGACACAATCAAAATAATTTTCCCGAGTCTAACGTAATGGTGGATTCTTTAGAAAGCTATTCAAAAGTTGAAAGATTTCTTGAAGAAACAGCCTTGAAAGAAAATATCACAAAAGAAAAGATCCAAAGAATAAACCGCAATTATAAGACAGAAAACTCGTCTGGACACGTATTCGCAATTGCTAAGTGCAGCAATCCCCACCCTACATTTTCGTTAGCGTCAAAGCACGGAACTCGAACTCATCCTAACTCCTAACACTGAAATTCTGCACTGAACAAGAGTAGAGGGGGCTGTAGATGATATGAAAATTACTAAATAACACCGTTTAATGAGCGGTGGGCAATCGATCATTTAATTACCTACGAAAATGTTCCGCTTCCAAGAATTTCAGAACCAAGACAGTGCTGCATATCCTGGCGTTGTGAGTAAATACCCCGTTGTGTGTAAGCTAAGGCTTCTTGGTATTTCGGCAAAAGACGGCCAGTAAAGTGGAGGCTGATATGAAAGATGCATTTAATAATTTTTAAATAAATTGATAGCTTGTTATTTGTGTGCCATTACATTAAATTTTTTAAAAAATGCATGCTCCAAAATAGATGAAGCGCTTCTTAAGATAGAATTTCTCAAATCAGATCGTAAATACGTTTAACTTCAATTAGCCAGAATCAGTAAGATTATTCTGAATTGAAGCACATATATATACAGGGTAATTATAATTAAACTTTCGCTATAAGCATCATTCTATAGCTGAAAGGGTGAGCCGCCTGTCTCCAAATTTGACGTATGGACTGTACACGAGATACGCTCAAGAAATATTTTTAAAATGTCTAGTTCCAAAAATGTCCCCTAGGGGGCGTGGTGAATTCAGCTCAATAAATGCCCAAAACAACTGAATAATTGTTGAAATTGCTTTACATTTCGAATTAGTTTTTTCCAACGTTAAATTTGTTGTTTTTTTTCGTACAAAGCGTCACCTAGTGGACATTTTTCGAACTACATTTTTTTTTTGGGGGGGGAGGGGGAATTCCTTAAGCGCATAGTGTATGCACCAAATTTTGGTTACAATCCGTTTATTCGTTTTAGTTGCAGAACCCAGTTAATCGCAAAAGTTTAATTACAACACCACCTTGTACATTTTTTGAATTTATGTTTAAAAGAATAGAGTTTGAGAACTTCAAAATATTTAGAATGTCTCTTTACAAGCTGTACTATACACTGAAATAAACTATAAATCTATATTGGTTAACGAATCTCATAGAAAAAATTCATAAAAATCGAAAATTTAGCAGGAAGTGACACATTTTGGTACCTGTATTTTTTCTCTATTAAAGTACGTAGTACAGCTTACGGAGAATTTAATTACGTAGAATTAATAGCACTGACATCTTCTGAAAAATGGAAGAATGCAAGAACAGCTGAATAGATTGCCCAATGCTGAAAAAAGGGCAGCCGTTGCCATCGCTCGACTAAACTACCAGCAAGATGGTGGACGATCTTGCTGGTAGTTTAGTCGAGCGATGGCAACGGCTGCCCTTTTTTCAGCATTGGAAAAGGGCTGCGCCTCAAAGGGTTAATTATTCCTCTACGTCTATAAAATACTAGTATAGACATCAATCGGTTTTTAAGAGTATTTATACATAGATAGCAACGATAAAATTCAGGATGTAGCGTGTAGATGTACTTACTGTTCGTATTATTGCCAAAACTGATTGAAATTTAATGAGTAATCTTTCGAATGTGGTTTTGCTTATTTTAGAAAATTAACAAAAAATACTTACCAGAGTTTTAACCCGGAAAAAATGACTGTGTTGGAGTTCGCCCCATCAAGAAATGATTTGAATACTAACATTTCGAAATGAATACCAAAAAAGTATAGCTAAGGCCCAGTGTACCAAATACAAAAATGAAATAAAAGTGATTTTCTAGTAAAATATTAGGTAATTATTTTTTAAACTATTTTTCCCCAAATAATAATCACATATATTTATTTCAGACACAGAAAAAAAAAAAAGAACTGAGCCTTGTAGGGTTAAGTGCATTTGCGTTCACACGAATGCAAAAATTCTAAAATCCCAATCGTACTGCGAACTATTCCTTGACAAAGGAAATCATCCACTCGAGGGAAAATTGCAACTTGCTCCTGTGATCGAGCATAGTAGGTCTGACCATCAGTGTATCTCCACGTTGGCCATTCGGAAACCCTTTAGCGAAAATTCCTTACCCTTTAATAGAAGGGTTCCGTTTGCGACATGAAAATGACTCCTCCGAACCCGCTTGACGAATGACCCGGCGCAAAATCAATCTAATTACAAGGAGAGGGCAAGAACATTCCAGTCCCATTACGAATTTTCCCCCTTTTATTCCGCAAACACTAATATGCATCGACTTTCTGTGTATGCAAATACACCGCTTTAAAGATTACGTTACTGGCTGTAAATACTGCTTTTTCTGCACACAAATGAGCGAAATTAATGAGCATTGACTTCGGAATTTCAAGCCCAATTAACCCTGGGAGGGCTTTTAAAAAATAAGAAAGGTCAAGAATGGGATGTTGGTTTCTTTGTGCAAACTGATTCGGGCAGTTACGTAAGTTATGCATGAATAAAAATTTAAGATAATTATTTAAAATTTTGCATAAGTGAACTAGAGAGGAAAAGATTAAAGTGACACAGGAATGAGGGTTCGGACACAAGCTCTTTACCAAAACCAGGTTGTATCTCGCACCTTAGACAGACAAATCCATATCCATTCCATCTGCAATTCTTAAGCAGACCCAGATAATATAGACGAACGTGCGAACGCCGTTAATTTTCAACTTTGCAAACAGTTTTGGTATTTTTTATAAATCTCATTATAGTTAAATTTTTTAAGTCAATAAAATAATAAAAGTATAATGATATGACAATGAAAAAACAGTAAACAAATCATACTTATCATGCTTGATTTTACAAAATAATCAACATTAATATGAACTTTAGTTTAAAAGTAGTATGCTATTTAAAAATAATTATGTTTAGCTGTTGGCAGCGATATAGGACTCTGAAGGCACACGGCCTACACTCATAGTGTGTTACATCTACAAATTTCATATTTTATTAATTTTAAAATAGGTAGGGACTCTTTCTTTTCTTCCCCCTTTCTTTTCTCTCCCAAACATTAAAAGCCCCATTAATAAATCGCACCAAATACCTATAAAATCTGGTGCCAAAAAATAAGTCCACAAAACCTTATGTTAGTTAAGCGGTATCGCAAATATTTGGCAAGAAAGCAACCAAACCCTATGGTATAGGATGGGCAAATCCAAAACTCCCTATCTTGCGTTCTAAATTTCAGGCAACAAAATGCAAAATTTAATTATTCAACGGGTAGAATACGAATTTCAAACTAAATTTAACCCCTTAGCAGATCACCCCAAAAATTCGTAACAGTATTATCATCACAAACCTAATCCAAACCCCACAATAGTATGTAAAATTGGGCAGAAAGGGGGTTTCTCTTCTCTTGAATCTTTTCAATGAAGGAAGCTAACAAGTTAAAACAAGAGTTCAGAATTTAAGGAATAAAAGAATGACCCATCCCATTGAAAAATTGAGGCTAGGCGTTTTAACATGATAAAAAATATATATATATTAGGTAAAAGCCACCTTACGTGAAATGCATTAAAAGAAAATCAGTTCTCAAGACTTATTAATACTTAAAGTTGAAAAATTATTAAGAATGCATGATATGTATGTTTTTTAGCGTTTAAAAAAATTAATGTATTTCAGCGATATCTGGAGGTCTATGAATGAGGGTTAAGGTTACAAATGTTATAAAACAGAGGAAAATTAATAGCTTAAGAAATGACAAATTTTAAAAATATATATAAATAAAACTTTTTAACAATAAAAAGAAATTATAGAAATTAAGTTTTTAGTAGGAGTGAACACAACGATTTCTTTCAATACAGCACAAGTAAAGAGATTAAATTAATATCAATTTTAATTTGCTTTCCCCCCCCCCAGTGGTGATAAAAAAGTAAAGTTACAAATTTTGCCGTGAAACGTGTACAGTTGTCTTCATATAACCAATACAGCCAGCTGATAATACATACATTAGGCAGTTTTTTGGACAGAGTCCACATGTCGGTTTAGGCATTTGCCGCTTCGTGAGATGAGTTTGAATATTCCCTTCCGGTAAAAATCTTGTCCGTGCGTCTTTAAGCCACATTGTCGCGAAGTTTTCATGTTTTTGTCTGAAGCAAAATAGTCGGTCTCCTAAGTAGTACTCAAGTAGGAAAAAGGAGTAAAAGTCGCTTGTAGGGAGGGCCGGAAGCGTCGATGGTGTCCAAGTGAAACTACTCCCAAGCTATTTATTGCAAAGGAAGGCTCTGTACGAGGCCGAAAAATTTCTTCTCTGACAAGAAGGTAAAAAAAATTCCCGACAACATTGCTGAAGACGCAAGAGCAGGAAAAAAGGGATTACTAAAAGGGAACAATTATCCAAACTCATCCCAGGCAGTAGCGAATCCAGGGGAGGGGCTAGGGGGCTTCAGCCCCCCCCCAAAAGAGATTGCTCAAGGGTAACATTCTGCTTTATTATACACTTTAAATAGCTAAAATGATCCTATTTTATTACTTAGCCCCTCCCAAAAGCCTAATACATAGGTTTAGACTAAAATTTTGATTTACAGTACATTTTAATTGGGTGAAATAAGCTTTTTTAAAAAATTTAGCCCCTCCCACAAAAAAATTCTGGATCCGCCACTGATCCCAGGTAGCGACAAATGTCTAAACCGATACAGGGGGGCTATGTTAGTGGTATGAAATAAAATACACACGGTTCATTAGAGACTTTCTAACGTTACTTTTTGATCAAACCTCGTATCAATTTATTTATTTGCGTTTTTGGATAAAAATTTAAACTAAGGAACTATCAGCAGATTTCTAATTATTTTGTAAAAAGAATTTTTTTTTTTTTTTTTTCACCAAGATTTTACGGCACTTGGACTTTCCCACACTGCGTATTGATCATGGGTTAATATACAACATGACATCATCAATGGGATCATAGGCGCACCCGCGGAGGGGGCTATGGGGGCTGAAGCCCCCCCTAAAGGTGGGAAATTAGAAGTGAAAAGTATTGAAAATTGTCTTCACATTATTTCTAAAATACATTTTACCAAAAAATGATGTTAGTTTTTAAATGAAAACCTACAGTTAGAGCATGAAACATGGTTAAACTTGGTTACAACATCACTGAAAAGATCATATAATTATTTGATTCTAAAATGAGTTACATTGCTCGTGGGGTTATGTTCTACGGGCAAGTCGAATAGCACAGAATATTTTGACGTTATAAGAGAATTATAACTATAATTGAGGTCACCACAACCGAGTTCAGCAGTACTTGTAGCCCAGCCCCCCCTAAACTAAAATCCTGGGTGCGCCACTGAATGGGATAATTCTGAAATTCACATTTAAATTTCATAAAAGGCAAATAGTAAATAAATCTTCAATGAAATTTAAAATTCTTCCACAAATCGAAATTCTTGCTCATTAATATATGAATTCAGGGGGGTGGGGGGATGAGAGGGGGAAGAAAGTGATGCAGCTTTTTTTTTATTACTAAAATACGCAAGAATAATGGAAAGAAGCTCGAACTTAATTGCAAAAGGAACTGAACATTAGAATTCTCCACGCTGCCCTTGAATTGCTGGTAAATTAGTTGCAGTGTCAAGACTTCTCTATTCGCCATTGCATCACTTGCCAGCTCTCTCGAATACTTTGGGAGCATTTTTTAGGTCATTTGGCGACCCAATTTGGCGAAGTCAAGGCCATCACACACTGTGCCAAGGCAGAGAGATGCATTCATTCCCAGTAACCCTCTATCGCGGATCGCGCTAGCCAGTTTCAAAACAGCTGAATCCGCGAGATTTTTTTATTAATCCCCCCCCCCCTCCTCTCAAGGTGTTCTTTTCGGAAATTTTTTAAATTACTCCAGCACAGTGGTGGATCCAGAAAAGTTTCAAGAGCAAAAGGAAGAAAGGGGGGGGGGGTGAGTATGACGAGGAATTTTATCAGCGATTGGTCATTCTGTTTTTAGAGTATGATTACGTTGATCCATAACAGGAAAGTAAAAAAAAATTGCTCAAAGTAAGTCATATACTATTCTGGTAGAAAACTAAGTGGGTGAACTAACTAAACTAACTGAAATTTCTTTTACAGCAGTAAAAAGCGTGACGACATAAACTAAAAATTGCTCGAAACTGGTAAATTCTCTCCAGAATTTTACGTCGTACATAGACGAATTAACAAATTTGCCAGGTATAGGCTGAACAAAGCGCCGCCTATTCTAATACCTACGAAAATTTGCAGCCGTAGGCTATAGCCAAGCTACCCTATTTAGAAATCCCCTACTGACGTCACATCAAAGTAAACTCACAATTTGTGTAATTTCAGGTAGAATGCAGTTAACATTTTATCAATGAGATTTTAAAAAATCTTTCTTTGATTGAACCATGGAGTATTCAAATATTTAAATTGAGCATTTCGCATGAATTGTGTTTATTGATAGACGTGATCTTTTAATTGTTTTTGTTATACAATGGCAACATTAGATTACGAATTTTAAAAATAGAAGAGTTGTTACCCATAGTTTAAGTTGAGATACCACCTATTATTCACCCAATTTCATTTCATTCGCTTGAGCCATTTTTACGTGATAGGCGAACAAAAAAAAGCGTCACGATAGAACTGCAGAATGACAGACAGACAAACTATTTTTTTGACGGTCATAGTGGATTCCCAGGTGCTTGAAATAGATAGAAATGGCATTTTTTTTTTTTAAATTCTAAGTAATGCAGAGACAAAAGTCTAATTTTATACTTCCATTTTAAACTTTGTTAAGTGTGTGTATGCAGAAATTCTGAAGGAATGGTGCTTCAGGTAGAAAATTTTGAAATTAATACCATGTTATCGAGACTGGTGTTCTGTTTTTAAATTAACTCCCGAGGAGTAATGTAAAGACGACATTATCCAGAAGAAATGACACTCCTAGAAGACACTGAGGATATTTAAGAAATAAATAAATATTCTAAACAATCCTTTATCTGAACTATCTATCAGGACAAGCCAGTCTATAGTACATTTAATTATTCTTTAAAATGTCTCCTTGTGTACCTAGTCAATTTATTTGATTTACAAGGCACATCGAAGCAAAGGTCGAGGACACGGAATCATAACAATGCAAGGATCGGAAATGTCCAATTCATATGCCAGTTAATAATCAGGTCTGTGCCAATAAATCGATCAAAGTTTTAGCCAAGGCTAACATTCTTGGTCGATTAAAAACTTAACTGACTATCCGAGTTCAGCCAAAAGACATACTTTCTTTAATAAATCAAACGCTTATTACTCATTAAAACTAAAAAGCTCAATTTGTTTTTATTTAAAATCCTATAAAAATCCAATTTGACGATCAATGATGAATGGGTCGAAATTTTTCATCGGCTCCCACTCCTGTTAATAATCAGTCTGACCAGGTTGTGCGTGGGAAAATATAATTTTTCCCCCGCAGCGGTTGACCTGCGTTGCTGCAAGGATTAGTGATTTACTTATTTATTGTCTGTATGTTATCTTTTATAGAAGGCATTTTAAGAAAAATGTACCGAGATGTACAGAGAACTTATTGTTCTTATATATTGAGAAAAAAAGTATGAAAAAGAAGTAGCTTCATTGATAATCAATAGGTAGATGTCAGGCTGCAATGAAACGATTTAGAGTTTTGAAATCCCGGCTATGTGACATATATGCACAGATATATTTATTGGTTGCAACGCATTTAAGCACGGCTGCAACTATTGGGTTGGCAACTAAGTAATTGCGTTTTTCCGTATGTCAATATTTCGCCTGGCCAAAACTACTGAAGTTAATTATGCGAAATTTGGCACGTACGTGAGTTCTTCAACATAGGTGCTAGATCAGAGAGCATTTTCCAAAATTCGTAATCTTAGGGGGGGCCAAAAAGTTCTTTTCACATATCCCGCGTGATCTCAAATAAAAATAGAGATATCCGTGAAAGTACATTTAGTTTAGAAAATAGTACATTTAGTTTAATCTCGTGAAAAAATGTCAAACTATGTGGTCTTGAGGAGCTAAATAGAATCGCAAAAATAGCGAATACGACGTCAATTTTTAAATGTTAAAAATATTTTTAAAGACATTCGGGACCTTTGCAATACAGACATTAAAACAAAGATCTCGAAAAAACTAAATAAATTACCTCACAAGCAAAATAGTGGTCTCGAATGCTTTTTAAAATATTTTGAACATTTAAAAATGTTCATCTCTTGCAAAAGTAAAATATCTATATTTTTCTCAAAAATTTTCTTAGTTTTGAAACTCTCATATCTTTACAAGAACAAATTTTTGTTTTATGCCTTTTATGGCTACACAATAAAAAGCTTCTATTTTTAAAAAATTGTATTTTTTACTTATTTTTTGCTTTTTGGTTACAAATAAAACACAGGTTTTATTTGTAACTAAATATGTTACAAATAAGTTATTTTATAAACGTTTCTTATAATTATAGTAAAACTTAACCATCACACCGTGACTTGTATGTCTCATGCAACTTACAGGAAAAATTCATAAGCACAAAAACTGCCTTCAAAAATGGACCTAGGTGTTATGTGTTTGAGGGATTAGTACTAAATTCCATATGTTTAGCATTTTTTCTTGAGTGTTTCCTAACTCCTACGGGGAGGGGGGGGGGTGGTGGCACAAATGTTATAAGAGAAAGACCCCTCACAGAAATGACCGCACTGCCGAGGGCCACACTCACCAGTTTAGTTTAGTTTAGTTTACAGCTCCTTTTCAAACCTGCGTCGGCAATTTTTAACTGCACCAACGTTTGTTTTGAAATCAGATTTTTTGTTAGAAAATAAAAATAAGTTTTTGATAAAAATATATAAAACCTACTTTAAAAAATGAAGAAAAAAAAAATTCCCCCACCCAGAAGCGAGTATTTTCAAAAAACAATCCAAGAACATAATAAAATCACACAAAAAATCTGGTGTTCACATCAAATAAAAAATAAATAACAACTTTATAAAAACACATATACATAAAAGCATGTACGTAGTTACATAGGCGCACCCACGGAGAGGGCTATAGAGACCAACCCCCCCCCCTCCGAAAACTGGAGAGTTAGATGCGGAAAGCTATAAAAATTGAAAATTGTCACTTGTGAATTTCACTAAGTATTTTAAAAATTGTCTTAAAATTATTTATAATTTTTTGCTATGATGATTTTGTTTTATAAATAAGTACTTACAGTTAGTGTATGAAATAACTTGAATACAACATCACTAAAAAGATTGGGAATTATTTATGACTATAACAAGTTACGTTGATAGTGGGCGTGTGTTCTATGGGAAAGTGGCAATGAATATTTTGACGTTATAACTATAATCGTTATGTTATAACGTCATAGTCGTTATGTTATGTTGAGTTATAACTATAGTCGATTTTACTGTAACCAAGTTGCGCAATATTTGTAATGCTAGACCCACCCCCCATAAAAAAGTACGCCACCTACGTCGTATATACGTATATAAGTACACTTATACATAAAAAATATACAACAGATACTTTTCGACTAGTATGAAAGGTCCACCCTTCTTCAAAAGAAAAACAAAATTAAACATTCACACTGGCAAGGAGAGTGCGAACGTACTATCACAATATACGTATTGCGCTATTTTTATGAATTTTCTCTGCGCAAAGATTTTTATATTTTTACTTAATTAATAAAAATCGATTTTTTTTTTTTTAACCAAGCAAACTGTAAACATACACTTTAAAGTTTTAGCTGGCCAAATGTTAAACCCTCGCGGGCCACATTTGGCCCACGGTCCAGAGTTTGTGCACCTATCCTACAGGTTCGTTGTTTGCAACAGCTCCCAATACAACTTACAAAGAAACATTCTAAATTTTTCCGAGTCTCTATAGCGCAATTTTTTAAAACGCTGCTAGAATGCATGATTTCCAAAAAGAACAGCCTTAATGAATGGCCAGAGAGGAGAGACAAAATGCAAAAGCTTGTCATTATGGGACACAAAAAAGGAGAATTCTGTTATACGATATCCCGATTTCGTCAAGTATTACGGAAAAATTGATGCAACAGAGTTGTTCCCTTTCATCGATCGATAAGGACTTTTTCCCCTCGCTCCCCCCCTCCTTTTTACTGCAATAGAAGGAGGGCAATTTATGAGAGGGCGATGAACGTGGTTACGCAAGACGCAAATGCACGTGCCATTTTCCCGTCAAGAAAATACTGCCACAAAAAGAGCGAGTACAGGACTCGATAAGCAGCTTCATTCTAGGATTGTACTTCTTTTAGTTATTAATTCGCAGATATCTCCTCTCTTATAAAAGGTCACTGGAAAGTACTCATACGAGGTATACTATCAACACCTTCTGTGCAGGTTCCATTTCTGGCTTTGGCTTCGGGGTTAACCCTTTGACTCGAAATGGTTGTGCCGCGAAACCACCTTATTTTAGCGCTTTCACGGCTACGTGGAAAAATCTTCCCAACTTTTTCTGACACAGAAAACTTCTTTAGTTCTGCGCAGTGGCGGATCAAGAAAAAATTCTGGAGGGAGCACAAAACATTTTTTGTCGCATTTTCTTATGAAATCACTAGATTTTACAAAACAAGTTAATCTTTAGTGTAAATTTAGTTCGTCTTGGGGGGGGGGTGCTTGTGCTCCCGTGCCCCCCTCTCTGGATCCGCCAATGGCTCTGCGGCGACAGATGGGCAATTCGGTCAACTGCCTTCTTGTTGGTAGTTAAATGGATCGATGGCAACGGCTGCACTTTTTCTTTTGAACTGTCAATCTAGTTGGTCTTCTATATGGATGTGGTCTTCAATGGGTTTCATATGCAGGATGTCCACCACACCAGTGTCAGGAAGCAAAAACAGTAGCATTAGTAGCCTCATAAAAAAGCCGTCCGTTTAGTAGCCATTTTCTTAATTTTAGTTGCCATAATAGTAGCATTTTTGCATGATCTTGTAGTTAAGAAATAACCATACGTCATTTAGCTTTATTTAAGAAGAAATGATTATAATGATAAATTAAAAAACTTCGTGCTCTATATAGCAGAGCATATAGTACATTTATTTTTACAGTACGATTAAAAAACATTAGAATGTCCGGTGAGCGACCAATCGCAGCTTTGAAAAGAAAAGGGAGTTGAGAAAAATCGAAATTTGATTTTCAAATGAGTCACCAGGAGTAAGGTAAAAGTAGCCCAAAACTTGAAGGTAGTATGAAAATGCTGTTTTTTAATTCAAAAGAGTCCCCCGAGTCGCCTTATCTTTAAATTAGTAGCAAAAGTGGCCGGTGTACACTCTGCATATGGCTAATATGCGTCTCTCCATATGACTAATTTGGCCGCTTACTGGATGCCCCCATAATAAAATGGCCACTACTTCGGGCCTTTGTATATGCGAACGGCAAGTGGCTCTTGGGGAAAAGGTAAATCAGTTGTTAAAAATTTTGTTGGAAGGTATTAGAAAGAAGAATCTGAGCTGTACTGAACAAAACCTGCAGAAAAGAGTTCTGTCCTTAGACAGCTCTTCCTTTCACTTTGTCTCGATTAATATTTCAGCCTAATAAAAATAATAATGATTCAACATAAGATTCGATTTTTCCTCTTAATAATGCTGCAGATTTCCTTTGTTTTCTCGAATCACACACGTGCGCCTATCCTAATTAAAACAGGGGACGCTTTTAACCGTCAGCAGTCACTGTTTCGGCCGGTCGTAAGAATCCTAATTACGTAAATGCGCGTCGTAAACCGTTTCGACGTTCGGCCTTTACGACTCTCAAATTCAGCTTTTATAAGGACGCAATGTAGAAGAGTTGTAACTTCCAGGAGCAAATTATCTCATGATGCTGAAGAAGGGGGAAAAATCGTTTCTTTGAGTGCCCTCCGGCTACACGTTTTGGTTGAGCAGATCGGCAGGTATATAGATACACACACATGCCTTACAAATATATAATGTTCTGGCCTCGATCAATCGGAAGGGCGAAGATATGAAAAGTTTGGCGTGGGAAAACTCGAAGTAGAGGCGGAAGGAGACTGAAATTATGAGGGATAATTTCGGGAGAGACGTGAGAAAAATTAAGACATCGGACTCAGTGAGACGTAATGTGTGAAAGGTGCCACAGCCGTTTTCCTCATCAGTTCTCTCTCTTTTTTTTTTTAATTCCCAGGATAGTCGCGTACCTTTTGCATCAATTTTGGCAACTTTTAACGATGTCCCCCCCCCTTTTTTATGCCAACCTAGAAACCCATTTAAAAGGAAAACTCTTATGCTCCTAGTCACAACCTACAACCTTTCAAAAATAAAAGAGAAAAATAAATAAGAAACGTCTTTTTTTTCTTTAAGTGAGATACGTCGATGTATTTGTATGGATGTAATTTTTCTTTTTCCTTCAGTTAAAAACCAGAGTTAGTCTGAAGACCATAAATGTGAGTAGGCTTGGCAGAATAATAAGTGAAAGGTTATTCTGACAGATTAAATGACAGAATAAAGATGCCCATTATGTTTTAGGCAACTTAAAATAACTTTATTCTTTACATTATTTTATGTTATTTTATTTTTAAGGTTTAAAGACTTTCCCTCCTTGGAAAAATTTGGGAGTGCTACTTTCACATTTTTAAAGTTGGAAAATAAGTAAATCCATAAATAGTTTGCATATGTCAACAGAGCATGTAGGTCTGTGGCAGACAAATACTGGAGATCATTGGACGGAGCTTTACGTCCCAAGAGCTCAACAAATTTCTATCCTTTTAAAGGAATTTAAAGATTTCTTTTCCCGATGTTTTAAACTTTACTATTTAGAGATTAAATAGACTTTTGAACTTAATGAACTAAATGATTTAGTTGAATATTTTGAACTAAATGAACACAGTTTTGAACTAAATGAACACAATGATACTCTTCTTCATTTAAAAGAATATATATTTACATCCAGAAATAAAGGCGGATCCACCCCCAGCCCCCTTCTTTCTTTCCTCGCATTCGAGTGTGCGCTTTGTTCATTCGAAAACTTCGCTTTTACAAAAGTCAAAAATTAAAATACATATGCACAATTAATGAGAAAAAAAAAAGACGAAGAAATGAGTTGGTTAGAATCAAAGCTTTGAGTCTTGAAAAAAGGTCAAAAGTAGAAAGTTATTTTCATTCCACAAGTTTAGGCAGTTAGTAGAGTTTGCAGGACAAGGGAGGGACAAGATTCCAATACCATTACAAATTTCCCTCTAATATTCCGAATAAATGTGCTACGCTTATTGCAATGCGAAATTAGCGTTTTACAGATTAGGTTTATAAATACATAGAGGGAAACCAGTGAAAGTATTATACTCGTAATTTCATCATTAGTTAACTCTCGAAGGGTCTTAAAAAGGATCAATTTGATTTCTTTCTAGAACAAGTTAAAGCTATTACGTATGCCAGTGGCGTAGCCAGAAATTTTTCATTGGGGTGGGGGGGGGGGTTACGACTACTGCAACTCATATATATGTATACATGTGTGGGATAAGGGAGTGAAAAATATACATTTTGTCTGGCAAAAAATTCCTGATGGGGGGGTATGACCCCCTAACTCCTCCTCCCTTGGCTACGCCCCTGACGTATGCTTAAGAAAGCGGGGTGTGTCATACGGAAGTCAACTATAGCTATTAAAGACAAGGTAAGTCTATTCTCTCCTATCTTTCTCTCTATTCTATCTATTATTCTCTCCTATCAAGAGATGCAACGCTAAAGATAGTCTTTTTGCGCCCAGTGCTACTTCCCAGATACGGCGGCGTGCTGTTCCAGCAAATTGCTGGGAAACAACACTGATCAGAGAAGGAGACCTCTTCATCTCCGTGTCTTTCAGTCGTAAGAGCAAATAAAATTGAATGGAAAGAAAAAAAGAAAAAGCCCAGTTATCTCGTTAAAAGAATGCAGTGCATTTTGATGAAGTGCTATGCCAAACTCGTCCCTTATTCGTTGCAAACTTTTCGGGATCCGCTACTGTCCAGAAAAAAAACCCCGCGTGTGGAGAGCTTACACGTGTAGATGAATTAGTGTCGTACTCTAATAAAGTTCAGATTTTTCTTTCCTTCCCCCTTCTGATTCGCCGATTGGCTGTGATCTTTGGGGGCCAAATTATGGGAAATGTGTCGATAATACTTGGACGCTTGAATGATTGAGTTGATGTCGAGAGTTTTCTCCAGGTGTTGTAATTCGGTTACAGATGAGTGCCTGGCCATCTGATATATACGTACGTACTAACTGTAACTGTGATAATGAAAGGCGACTGCCTTGGAAATTCAGGAACTTTCTTTTCTCCCTTTTAACCGTGCGAAATGATTTTTGTTTACAACGTTTCGCTTTCTTACGCTATGTAGGATGGCCGAAGAAGTCTGTTTGGAAGTATAGCTAGCTAAGTTTTAAGAATTCAACTTTTCTTCTGCCCTTTTCACAAAGAACATTTTTGATTTTTTCTCTGACATGAAATGAAATGAGGCAAGTGATCTATGCGAGGGATCTAGGTCGAGGGGGGTTGCTCTCTGTGGGGGACTTTTTAAGAGGGTGCAAACACGTATTTACATGAAATTTTATAGAAAACCATGGAAAACTCCGTAACTCCGAACGGTTAGGTCGACGGACGCGACATGGGTCTGAACGAGCACCTTTAGTCTCCCTGTTGAAAGCGCAAATGCGCTCGTCTGCTGGTGGGGCAAACTTTTCCCTGAAGTAGATGCAATACATTTACATTTTTACTTCTTTGTCAAAAACTTTTTTTTTTTTTTTGGCCATGACGGTTTTTTTGACCGGAGACAAGCATATGCCAAGCCTGAAATACACTATATACAAAAGTACGATTATAAAAATACAACAATAATAGCGGACAAAATAACATTTATAAATATTAAACTATATTTATCTTTTCCAAGTACGACTGTAAAAATTCATGTTAAAATTCGTTTATCACCTATTTTCGAGAGAAAGGAAGTTAAACATATTCGAAGAGAGCAATGTTACTACAATGAACTGGTTTGCTAACGAAAGGTTAGCCACTTGGATGACAAGGAAGGTTATTTTAGTACATTTCTCCATATTTTATAACTGTCTGTGATTTTACTAAGAAACTCTCCTAAATTTCCAGCCAAGCGTTTTCTTTCCAACTACGTTTACCTAGAATCCCCCGCCCCCCCTATTCTGTTGGTGTGTAAATTCTACCAAGAAAGAATGAAGAATTTCTAACTAGTAAATGGTTATTTTGGCCCCAAATTCAACAGAGTCAGAATATCAAGTCCAGGAAATGCATTTCGTTTAATTAACGGCAAAATTTGTTTCTTGGAACCAAGCATTCTAATTATTCTAATTCATTTCCTCCCTTCCAGCCCCAATGGAGTCATTCATGCGTGTATTTATTTAACATCTACCTACAGTTTGATTTTGCTTTCTTTCAAAATTGAAAGGAGAGACAATCTGAATTGCTGTTTTAATTCAGTGGTGAATTAACTGATTGACTGACGAGTCCATCTTTACATGAATGAAATCACTAGTTTTGAAATCTCTATCAGAAATTTCTCCCAATACACGCGATCATCTTAAAAGTGGTTAGAGATTAAAATTCAACCACTTTTTTTTTTTTTTTTTTTTTTTTTTTTGGGGGGGGGGGGGGTTGGAGGAAAGAAAAGTTAAAAAAAAAAAAAACCGCTACGTTCTTAAAAACAGAGTCTTGCAAGTAAGAAATTCATATTCAATTTAGGAGAAAATAAAACAAATATTTTTTTATTTTGTGCATGCACTAATATTCCCAAACAAACAATTGCTGCCTTACATTGCTACTGTCACTGCTGTACTAAAGTCAAAAGTCTTTCGTATTCAAATAACCAAGCCATTTAGAGGAGTTTGCATTCCAACAAACAGCAATGCGCAGCCGTGGTTATAGGTTTGGTAGAAAGCATTTATTTGAACTTAAAAAAAAAAAAAAAAAAAAAATGGTATTTTTAATGGTGAATATTAGATTTAGCTCAGAATTCTATAAATGAAGAAAGAATTCAACAGCACAAATTTTCCTTGAAAAAAAGAAGAAGAAAACATTAAGTAATCAAGTATCGACGAATCTATAAAAAAAAAAAAAACCTAACGAGAAAAAAAAAAAAATAGTGTGGATAGAAAGCGTAGGACAACAGAACAAAAGCTGAATATAGAGAAACAAGGTCACGGTCGAAGGTAATTGAATCGGAATAAAATTGAAAAAAAATTCCACTTAGTGTTGTTTCCTACTTAGTCCAGGGCGAGTAAAAAAAAAAAAAGTTGCAAAAGTTATGTGAAAAATCAGTCACGGACGAGGCATCATTTTGTCCGCTTCCCCGCTTGCTTTGTTTTCAAACATTTTTTAGTTATTATTCTAATTTTCGATTTTGGTTTTCAGTTCTGTTTCAAGTATGAAACAACCGCTTACTAGGAATGAAGAAGCGAGACACGATAAAGAGATTTGAAGGTACTATGCGAAACGAGGAATCATCCATCGTACACTGTAGTACGCAGAACAGCAGGGGCGGCATTTAGGTTTTTCATTTGGGTTGCTATATTCAATAAATTAAAATCCAAAATATGGAATAAATAAAATGTTTGTTAAAATTGGGGATGCGACCGCATCCGCACACTAGTGTGCAGGGAAAATCTACTACATAATATTATTAACTCTAAAATTATGTTTTCTGCTTCAACACGGGGGTGCGACTATTACGCGAATTAACACCTTAATTCAATTAACTTTAAAGGAAGTATTCCATAAAATTAAATATTGGTCAAAATAATTTATCTTTTCTATCTGACATTGACTCATTATATTACGAACGGCCACTGATTTCTGCGGAAGTTACAGCAAGGACGAAAATCGCCGCACCGCGATTTACACTGGATTGGAAGACTGAAAAATTTCACCGCTAAGGCTAATCTGCATGAAAATCTTCAAAGTCGCATGGAATTCCATATTAATTTTTTTCTTCGGGATAAAAGACATAAAAAAGTATTGCATATGAATATCACATTCTGCCTATACTCAGACTGCATACAAAAAGAAAAAAAAGAAAAAAAAAAAAAAAGAGAGAGAGAGAGTCAGTGTATAAAAATTAGTTCTCAGCTTGGTCACCGATACAATAATTAAAAAAATAAAGCATTTCTGAAGGATAGATTAAACCGAAAAACAGATTGTAACCTTTTGGAGATCGTTTGATGGAATTTAGCACCATCTTTTATTTAAAATACAAAATTCTCCTTATAAAAACGGGTATATGTGACAGTCGTCCGGAAAGGGCTAATAGGCAAATATTTTTAAAGACAAATTTATGACAAAGTTTTCAAATTCAATGGCTTTTAATTTTGCCCAATTGCGTCGTGTACCCCAGGCATTTTACAGAAAAAAATGGCAAAATTCCAATAGTACCTGCATTATTGCAAAATATTCTTCTAATGTTGTTGATCTAAATAGCAAACATGAAAGATAAATCGTTCCAAATGTATCAGATATTAAACACCATCCACCACAGCCTAAGCACTTAATACAGAATTAGGCACAGCGGAAACAGATTCGAGGCTAGGATTCTGATTCAATTGTGTGATGACTATTTTGAGGCATCACACAATTTACACCGAATTAACTGCCAGCGGACTTAAATCCAGAACTATTTATTTCTATATTTCAGAAAAATAAGCACACACCGTGCGAGATAAACTTAGCGAACTTTTCATAACACGCAGTCACTCGAAACTAATAGCAGTTACTGATCTACAGTGAGAAGTTAATTTGACAGCTTGACTTACAAGTTAAGTGATTTCGGAAAAAAAAAAAAAGCTATTAATAAACTGACCTGGTTTGAAGTTTCCCCGTCTGAGACTCTTCTTACACTGATATTCATCAACTATGTAAAATTCTCTTATTTCGATTTTTATAAACGGTTTATTACCGAAACCATTAGAAACGATTACATTAAACGATATTTTATTACTTTGGTATTTAAACTTTTCTTTAAAATAATCAAAATTAAATAATTAAATAATTTTGTAAAAAGGAGAATTTTTACCGGTGGGGCTTTTCTTTACTTTATAAGCAGAATATTAATTAACCCACAAGAAAGCTGAAAAACAAAAACTTTTTTTTAATAAATTAATTTTTTTAATCTCTTGCTTCCAGATGAATAATCTCTCGAAACATGCACTTTCTCCGAAAGTGCACGTTTCTTTAATAGTAAAACGATGTTGCAAGAACTTAACTTTTAAGAGTATTTCCAATTAATGAAAGAATATTATTACCAACAGAAAACCATACTAATTCAGCCATAATGAAATTTCCCTTTAACAAATCTTTCAGGATTACAAGAATTTGATTTGCGGTCCTTTGAAATTCATTATACGAAGATTTCATTGCACATTTTTTTTCTAATTAAGTGGATTTAATGCAGTCCATTTTAACATCAATTTTTAATGTATTTCTATATCATAATAAATAATTTTCAGTAATATTTATAATTCTATTTCGTACAGGAAAACAAAGAGGCACCCGAAAGATATGATCTACTTACAGTCATTAAAGTACTTATTAGAATAAGATACCCCCCCCTCCTAAAACAGCACTGGAATACGTATTTTACTCCGTTAAAAAATGATAGTTTCAAAAATAAATGTACCAATTTACGCAAGTAATTAATACTTCTCATTCAAGATAAATGATTTTTCTTTCTTTTTTTTTAAGAAAAGCAAAAGAAAAAGAAAGAAAGAAAATCTGAAACCCTCTCATATTATAAACACGCACTTAAGATACATTTAAAAAAGTGTGATAAGCCATGCGTCATCCCTATTTATCTTCCTTAATCCATTAAGCTGGAAAATGTATCATAATACAAAAGTGTGCCATGTTTGCTTTTTCTTATCCCATAAAACACTTAAGAATCTACATTAAAATCGCCTACCAAAACCGTTTTACAATCTTCACCATGCATATTCCAGCAATACTTCTTCACTGTTATTTACACTAGAACAGATATCTTTATTACCGCTAATTAATATTCGAACAAAAATAAACAGTAAGGTTTAGAAATAAGAAAAACGTAAAATCCTGTACTGAAAATTTATGTTGTTGGTTTATACCAAGCAATCGATGGTACTTTTGATAAACTTCCAAGTAGCATCTACTATTATCTCTACTTATTGTAAAAGAAGGTGTCTGTGTGTGTGTCTGTCGGCAGCGTTACGGACAAACGGCTACACCTAGAAACGCCAAATTTGGTACTCTGGAAGATGTAAAAATGTAGTTGCGCACCTCGAAGCGATTTTTTCAAAATTCGACCTAGAATTTTTTTTATTTTATGTTTTATGCGATTTTTGGCATTTTTTCTCACTTAATTCATAATAATGGCGGAAATTACGCTCGCAGCAAAACGGCATTTGTATCATCGGATAGAGAAGAAAATTTTCTTTTAAAAACAGTTTGTTCTGAATACGTAACATGATTTACCGATTTTCAGGAATTTTTTCGTAAAATAATTTTAAAACTGTCGCATCTTGAATTCTATCCGTCATAACTTTTTGATATTTTGACAAATTGTGAAACATTCTTTTCTCCCTCTTTTAAAATAAAAACGAAAAAATTATGTAAATTAGATGATTTTTTACGAATTTTAATGCAGCCTAATGTTTAGAATTTAATAGCATCAACGCTATCTTGCACCATTCATTACATTGCGATCACGGCACTAGAATTTATGTTCGGTTGTTGCCACAGAAAGGATTAGAAAAAAGGGTTTTTCAACCTATCGAGTTTTTAATGGGATATCGGAATTTCAATTCGCAAGTGAGTATCTATGACGTCAAATGCTTTAAGATACGTATAAATTACGTCATAATTTTAACTCATTTATTCCAGCTCTATTTTCAACACAGGGAGATGATATTTTGATTAAAATTTACTGTAGAAATAAACTATAAGAAATTCACGATTATTATTATTAGAAGTGGTATTTTAATCCGGTGCTTATTTAAAAATTGAAATGTCTTCACAGTGCTGAAAATGTTCAGTTTAAAAGTTACAAAGTTCGTTTCGAAGCGCGATATATTAAAATTTTTCTATTTACTATTTTTATTTTTGGCATTTAATTATGGCGCAGGAGTTGCCTAACATATGCATGCAGGTTGCGAGTGTAGTTTTATTTTAACGTTGAATTACGTTCCTCCATAAAGGTCCTACATAACGCAAAGTTTTAATGATATAGTTTGAAAACTACTATGCGAAATATCGAAATTAACTCCCTCAACCAACTGGGGTATCCTTTACGGCAGTCAAACAGTGACGTCATAAATTAAAAAAATGCGTGAAATTTGTAAACTCTGCAACAATTAAAGCGGGAATAAGTAGCTCCTCGAGATTACACAGTTTGATGTTTTTCAGGAGACAGGACTATGGAGGATATAAAAGATATCGCTATATTAGATACATGGATAGTTAAAATGGCACCCCTTGGGTATTTTCTCCCCACAGTAAGATGAAATGGTTTGCGGCGCTAAATACGCCCATCTTATAAAACTATGTATAAATTAAATATATATGGAGAGTTTCCTTAATGGCAACCATTATGTGAAATGATTATTATTTATGCTAATGCGTAAATTGCAAAGAATCGCCATAGAATCAAAAGATCCCATTGGGGCCAAATAATCTAAGCTGTTTCTTTTAAGGGAGCCTTGAAGAGGGAGAAGCGAAAATAGATAGTATTAATGTACGTAATAGGCTGTATTATTAGATTTACGGATAATATGAATCAATCCCAATATACCACGTTAATAAATATTTCATGAAATTAAAAGTGTTTATCCTTTTTCAACGGTTGTCTTACAACCAACTAAACGAAAAGTAATTCTAATTTGCGTTAATATATCCCGCAGTAATTTCAACAGAGGAGATTACTTGAACTTTTTTAAAAATGAAATTCTGTTTTGTCACATGCAAATATGATTTTAGTAGTAAAATATGCGCTTCTTCCCGTATGAAGAGCGGGTGCGCAGATATTTTAGAAACATCTGTTGAAAATAGCATAAATGAATTCACAAGACCTCAAAACGTGTAAATACACCAAAATCTCGAAGTCGAATTTTTTCATGATTACAATACTTTCCTTATATGGTACATGTTCGGAAAGAAATAAATGGTTGTCCATTTCATGTAGTGTATTAGGTATTTAATGCTATACAGCTTGAGCCTAAAAACAGTATGATGTAGAAATAAGATATTTTGAAAGCCATGAGTTCTCTGCAAACCATTAAGCTTTCCACTTTTTTGATAGTGAATGACACTGACGTAGTTTTTTGAATCCTTATACTGCAATGATGCCAGGTTAATACTCATGACGCAAACATTACATCAAGAGTCAAATAATTTTGCTCTTTTTTTTTTTAAATTCCACATCACGAATAAATTCGAATTACACATGTAAGGAAAATTTTCGTTTCCCACCGTGCGAAGAACGGGCACGCAGCTAGTTTTTAATAAAAGGAACGTTTGCTAAGAAAAAAACTGACAATTTAATGAAGGAATGCCCCCCCCCCTCCACTGAAAACAGTTTGCGAGGGCAAAGCCAAGATTTTTGCGGCTGCCGCTGCCCAGATCAGGGGCGGATCTAAGGGCAGAGGCAATAATACGATCGCCCTCCCTAAGAGCGCGCTTAAGCCCACTACTGAACCCATGTTTAACCCCTTCGCCTTCATTATTTAAAAAGATGCAACGGAAAGGGCCGATGTTGCTTCCCTGAATAGTTCTTTGAATGCTCCGCTGGGGCCCAGCGTCAAAGGAAAGCCTTTTCTGTGTGCGTCATTTTAATGATGGGGACGAGGGGTTAACCATGGATTCAACAGTAAAAATGGTTTAAAAAAAAAAAAGATGACACATTCGACAGGCATTACAATTACACAATACACACTTAATGATGAGGGCAACAATAATCCGATTAAGGGATTCACTCAGACACCTTCCTTCATGCAAAGTTCAAGAAAAGCTCACTCTTTCGCACGACAGAAAAACCCAAACAATGCAAGCAGAGAAAAACAAGCTTACCTGCTAAAAGAACGTCGTCCCCAATGGAGGTCAAGGCCACTTAAACTGTATCACTCCAAACAAGGCCCCTGAACGAGACTTGATTACGCGGAAGTAGGTTACCTTAAAAAACTTTCCCTTTCGTTTACGCATACAAACCGCAAAGATAAAAAAAATGTATAAAAAAATGCCATACCACACTGAGCAGGTGAATAAAAATAAAAAATTGCATTATAAAAAAATAGCTTTTGATATCTAACTTTATTTTTTTTTTTTTTTTTTTTCCCCGGCGCCCCAACCACAAGTGGAGGGGCCCCGATTTGGGTATGTAATTCTGGTGCGGCCTTGCAAGGCCGAAAAGCAGGTGGGGTTGCGGGCGACCTTCAGAGGGGCCCTTGTATGGGTATATAACGTAAGAGTATTTTTACTACGTAGTAAATTTTTTTTTAGGCATCCCATCTTTTTTTTTTTTTTTTTGAATGAGTGAATGGCATTCTCTTCCGCCAGCCATCAGTGAAATGACGTCACGAAACGTGAGTGTGTGGTGATGTACGGAGATGCGACAGGATTTCGTTTCCGGATGGTTCATTCCTATTCCCGGGATGTTCAACAAAGCATGTTACAACGATACTCGTTCGTTTCGAAAGTTTATAAACAAAGTGTTTCTTTAACACTTTAACGCGCAGTGTTCCCGCTCTGGGAACACCAAACTCTGTTGCCAGTCACGAAGAATAGATTTGATTTCTACGAAAATTGTTGCGGGTGACATAGCTCCACGAGAATCCTTTACTTTTTAGCACGTCATTTCCCGTAAAAAAAAAAAAAAAAAAAATTGTCACGATTATTTTCAACAGCACTGACATCTGCTGAAAAATGGAAGCATACGAGAACAGCTGGGTAGATTGCCCAATGGTGAAAAAAGGGCCACCGTTGCCATCGCTCGACTTAACTACCAGCAAGATGGCGGACGATCGAAACGTTCATCGCGTGCCACAGATCTAGAGACCCTTTTTACGACAGCTGGCTGTGCCGGCACAGCCAGCTGTCGTCAAAAAAGGGTCTCTAGATATGTGGCACGCGATGAACGTTTCAATCGTCCGCCATCTTGCTGGTAGTTAAGTCGAGCGATGGCAACGATTGGGAAAGGGTTGCGCCTCAAAGTGTTAAAAGTAGGAATGAATAAATAAAATCTCGCTATAATGAATTTGACTTTTATGAGTATTTCAAATTGACGAATAAAATGCCAACCAAAAGAAAATCGCAGAGTACGGATTCAGTTATAATGAAAGTTCTTTATAACGAATTTTTCAGTATTACTGATTTGATATTTGGCCCCTTGAAATTTGTTATTAATTGCCCCTGAGATTTTACTCTATTTGAAAATGCTGGTATGCTTGGAGGTTTATAAAAGTCTCGTTTCCGCTTTAAGATTGTAATTATAAATAATCATCTGATTTACGAACATTATTCTAAAATCCATCCATTACTTCATGTACTTGAAAAGATTTAAGACGTCACTTCACAAGGTGTGCTATAAACTATAAACCCATACCGTCTAAATATAATAAATATACGTAAGACTATGTTAACCATAATAATTTAACTCGGCAGTAAAATTGTGCAATTTGACTGGACTGAGACATAGAAGAAAATGCAATTGTCATTCACAATTCTAGCTTCCTTTATCCTCTCTTTTTATTCATTATCAAAATCGATTAGCAAATGCATGCTCGAGAAAACTAAATTTTAAGACATCGCGGAATTACATGACAATCAAAAATCCTTCAAGTATGCCGAATGCATCAATAGAACGCACTGTCTAACACATTGCTCCCTTCTTTGTGATGGCAGCTTTTTCCCGTACCCCGTGGCGAGCCTCAGCGAGGTATGACGAGAACCGTGTCAGGAAGCAACGACGGGTACAAAAAGGGATTCGTTGCCATCATACCTTTGCACTTTTGCAAGCATAAAAGCGAATTCGTTTAATAAATATGGTACTAAGATTTTTTTTTTTTTTTTTTTTTTTTAGTTACTGCTCTTAGGACCTAAATGTATGTCAGCTCTTTGATTGGCAGAACACTACTAAGACATTCGGAGGACCTAGGCATAGGACCATAGGGGCTTTTAGGGGCCGGTAAGGGGGGGGGCAACCTCCGCTCCCATGTGCAAAACTTTTAACAAATTTACTTCAAAAATTTTAGCTTTTAGCCCATACATTTTTAATGTACAGAAATATGCTTCGAATGACTTCACATTGATGAGTGCTTCATGGTGGAATACTTTGGACTTTTACAGGACGTTTGTTGTATAAGTGCACCAGTTTATTTATTGTAATTATTGCTTTTTTTCCCCTTTTTTCATGCTAACATTTTTAAGAATAGAACTTTTTCAGCCATTCTGGGGCGCCAGGCCCGGATACACCCACCGGGTACCTGGGAATTTTCCCGATGGGCCGGTCACTTTAATATATATTGTATGTATGTATACACTTATGTATGATGTGTACATTTGTTAGAAGAAAATGTAAATGGGCCTCCGTTGACATGAATTTCCCGGGCCAGCGGGATGGGTTGTATCCGTCCTTACTGGGGCCTCAAAAACTTGGGAGCACTTTGATCGCGGAGGCCTTGTTGGCTAGTGCGATAATTCGGCTGTTTTTTGATTCCGATAAAACGATTGTAGGCGCTATAGGTGGCGCCAACCACATTTTAAATCTACAAACATTGGAGCCCTGACGGTTAGACAAGCTCAGCAGTCTAAGCCTGTGTCTGCGTCAGAACCGATCCCCCTACATCGAAACAAATCCTCAAAGCTGAATCCGATATCATGTCATCCGACAAGTCAGTCAAAAATCTCCAATAAATATTTCACTACCAATCAAATTATGTCCTCAAACTGTAGAATTAAAAAAAAACCTTCGACCTACTTCTGGCAAACCCGTGCTCAGGCAGCACGTGCAAGCAGATGAGAAGCAGGAAACATTTACAGAATTCGTACTGTTCGAATATTCGAAAAGGGTGATCAGCAGCATTGCACGGACAACCCGTTCTTCCCATGCACGGATTGGGTCCGTGAAGGCGATTGCATCTGGAAGGGAAACGCATTCGCTAAAATATCTTTTGCGGAAGGCTGATGGCAGTCACTCGGTTATCTATGTCCCTCTACGCTATAACGAGAGCCATAAGTTATGCCGAGAACCACAGAAATTATGAAACATTTTACAACACAACCTCAGCGCTTCACTTGCGTGAAAGGCAAGATGGGATTTAAAGCTTTCAGCAGAAGGGAATCTTCACTATCCATTACTTACAGCAGGGGGGCCCCCTTTCCCCTTACGGCCAAGCCCCAATGAATTTTCCAAAAATTACTGCTGTCTTACTAGGTTTTTCACAATTTTTTTGTCCATCACTGGGAGCAACCAAAGAAAAGATGCGTATTATAAAGGGTTCGCTTTAATGGCTTTCACTTAAGAAAAATGCTTCCGGCTTTGCGAAGGCTTCAGGTTTGCACGGTAATTAGTTTATATGGAAATATAAACTAATTTTGTATGGTTTTTATTATTGGTTCTGACAGGCGCGTAGCCAGGAAAAATTTTCGGGGGGGGATATGCGCCTGGAAAATTTTTCGGAGGGAGGGATATGAACTTATCTGTGTATAAATAGACGGAATTTCATCACTAATCCAAAAATTTCGGGGGGGGGGATATATCCCGATATCCCCCCCCCCTTGGCTACGCCCCTGGGTTCTGACCACTCCTTTGCAGTCGTTTACAACCTATAACGCTAAACCCCACTGCCTTCTCCAAGAAAGAGCTCTCCAACTGGGTTCTCTATGCTACTTCGTCCATCGAGCACGCGCTTTAATGAACGTGCTCATGTTTCCTCCAACACAGATATGCTTCTGGTGAGGAAAGTCACGGTAATTTTCAAGCGTGGGAATGTTCTGTTTTTTTTATTGCTTTTTTATCACTTCTGATCAGTCGGTTCCAACGTTCTCAACTTGTGGAGAGAAAATAACTTTAAGGCCATTGTCCACATCGAGTGCTTGCTGCTACCAGTAGTGGTGGCCAATTCTCACTTGTAAGCAATAAATTTTTCCTACCGCAGAGAAAGAGGGAGATACTCACGTATTAAACCGACAAAAGGTAATTGGGGACCGTGGATAATATTGCGGTTTCACACCTCCCCCATCAATTGTTCGGTCCAGAACAGTCCGCTGTCGCCCGGCGGAAAGCGCGGCCAAAAATATCTCCATTCAAAACATTGTACGGCGGGAAGCGCTCGATGTGGGCAATGGCCTTTACATCCCATTTCCAAAGGGTCAAACTCAATAAAAATAAAGCCCACAGTCCAATTCTCTCACCTTTTGCCACGCTGCAGGTGGTAAGAGGACATTGTTCACGCTAGTTTTGATTTTTTTTAAATGACCATTGGGGGTCCAGCGACAAGAGGTTAATGTGTTAAACTGTAAACCTCGCCCCCCGGACAATAGTAAGAGAGCGTTGTTCTAAGACCAAAGCTGACTTACTTAACTAGGCGTTTACGCGTCCCATTCGAATACGTTGATTCCGTGTCCGCAGTACACTCAAAAACTTCAAAAACCGCTAAAAGGCCATTCTTAGATTAAAAAGGAAGAGAGAGAAAAATCCCTGAAACATCATACGTAGCGGCTCCAAACAAAGCGGGATGGCGATTACCTTTTGTGAGATAGGAAAACAATGGACGGGTTTTACCTTGCCTTTTCTTTTCATGCTCGCCATTGACAATGGACAGAAGCTCTGAAGGTGAAGTACAAGGGTGTCCCCCCCGCCCCCATGCTAAATACGAAAGAGAGAGAGCCACACACGCATAACAGCATAAACGTAACGTGTAGCAGCAACATTCGTATACTTTCGTTTTTTCAGATGGTTTTTTTTTTATTATTTGTTTCGTTTGGTTGCGAAAGTTCCGTACGATTTGTAATGGAAGATAATTCAGAAGGAAGAACAGGTGAAATTGTCTGAAATATGGCGTAATACGCATTTATTGCCCAACCTTGAATGAAGAGGGGTGCTTTATTATTTGTCCTGGAGAAAGATAAGTGGGTAGGGTAGAAGGATATGTTTGGGAAAAATTATTAAGACATTAATTTAAATAGCCAGATATCTCATAAAGATGATATACCGTTATCCGTGGATTTTATTTATTTTTTTTTTTTAAATAGTTTTGTTTTTCGTTCCATGAAGAAAAATCTAGCCAATTCAGTTTCAATTAAGCAAGAAAGATAAGTCTTGAAGCACGTATCATAAAGCGCTCTCCAACACAATACTTGCAAGATAAAGGACAGAAAGAGAATCGCAAATGGCGCATTTTTGTAACGATGTGAGAAAACACGTTTAAGCAAATAAGACATTAAAGTACCTTTGGAATCTAAATCTACAGCAGTTATTTTGTTGTCGTCTATAAAAGAAATATAAATGAAATATAAATACTTTATACGGAGAGCATTCTTTCATAAACTTAACAAATGTATATTAATTTTGTTTTCTTAATAATTTTTGAAATGAATGAACGACTTCGATACACTTTTAGTGTATTAGAACAGAATTTTCTCACAGAAAAAGATGTAGAATTAAAAATGCATTAACATAATAACTATAAAAAGATACTATAAAATTAAAAATGCATTAACATAAAACCTATAAAAAGATACTTGTAAATTCCAACAGATTTTCTCAAATCCCTCTTAATTAAAAATAGCATGACCTCGACCATAATAAATCGTCATTGCCCGTTTTTAGCACAATAAACCAACTTTCACAGAATCTAGTTGCTCGTTCGATCAAGTTGGCGGTTTCTCAGACATTTGGAGAGAGAGGGCTATTTTAAAATATCATAACTTAATTACGTGGAATCTGTTTTTCCCAAAATCAGAAGTCTATTTTAGGCTTTGCAGGTTCGGGTCACTGGCAAGCCCATAAATCCTTGTCCGTATTTTCAGGCAGCAACTGGTTAAAAAAACATTTCCGTCGGAAGTTGGGTAAGTGGGCCTTGCAGACGCTAACAGGCTAAAAATACAAGATCACAGATACAACATTGCCTTACGTCTACCACACTCCCTCAGCTTGCCAGTAAAAACATTGCCCAGTCCAACGCTAATATCAGAAAGGAAGAAGCTGACATGCTCCAAAAATCTAGAACTTCAAACAGTATTTTTTTTTTAATTAAAGAAATAAAAATATTTTTCGAGAGTAAGCACTAAAGCCAAAGTGTTATATAATTTCTTATATTTGCTTTGAGCACACACAAAAAGGATTTCCTTCCCCTTCTTTTTACGTTCGAAAGGATTCAGTTAACCCTTTAACGCGCAGTGTTCCCACTCTGGGAACACCAAACTCTGACATTTTGACTGTTGCCAGTCACGAAGAATAGAATTGATGTCTTTAAAAATAGTTGCAGGTAGGCACGTATCCATAAAAACATTTATTATTATTATTTATTTTTTTTTTTGGGGGGGGGGGGGGTCCAAACAATAAAAAAGGCAGAATTTCACGCAAAAATACTATATCATTACCATTTTAGTAGCAAAAATCCAAATTTCGGGGGTGGTGGACCCCCTGGACGTCCCCCCTAAATACGTCCTTGGTTGGGGGTGACATAGCTCCACGAGAATCCTTTACTTTTTAGCACGTCATTTTCCGTAAAAAAATTGTCACGATTATTTTTAATAGCACTGACACCTGCTGAAAAATGGAAGAATGCGAGAGCAGCTGGATAGATTGCCCAATGCTGAAAAAGGGGCAGCCGTTGCCATCGCTCGACTTAACTACCAGCAAGATGGCGGACGATAAAAACGTCAACCGCGTGTCACAGATCTAGAGACCCTATTTTGACGACAGCTGGCTGTGCGCCGCCATCTTGCTGGTAGTTAAGTCAAGCGATGAAAACGGCTGCCCTTTTTTCAGCATTGGGAAAGGGTTGCGCCTCAAACGGTTAAAAACAAATTGAAATTAGTAAAATTTCTCCTCCTACCCCCCCCCCCTACACACACACACACACAAAGTCTGAATGGGAGAGGAAGGGGGTATCCTCAGCAAATCGGAATCGGAGAATTTGCGGAATTCGGTCGTTAATGCGAATAGGCTACAAACATATGCACTCGGAAAGACATGCCAAAATACAATGGGAAAAGTCTAGTGTCATGGCGTTTGAAGAATGACATGATTCCGGTTTCCGAAATGCCAAGAATACCACCCCCCCCCCTTCCTCTAGACTAGTCATATTAATTGAATAAGCTGTTTTCATACAGTGGTAGATTATTCAGGGGAGAAAAGTTGAAATACTCAAAGAACAGGAGGAGAGGGTGCAATTCCCAGGAAATAGGAATCCGGGAATTGTCGGAGTTTGGCAGATATTGGAATTAGGTGAAGAAGAAACAACAAAAAACTATACTGTATTAATAATGTGCGTTTAGAAAGAACTTTATTTCTTTCTTAGAGTTTCATGCTTTGCCTGGGGAGGGATGAAACAAAATTTTTGATATTTCGAATCATAAACCACTCAACTACTTAAGTTTTAGGAACATTTTTGTTACGACTCTCATTTGTACCTTTCTGTATTTTAATATATACATAACTTACGAACGCAAGTCTAGAAAAAATTAAAGATTGGAACTAATTCCTTAAAAATGGAGATTTTTTTAGACCAGCAGTTGTGCCAACTGGATGTTCCTTCAAAGCAGCAAGGCGAAAGACATTAAAAAGTTTTAAACCAACTTCAGAAAGGAGTGTCTTCTACAGAAAAGAAGTTAAAAGGCAGTGGCGTAGCCAGAATTTTTTCATGGGGGATGGGTTATGACCCCTTTATACCCCCGCCCCCCCTTGGCTTCGCCACTGAGTTAAGGTAATCTTTTCTGCTGAAGCTACCGCAGGATACACGAAAGTAGGTTTACTTGTCATTTAGTTAGTTGGAAAACGATGAAAATAGCAAATATACTTTTAATTTCCTGAAATATTTATTAATACCGTATACAGTAGAACCTCGATCCATCGTTTTTCAAGGGGTGCGTAGAAAAAAACGATGCATGCGGGAAAACGACGAATGCGGGTTAAAGTCAAAATATGAAGAAAACAATATTTATGAATGCACACAATGTATTCATACCAAAAATAGTAATTTGTTGCCAAACTGTAAAAGAAACAAATTGGAGTTGAAGAAAATTAAGTGATATTTATTTCTAAAAAATCAGTAACTTGAATATGCGTGTATTTATTGAATTAATATTTTTTTTTCCTTTATGCTTTTTATGAAATTTTTTGTAGTACTGAAAAATGATACTGATACTGAAAAGACATTGATTTTTATGTAATTTTTTGTGGTACTCAGGTCCTTATTATCGCACGGGCAAATCGGGACTTTGCCCAGGTCCCCCCAATTTCAAATCTTGTTCTGAAACATCCTTCTTTATATCAAAATTTTATGAAAAATAAAACAAATTTCATAGATGCCCCCCCCCCCAAATTCATCAATTCCTGGGGCCCTTGTTGGTTATAATCAGGCTCTGGTGGTGCTGAAAAACGGCGTTAAATGTTTTTCTCTTTCCATATTTGTTTTTGTTTTTTGGTTTAACTAACCAACTTTAAAAGACAAAAAAAAAAAAATAAATAATAATAATAAATAAAATATAATGTGGAAGAGCGGGTGTATAAGAGGAATTTATAGCCTGAAACAAGGCAGGGAATATTTTTTAATTTTTAGCGAATTGCTACCAAAAATATTTGTCAAAAACTGATCTATTATATCGTTCGCATGCAGTTTTAAAGAGAATTTATTTAAATTATTAATTAATTTATTAAATTTTCAAACTGATGTTACATCGTTGTAACTAAGTAATATAGAAACAAAATTATTATATATGCATATTAATTATCATATTTATTTATTCAAATGTTAGTGTATACTTCATGAAATTTCACCATAAATGAATAAATCCCAAATAGAGAAGCAATAAATCGGAAAGCGCCGGCGCGCGATGTTGTTTTCCGCTACCGTCAATAGATGGCGCAATCAATGGTAGCCGCAGTTTCGTCGGCAATTCTCATACTGCGTAGTTGGTCCAAGTTGTATAACAAGTCGATGTTTCTCCTCCCGAGCTTCATGATTAATGTGCAAAGAGCATCATATGCACACCATATGTTTGTTTTAAGGTTGCTGATTGGCTAAGCTATTACGCGGAAGCAGTTTGAACAGTTTTCGCAAAATCTCAAAATCTAATCCAAATTTTAAGACACTTTATTATTAGGGGCATAGTTTAAATTGTACGACCACCTATCGTGTCACTAAATTTTGCTTTATTCACTTAAGTCATATGTGATGCCCCGACAAAAATTTACGCAGTTTGAAACGATTTTCAGAAAAAATCTCAAAATCTAATTTTTTTTTTTTTTTTTTTTTTTTTTTTTTAATCCGACGATTATAGCTTAAGGTGAGTGATTGCCTATCATGTCAGTAAATTTCATTCCTTTCGCTTTAGTCACTTTTACGTGATGTGCGAATAAAAATTTACGCAGTTTGAAACAATCTTCGAAAAATCTCAAAATCTATAAAGAGATTTTTAAAATATTCATTATAATGAATATTTTTAAAAATTCGAAGCCTATACTTTAAGTTAAGTGACCACCTATCATGTCAACAAATTTTATTTAATTCGCTTCAGTCAATTTTACGTGATGTGCGAATAAGAAAAGACAGAACGACAGACAGACAAACTTTTTTTTTTTTTTTTTTTTTTTTTTTTTTTACGGCCGTACACAGGTCTCAAATGCTTAAAACGGATAGAAATCGCAAAATCTTTTTAATTTTGAGTAGTGTACAGGAAAAGTCTAGTTTTATTTAATTAGAAACTTAAATATTCCAATTCCGAACTTGAAACAACAATCACTTCCAATTTTAGTCTCTCCAATAACGTGTCAGACCCCCGTCTAGTGGTTAGAATGCCCAGTTACCAAGCGTTAGGTCTCCAGTTCGAAAACAAGTCTCGGAAGCTTGAGAAATGAAGTTCAGATGGCAGCATTAAAATTCAAAGAGAAGAGGAAGAAGTTCGAATTTGCTTTTTTTTTAAATTTTTTACTTTTAAAAAATTTTATCTAGCTGGGATATACCCCAATTTTTATCGATTGTTCAGTTTAAAACTTTTATCAAAGGCTTCACATCCTAAGTTGCAAGGTGTTTGCTCTTCCGAGATGAATATAACCCCAATCGCATCGGCTTTACAACGGCTCTACGCCCACTTTCCCCCCCTTGCCGATGATCGAACCCTACTATTCGGGAGAGGACATGCCCGAGAAAAATCCGAGATAAGAGCCCCCGACGCGATGAAGAACCTTGCATGGCGCGCGCTGCGCTTCCTCCCTGTCCGATCATCGGCGTTTCAGGAACCGATGACCGTTTGCTACTAGGGTTTACACTGGGTTTTTCCTTAATTTTTTTCATTAAACGAAAAGTTTAAAGATTTACAATAGTTTTCTTGCCTTTTCTGTGTTTTCATGTTTGTATATAAAAGTTCACACAATTTAAAATACGGTAATTGCGTTCGATAAAAGTGTCACTAGTGTAGGTTGTCTCATCGGCAGGAATATTATTCTCCGCTTCTTCGCCATTATTTTTATATTTTGCATCATCAGACATTTCTTCCATTCTTAAGACACGTCGCTACGTCTATATTAAAGGAAATATAATCTGTAAATTTCACACCACATGCTTTCACACCACATGCCTTCATGTAACAACACTTTATCTGCAACACCTTCATCAACCCAAGAAATCATATCAGAAAATAAATAAGCTTGTATGCCGTATGGAACCATCTGAATTTCGATTTCATTTCGGTCAGGAGAAATATTTTACAATGATGAACGCGGGAAAAGGATTTTTTTGACGAACGATAAATGCGGGTTTCGTTAACGTTATTTAAATACAGCTTGTGCAGGGACCATAGAAATAAAACGATCAATGCGGGAAAACGATGATTGCGGGAACGATAGATCGGGGTTCCACTGTATTGTGCCACATTATTCAACATAATGTAAACAAATCTACTAATACTACCTGTAACTTATACTATCTATCACCACCTTTCTCCCCTTAAATGCGTAATTTAAATATTTAATCCTCTAAGGGGTTCAATTTCGCGAAAAATATTAAAGTGTGTAATCTCGGGGAGCTATTTAAAATCGCATAAACTGCAAATACAACGTAAAGCTTGTGGCAGAGTTAATGAATCTGGAGGAATTTTAATTTATGATGTTCCGTTTTTGACTGCCCAAAAAGAAAGAAACCCCGGTTAGCTCACTTAGCTCAACTTAGTTAGTTCACTCAGTTTTCAAACGGAATAATATTAAAACTTACGACGATGCTTTTTTTAACACAAAACTGGTATGAATAAACGTAATCCTACGTTAAAATATTGACATACTCAGTGTCTGTGTGGATTGTTTTGGCTGTGAATGGTTTAGAAAATCAAAGCCTTGCTTTGAACTACTCTAAATAAAACTATGGAATCATCATAATTTGCAGCTCACCAAAAATTTTTAAACGACATACACTGCTAAATATAAATTTAGCGATGATGCATTATTTAAACCACAGATTAGTTGTGTTGCGATCTTAAGGGCATTTCGAACACTGAACAGTTCGACGGCATAACTTCAAGGCTCGAGTCATAAAACCGTCATTAATAACACTAACTCGAGATTCTAAAGGCGGTTTTTACATTAACGTGATAAGAACCATTACCCATGACAATAGTCGATTATATCAAGAAGTTTTGGTTAGCAGTCACTTCCTCAAACGCATCTTGGCTCGTGCCGCAGAACAAGCGGTTTACATGCACTAATGGATGTAGCGTTGGGGAAATTACTTGCCCCAAGATCGCGCAAATGTCGGCAAGATTGCTACTGGATTCGCTTTAAACGACCTTCGACCGTCATTCCGTGAAGCTAGATGGATGGCGATTTGACCAGAATCTAAATAAAGAAGTGAACATTGATTAACCCTTTAACGCGCAGTGTTCCCGCTCTGGGAACACCCAACTCTGACGTTTTGATTGTTGCCAATCACGTAGAATAGATTTGATTTCTATAAAAGTAGTTGCGGGTGACATAGCTCCACGAGAATCCTTTACTTTTTAGCCCATTTCCCGTAAAAAATTGTCATGATTATTTTTAACAGCACTGACATCTGCTGAAAAATGGAAGAATGCGAGAACAGCTGGATAGATTGCCCAATGCTGAAAAAAGGGCAGCCGTTGCCATCGCTCGACTTAACTACCAGCAAGATGGCGGACGATCGAAACGTTCATCGCGTGCCACAGATCTAGAGACCCTTTTTTGACGCAGCTGTCTCCAATTTTCATTTCTATTTCGTATTTTACCGTGATCTGCCAGATTTGCACAAAATACCTGCAGAAAATTTGTAACTGTTTGAAGTCAGGTTGTAGAACACTGGATGTAATTCTCTTAATGGGCCGAAAAATCTTTGTATTAGGATTAATTCAACGTCAGAATAAAAATGTATTTTCAGTATTTTGAAAGTACAAGATAATACATTTTGAAATACATTAAAAAACTTTGCTTTTTATTAGTCAAAATACAAAATAATGTATTTTACATGCTTATTTCAAAAACATGTATTTGCGATACTGCCCAACTCTGGATATCCCACCAGAGCGTCATAATTCGTTACTTTCACGGTCGATCTAATTCAGCAAGAACAGGATTTTAAATTTTGCTTAAGCGTCGTCCAGGTTAAAGAATGGGTAAAACCCCATATTGGCTCATTGAAGATTCGTGAACACACTACACTTGATTGCTTGACCTACTTAAGGTGTCAAGAAATGCGAAAAGAGGGGGGACTTGGTGAAAAGTAGGCTGATTTTACAACAATCTAGAGCACTACGGCCTCTACCTTATATACTTCTTTTGTGTGTGTGATCTTTGCTTTTTTCTTTTTCTTTTTTAATCCTTCTAACTACTCTTTAATAACCTGCATGAATCGAAATATTAAATTAGCACTACTGTCACAGCCAAGTGCGTTGAAAAGAAGCGATTGTAAAAGCATTCAATTATGCCATCAATTGCAGTGATAAGAAGCTTTTTTTTTTTTTTTTTTAAACCTGAAGTTCTTTTCGAATTCAAACTTGCTTTCAGGTTTCCGTATCCAATGAGGATTTTTTTTTTTTAAAATAAGATTTTTCTGCGTGACAGATGACGGTTGTAAAAGGCTTATGAAGTGGGGAAACGAGTAGAAAATAAAACAGTATCCATGTTGACCGTGAACGTCCTATTTCAGCAACCCTTTGGCAACATCTTAAATGCCCCCTTTGCCACGGTTGGCAGTCAAGAAAAATTTGATAGCATGTGAAATACTCACTGGCAATACCATTTTAAATTATCTTTCTCTCTCTCTCTCTCTTTTTGCAATCCCTTCCAGTAATGGAGTGGTCTAAAGGACAGTGTGGCTGATTTTCCGGGTTTTTATTTTCGTAAAACAAATTAAGGAGCGTCAAATGACTTTCTCTCCTGAGTTTTAATCGTATTTGCATTTTAAATAGAAGTAATCGCCGAATAAGAATTGCATACTTAAAACTATTACTAAAGATAGATGATTTTTATTCAGGGAAATAACAAAATATTTACAATTTGTATTAAATAAATAAATAAAAATAATAAAAATAGTAATAATAATAATTCTTTACACCGAAAATTTCTAGACTACCATATAAAAGAGCATTCTAGAAACGATGAAATTTGAAAATTATCAAATGAATGCTTCGCTGTCAAAATCAGCATTTGTAGCAAGAAATAAATATTTTAGTATTCTCTATATGCAGCTAATCCCCATCTGCTCCAATGGACTATCTCTGCTTTCCGCTAGGTCAGTGGTTTCTAACTCAACGCGCGGATCGCGGACCACTTTTCCACTCACAGTTTGCCCACGGACCACTTCGCGGCTTCGGGGGGGGGGGGGGGATAAAATTATAATTAAAAAATTTTTTGTACAAAATGTAACGTTAAAATGAAAAATTCAAAAAAGCACAGAGCTAATTCTATTTCCACTTATTCACAGATGCTAATAATAGATAATCAACCCTGTTTACATATACTCATAGCCGAAGACAAAAAAGTGGCTGAGATGCTACAATATTTTATCGAATTATATTTAATACTGTGCCTCAGTGGCGTAGCCAGAAATGTTTCATGGGGAGGGTTACGACTACTGCAACTCACATATATGTATACGAGTGTGTGATAAGGGAGTGAAGAATACACATTTTGTATGGCAAAAATATTCCTCATGAGGGGAGGGGGGTTGTGACCCCCTATAACCTCCTTGGCTACGCCACTGGGGTTGACTTATCTTTAGGTATGACTTGGCGGTAGTAACTGTTCTACGCGATCAATGTTTTTTTTCATTCAATGGCGAATCGCAGGTAAAATAATTCTGACTGCAAATTCTGTTGATTTGCTGCCTGAAAAATGCAAAGAATCCCAAAGTGTATACGGCATAAATTGATCATGATACACCGAAAGAAAAGAGAAGGGGGGAGGGGGCTCTCAGCTGACGTAAATATTTTTACACGTGCAGACTATTAACGACAATACGTACCTTTAAATAAATCTTAAGAATAAAACCCTGAGTCGTACGTAATCCGGGACTGATGTCACAAAACGGCGCGTCAATATTAACAGACGCGACAGTTTCGCAAGCCGCACTTGAAAGTCGTCTCATGCTCCGTCGGTGTTTGAAAAAAAAAAAAAAAAATTGCGGGAGGGTTAAACAGCACTCCAGACCACACAAACACGGTAAAATGCTAAGCAGGGAGATTGCATTATTGATAACGGATGAAACACGTCTGCCTATCTCTGCACATTTCAAGAGATAGTCCACAACCCATTCAACATGCACAAAACAGTGATAATTTAATGCACTGAATTTTCCGTTAAATTTTCAATATTTTTTCGAAATAAATGGCACGCAATCTCCAGATAAATAGTTCAGAAAAACTAAGCGATTCTGATATTCTAAAGAAAATCGATAGTTTCAAAGCGCTTTTTTCCCTTCAAAATATATCAGATATACCTTTAAATAATTACACATGATTTTAAAATAATAACTGAGAAAAAATAAAATAGGTACTTTAATTTAACGCTATTTTTCTGTTGTATATCAGCTACAGCTCTAATATTTTTAAACTTGTAAAAAGTTTAAAGACAACTTTTTTTTTTTTTTTTTTTACTTATAAATATAACACACAAAATCATTTATTCGAAGTAAACACTGCTGTAATTATTGGTTTTGAACCTCCCATCCAACCGCGAAAGGGGAAAAAAATCAGATTGGTGTTAATAATAAAATTAATTTGTGATAACGTAATTTCATTTAAATGTTCGGTGGAGTTTTGGATATTAATCTAGCTCAAAAGATCATAGCAGTAAGTATTTAGATCATCATTATCCGGATTACAAGAAAGTAAATTAGCTTACTAATTTAGTTGCTTTAATTTAGGATTGGGCCCATTGCTTATTGTTTCCTCCGCTTGGCTTAGGTACCTTATTGAAAATAGTGTATATAACACGAATAGATCCTTCAACCCTTTAGCTCGTTACTTTATTTTACCAGAAACAATGACAAAAAAGTCGTTTTACTTCTGCATATAAATAAAAAGGCCGACGTAGCCTAATTAAAAAAATGAAAGGGTTCATTTATTTATTGATTGTTCACTTTTAGTACTTTTACATAATTTTTAATTGCACGGTTTTGAACGTGAAAACCCCCTTATTATTTGCTTTTTTGCAAGTACACACTTTATGTGGTGAAGTATGTTTTACAGGTTAGGTTTACTTAACAAAAAATTCTCTAATATTTATAAATAAATTATGAAGCTATAATTTTTTGCAAACTATTCAGTTATTGTTCTTATTTTGTTAAGGCAAAGCACATTAGTCAAACGAAGAGTGCAAGAAATCATTAAAGCGTCATTATTATTATCGTCATCATATGTAGTATTATTATTCATCTACTTCTTCACAGCAACTTTTCCTCTTGGAAAGGCTCTAGTTTCTCTTTTTTCTGTATTCCTCTTCAGATTATAATAATTATTATTTACAGTTCTTTATGTTTAGAGTACCACATACGTCAGTCGAAAAATGCTGATACTAAATAAATTCTTTAAGGAAGAATAAATACTGGAAAACCAAAAAAGAAGGAAATAACTGATGTCCACAGACCAGTAAGTAAAAATCAACTTTAAGTTCGAGGAAAAAAGAAGAAAGAAAAAAAAGGATAGGAGTGGGGGGAAGGGAAATCTTTTTGAAAGCTGAGCTATACACTGTAATAATAATAATGATGATAATAATAATAATAATAATAATAATAATAATAATAATAATAATAATAATGGGGTCTTTTATAAAACTTTCAGGGAGGGGGGGGACACCTTAACCATTTAGAATTTTTAAAATAATTTTATCTATAGCAACAAAAAAAAACAGTATTTTTCTTTGCATATGATATTTCATTACAATTAGTTTATAGTATGTACTCATGATAATTTGGGGATTTTCTTCAAAAACCTGTAAATTTATAGTTAGAAATTTAAGTGGTATTCCATAATACCCTCCTCTCCTCTATGTATATCGTTAACTATCCGCGTCGTTCTAAAAGCAATAAGCCAAACTTTTAATTCATTGTATTTAAAAAGACGAGAGAAAAACTGGGAATAATGAACATGAAATCTACAAATTGGTATTGTCACCTCCAGCACGTTTGGGTCACGATTGACCCCAAATGAGAGAGAGAGAGAAAAAGAAAAAGCCATTAATAAACTTATAGAATAGTCTTGTATCTCTAGATTTATTTATTTTTTTATTTATTTAAGAGCACAGAATGACCTTCCTCGTTGCACTACTAAGGTCATAAGCTCATAAATGACTGAAGGGGGGGGGGAATCCAACCCCCTCACCTTTTTTTTTTTTACCTCATCGGGCACTTGGGCAGGGGAGGCTCGCAAAAACCAGACCAGCTGCGAGCTGACTTAGCAGCAGAACAGCCCTTACCCTTTTTGTATTTTAGAGGTTATTTTTTACAATCAGTTCAATATATGAAAGAAACATAAACCGTATAGTGTTCTAACTTTGTACACTCCTTTAAATTATTTGTAAAAGAATAATAGATATTACATTTTGAATATGTTTTCGATAAAAGCACTCAAAATGAATTTACATAAACACTCATTTCGTCCCCCTTCATGATTCTTCTATTACAGACACTCTAAATATAACATAAAACCTTAAGATTTCAAGTAAATGCGTACACAGAAGTTTATGTAAATAAATAAAAAGCCTCCGAGTGCTTTTTATAGTAAATAAATAATTTTAATAACGAATTAAATATTAATGATCCCTTATCTCTCAGTAGGCTGGCACAATAACTAGGTCGCCACTCCGGTACATCGAATATTGGTTATGTATGACTATTGGAAACCGAAACACTCATAAAACTCTAATCAGAAATCAACATGTAAATATCTGATTTTTTAAAACTTTTTTTTTGAGCGCTTCGAAATAAAGCTATTTAATTGTAACTTAGTTACGATTGTAGACCATGAACGAGAATAAATCTGTACTCCCCCCCCCCCCAACCCTACTTCTTAATCAGTTTTTAAAACTTCTCAAAGATGTCATTACATCACATACACTGTATGCACGCATGGCAATGAAGAGAGTATTTCTAATTAAGTATAACCGTGGCCATTATGTGAAGCATACCTCTATGAATGGGCACCTTTGAAAGTTGGACACTTTTTGAGGGAACCGCAAGTGTCCAACTTTCGGAGGTTTCACTGCATTTGGTTTTCTGTAGAAGACAGTTATTTTGATTAGTATTCTGCAAAAACGAAACATACAAATTTTACAAAAGTATTTGATCTAGTATCTGAATCCATAAACTTTTTTTTTTTAATCTCTTTGTGGGTGCAGAAATTGGGCAGGAAAAAAAAAAAGGGGGCCGTTTATTAGTATTTTATTTTCAGTTTAGCTTTTATTATCATCAATATACTCTTCAAAGACAAAATATATAGATTTGAAATACAAAATATTACTTTGTGTTACTTCCGGTGCCATTTACAGCATGTAATCCACTGGGAGACTAGTAAGTTTATAAGAAGTTTATGGACTCGAGTGGCATATTCAGCAAAGTGTTCTCACTACTTCTAACTTTACCTTAAATAAAATAGGTAAATGTTACTGTCTTCAGGGTCCATGGCTTCTGGATCGCCATGTCTCCTCGTTTTTACACCTTTTACAAATTACATTAGGAGCGCAGCTCGGAGAAACAAAATCTCTCCCAGTGTTCGGACACAAGTTAAACTACACACTAAAATAAATATTAAAAAACACTGTAATTTTATAGAAAAAATCTTAAACATGGTAATATGCGCATCAAAATTTTTCAAAAGTGGCACATTCTGCAAAACATTCTATTTTTAAGAATTTTTTCTTGAAGGGTATAAAATTATACAGGTTTACAGTTTATTACACTAAAAAAAATTATAAAAATTGTGAAGTGCCTGACCTACTTAGTTTATTTGCATTTATTTACCAAAATCATATGCATCCCGCCCCCCCCCCCCCCCAAATGCACCGTTAATGCAGTTTTTACAATGAGAAGAGTGAAATTAACTTAAAAGGCAGGAAAAGGAAACAAGAATTTTTTCAGGCAATACCCGCTATGCAGATGGCAGAAGAGAAATGGGGGTGGAAAATCGCTTATGAATCCGAATTTACATGGGGGGGGAGGGGGTTAAAAAACTGACTATAACCCTGACCTTTCCGAAACCAAAGAAAGGGGGAGAACCACACGACCTGGAATTACTGAATGGCATCAACCCTCCCCCACGCGAAGAGAAAATCCGGTAACGGTTAAAAAGTGAGGCAAAAAAAGCGGTGGTTTAAGTTCCAACACAGGAAACCGCGCATTATGAGAAGCGAGAGTACAGGGGTAAAAATGCAATGCAGAAAAAGAAGGGGAAAAATAAAAAGAAATCTTTTTTCGAATTTTCCCTGTTCTTGGTTTTTTGCAGGAACTACGGAATAGAAAAAAAATAAAGAAATAGGTCCCTCCGTTTTAACGGCCATTCGTCAACCACAGAAAAGGGAGGGAGGACAGTGAACAGATTGTTCGGCACGTTCAGGCGCACATTAACACGTCATAAATGTCAGGCAATATATAGCTTTGAACTTGGGGCTCTGTATGAACAGGGATGAGATAGTGCCACACGAAGTTGTGTTGGCACGTACAAATTATTAGAGACTGACTGCATTAATATAGAGAAGGAACGCGAGATTTTTTTTTTTTTACTCCCCTCTACTTTTTTTTAAACGTCGTACAAGGTACATATATACGTACATACGTGCCTTGTACACGTTTGTACGAATAAGCATATATGTATGTAACTCGCACAATTCAAAAACTATTAGCCGTAGATTGTTGAAATTTTATATTTAAGATTGTTGTAACATCTAATCATGTATCTCGACTTTTGGTTCCAATCTTCTCGAGAGTTTATTTACAGGACCACCCAAAAGAATTTCAATGCATTAATATTTATGGACATCTTCAATGCATTATGTCTGTAGCATTGTGTATGCATTATGTCAGTTCTTGTTTGATCCATGACCAAAATCTCGCTATTTGTAATCGACCTTGGCAAGTTTGACTGAAATATCGCCAAAACTAATTACGTATTTTGCATAACTATAAACTTTTAACGGTTTTCGCTAAACTTTTAACCATAGAATGTTCAAATGTTGTATTTAAAGTTATTTTAACATCTACCGGTCTAACATCTCTTTCTTGATTGCAATCGACAGAGTAATTTATTTACAGGGTCACCCTAAAGACTATAAATGCATTAAGGTCTATGGATACCTTTAATTCATTAAAAGTGTGTGGTGATTCACACAGCCTATATTTATTTTCATTACATTCTCCAGTTCTCAGCTGATGCCGGTACTGATAAAAATAATTCTGAAATCTATTTTACAAAAAAATCGATAATTTTTACGGGAAATCATGTGCTAAATAGAAAAGGATTCTCGTGTAAGTATTTTATTGAAAACAAATTTATTCTTCGTGAATCAAAACAGTCAAATGTCAGAGTTCCAAGTGTCAGCCTTATTAATCATATTATTTAATTATTAAACCATGAGCGAGAAATACAAAGCCGAGAATTTACATTGTATTGCATGAAATTCTAATTTATTCTACTTCCCCCCCCCCCAAATTGAAGTATTTTATAGCAACAACAACAAAAGGAAAAGAAATTTATATTAAATTTAGTACACATTGAAACATGTACATGTTAAAGTTGCGGTTCCCTGAAAAATATATCTAACTTTTGCTTAAAAAAGAATGCTTCTAAATTTTTGTGCATAATATAACTGTTTAACTTTAATAGGGTTCACTGTATTAAATTTAACAGAAATTTCAAGACTTTTTTTTTCAACATAAACCTTAAATTTTAATAAAATATTGTAATGAAGTTTATTTTCAGATATTTAAACGTTAATGTATTTACAGTGTTAAATAGAGAGTAGTGTACGAGTAGAGAAGTGGCGAGAGGGTGAACACGGGGGCCTGGGCCCCTCTCGAAATTAGGATTTTCGTTAACTGGATGACAAAATCAAGCTTCATATGAGTTATACTACCTTTTCCACCTTTAGGGCCATCCGCCAATATCTTATTTATTTCTCTCTGCGTCCTGGGTGAATGTACACAGGATACTGTTTAGTCAGTAAGACGGTTAATTAATTATGGCTAACTTCGTTATTCCTCTGTCAAGTTATGCTTACTTACTTCAAGTAGATAACTTTACAATATATATTAAATGTGTTTCAATAACAATTTATTTAGCTTTTCCAAGTTATATATATATATTTTTTTAATTAAACACTCCTACTAACTGAAACTACACATTTTATATTAAGTAAATATAGTTGGACCCTGGGCCCTTGCTGAAGGAGGGGTAAGTGCGTGCAACACTCGCAAAATTCTAATAAACTTGGTAAAATTAGTGAAAAAAAAAAAACGAAAACGATAATTTACTTTCTTTTTCTGGCACACTTGGCAAAATTACGCAATCCAGTTGGCAATAGTAAAAAGTTAGTAATGTAGTTGATAAAAAAATTAAGACACGACTATTAATATTCGACTTGGCAGTTTATCGACCCCCCCCCCACACACATACACCAGGGCCGGCCCAAGGGGGGTGCGAATGTAGGCGATCGCCTAAAGCCCCGCGCTTATAGAGGCCCCGCACCTGGGCCATTTTATTGCTATCTCATAAGACATGATAGAGAAGAGGCCCCGCTCTTGCGCTTCGCCTGGGGCCCGCATGCCCCTCGGGCCGTCTCTGCACACACACACTAAAAAAAAGTCTTAGCAATGGCTCTGGTTGGACACCGCGCTATCCCAAGACTCTGGGGATCACGTAAAAGTGCAGCCATAAGCAAAGTGTCACGATCAACAGATTTGTATTAGTTACAAAATAGGTCATTTGCATAAATTGGGAGTTTGAAAAACTGTCATGATAACCGTGGTAACGTGAAAACCGGGTATCGGGATACCGAGGTTGGATTGTAAATAAAATAAAATAAAGAGAAAGAAACAAAATTTTTTTTAAACAAACAGTTCGCCAACCAGATGGCACCTGAAATAATGATCATAGTTCAATCTCCTTATACAATGAAATTTCTCAGGGTAATACTACATTATGACAAAGTGGTAACACAGTAAACGAATGCTAAAATACAGCTCTGACTACTATATAATTAACTATGAAATTAAAATTTACTTACGGTGATTAGATAGCAAAAAAAAAAAAAAGTCCATTGAAAAGAAAATACAAATTATGTATTACCTGAAAAAAAAAGAAAAGAGATATATTAAAAATACAAATATATAACATCATAATTCAAAACAACTAACGTGAAGTACTTAATACAGAAAAACTAACATAACATGAGAACGCCGCATAGGTGCGTATGCTACTACTTTCTGAGAGTATATTAGTTTTTCAAATTTATATTTCTGCCAGTTTTTTATTTAATTTAACAGAAGTTGAAAAAAATATTCATCAAATCGTCAATTTAATACATTCACAGACGAAAAAAAAAAATTCCAGGTCTTTCAGAAAATTATAGATAAAGGCATGATAAATACATATTCAAGAGTAATTTAAGGCATCATTTAAAAAAAATAATAATAATAATAAATTAATTAATACTTTCTTTCTCTTGGAAATAAACGAACAGATTATCTCGGGCAAATTGTAAGCAACTTTTCTTCCTTTTGTCTTTAGAGAAAATTTTCGCATTAAATAACATGCCTCCCTCCCCACCGTTCCACCACAATCAGACGCACCTATTTTTCTTTTATACTATTTTACAGACCAGCTTCTTTTAAAAGCTGAAATAAATTTCTTAAAGAAGCATTAGACTAAGATGACGGAGGTGAAAGAAGGAGGAGGGGATCCCGAAAAGCTGTGAGCAAAGAGAAATAAAACTTTTACTTTACCTACTAGTGGAGGAAAGTGGGGGGGGAGGACTTCAGAATAATTTTTGATTGTAGGTTTCATGAAAAACTTTTCCCGAAATTTTATTTGAAAGGGAGAAAACTGCAGAGTAATGATGAAGAACTTTTTCTCGAAATTCTAAACAATAGTAGTAAGTCATAAGAAATTCAAAACCAGAGAAAAAAAAAAGTAAAACAAGAAAGAAAGAAATAAATAAAAGGGGGAGAGACTCGGGCGGAAAATTACCACAATCGTCGAGTTGCCATTTTAATATCACAAAAGCAGGAGAAGAGTGAGTACGAAATAAAGAATCAGAATGCTTTTTCGAATGAAGAGGAGATGGAATAAGTCATAAAATAAAAAGTAGGGGAAAAAAATTGCAAAACGCTGCTCGCTTCATTTAATCTTGATACGAGATAGAAGTTCTGTTATTTCAAATGGATGGTTATTCTAAATGTGGGGTGGAGAGTATAAAAGAAAGAAGGGGGATAGAATTTTCGCAGAGGTTTGTACGGTGTAGGGCTAAGGAAATTTTTCTTCCTTCATGCACATCCTGTATTGAATTCAAGACGTCTTTTGCTGCAGCAATTACCATGTAGTTTGTGTACAAAGTTTTTGATGAGAAGTAGTGCAATTGTTACAGCAAGAGGGGGAACATAATAGGCTGAAGGAAGTTTTTCAGAAGAAGAGGGGGGGGACACCCCTAAAGAATCTTTAAACTTTTGGAAGAGTTAAGGTTTCTTTAAATTCAAAAATGATGAGTTTTTCGGAGTTTGGCCGTGGAACGTGCTCGCTCGAATAAATTGTAGGACAGAATAGCTCTTTTCTTCTTTAATGCACAGAAGTATCATACATATATTCTTAAAGTGGTCTCATATTCTCTTAGAATTGATAAAGGTATTTAGAGATAAGTAGAAGGGGAAGTTAAACAGGAACAAAATGGAAAAGTTTTCTGTAAGATAAAATAAACTGGAGAAGTAACGTTCGGAATACGATATAAAGACTATTATTTACAGTTAAAAGATCTATTAACATTCCAGACATATCATGGAGAACTCAGCATGGACAATAATGTTTTAGCTCAGTTGAATTGACACGATACGATATCTTAAAAAGAGCAACTTTTGCAAATACATAAATTATATAGAACAGAAGAATGTTTCAAATAGAACCTCATAATACATAATATACAACGGTGTTATGATAAACTGCTAACTTAAGATTTCACCTATACTATAAAAATTATTTTTTTTTAATAATTTTTAATAATAAAAAAAATCGCCTCTTAAAAAAAATCACCCTCAACACCGAGAAATAAAACAAATCATTCTATAAAATGCGTACATAATAAAAACTGAAGTAGGTCCCAAAATATACAAAACGGCTCCCTACATCAACATCAAAAACTATTATCCAACCTACAACCTTGCTTTCCTATATCCCGCTCGATGTTTATTACTTTAATGGGCGCTTTATAAGGTTATTTATTAGTGTCTCAATCTGCCAGGGCAGGGGTGAGGAAGTCTAGTTTGTAGGCTAAAGCTTTTGCATCCTTATTGGAAATAGAAAGGAGTATTTCTTTGATATTTCCATTTCTATGAACACTGTGACAAGGTAACTTTCAGAAAATAGTAAATCCGCATTTAAACTTTTAAAATTCGTTATATTTCTTTAAAAGAAAAAAAAAACTACAATGAAAATTCCTCTTCTCTGACTTTCATTTAAAAACCAATCTTATGCTACATACAGATTTATTTTTATTTTCATTCAACCTCGAAGCAAAATAACTGAACGATAATTAAAAATCTGAAATAAAGCTAAAACGAAATTGTATTTTTTTACTTTCATTTGAAAACAACAACTCGTTTTGCAGTGGTCTTGAGACTTGAGAGAGAGAGAGAGAGAGAGATTCCAAATTAAAAAAAATAAAAAAAAAAAAAAAAAAAAAAAAAAACTGAAGAGACAACTGAAAATCTTATACAAAACTTAAAAGAAAAAAAGGAAAAGAAAGAAAGAAAAATACTAGGTAAAATGCAACAAGTGGACATAATAATGCGTATTATGTCTGGCTCGAGTTTTTTCCAGGATTTTTCAGATGGTTTTTAACTCTGGATAAAATTGTACAATCCTGCCTTAGAGTTTCAATGAAAGGGTTTTTTACCATAAAACCTAAATTCAGTAGACATTTTGTCTACCTCGTATTCAACGTTGTTATATAAAAAGGTTTTCCCTTTTCCGTTTAAAACCAGTTATACTGTAAAACTTATATTTTAATGTATGATGTATATTGATACACATGTTTCTGTTATTCCATTTATTGTATGTTTAACACGAAGATCTGTATATTAGCACTTCTTTAGCATTTGCACATCGGTTTTATACAATGGAAGCATCAGATAAAAGTATAAAGAAGCAAAATTTTCATTCATTTATAGTAATACTTCCATTACAATGCGATTATCAAAATTGGACAGGGGAGGTGAGCACCAAACGTTCCACGAAGCACTTAGTTTTTAAAACCCTTTAGCGCTTTACAAATATTCAGCCATTAAAACTGTCAACAAACAACGTGACGTATTGCTCTTAAGCGCACAAAAAAAGAGCAGCGGCGAAAACCCAATTAACAGAGACAACTACGAGCTGGCGAAAAATGAGGGAACTGTTTTAATTAGAAAAGATGTGTGCAATTACGCCCTAATCCAATTTTAATTATGCGGCTTGTGTCAGAATATTTTTTTTTCCTCATTCACGCAACAGCTTTATCCGGATCTGTATATTAGCACGAAGAATTGTGGCGAATTATGAAATGATAACATTAAAATTATATTGCATCGTCGGTTAAAACCAAAAAGACACAATCAATATTTGCTTTAAGCAGAAAGGGAAATGGAACTTCGATGATGGCATTTATGCAGATCATTGATGATATTATTAAGATAGCACAGGCATTTAATTAATATGAAGTTTATTGAGTCAACAATGCTTTGCGTGATGAGACAATGTTAAGTGATCAAACAAATATTAATTTATACGATCAGAAATACGTTAGAAACCATGACTGCGGCTTTACTTATTTGTTTTTCCCTCACCATTTGATTTTTTAGAGTTATGCAAATGATTACATTTCAGACTAAATCAAATACTAAGTTAATTCCTACAAATTGTTACAACTGTGCACAATCCACCGTGAAAGAGCAACATGGACTTAAGATTTATTTAGATGCAAGACGAACAGAATACATTAAGAATTGCTACTGAGAAAAAAATATATATGTATGTATGTATCTATAAATCTCCGAGACTTTAAAAGACTTTTTTTTTTTAACTACAGCTTACTTCCCCCCCCCCCTCCGTTTTTGAAAGTTTATTAATTTTTTCTGTCATATTTCTAAATATCTGTATTAAAAAATAAATACATGATATAAATTAAAAATACGAGGTTTTTTTCCTTCCTTTCAACAGAACTTAAACGTAGCAATTACAAATCCTGACAGTTTAGAGCTAGTCTCAGATTTAGAAAGACCTTCAACATATTTTGAATATTTTTTTAAATAGAACTTAAAGTTTTCACCTTTGAAATTAAACTTCATTTTTTTTCTGAAATTTTGTAAATTTTACGCTTATAATGATTATAATTATCCTTATTGTCTTTCGACATTTTTATCATGCTATGAAATTAACTAGGTTTTAGCAGCTTAATTGAAACCCTGTTCTCTGTGCATTTTAAAATGCTATAAATTATTATCGATACAGATATTTAATAGTAAATGCTAGATGAGAAGTAAGACCGCCTTGTCTTGCACAACAGCTGCAAGGCGTGTCTGGCAAAATTCCTAAATAGTAACGTGTAATAGGCCTGTCTCGCATTCACCAATACAGATATTTATGGCTAAGAATTTGAATTGACCTGTTAGAATTATAATAATAAGTAATTTATTTATCACTGGTTTTAGACAATCTTTTACGCTACAGTGACAACAAAATTAACTTTCGCCAACCTCCGGGGCTGCTCTGTAAAATTAAAAATTTTAACATCCCTACAACTAGAAGCTGAAGCAAAAAAAAAAGTTAAACTACACAATCCAAAAATTCAGTATTAAAACAGCCTACAAGGCAAGAAATATGGCTGGCATTCATACCTCTCTCAGACGAAATATATAAACCCTTTTAAGACTAGAACAGAGTTGCAACCTAATAAATCAGCTAGATTTATTCGACGGTGAGTAGACAGAAGAGGGAAAAAATTACTTATCTCCCCCCCCCCCCCCCCAGACATGAAGGGTCAGATAAAAGAAAATCGGCAACAAGCTAGACACGGCAGAATACCCGAAACGGTTACCCTGGCAACGGATCCCTGAAAAGTGTTTCCCTGGTTGTCAAGGCGATCATCAAGTCTAGATTCGATTCACCAGGACGGAAAGAGAAACCTAACAAATGCAGCGTTAATGGCGGGAAAAAACAAGCTTTGAAAAGTTGTCACAGGAAATGAGAAATGGGAAGATAAATCAATTAAAGAAAAAAAAATCAAGAAAGAAAAAGATGCGTACCATACCGAATGCATTCATTATAAAACCCTTTTAAATACAATTGAAGCCGTGACTTCCATAACCACACGTCCAGCTGAACACATATAAAAACTAAAACTGAATATTCTTGGAAATCTGAACTTGAAAATCGATTGGTTTTTTTTATATAACTTTGCCCCTGCCAACAGCAATACACTTTTTAGTTACACTTTGCTGAATTACAAATGCCACAAACTATGAAAAGAATCTGATTTCCAAGTTCAAATTTCCAGGAAATATTCAGTTTTTCTTGATTTTCTCAATATCTATTCAACTGGACTTGTGAGGTTGTAGAAGTTACGGCTTCAATTTTATTTGCATAGGCTCAACCGCATAATGCAACAGTTAACTTGCCCGTGCCTTTCATCAGACCCAACAGCCAGGGGCGTAGCCACGGGGGGGGGGGGGTTAGGGGGGTTATAACCCCCCCATGAAGAATTTTTTGCCATGCAAAATGTATATTCTTCACTACATTATCACACACACGTATACATGTATATGAGTTGTAGTAGTCGTAACCGTCCCCAAAAAAAATTTGTGGCTACGCCCCTGCCAACAGCAATAATCTTTCTGTGTCCATTGTTTCTTCGTGCCCCCTATCTATACATGTTGTGTGACGGTGACCTATCACATACATTCCCAATTCGAAATTCTTCGAATGCACCTTTTAGACACTAATTTATTTTAAATGATTTGCGCCCATAGGCCGTAATGTATAAGAATTCTTGTTTGCAATCCCGTGAACAAACTATCAACTGTGCACACTAAAATCTATGCAGATCATGTAACCGTGGCCTATTACATACATACCCAATTTGTGCTCAATCTATATGTATAGACGCTAGCGATTTTCAAGAATTTCCTGCCATTGCCATTCATTAGTCATAATATAAAAGAAATATTTTTCGTAGCCCACTAAAAAAATTGTAAGTCCTACACACACCAAAATCAATACCGGTGTAGCGACGGTGGTTCATAATATATAAAAAAAAACTTTAAGCTCAACCGAAAGCACAATTTAGGAGCTATCGTGTTTGCTCACATACACACACATACATAAATATATCTCGTAAAAATAGCATAAATGAATTCAGACTTCAAAACGTGTAAATACATCAAAACTACAGAGTCGAATTTTTTCATGACTACAATGCTTTCCTTACATACATGTTCGGAAAAGAAATAATTGGTTATTGGTTAAAGAATCAGCACACGGTGTGCTGACAATGAAAGCGTCACGGACAGACAGACTTCTTTTCAGAAGTTGCTACAACGGCTAGAAATGACAAAATTTTCGAATATGAAAAAAATGTACAGACAGAAGTCTCACTTTGATTTCTTCGAAATAGTCTTCAAACAATGACTGTCCACTGTGTCTAGATTAGACCTTACGTATTAGAATGATTTTGGGTGCTCCTCTAAAATCCTATCCAAGATATTTAAACTATCTTTAATAGGGTACATGGTTTAGTACATATCAATGACATTCATAAATTTGGTAGAAACTGATACATCTGTTTAAAAAGATCACAGATCTTCAGTTACCCAAAACTGATAACATTTGATTTTAATATGCAATATTTTAACCCTTTGAGGCGCAACCCTTTCCCAATGCTGAAAAGAGGGCAGCCGTTGCCATCGCTCGACTTAACTATCAGCAAGAGGGCGGACGATCGAAACGTTCATCGCGTGTCACAGATCTAGAGACCCCTTTTTTGACGCGGCACAGCCAGCTGTCGTCAGAAAAAAGGGTCTCTAGATCTGTGACACGCGATGAACGTTTCGATCGTCCGCCATCTTGCTGGTAGTTAAGTCGAGCGATGGCAACGGCTGGCCTTTTTCCAGCATTGGGAAAGGGTTGCGCCTGAAAGGATTAACACGTCCTCGCCGCGAGGCCCCAACTCAGACAATTTGACTGTTTTGATTCACGAAGAATAAGTTTGATTCTGATAAAAAATACTTAACGAGAATACTTTTCTATTTAGAACATAATTTCCCGTAAAAATTGTCGATTATTTTTAACGGCACTGACATCTCCTGAAAACTGGCGAATACGATGGAAATACATTAATAAAAAGGACAACTAGATAGACTCCCCAATGCTGGAAAAAGGGCAGCCGTTGCAACCGCTCGATTTAACTACCAGAAAGATGGCGGGAGATCGAATCGTTCATCGCGTGTCACAGATCTAGAGACCATTTTTTGACACAGACTGCACGCCATCTTGTTGGGAGTTAAATCGAGTGATGGCAACGGCTGCCCTTTTTACTTTCCGAACATGTACCATGTAAGGAAAGTATTGTAATCATGAAAAAATTCGACTTCGAGATTTTGATGTATTTGCACGTTTTGAGGTCTTCTGAATTCATTTATGCTATTTTTACGAGATGTATGTATGTTTGTGTGTGTATGTGAGTGAACGAGATAGCTCCTAAACGGGGCATTCGATTGAGCTCAAATTGGGCATACATGTCATAAACCACCATCGTAAGACCGGTATTGATTTTGATGTGTATAGGACTTATAGTTTTTCTATTGGCTACGACAAAGATTTCTTTTACATTATGGCCTATGGGGAGATATTCTTGAAAGTGCGCTGCGTTTAAACGGCGCATTCGATGAGCTTCAATTTGGTATATATGTTTGAATTATTCATCGATTAAAATTTATTTAAATGCTTGGTAATGATATTAATCGTAAATGTTCGGAGAGTCGAGTGGAGTCACTCCAGATTTTTTCCAAAATTGGGAGATGGTTGCACTTCAAAGGGGTATGACACCCCTTTCTCCCAGTCTTTTAAATGGGTGTAACGTCTGGGGGTACACGTCTCTTAGTATACTTGGTCCCAAAATCTTTTGGTTTAAAACATTCGATCGGAAATTTTAGAAAGCTTTCCCTCTTGAATTCGGTATGTGCCCCCCAAAATTTTCGGTCACGCTACACACAGGCTCTTGTCAGACTTGCTCCTCGAGGGTAGCTGCTTCCCGCTTTCCCCGTCAGCAAGAGCTTTTAGTCTAAAAAATCCACAAGTCATTAAGTAAAATGTTCTTTTATAGCGTAAAATTTTCAATTGCAGTAATGTTTTAAAATGTAACTGAATTATGATGTAGTCATTTACTTAACTATTAAATTTTCGATACAAAAATTTAAAACGTCCTTAAAAGATGTTCAGTTTCACTTTATTAAGATTTCTACTTTAAAAACGCAATTTTATGCAGCAATAAGAAAAATTTCAGCGAATGTTTTTTTTTTCTGTCCAATATTAGTAAGATTAATATAAAAAAGTAATAAGTAGTGATATCCGACATCTCCGCAGGGTTGTCAAATGGTTTATTTGAAAACTTTCAATCGTTTTTAGTGGATTTAAAAGGAAAAACAATGTATTTCATTATTATTATTATTATAAAAGTAGTCTCTCTCTTTGATACAGATAAATCAGGCCGATTACCCCTAATTATAAAGCATTTCCCTCATACACTACTATATTTGAGCATTTATTACTTTTTAACGCATAGTTAATTCGTACTATCCACCACCTCTCGAAGATTTTTCCTCTTTCTGATTTTTTGGGTCATGCAGCAATTCAGTTTATTTATACACGGCTGTCTTTTATATTGTCCCTCCCCGAAAAAAACTTCTAGCCTGCACCCCTGCTTGTAATTAACCATATGCAGCGTCTTTGCGACGGGGAGAGTGCCCACAAGTTAAGAGCTAAGATACATAAGTCTTTGTTGTAAAAAATCCTGGATTTCCTGATTCATACGAACAAGAGACAAATAAATAAAAAAAAAGCTTGATACTACAATAAAATCTCAGTTATCGTCGGTCCGCAGACACAGGAAGAGTTACCAAATGATTCCAATGAAAAAGTGCCAGAAATGCCCCTGCACAAGAAAAATCAGACGCTGTCCTAAAAAGTTTCCAACAATCGATCTGTCTGGAGAATCCAAAAAACCAGACGGGGTCGTAAAATTCGTCCCATAGAAAATTATTCATACATCGTCGACCTCCTCCATTGTGATGACCCCTTCCTCTCTCATCAAACAGGCAGAGAATCTATGATGCGTAGGCCATTTACAAGAAAGGGTGAAATGTTTTCATTCGATTGGATTTAACACTTTTTTCCCGCCATATTGTGTCCAAAATGAGTCCATTCTTAATAAGCAATTTTGCATTCAAATCGAAAACAGTAACTGAAATCAGTCTAGGTCAAATTTTTATAAGTATCGAATTGGTTTATAAATTCGCTGAAAAAAGGGGAGCATTTTTACCAAGAGCAATCGTCATCAGGAACTTTTGAACAGCTTTAACCCTTTAACGCGCAGTGTTCCCGCTCTGGGAACACCAAACTCTGGCATTTTGACTGTTGCCAGTCACGAAGGATAGATTTGATTTTTATAAAAAAAATAGTTGCGGGTGACATAGCTCCACGAGAATCTTTTACTTTTTAGCACGCCATTTCCCGTAAAAAAATGGTCACGATTATCTTTAACAGCACTGACATCTGCTGAAAAATGGAAGCATGCGAGAACAGCTGGATAGATTGCCCAATGCCGAAAAAAGGGCAGCCGTTGCCATCGCTCGACTTAACTACCAGCAAGTTGGCGGACGATCGAAACGTTCATCGCGTGCCACAGATCTAGAGACCCTTTTTTGTTGGCAGCTGCCGTCAAAAAAGGGTCTCTAGATCTGTGGCACGCGATGAACGTTTCGATCGTCCGCCATCTTGCTGGTAGTTAAGTCGAGCGATGGCAACGGCTGCCCTTTTTTCAGCATTCGGAAAGGGTTGCGCCTCAAAGGGTTAAAAACAAATCATTGATATTAAACACTCGAAAAGATTAATAATGCTTCTTCACCCTATGCACTATTATGGACTGACTAACAGTAAAACTGTATGTCTCGTGTAACTTTCAGAAAAAATCCATAAGCACAAAAATTGCCTTCAAAAATGGGCCGAGGATTTAACCGTTTTTGAAAATATCGCGAAATTCAATATGTTTGGCTTTTTTTTTTCCTAGACATTTTCCAAACTCCTACAGATTCATTGTCAGTTTACAGTGCAACTAGTAAAGAGGCATTCTATATTTTTCCGAGCCTCTAGCGCAATTAAATTTTTTAAAAAGCTGTTCAAAAGTGATACAGCATTAAAGTTGGTTTTTCAGAGAGCTAACTGAGCAAGAATGAGCACTTAAAAAAAACAGATGTCAGGAAAAGAAGCGGATCTGAAGAGGGAAGGAAAGGATGGAGGCGTAACGCCCTTGAACTAAAAATATGTTGTTATTAGCGAGTTTAACCGACTACTGAACACCGGTTTAACCTGGGATATTAACCTATCCCATATCTAGAGAAACGATACGATGCGCCTTTTAGTGACAAAATAACGCTAAATAAACAAATAATTATAATAATTTCGACAATTAAGTGAGTCTTTATGAAAAAGTAAACAAATAAGACAACTGTTTTTATGTTATATAAAATAACTGCATCGTTTGTACATTACCAGTTTGGGAATCAGAATATATTATTGCTGAAATATATTTGCTAACTTTCTAAAATTTTAAGTTACAAATAAAATTATTAGCCTGGTATCAGCGGCGTAGCCAGAAATTTTCTCATGTCCAAGAAATTCCCAAAAAATCCTCATGGGGGAATTGTGACGCCCATATACCTCCTTTGGTATGCCACTGCCTGGTATACAATTGTTATAAATACAATTACTATATTAACCAGTTGTTACGATTCATCGTAAATAAAGCATAAAATTACATAAATAGGCCTCTGCGATGGCTAGGAATGACGTTCAACTATCGACCAACTGTAAGTAAAGTTGCTCAAAACAGTTTTTTCATTGATTTGTGTACTTTTTCGGACATTTTGGGAGCTATTGTTGCGGTGCCAGCCAATTCCACGGATAATCGGGAAATTACAAGTTGACAATTGTACTTTTCTTGGTTCGAAGCCTGACTGGCCATAAGCACTGAAATAAACAGACGCGCTATAGCAGCAAACTGCAGTCTTTTGAGGTTAAAAACGTTCTAAACGTCAAAATTAATTAAAAATAAAATAAAAGACATAAAAGTAATGGTAAATAAATAAATCGTGAGATTTTGTTCTCATTTATGGATCCGAGACACCGATCCTGACTAAAAAACGCTCGATCCGAGAAATGAATCCTCACTAAATCACTGACAAATAATAGGCTGGCCATTTTTGAAAGAAGAGCTCTTCAGGAAATTTTTGGTGCTGTAAATGAAGATGACCTGTGGAGAAACGGCGCAATTTAGTATTTTATAGGTTATTCTCCAGGAGTTTAACAATCGCTGTTCATCAAAATAAGTTGTTTGAAATTTGCAGGCCACATCTGCCAAACTGACTCCTCCTCGCTCACATATAAGATCTTTAACAACAAGCTATTTGGAAGTAGAGTTAGGGGAACGCCCAAGTTCAGATGGACTGAGTGTACAGAGGAAGATTTCAAAGTTTTACGTTACCAATAAGAGATCAACCGTAAATGGCGATCAGAATTGAGTGTGTGTGTCTGCTAGTGGTAGTGGCGGCAGGGAGAGCTTCTCAAAAATGACCAATGGATGTCAGGTATATAAAGAAGTTATTAAAAATTAAAATATTAATATATAATTAATTCATTGATCAAGCCCAGTTTTTACTTGTTCAATATGCATTAAGGTCCCCAAAATATCTTAATATTTAGCTTTATAGAAGATAGACACGATCCTCCATTAATCCAAACAATAGTGTCACGTTCGTGAACTATCTTACAAATCCCATTATTTAACTTCAAGAAAGGGAAATGAGCAAGCCAACTCCTCCAATAATGATGAAAAGATCATTTTCTTTCAACAACCTTCACAAATCATTACGGAAATGTTAAGAAGGAAAAGAAATACATGAAACAGCTTTATTAGACAGACGATCGTGTAACTGAACTACATTAATTGTTCTTTAAAACGTATAATCATTGGATAACGAGAAGGGCGAATTCCCGAAATGAAAAACGAGAAAATGAGTTCCACTCAGCAGCAAGAGGATAAATCATGCGGAACGCTTCCAATATAAAGTACTTCCCAACTTGATCGTATTCGCTCACGTAGTTTTGCACTTGCATAACGAGCAGTCTGTTTTTTGATTTCAGCGAATAGACACGACAACAGAGATTCCATTTTTCTTCCATATTCGTTCGTTTCGTGTCAGATTTGGGAAAAAAAGGAAAGGAACGAATATGATGAGGTAATAAGACGTTTGATACCTTTTAATCACTGCTGAGCATGGATTATGGAAATTTAAACAATTTAAACAGTTTGGTTGAATTAACAAAACATTTAAGTATGACAAAAAATTTTTGTTGAAATAACCAAATAATTTTAACAAAATTTTTTTGTTAATTTAACAAAAATTTCGCTTGCGCTATTTCAACCGAATAATTCTGTGGATTAAATAAAACAATCTTTTCAGGGTAGAAAAATGTCTCTAAATCGCGCTTTAAATAACTGACTATAGGATGAAAATGGAATGGATTCTTCTGTATGCTACTCAAGATAAATGCATCGTTCCAATAGACCCATGGTGTAGTCATTTAATAACATTGATATTGTATCAATATGTAAATTTTGTTGCAATCGATGCAAATTTAATGCAGTCAGAGAGAGTCACTGACTGCAATAAATGATGAGGATCACTGGACGGATATTCAGACAAACCGCAATCATTTTCAACTTCGTTGGAAACTGCTAACATCAGGCTAGAAAAAAAAAATTTCGATAAAATTTAGTCTTATAGGTTACTTTACTCCAGTTTACTCAATCTTGAAATCACCATTGCGTACAGCACTAATAAAATGCGAATATTTTACTAAAGGAAAAAAAAAAAATAATGCGGATGTAGTATTACACAATAAAAACACTACTGTCAAAATAGAAAAAAATAAAAAACAAAAGAATATATCAATTAATTGTCAAAGTGGTTGGGTCTAAGAAAAACCAGGAGACTAAGTATTCAAATCTGCAAAACAAAACAAACAAACAAAAAAAAAAAAAGCTTAGGAATCCACCACAATGTTAAACAATTACTCATTTCTCTTTAACAGTGCCATCTGAATTATTCATAATGCTGCCTGGATCGACTGCAAGCGATACCCGCCACAAAGTTGTATGTAAATGCGGAAATCATCCGAGCATTTTTTAATGAGCCGGTAATCATAAAAATTGTGAGATCGAACACAGATTACAGTTGAAATGAATTAGCATAATGATAAAATACTTCTCAACAGCGGATCACGCATGCAACTACACATAGAGAAAACTAGACGACATGCTGTCTAGCCGAAAAAGTAAAATGTTGCACAAGCATTGCAATGCAGTTGGGTACCTTAGATTTTGTGCTCATTTAAAGCTTTTATAATTAATTTTTTTATTATTAGTAAAGACATCATTATTGTAAAATAGAAATTTTGTTAGCTGCTAATTCCCCCCCCCACATACATTTTATACTTAGTACACGTACTAAATCTCGTTATTTTATTGTTAATACAGTTATCGTAAACGTGTTCTCACTAATTTTAAGTATGGGCCGACTCCGCAATGAGATCAATCTGGGGTTAAATTTTCAGATTCGGACTCACGAGCAAAACGGAGGCATTGTTACGCTATTTCACCCACACATTACATTGAAAATTGATCAAAACAATAATATTTATATCTACGATGCAGGCAGAAGTAGAGACACAGAAAATTCAGGAATTTTTCAACTTAGTTCCAATGAGTTCAAAATAATATAAAAGTAATATTTTTTTTTTTTTTTTGAAAAATGTACAGCAGCAATCATTGATCTATATTCACAAAAACACCGACAGTTTACTGATCATGTGAATATGTAAAATGATGATCAAATATGAATCTTTGTCTCTTTTGTTTTGACGAGTGCAGAAGGATGAAATAATGTACACCGTACCATATCAGATAAAAAATTAAAACGAATACGCACGCAAACATGCATATTACATTTAAGCTAAAATACGATTATCTCATTTGCAAAAAAAAAAAAAAAAGAATTATACGCTTAAACAAACGATTAAAAAAAAACTTATCATTTAAAATTTCATTCACATAGTACTCTTCGAAAAAAAAACGAAATATTGAGTAATTTTTAGACAATTTGATAAGGAGAAAAAAAAAAGCAAAACTCTAAAATATGCACAATCACACTAAATTTCAGAGTCCGTGTATTTCTAAAGGTTTTTTGCCTCTGCGTGATAAGCTTGACGTTAAATCTATTATATAAATGTGAAAGTTTGTCTGTTTGTTTGTTTGTTCGTCCGGGAACTCCTCCCACACCGTCAGACCGATCGGCTTCAAATTTTGCACATACACGTGAAACGACATAGAATAGGCCGTAGGCTACTTTAAAATTCTGAAAATCCACCTGTTCCCTAATTTTTAACGATTTTTCGCAATTTTCAGGGCAGAAAGCTACTCAAATGTCCGATTTCAGCAAATTAGTGAGCATGCGCCGAGACGGTTGGTCGCAGACCTACCGAATTTTGCATACGGCTTCACTAGGACAGATCCTAACACGCCTCGGAGCAATGTTTTTGAAATTCGAATTAGAAAATGTTTTATTTTATGTTTTGTCCGATTTTTGGCGATTTTTTTCGCTTAATACGTAATAACGCCAGTAATTACACTCGCAACAAAACGATATTTACATCATCGGATAGAGGAGAAAATTTGCTTTTCAAAACTGTTTGTTCGGACTGTGTAACATAATTTGCAGATTTTTGGGGATTTTTCAAATAAAATTAAATTTCACGCTGACTTTCGTAAAATATTTTTAAAACTGCTGCATCTTGAATTCTATCAGTCATAACTTTTTTATATTTTGTCAAATGACGGAGCATACATTTCGCCCTCTTTTAAAAGAGAAACCAAAGGAAAATATTAATTAGGAGATTTTTTACGAATTTTTATGTAAAGAAGGATTTTTATTTCAAAAGCAGATGCTTAAAAACGTCGGTATGTTATCTTGCGGTTTGGTTGTCTTGGAGACAGTAACAATGATTAAAGTTGCCAGTTGGAAAAAAATAAATAAAATTACTTTAAAATAACTGTGTTTTCGCATGTTGAATGTTGTGCGTGATTTTGATGTCATGAGTTTAAAACCCCTTTCGAAACTCAATCAGAATAACGAACTCACAAGCAAAACATACGCCACGCAGGAAATAATTCTATATTTTATTTAACGTTGTCAGAAAAAGAATTGAATGCTGTTTCTTCACCAGTGAATTATCCAGCATTATTTTCATTTTCAATTGAGATTTTAAACGGGACACGTTTTCGAATCGCAGGAAATATATTGCGGTGTTAAACAGGACCTGATTATGACCAACAGGGGCCCCCGGGCATTGATGAATTTGGGAGCCCCCCATCTATGAAATTTGTTTTATTTTTCATAAAATTTTGTTATAAAAAAGAACAACATTTGAAATTGGGGGCCATTTCGAGCCGGGGCTCTGGGCAAAGTCCCGATTTGCGTGAAATAAGTAAATTCGACTACCCTGGTCAGAACGTGACGTCATAGATTAAACGTTGTCGGAAGAATTTTCGCCTTCAGAAAGCGCTTTCAGTTTCCGATTGTGTAAAATAGTGATCATGTGACATACCATCTATATCCTGGCGATCTATAACATAAATGAAATGACTTCATTTTGATGTCACGAGTTTATAAATGCATTAGAAATCTTAATTAGCTCAAGCTTTGACAAACAATAACACCACGAGCTAACTAATAAATTTCCACCAGATGCTGTAGAAAAGTAAAACAACGTTAGGGTTTTTTTTTTCCTTTTTCTTCTTCTTTCAGTAATTTATGTTAGACATTTCAACTGAGAATGACGCGAATTTGACGTCATGAGATTAAAAATGAGTTAGGCGAAAATCTTAATTTTATTTACACGTTCTCCAAAGTAATATTTTAAAACTAACTTATACATGTGGCAACATCTAAATTTCTCATTTTAAAATATAAAATTAACAGCAGCTCGATATATTCTTAACATTTTATTTTTCTCTTATCATGCCATTCACTTTTGTTTTAACGTTTCAACAGATAAAAAGATACTTAAATGTAAGTTTTTCTTTGAATTTTTGTAATTAGAATTTCGGTAAAATCATACAAGACGGTGCCCCTCATGTAAACACGGCGATAGCTGCTGGAGCTTGGCGATCGCCAAGTGCGAGCGCTACAGATCTTGGCGCCAAGCTCCAGCCATGGCGCCAAGCCACCCTGGCGACCGCCAAGCTCCAACGGCTATCGCCTTCTTGTGACGAATAAACACTAGTATAAAATAAAGTAAGGACAAAAACCTCTTGTTTAGTTTAGTGATTAAAAAACGGAAAATCATCACTAAAATGACTTTTTTATCTGTTAGTTTACAACATTCCATTAAGAATAATGCTCAACAAAAACTGGTGTGAACTGGTTGGTTAGAATGTAAGATTAAAAAAACCTTTATAATAACACACATAAGATAGTACTTATTAATAATATGATCATTTCGGGTGGTACAAAAGGTTCGCTCTTCTTCAGTTGTACCACGCAAAATGATTATACTATTGATTTTATGCCACAGTACCATTTCATGTATTATTACACATGTATTATTATTTTATGTATTATTATGCAGTACCATTTTATATGTGTTATTATACAAAGTTGTTATTAATTTTAACAATTCCATTATTTCGATCATTAACTAGTGCAAAATAAATCCCTCATCTATATTGCTCAAAACTCGTGTAAAGGTCGTTGCATTTCATAGCGCAATGTAACAAAATCTGGAGTGACTCCACTCGACTTTCCGAACACTTACGATTAAGATCATTACCAAGCATTTAAATAAGTTTTAATCGATGAATAATTCAAACATATATACCAAATTAAAGCTCAATCGAATGCACCGCACATTTAAACGCTAGCGCACATTCAAGAATTTCCCCCATAGGCCATACTGTAGAAGAAATCTTTGTCGTAGCCCTGTAGGAAAACTATAAGTCCTATACACATCATGACATCAAAATCAATACCGGTCTTAAGATGGTGGTTTATAACATATATACCCAATTTGAGCTCAATGGAATGCCCCGTTTAGGAGCTATCGTGTTCACTCATATACACACAAACACACACATATATACACACACACACACACACATACATACATCTAGTAAAAATAGCATAAATGAATTCAGAAGACCTCAAAACGTGTAAATACACCAAAATCTCAAAGTCGAATTTTTTCATGATTACAATACTTTCCTTACATGGTAAATGTTCGGAAAGTAACAAGACGATACAACGACCAACAGAAAGCAACAAGAATTAAAGGGAATAAGCGCACTGCTTTTTAAGCACGATTTCTAAATAACTATTTCCCCCATATATCCTCCCTTTACTTGACTGGAGATTTGTTATTAGCAAGATGAATAGAAAAGGCATTTTACCATTAGATTCGAGAATAGAAAGGGTCACGGAGAAGTTAAGCCTGTATGAATGTCATCCAGAATTCCAGAATTAAATAAATCATTCAGCGTATCTAAGGATTTTACTTTTAGAATACAATTTACACGAGCCATGAACTAAAAGTAGAACGAACATATTGTTAGACAGAAATAAATACGGTGCAACGGTAGCGTAAATTAATTGTATTGTAACTGCTAACATGCAAAGTTTAATGAAAACTTACCATGTTCCTTTCTCTAATCAGACTTGAGCATATCAAATGTATAAATATATATATTATATATTATTAAAAAGAAAATCTGTCGAATTTTAATTGTTCCATATTATTTACTTATTATATTGCTCATTAAGGAATAGTACTTGCTTCTATAGTGAAAGTTTTTTTTAAATGTGTGTGTGCGTTATTAATGGATAAAAATTCATTCACTTTTATGTGCTTTAAAGTACTATATTTTAGTAAATCTAATTTTCGGCGATAAGTTTAACAGAAATATAACAAAATCACCACATTCATGTTTTTAAATGATTCTTGAAAATGAGATTTTAGCATATTCACACTTTTTGGCAATTTTTATGAGTTAAATCAACTTGGGGATTCGAAGAATACCTACAAAAATACTCTTATGTGGTTCACACAAGACTTTTTTTTTTAAGAAAGTATTCGAGTTTCTTCCGAAAGAAATACAACAATGAAAATGTAACTTAAAATATAAAATGGCCATTACATAAATTTTATTTGCTACGGGATATTTTCAAACATGAAATATAGTATTGATTATTGAAAAAACAAAATTCCTTATTAACACGTCTTGTGTCTGAAAACTTAGTACAAGAAGTGTAAATTAGATGCCACATAACCGAAAGAAAAATTATTTTAAAATATTTTCAGTGTTATAGCCGAAGAGTGACAGCTTATCTGAACTGGACTGCCTTAACCCTTTAAGTCGCAGTGTTCCCGCTGCTGGGATCACTAAACTCTGACGTTTTGACTGTTGCCAGTCACGAAGAATAGATTGGATTTCTATAAAAAATAGTTGCTGGTGACATAGCTCCAACGAGAATCCTGTACTTTTTAGCACGTCATTTCCCGTTAAAAAAAAAAAAAAAAAAAAAAAAGGTCACTTATTTTTAACAGCACTGGCATTTGCTGGAAAATGGAAGAATGCGAAAACAGCTGGATCGATTGCCCAATGCTGAAAAAAGGGCAGTCGTTGCCATCGCTCGACTTAACTACGAGCAAGATGGAGGACCCTTTTTTGACGACAGCTGGCTGTGCGCCAGCTGTCGTCAAAAAAGGGTCTCTAGATCTGTGGCACGCGATGAACGTTTCGTTGGTCCGAAATCTTGCTAGTAGTTAAGTCGAGCGATGGCAACGGCTGCCCTTTTTTCAGCATTGGGAAAGAGTTGCGCCTCAAAGGGTTAAAGCTATGAACTATTCCTTGGGGGTCCACCAGTGCTCACAACAGTGCCCCGGAAATTGTGAGATTATTCTCAGATTCACTTTTCTCTTCCGTCTACTGACCTTATGCGTACACACATCGTGTCACACGTGGTGCCCATGTGTGTGTACATAGTTATGTAAAATAGGAAACTAAGTAAAAGGCCCTATGCCTATACAATGAAAAATGTAGTTATCAAAATTCGGAGTGTCTAAGAAAAAAGATAAGCCGCTTTAAAGATAAAACCAATTTATCACCCTAAAAAGAGCTTTTAAGTCTAGAAAAATGAATGTAACAAAACAAGACAAAAGAAAATTTATAAGAGGTCAAAAAATTCTAGTTCTGGATATAAGCCAAAACTATGATCCTGGAAAAATTCCAGAAGTTTTCAGTTCCCCCACCCCCTTTCGTTGTCAGTGAAATCTAAAGACTATTGAGTTCATAGAAAGAAAGCGAGTGACAACAGAATAGATAAGATAAAATAATCATAAATATCGGACAATTATTCATGTTGTTTTAATGGGATTTATATATATATTATATATATATATATATATATATATATTTAATGCAGTGATAAATTACTAGCAATATTGATCATTTTCTTAAGATTTCATGAAGATAAGTCTCTAAAATGCACTCTAAATAACGAACGCTCGTAGAACTAAAGGTATTGGAATTATTTTGCGCGCTCCTGTAGAAAAACTGTTTAAGCTATGTACGCCATTCTCAAAACGGTACATAGCACCAAAGCCGTAGCCCAGGGTTGGGGGAGGGTTGGTGGATTCACCCTCCCCGGAAACTTTCAGGAACACATATTGCTGTTTGTAGGAGAGCATTAAACCCCCCTTAAATGCATAATTCCCAGTAAAAATTACACCAGTCAACACGATTTTTGGGTCTGACTTCTACATGTTAAATTTTAGTTTCTCCTATGCCAAAACTAAGGAAAATATATATATATATATATTTAAATGAAAGTTTGCTTTTGTAGAAATTAAAGCAATTTTCAATTTTTTGGAAAAAATCACTGATTTGTATATTTTTTTTCATAATTCCACTCTAAATTATGATCAGAAAAGTTTTTGATGGATATAAAAGTCTTTTTTATTCAAGATTTGTGATAAACAATAGCATATAAATTTAAAATAATAACAAATTAATGTCTATAAAAGTGAATATTTTTCGTGTTTCTTTTATGTTCGTAAGAGCAAATAATAATATAAACAAATAATAATATTACAAATAATACAACAAGCAATACTACAGAGTTACAAATAATAATACAGCAAGTACACTTTCGGGTTAATCAAAGCGCTGCCATCTTTCGTTTATGAAATAAATTAAAGTACACTTATCGACGTAAATCAGACAAAAGGAAACTTTAAGAACTAAAAATGAAAATTTAAGTGTTTTTCAATGTCTAGAATCAGAATCTAACCATGAGAACAGAAACCCAAAAAAAATTTGTTTGCAGCTGTTGACCGGTGTTATCAATTATTTGTAAGATAGATGTCATAATTATATATTTTTATCAGTACTGGCATGTGCTAAAAACTAGAGAATATGATGAAAATGCGTCGATATAGAAGAATAACAGGACAGACTGCTCAAATGGCCTCAACGTTGAAAGGGTGCAGCTGTTGCCATCGCTCGATTTAACTATCAGAAAGATGGTGATCGATCGAATCGCCAATCGCGTGCCACAGACCTGAAGAACATTTTCGACACAGTTGGCTCTGTGGCAGCGTCGCATGGAAATCCAGCGATGGCAACGGTTGCACGTTTTCAGCAGCAGGCAGTATATCCAGTTGTTATTCTATATGGATGTGAAAATGTTTGCGTTTCGAGGGGTTAAAAAGTCTAAAGAAGGAGAGGGGGGGGGGTGCAAGTAAGTCTTTGAGCCTCGTTAGGTACAGTAGTATAATAAAAACGAAGGTTAAGACGTTCTGCATACCACAGGTCAATTAATTATTACTCAGAGGATGTTTGTTTTTGCCCAACGCCGAGAGACAAACTCTTCACACGGTTTAGACAGCCTTAACTTAACAATCATAAAAAAAAAAATTCGCAAGAAAATTATGCGAAAATTCATACGCACATACATCTAATAGAACCAAGATCGAGGTAATCGGGTCACCATTGACGTAATAGAGGGAGAGTAAAAAAAAAAAAAAAAAAAAGTGTTTCTTTGAGCCCTCATACGGTTGGGATATCTACGTAAAGATTGAGGTTGATCAGAGCCCATATGGATTGAGAAATAAGATTCAATATTATACCTGGCATTCTTGAAGCACGCTTTGAAAAAACGAAACCAGTTTAAGATGAAATGTGACAGTCGTACTTTCTTTTTTCTGATTTTGCAAACGAAATTGAAATATTTGTTACTGTCATTTCCTTTTATTAAATATGTATTTCACAATTTCTTAGAAAACGGTAGAAATTGAGAAATTATGTTTCTGAATTTCTAAGGAGTACTTTTTCATAAAAATGCATATTTATACAAAACATTCTTTTGTCGTGGCTTTTAATGAATTTTATCAATGGCGGACAGGCAATTGGGAATTTGAAATGAAGCTTAATGATTTTACAAAAATATTACCGAAACTGACACATAATAACACATTAACCCTTTGAGGCTCAACCCTTTACCCAATACTGAATAAAGGGCAGCAGTTAACATCGCGCGACTTAACTACCAGCAAGATGGCGGACGATCGAAACGTTCATCGCGTGCCACAGATCTAGAGACCCTTTTTTGACGCAGCTGGTCGTGCCCGGCAGAAAAGGGTCTCTAGATCTGTGGCACGCGATGAACGTTTTGATCGTCCGCCATCTTGCTGGTAGTTAAGTCGAGCGATGGTAACGGCTGCCCTTTTTTCAGAATTGGGCAATCTATCCAGCTGTTCTCGCATTCTTCCATTTTTCAGCAGATGTCAGTGCTGTGAAAAATAATCGTGGCCATTTTTTTTACGGGAAATGACGTGCTAAAAAGTAAAGGATTCTCATGGAGCTATTTCACCCGCAACTATTTTTATAGAAATCAAATCTGTTCTCCGTGACTGGAAACAGTCAAAACGTCAGAGTTTGGTGTTCCCAGAGCGGGAACACTGCGCGTTAAAGGGTTAAACTTCTTTAATCAATAGTAATGCCACAATCGCAGGAAATAAGACTGAAATTTATTAATGCAGTTCTAACAATTCTACTATGTAATGTTACTAAAATGATAAGAATTCCACAGAAAAGGATCGTTTGTCAATACAATACATTTCGTCACATTCTTGGCAAACTTCATGGAGGGGGAGCTTCACGTCCGGTTAAAAAAGGAAAGTAAAAAAAAAAAAGTGTACGAGGGGTAAGGTGAGGGGTGGGAGAAAAAAAAAAAAGAGTACGGATGTTGGTCATAATCTCCAGTCTTAAAAAAAGCCCCATGTAATCTTTAAGGGCGGAGGAAAGAAATAAGACTTGCCCACTATAGCTGGGCAAGTCTACAAGAAGCACCCACCTCTGCATGCAGCAATCCCAGGTGGGACTTTGAAAAAAAAAGTTCAACGAACCTAAAGAAAATCAGTTTTTTCCCCCTTCATCATATAACCCCCTCTTCCTATAAGGAAAAAAAAAAAAATTAAGTATAGAAAAAGTGCAAAAGGAGTAACCAGGGGGCAGTGACCTAAAAGGGGAAAGGCAAGAGATTAGAAAAAGCAATTCTCTTCTGGAAATGTTCACAATGGAGCACCTATGATCGGAAAAGGGGGGGGGGGCGGTGGTGTTCCAGGACCAGTTCGGGGGTGAACCACGGCACGGGCACACAGGGCACAGGTAAGAAGGGGAGTGGAACACTGGAAATCCAGAGGGGAAGAAGGCCCAAGGGGTTTTGGGTTCACCTTCGTCTGACCTTGAAGATTCCCCCGCACTACAGAGGGGTACAGAATCATTCGGAAAGTATATTAGAAAAATCTTATCAGGAAAATTAGATTTTTAATCCGTAAACGGTACAGATATTTCCGAGAACCGAATAGTAAAGGATAAAGAGTAAATAAAACAAATTACACACAAAATTATTTAAGCACAGACATCTATTTATTAAAACGGATAAAATATAATTTGCATCTAGCTTCTTGTAGGCTCTTACTATTTTAACCGATCTAAGAACAGGAAACAGTAGCGTAGCCAGGAATATTTTTCGGGGTGGCTGAGAACTCAAAAATCAGAATGAAAAAGTAACTTATAAAAATCGATAGAACATTTTTTTTTTTTGGGGGGGGGGGACTAGAGAGGGGAATATCCCCCTTAATTTCGGCCTAAAAATGTTCGCACATAAAAATGAATTAAAGAAAAGGAAATTTTAAAAATCATAAATAGAGTTTAAAATCTTTGCATTTGGAAAAATACGCAATAGTAAAATAAACAAATAAATGCCTGAACAAATAGCTGAACCACAAATTCCTGAAATTAAGGGGAACTTTCAAACATGCCTTCGGGATAGCTGAAAACCTTTCATAATTATCCACGAATACGTAATTTTCTCCAAATACTACGCTTACTCCTTTCCGGAGTGTTTCAGCCCCATCAGCCACCTCCTGGCTACGCCTCTGACAAAAACATCCTTAATCAGAACTCTCAGTGGCGTATGCAGGCTTCCTTCAAATGGGGGAATAGACATAACTTTGTGTTAATCTGAGTAATATTTAAGCTAAAATTTCAAAATTTATGGACATTTAAAAAAAATTGACAAGGGGGGATTTGAACCCCCAACCACCCCTTGTATACGCCACTGAGAACTCTGGAATGATGCCATAAGCACTGTCACACCAAACAGTGCAACTGAAACGGAATTCTCGCTACATCAAATTTACACGTGAGCAGTCTTAAAGATCTTCTGGAATTTCCGATAGCAAAATTTACTAAGATCTCTGTTTCTCGAACATCTACTTGATCTTTCAATGTGATCATGACTCAGATAGTGACCATGACTATGTGAGACTTTAACTACTTGAAAAATGAAGTTGTGAGTAGTATAACCTCTAGGAATAAAATAACTATCTTTGTTTAAATAAATTTATGTAAATATCTAATGGCAACAACAAAAAAATATATATGATTTTGTTTTTAGAACAACAATGGTTAAAAAAAAAGTGCGACATGTAAACGAAATAAATAGTTTATTGATAAATATTGTAGTTGAAATTTATTTTTAAAGCTAATTAATACTTTTTGACGTAGCAACCACTACATTCTTTTGGTGATCCTGAGTTTGTAAGATATGGCAAATACCGAGGACTCAGAAAACCTGTCGAATGGTACTAATTCTGTAGAAACTATGAAGGTTAATGTGAAAATCCCTCCTTTCTGGGTAGACAACCCAGAAATTTGGTTTTATCAGATAGAAGCTCAGTTTAAAATTAATTCCATAACTAATGAAGGTACTAAGTTTAATTACATTGTGTCGCAAATGGAACCTAAGTATATAAGACACTGTTTGGGACATAATAACTGATGAAGCTGAAAATAAATATTCATTGGCGAAAGAGGTTTATTACATGCATTCAAAGAAAGTGAAAACAAAAGAATCAAACGCCTTTTCACTGGAATTGGCGACATGAAACCAAGCCATTTATTGCAAAAAATGAAATTTTGCAATGCAAAAAGGCAAAAAATGGAATTGAACAAGCCAACTATTCGTTTAGACGGGTGGCTTGCACATGCACAATCAAGGCAGCGTTGGAAAGTGTTACATAATCGATATGTTTAGCATGGTTTATCTTTCTTGTTACAAAATGGCACTATTATTATCATTTTGTTGACAAGAATGCAAATTAAGGGAATTCTTCTCCTTCTGACTACATTCTTATTGCTTTATCTCCCCTTCAGTGTAATGTACAATTTCGAAAGCATCACTATTCACACAGCCTATTTACTGGAGTTTAAGGTTTAAAGAGTCTGGGCATACATCTGAATTCAAGTGGATTTTTCCACGTGATTGCAAGGAACCCGTCGTTGTTCCAGAGGAAGAGACAAATCGGACTCCTAAAATACGCGCCAGTTTGCGTGAGGGTAGCAGTTCACCGAGCTCAAGCTTACAAACCAAATCAGAAAGAATATTATTTTCGAAGTCGCATTAAATGCAAGAGCTTTAAATAGGCTAATCGGATTTCATTTCCTACACATGCACATCTGTATGTGGACATTTGAGAAGTAGCAAATTTACCGTTGGAACTAGAGCTTAGTTGGAAAATGAGATACCGAGAACCATTTTTTTAACAAAATTTCTACTACCTTTTTTTTTTTTTTTTTTTTAAGAAAAAGTTAGGATGTTTTGCTTACACATGCATGCATATCGCAGTATGGAAATTTGTTTTATTTAAAAAAAAAAAAGAAAAAAATTAAAAAGTTATTTTTTAGCTTTTTAAAATGTCTCTTGTGCTTCAATTTTTTATTTTTCTTTTAAATTTTACCTTGTAATTACCTAAAAATATATTCTGATCATTTTTGGGTTAAGAGATTCACTGAATAGTTAAATTTTAAGAAATATTTGTACGCTTTAATAGCGAATTTTTAAAAGAATATCATATTTTTCTGATATTATATTGAATTTTCAAAATCTTGGAACACAAAATTTTAAATGGATACTCAAGTTTGTTTTTATGTTTATCTGAAGTCTGTACAGTATTTTTCAATTAAAATACAATTCAATATATTACGATTCAAATACATAAGGTATTTTCAAATATCAAGACGCAGGGAACAGTTAAAGACACAGAACTCTAAAAAATACTTATTTCCCGAAAAAGGCATCTATAAAATATTTTATACTTGCCTTGAATACAATGTTATATATTTTAGAGCTTATAAGTTTTTTCTAATTAACTTAGATACATGCAATTTTTTTTTTTTTTTTTTTTTTTTTTTTTTTTCATTCGATTCAGTGATTATAAAATATTAATGCATTAAAATAGGAATTTCCGATATTTTTATAGATTTTTGGTTATTTTAAAGTCGCCTTAAAATAAGTTTTACTGCATTAGCAAACATTTAAATATGTAAGAATCGGGCTACTGCACTGAGCACGTCGAAAGAAAACTAAAAAGAAACCTCACTGAGTGTTGAAAGTATCTACTACAGCAACACGAATGCCGCAATGGTGGATAGCTTTATCGATAACACGCCTATTTTTACTCTTTCACTCCACAGCTAATGCTATCACATTGACTTTTGAAAGCTACTTTTATGCGCATATTATTATCATTTTTAAAGTCACCTTTACTTCATTTAATTACAACTGAAGAACGAATGTCACCGACAGAAGCATGCCGAAGTTCCTCCCAACCTGTGACTGTCGAATGATATGCCGATGCAAAATGTTGGCTAGCCAGATTTGCTTGGGTGTAAACCAGTCTGCAGCCCCTTTCGAAATGAATTTTAAAACCGGGACCACACGCTGCTATTGCTACGGCGCCAAGTCCCACGTAGACCGCCCGGAATGAGTCAAGGATGAACTCGCAAAGCTGCCGCACCATTTTTAAACCGGGTAGCATTTTCTGGTGTAGCATGTTGTTAAAACGGGCTTTAAATATCTGATCCAGCATGAAGACTAGGTTCATCTAAACATGAACTCCCCCGCCAACAATGTTGATGTGATGGAATGCGATTAAACCTATAGATGATTAAAATATATCCCTTCGCAATTGAGATTACATTTCCATTATAAGAATACAAAAAACAGAGGAAACATGATAATGAAGAATGGTTTAAATCTATAAAATTAAAAAGAAGCTAAGTCTTTCCCCACATTTTCAAGACTGAAATCCGATATTGAGTGCATTAAAAGTTATTTTACGTGCCCCTCCCCAGTAAAAAAACAAAAACGCGATAAACAACGAATTCACAGGCGCATCCACCACGTAGGGGGCTATATGTGCTGAAGCTATAGGTGAATACCACAGATGGTGCATATAGAGTTAAACTCAATTGCAAGGTCATCAAAAAAAATCAGATTGCTGATCACGTTACATACAAACAAGTGACGTTATACACTGTTAAAACAATAAAATTAGAAAAAAAAAGCAGCATGTACTCGCTTTTGAGTACTTTATGATCTTCTAATAGCTCCAACTACTTAGCTTTTAAATTTAAGGAACACATGCACCACTCGTTTTTTTGTGTACATACAAGAACTGAAACATAAGTATACATAGACTCAAAATTTTCGACCACATTATGCACTCCTTCTAGAAAAAATATGAAGAATCGTTAACGAATATATTACACTTAAAAGTTAAAATACACGTACATACAAATACATGTATTAAACTAATACATGTACTAACATAAGTACATGTTAAAATACATTTACTTATTTTTGGGTGCATAAAAGAATTGATAAGAATCGATAATGAATACATTTTTATTAAAGATACCAATTTTTGAAGATGTTATAAAAATTCATAACAACCATCATCTTATGGGCAAGTACAGTTTTTATATTATAGATTATTTTGTGAAATAGTTATTTAGGTTTGTTGTCTTTATTTATATTCAAGATGCTAATCTGTTCTACAATGATCATAGAATGTTTTTATTATGGCTATGTGACTGTCAATTAGAGATAAATGAAGATTTTTTTTTCTTTTTTTTTTCAAAGGGCGGAAACTTGCTCAAAAAGCAATCGCCACTACTAAGACATCATGTAGACAATATACACTAAAAGACCTTGATATAAGAAAGCACCTCAAGTTTCTACAATGAGAAGAGTTAGGACTTTCCCCCGTGACGCCATTGAATATAACAGTAGTTTTTTCTAACGTGCAGTAATCTAAACGGAGCATCTAACCACTCTCACTTCTTTCTCACTGATGCATCAAGTTCATTCTATTTTTGTAAAAAAGAAAAACGGTGGTGTGGGGAGGAGAGGGGAGAAGAACGAAGAAAAAAAAAACACCTTATTTTTTCTCTAACTGTTTTTTCCTGGTTATCCATCAGCCTAAGATCCTTCACACCACTAGTTAATGCCAAGATACGAAACGACACGCTCGCATACTGTAAACGGCACTGCGCCAGAGGAATTAGAAGAAGAAAACTTTTTTAAACATTGTGTGCCCCTTCTATGACGTAACGATCACAAAAAAGCCGTAAACACCACCATTAATCTGGGATGAGCTGCGAACATTCCGGACTCGGGATTTTACACGTGGAGAATGAAGGTGTTTTATATATGCGAAAATCGAGAGACCTATTAGTTTTGTGCTCTCCATTCACCCACTACTGTAATCACCCGAACTCAAGAATGCTGGTTACTTCAGATAAGAGCGAACATGGTAATTTCCCAGCAGTATTATTTTTAATAGGCGGAGTGTGTAAATGCGGGAACGAGGCGGCTCGGAAATGAGATACGCGGTTTAATTTGTCTAAGGTCATGCCACCTTTATTTTATTTCATTCTTTAAGGGAAGAGCATCGAGAAGTGAAAGTGTGTGTGTGTGGGGGGGGGGGGGATATTATGCGTAACTCAACAGTCGGAATTATTCGAACTTTTTTTTCGTACACAAGACAATAAAAATTCTTGCCAGATTTGGTAGGTCAAGGTATTTTAAGTGACGCTTGAAGAACTTTGACTGTTCTCAGTTCTTTTGTTATCAGTTATTTATTAGAGTCGTAATTTTAATCATAAGCTTACGAGATAAATATATTAGCTAATTTTATCGGATTTGTCTTTTGAAAAAAAAAAAAAAAAAAAAAAAAAAAAAAATACGCCGTAAACGGAAAAAGCAAGATTTAAAACAGAAATATTGAGAAGCGATAACTATATTTTTGAGTTTGACTTAATATTTCAGCATTATAGTTAAGTAATACAGTAAAATAGTTAATTTATTAATTATTCGAAGTTTCAAGAGCAAGTTTTAAGGCAAGCAGCGCCATATTAACTAGCAGAGCGAACGGGACAGTTGCTCAAAGCTCGCACAATTTACGGGACAAAAATTTTAGAACTTTCCCATTTTAAAATTTCAAAATAGAATTGCTAATGAGAAACTCTTAAAAGTTATACGATTTTTGAACTATGAAGTATGAGAAATGAAAATATTTCTCTAACACTTGTATAAATAAACTAAGTTTATAAGTGATAATTTCCCCCCCCCTCTCAATTCATGGAAATGTTCTACAGTTGATAGGGCATTTCGACGTGATGTGCCACTGGTATCATCGGGTCAGTGACAAACATATATACAGGGATATTCATACTTCCCTCCGGTGTTTCGAAGTGCTACAGTGTAAAAAAAAAAAAAACTAAGATGAATACTGCAAAAAACGAACATTTGAAAGAATACAGAAACAAAATTCAAGTTTTGTTTACATATTTTACAGATGTTCTGTGTGTGAATCCTCGGCCGCACGGCATACATCAATGCGAGAGTCCAGTTCCAGCACTCTCTTACTATGAACATTATTGACAGCAAGTGTTATCCTTTCCTATCCTCTTCCTCGTAGCCTAAATGTAGCAGAGCTACGTGAATGAGTTATACACAAAACACCTGTAAGATACGTATTTTGTTTTTTGCAGTATTCGTCTTTGTTTTTTTTACTATAGCTCTTCGAAATCCCGGTGGGGTGAACAAGCATGTATTTTGTTTATTTAGTACACTACTTGGAAAATTTTATGTTTGGGAATATATTTAAAACTTTTCAAAGTATCTATTATATATGTAGTTAGAGGACGGAGCTATAGTGGGGCCCATACTTTTTTTCTTTTGCCCCCAATATACAGTTGCCTTGATTGGGCTCTGATGGTAAGATAACGAAAACACAATTAAACAAAATATAAGTAAGTGATCTAGTGATACTTATGAATCCTGAGTAAAAAAATCTGGAGTGACTCCACTCGACTTTCCGAACACTTACGATTAAGATCATTACCAAGCACTTAAATAAATTTTAATCGATGAATAATTCAAACACATATACCAAATTGAAACTCAATCGAATGCACCGTTTAAACGCTTGCGCACTTTCAAGAATTTCTCCCCATATGCCATTATGCCATAACATAAAAGAAAGTTTTGTCGTAGCCCTTTAGGAGAACTATAAGTCCTATACACACCAAAATCAATACCGGTCTTGCAACGGTGGTTTATAACATGTATACCCAATTTGAGCTCAATCGAATCTACCGTTTAAACGCTAGCGCACTTTCAAGAAATTCCCCCCATAGGCCATAATGTAAAAGAAATCTTTGTCGTAGCCCTGTAGAAAAACTATAAGTCCTATACACACCAAAATCAATACCGGTCTTGCGACGGTGGTTTATGACATATATATCCAATTTGAGCTCAATCGAATGCTCCGTTCAGGAGCTATCGTGTTCACTCACATACACACAAACACACATACACACACACACACATGCACACATACACACACACATACATACATACATACATACATCTCGTAAAAATAGCATAAATGGATTCAGAAGCCCTCAAAACGTGTAAAAACACCAAAATCTCGAAGTCGAATTTTTTCATGATTACAATACTTTCCTTACATGGTACATGTTCGGAAAGTAATAACTATTTTCCACCCATTTCCTAAGTTATGTGCTTTTGTGGTGTCAAAAGATATCAATCACGAATATCGGCACACTTTACCAAGCTCCCCCCGACTCTCTTCTTACCCATTGTTCGCAGTTATTAAGTAAGGCATAAAAGAGAGTTTGAAATTTTATGAGGAAATCGGAAAAAAACATAAAAAATAAAATAACATTTTTTTTTTCTTAAAAAGAAAAGAAAAGGAAGAAAAAAAAAAAGGAGAGAATGTTTGCCTAATCGTTTGTAGAAGCCATAGGCGATTATTTTATTTATAAGTGGTTTAAATATAATTTCTGATAAGAAAGCTCAAAATACCCTCTTTGAAATAAAAAAGAAATCGTAAAAATATCGCGTAGCAAATGAGATGAAAAAAAAAACAATAAGTCTGTTTATCTCATGTTAAATATTAATCAAAATCTAAGAAACTCTTATAATTAAAGCTTTTCAAATTACATTTTTGTGAAACTTACAGTCATTAAGAGGCATTAGAAAAGCCTTATCCAGCTTAATTAGAATGTTAAGAATCTGAAAAAGCGATCATTAACCGCTTAGTGCCGATTGTACAGTTGAGACCACGCCATATTTAAATGTTAAGTAAGTTTGCTCGAAATAACATAAAAAAATTTTCTTTTCTCCTCTAATGACAAGTTAATATCTGTTCATTAATTAACCCTTTAACGCGCAGTGTTCCCGCTTAACCAAACTCTGACGTTTTGATTGTTGCCAGCCACGAAGAATAGATTTGATTTCTATAAAAATAGATGCGGGTGACATAGCTCCACGAGAATCCTTACAGCTGGAGAGATTGCCCAATGCTAAAAAAAGGGCAGCCGTTGCCATCGCTCGACTTAACTACCAGCAAGATGGCGGACGATTGAAACGTTCATCGCGTGCCACAGATCTAGAGACCCTTTTTTGACGCAGCTGGGCGGCACAGGCAGCTCTCGTCAAAAAAAGGTCTCTAGATCTGTGGCACGCGATGAACGTTTCAATCGTCCGCCATCTTGCTGGTAGTTAAGTCGTGCGATGGCAACGGCTGCCCTTTTTTCATCATTGGGAAAGGGTTGTGCCTCAAAGGGTTAAGCTATCCGATTCATTCGTGTAATAACGTAATAGCCAGGGGGTGAATCCAAAAAGGAAAAGAGGACGGTAAAGCGATCGTAGCGTATGCAATCCCGCACTGTCTTTCGTTTCGCGGGATTTCGGGAGTGAGACTTATTGATACCGCGGTATTGAGCTAAGAATTCATTGCGGCATTTCAAGCGGCAATTCATTGAGCTAAGAATTCATTTTAACAGATAAAAATAGGAAAACGTAAGATTTTACGCACTATGAAGTTTAATAGTTATAATTAATGTTATTTGATTATTAATACAGTAACTTACTGTGAAAATAGTAGTGATATTCAAAATAATATATTTAGTTGCTAAAAAAGAATGTAAAGAAGGCAATGAAAAAGAGTCACTCATCTTCCTAATCTAGGTTTAATTTTAGTAAAATAGTTAAAAGCGTTAATTCTATAAAAAAAAATCTAAAAGGAAAACTTTTTATAATTCATTCGAGATTGTTCGCTAAGAGATAAATTAGCAAGAAATATTTCTGTTCATTTGGATATTGGGAAATTCGAAAAATTTAGATTACACTATTAGATTCAGACCTTCCATTGGATGATAATTAGAATAATTAAAACTTTAAAATTTGTAAATTATTGATTCATGTATTGTGAGATAAGATACATACATATGCAACAATTTTTGGTGAGTTGATGATCTGGAAGGTAGAGTAAAATTGTAATAAAAATAATTTATTTCTCAGTTCCAATCCCGCGGAATAACGGTTCCCCCTAATCTCGCGGAATAGTCAAGCAAACATTTATGCGGGATCCCGTTCCCGTGGGATGGGGATTGCATTCTCTAGGTGATCGCCTATCCTTGAACATATTTCAACCAAAAAGTATTTTTTTGTTCATTAGAAAATTTCACTCATTCTATTCTACCTATTCTGCAATAGATATTGTCAAAATATAGAACATATATGTAAAATAAAGATTTCTTTTGTAAATAATTAACCTTTCGATGGTCTTCGAAACGACCCAAAATAGGAGAAGTTGTTTTCACTCCTTAACTCCCCTCACTCACTTCAAGCAATTGGGCAAATTACAGAGGAATTCACCCAACGCCATGACTCAAGGAGTTAGGTAACCTGAATGATCGTTTTGAATGTTAGAGACAGATGTCATTGTAACAGTTGCATTTGGCAAGGTAAATGCCATTTTCTGCACTAACTTTTGCAGTAACTCACTCGCTGAGTCAACTCACGGGTTTAATGTTTGGTGAATGCGGCCATTCGAGAGACTGACCTTGGTTTCACCTGTTCACTCTCATCACTGAAAAGCGGAGAAAATGCCACTTTTGTGACCAGTAACGCTTTCCCACAGAAGAGAGCGCCACAAGAAGAAAATCCGATTCTGCCGCTTGCAAAGGCTAATCACCTTGCAAACTCTTAAATAAACACATGCTTTTCACCATAAAAATAAATTATTGCAAATTTGCTATAATATAAAGCCCAGCCATAGAGAACGTTCTGGCACTAGGAAGGACTAGAAGCAATATTAGACGCGGCATTACAGAACATTAACCCTTTCGGGGGGTGTCGCCCCCAATTCATACCTAGGACCCAACGGGGCGGGTTCGGGTTTTATGGTGGCTCGTTGTGAGGGAGAGGTGTATGCTGTCAAGAATGACGACCTCTAAAAGGAATTGAATTTGTCACCAAGGTGTGGTGTGGACACCAAAAAGAGAATTGTTCGACAGCGGACGCTTCCTTTGAACATCTCCGTCATACTTCTGAAAAGGGGTGTTGAACACTCATTTTGTTCTGACTGCACGCCCCGGATTTAAAAGGACAGCGCACTCACTGGTCGATGTGTCTGAGAATCCAGACTGAAAATACAATGCAAAACTTACGCCCTATTCCGAAGGTCGCGAAGTCACTGCGGCTTTTTTCTGTGGCAGCACCCCCACATTACCGTGTTCACTAACGTAATAGTCGCACCTTTTTTTGCCAATTTCGTCAGTAAAGAATGCCTATAATCCTTTATCATCTTCATGTATGTCAGAATATTAAATACGGTAGTTATTTAATTTTTCATACAAAATAATTTTTTATCAATTAAAATGAATAATTATGAGGACTATTACTTTTTTTTTTTAAATGCAATGGTTACGCTGCCGTTCTTTAAATACTGCAAGCGTCGCAGGGCTTTTTGGAGAGCTTTGAAACCAGATGCTAAACTCTCAAAAAAAATTGGTAATACTTTTTCACAAAGTATCTTGTAATGCATTCTCACTGACAGCAAATCTATACGCTCAAGCAGTGGCGTATGCAGACTTCCTTCAAGGGGGGGGGATAGGTTCATAGACATAACTTTATGTTAAAATGCGTAATATTCGAGATAAAAATTCAAAATGTATGAAAATTTTGGTAAAAAATTTTGACAAGGGGGGTTGACCCCCAACCCATCCCCCTTGTATACACCACTGGCCCAGGCAATTTTCTGAAAATATTCTTAAGCATAAAAATAAGCCTTCAAAAATGGACAGATGTGTAGTAAATATTGTCTGTTTTAAATCAAGTATCCTATTTTTAAGACTTTGCAGAATCTTGTACAGTTCGTAAAAGTGGATAGTATATCTTGAGAAGAGACAATCTGAATTTTCTTAAAATGCCTAGCGAGATTCGATTCTTTAAGGGTGCTTCTTTTGCAAAACGATAGGCGTCAAAGGACTTTTGAACATATTTAAAAACAGTGATATTAAATACTCAAAATAATAATAATAATAATAATGCCTCTTTACCAAATACACTCATACATTCGCTTATACTAACAGTAAACCATTGTCTCACGCAGCTTTCGCGAAAATTCTTATGCATGAAAATTACCATAAAAAGGGGGCCGAAAAGTTATCCGTCATTGAGAAATCTTGCATAATACAGAATGTTTAAGAATTTTCCCTAAATATTTCGTAATTGTTACAGGTTCATCGTTTATAACAGTGCACATAATACAGCAAGGAAAGAGATAGTCTCTTTCGTTTCTATCGTAATTGGCTTCTTTAAAAATGTGTTTAAAAGTTGCACGATTTCTTCAAAGAACAACCTTATAAAGCTATTCAAAAGTAGCACGATTCCTTCTTTTACTCAGCTGGTGATTGGATAAGGCTAATCATAATCTGGGGGGAACGTTTCCAACAGAATGGATAATCTCAATATCATCTCCCCATGCACTTTTCCAGATCGCTGACTTAAGAATATACGACATTTTGAAAAATCCTCCATTCTACTATGCAACTTCCATGATTCCACTTTATTCCCCTACTGACCATATCCCCCATATCCCGAACATAGAACTAGAATAGATCTATGATCCCGAAAGCCCAGTTGCCAAATGGGTCAACGAACTACAAGTGAGAAATTGGGTGGCTCAAGGTCACCCTCTTTTGCCAACCCCTTAAAAACTTCTTTTTTTTTTTTTTTTTTTCCCCTCCTTTCTTTCTCCTCTCTTCTTTCTTTTCTCTGCTCCCCTGGGAAATGGATCTGAAGAATGCCCAGGGGTCAAAACCGACGAACAGTGCGTCTCTGTCTGGTGTGTCGTCTGGACTGGAATGAGAAAAGCCAGAGAAAGGACTGTCCCAACACACAGGTCATTATAAAGTGAAATTTTTTCGATGACGCTTTTCAGAGAACGTGTTTCTTGGAAAAGAGACTCATGTGTGTGGGGGGTTTCGGCTCAGAATTTCGAAAGTATTGGTCATTCGCACGCAAGAGCGTTCGTATGAAGGGTTCCTACAGAAACAATAAAATGGATTTAACTCTTTGAGGCGCAACCCTTTCCCAATCCTGAAAAAAGGGCAGCCGTTGCCATCGCTCGACTTAACTACCAGCAAAACGGCGGACGATCGTAACGTCCGCCGTTTTGCTGGTAGTTAAGTCGAGCGATGGCAACGGCTGCCCTTTTTTCAGCATTGGGTAATCTTTCCAGCTGTTCTCGCATTCTTCCATTTTTCAGCAGATGTCAGTTCTGTTAGAAATAATCGTGACCATTTTTTGACGGGAAATGACGGGCTAAAAAGTAAAGGATTCTCGTGGAGCGATGTCACCCGCAACTATTTTTATAGAAATCCAATCTATTCTTCGTGACTGGCAACAGTCAAAACATCAGAGTTGGGTGTTCCCGTCAAAGGGTTAAAAGAAGTGTTCGGAAATAGCGTTATAGGGAGATTTTTTTTTTTTGGGGGGGGGGGGATTATGTAATGATTGAAAGTAAATTACGTATTTATAACTCCACGATACATTTTTGTCTCACTCGGTCAAAAATACATTAATTAATTCGACTGCATTTCTTTGCATTTTCCAAAAGTCACAGGGTAAAGTGAAATTTCCATAGTTGTACACCTCCAAAACTTGGAACTTTTCTGGGGGAAGAACGTAGACACAGCATTGATATACCTTTGAAAGTTGGACACTTTTGGGGGGAGCTGCAAGAAATGAAGGATCCAGGGCAGAGGATAGGGGGCTTCAGCCTCTCTCCCGCCCCCAAGTCATCGCTTAAGGGTAGCATTTTGCTTTGTTGTACATTTAGTTTGGTGAAATGCACTTTGTGTAAATTAGTTCCCCCCCTCCCCCCCCAAAAATACTGTTTTAAGATATCAAAATGTATAATAAAGAAAAATGTTAAGCCCCCCCCCTTTTCAAATAGATCTTTCCGAAAACATTTCTGGATCCGCCACTGACTTTATGTGTCTAATTTTGGAGGTGTCAACTAAATACAATTTCGGTCCTTCCGTCTTGCTGCCAACCCGTACTAATAATAATGAAAAAGAAATTTAAAACAGTAATAATGACTCATATTTGATAAAATGTTCATCATACTATAATCGCCCCCTTTTGAAACTTTTCCGATTTCGAAACAGTGTGAAATGCATTTCGGCTGCAGCTGAAACAGAAGAATCTCCCGAAGTACAGGGTGGCCATAATTAAACTGCATGTGCTCAAGGGGTGCTGGAGAGAAAACTACTGGGAATATTCCAGTGAAATTTGGTATCTACACGTTTCAGAACATGCGCAAGTCAAATATGAAAAAAAAAAATCGCCATTTTTGCCCGATAGATGGCGCTGTATCGTATTTCAACGCTTATCGGCGGCATATATGCACATTTTAAGCTCATCGAACAGTATAAAAACAAGACGACATTGAGTACTGGTCAATCATGACTCTGAATAAGAAGGAACGTGCATTGTTAGTGAAGATATTCTATCAGAATGGTAGCAGTTATTCAGCTACTCTGAAAGTATACCGGCGTATGAAATGATTAAGAAGAGGTCCAATGAGTGTCAATGAGAATAAATAATGGTTTAATTGTTTTCCAAAGCGTCTTTATGAATTGTTTAATTTGTGATCTTAATTTACGTTAATTTTTGATTACATGATAGTGTAAAAATTTAATTACTGAAGCGAATTGTATTGAATTTTGATGAACTGTAAATGATGTTTTATATTGTTTATATACCTCTTAGAATGTCATTATGCTCTGTCTATTGGTTTTGGAAGTTGTATATGCCACCGGGGAGCGTTGAAATACGATACAGCGCCATCTATCGGTCGAAAATGGCGATTTTTTTTCACATTTGACTTTAGCATGTTCTGAAACGTGTAGATACCAAATTTCACTGTAATATTCCCAGTAGTTTTCTCTCCAGCACCCCTTGAACACGTGCAGTTAATTATGGCCACCCTGTACATTCCGCCGAAAAATACCTCAGCTACCTCACTCTTTCACCGGACTTTCATTCCTGTTGGGAGTCTTTAAAATCATCAAAAGGTCGAATTCCACCAAGTTCTACTTTTTAGCTAGTTCTAGTTTAAAGTTCTAGTTCTAGCTAGATGCATCGAAACAATAAAGAATGACCTATCTCTAACAAAATATTCATCATACTTATCGCCCTCCTAACAATTTTCTGGATCCGCCACCAAAAGGGTGAAATGCTGATTTCGGCAGCAAAACATACAACTGAAAAAGAAGTATCTCCTGAACTACTTCCATCCTCGGAAATTCCTAAGCTCTCTCCATCCCTGCTGGGAGCTAGTTCCTCCCCATCCATCCAATCCAAATGATCCGAGGAGACTTTTTTCTTTTTCGTTCTCGTTGCAAAGGAAGAGATCGCGTCGTCGTCGAAGAAGAGATTGTCCCATCCGCTGCCAGATACTGTCCGAAAACCGGTTCCAGAGAGGGCCTTTTTCGGTCCATCACGTGCACTTTCCACACACCGACGGGAAAACCGACCGGTTCCACGATTTTTTCAGAAGGGTGACCTCTTCTCCTCCTCTCTCTGGTGGGCCGGTCTTCGGCGCCAGCGGACCGCCACACCAGAATATACTAATCTGTGCGAAGGATTGTTCGATTAGGGATGGCAACTTTGGACTCAAGAAGTGAGAGAGGAAAAAAATAAAAAAAAGGAAAGGCATCCAGTGTTTCAAAATTAGGAGAGGGGAGTGCTAATAACTGAGTGAAGAAGTGGATTCTCCCCCCCCCGGCTGCGTCCCTCCTGGTGTCAATGTCACGTGACCGTACGGCGGTGGAGTGGAAGGGGGGGGGGGGCTAAGAGAAATGTCTTATGTGCAGAAAAATTCCAATAGGAGGAAATCAGGCTGGACGCAGTTTTGAAGGATCTTGTTGTCCACTGCAATCGTTGAAAGACTCAATGGGAACGGTTCCCTATCCATGGTCATCGTTGCTTCCCGGTTCGAGTTTTTGAAAGCTCTGCCAGAACAGGCCACAAAGGTCAAAGCAGAAGCGTTCGAAAATTCCTGCCAGAAAGTAACGATGAAAGCGAACTAGTTAAAACAAATAAGACTAAGCAGCTCTTATCCTCCTATTCTTAGAATGCTTAAAACGTGCTTCGGGTGTTAGCGGCACTTGACGAAGAATTTTTACAGGGTGTCTACTAAATATCTGAAAGTCGATTTCCTGACTTTTGGGAGCTTCAGAAAAAAGTTTCCTGGCCATGCATGCAGTTTCAAATAAGATACATAACCAATACTGCTTGTGAAACTGATATACTTTAGAGATGAGACGGGCTCAGCCCGAGCCCGAAAGCCCGAGCCCGGGCCCGACTCGGGCTCGGGCTCGTGAAAAATTTCTCCTTTGTTGAACATACTCCTGAAACAGATTTTAAAAAGTGATTCATGGGATAAATAGACGTACTTATTTCAAAAAGTAGCGGCATGGGGGACTAGAAGGTGTGTGAAGCTCCAAAATTTATTGTATCCTCTTAATGAAGTAGTTAATTTTATTTGTATTTAGCTGAAATTTCGGGCTCGGGCTCCAACTTTAATAATATTGCTCGGGCTCGGATTAAAAGTCTTCGGGCTCGGGCTTCAAAAAATGAGCCCGAACTCATCTCTAATATACTTATGCAGGGTTCGTACGCCTCAGGGAAAACCTGGAAAACTCAGGGAATTTTTTTATAACTAATTATCTCAGTGAAAACTCAGGGAAAAGGTACTTATTTGTATTACTAGTAATATTTTATTGCTTATTTTCTTCCCAGTTCTAGTTAAGTTTCACCATGCTGTACTAGGAACATTTTATTCAATATTTTTAGTAATATCTGTTTATGAATATGTAACTAGTTCAAAGTATTAAGTACATAAATGTTAATTAGTTATTTGGAATACTGATCATTACCTTTTATTTATGCTTGCGATAAACCTGGAAATTTGTAGGAATGTGTCTGGAAAACCTGGAAAACTCAGGGAATTTAATTTCAATAAATGAGTATGAACCCTGTTATGTGATATACGAGTACAAGATTAAATGCAGAAGTTAACATTCAAACACAAATTTTATCTTTTGGTCTACCACACTTCATATCTGGAAAAATACTGAGTGATATTAAAAAAAAATCTATTTTATCACTGGTGATGAACAGATAGCAAGAAACACTCCACCACAAAATGTAAAGCAGGTATGCGCATCGCATATCCAACAAACATTCTGACTCATTCTACCTAAACATAATCACCTTTATAAGAATTTTTCACTTTCTGGAGTTCGGGACCAATTTTAATATGGAAGAAAATTTATTCAAGAATTTTCCTAACCTATTTTGCATTTTCCAGTCTTTTTCTGGACTTTCCTGACCTATTTCCCATTTTCAGAGCATTTTCCAGCCTTTCCCGATTTTCTTGACCAGTAGACAACTTTTTAGCGACTTTTCCAAAATTTTCAGCTGACTCACTAGGGTATCTTAAAACAATTACCCCCCCCCCTTCGAGCACGCACACACACACAAATAAAATTAATTAAAAAAAAAAAACTCTAGAGAAATTTACTCATATGGAAGTAAATTCGCATTTGTGCAATTATAAATAGTTCCTCGTGATTACAGTTTAATATTTTTTACGAAATCTGCTTAATATCACCTGCTGAACCATACAGGATTTAAATATTTAACTTCAGCACTCACATGAATTGTTTCTATTTTTAAACATAATCTTTTAACTATGTTAATTTAGTAACAATTCAGGCCTTGGCTTGTAAATGAAATTTGGTATTCATACATTAGCTATAATTCAAACGATGAACGATGAAAATGCATAAAATTTTGTAAGAATACTGTAAAACTTGACGGACCGTCAAATTTTATGACAATGCCAAATCATTGTCAATGTGCTACGATAATATCGATTAAAGCACATTGTGTCGTGTTAATAAATATTTTTTGTATATTAAATGAAAATTGGAAAGGAAAATTGCACTAAAAATTCTAAAATTATGACACTAGACTGATTGTAAAAATGCAAAAGCGTTAACTCTGTCACAAATCTTACATTTCGATCTTTTTAAGATACCTGGGAAACTTTAAAATATATTTTATTTTTGCCAAACAGAGTCAAACATATATAACGACGTGAATAGCGGTGAAGATATAATAGCCACAAAACTGAACGGCTGATCTAAAATGGGGTAATTCAGATCCCAGATCCAACGTGACGGCCAACGAAAATGAGAAAAAAAAAGATAATCGGAACTAGTAAAGATGACAAAAAAGGATGAATGGCGTCTTTTCAACAAGCAGCTGACCGAGCTGAATCATGAGGAACCCGTTTCTTTAGTTACAAAAGGTGAAAACGACTTGAGTAAGTCAATACATTTTTTTGAAAATCTCAAGTGGTCAGGCAAAAAGAAGGGCTCAATTTAAAAACGAATGAAAGGCAACAAAATCTGTATCGGTTATCTATAATTGCGTAGCTCACATAAACACAAATATTGCGTGCGAGCTACTTTCTAAGCTTCGATTTTTGAAAGCACACATTATTATGGGTGAAAGTCCAGTCCAATTACACACCAACTTTTTCAAGTTTTATACGTATGTCTAATGTGCAGGCATTTCAAAATTGAACAAAGGGCATTTTAAATATTTTATGCCTCGTTTTGTGTCCTCGCTGTAAGGACACAAAACTCGGGCACTTGGACTGCCGGTGGCAAAAATACTGTGGCATTAGCCAATTTTTTAGAGTTTTTATTCACGAAGAATAAATTTAGAAATAAAATACATAAGGAAGACATAGTTATACGAGAATCTTACAAGCATATAATTTCCAGTAAAAATTATCAATTATTTATAAAATTGACATCAGATTTTTTCCCCCCAGTACTGGTATCTGCTGAAAACTGGAAAATGTGATGAAAGAGCATGGATATATAAACACCGAGCGTAGCCCAAATGGCCCCAACGCTGAAAAATTGCAGGTTGCCATAGCTCGAATTAGCAACGAGCAACATGGCTGTCTACTGAATAGCTAATCGTGTGGTATAGAGCTAAAGAACTTTCAGATCTAGAAGTTTTGACATTAGTTTCTCAAATTCAACGCAAAATTTAACAAAAAATCATAGAAATTGTTATCTTTATGAAAAAAAAAATTAAAATAATTTTATGCTGTTCACACCGTAAGTGTTAAAAAGAACTTTTTCAAAAATGCTGTTTTATACAGTTCGTACAACTTTTAGAAGAAAAAACACAAGGAGTCTAAGAAATTTCTAAGAAGTTTTGTCAAAATTGCTAGACAGTGCATATATGCAATATCACATAAAAAAAAAAAAATCAATAAATAAATTTTATTCAAGGCCAACATCAACATGTTTAATTCAATAAAGATTTATTCATTTGATAAACTGAATCACAAAATTGTTGAATTAAAAATTATACAAAATTGGTGGCTATAGACAGGTGGTCTCTTTAGCAGGTTCCACTGTACTTAAATATATTTATACGTATTTTATTTTCTCCTATCTCATCAGTCACTGTTAGTCGTAATTAGTGACAACTCGCTATTATTTTATTGTTTTCCTATTTATGCGTTTTTTCCATACATCACATACTGAACAAATTTGAACGTACAAACTGTAATTAAACTCTTACATTTCTCTTATTAGAGAAAAAATTCTAATTTTTTTTTCGGCGGTCAAACTTAAACAAATAGAAAATTTTGAGAGCAGTTTGAAATCATCACGAGCTGCCACTGATGCTACAAATAATTTTTATGGTACAAAATGACTCGTAATCAACCAGTATGACTTAGGGAAGCTGAAAAAGTGGGACACCTGTTTTGCACATGTTAAACATAACCGTTAACAGCAATTTATAGAAGAAAAAAATTAAGTTTTGTTGTTAATGGTTAACATCTGCAGGAACTAGCCATTAACGTATTTTACTCTTAATATCGACTTAAACGTTTATGATTAATTAGGTAGAAAAAAAAAAAAAGGCATAGTTGTAATTTTTCGACGTTTGATTTGGAACGATTATCACAAGGAAGCAGGATTTCCTTAAGTTCCTAGATTTTTTTGAGTGCCTTTGTACAGCAGGAACAAACACTGCCTGTGATCAGGGAAGAACGGTTCAAAAAGTAAATTTATTACGGACAGTTAAATTTACCCAACTGGTATTGTAATTATTTAATCAGGTGCATTTCTTCAACATTATGTAGGACAATGATAGGAATGATCCTGTGAGAAATGGAGAATTACTATACGTAAGCAATAAAATTAAATCAAAATAAATTATGATTTATATTTGACATCTATTTTAATTCAAACTTCTCTGTTGACCAGTGGCGTATGCAAGGGGGGGGTAAACTTTTTTACCAAAATGCCCATAAAATTTCAATTTTTAGCTTAAATATTACGCATTTTAGCACAAAGTTATGTCTATAACCCCCCCCCCCCCCGTGAAGGAAGTCTGCATACGCCACCTGATGTTGACGGTAAACGGCTTTAGATTTACAAAGAAACATTAAAATACGTATTTTAAAAGTACTTCATATAATTTTATGACAAAAATATTATGAATTTTTAGTAAACTGTTCTTATTCCACAAGGGATGAGGGTACATTTAACTAAAAATCAACACTGGAGGAGGGGGAAGGGAAGACATCAATCCATAAAAAAATTACAGGCCCTTCCTTATTGCTATCCATTTTATACCTGTAGAACGAAAAAAGTACCCCACATTTATCATATAAATTCGTAACTGGGTATGCATTTAACATTATTTTTCACATATGCTACAGTTATTGGAGGGAATAAAAAAGTAATAAATAGTTTTGGCATTGGTGAAAGAATTTTCAAGGTACTTTAGGCACATTTACTATCCATGAAACATCCATGCGATATGGCACAGTGTGGGACAGATATTTAAACTTTGTTTTATCACTTCTTCACAATTTTCTTTTAACCCTTTAACGCGCAGTGTTCCCGCTCTGGGAATACACAACTCTGTCGTTTTGACTGTTGCCAGCCACGAAGAATAGATTGGATTTCTATAAAAATAGTTGAGAGTGACATAGCTCCACCAGAATCCTTTACTTTTTAGCACGTCATTTCCCGTAACAAAAAATTGTCACGATTATTTTTAACAGCACTGGCATCTGCTGAAAAATGGAAGAATGTGAAAGCAGCTGGGTAGATTGCCCACTGCGGAAAAAAGGGTAGCCGTTGCCATCGATCGACTTAACTACCAGCAAGATGGCGGACGAGGCACAGCCAGCTGCCGTCAAAAAAGGGTCTCTAGATCTGTGGCACGCGATGAACGTTTCGATCGTCCGCCATCTTGCTGGTAGTTAAGTCGAGCGATGGCAACGGCTGCCCTTTTTTCAGCATTGGGAAAGGGTTGCGCCTCAAAGGGTTAAAACAAATTAGTCATGCGGCAATGCAAAAATTATTTTTTTTTCTCTCTCCTTCTTTCAAGCGATTCCTACCTTCCCTTCTCACTTCTAAATTTCACCCCGTATTCCGAAAGGATTTCTTCCAGCCGAAACTCGACCTTTGGCAACGAACGAACGCACTACCAACAGTGGTAAAAAGGAGAGTCCCCATCACACCGTCTCAATGATCAGTCGGCTGAAACAAAGCACGGAGATAATGAAAAGGTCCAGTGGCGCCCACAAGTTCGTCTGCTGCTCCCGCCCCAGAGAGAGAGAGAGAGGGTGTAGTGACGTCAGAGCGGGCGACAAGGAAGCGGAAGCAGACGACGCCCCCAGGCGAGGACGCTTTCTGACAAGGACGACCGCTCCCCCCTTCCACGTGACCTCCCCTCGGATGGAACTTCGGCCGCATCATCAGCGGAAAGCAAGGGTAGATTCTTCTCGGCTGGATGAAATGAGCGGGGCACACCGCCAACAATAGAGTTAAACACGGGATCTAACCGCAGTACAAGTTCTGTGTGGCATCGCGCCCCTCTCTCTCACAACAATGAGAACGGACGAGGCAGAGCTGTGACATCACACACAGTCCGATTCTGAGCGTGTGAAAAGCTACTGTTCTGCGCCCATCTATCGTCTGTACTGTCATAAAATGTACAATCCAGTACAGTCGAACACTCGCTCGGTACAAATATTTGTCCGAATTGAAAGTACTAGTTTACTTTGTGCGAAGGCCCACTCTCATGCCAGTCCGTTTGTCAGGCGCTCCAGGCGATGAGGGGAATTTTTTAATGGTCAATTTGCACGTGCAGGCTTTGTATGTCGAATTATTTATAGGATTTTAATGACCAGTCGGGATCCAGGGCAAAAGCTAACTCGTGAAACCACAAAACCATGCCCCAAACACGATAGGGAGACTTTTCTCCACAATCCGGAAAGAAGATACTGAAAAATATATTGAGTTGGCATTCTAGCGTATGAGAACGGACTGGCGTGGGAATTGGCTGTAATAGTAAATGCGGCTTATAAAAGGAATGTGATATTCGCTACATTCACAGTTTTTTTACAGTACAGAGAAGTAAACAAAGCGGCTCTAAGAGCAGCGATAAAAATATATAAATATTTTTTAGTGTCTTATTCATTTTAACCGGTTTTCGCTCATCTTTGAGACATGACGGTAGGGATCTCTTTTTGAGACTCTCAAATGCCTCCCCCTTGCAAAAAGATACATACAAAAGGGGAATTGCTGCGGTGGTCGTGTCTTCAGCGGCAACAGTGGAAGTAAACAGTTTAACCACCATTAAACACCAGTGTAAGCGAATATTAGATTGCCTTGAAAAGTATTTTATAATCGATGCATTCCGCTTGATTTAGATTTGTTTTTATACTTCCCTGGGACAGATAGATGCAGATCCAGCACTCGACTAAACTGTCAGGAAAACCAGACCCCACTAAACCAAATTGAGGAGGGAAACTCATAATTTCTTTTATCTGTTTTAGAAAAATCAAAAAGTATTGTATTCAAAGGTTGTGAGAAAAGTATCTGCACTAATCTAAGCAACATACATTTTGGTGAATGTTGTATTATCCGTATAATTAAAGTGTTTTCAATAATAAAAAAGGATCATGTAAAACCTAAAGATCATTATAGCTTGTGAAAAAACTAATTCAACATCGACAAAACTGTTTTGTAATATTGGACCTAATATTGTAAACAACTCGAAAAAAAGATGTAATTAGAAATTTAAAATTAGTATTCGCAATAAAAATTAATAACGGAAAAAGAATAGTATTAGTCTTCATTGCGTTAATTCAATGTTTAAAACGTAATGAAAATAACAAAAATCTTTTTTTTCTAACTTTTCATAAGTCATTGACTGGAAAATATGGAGATTTTCGAAATTTTTCAGATACCTTTCATTCATGCTATATTCCAGAAAACAAGGGCAAGGCTTACCTGAAAGAGAAAATAGAATTTAGTGCCATGAAAATTAAAAACAAAGTAAATATAATGAAAAAATTGGACGTTGAAAAGCAAATTAAAAAATCATAAATTTATACAAATGAATCAAGATAAATTTAAGAAACAAATAAAATAAAATATAAACTGCAGAACATTTTATTGGAAATATTTCGTAACAGCATTCCAGAGAAAGTGTGGAACAGCGAAATCAGGTGTGAATTCAACATTACTCAGAAATTATCCGGCTAAGTCGCAATTTAAGCATAAAAGATTTCAGTTTTACAGGTTGGCTTAGTATATACAACGCTGTAGAAATAATTTACTTGCACTGAAATTTCAAAATGTATATCTATTTCATCTAAACATTAATTAATAAAAAAAAATTAAATATCAGGCCACGTGTCATAGGAAAACGAATTCAAAATGATATTTTTAAGGTTTAAAAATAAGTTGTTAAAACACAAAACCTCTATTTTAGAAACAAATTTAAAATGCAGCCTATAATTTAAGTTTAATTAATAATTTTTAATAATGATAAAGCAATAAAGTATCTATTAGATTGATATAAAAACTTTTTGGTGTTGGCAGACCTCTTGGTCAGTCCTCTGCTTGAACATTTTGCGAGAGCTATTAACGATAATGCATAGAAGAATCACTATAATTGTGCGTATGTAGTTAGATATTCGGAAAATAAGCATTTCATTAATGACTCTTAATATTGAGCAATATTTAATCGTAGGCAAAAACTAGCATGCATTGTAATTTTTAAGCTAGTTTTAAATGATCAAACTAGCCCGACCTGTGGCATGGTGCATACAACACTGCACTGGAAGACGGAAGGTGCCTGGTTCAAAACCAGGTAGCGTCCGCAGACCTAACCGTTCGGAGTTTTCCGTGGTTTCCACAGAAACTTAGCGTAAATACGGGTTAGGACTCCTTAGAAAGACCTCCCACGGAGAGCAGATAATTGGCCTTAATCCCACAACAACAAATGATCAAACTTTAAACGACCTCATACAAAATTTTAAAATAAGTATTTTAAAATTGCCAAAATTTCAGGTTGATTCCATAAATAGAATTTTTAACTTCAGTTCTCCCAAAACATGAAATCACATCATGCTTAATTATACTTCAACCAGTGCTGTCCAATAAAACTTGACGCGCCAATCCAATTGACGCGCACAAAGCTTTCAAACTATCGTAACAATTGAATAATGTTTAATGAATACGGCTTTAAAACCAATGATTTTAATGTCCTGAGACAGTCTTTCTGCAATTAAGAAAATATCTATCTAATACACGTAGCATACGGAATTTAATATTCAAAATTATACGCACAGAGTAATAACACCACCATAAACTGTAAAATAAAATAAAAATCGGAAGGTTGCAAAACCTAATTCATACTCGCAGAAAGTAAATGCGTTGGTCTGAATCGTACAATCATTGTACAATATGATTATGAAAGGATTAAAATCAAATCCAATAAATCAGAAATAATCGCTCAGTTGGGGGGGGGAGGTTATTTAGCCTAACTGGAAAACTTGGAGCATTAAGTAGGGTAGTTAAAAACCTGGGGTTTTCCCCCCAGGGGTTTTGGAATTTATCAGGGTTTTTGGGGGGAAAGAATGGGGTTTCAGAATATTTAAAAAAAGATTTACTAATTACTAAATACAATTTAAAACAACTAATTGATTACAAAAATCAGTTATAGATGAAAAATTTGGATTGGCCTTTTGACGTATGAAGTATTGCACAAGTTAAGGGAGTTTATAAAATCACGGCAAGAAAAGGCAGGGATTGTATTTTATTGCAAAAAGGTGACTGCGCATTAACAGAAAGCAAAATGCGAATTTAAATTACTAATACTATAATTAATAGTAATTTAAATTATTTAAAAGGAAAATGAAAGTTCCTTAATGGCAGTACGTTGCATATTGCATACACAGACTAGACCAGGGATGGGCAAACTACGGTCCGCTGGAAGGTTCTATCCGAGCCGCGGATAGAATTTTAATTTGTCAGTCAGCCGGAAATTAAAAGAAAATATATATTTATATATTATGTATCCATATTACGAATTATGAAGATGGCTTGAAAAAACTGCATTTTGAGTTCGAAAGCCGATTTCAAGATTTCAATGCCATTCAAACAGAACTGGATATTTTTACCATGCCTTTCAATGTAAACTATGAAGCATTGAAGTCAGATTTGGAGCTTGAATTAGTTGAATTGCAATCTAACAATCCTCTCAAGCAGTTGTTTCTAAATATGCCAAAGTTAGAGTTTTACAAATCATTATCGAAAGTAAGTTTCCCAAATTTAATATCTTACGCCCAGAAAATCAGTGCTACGTTTGCTTCATCTTATATATGTGAACAAGTGTTTTTAACTATGAACCTCAGAGAGAATTCTTTCAGAAGTAGACTGACAGATGAGCATTTAGCCTCGTTCCTTAGAATCAGTGCATCTCACTTCGAACCTCACTATTAGGAACTTTTAAAAATGAAATCGCAATTTCATTCATCTCATTAACATATTTAAATTGTGATACTTGTATATTGTTTTTAAATTTTAGAAAAATTTATCTTGGCCTGCCAAACTTTTTTTTTTCGATTTTTGGCCCGCCACCGAAAAAGTTTGCCTATCACTGGACTAGACACTAGGCCCCAGCACAGCGTTTTGGAGGGTCATTTAGGTAAGTAACATCGGTCTAAAAGGAGAGTCTTTCTTTGAACGTCGTCCATAGAATGATGGCAACGGCTGCACCTATTTCGGCATTGGGGAATGGTTGCGCGTCAAAGTAGATTTTTTAAAATCTCTGTCCATAGATTCCGAAATCATTTATTTATTTAGGAGGCGAGGAGAAGCTCCTCCGATCCCCAAAACTGCCATTCATTCACACCAATCACTGCGCAGAGCCGCGACCTCATTTCGTGTCACAATTATCAACGTCAATATCTTCTACAATTTCTCTCCTCCGGCCACAGTCTGGACATCGCACATGCTTCGAGCGGTCCGCCTATCGATTTCGCATTCATTTCAATTTATACACCGTGGGTCACGCGGGAAATGCCGTCAGCTAACAAAACCGTGTCTCGCCGAGAACTGAAAGTGAGAGATAGTACGTTTTACAGTGTCCCGATTTACAAAGATGATGCAAAACAGAAGATTTAAAAAAAAAAAAGAGGGAACTGAGAGGAAACACTGTTGTCACTTCGATGAAAAAAAAAAAAAAAAAAAAAATGCAGAATGAAAGAAAAAAAAATCACTGTAAATAATCTAATAATTTTTCTGGCACAGCTGGTTGTGCGGTGTCAGAAAACTCCTTTAGCTGTGTGGCGCCAGATGGGCTTTTCGACCGACCGCCATGCCGTTGGTAGTTAAATGGATCGATGGCAAACGGCTGCACTTTTTCAATCTGTGGCACGCGATGATCTTGTTGGTAGTTAAGTCGAGCGATGGTAACGGCTGCCCTTTTTTCAGCATTGGGCAATCTATCCAGCTGTTCTTGCATTCTTCCATTTTTCAGCCGAGGTCAGTGCTGTTAAAAATAATCGTGACCATTTTTTTACGGGAAATGACGTGCTAAAAAAAAGTAAAGGATTCTCGTGGAGCTATGTCCCCCGCAACTATTTTTATAGAAATCAAATCTATTCTGCATGACTGGCAACAGTCAAAACGTCAGAGTTGGGTGTTCCCAGAGCGGGAACACTGCGTGTTAAAGGGTTAACCATTTTTTTTTCCCGCCTAGCAGTGAAAGCAGCGATATTAAATGGTTTTACGGCGCAACCACCGAGCGTCAAAGGGTTAAAACCTTACGATTTTGTTTATTTTTATTGCGTGTACCGATTATTTACACTCGATTACTTTCTCTGGAACGAGTGTTAAAAAATTCGCTTTCTAAATCAAGACTGTTCTATCACTGAACTTACAAGCACGAAGAAGAACGAATCAAACATTTTTCCGGATGGTAATAGGTGCTTGGCTCCGGTGATCTTCTGCAAAAATTAAATCTCCCTCATTTGTTAAGGGCATTGTTTTCACCTCTGGCAGGCAAAATGGCTTCCTGTTTTCACTTACATTGTCTGGCTCTTTATTTGAGTCAGGCAGGTTATTTTAATCGTTTAAACTTCCACTTGGGTGTTTGGATACACTTAATTAGAAAGTTTTTCAGTCCGCTCGTTAAACTGTTGCAATTAATGCACTTTCACATTCATCAGGGAGAACTTTGAAATGTAACCAAACGCCGCGTAATAAAATGATGAAGATGAAAGAAAAACAGTTGTTTCGAGTAACAATATGTTTCGAGTTTAATTGTATTTAACTTTAAAGTACTTTACTTTTTTTACAACCTCTTTCCACGTGCGGTATATTTCAATGCTTTCAAACCATTAAAAATGTAATAAATTATTTTACGTTAATAAAGAGAGCACTGTAAAATATTATTCATTATTATTAAAATACTAAAAGTATTTTCGCAAAATAAATAAAAGATAATCATTTTAATGATTCGAAATCAAAACAATATTTATATAAAGTTAAATATTTAGGCCATCTTTTGACAGTTTAACTATTTTAATAAGGTTTTAATCGTTACATTAAAAACCTTGGGGTTAGCAATGTTGAAGATAGTTAAAATTCTTTCGGGTTTACTTCTTTTCTCCGGAAAAAATAAATCTCTTTTCGTAAGCTGCTTGGGAAAAAAAGAAAAAAAAGAACGACAAACTTAATTTTTTCTTTATAAAGAAAAACATTAACTGAAACTTGACTCTCTGAAAAACTTACAATTACAAAACTTAGGCAACTTACCGAGTTAGGGTGATTTTACAGTTACAGATTTACATTTAAAAAAAAAGAAAAAAATTATAATCTTATAAACTTTCTTTTATAAATACAAAACAGAGAATGCTTACATATATGCTATTATTGCCCAGCCAGCCACGATACATCGAATTAACGTCGCCGTCGACGTAGTTTCGACGTAATCATCGACGTTAAAAATCCTTGGATATGTCCACCTGTTTGCCCGTCGAGCGCTGAACTTCTCGACGGCGTATCACCCGCGAGGGGCGACCGTGAGAGATAACAATCTCGCTTAACTACGGCGCAAGAATGGAAAAGGGTGACCGCCAATAAGAGAAAATCCCCGACATTGGTCGAACACTCGTCGCTATAACGGCGAAGGGAGACAGATTCTCAGAATCCGTTTATAAAATTCAGCTCATAGTGGTTGATTTTACGTTATACATTGTCGAATTGCTTCAACAGGACAGAGAAAACCGGCTTATATTCGTCTAATAGAAGTCGTTCCTTAAAGACTTCACAGAATTTGTCGAATTCTGACCATTTATAAACGTAGTAATTATGCCGCAATTCCAGACCTTTAGAGAATGGGCACATTCCATTTACATACGTCGTGAAGGAATGGAAATTCAATCTGCTCTGATCTTGTGCACTTTTGCCGTTTAAAAGGAAACACTTTATTTTTCTATAAAATACATTTTACTATTAGTTTGTTAGCTAATGAAAAATAATTTTTAATCCAATATGCAGAAATAACAAGTTTTAAATTAACTTCTGATCGTTTTGATAAAGTTACAAAATATACATTCATAAAAATTTGAACACAGAGAAAATATATGAAAGAAAAAATATAATCTTGATTTTTTGAATTTAACTAATCAGTAACTCGCATTAATAGCTTAAGTCTAATTTACATTTTAAAGGATTTACTTTTTCCCCCGGTACATTTTATGAATTGTTTTAACTGTATTAGGTATATTCAATAAAAAAAGGGGGGGCGTTGTTAAATTCAAAGTTATGAACAATCTAAATAATTTCATATATTGTTGAAAAATGGTGAAAAAGTAACTTAAAAAATTAAATAAATATTAGTAAATTTAGTTAACTAATACAGTTTAAAATGCAATTTTACTAATAGTAAATATAATTTACTTATTTTATATAAAAAAGTTACTTTTTCACCAGTATATGAAAATATATAGATTCTTTATAACAGTAGATTAAATAATTTTTTATTAAAAATACCCAATACAGTCAAAATGATTAATAAAATGTACCAGGGAAAAATGGAAACCCTTTAATATGTAAAAGCGACATCTGCTGTTTATGCGACTTACTTATGAGTTCAATTCAAAATCAAGATTATATTTTTAACTTTAATATATTTTTTGTATATGTTCAAACTTTTATCAATATATATTTTATAACTTTATCTAAACGATTAGAAGTTAATTTAAAACTTGTTATTACTGAACATTTAATTCAAAATTGCTTTTCATTAGCTAAAACCAGTAGTAAAATGTTTTATATTTAAAAATATAAAGTGTTTCCTTTTTTTAAACGGCATGTGCGCAAGATAAGAACTGCTTGAATTTCCATGCTTTCACGATGTATGTAAATAGTATGTGACTCACACATTCTCTAATTATCTAGAATTGAGGTACAATTAGAACGTTTATAAATTGTCAGGATTCGACGAAATCGTCAAGGAACGACCTATTAGACGAATAAGCCTGCTTTTTTTATTACTTTTTCCATGTAATAAAATGAGAACAAGTTTTCTATCTATAAATTTTAGTCCCCCCCCCCGTCCCACGAGAAAAATCTTGTCTACTTCATTACACAAAGTTTTTTATTTATCTCTCTTAATTCTTTGATTTGTTAAATTTTACTACTCCAAACAGGTTTATATTACATACTAGATGCATACATATTAGTATACAATTTAAAAAGAAAAAAAAATTACCTTTGCACAAAAAAGCTTAACCTATTTCATTCTAAGCCATAATGCAATAATGGTTGACTTTTGTTATAGTAAGCTCACATTAAGTAAAATCGTGCTTATTATGAGAAAAAAATATTTTATATGTTTAAGGTAAGCAGTTGATTTTATGGTAATTGTACCTGTATATTTCACTCTATAATAAGGAATAACAAGACTTATAATTAGCGATTAAAAAGAAAATGATTAAAAGAAACAAAGCACATAAGTATTAGTTAAGTAATTATGTAACTCACCTCTAAAATTTTGACAGCCGAAATTAAAATTAGTAGTTACCCCGACAAACTTTAACAACACCGGCCAACACAATTTAAAGAGAGCCAGACAAACTTATTAATACATGTCAAGCTAACGATAAATCGTGTTAGCATTAAACTTGAAAATATTCCAAGAGATTCTTGAAAAATATCCACTTTTATAGTTAAAACTATCGAAAATGTACTCTTATGTGCAGCGCAGCAGCTCAGCCAGTGACCACGCGATGAAAATGAAGCTAGATCTGCCCTTGCATAAAAAAACTGCGAAGCGAACCACGACGGAATACACACACAAAAAGAAGAAGAAAAAAAAGGCATCTGTGACGTGACAGCGTTCTCCAAAATTCTGAGAAATCGCGTGGGGTGGACAGGTCAAAGGTCGTGTGAAAGGACACGGTAACGTTTGTCTCCCCTGCACTGTTTATTCGACGTTAAACTGACTATTAACTAAGCTGAAAAAATTTCTCGGTGCTCCATCTGTTTCTTCTTGGCTGGCTGGGGGGTCTCTCCAGATCGCCGAAGCTATGAGCGGAAAATCGGCGATATATTGACGGATTATAGACCTCGTGGGGGTGACAAACATTAACAGTCGAAGATAGCCGCCTCCCTGACCAGCATACAACGGCTCTTTAAAACGTCGACAACACAATGTATGTTTGATCTCTTTTAAACGCTATTTTTTGCTGTAATTTTTCCTCGACCTATTTTCGACATTTCGACATCGGGAATACGTAATATATACGTGTGTGCGCTTGCTGGGTTGCTATCAATCATTTATCAACGTTTTTGAAGTTGGTCAAGTTTAAATGTCCATTTCAGTTTTGATTGTGTAATTTTTTAAAAAATTGATTTGAATGCCTTACTAGTTTGCTAATACATCAAAATCACTAATTTAATTTTTGTGTTGTGAACTTGAATTATTTTCATGATTGTTGTTTTAGTTTGCGAAATGGTGAAATCTAAATTAACCTTATCATTCGTATTTTACTGAGTGCGAGCTTTTCAGTAGTTGCGTCTACATTGTTTTAATGATTAAATGAAACATAATAATTTAATAAAGATTTACAACAAGGAATCGGAGTAAGCCGTATAATTTATTAAAACACTGTTTAATTAATGAGATTTATATAAATTGTATTTTCAAAATATGGTTTGAAGAGGTGAGCAAGCTTAAAACAGTTAAAATAGTTAATGCAAATTGACAATGGAAAACAAAAAATAATGATAACCGATAGAATCTGTCTAAACATGTTTAAAGCTGTTTAAAGCAGGTAAACTACTTCCATAGTTTTTTTCTTTTTTTAATCTAATGAAAATTCAAACTTTCTGATTCATTCTTTTTACTTCCCATCCGTTGTAGAAAGACCGTAAGACAGCCAACTAACAAAATACCTTCACGATAATAATGTTGACGCATTTACGTGATTTCAAAGAATCTAAAATTATTCTAGTGTACTTAAAATTTCCTTAGCAAATATTACATAAAACGCTCCCGTTATTTGACATAATTTTAAGTTTCTACCTGCCAGTTTAATAAATTCAGATTTTTACCTCCACCCAAATTATATGAAATCTGGAAAGAAGTATTTATTTTTACGAACATAGTTCACACATAATTTTGAGCCACGATCTCTAGAGAAAAAAAAAAAAAAAGAATGCAAGATTTCCATTACCTTTTATGAAAACGTTAAGGTAATTAACGAAAGGCTACTCCCTCCAGAAAGAAAAAACAAAAAAACGTCTTTTGTAGGTTTTTCTAAGCATATTTTACAAGGATTACGCCCTTTCATAATGAATTAAGTGAAAAAAAAAATTTTTCAATGTCGTAAATTTCAATATTACTCTGTTAGAAAATTATTTTGGGTGAACGAACCAGGTGAACTAATAGAACTAACTTGGAGTTTCTTCTACAGCAATTAAAAACGTGACGTAATAAATTAAAAATTGTGAGAAATTGATAAACTCTGCCACATCCCATCAAAGTAAATTCACAATTTGCGTGATTTTAAATAGCTCTACATTGACATTACACAATTTCATATTTTTACGCGATTAAAATAATTAAAGTGTGTTGTACCATGAAGGATTTAATTGAGTATTTAAATTAGGTATCTTAGGTGAGACACGAAGACAGATGGTATTAGTATAAGTAATAGGTATGTAGTATTAGTAGATTTGTTGTGATAATGTGGATTAAAGTACAATATACCGAGATAACAAACATTTTGTGCGTTGTTATATCCACCATTTTTCAAAGGGCGCTTTACCACTAACTAAATTATATATAATCCTACGTTAAAGTTAAGTTAATATGTCCCTCGGTAGTTTCAACAAGAGAGTGCCTGAACATTTTTTTTCCAATTAAAAAACTTAATCAGCATTTAAAACGCTTAAAATGGAATGCAAATTCTGTATGTATGAACGCAGCAGAAAATGCAAGGAGAGGGATTTGCTCATCAATCATTACTAAGTACACCCCGTTCTTTGCTTTCTGTTGTCATCTACTTAAAAAATTCATCAACCGTGACGCAAACACAGAATTTTGTTAAATAAATGCTTGAAAGTAAATTATTAATCCAGGTATACACCGCTCAGAAAAACGCGAGCTGAATTTTTTATTCATGTGGCAGCCAGTGCTGCCACATGAATAGTGCAATAATGAAATTCGAGCGATACAATGTTATTCTTTACTGGCTTTCCATTTATTTAAAGAATCGGGGTTCCCCGATTGATTCAAAGCAGCATTAAAAATGTTAGGAGGATATTTCTTCCCCCTTCTTTTTTAACAAAGAAAGTTTTAGAAAACTTAAAATTTTAGTAATATTCTTGCTTTTAAGGTGGCGTTTAAGCCTCTAACATGCAATATTCTCGCTGTGAAGACACAAAACTCTGACCTGTTGACTGTGGTAGCAAAAATAGAATTTTCCGAAGATTTCATTCAAGAAGAATAAATTTGATTTTAATAAAAGTAATTACAAGAACATAGTTTCTAACAGAAACTATTAATAATTTGTAAAACTGATGTCAGAATTATGTTTATCAGTACTGGCATAGGCTGAAAATTTGAAAATGGGATGAGAATAAATCGTTATAGAATAACAAATACATAAACTGTCCAAACGACCCCAAAGCTTAAAAAGTTCAGCCGTTGCCATCGTTCGATTTAACTAATTGCAGCATAGCAGTCGATCGAGTAGCCAATCGCCACAGAGCTAAAGAGCAATTTTGACACAGCTGGCTGTGCGGCCAACTAGACATTAAAAAAAAAAAAAATTAAAGTTTTTGTACATTTTTAAAAACAGATTCTAGTTTAAAGAAATATTTATTACGCTATCCAGAGGTTCCCAAACTTTTTTTACCCGCGGCACCCTTGTTGGGCTAAAAGCATTTCGCGGCACCCTTGTCAGACTAAAAACATTTCACGGCACCCTTTTCAGGCTAAAAACTTTCGCGGCAGATTTCTTTTAAAGCAATATGAATATGAAGGTTAGAATGAAGCAGTTTGGATGCATTTTACCTTATTTTTTGTTTGTTTGTTTATAGGGCTAACTATCAAGAAAGTACTCTCTTGGGAAAGGGGTATAGAATTTTGACAATACCCCCATTTCAGGGAGTTCATATAATAGAGAGGCTACAGGACAGTCTTGAACTTGACTGAAATATTTTTGTTTGAGCCCACTTAGTGATCGGCTTGGCTCACTTTCATGGGGATACCGGTTCAGAGGAAATTATTTGATTATACTCCACCAAAACACTTTTCTTGATTATCTCCACGGCACCCCTGACATATGCACGCGGCACCCAGTTTGGGAACCTCTGCGCTATACATTGGTCAGAGTGTAATATTCAAATTCATCAACAAATCCTCTTATCTGCTTTTGGTATTACAGAATATTCAGATGCTGCAGCGACATAACTTTGGGGGGAAAAAAACAGTAGAATAAGCTCCATTCCAGTGTGAAGAGAGGGTACTCTGGCAGTTCAGAAGGAGGGGAAAAAAAAAAAAAAATTATAATTACGAACTTCGGTTGAGTGTTTTTTCAAACGAAGCGAGTTATCAATATTCACTAAGTCGACTAAAATTCATCATTTTAACAGATTAGTATTTGCATAAAAACAGCGTTTGCGACATTGCATCGGTATGTGACTGCGGGTCACTATGATACTACCTTACTTCTACCATGAATTTGTCCATGGATTATTACCTCAACATTGCGTTCATAGCAAATATAGAAAATCAGAACGCAAAGATACAAACCAGTGAACGCTGACGCATGTTTCTAATACACAAAATCAGTACCAAGTACGTTTACCATCCGATACAAAATTAGCATTTCAAATGTAACACGGCAGGGACGAGCGAATAGATAAAATTAAGAAAACGAACCCGTTTTATGACAACGCCACGCGAAACATACGTTTCTCCCTTTTTATCCTGTGCCATTTCGCTTCTAAATGTACACATCTGTTGTTCTCCTTGGTGGTCAAGTACGCACTTAGCATTCGCGTCAGACACTGGCTGCTGCATCGGTTCTCACTCTAACCACAAAATCTCGCAGGGTATTTCGTACGCAAAGGGAGAGTTTAATTGCGTCATTTAGAGAAGTATCCATTTGCAAAGAAACACACACAGTATTGAAATAATATGGGATATGTTCAATTGCTTTTGCCCTGTTTTAGTGGGCTTTTATTTTTTAAGGACTCTCAAATTTGGCGGCTCTCCTGACAGGTGTTCAATGGTTATAATGTGTTCCGCGGCTATTTCCAACGAACACTGCACAACGATTTGCGTGAAACAAAAATGCGCAGTCATTCCGTAAAATATAGGTGACTTGATTTTTCCAAATACTACAGTTATGAATGGCTCATTATTACTTAATTATTTATTTATTAGGAGGACAGGAAAGTAATTTCATTCTCCAGTTAATATTTCGTACCCATCAAAATTTCTTCTCGCATATCCGGCGTGATCATCGCACAAGAAAAGAGATACCCATAGAGTTATTTCTGTAAAACAGCACTCGCACGAATACCTAAAAATCAATTTCAGATCTTTCTGAATTTCGTCCTCTGAGGTGGATGGATGTGTAATATGGTGTAGGGTGGCTATCTTTTTTGAAAGAAAGGAAAAAAAAAATCTATGAAATTCTTGCTTCAATATGTAACAAATATATGAATGCTATGTTTAGGATACCGCTTGTTTGTAATTAAAAAATAGTTCAAAATTAGTCCGAATTTTATGAAGAATTACTTTCCGATCTCCCCAATATTTATTAGCAGATAATAAAGCCCGTTACAGAAGATATTACAACGGGCATTGGAAAAAATAGTTGACAAAAAATTTGTTTCTAATAAAGAACCTCATGAAAAATTAGCACCGCGTGAGAATTACTTCTGGTCATTTAATGATCTTCCTTGCTGAGACACCTTGACAAAATTATATGCTCCAAAGGCTTACACTTAATCTTTGTCCACTTAAATAATTCCATGCTCTATTTTTAATATTACGGCAGTAACATATTCTTGCCATGTTCCCACAGGAACCCACCGATTGCGCAACACTGGACAAGGGTTCAAGTTAAACAAGAAAGATAAATCATGCCATACGCATCGATTATAAAACACTTTGCAACACAATAATATTGTTGAGCTAAATTTGGCGATGTATTGTACTTAAATCTGGCGAGATTTTAATTAGTGGTTAAGGCAATGAGACACATGGTTATCTACCTAAGAAAGGGATTCCTTGGGCGCAGGATCTTTTTAATGGTTTTTGGATAAGCATTCACATAACTTCTAGAGAAAATCGTCCGAAACTTAAGACCGTTAGATCGACAGCCAAGGGGCAGGCCAAAACCCAGGACCTTGATATTTGAAATTTTAGAGATAAATGAATACTGATTAAAAGAAAAAAAATTAATTCTGCTAGACCTTGTAAAAGCACTTTAACATTCGTTTCCATCTTTTAACTGAAGAGTAAACAGTTATAAACGTTTATATACTCGTTGTGTTGTTTTTGTAAACTGAATGTCTAGATGAATAATTCTTAAATATGCTTTCATAAAGAATGATTAACAATAGAGTGAACACTGCATCGGAATTCTTTTGAATGCTCCTGTAATGATTTATGAATGCTATACACACCATTTTCAAGAGGGAACTGTACGTTGAAAGAAACTGTACATTTCGTAGTAATCGAATGTATTCTTACGGAAGTTAAAGCACGGACGGACAGACAGACAAACCGAAATCATAAACACTGTCCAACTTGTTGAAAAATGTTAAAGATGAACAGGTAAAAAAGAAAATCAAAAAAAGCAGTGAGACCCATCTCTGATAATATACTTCGTCCAACTTAAGGCCCCCTCCCTTTAACATGTGGTGCCCTCGCCGTGAGGGCACAAAACTTTGGCTTTAGTCAGTCGCGAAAAATAAATCTGATTTCTATTTAAAAAAAAAAAAAAAAGGGGTCACATGGTTGCACGAGAATCCTTTACTTTTTAGCACGTAATTTCCCGTAAAAATGGTCGATTATTTGTAAAGTTGTCAGGATTATTTTTAACAGCATTGGCATCTGGTGAAAACTGGAAGAATGCGATGGAAATACATAGATATAGAAGGATAGAGACTAAAAAGGGCAGCCGTCGCCATCGCTCGATGGCAGCAAGATCTACCAGCAAGATGTCGGACGATCGAAACGTAAGGTTTCGATCGTCCGCCATCTTGCTGGTAGTTAAGTCGAGCGATGGCGACGGCTGCCCTTTTTTCAGCATTGGGAAAGGGTTGTGCCTCAAAGGGTAAAGTGTTGGGAAATGGTTGCGCTTCAAAGGATTAAAACTTTTCTGGACCGCCACTGAACGATGTCCGATTGCAGCATTCGGGAAGGAGATGGTGCGAAGTTCAAAAGTTGCAGGCTCAAATCAAAGTCTGATACATGTGCATGATATTCTTATCTCTTTTTATCTTACACTTGGAGTGGGGGAGGGAGAAGGGTCTTCAGCTATCTATACAAAGTTTCCTTTCATGCAACTAAACACAACAGTAAGTTATTTAAACGGCAGAGGATATCTGATTTGCAGTTAATATTTTTGCAAACCGCGGTGCAAAGTTTTGTAGAGAACGGAGAGAAGAAATTAAGACTTTTAAATCCCGATAAAAGCAATTAATTTGGCAACAGCAATACTGCGTGTCAGATATTTTATCCAGCAAAGTAAAATTTTATAAAGCGTGTTTGTTATTTAAATGACCTTTAACGAATTCGAAAAATCGGAAAACAGTCACAAGCTGTAATAAATGGCACAAATTATCTTGTTTTTTATTCTAGGGCAACAAATGAAAAATTAACCCTCATAACTTACAGTAAATGCAGGTAAAATGTTTTTCATTCGATTCATCTAATAACACATAATACACTGATGCATATTTAGTTAAGATACGTATACCTATTTCACTGTCAGAAACTTTTCTTTTTTTAGCACTACGGTGCTATTTCACTGAATATCAGGATTTTGTCTACGCATTTTTGTATAGGCGATCTTGTCGACAAGTTTTGTAGATATGAATTGTCACGGTGAAGGTCTTTTCAAATGTGTTTGCCAGATAGCGTGGAGAGAGGGTGGGGCGTTAATGAAATGTTGAAAGTCGCACAAGGTTTGCAATTTTCGATAATTGATAACTAAATTTGGTGCCAAAACGCGACAATTTATTAAAAATATATGACGTGTATAGTTAGTCTGGCGAATTTTGTTATATATCTTTAGTAGAATACAGATTTTAATTCCGAAGAAGTGTTTTACAGGACAGAGAAGACAAATTCAATACATTCATAGATCATGATACACTTTCCAAATGGTATTTATATAAAGGTGAAGTATAGTTTGACTATGCCTGGCGAAAATTTATAAACAGTTTTGGTAGGCGATTTCTATTCCGAAGAAGTGTTTTATGGAACAAGTGAAGGAAAACACGGTACATTCATGGATTATGATGCCCATTCCAAACACTATTTAAAATGGTGAAGTATAGTTGGAATATGCCTGGCGAAGATTGTAAAACAGTTTCAGTAGGCGATTTTAAGATGGATTTCGATTCTAAAGATGTGTTTTATTGTACAAGAAAGACTTGATTCCTATTTTAAAGCCCCCACTCTCGCCAAGCTAAAAAATCGCCGCACTTTGCAGTCATGGGTCTCTAGGAGTTATGCACAAGTTTCAATGCTCCCTAAAGAACTAGATAAAACTAAAGTGAAGGAATTAGCGATAAATGCACCAGTTAAGGAAAACTACATTAATTGGCAACCCAAAATAAATAAAAAGGGAATGGAATGCTGTACTTACATGCTGTTCCAAATCGCCATTTTAATTATAAATTACGGTTGCCACAATAAATACAAAAAAAAAAAAAAAAAAAAAAAAACGTCACGGTAACTGCATCTGTTTAATTATCGCCACCTTGGCGAAAGTCGGGGCGTTTAAGTCGGAATCAATCCAAGAAAGACTAACACGGCACACTCATGGATTATGATGCACATTCGAAACAATATTTAAAACGGTGAAGTATAGTTGTAATATACTTTGTGAGGATTGTAAAATAGTTTTAGTATGCGATTTTAAGATATATTTAGATTCCAGAGACGGGTTTTATGAAACAAAAGAGAAAAATACTACACACTCATAAATAATCATACACTTTCTAACTTAACGGAATAAGGAAGAAAAATAGGGACGACGCACAAATTATGATACGCTTTTAATAAATAGCACTTTAGTGCGTAGTTAAAATCTGAAAGTGTTTCGGATTTTTTTCTTTTTTCTTCTTTTTTTTTGGGGGGGGGGGTTAAACTTGTTAGTCTTAAGACGAGCAACAATTCTCATTTATTAAATTTATTTGTGAATCTAATTACTATTGTTTAGGCATTTATTTTATAAATCATGACAATTCTAACAAATAACTCACTTGGCATAGTGCCGCTAATTTCAAAATTACCTTCAAATCGCAGTATAAATAAATCTATATTACGAACGAACAGTACAGTATAAAATAAAATCTTGCTTCAATGGTTTCCCCTTTACGAATATTTCAAATTAACGAATAAAATATTTCTACTATAATAAAACTATCATTCACTCACAGTGAAATTTCACTTATTAGAATTTTTCTTTGGGAGAAGAGGATTTCAGATTTTGGTCGAGCTGGGCACGGTCATTAGCTGAAACGGAAATGTTCACCCATTTTTATTGCTTTTTTAATAACCTCTGCAAGGAAAATTCAAATGGGTTCCAAACTTGACCCTGTGTTCAGCATTAGAAAATAAATAAAGGGAAAGAACAACAATAACAAAAAAAATATATATATATAAAATAAAGAAGACGAAAAGAAATAAAATGAACGAATGATCCCATAACTGTGAAATGTTTTGCCGTTATTTACATCGTCCTCTTCCCCACTGGAAACGTTTTCTGAAACTGCCATTGGTGTAAAGATGCCCGTGTCTTCTATTAGTAAACAAATCAAACCGCGCAAAAAAAAAAAAAAAAAAAATGGTACACGCAGAATGAACTCATTTTTCACGGTAGACTCTTCAAGCGGTTACGGGCAGAGAGAGTGGAGACAGAAACGTCAACAGGTGTGTGTCATTGCAGTGAAGTCGCACAACGCTGAGAGATGCGCACACATCGCGTTCGCTCCGGCTAGATTATCGGAAAGAGGCGCGGGTAATGGTCCAGAGATAAGCACCCACATCATCACAACAAATGGAAACAAAAAACACGGCACGGCTGACACCTTCGCCTCTATCTCTCTCAGTGGGATGACACGGAACTCGTGGCATTAAAAAAAAGGGGAGAACCCACGACAACACGATATTCACCACTGACAACAATCTAGTTCAATGTGACTGAAATTTGTATGCACGTATATAGTACAGTAGACTCACTTTTAACCCTTTAACGCGCAGTGTTCACGCTCTGGGAACACCAAACTCTGACGTTTTGACTGTTGCCAGTCACGAAGAATAGATTGGATTTCTATAAAAATAGTTGCGGGTGACATAGCTCCACGAGAATCCTTAAATTTTTAACACGTCATTTCCCGTAAAAAAATGGCCACGATTATTTTTAACAGCACTGACATCTGATTAAAAATGGAGGAATGCGAGAACAGCTGGATAGACTGCCCAATGCTGAAAAAAGGGCAGCCGTTGCCATCGCTCGACTTAACTGCCAGCAAGATGGCGGACGATCGAAACGTTCATCGCGTGCCACAGATCTAGAGACCCTTTTTTGACGACAGCTGGCTGAGGAGGACCCTTTTAAAAGTGTCTTTTTTTTTTTTTCCCTGCTGAAGGCTGAAAGGTAGACAACTTACTGCACAGTTTCGTCATTTTTGTTTTAAAGCATAACATCGATGGAAGAAGCTGATACTGCTTGCTGGTCTACATAGCATAAAGCCTTTTCCAGTGCTTTTGCTCCATCTTTGTGTGATAGGATGGAGGTCGGTGTCAGTTATCGGAAACTTTTAATGTTTTGCATTTTTTAAAAACTTTTTTTTAAATTTAAGTCAAATGCAGTCGGTTTGAGCGGAGATCCGGATAAACGGAGGACGGTTAAGATGGCGTCTATTGTATATACATTTTTTCCCTAACACTTAACTCCAACACCCCCCCCCCTCCACCTTTTTCGATTAATCGGTATGATTTAACCTTAAGGCTGTATTCTCTCTCTCTTCTTTTTTTTTTTTTTTTTTTAAAGGGAGTCATGCTACATTTCAACAGCTTTTTTAAAGAATTCAATCGCGTTAGAGACTGGGGAAAATTCAGAATGTCTCTTTCCAAGTTGAACTTAACAAGCAATAAACCTATGAGAGTTACGAAACACTCAGGAAAAGAATGCTAAACATACGAAATTCGGCAATATTTCTCTAAACTCCGGCATAATTTTGAAGATAATTTTTGTGCTCATGAAAATTTTCTGAAAGTTGTATGAGATAATATAGGCTAACTTTTAATACTAGTTTATGGTGCAGTAAATGAAGAAGCATTATTATTTCAAAAGGAACTCTCTTAAGGTGCACTTTGTTTTTACAAAACACCCCTTCTGATTTCTTTATGAACCCCTTAAAGGTCGTATCATTTTCCTGAAAACGGTCATAAAAATACTTATTTTTTTTTATTCAAGAAAATTGTATAAAAATAAGTGCCTGTACAATAGTTGTACTACTCATTTTAAGGTTTTGGAGATTTTTTAGAGGGAAGAAAAAGAAATGTTAAATTTCTGGGGAAAGCCAACATTTAGGGTTATTGTGATTGAACGTTTGTTTTCTAATAAGCAGGGAATCATTAAGAATACACGTTTTAAACACTAAAAGAATTTTATTAAACTTACTTCATAAAATAAATAAATATTTGTAAAGTTTTCTTTGAACTTAAGTAAAAAAAAAAAAGTGAGCCAAGGTTGCAAAATGCAAATCACAAATACACGTACTTGCTACCATCTATTTAAAAATAAACTATCTCCAAATAAAGGTTAAAAAATAGTCTGGTACTGCCATCTGTTGTGTAAAATGAGATATAAAACAAAAACCGTGAGCAAGAATTGAAATGCATAACATTTGAACACTATTGCCCGGAAATATCACGGGCACGAGAATTAATCGAGAAAGCTTAGTCCGTGATTTTGAAGGGAACGAGAAGGAAGGGGTTAAAGCAGAATCACAAAATAAAAAATTTAATACGAATTAAAGCAAAAAAAAAAAAAACTTAAAAAGAGCGTCTCTGTTATTTTGTAAAAAGTGAAGGTATCCTCCCATAGCGATAAATAACCAAAGTCACGAAGTTTCTTAACTCTTGAAAGAGAGGTGTCCTCGCCTTGCCAAAACTCGAATTTGTTTGACTTTTTGACTGTTGTCAGTCAGGAAAAATAAATTTGATTTCTATAAAAATAAATAAGGGCGACATAGTTACGGGTCATTCCACGTCAAATCAAACACAAAACTGGAGAAAGTTCACCACACCAACTTAGATTTTCCTCAAATTTTATATAGATGATATATAGGCTAAGACATCAACAAATCTCAATTTTGAAGATTCTACGATAATTAATTACCGAGAAATTAATTATGCAAATTTTTAAGTTTTCTGCAAGATGCGCCAACTTTTTTCTCAATTCCTTAAATAACTCCTTACCTGTAAAAGTTACTGAAGTGAAAATTTGTTTCTAGGAGTAACTTTTTACGCTGATTCCAAAAATGTTATCGAAATTTGCGTATCTTCTATAGTTTATGCTTGAGCAGTACATTTGCTAAAAAACATCATGAATTTTTTTCGGCATGTCTGATCACAGACACATGTTTTAAATTTTTATATGTTGTTAAGTTGGAATAATCCTACATCCCAAAATAATTTCATCTTATCTTTCTGCTCAGGAGCAGAGAAAAAAAAAATGTATGTATGTACCTATATATGAGGATTTTCATATGCAATAGTTATACTGAAGATGAGAAAATTCAGAAGCGTTAGTCAATTTTCCTATGTCTTTTAAATTGATATCTGAAGTTTAACTACTACTCCAGGCATTTGCAAAAAATAGAAAATACATAAAAATGCTTGTATCGGAAAACGTAAAACAAACAAACAACAAAAAATGCATGTCACACACAGTGTTAAATTAAAAAAAATTCTAAAGTTAAAATTTTGAATTACTTTTAATTTAACCCTGTTGTTTTTGACAATCATCCATCAGCCAATAAATCTTTGTAATTCTGTATGACATTCAAGTCAATAGAAGGAACAAAGTTTATTGAAAGAATTGAATTCCTGTAAGTTACAGTACTTATTTACCTTTAACAGAATGCGAACAAAATTGTGCTTTGGCTAGTTTTGTGGATACAGCAATTTGAAATAGGTTTTACTGTATACTGTATTAAATTTTTATTGTTACAACAACTAGCATAGCAATGTCAGGCACATTGTCAAATTGCACATTTTGTGATATATTGCAGAATAAATGCCATGTAACCAGTTATTCACGGCAAACTTTTACGTCTATCCTCCTAGGAGGATTATATTCGAAATGTTCTGAAATCGATTTTTAGGCATTCTTGAGTGTTGTGTATTTTACAGCAAGAATTTTATCGATATCTCTTTTCTTCTTTGAGATCCCGCAGAATGTGTGAAAAGAACATTTTGGGCCTTTATCCTCTATAAATTACGAATTTTTGAAAATACTCTCTAATCTAGCACCTACGCTATAAAATCCCACTCGTGCTAAATTTCGTGTTATTAGCTTCACTAGTTTTGGCTAGGCAAAATATTGCATACGGAAAATGGACTGAACTTTCCGGTAGACTTAATATATATATATATATATATATATATATATGTTTTATTAAACATTGTTATTTCTTTTGAGTTCAATATCATGCAGAATTCCAAAGATTTATGGGCTGATGGATGATTGCCAAAAACAACAGGGTTAAATTAAAAGTAATTCAAAATTTTAACTTTAGATTTTTTTTAAATTTAACACTCTGTGTGACATGCATTTTTTACTGTTTGTTTGTTTTACGTTTTCCGATACAAGCACTTTTATGTATTTTCTAGTTTTTGCAAATGCCTGGAGTATTAGTTAAACTTCAGATGTCAATTTAAAAGACATAGGAAAATTGACTAACGCTTCTGAATTTTCTCATCTTCAGTATAAATATTGCATATGAAAATCCTCATATGTAGGTACATACATACAATTTTTTTTCTCTGCTCCTGAGCAGAAAGCCAAGATGAAATTATTTTGGGATGTAGGATTATTCCAACTTAACAACATATAAAAATTTAAAACATGTGTCTGTGATCAGACATGCCGAAAAAAATTCATGATGTTTTTTAGCAAATATACTGCTCATGCATAAACTATAGAAGATACGCAAATTTCGAAAACATTTTTTGGAATCAGCGTAAAAAGTTACTCCTAGAAACAAATTTTCACTTCAGTAACTTTTATAGGTAAGGAGTTATTTAAGGAATTGAGAAAAAAGTTGGCGCATCTTGCAGAAAACTTAAAAATTTGCATAATTAATTTCTCGATAATTAATTATCGTAGAACCTTCAAAATTGAGATTTGTTTATGTCTTAGCCTATAAATCATCTATATAAGATTTGAGAAAAATTCGAGTTAGTGTGGTGAACTGCACTGTTTGATCTGACGTGGAATGACCCTTACACGAAAATCCTTTACTTTTCAGCACACCATTTCCCTTAAAAAGTGTACATTATTTGTAAAATGGATGTCAGGATTACTTTTAACAGCACTGGCATCTGCTGAAAACTGGAAGAATACGATGGAAATGCATTGCTATAGATATAGATCAACTGGATAGAGAGTACCCAATGCTAAAAAAAAAAAAAAAAAAAAAAAAAAAAAGGGCAGCCGTTGCCATCGCTCGATTTAACTACCGGCAAGATGGCGGTTTATCGAATCGTTCATCGCGTGCCACTGTATCAAAAAATGTTAAATCGAGCGACGGCAACGGCTGCCTTTTTTTTCGGCATTGGGAAATGGTTGCGCTTCAAAGGGTTAAACTTCGACCCAAAGAAAAGGAGAAAATGCTGGTCGACGGAAAAGTCACGTGGAGAAAAATCGGGCAATGCCTTTTGGATTCGAAGTTTGCAAAACACGAAAAGCACGTGGATCGTCCCGTTTGAGGAGGGAGGTAGGCGGGGAAAAAGACAGGCGACGCACGTTTCGAAAAGAGGGATTAAGAAAGGCAGTGGCGTAGCGGCAGTTCGGGGCCGCCCGGGCGGGGCAGGCATCGCGTTAGCCGTCCTCCTTTCGACGGCGGTCGTGCGGGATGGGGTTGAAGGCGTAAGGACGGGTGACAAGCGGTTTACAGGCAGGACCGCTCCGTACTGAGGAGCAGGGGCGTAGCCAGGGGGGGGGATATCGGGATATATCATTCCCGAAATTTTTGGATTAGTGATGAAATTCCGTCTATTTATACACATATAAGTTCATATCCCCCCGAAAAATTTTCCAGGCGCATATCCCCCCCCCCCCGAAATTTTTTCCTGGCTACGCGCCTGAGCACTCATGCTTATGTCCAGCTGTTGCCGTTCGCAGCGTGGAAATATCGTTGATATTGGTAGCGCATACGGTAGCGTACAAGTAGATGAAAAGGAAAGGGTAAACCCCATCCTTCATAATATGCATCGTCTTTCTCATCGCCCTTCCCTTGAAACTTTTCTGGATCCGCCACTGATACAAATGGATCCATACACCCAGAACATGCCCTGTAAGGAGGGGGAACATCAAAGAAAAGAAAAGTTCTTCAAGAAGGCGTCTCGGGTTCTATGAGCTACCCTGTAACCTGTGGCCACTTCAAACTTTTAACCATTGCAAAGCAAAATCAAATTAAATCTGCTCAGAGGGATCGCGGATGAGTCATAATCATTCCCGAGTCCGTCGTTGGATCAAGGCCAAGTGAGACACTGAGCACTACGTTGTCATTGTAGAAAAACAAACTTAAATAAAGGCGCTACCACAACAGTGCCTTCTGCTTCTCGGTAGCATTGGAGTGCTTTCTATAGAACAGATCACACGAGGTAGGAATGCAGTAATCAGAAAAAAGAAGAGACAGATAAGTCGAACGCGCATTATAAAACATTTTCCGACACAATCACGGGCGCCGGCAGCATGGGCAAGGGGAGGGGGGGCAATGGCTCCCCTGGATTTTTGTATGCAGTGTTTACCCTTGCTTTTTTGCTCTTTCCAACATGGTAACCATACGTTGATGTAGTCTTTGCCCCCCCCGGGAAATATTCTGCCGGCGCCCATGGACACAATCTTATTTCAGCTCGCACTACTGCTTAACGAATAGCTCATCTGCTCTTCACTCCGACACAGACATGAGGAGATTTCTATGCCCATCGATGCTTCCAGACATACGCCCCCGACCTGCTGTTGCGCAAGCGACACTTCACTTCACTAAACTACACACGACACTTCACTAAATATACTATTCTGATGTGCATATATTTTGATTTTCAAAATATATACACATCAAAAAGTTCATTCAAAAATAGTACAGTACGAAACCTTTCTCAAAAAATCCTTTCCCCTTTGGAAGGTAAGCGATAAGTCTTTCAAAAAGGTGGTATCTAAATCGCAGTAATGGGTAAAATAAAGTTGCCTGCAATGCATAATATATACAACAAAAAATATTTTTACTGAATCAGTTATTGTATGTAATGTCTGCGCTGTTTAAAAGAAAACGAAAATATACTTAATTTTTACTAGGGTTCTGAAAAAATATCGATAGCTTTTCAAAAGGAACACCCTTAAAAGTAACTTTTGAATAACACACAGACACACATATACATTTTTACCGTATTTTAAAAGAGTAAAGAATAAATTTTCATTTCGTTTGAAGTTCAAAATTTTTTAAATTTACCTCTGCTGAAAAAATCTTTTTATTTATCACACGTACAATTTTTCCTTTTCAGGACGCTGCTGCCGATATCTCATCTCTCTCATCACAGCTGGATCAACAGTTACTTAGGCAAGCGCAGAACAATCTGCTGCGTACGCGTATCAGATCAAGAATTTACATTTTTCTTTTTCCTCGGTTTGTTTATTCAATAATCATTTTTTGATCCTCCAAATGTTAAGCCAATGACACAAAAATATAAAAGCAAAACGAAAAGAAGACAAGAAAGTATCCAGTTAAATTTATCCAGATAAGTATGGACTGTTTTACAGTTACTTTTTATTTTTACCAGCTTACTAACTCAATAACAGAGGGAAAGTCCAACAACAAACAAATAAATAAAAAGAAAACACGAGGATACCGGGCAAGAAATTTTCAAGTAAATATTTGTCCAGTTAAAATATGAATGGGTGCAAGATGGGGGGGGGGGGTATGGAAATCAAGGCCGTTTAAAGTGTTTACTGTAATATAGCTTCAGTTCAACAACGTCCACGCAGCATTTGCGTCACTAAGGTTTACAAAGTAAATGAATGCGGAAGGGGGGGGGGGATTCTCACGTGTTCATGGGCTAAGGCAACAGAAATTATCCAGTAGTAATATCGACCCGCTAGTCATGTCTTATATTTTCATTGGGAATTCGACTTCTAGAACAAATTAATGTATCGCTTTTCCGAAAATAATCTAAGGTTATGTCGATCCTTTTTTGTGGAATAGGAAAAAATATTTGCAATTTTTCCCACCTTTCCAATTTTACAAGGGAGCTTTCATAAATTACGTAAGGCTAAAAGGAGGGGGGGGGGAGGGATTTAACCAAATGTGACAATTGTGACAGGACTAGAACCAACAACGCTGTTGCGCACCAATTGCGTTATATGAATTTTCAAATTTTCACGTAATTGTTACAGCTTGTCTATTGGTCGAAATATTGTCACTGTTATAGCTGTTTCTGTTCCTTCAAAAAAAGGATATAAGCAAGAGCGACATTTTTTTGTCCCACCTTGGAAAAATCCAAGATCCGACATTGTTTGGAATTGCGTCAGAATGGTACATTATGCACACAACTCAGTCTGTTCCTTCAAAAACTCATAAACGGTGCTCCCTGGTATACCTATTAAAACTCTTACGAATATTTATGATCCAATATAAATATTTTTGCGAGTTAAATTTGAGTCAGGCTTTTGTAGAAGTGATATTAAAATGTTACGTTACGAAGAGAGAGGGGAAGGGGCCTCAAGTCGCTGAACCTATCACTTTTCCTCGCCAATTTTTTTCGGAATACGCTTGTCAATATTGTACATTATGAAAGTATGCGGACTAGTGGCTGGGAGATTAAGACCAATGAAATTGGTAGATGGCTGAAGTATGTTTTGGCTAACCGCGTGGCTACCGATCTAATGGTCTGGAGTTTAGGGCGGCTTTCGCCAGATGTAACGTGAACACGCATCAGAACCTCTTAAAAAGTCCTCCGACCGAGGCATTTTCTCTTAGGCAGATAGGTCTCGTGTTGCTTTGTCTTAATAACCTGTAATCATCTGAAAAACAGAAGGGGGGTGGGGTGTAAAATTGTTTTCGATCAGGAGTAAATTATGCACTGATCAGAGAGAGGTAGCGAGGTTCAAAATCCCACGCCGAACTCAGGTTTATTTGTGCTTGTGGGATTACGGCCGATTTTCTACACTAGTAATTGAGGCCGAGATGAAGGGGGAGGGGTGTCCTCCGTTGGGGGTCTTACTAAGTGGCCCTAACTAGTACTTAAGCTATGTTTCGGAAAAACCCACGGAAAACTCAGAACGGCTAGGTCGACGGAAATGACCTGGGTTTGAACCAGGCACCTTCCGTCTCCCAGTTCAGAGCGCTATGCACTCAGCCACTGGTGGGACTGAACCCACGTTCGACCAGTTCATTGTCGTCGTTACAAAGATGCGACATTTGAAGGGCTATTTCCGCGTTAAATATTTTTTCTGAAAGTTGCATGAGACAAAGATTTACTGTAATAAAAGTACACTATACAGTTTGTAAAGAAACGGCATTAATTTTTCCGAGTGTTAAATACTGTCATGATATTGCTTTTAAAGTTGTTCTTAAAAGCCTGTGGTGTAATGTTTCTTTTTCTTTTTTTTTAACAATTTTTAAAGCTGAGGCAATATCTGTTAAAGATTTAGTTAAATTACCTAATGAACGGGAGCACATCTTTAAATTCGGGTGTGCTCAAGAAAGAGTGGTGGCATCGCACCCAACAGAAGCTACCCCCCCCCCCAATCAAATTCGCCACTGGTCACGTACTGAGTGTCACCTTTCCAGACACGCGAGCTCCAGGTAGTCCATACGTGCTCCAGCGATATGGAAGGTCTAGATCATCCTAGTCAAATGAGGTGTCACCAGGGTCCAGAGTACAAGACATGGGGTTCATTATCTGATAACGGTCGATGGTTGACCCACTTTGTCAAACTATCGAAATGGTTGGGCTCCAGACATACACATAACTACACAAACGGTAGTTTTGTACTGTAGACACACACACTGTCGGCTGGGCCCGAATTGCATGCGGAATGAACGCCTGAAGCACGCAATGTCTCCGAAATTCTCAGTACACAGCAATGGTGGGGGAGGGAAACGAAATAAAATAAAGAGGAATTTCATGCAGCTATAACATCCTCCGAGCGGCTTCTCAAATACCAAAACGTGATTTACGGTGATGGATTCCCTCAATTACAGTAAAAATGTTCGAAAAAGGAAAATTCATTTAAGTCGAGGGTATTGATATTTGGAGTTTTGATGGGGTCGACTCTTTGAACTTAAAGCATTCACTGTCAGAAGGGACGCTACAAAGGGCGGACGGGGGAGAGTGGGGCGATTGCTCTCCTCTGATCACACTTAACCCTTTAACGCGCAGTGTTCCCGCTCTGGGAACACCAAACTCTGACATTTTGACTGTTGCCAGTCACGAAGAATAGATTGGATTTCCGTAAAAATAGTTGCGGGTGACAGAGCTCCACGAGAATCCTTTACTTTTTAGCACCTCATTTCCCGTAAAAAAATAGTCACGATTATTTTTAACAGCACTGACATCTGCTGAAAAATGGAAAGAATGCGAGAACAGCTGGATAGATTGCCCAATGCCGAAAAAAGGGCAGCCGCTGTCATCGCTCAACTTAACTACCAGCAAGATGGCGGACTATCGAAACGTTCATCGCGTGCTACAGATCTAGAGACCCTTTTTTTGACGACAGCTGGCTGTGCGCGCACAGCCAGGATGGAAGGTCTAGAATCATCCTGGTCGGTTGGACTCTACGCAGCTGGCTGTGCCCGCGCACAGCCAGCTGTCGTCAAAAAAAGGGTCTCTAGATCTGTGGCACGCGATGAACGTTTCGATCGTCCGCCATCTTGCTGGTAGTTAAGTCGAGCGATGGCAACGGCTGCCCTTTTTTCGGCATTGGGAAAGGGTTGCGCCTGAAAGTGTTAAATCCACTACTGAATCACATTTAACCTGTTCGCTCTCATAGAAAAACAGAAAGAGTCTCTTCCTTTGAGCGATGGTGCTTCCAAGAATGGTCCTTTAAATTCCCCCTCGGAACACTCGGAGCGATTTCGCAGCAGTTGGACCAAAAGAGCCATTTACTATGTTAGTTAGGCCACATCGGTCAACGAAGGAGAATCTTCTCAGTTGCATCTCTGTAATGTTAAGAGCAAACAACAGGGCCCGACTAAGACACTCTTAGGCCCTAGGTTTATCATTTTTGAGGGCCCGTATACGGTCCTATCTTGTTGGTCATACCATTTATAGTGATGAGGTACAAGTATTTCTTCGTAGTGGCATACATAAGGTTGGGGGGGGGGGGAAGCTTCAAACTCTCAATTGATGAGAAATTTTTAACTTTAGTTCGCAAATTTTTAATTTTTTTAATGTGAAAGTTATGTTTCAAAATTAAATGACGTCACGCCAATGAATATTTAATGGTGAAAGACTTGGGATCTTAACATGACGTTTGTTTTGTCCCTGAATACAGTATAACTTTTTTTTTTCGAGTACTGTTAAAAAATTTAGCAAAACGCAATTTTTTTTAGGTATAGAACTTAAAGCTATGCCGCTGTCTAGTTGGCCTGTGCGGTAATCAGGGCCTGGCGAGCAAGTTAAACATATTCAGGTTCAATATTAATATTAAAAATGAAAAGAGAGGGGAAAAAAAAGGAGGATCAAATTTGTCAGTTTTTTATGCTTATTTTCATACATTACATACCTTTTAAAGCGTAATAGCACCATTCACATACAAAAATTTCCTAAAAATTAATGTAACAAAAAACAAAAAAAAAACTATTCATAGTGTACGAGCTACACCCGGGAAAAGCCGGAAGGGGGGTTAATTATCACCCTTCCCTTGAAATTTTTCTGCATACGCCACTGCTCCATGCCTGACCGGGTCAAGAGATATCGGTCTATTATGCAAGCCGACTTAAACCCGCTACTCCGCAAGCCGACTTCAAAAGTTTAAATTTTTGCATACACCGTAGCAAAAGTCTAAGGCGCTGAGAATAAGTTGTTTCAGGCAGCTGCTACCCAATTGAGACATAAGCAATCGGACGTGACGTTTTAATGGTACTAATGCCAGAGATAACAACATTCATACATCAAAATCAACTTGAAAAATTTTGGTTAACTCTTTTCTTGAAAAATAAAAAAGAATGGACAGAAAAGTAGAAAATTTAAATCGTTCGCGTGCCGCATGCGGTGAATTCGGAGGCAGTCATCGGTGCGAAGTGGTTGACAGAGAAAACTGTTCCATTCTCGAAAGAAGAGAATAATAAAAAAAAAAAGTCACCAAAGAGGTAAACGCTCTTGGGAGAAAAAAAAAAAAAAGGGAGGATGGAGAAGAAAAAAATGCTGGCGGAGTGTCATTAAAAAAAATTGAAGGTTCCATATATAGCGTGCAGCGCAGTGTAAGGGAGAGGAGGGGCTGGCAATACACTTCGTTTTTTCCTGATGTACACAATGCACGCAAAATCGGCACGGCAAGACGAAATGCATGCAACGGTAGCGCGCGTGAATTCAAGGTCGAGTGCTGCACGTGTGGAATCCGAAGGGGGATCTTGAGCGAGAGTACAATAACCCAATTGGCGCAGAAGGGGTAAGCACATGTCACTCACCCCATCACATGTGTGTCAGAATGAAAGCCAGCTCCATTCACACGTTTCGCGCCCTTATACTACTTACTAACTTCTACGTAGCTTTGCATCTTGTACGACATTTGGGCCCGCCTTGGAACACAAGTCCAACGCACGGATTACAAAATGCATTCCAACACAATCGTACATGCTCACTTCCAATTGTTGCAAATAACGCAATGGCAGAGGCGAGAAGGGTTTGATGGTTCTATGTGGTAGTTTTTTTCATATGCTTCTACAAATAATAATGTATGAAGGTTTCGGTACGGCTTTGCTGTGCCCATCGATGGTTTCCAATTCGATGGTCGGCAAGGATCTAAAATATCCAATGATTGCGCAAACCTACTGATGGGTCTCGGCGAAGTACTCTAAGGTAATAGTTTTATCTAATTTCTCATAGGTTTGATATACTAAATGATATGTGAGAGTTCACGCAGCAGTAGTTAGTGATTATTTTATTTCGATTATAGTAAATTTAATTGGATTCTCTTCTCAATCCCATAAGACGCACATAATGTTTTATTGTTACAGTAATATGCCCCTCAGTACATCGTTGCAACATTGCAATGCTGTTTTTCCGCATTAATGTGGGTTACTGAAAAAAGAAAGAGTTGTACAGGCATTTCTGCAAATGAAATTAGTATGTGACACCTTGACGTTGACAGGGAAAAAAAAAGAAGAAGAAATAAAAAAAAGTTCACGAAAATAGTGGTATTTTGGCTGTGAAAGTGTACATTCAAAATGATGTTTAGCTGAATCAACAAAACTTTTGGTAAATAAATGAAATTTTCTGAATGAAACAGCGCCGACGAATTTTGTGTTAAATGAACAAAATCATTTCTTAAATATTACTTGGTTATTTTAACAAAACATTCTGCTTCGTTTAATTAAACTATTCGCTAAACAAATGATTTTTAACTAAACCAAAATATTTGATTGAATGGTTTATTCGGTTAAAATTAGACAAATTAATTGATTGAATCAACAAAACGTCTCTGCTAACTGGTCTGTTCATGGCTCGTTTAACAGAATTAGTATGTTCTGGATTTTACAGACATCGAGCAGTGTTTCTTTTTACGACAGCTGGCTGTGCCGGTACAACCAGCTGTCGTCAAAAAAGGGTCTCTGGATCTGTGGCACGCGATGAACGTTTCGATCGTCCGCCATCTTGCTGGTAGTTAAGTCGAGCGATGGCAACGGCTGCCCTTTTTTCAGCAGATGTTAGTGCTGTTAAAAATAATCGTGACCATTTGTTTTACGGGAAATGACGTGCTAAAAAGTAAAGGATTCTCGTGGAGCTATGTCAACCGCAACTATTTTTATAGAAATTCAATCTATTCTACGTGACTGGCAACAGTCAAAACAGTCAGAGTTTGGTGTTCCTAGAGCGGGAACACTGCGCGTTAAAGGGTTAAAGTAAGGATAGGACCAAAGACGAATGTAAAATGAAACGGCGACCCGGTAACATGTGCGCCATGGCCTCACTTCATGGCTACTCCCCATTTCTTCCTCACTCCAAGGGATAAACGATAGTCCGCACTCATTAAAGAAATGCACGACTTAACACGATTCAGAAGCACGCTCGGTGCATGGAGATAAGACGGGAATTGCTTCAAATATAAGGCGATTTTCTCATTTGGGAAAGCGCATCTGCTGCACACCACAGGGCCGTTTTTCCGAGAATCCCCCCAAACGCGGAATTCGGGTCCGTTCAGCAGGAGACATCCGGAAGAGGAGAACAACAAGCTACTTCTGTAGTAGTCGGTGTTTCTGGGCCGCAGAAAAGTCGGTAATTTTCGGAACTTTTAAAAACTTAGCCAAAAAAATTAAAGGTTTATTTAATGTTACAATGCATGAGCTGGTCCACAAACCCATGCCGATCAGTAAACTCAGCAATCCAGTCAATATCTGGGGCAGGATAAGCACATACACGAAGCGAGCAACTGGAGCTGTAGCCCTTATAACCCTTTGAGACGCACCCCTTTCAAAATGCTGAAAAAAGGGCAGGCGTTGCCATCGCTCGACTTAACTAACAGCAAGATGGCGGACGATCGAAACGTTCATCGCGTGCCACAGATCGAGAGACCCTTTTTTGACGACAGCTGGCTGGCTGCCGCACAGCACCAAAATAGCACCAAAGAGTTACTCATCCCCAAAACGATCCTTTCAGAGTCCCTCTTTCTTCAGGTGCAAAAATGTTAAACGATCCAAACGAATACACCTTTCTACTCAGGGGGATGGTTGAACTTTTTGCACCTGTTGAAGGTTGGTCTCCGAAATGATCGCATTGTTGATAAGTACGTCTCATTTTACGAAGCTTTTAATTATTGTTACATTTTAGCAACATTTTTTAAAAATTGTTCATTGTCATTAATCCTTTGAGGCGCAACCCTTTCCCAATGCTGAAAAAAGGGCAGCCGTTGCCATCGCTCGACTTAACACACCGGGACAGCCAGCTGCGTCAAAAAAGGGTCTCTAGATCTGTGGCACGCGATGAACGTTTCGATCATCCGCCATCTTCCTAGTAGTTAAGTCGAGCGATGGCAACGGCTGCCCTTTTTTCAGCATTGGGCAATCTATCCAGCTGTTTTCGCATTCTTCCATTTTTCAGCAAATGTCAGTGCTGTTAAAAATAATCTTTTTACGCGGAATGACGTGCTAAAAAGTAAAGGATTCTCGTGGAGCTATGTCACCCGCAACTATTTTTATAGAAATCCAATCTATTCTTCGTGACTGGCAACAGTCAAAACGTCAGAGTTTGCTGTTCCCAGAGCGGGAACACTGCGTGTTGCAGGGTTAAAAACATTCCTGCGCAAGATGGCCGGTACATCTCGAGTTTAATCAGCCTGACCCCAGCAGGTGAAAAAAAAAGACTCCAGCTTCACTCGAGACTCTAAACTGAAATACAAATTCGAATCACATACGCAGAAACTGGCGGACTAAACGAAATCCTTCCAGCTCAAATTGCTGATAAAATATCCACCAAAAATGAGAGAAAGATCATTGGAATACGGTTTAAATGTATTACGCGGCATCGGGTGACCCATAACAGCCCTGGGTGATTCCGGCCGCAATAAATCTGGAAAGAGATGGCCGAAAGATAACGGACAGAGAACTGGTCCTGCGTCACCTTCCTTGCAAACAGGTTTCATGGACACAGCCAATAATCATAAATGCTCGGGGAGTGGATTCAAATAAGTATCCAGCTAACTCTTTAACGCGCAGTGTTCCCGCTCTGGGAACACCCAACTCTGACGTTTTGACTGTTGCCAGTCACTAAGAATAGATTGGATTGCTATGAAAACAGTGGCGGGTGACATAGCTCCACGAGAATCCTTTACTTTTTTTAGCACGTCATTTCCCGTCAAAAAATGGTCACGATTATTTTCAAACAGCACTGACATTTGCTGAAAAATGGAAGAATGCGAGAACAGCCGGATAGATTGCCCAATGCTGGAAAAAGGGTTGCGTCTCAAAGGGTTAACTTTACTTCGCCTCTTAAAACCACTTCACTCACAGCATACAGACAGGGGCGTAGCCAAGGGGGGGGTTAGGGGGGTCATAAGCCCCCCATGAGGAATTTTTTGCCATGCAAAATGTATATTCTTCATTACATTATCACACACACGTATACATATGAGTTGTAGTAGTCGTAACCCCCCTTATGAAAAATTTCTGACTACGCCCCTGCATACAGGGGATGTTCTGGAAGATCAGAGATGCCGCACTTCCAGATTAAGAGGAAAAATATAAATCGTGTCGAAAACACAGATTACGAAGCACTTTCCAACACATTTTTTTTTTCTTCGCACGGTTAATCTTTTTTCACAAAGCAGTGGAGGATATAGAAAAGTTTCAGAGAAGGGGCAATAAGTAGGACAAAGTATATCATGAAAGGATGCGTGGGTTTTGTTTTTGCTTTTTGTGTTATGGCAAGCCTACGCCAGGGGTATCTGCCTACGGCAGTGTGCTTTGGGCAGAGGTCTTTTTAAGGGGTTCTAGGGCGCATTTGCGTAACATTTGGAGAAAACCGCCCCAAACTCCAGATCGTTAGATGGACAAGCCAGGCGGAAGACCCGAACGCGTGACCGTGACCTCCACATTTCAGCCATCGACCCTGTTCAGTGTCTTATCCACTCGGCCATGGTGAGGCAAAGAGATAATTGTCAGTCTCTGTCTCTCTCTCCAGTTTTTTTCCCCCCCTCCGGTTCATTTTAAATCTTTAGCTCATGTTTAGCCTCTTCTCTTTCACCTTTAAAAAGATGCAATGGAAAAGATTCCTTTCGATTCTTTATTTAAGATAGTATATTTCGTTCAAATCGAATAGGAAACTTCGATCGTTTTTCGAGTGCTCACGTTATCAATCTCCCATTTGTTTCCAGGCTTCCCTTTGAAACTAGCCACTCTCTGGAAAGACTGAAACCCAGAGGAAGTTGAGAACTGGCCAACTTATAATGCTTGTCACCAGTTTAAAGACGAATTTAGAACGGTTTACCAGCAGACATAAACAACGGGCCGATAACTTGAGGGGAAAAAAAAAAAAGAAAAAAGAAAGAAACTGCAGGATGCTCATGTGCTGTTTTGAGAGCAGATTCCTCTTGTTCTATTAGACCGACGGCCGTGTTTCATAATCGACGGTTGTTCCTTTAAAAGATTCCGTTCTTGAACCTATCACTCACTACTTCAGGAGTCGATAACACGTGCCGACCTCGTAAATACAACTTGAAAATAGCGTGCTGGGTTGTAACGGTTTTTTGGAATTTAAAAATTAAAAAAAGAAAAGAGAAAACACTGACTTTTTAATCGAATGCAAACATTTTTAGGAAGTCTTTGCCACACCTTGCACCCCCCCCCACCACACACACACACACACACACATCAACACTATTGGAAGTACCAAGATATGTTTACCTGGAATCAGAATGTCTAAAAATTTCTGGATCTTCATATGAGAAAAGTTTCGGATCCAGCAAATAGCTAGAAAGATTTGGGATTTCTCACACACACAATACATATATATATATTTGATTAAAACAATAACACCGTTAAAATGTAGAGTAAAAGGTGTAAAAAGAGCACAGGTGTAAATACGGGCGGGCACCCTACACCAAGTGGCTATAGGAGATGCTGAAGACTGGCAACCAGAACTGTAGATTGCGTCACTGTGCCCACGCACAGCCAGCTGTCGTCAAAAAAGAGTCTCTAGATCTGTGGCACGCGATGAACGTTTCGATCGCTCGCCATCTTGCTAGTAGTTAAGTCGAGCGATGGCAACGGCTGCCCTTTTTTCCGCATTGGGAAAGGGTTGCGCCTCAAAGGGTTAAAGAGGGATTGTAGTGATTTACAAGCACATCAGGCTCTAGCTACGCCAATTGATGAGGCCTCTGAAACAACGTATTGTTCGCCGGAAACTTCAAATGCAGTTTCTCCGTTTGTCGAATCGCCTGTCTCGAACATAAAGAAGAGAACCACTACTCGTAGAGGTGGACGCAAAGCAGCAAAGTCCAGCCTCATCACTGGATCACCATATAAGGATTAGTTAACCAAGTCGCTTGAAGAATGTTCTCTCAAATACACGCCCTTGAGTTTTCCTGGGGCTAAGAGGCCAGTCAGGGGGCAGGGGTCGGAAGACCGAAGGGATTTAAAAAACAGAAAATTCGATCTACGAAACGATACGATTCATCATCAGACTACTGTGACCCTCCCCTTGTGGACAGCGATGACGATATCAACTGTGGGGATAAACCAGACTCGAGCAATGCGATTTGCATAATTTGTGATGGGAAGTTCTTCTCAAGGCACTCAAGGAGAACTGTGGGTAAAATGCGCTATGTGCCAAATGTGTCCACACTTAGATTGGGCCGATGCTGAAAGAGCCTTTATTATTTTCTGCAATAGATGAGTTCAATACCTTATTTTTATAGAACTATCTTGTTTTAAAACATTTAAAACTATTTTTTGAGACTTTTTTTGTAAGAGTGCAAGCGTATTTGCTCCCTTTTTTTTACTGGTTCTTTTTATAAAGCCTTTCGTAAATTTTCGTTTTCGAACTGAAATAATTGATACTAATCATTGTTTTTGCCCCCTCTTACTTGTTATATTTGTTAATGAAGGTGAAAAATCTAGAATTTCGCAAAACGAAAGTAACTTTAAGTCAAAAACAAAAGAGGGTACCCATATTTACACCTTTTCGTCAAATAATATGCATGAGATTTCGGAGGGGGGGGACATATGAGGTTTGAAAGAGAATGGATTATATTCCATCCTTATTTAATTTTTACATAACAAAATCACGCATATTTTTAGTTCTCTAATTTAGAGTCCAAGAATTTTTTTAAAAAAAAAGGGGGATGTGAGTTTTAAAATATTAAATTTAAATATCTAAACCATTCATACTGAAAATTCAAAAACTGATGCTGCTTTTCAAGAGCGAAATCCACGGTACACTGATTAAAAACTCCTCACTGGGCACTCTATTAATTCCTTTAAAATTGTTGTTAAGCATAACTTTCGACTAGACACAAATATTGAATCATTATTAAAATACTATTTATACAAGAATTTCACAAGCTCAACTAGCACGTTTCTTTTTTCTATATTTTTTAAGGAAAATTAATTTTAAAAATTCCGATAAATGTCTCTCAATGCAGGGTCAGATCCCATTCATCGAAATTTCAATAACTGCACAGGGTAACAACTTATACGCATTGACTTTATTACACGAGTTATTAACGGATATATACACATAAAAGAAATAGGACGCATTAAGCAGGGGGAAATGTAAACCATAACACACCTGGAGCTTATCCAGTTTCAAAGGCAAAATTCAATGACGTCGTAAACAGGATATAAAATAAAGCTGCTACAGCAAGCTCAACTACGATAAAGAAACAATATATATATATATATATATATATATATATAGGTCCATTTCCCATGAGCGCATACTGTTCATCTTATCACCACTAATTCGGAATTTTAGCATTTTTCCAGTCGCATCCCTTCCCTTTCAGGAAAGATGAGATGGCAAAATTAGATAAGTTGGACCCGTGCGATATCAGATTTACAAGGTTGCGGAGCATAGTTCTCTGCTCAACATGTACCGAAACGAAAAAAAATTAAAAAACACAAGTTTTTACTTCCATAGAAGGAAGAACTATTACTGTTGTAAAAGAGAGAGTGCGGCGAAGCTATCTTCAAGGCCGGCAGGTCAGGTGGGTCTTCTTCGAACGTAGCTAGAACGATGAGTGGAAGCATAACTTGATTGACCGCAAACTGCTATATACGATTTCTCTGGGACGCAACTGCCGTTTTGTCCTTAACCTAGACCCCGATTTTCAGCGACCTTGTGGCAGAGAAGATCATTGAGAAAAACTTTGTTATTTCTCAGTTGGGGAGTATTTTATCCGTATCTGAAGTCGTTTTCGATATGCATCGCTCACACAACATTGTCCATAATATTAAAAATAAAGTCGCAGCTTATGAAACTCAAAACTCAGCACATGACGTATACAAAAACTTGTCTATACTTCGCTCGCACTTAACCTGATAGCGTTGGGAAAGCTACAGCGGCCGATTTACAGCTCGTATATCGGCCGTAACGCATGTATCACTCCGAGAATTCTCTCTTACTTTCTTGCGTACCACAGCTGGCTGTTACTCCATTACTTGGCGCAGAACAGCTCCCTTCCACTATAGGGGGCCTCCTCCGCTCTTTCGACCTTCTTTCTCCCCTACTCGCGGCAATTCGTTGGGCTGTCTTCGAAAGTTTTGTACGGTACCGCTAATAAGTGCACTATTAGCGGTACCGTACAAAACTTTCGAAGATTTAAAACTAATAAATTTAAACTTTAAATACGCCATTACTTACCTATTTTTACGATATTTGAATGTGCGGAAGATTATTTTAAAAGTATGTTGCTTCCACAAGTTTGGCATTCCTTGTCTATTCAGGTTTTTGTGCTATATTTTACGCTGAACGTAAATTTCGATAGAATAGCTAAATTTTCATCTAACTGAAGTTCTTCCATTGATGTTCCAGTTCACGTTAATTAACACGTTATTCTTCCCATAACATTTTACAAATCGGAAATCAGGTTCTTTGACATGCACAGACCATTAAGCCCAAGAAAATTACTTCTTATAAGCTATCAAAAACTGACGGCTAAAAGAAATTCAAAACTCAAAAGTACGCAAGAATGTACGTAAAAAGGAAACTTTCTTTTTCAAACAGTATGTATGTATGTATAGTATATGCGTGCAAAAACCTGCCTTAACTGAAGCCTTTATTAATCAAAATCTTGTTAGCGGAACTATTACTGAAATTGAACCCCTATTCAATAGCAAACTCTCTTTAGCGGTAAATTTTTTCAGTCTCTTTTGAAGCCATTTAAAACAGACTTTACTACTGTATATGCATGTGAGTAATATTTCATATTTAACAACACTATATTCCAGGCTTCACTGAAAAGGGGATCAACCAGGCACGTATCCAGAAAAACATTTCGGAGGGGGTACAAACGGTAAAAAAAAATTTCAGAATTTTTCACGAAAAGATTATGACATTATCATTTTCGTAAAGAAAATCAAAATTTTGTAAACCCCCACTACCCTTAAATACATCCTTGAGGCCAACACTGTGAGATAAGACAACATAAATTTAATGTTCCTGATCATCGCATATAGAAGGCGAAAGCCTTCTTTTGCGAATGCAATTCTCTGAATTCGAATACAATTCTCCGACAGCCAGAAAGCAAACCAACAGCAAGCAAATACATGGCTCCACAATTCAAATTAGTGATGAAGGAAAAGGTAATATACTGGCCCTAAAGCAAGCTCAATAATGTTTAAATAGCAAGAGGGCATGCAATGCCTCAGAATCAGATTGTTGTGTTGTGTGCAGTAAGGCAAACCTGCACGAGGGGTATTTGCCAAGGATGGGTAGTACCTTGGTCAGAGGACTTTCTAAGGGGTTCTTACGCGTATGCACGTTACATCTGGAGAAAACAGACCGTGCACATTCGCCACGTATACATAATAATCTTTTAGCGGGCTGGATTCGAATCCGACACCCTGCCAAATGAACTAAATGATTGCGCATGTTATATACGTTGGGTATGTATATCGAAAATGTAAAGAATGTAATGTGATTTTCTGTCTATAATTTTAAAAGCCCCGTAGGGGGCTTTTATAGCCCGAGAAAAAAAAAATTAAAAAACACAAGTTTTTACTTCCATAGAAGGAAGAACTATTACTGTTGTAAAAGAGAGAGTGCGGCGAAGCTATCTTCAAGGCCGGCAGGTCAGGTGGGTCTTCTTCGAACGTAGCTAGAACGATGAGTCGAAGCATAACTTGATTGACCGCAAACTGCTATATACGATTTCTCTGGGACGCAACTGCCGTTTTGTCCTTAACCTAGACCCCGATTTTCAGCGACCTTGTGGCAGAGAAGATCATTGAGAAAAACTTTGTTATTTCTCAGTTGGGGAGTATTTTATCCGTATCTGAAGTCGTTTTCGATATGCATCGCTCACACAACATTGTCCATAATATTAAAAATAAAGTCGCAGCTTATGAAACTCAAAACTCAGCACATGACGTATACAAAAACTTGTCTAGTTAAATATTGATAGTTAAAGAACACGGATCAAATGAATAGACAGTATGTGTATGTGTGTAAGGGAAGGAGGGGGTATGCAATGATCAACTATTTAGTAATATAATAAACATTTTTTCGACTGTGACCATTATGGCGACATTCTGACAGCTGTGTTATTAAAAGAAGCTATGTAACTCTTGTGCATGCAAATTAACATTCGACAAAAGAAGATAAAGCAATAAGCACATTTTAATTTAAATGACAATCAGGTTCGTGATTTTAAATTCATGAGCAAAAGAAAGAAAGAAAGAAAAAAAAAAACGCTACGATGATTGACATCACTCCAAATGATGGTAAGCATTCATCATAATTATGTCATAAGATATGTAATTTTGGAAAACTTCGCCGCCGTCTTCAGAATAAATACAATGCACAAAAGTGCCTGTGACAAGAAGTTGAGGAAAGTGAACGAATGTGAGAGGTCCTTGAGAGAAAAAAACAGAAAAAAAAAAAAACAATGGGATACAAGCGAGGCGGAATCCTTTTTTTCCTTTTACAAATGTACACATTACTAAATTACTTAATCAGATTTTCTTTCGCCTTTTTCTTTAGAAGGATTGCCAAGAGAAAGGGAAATTTGCCTATACTATAGCAAGGTGAAACACCTAAAGTGAATTCATTTGGTTAGACGAGGCTGATTTTAACACTTTCTATAAAGTTGAAAGGTTTTATGACTTAGGTCTGTTAAGTGTTCTCAGCTCTAACCACCGTAAATGGGCATCGGCCGCTATGAAATCAGCATATTTTATGGCTAAGTATTTTCCTATACCCTACAGCGTGTTTCGAAATTAATTTAAGACATGTAAATAGTTGTAGTTACCTCCATTTCGCAGCAAACCCTTCCATTCTATTTCATTTCATCGACGAAATTCTCTGAGAAAAGCTATCTGTTTATGAAAGTCGATTAAGAAATTAGACGAACACTTTACTTCAAAAGTTCTTCCAAAGTTATTATACAGGTGCATGAAGACGACATTTCCAACCCTACATTGCTCTGTGATACAGAACAGTCTCGGTTCCCTCTAGTGTCCTTTATATTTCTGACCTATCGCTTTGAAACAAATGGTGTACATAATATATCATGGATAATTCTTGTACAGAAGTACACAAACGAATTCTAATTCATGAAGGTCTACAGGTATAGTTATTCTTTACATCTGTTTTCACCTTCATCTATTTCAAATAAAACAAAATGAACACATATTACTGAGGTTTCCATTAAAGAATACTGTATGAAGTGGACGCAGATATAATAACTCTTTTACAGGAGGCAAACGATATAACTAAAGCGGTTCTGTGAAATTGGGGGCCTATTGCGTTTTCTAATTGGGGGCCGTATAGTAAGGTATACGTGCCATGGGCTACATTTGAAAGGGGGTGCAGATCTCCATTACGAAATTAAAGCAAATAAAGATGCATTAACCGGCTCGCTCTCATCCTTGCATGGATGCGATGGCAGCGATTCTCCCTGTACTCATCGTTGGTTCTCGAAGCTGTGTGAATAAAAAATAAGAATTTTTTTTTTCTGAAAAGTTAATAAAAGTCACAGTTTCTTTTCATTTGTTTGTGCATACCACAGCTTATTAAGAAGAATCTTACATTTTTTCGAGTACGTTATGCAATCTGTTTGTTTCCATTCGTATACCAAGATTGTCAGGCAAACCACCCCTCATCCTCCTACCAGTGGCGTATTTAAGACGCTACTGCCCCATACAAGGCTTACTGCATATGACCATGCCTTCCATGAGGTGATCAACCACCCTTGAGTGCAAACATCTCCTCCTCTAACCCTTCGCAATGCTGCCATTTTAGCATATTGATCGACACTGAACAGCGATTCATTGTTGGAAAACAAATTTGCTTACTTCTATCTACCTTGCGCCAAATTACAGCTTCTCAAAATTCAGATTGGAATTCTGAAAATAAACATTTTCCTTTCCGTGTTTACCTTATAACCACTATAAGTGTGACAATAACACAGTGAAACAGAGGAGAAGAAACAAGTGCAAAAAGACATTATGAACAATAAAATACAAATTAAAGTAGCATGTTATGTTTTTAAAGTTTGCAATGCGGTTTTTATGGCGTGATGTCAACAATGTACGACTACCCTTCAGTACATAGGAAATAAATTAGATTTTTATGAACTCATCTATCCGATATATACCACTTGAAATCCGAGAATTAACCCCGTTTTATCGGTTTTTACCAAGCACATGCACGATGCATCGAGAACCAATGGCTGATAAGGAAAAAAAAAAAAAGAATCCATATTTTTAAGCGAGGGTCCTTGATAAGATAAAAATTAAGATCTTTGTCAGAAGTATCGATGAAAAGTAACCTAGGAACAGCATTCTTCCGAAGTAAACAAATCGGCACCAGAGCGATTTCTTATACCTTTTACAATCTCATAACAATAACTCGTTTTCAAGTGCACGCACATCGCTTATAAAAAGTGATCGATTTTAACCTATTTATAGTTGAGAGATAATTTGAAAGTACTGCATTAATTATTAAGTACATGGCGAAGCATATATCTGAAAGCAATTCAGTTCGGAAAGTTGAGAATCAACATACTAGGGTGCTTGAAGCTTCTTAACGCAGTTCGAAAAAATCATGTGATTTTGGTACACAAGTACAAATAAACTAATTATACCAGGCTCTTCAAAATTTTGAAACTGTCTCTTTAAAAGATGCACTCCATACTGAAATAAACGATAAATGTGTACCAGTTTCAATACTTTCAGAAAAAATTCTTAAAAATCGGAAACTCGCAAAACGTGTCACTTTTCGAAAAATCTTGCAGCTCAGATCCATGTTGAAGAAGTTTTTCTGAAAATTTCGCAAAAGCCACAGCTTTTTCGCTTATTGCGGTGTGTAAAGCAACTTATGAAGAACCATCTAGAATTTTTTGGAGACCATGGTGCTATTAGTTTATTTCAATTTGTGTACCAAGACTAATTTTTTTTTTCTTCGACATACACACTTAAGCTGAAAAGCTAGAAGGGAAAGAAAACGCACGGGCAAAATTTTTGTCGTAATATATATTGACGAAAAACTTTTGTATTTTACATACGGGGTGTTCAAAAATGCCTTTAATCAGCTTTTCTTTTCGGAACCGTTAGATATTAGTATGCATTTTCAAATGTAAAAACGTTTCTTAACCCTTAAAGGGTACAGGTATAAATTATGTTGGAGCTTAGCTACGTGTAATTTTCCAAACGTTGAAATTTTCCTGTTCCCAACTCCTAATCGTTTTTCAACCAAAAATTGGAGCTGTGTAAAATTAACCCTTACGGATAAACTTTAAAGCGACCCGCAAATGTCTTGTTATTAAGATGTAGTATATGCAATGATTGACTCTGTTCAAAAGCATTAGTCTTTTCCCAGCGACTAAGTTCTTTTTTCCTTCTTACATAAATCGATACGCATGTATCTAGACAACGGCGTCAAATGTTAAAAAACATTCTGAATCAAATTTCTCAGAAGTCAATTTGAAAAATTCCTGCTTAGCATGGAAATTTTTATTTTATGTTTAATACGCACTCTTTTATAAGAAAAATGCTTTTTTTTTTTTAACAATAAGGAATATAAATATACATAACTAAAAAATAGCTACAAAATAATTGGAACGAACATTGAATTTGAGATCCCCCCAAGAGAGGATTTAGTAGCAGTTGGATATTGTTTTCGATGTTGGGCAACGATTTATATAAGAAACTGTTTCTGTTTCATCTTTTACGAAAATATTGCTATAATCCTGAATAAGTTTGACACCTTTCTGCAACGTCATTTACAGTAAATTTTTTAAATTTTTCTATTCCACTTTCATAATGAAGATCAAATTCGACGTTGGAGGATCTTTGACGAGGAAATCGGTACTAATAAAAAAATCTTATGAAGAAAGACTTATCAGGAGTTAACAAAAGACAAAAATTCATCTTTCGAGGAGAGTCGAAAAAAGAAAAGAAAAATCCTTTTGAACCAGAATGTACTTCAACTGATTTGTTTTCTTCTTCGTCTTTGTCTGCTTTTTGCATAATCTGAGCCATGTGGGGAAAAAAAAAAAATGTTCAATTTACATCTATCACTACGATTAATGTAGAAAAAGACTGGGGAACCATTTCCATTTTATTGGAATCTGAGAATTTGTGTAATTGTTTCTCGACTTTCGACCCAATTGGGTTTCTAATAGCATTTTTAAACTCCTGAAATCAAATTAATATACTCCATTAAATTTTATTTTATTTTCTATCATATTAGCAGGCAACACTTATACTCGTTAAAAAGTTTATTGGGTACATTTGGAAACTTAATATTAACAATGCCTAACTGTATGCCTGTTTTATCCCACTACATGTGAACATAGAAATGGAAAGAAAACGATTTTAATAATTCTTTTTTTCCTGACAAACTATTCACACCTTTTATAAATTGAAAATTTTAACAGAAATTCAATATTTTTATTTTTTTAAATGTAATTTTATTTTATTTTCTATTATAATTTAAAAATTATTTAAATTTTAAAATATTATGGCCAGGGCTATTGGACAGCTCCTGGATAAACACTGTATTCCGACATCTCATTATTGCAAGGTAAAGTAAAATAAAATGAGTAAAGCTCTTTTTAAATTAAAAATTTAAATAGTTTGTTTTTAAATGATTTTTTATACTCTACATTTTCAGATATTAGTAGGCAACATTTATACTCGTTAAAAAGTTTATTGGGTACATTTGGAAACTTAATATTAACAATGCCTAACTGTATACCTGTTTTATCCCACTACATGAACATAGAAATAGAAAGAAAACGATTTTAACAATTCTTTTTTCCTGACAAACTGTTCACACCTTTTATAAATTGAAAATTTTAACAGAAATTCAATATTTTTGTTTTTTAATGTACTAGTTCCTTGAAAATTTTTTGGGAGATACAAGAAAAGAACATGGATTCAATCAGATAAAAGCTATGCAATTAATGAACTTTTTAATAAGTATAAATCTAGCCAACTAATATCTGAAAATATAGGCTAAAAAAATATCATTTAAAAACAAATTATTTATATTTTAGATAAAAAAGAAATACCTACCCATTTTACATTACTATACCCTATACATTTAAATTTTATTTGGATATTCCTAATAGAAAATTTAGGTAACAAGTGTTTCTCAAACACATGCATTTCGTAGGTCAATAAATTGCCAAAGTAAAACTTGTAAAGATATATCCTAAAAATTAAAATAAACACAGCATGCAAGTAATTTTTTCTTCCACTAATAAATGCAATTGTAAAAAGCTAGAAAACTAGTACACATATACAAAGCACATGCAAACAGTACATTTTTAGCCACAAATTAATTTATAAATCAAATAGTAATGAAAGTAAAAAACTGTGGCGTAAGAGATTCAAAAAACACATTTTCTGTACATAAATTGTTTTAAAAATTGAAGTTAATCTATTTTCTGCTTTTTTTTTCTTTACATTAAAGAAGGTTAAAAGATTATCATTTCTAGAGTTTATGCAGCACGGTAGGATAATAGTAGGCAAAAATGTGTTTCTGCAAGGATAGACGTAAGAACTGATTCGGAAAAAAAAAAAAAAAACGTTGAAAAATAAATTACTCTACTGATATATATCTACAATTTTATGTATACCTATTTTGGTTTAATAGTGGAATGTTTTTAACTAACTAAACTTTTTTGGTATCCTTTAAATGGTTAAGCGCATTTTCTTACAAGCATGATTTATTGTTTCATCTGTAGATACTTAAAGAAGCAGTTACACTCAGAAACTAAATTTAAATTATTTTTGAGAGTGCAATACTTGACAGCTATTGCCAATATTTCAATAATATGTCCCCTTATAGATGAATGAACTCATACATGCATTGCTTTCATTTAACGGGGGGGGGGGATGAACAAGCGAATAGATCTTACAATTAGTTATTTTACATTTTCTCTTTTGGATCTGGATTTAGAAAAAATTATGAAGATAAAGTAAGCGGAGGAAGTGTCGTACATATTATTTGAACAAAGGTTTTTATAGTTAGTTATTCGTATTTCAATTCGGAATTTTTTTTTTTTTTTTCTTGCAGTACACGTTTTCCCTGAATCAAAGTCTGTCGTCTAAGAAATGCATTCAAAGTTTAGCCAGGACGGTTTCTCCCCCCCCCCCCCCAGTGGCGACCCGTGGTCTGTTAGTGCAGCCGGAAGCATATGACCCCCCCCCCCCCACTCTTTCCTCCCGACAGGATTGGAAAATCTTTGTTACTGAATTCGAAAGCTGGCGGATTAAGCCCTCATCGAGGAAAAAATAAGAAATTACATTAAAAATGTAAGAGATCCTATTTTACTTCTATAAAATGGACATAAATTTCAACCAGCCGCTCCTATCCTCAAAATTGCATTAATCCGTGTCTGATTCGAAGTTTCCTTAGAATTTTCTTTTGTAACGATAACTTGAGAAGAAAAGAAAAAATAAAACTTACTTATTTTTTATAAGTCAAATCAATCCTCCTTTCTTTTAAACATGCGAATGGTCAGTGATGTCCCCATAAAAAGGCGTTGTTTTAATTCAGATATCAATAATTTTAAAAGCTCTTTAAAATTTCCCATGTTTAAAGAATTTTCTCGCTCGCCGTGTCCTCTAAATGCCAGCTCTTGCTTACTTAAAAATAATACTGCTTTGATGGGTAATTGTCCATTCATAAGTGTCTATTCAGGCTTACCTTCTTGATAAATTCAGCAATATAAAGTTGAGAGTTTTCCAAACGGTGTAGGTGTTATCTCGCCGCGTGAATGGGGGAAAGCAGTGTCCACTTGCTGGCTAGCTATTTCCTGCGTTCCAAATAAACCAGGCTAAAAGGGAGACCGCCATTTTCACCCACACACGGAACGGACTTAGGGAATATATTCTTCCTCCCGTTCCTCGCTTGTTGCCGTGCTTTCAATTGAAATAGAAAATTTGTCATGCAGGGGCTTTCATAAGCTATTTATTTATTTTATTATTAGATAGGCCACTTTTCAGTGTTTTGTAACTTCAATTTTTGGAACATAAGAAAAAATTATTTGGCGTGAACCATAATTAATATGCACAGTATGTATCGAAACATAATTTGTGTTTCAGAGCCGTACACCGGACATGGACGGGAGAGCTGAACGTGTTTTTAAAGTGTCAAATTCCATGTAGAATTTTTCATTTACGAAAAAGCTGCCTTTATTTTCTTCGTTTATAAGTAAAATAATTTAGGAATTAATTTACATTAGGTATAGTTATATACCTAATGTAAATATATATATCATACCTGCCAACCTCCTTAAGCCAAAAACAAGAAGACTCGCGTTGAAAAAACAGAAGATTTCACAAAAAAATCAGAAGATAAAAATAAAATTTAAAAAATATTTTAAGAACAGAAGACTGTTCCCCCCCAGTGTTTATCACCATTTCTTATTATTTTTTTATATTAGTATTGTAGAGAAATAAAAACAAAATTAAATAGCAATAGAAAAGAGATTACCTGAATTTTTTTAATATAAAATGAAAAAGATGGAGTATTTTCACAAAAATAAAAAACAATTAAATGTAAATTTGAGTATTTGACTTTATTTTTAACCAAAGTATGTTGAAAAATAAACAGATTAAGATTCTTTTTATCTCGCTCAAAGTAGCTTTTTTACCTTTTACTAATAGCTCACCAGAAAAATTATTTTCAAAGTTTTCAATACTAACAAATTTTCTAATGATGAATCACTGAGGGAAGAATGGAATGAAGTTCTGTTAACTATCAATGAAAGATTTGCCTACAAATGCTTTGACCTCACTCATACTACAGCATTCTGCTGTCAGTTGTTGAAATGATTACCCTAATAAATTATTTTGAAATAGAATTATTAATTTACAATTTTTTCACACAGTTTGTAATACAATTTAATATATCGACTAAATATTTAAAAAAGACAGATTTCATCTTCTGGCAGAAGACCAGATGATAGCTTAAAAAAACAGAAGTCTTCTGTCAAAACCAGAAGAGTTGGCAGATATGATATATATATATATATATTCAATTTTTATTCCTTTTTTATAAATTGTACTTTATATATATATATATATATTCAATTTTTATTCCTTTTTTAAAAATTGTACTTATATATATATATATATATATAGTACAATTTAAAAAAAGGATTAAAAATGGAAACAATAAGAGACACACACGCGCACGCACACATATATACAGTCGACTTTCGATATCTCGAAGTCGGCTGGACCGGCAAAAAATATTCGATATAACAGAAATCCGAGATATCGGAAATCGCACATAATATCTTATTCAGGGGCATGTTTTTACCGTGTTTAACACACGGTAAAAATATACCCCTGAATGAGGGCCGTGGCCAGAAATTTTTCATGGGGGGGTGGGGTTACGACTACTACAACTCCAATAAATAAATAGCTTATGAAAGCCCCTGCATGACAAATTTTCTATTTCACGCCAAATAAATTTTTCTTAAGTTTCAAAAATTGAAGTTACAAAACACTGAAAGTGGCCTATCTAATAATAAAATAAATAAATAGCTTATGAAAGCCCCTGCATGACAAATTTTCTATTTCAATTGAAAGCACGGCAACAAGCGAGGAACGGGAGGAAGAATATATTCCCCAAGTCCGTTCCGTGTGTGGGTGAAAATGGCGGTCTCCCTTATCGCCTGGTGTATTTGGAACGCAGGAAATAGCTAACCAGCAAATGGTCACTGCTTTCCCCCATTCACGCGGCGAGATAACACCTAAACCTTCCAAACATATATTCTCCTTACCCCCTCCCTCACTTCTCGTCCAAGCCAATCGGTCGGTCAAGTTCAGCGGCCGTTAGAAAATGTTTCATCGGCTGTATCAGCTGCATACTCCCTATGCCGGAGAGGCTGCTTACGTAGTCGTTGTCATGGCAACGGTGCTGCCAACTTTCTTTTCAGCGCTCTGGGCTGAACCAAAGATTTTCCCAATTGAATTGCGGGAAGATTAAAGTGCTTTTTTTCTGAATGAGCGATCCGGCCACAAAACTTTTTTTGTTTGGTTTTTTTCGGAGATTTTTTTAATTTACCGTAGGAATTCCACGATTCTAATCTGAATTTAGGAAAATTAGTAGAATAAATTATTTTAAAGTATGTGCTGATAATTTCAAGTGCAGCCCGGCTGTACTTGCTGTATCCCACGAGCCGCCACTGCTCCCCCCCCACCCCCACAGACACACAATAATGGCAAAAACGGGCCAACTCCTGTTATGCAGTATTCTGGAACAGTAGGCCAAAGGAGTTGTTGATGGATTATGGTTAATTATCTACACGTGGAATCTAGGCACGGAGGGGGGTGGGTTGCCCTCCGTGGTGATTTCCAAAGACATTAGATGTCTTTGGTGATTTCTAAGGGGTCCTAACTTGCATTTACGGTTTAATTACGGTACAAGTTTCGGAGAAAAACACGGAAAACTCCGAGTGGCTAGGACGCTAGGTCGTCGGCGGACGCACTTTCCGTCTCCCAGATGAGAGCGCTCGGCCACTGGTGAGGCAGGCCAAAAGAGTAACATCTGGAATATGTTAAAGAGTGTCGCAGTAGAAACAATGTTATACAAATGTGTAGAAAAAAAGAATAAACTTAAAGGAAGAAAAATGGAATTCCTGCATAATTTTAAATGATGTGATCTAAGAGGAATGCTAATCTTACTTAGTCTACCGATGTCTCAGATAAGAAGTTTTGCTACAATTTAGCATTTCCTATAAACCATCACTAATCGGCTTAGATACGAGCCTGAACGTTATTTTTACATAAACCATCAATCAAAGGCCGAACTCGAAAGACCATAAAAGTTACAGCTTAGCGACCATAAAAGTTTCTATTTCACTCATGAAGCCTGAATAATCTATTAAACAACAGGATCGTTGTTAAAATTATGTAGTACATCCGGTAATTTAAAGATAAGGAAAACGCTTAGAAAGTTAAATAAAATTTACAAACAGCACATGGTACAAAAATTTGGAATATCCTGATTTGATATATAAATTTAATTTTTACTCTATTCTAACGGATTTGTAAGTATTAGAAGAACCGTGAAGTAGTGCATTAAGGTATATCAATATTTCGCATTGCCAAAACTGCTGAAGCTAATAATACGAACTGGGCATGCGTGTGAGTTTTTTAACGTAGATGCTAGTAGACAACATTTTCCACAGTTCGTAACTAAAGGGGGTAGGATGAAAAACGTTCTTTTCGCATCTGTCTCATTCAGTGACGTAGCCAGAAATTTTTCATGGGAGGGGAGGGGGGGTGTTACGACTACTGCAATTCATATCTGTATACATGTGTGTTATAATGGAGTGAAGAATATACATTTTGTATGGGGGAACTGCAAGTGTCGAACTTTCGGAGGTTTCACTTTACATATTTTGAAGTATTTCCTCTCTGGCTGAAATCCCTGACCAGTAAGAGCTGCTAATGATACACATATCGTTTTAAAATGAAAAACATGCAGCCTCGAACATTAGTGACACGTTCAAATTTCGTAACAATCCAAGAAATGAGCACGGGCGGACAGCCAAGCCAGAATCAAACACTCACTATGTTAAAAAATAAGTTAAAGAAAATAATTGAGAAGATAAATAAAAAATGTTAATAAAAAAGTTCATAATTAAATTCATTTCACTTCAATAAAGGTGAAAAAAAAAAGTGTTCATTCAAACTAATCATTTTTATATACCATGGTTAAAAGAACACATTGAATACAGAGAATTGTTAATAGTAAGATAATATATATTGAGTATCGAGTGAAGGTAAACCAACACGGGGGAGGTGACTTTTTAAGGGATTCTAACGAGCATGCACGTTACATTTGAAGAAAACCGCCCAAAACTGGAGACCCTTGGATCGACAGCCACGAAATTTGAAATATAACAGAATAAATCATACAATAAAAAAAAATTAAAGAATTCAAGAATGGTTTCACAAAATACATTAGAATACTATAAGAATTTCGTAAAAACCTTTATTTAACTTTGTTAAATAATCTAAATCATTTGTTCGAACTTCCGACGCATTTTATGTTACTTTTTCTAATGCTACAAAACTCGCAAGCGGGCAGCTATCGACAAGATAAAAGTTCTTGTTACTTATTGATAATTTTTATTTATTTATTCTTCATTTCTGGCAACATTCACTTCAAAAATCGTTCTGCTTCATTTCTCCTTCTATGACACACTTTCCGTTAAGCTCTCGTGCGATCGAATTACCACCATTGCAAAAAGACTTGTTGCTTTGTAAAAAAGAAAAAAATAATAACCCTAGAATTACAGTGTTTCATTCCTATGTGCATGCAAACAGTTTTTTCAGAAACGATTTTCAAAAGTAAATATTTTTCAATAAGCACGTTTAAAATAGTTTCCACTGGAAATTTGTTTTATTTTATATTTATATTTTCAGTCCGCTGTCTTACTTTCTCTACTACTTACTGTACTTTGGAGAAACAATATTTATGCTCCAAAATTGCAAATAGTTTTAGAAGTCTACTATTCAGTAATTCAACATGCAAAATATGTGCATGTGTGTTGTTTTTTGTATTGTTACTATTATTATTATTATTTTAGTGTTTAGTATATATTTTATATATCTATATACTATACTTGTGTGTGTATGTGGATATAGATGAAAAACTTACATTCTCCACTTAGAAAGCTAGGTCTTAAATTTTAGAAGTCTGCATAAATCTTAGTAACAAACATGATATACTGGCACTTTTTTTTTTTTTTTGAGGGGGGGGGGTTGCGTGTGATATATTTGTGCCATAACATCTACCTGGTCTAAACCTGCAATAATTCCGATACAGCTAGGATTTAAATTTGGTAAATACAAAGATTATTTGTATTTTAAGCAAAAAAATAATTATCTAGCAGAGTAAAGAAACTAGCGATGTGCTACACAAGAGATTAGGTTTAGTTTGTGGTTAAAGGGAAAACTACTGGACGGATATCTGCCTAAAGGGGAAGTGCCTGAGGAGAAGGAGTTTTAAATGAGATAGATTTAATTACCAGTGGAAATTAATGAACAAAATGTAGGTAGAACAAAATAATAAGAAATTTAAAAAATTGCATAGGTTTTTTTCTTATTTTTAAGTGTTTTTAAAATTGAAATCTAATTGTTGTAATTTATGCTGATTTTTCTTTTTCTGCATTGAATTATTAAATGATTTACCCGTATTCAATATTAAAAATTACGAGTTCATATAAATTCAATATATAAACATTATTTCTTAACTTTTTTTGGGGGGAGGGGGGCGAAAAAGAACTTGCAATAAATTTTAAACATAAAATTATTTGCAGATTACATACTCAAGAAAAACTTGTAGAATATAGTGATACATAGAAATGGAATAATTATTTGTTGGATGTAAGTGCTAATAATAAAAAAATTAATTAATTAAAGGTAATACAGGGATTTTTTTTAAAAGGGGCATGATCTGGGAAGTACAATATCTGAATACTACGTATAGTACAATTTACTAGCTTAAGATACATTTTTGAAACATTTATTACTAGTGTATAATTGTGAAAATTCTACAACTAGAAAAAAGTTAGCTGAAAGACTGATCATTGTTAACATGTAAAAAGTCACGTGTTTTATCGAAACTCAAGCACAATCTTTAAAGAATTCATAATAACTCACCAGCTTACTATCAATAATTTTTAGCTTTAGAGCAGGCAACTTACCTACAAAAAGAAAAAGAAATCATTAAGCACGAGTAAGAGAATACATTAAAAATTCATAACAATATAAAAATAATGAATTATTAGAAAATATTTCAAAAGACGGAATCAAGAGTGCAATTTAGATCTCGAAAAGAAAAGTTTTTTCCCCCATCATTCGAGCAGGTTCGGATAGTTTTGTTACGGTCTTTTAATTTTATTACAGGTTTTGGCAACAAACACTAGCTCATCACTAATTTTTACTGGAAGTTATATACAGCGTGGTTATAATTAAACTTCCTGTATAAACAGCAGGACCTGATTAAAATTCTCTGATACTATAGACCCACTACCATTTTGAGCCACCCCCCTTCCCCTCTTACCTTCCCAGATTGTTGAATCATCTGTGCTTCTATTCCATTCCACAAGTATAAATAACTTCCCAAATTGTTGAATCATCTGTGCTACTATTCCATTCCACAAGTGTAAATAACAAGTATTGCAGTTTTGAGGCTTCCTAGATTTTTTTTTTTTTTTTTTTACTATAAGCCCGGCCCTTAGGGGCTTATACGGTAATCAGGGTTTCAAATAGAGTGTCCACCAATATCAGGAGGCAAAAATGGCCTATCTTCCCAGAGATCGGCAAAGGTAAACCTAAAGTTTATTGCTTTTCTCCCCCTCATCCCCCGTTGTTTAGAGAGGGGGAGTACAGTTTCACTTAGAAGACGCTCCCTCATACTCTCCCCTCCGTTGAAAATAAAAATAATTACTGCTTGCTCTGCAATGGTCTTTGAAAGCAACTACAGAAGCAGAGTTGGGCAAAATACATAAAAAAATGTATTTTCGATGCAAAATACAAATTACATTTATTCAAACACGAAAAATTACAAAATACAAAATGCTTTCTAAATTGAAAAAATACAAAATACATTTATTTTCTTAATAAATTGAAAATACGAAATACGTCTAAAACTTCAATTAAGTAAAATTTTCTACAGAAACTTCTAGTTTATTTTATTCCAGTGTATTTTAAGATGAACAAACAAATGTAATAGTAACTTTTTTTTTTTACATATACATAAGTTTTTCCTGGAATAAATTGCATCTTAAAAGGCATGAAAGCAAAAATGTGTGACAAGTATTTATTGAACGTTATTTTTCAGTGATAATGAATGGAATTGAAATATAAAATTAAATATATTTCTAAACGAAGATGAGTTGAATTATCTTTCTACTTTAAGATACATTTATAGCCTTACCATCGCACAGTAGTTATGCCACTGAAAATGGTAGACTGCCGAAGAGTGAAGGTCCCGAAGAGCAGCTGTCGATCTAACAGTCTGGATTTTTGGTAGGTTTTTTCCAGATGTAACGTGAATACGCTTTAGAACCCCTTAGAAAGTTCTCCTGCCAAGGCACCTTCCCATCCTTGGCAGATTGCCCTAGTATAGCGTTGCCATAATCACGCAAACACAAGATACATTCATATATTACTACAAAAGATTATATTACTACAAGATTGTGATGGAGGAGTGGAATAATATCAGCCTTGATGTTTTAAGAAAAGGACTTTCATCTTTGAAATCAAGATGTAATATGATGGTTCAAAGAAAGGGCTATCAGACTGAACACATTAGAAAATAAAATTCTTATATTTATTTCTATATATATCTTTGCAAAATCGTTACAAAAATGTGTGAACACTCTCTGTAGGGTACTTGCGGTAAACCCCGAAAAAAAAAATTGTTGTGGAATATTACTTAAATGAAATTAATTTACGTTTCACAAATCACCCGTGCATGAAGATTTTCTTAACATTAAACTTTTAAATACCTGTGTCACATTGCTGAAGAGTTCTTTAGGGGAATTGCAAAAAATATATAACATGAATTTAAGAAAATGCTTTTAAAAAGAATTTAACAGGTTTTTTTTTTTTAAATTTTAGTTTTACAGTGTTCTATATACGGTTAATGGGTTAAATATTTCAGGCTCTACAAATACTCAAGAGAACACATTAAATTACGATATATGTTTCCGAAAAAAAAAAAAAAAAAAAATCTAATTTTCTCTTTTCTCTGACCAGAAGTTTAAATTTTAGAATGTCTAAAACTTTAGAGGATTTTTCGAACTACTTATTAGTTATTAGCATCAGATATTATTAAATTTATACATTTATGCATAACTTGCAACTATCTTTATAAAATAGGAAAATAAATGTCAATTTATGAAACTAAACTCTTCGAATAATTTGTTGGATTCAATTAAAATATTCAGATAATTTACTTTGATTTTCAGGTAGAAATTAAACCTTCATAATGTGTGAAAGATTATTTTAGTACGTGTTTTGATACTATCTGTGCAGTTTCTAGGAAACTATAAAATGGAAGCACTATGTCACGTGCTCCGAATACACAGCCTAAAATAAGATCCTGCGTCCACAACTAAAACGAATAAGTAAATTTTGAGGTAAATATATGTAAATAGTTAACGCAATTTTCTTCCTTCAAATTTCCCTTCTTTTCTTTTTTTCCTTCCTGAGACAGTGAGCGCACGCATTTTAAATTAAAATTAGCGAATTTTAAAATCGTGAAAAAAAAAGAATAAAATATTAAATTTTTTTTTCAAAACAAGCGATAGTAAGTGCGATGCTTCTAGCGTTTTAAAATATTTTTCTAAAGACAAGTTTTAATTATTGCTGCTGATAAAGGAACTCTTATTATACCCTTCCTAGACATCTCCGAATGACACTGGCTGGAGTAATTTATGGGTTGCTATCTTCCCGCTTTTGCCATCCCCACTTTAGAACGGGGGCCATCCTCGCGATATTTTCCTTGAGTCTAGATCTGCAGGGTCACGCACTGATCGTTCTTGAAAAGGGGGTGAAATTGTTGGCGATCTCTTGGCGTGCCGATGTGTGGGAAGTAACCCAAAAATGGTAGCATTAGTAGCCACACCGACATAAAAAAAAAGTCGCCAATTTAGTAGCCATTTTCTTAGTTTTAGTTGCCAAAATAGTAGCAGCATTTTTGTATGATTTTGTAGTTAAGAAATAAACATACGTGATTTAGCTTCAAGAAGGAATGAATATAATGAGAAATTAAAAGACGTTATATAACAGAGCATAAAATACATTTATTTTATAGCACGATTAAAAAAATAGATTAGAATGTTTGATAAACGACCCATAGCAACCTTGAAAAGAAAAGGAAGTTGACAAAAACCAAAATCTGATATTCAAATGAGTCGTATGGAGAAAAATACAAGTAGCCAAAAACATGAAAATAGTATGAAAATGACATTGTTTGATCAAAAAAGTCGCCCATTCTTTAAATTAGTAGCAAAAGACGCCTTTTTAGTCCTGACCCAAATTAGTTAAAAAATGCTCAAAAACTATTGAATCATTGTTGAAATTGCCTGCACATTTCGAATTGGTTATTTACATTGTTAAATTTACAGTTCCTTCTTTTTTTTTTTTTTCCCCCTTAAGAGCTACTTAATGGATATTATTTTGACTAATTTTTATTTATATATTTATTTAAATTTTGGAGTGCAAATAATGTACGTACAGTCTATGTACCAAATTTCGTTACAGTTCTTTCACCCATTTTAGCTGTGGAGCCCCGTTTAAAGGGAACCACCCTGCATGCTAAAAAGTAAAGGATTAATAGAAATTGCATTAAAAAAGCATAATTTAGATAGCAGATCTTGCACAGCTGTTAGAGTGTGTGTTTCTTATTTGCCATCAACCTCAAAATCAGAATTTAAACATTAAGCATTACATACACACACACACAAAAACAAAGTAAATATAAAAAAATTAGTTTGTAGGGTTATTAATAAACGTTTCCTGCCATTGAATGACGCTCATGATAAAGCTTATAATCTCTGTCTATCTTCCGTCTAGACCAGAAGCTGTCTCACTGCTTTTAATCTCACTAATGTTTCTGTTGAATTTCAACTACCCACTAAATCATGCTTGATTGGCCATTATTATCGACTGGAACTTATCTGTGTGAACCCCCCCCCTCCCGCTTTTTCCTCATTCTTTGAAGTTTTTGTTATTTGCAAAAATAGTTTGCCATACAGTTTCATGTTCTTAAAAATCTAAAGTATCCATTAGAGTTCTTATTCGGAGTAACACATATAACGTCTTTGTTTTGCATTTGTATTCATCTTCAGGAGACTTTCTGAATTAATCTTGCAGCTTTTCCCCCCTCTACAGTTTAAAAAAAGGGGGGGGCGGAGGAGAAGCTGACGCTCATTTATATAAATAAAATTAGATTTTTGTCTGTATATTACCAAGGATTCGAAAATTTTGGGATTTCTATCCTTTCAAGCACGTAGGAACCCAATGCGACCGTCAAAAACAGCATGTCTTGTCTGCCGTTCTGTCATAACCCCCCCCCCCGCCCCGTATCACGTAATAACGACTAAAACAAATGAAATGAAATTTTAACTACAGTCATTGAATATTTTGAAATTTTCGGTTAGATGAGATTTTATGAAAATTTATACAAAACGTGTAAGTTTCTTTCGCGTATCACATTATAGCCGCTAAAGTGAATGATATAAAATTAGCGCAAACTACACGTGCTCCGAATTATAAAAAAAAAAATAATAATAATAATTCAATTTTTCGTAAATTTATTCAAAATGTTTTTATTTTTGTTCGCGCATCATTTAAGAACCGCTGAATTTATGTATCTCCTTCTTTCAAGCGGTTTTTCGGCTCCATGCCTCGCAAGAATATCACAGGATTTTGAGACCCGAGTATTTTAATAGCCAATAAATACGCTTTTTTCGAACATGTGATTACCTTGTAAACCATGTGACCCTCGATTTTAAAAGTCCGACAATCGCTCAAGGGGAACTTTTTCGTGACTTATGCTGCCATGCAAATTTGTGTAAAAAGTTAATAGAAATGTGTTATGAACCAGAAGTGTGAAGTAAGATACGCCGGTAGCCACAGCCTGAGTACCGAGGCATACATGTAGTATATAACAGGACGAATTCTGGAGTACAAAGAAAATATCCGATCAGTTTTCGTTTTAAGAATAATTTTCTTTTCCTTTTTTTAATCACACTTTTACAGGGTGGCTACAGAAATTGAGATAAAAAGTTCCCTGATTTTTCCCTGATTTCCCTGACTATCTTTATCAAATTTCCAGAACTAATTACATACATACCATAATCTTTCATGTATATCGCCATTGTGGTTTATGCACCAACAGGTTAAGGATTCATATAGGGAAATAAATAAGAGAAAACCACAAAAATACTTAATATTAATAAAATTGTAGTTCAATTTCATAAATCCAAACATAAAATTTAGTTGAACACTAAAAGACTATAGCAGAAAGTTTCGTCGTTTTATAAAGATAGTGTTCAATTTTAAGCGTAAGGATGACTGATCAAAATAAACTGGCCACCTAATAACATATTTTATTTCAATCAGTGTATCATTTCAAATTTTAAAAAATATGTAGAAAGGCATCAAAATGAGCATTGTCTATAAAAAAAGATGACATCTAGTCATCTGAATATAAGGACTAGTTTGTGTGAAATCCGAAAACTTTATTATGTGCACCTTGTTTTTTCAAAAAGTTTTGGAGGAAAATTGTACAGCGTACATGAAATAAAAGTATATCTATATAAAAAATAAAGTACCATTTTCCTCTTAAACAATTTTTAAAGCTGAACTCTGAAAATATAGTTATTAAAAGGAATAAAATTTGGTTGAAATAATTTTGAAAATTGTAAAACCTTTTTAAACTTTTCTCAAGATAAAGTTAACAGTTAATTAGTCAACTTCATAAAGATCCTAAATAATATAAAAATTACTAACAACAAAAAGATCGAAAATTTAAAAATTGTAGTTTGCTTCTAGCAATATATAAAGATGAAAAGTAAATTAAAATCATTAAATGTAAAAGCTTCACTGACTGGCAAAAATATCTAAAAACCATTTTTTTTTCCTTGACTTTGTTTAATGTACACGAGCAAAAATAAATAAATAAAATTCTGTTATCATACATATTGATTCAATTAAAGATGTAAACATTTTTTTAAATCTGGAATAAATTGACAAAATATAAAAATAAATTTGAATATTTTCTTTTAACTGCATGTAGTTATATATACAAAACTAAAATGAAATCAGAGTTTCTTTTGGAGAAGTTTAATATTTGCTATCTCTTCTTCGATTTTTAAGGTTTCTTTTTGAGCATCATCCAAAATTTTAGATTTTTTTGCTTTCAATTCTTTTATCTGAGTTTCCGACTCTCTTTTTCTTTTTAAATTCAACATCATTTCCTTCTCCTCTTTGCTCCTCCGGATTTGTATGGTGATAGTGCCTACATCACTTGAGTCTCGGATTCATATTTCTGTGTTCTCGTATGATCTGTATTCTGGTTTCGGATTCCTAAAATGTCTGCATCAGTTGAGTATCGTGTGATCCGGAAGGGAGCCGCGAGTCAGACGCTGATTGACAACTAAAAATGATCTAGTTCACTAGGCAAAAACGAAAGTTCCCTGATTTTTAAATATTTTTACAAAATTCCCTGATATTTCCATGATTTTTCCAGATCCATAAAGTACCCTGATTTTTTCCTGATTTCCCTGATCTGTCGACACCCTGATTTTATTACTTCCACTTATTTGTATGTATGCATGTAATGGAATTTTATAATTCAATTTTTACCCATTTCCAGACATCCAATTAACTTGAAATTTTACAGACATAAAACGGATTGACGACAATACAATAATATTATAGTATTGAAAATAGTGCACGTAGCATTTATAATTTTTTTACAGGAATACACTACAAGCGAATTCCAATACATGGCGCTCTATGGAGAGTCATTGCTTAAAGCGTATTTTAGAGATATCCATCTGATTTAAACAACATGAAATTGATACACGATTTTAACAATTACAAATTTAGGCCCTCCATCGTGAGTAGTGTATGGTGTAGAGATGAGTTCGGGCTCATTTTTTGAAGCCCGAGCCCGCCCAAGCCCGAGGACTTTTCATCCGAGCCCGAGCAATATTATTTAAGTCGGAGCCCGAGTCCGAAATTTCAACTAAAGATTTAAAAAAATTCAATTATTCCATTGATAGAATACAATAAATTTTACCAAAAAAATGTCGGATCTCATGACTTACTAAGGAATATAAACCGCCGTTCTAAAATACCCAAAGAGCTTCACGCACCTACTAGGCGCCCGTGCCGCAATTTTTATTTGTTTGTTTATTTATTTATCTTTTATAAGTACTTTTATTTTCCTTCACGAATCACTTTAAAATCTGTTTCAAGCAATATGTTCAATAAATGAGAAATTTTTCATGAGCCCGAACCCGAACACAATTGTGAATTACAGAGCCAGAGCCCGGTTCGGGCACGGGCACGGGCTTTCGGGCTCGGGCTGAGCCAAGGCCAGTCTCTATTCAAGATGGCCTTGGCTGAGCCCGTCTCATCTCTAGTATGGTGCACTTTTATTTCTTCTACAGGAGCACTACGGAATTCCAACACATTACAGTGTATGGCAGTTTAAAGACATTCATTCATTTCAAGTACAGTACAATAGTTTTAAACGTTTACTACTAACGTTTACTATAAACAGTTTACTACTCTTAAAAGATGGGAATAGCAATTAAAGTTTTTATTCTTTTTTTCAGGGTCTCGCAAAATTACATTAACAGTAATATGCAATTTTAAAAATTATTTTTTCAAAATAAAATTTTCCTATTAATAATGCAGATTAATAAAGTTCAACTACATCAATTTTTCTAGCATTTCTTCATATAGTTTTTGATCACCAATTAAGACGCGATAATTAAAACGAATGAAGACAACGAATAAGACATTATCGATATGCTTGCGGAACACACTTCGGATGAACGAAACAGATACATGACTTTGTATTACACGGGTGATACGTAATATATTCGAGTATACCGCTTCTTAGCAGGAAGATGGTCCAAAACAAGCATGACTTCTGAAAAATAGTTTACGTAACACGGACTGCAAAATGAACAACCCCTCCGCTGCTCTAAATTTACATAGAATAACTTAAAAAAAAAAAAAAAGTCATCTTTTTTCCTCATTCGTTCTAGATCATTGGGGATTGTGAAGAAACATCTCAAATGCCAGGTATCGGTGCCAGTAAAGAGGGTGCCAAATTCCCCCTTGTACCAGATAAAAAGGGTAAGGGGAGGAGGGGAGAACACAATAAATAAACGATCTGGCTCAGTAACGGTTCTTCCTCTTCCGAGGGTGGATGATGGAGAAGAGCAGGAGAATATTCTCCATCCTTCCGCATTCCCCCCGCATGGAGGTTATATCATTTGAGCTTATAAGTAAATAGAACTTTTCATTTTAACCCTTTGAAAAAGAGCAGCCATTTTTACATTGAAACAGGAAAATATGATAAACCTCCAAGAGCAGCACACCTTTTTGGTTTTAAGCGTCTTTTGCTCTCTGATTATTCCGCTGTCTAGCGAAACCACGGAACCCGGGTACCCGAACCAGAGACTTTTTTTTTACATTGTTTTTTTACGTGATTATTAAACATGGTGGGGATTATCATATAATCTTAGAAGGGTAAGATTTTGCTAATAGAACTGTAATTTTAATCAAATTTTGAAATTCTAATGGAATCCGAAGATAATTGATAAAAAAATATATAATATGGAGTATATAATGAGTAGAATATATAGTTACGGGTAAGACCTTTTTTTTTTCTTTTAGTATCAATCACTTAATATTGAAGAACGTCTAATTGATATTGGACGTTCAAAATACATTTTGTATGTTATTTTTCTAAATCATCAACATCCCGTCTTATCTTGCTGCAAAGCAGCTTTTTTTTAATCTAATACATATTTAGCCCATTATTCATTTCTCGTTACAGGATTTTTTTTATACAACTGGATATACTGCTCAACTCTGGAAAGTACAACCTTTGGTAACGCTTACCAGAAACAGTCGCGTGCCACAGAGGTAACTTTTTTGACGCAAGCACTGTCTGTTAGATTGTGCGGACATTCCACCCATTTTTGTTTTAATAAAAAGAATTGGGGGAATTACTGGTACAAAAAACTGTTCCACTCAACAGTAATTTATCCAAGTTGACTAATTTTGGATTGGGATGGAAGCGAGACGAGACAGATTTACAACTTTTTTTGTGAGACGAGACAAACATTTTTAACATTACGATATAGGGATTTTGCGAGACGAGACATAGCTTTTAGGGTGCTTTGCGAGACGCGTCTTTTTCGTCTCGCGCTTATCCTTTTGGACATTTCTGACCACATCAGCGAAGGCGGAGTAGAAAGCTTGACCCCTAAAAAATTCATCAAGGATGTAATTCTTCGTTATAACTACTGGACTGATTCTACGATGCAATAAATCCTTGACCGGAAACAATTGTCCAATTTCATTAAGGGAAAAGGAGCACAAAGCTATACAAGAATTATGCAGAATTATATTCATTTCGGAATTTTTGCAGTGCATTCGTCAGAGAGAGCGGTTAGAACCAAATTTCAACGCAGCTGAGGCAAAAGGAGGCGCCAAAACTTGTAAAGCAGGTAGGGAATATTCACTCATGCATAGAAGTTTCGAAGGTTAAGGGTAAATCCTATGCTTCGATGAAATTCACTCGATATTTATAATTTTTTTTCTCCTCCACTCCACACCAGCGCTGTCTCAAGCTATCTAGGTTTGTCAAAGACAATTTAACATGCGGCTGATTTCTTACACCAGTTTCTGGCGCTGTGGCAATATTATGCAGTATTTAGCAGGGCCACTGTCCATGACGAGTCCTTTTTTACTACGCCACTACTTTTCCCCCCCATTCTCTTTGTTCATCAAACACTAAACTTGTGGCGAATAAAAAAAGCAGTGTGGACTCGAAGAATGATCCTAACTATGCACTTCCAGGTACAAAGAGTCATTGAGGGAAAAGGGAAAAGAAAAGATGCCTCCTTTAGTAATCGCCCTAAACGCCCAGTGATTTTGAAGGCAAAGTAACGGGGAAAACTAAATAAGCTTTTCCGGAATGAAGCAGATAAGCTGCTCTTTAACCCGTTAACGCGCAGTGTTCCCGCTCTGGGAACACGAAACTCTGACGTTTTGACTGTTGCCAGTCACGAAGAATAGATTGGATTTCTATAAAAATAGTTGCGAGTGACATAGCTCCACGAGAATCCTTTTACTTTTTAGCACGTCATTTCCCGTAAAAAAATAGTCACGAGTACTTTTAATAGCACGGACAACTGCTGAAAAATGGAAGGATGCGAGAACAGCTGGACAGATCGCCCAATGCTGAAAAAGGGCAGCCGTTGCCGTCGCTCGACTTAACTACCAGCAAGATGGCGGACGATCGAAACGTTCATCGCGTGCCACACATCTAGAGACCCTTTTTAGACAGCAGAAGGGTTATGAAAAAAATGGCAACGGCTGCCCTTTTTTTCAGCATTGGGCAATCCAGCTGTTCTCGCATTCTTCCATTTTCCAGCAGATGTCCGTGTTGTTAAAAATAATCGTGACCATTTTTTTAACGGGAAATGACGTGCTAAAAAGTAAAGGATTCTCGTGGAGCTATGTCACCCGCTACTATTTTTATAGAAATTAGATGACTTCGTGACTGGCAACAGTCAAAACGTCAGAGTTTGGTGTTCCCAGAGCGGGAACACTGCGCGTTAAAGGGTTAAAGCGCACTAAGAGTTGCAGACCGAGATAATACGCATTTCATGTACCAATCCCGAATAGAAATGAGCTAGAACAAAAATGACTGGAGAAAAATCCAGTAGCAATCAGTAATTGAAACAGAAGTATGTGTGCTATTATCATTCTCTAACGTGTTCTTTTATTTGTTTTTTCTCCACTTAAATAGATAGCCATAACCTTACTTCCTCGACACGTGAAGGTTATTACCAGTGGTTAAGAGTATCTTCCTCTTGACAAGTTTATTATCGTTTATTGTTTAAACTAGTCCTAATAATTTCGTGACCCAGACTCGATGTAGGTCAATTTAGCAGAGAGATGTACATTAAATGCTTGGTTTCGTTCCCCGAAACTCATTTTTGTCATGCCATCATGCTCGATCCATGAAGTAAATTTTTAAATCGTTTTTAAATATAAAAATACACATCAATAAGCTGATTTTCTAATGAGGGAGAAAAAAAAGAAAAAAACAGGCAGACCATTTGAAAAACTATTATTCACTAAGGCTTAACCCTTTGAGGCGCAACCCTTTCCCAATGCTGAAAAAAGGGCAGCCGTTGCCATCGCTCGACTTAACTACCAGCAAGATGGCGGACGATCGAAACGTTCATCGCGTGCCACAGATCTAGAGACCCTTTTTTTTGACGACAGGGTGGTATGTCCCGTCGGTGGTATGTCCGACAGGGTGGTATGTCGACAGGCTGGCTGTCCCCTGCTGTGTCAAAAAAAGGGTCTCTAGATCTGTGGCACGCGATGAACGTTTCAATCATCCGCCATCTTGCTGGTAGTTAAGTCGAGCGATGGCAACGGCGGCCCCTTTTTTTCGCATTGGGCAAGCTATCCAGCTGTTCTCGCATTCTTCCATTTTTCAACAGATGTCAGTGCTGTTAAAAATAATCCCGACAATTTTTTTTACGGGAAATGACGTGCTAAAAAGTAAAGGATTCTCGTGAAGCTGTCACCCGCAACTATTTTGATAGAAATCAAATCTATTCTTCGTGACTGGCAACAGTCAAAACGTCAGAGCTTGGTGTACCACTGCGCGTTAAAGGGTTAATAAAATTTCAATAGATAAAAACTGCAGTTGGTTATCATGAGGGGGGGGGGGGAGTCGATGCAAGAGATTTTGTAATTTCGACATTTGCATCCAATTAATACAAGCTAGAAATGTTTAATAGCAAAATTAGTGAATTTTTCTAAAGAGGACTTCCGAGAAGTATTTACACCTTTCAAGATAACTAAAAGCAGCCCTTTTTAAATGCAATTTGGCAAGGTTCCTACTGCATTGCTTCCATTTGAATGACTAAAGGAAATTTCTGTACAATACCACGACTTTTTTATCAAAAGCATGCTGACATTGAATAAAAATTACACGTATAGTACATAATTTATATTTTTTGACACGAGTAAAAAACTAAGTAACCAAATAAAAGTTTAGCGCATGTATTTACTGCTCTAACTCAAGTAATTTACTTGACTGCTTCATATGTGCTAGACTTTCCGAATATGTACCATGTAAGTACAGTATTGCAATCAGGAAAAAACTTCTCGACTTCCGAGATTTTGATTCATTTTTACATGTTTTAAGATCTTCTGAATTCACTTTTGCTATTTTTTACGATGTATGTATGTGTGTATGTGTGTTGGTTAGCACGATAGCTCCTATACGGTGCATTCGACTGAACTCAAATTTGGTATATGCTTTATAGACCACCCTCGTACGACCGGTATTGATTTTGTTGCGTATATAGTGTTTTTACAAGGATACATAAAGATTTCTTTTACATTACGGCCTACGGGACGGAAATTCTTGAAATTGGGCTAGCGTGTAAATAAGCCACTGTCTGACAAAATGTGTATGTTTTCATAAACGTTAGACTTATTTTACAGGGATGTCAAAACTTTCATATACGTTACGGCATACAGACTCGAATTATTGTAAATAAATTTTAGTATTATATATTAGATTATCTAAAAGAAGATCAAATTAATCTATATTACATTCCCTTGGTAAGGATTGGTCACCATGAGAAATGGCGAGCACTTACAGGCAAACTAGTTCTTATAGGCAAACATGAAAAACTTTACGCATTATTACGTCACACATATAAGACTCATTGTCTGAAGTGCATTATAAAAGAATGATATGATAAGAATTTTGATACAGCACGATTATTACTGGAAATTGCGAGTATAGTGTTTATAGTTCTTTTACAGAGACACAAACTATTTTATTCAATCCAGAATTAGTATCACTTTTGTGTAAACATACGAATGTTTTGACTTTCTTTTCGATATATGTTGTAAAAGAAAACTATAGACATGTATTTTGAGGTTCCTCGAACCTTTATTCATTTCTTACGATTTCTGAAGTATGAGTGAACGCATGAGTTTTAAATAAGAACGATATGATCTAAAAAGGCACATTTCCCTTCTTAAGGGGGCGGTAATCTAGGAATGGTTGGGAACCTCTCATTTAAGCTTAAGAAAATCCTGCACGTTTTATCTAATGATAAAAATGATTTTACATGAACTGTAAGTATTGACGGCTGAAGGGGCCGACTTACACCAAACTATTTGTGAAAAATACTTAATTGGCATGAGTTCATTAAAACTTTGTTCTGTAATAAATAATTAGTCCTTCTAATAACTCAACCCTGGAACAGATACAAAAGGATAGGTAACTATAAAAATTCATTTTCTGAGAAAAACAAGCTATGAAAATAAAATAAAACGCTTCAATGTATTCAATACATTATCCAGCCTTCCTTAACGTTGATCCATTTGAAGAATGGCAGCACAGAGAAGCGGCCAATTGCACAGAATCCAAATGAGCTAGTTTCAATATAACTAAAAATCCGGCATTACTCACAGTTCTCATTTTTCAAGACAAGGCCCTAAGCCTAAAGCGATTCGTGCGAAGGCTCATTTGAATAGCATTGCGCTCTATGCGCATACCTCGTGGCTGTTTTAAATTGGCGGCACAGAAAAACACCCACACTCCTTCCGATTTCAAGAATGTTTCGACTCTAAATCGGACAGCAACAGAGCCTCGGTTGCCAGAGAATGAACACTTTAACTCTTTGAGGCGCAACCCTTTCCCAATGCTGAAAAAAGGGCAGCCGTTGCCATCGCTCGACTTAACTTCCAGCAAGATGGCGGACGATCGAAACGTTCATCGCGTGCCACAGATCTAGAGACCCTTTTTTTGACGACAGGGTGGTATGTCCCGTCGGTGGTATGTCCGACAGGGTGGTATGTCGACAGGCTGGCTGTCCCCTGCTGCTTCAAAAAAAAGAGTCTCTAGATCTGTGGCACGCGATGAACGTTTCGATCGTCCGTCATCTTGCTGGTAGTTAAGTCGAGCGATGGCAACGGCTGTCCTTTTTTCAGCATTGGGCAATCTATCCAGCCGTTCTCGTGTTCTTCCATTTTTCAGCAGATGTCAGGGCTGTTAAAAATAATCGTGACTATTTTTTTACGGGCAATGACGTGCTAAAAAGTAAAGGATTCTCGTGGAGAGATGTCACCCGCAACTATTTTTATAGAAATCAAATCTATTCTTCGTGACTGGCAACAGTAAAAACGTCAGAGTTTGGTGTCCTCGCAGCGAGGACACCGCGCGTTAAAAGGTTAATTCATCATTATCATCACAGTATACCTGTGCAGCCAAGCACCTGCCAATTTGATCCCAAACTGAACAAAAATCCTTTTAGTTAATGGCAGCGATACAACTAAAGACTTCCTCCATGGAGTAGAACTGGAGTCGGTCAGCCACTCTCTGAGAGATCGGTATGAAAACCTTGCCCTCGGAAAAGGGTCATGGAACATCGAAAAAAAAAAAAAGAAAGAAAGAATAACTGCAACGTAACAAAATAATAAATAAAAGGAAAACTCTCCGCCATTTTCAAAGACCAACTCCTAATTGAGATGCAGAGGGTGTATGCATCGCTGCTGGTTTGCATCAGGACCCGAAACGGGCTATTTAACTTTTTATCTGGCATTCGCAGGGCTGCGAAGGTCAGATTGCGAGATCAGTAGCTGGATGTGGAAAATGTACAATCATCTGCGCAGGTAAGAAAAGAAGAAGAAGAAGAAGAAAAAAAAAAAAATGAACACTGATGTAAAATGCAATTAGCAAAAATCATGTTCCGTATTCATAACTTTGAAAGAAACAGAATTGATTTTTTTTTTAATTTCGTGCGCTTAATGACAATAGGATAAAACAAATGATTATTAATAGTGTAATACGATTGCTGAAGATTTTGTCATAGCTTCTGATTTACAAGATTGGCCCTAACAGAAATGAGAAACTATGGCGGGGATTCAAAGTTTTAAATAACTCCTTTCCTGCATTGCTTCAATTCCCGATAAAATGATTTCTAACATTATTTCCATGACTTCGATAACTGGATTTTTAAAATATTTTTTAACACGCGCTTTGTGGTTTTAAAAGCATCCAGTGAGTGTCGGTCATGTAATGAACTTTGGATCACAAGCCAGTGAGATAAAAATATCTTTCATCATGACAGCGGATAGCATAAAGGAGAAGGGAAAAAATCTTTTACGTTGTAGCAAAGATATACGATGTACCAAAATTTACGCTTTCACAACTGATTAAATAAATTCCTCTTTGAAATAAATAATTTTTGTTTTGACAACAGAATTTCAATTTGTAATTATAACGAATAAAACATCCTGATTATTAAATTTTGGAGGGAAGAATGGTTTTTCTTTGTGTGAAAAAATAAGGCCATCCATACTGTAAGAGTGTATAGGTAATTCTTGTGTTCTCGATTATGGACACAGGGTATGAAAGGATGAATTTCAGGATTCATACACAGGATTAGCACGAATGAATGGCCGACCCCGATTGCACCTCATTCTACCACCCAGAGTCCTTGGGTTCAAACCCAGCTGTCACCAAGCGCTCTCCCTACACCCATCCCTGCTCTAATGGATAGAAAATGAAAGCGTGTGACCATCTTTTCAGGGCACCTTGTATATATCTATATACACGTGCCTGTGGGTTGACAACATTTTGCTTAAATCTAAATCTAATACATCCGATTTCAAAATTCGAGGATTACTTACAAGTTAAAGAAACCACATAATCCAAAAACGACGGGGGTTATAAAAGTGATTTATATAATTTTTATTATTATTATTTTCAAATTGTGGTTTCTATTTCTTGCTTCTAGCTGTTATATTTTAATGCGAGGTATGTCTTATTTGCAGAATGTTTTGTATTTTACTTATTAGTTATATATATATATATATATATATTCGTTAATCTTAATGCCTTTCGTCGGATCTAATCTTTCGCGCCCTAGAAAGTATAGCTCAATTAAGGAAGATCATAAACCAGGGTTCAAAAGATCATGGTAACTATCAGAGACAGGGCATAATCTGAGAAGTCATTTGACTTATATTCTGATAGCATACAATGAGTATAACAGTATCCAGCTAATGGATACATATTTGATAGAAATACTACCAGTAAAATAACTTTCTTTGGAGCTTGAGCGATCTTGAGCAGAGAATATTGCCCCCTATGGAAAGCATCTTTATTCTAACAACGCGTAGGAAAACATCGAGAGCGAACGAATTTAAATAATTACACAAGGCGTCCCAAAAGGACTGCACACACTTTACACGGCCTGATTCACCGCTTGAAGTGCATAAAAATTGTCCGGAAAATAATGCCCCTATCAGTTTTCGAGAAAAATGCGAAAGAAAAATAATGGTGTATTCGAAAATAAAAATCTTTAATGAAAGCATGAGCATAGGTTTTTGCATATGTTTACATAAAATTATGTACAAAATGCATGTCAAGGCAGACATACCTGCCCCGTGTAATGGCTGACACAGCTGACGTTGCATCGACCAGGTGTCCACAAAAGTGCACGTAGCATGAAGGGGAAAGACGAAGTTACTTTTTGTAGCAACTAGGCCACAACAGACCTATCCCTTCAGACGTCCTCGCAGGAAGAAATCCAAAAGTTATCAGTTGTTCACGGTTTCCATAGTCTTGCATCGGATGTGACGTCATACTTTTCTCTGGCATTTTTCTCGAAAAAACTAGGGATCATAGAGGTTTTTATGATCTCTAAGAGGAGAATCTGGTATCTGGTCGTGTATGTTGGGACAGCCTGTATAATAAGCCGATGAAACGTTTAACCCTTTAACGCGCAGTGTGTCCGCTCCGGGAATGCCAAACTGTGACGTTTTGACTGTTGCCAGTCACGAAGAATAGATTTAATTTCTATAGAAATAGTTGCGGGTGACAGAGCTCCACGAGAATCCTTTACTTTTTAGCACGTCATTTCCCGTAAATAATATGGTCACGATTCTTTTTAACAGCACTCACATCTGCCGAAAAATGGAAGAACGCGAGAAGAGCTGGATAGATTGCCCAATGCTGAAAAAAGGGCAGTCGTTGCCATCGCTCGACTTAACTACCAGCAAGATGGCGGACGATCGAAACGTTCATCGCGTGCCACAGATCTAGAGACTCTTTTTTTTGAAGCAGCAGGGGACAGCCAGCCTGTCGACATACCACCCTGTCGGACATACCACCGACGGGACATACCACCCTGTCGTCAAAAAAAGGGTCTCTAGATCTGTGGCACGCGATGAACGTTTCGATCGTCCGCCATCTTGCTGGAAGTTAAGTCGAGCGATGGCAACGGCTGCCCTTTTTTCAGCATTGGGTAAGGGTTGCGCCTCAAAGGGTTAAATTTACTTTAGCTTGGAAGCAGCATATAATAGTTCAAAACATATAAACACTTGAACCGGTTTATAAAAAACTCATTGAACAGAATATAGAAGACAAAAATCTATGAGAATGTGAACCAAATGACTTTCATACACTCAGATCTACGGATATCTTCAATACATAAAAAGGCATTCATACCGACAGTGGTAGTTTGGAAGGTTTGGACGAAATCCGGCTAACGTAATCGAACTTGGGCAAGTTTTGTCGAAATATCGCGAAATTTGGAATCAAAAACAAGTAAGTAGAGACTTATTTTAAACTGATTCCAAAACCCAATTCCAAACTGAACCAGCTTGGCGATATCTCTTGTATCTATCGAGAAATCGCTGAATTTCAATTTATTGTCATTCTCAATTTCAGATGAATTAAGTTTAAAAAAAGTGCATCACAAAAATGTGTATAATTTAATAGATTTAAAAGAAAGTCATGTGGTTTCCACGTAAGCTTTTTAATTTTAGAAACATTTAGTAAAAAAAGGGGAGAGAAAAAAACCATGCTCATAGCCAACAACTATTTTTTGTAATTCATCTTAAGCTTACACATGTATACTTAAATACGACATCTAAAAGTCTAATGTTGCAATATATCACCCGTTCTAAAGATTTCACAGTATTTTTATCTACTTCAAAGAGACACACTTCCTTTCCACTCCACTACACCCCACTCCCTTCATAAATTTCAAGGTTAAAAAAAAATTTCCTGCACACGTGTACGACCAGTTGCGCATCTTCTAATCTATATATCTACAGCAAATTTCTTCAGAGATAAAAGAAGGATAAAGAGTTTTAAACTCAAATCTTTTGTATGTCAAATGGAGAGCATACGCCGAACATAAAAATACTTAAGATTTCGTATTTTAATCCCCTCGGTGGCTGAAAGGTAAAATTGTGTTCACTGACCTACACTTTTCACTGTAAATAAATCTGTACTTTTTTATTAGCTGAAAGGCATACACATTTAACGGGAGTATGCATTAGGAAATTATTTTTCGTTAATTATTGCTGCTTTTTATGGCCTTAAAATTACTTGCATTCTGAAAAAGGTAGAGAATTTTCCCAAGGATTATTTTATTTTTCGTACGTTTTCCATTTTTGATCCCGAATCCAGGCTTGATCTGCTCACTCCCTTAATTAAATATATATATTTATACACGACGGTGACGCTTCCCTTTGTATATGTTATTTTTGAACAAAGGTTTTTAAATGCTGCCCAGGGACCAACATTGAACTCACGCAAGACGAATGATGAGATGCAAAGATGAATGTAGATATTCTCTCTAACAAGAACAGTGAAAGCTCCGAAGAGCGGCCGACCATGGCCGTTATAAGAGGTGAACGGTCGCTAGAGATCTCTTTTTTCGATTTTCAGTTTTGGTTTATATATGGTTATCATAATTTATAAAAGGAATCCTATGCGTACAATATAAGCCTCATAATTGCCATTAAATTATTATCATTAGTGTAATAATTTTAATTAAATTTTATAAAATTACAATTTAAGTTAAATAAATAAAAGCTTGTGTATAATATCATAACATAAGAATCGGTGAAACTTTGAATTTAATCGACTTTTACTCTACTTTTTCCCTACGTCATATACTATGCATAGAACTGTAGAACAATCAACTTAGTATACAACATATATTATATCAAACGTGGAACTAGCTTACTCCACATAACTCTTAACAGCATAACGATTTTCCCAGTAAAAAGAACACACATTTTTTAAAGCGTTACGATTTTATAATAAATGCTTGAAAAAGAGGTAAGACTTATTTTTTCTATCGATAAACAGCAAAGTCCATCGGCACTAAAGAAAAACGGACAGGGCGCAGTGTCCTTTCAAAAAAGCCGAACATGAACACAGCTTTGTATAATCATTCAGTTTCCAAGCAAATAAATGTAGATAAATATCCTTGATAAAACAGCTGAGACTAAAACATCTTTAATTTTTGTACACAAGATATTCGGTGAACGAAATACAGCTTATGAAAAAGGACGAATTTTAGAGAAATCCAAGTTTTTTGTTCAAGATTAACTGCAAATACAATACTTCAGTGCCAAAGCACTTTTAACTCCGACGTACAAGGACTATTCAAACTGAAATAGTGGGTTTGAATTATTAATTAGGAATTTCACAGCTCCGCAAATATAAGACAGTGAAAACAGGGGGGGGGGACGGGGGGGAATGGTAGACCTTTTTTTATTTTTTATTTTCAGAGTCCAATAACCTTCCCGGCATGCAGCGGGCACGCAATTGACCGACTTGGCACGCGAGAAATCAAGATGGCGTCAGGATGTCGCCATCCCCCATTCAAAAAAGATGCAAAGTGTGTGAAAGTGTACGTACGTATAAATAAATACCTGTAACTTGTGCATCCACACGTCTCAAATTAACTATTTTTTAGCGGTTTATTGCATTAATTAAGACTTATATTAATCTTTTTCCTATTGAAGGTCGTACCAAATATAAAAAGTGAATGCTCCCTGAATCTATGAATAAATATAGCAGCCATTTATCCATCCATCCATCCATACTTTTCGTCTGAACGTGTATAATAATGGCAATAAATTTCTAATTTTTTACTTAAAATCTAACATGTAAAACAAAAGCACTATAAATTTACAATATGCTGTTATGTTATTATTTTTTAATAATGGCTTTAACACAGTTTAAATTAAATAACTTCATATTAAATTCCCATACGATCTTAATTACCGAACACTGAACTATTTATTTCAAAAATTATTTTTCAAAAACAGTACTGCTGAAATTAACAGTACAACACTATTTACAATTCTGCGGGTTTACTTTGCGCTTAACCCATTTAACTAATTTTGATACCTTCTAGTGTGCTGTGTTGTGGTATTAAGGCCAATTATCTGTACGAGGGATCAGGCTTATGGGTGGCGTGCCCCACGTGGGGGTCTTCTTAAGGGCTCCTAACCCGTATTTACACTAAGTATCCGAGGAAATCACAGAAAACTCCGAAGAGTTGGGTCGGCGGACGCAATCTGGTTTCGAACCAGACACCTTCCGTCTTCCAGTTCAGTGCGCTATGCACCATGTCACTGGTCGGGCGTGTTATTTTCTAGATTGCCGTTATTATTTTTTTTTTAATACAACCCCCACCCTCTTTTTTAAGTATAGTTAGATAACAAAAACAGCTGAACAATTAAATTATTACAATCGATTCACAATCGATAAAAATAAATGTGATGAAACAATAAAAAATATAGTTTAAAACAACTAAAAAACACGCTTTAGTAATAAATTGAACTAACTAAAAAGGGAAAAATAATTCTTAATATAGAAATAGATTAAAGAACGAAAAATAGTATTATTGTGAAAAAAGTATGGGGCGCTTTCTGCTATTTTTTTTTTTTTTTTTTTTTTTTTTTGTATCATTTTTGTACTAATCGTACCGATCGAATATTCTCAAGAACTGATATATGGAGCACCCCACGCTTTTTTCACAATAATACTATTTTTCGTTCATTAATTTATTGATATATTAAGAATTATTTTTCACTTTTTAGTTAGTTCAATTTATCACTGACGCGTGGTTTTTAGTTTTCTAAAACTGTATTTTTATTTTTCACTTTTTAGTTCAATTTGCTATAAAAGCCTGTTTTTTAGTTTTTTTAAACTGTATTTATTTAAAATTTATTTTTAATTTTCGACATCAACCATAAGACACTACGGAACACTAAGTTGGAAAGTACAAACTCTGAGATAATTTATTTTCACTGTGCACCAGTGGCGTAGCCAGGATTTTATTTCGGAGCGGACTGGGTATCAAATTTAAAGCTAAAGTTCAATTGTAAGCTAAATATCAAATTGTAAGCTAAATAAAGGGCCCCATTTCGGTGGGCGGGAAGCAGCCCTCTCTGTCTAAGCCCATGCTGTGCACTAAAGTATTAATTAACCTGCAGTTAAATGCTACCTTCCTCACTAAAAAAGGAAAAATAGGTCTCTAATCAACAAACAAGTTTCATAACGACTACAACAAACGCAAACATCATGTAACAATATTGAGGTAAAATTTTTAGATTTGCCATCTGGATTTCAAAAACGTAACTACCCAAACATACCGTTGAATACAGTTACCAATAGCGAGAGAGGTTCTACTCCATTGTGCTGAGCCGAGTGCCGAAATGGTTCGCATGCGTAGACCGCGCGCTTGCTCTATCTCTCTCGCTCTCACGCAAAGGATCTCTAAGAAAATGACTAATCCTGACGATCCTAATCAGGATAATGGGATAAACTTATCAAATTATTGTATTGTCATCGGTCCTTGATAAGTCTAGAAAGTTTAAATTAAATCTGATGGTTTAAAGTGGGTCAAAATCGAGTTCAAAGGAGTCGGTTACAAACAAACAAGTGAAACTAATAAAAAGCGTGTTAAAAAAATAACAAATATTCCAGCAAATAAATTATCACTTAATTACTAGTGATAAATCGTTTTTTTTAAAATCAAATTTGGTGGGTGGGACAGCAAACGTATAATTTATAATTTACATATAAATGACTAGTTTTAGCTAGATAAATAGATTATACGAAAATAGTTTTTAAAATAATTTTATGGACAAATAGTACTTTGGTATTGAACAACTAGTTATTTATTTACTTATCTAACAGAATTTTTAAATTTAAAGTCGCACATTAAGTTTAAAACAGCAAAATACGAAGCAAAAGCAGTGAAAAAATACTCTTTAATGTGATAAGTTAATGCTTTCATTCGGGTTATAAAAAATATTTCTCGTGTTTCAAAATTAGTTGAACGAACACTTAAATATATAGTTTTGAAAGCACGAGATTGCGTCTTATACTCTATGAATTGGGCATAATTTATCTTTCTCGCTGCATTTCATTTTTTTTTTTTTAATCCCAAGTTTGAGATGCTTTGAGGCCGCTTTTTGACTATGCAATATTTGTACTAAGAGTGGCAGGGGTTTATTCAGTTTACTGAATACTAAGGTATCCTCTGCAGCATATCTACGTGTTAGAACGTAAATACTATCAAAGAATATGAATTACACTGAATACACACTATTACACTGAATACACAGTGATAAAATTAAGTGCTAAGGTTAAAAGAATTTTTGAGAATTTAAATGGGAAAAGCAAATGTCTATACCAGCGGTGTGCAAACCGGGGGTCGCGACCCCCGCGAGAAAATTTTTAAGGGTCGCCAAATTCAAAGAAATTCAAATTTATGAAAAATCTACAATTATTCATTTGAAAGAAGGGAAATGTTACAAGAGAAGAAACTGTCAATTATTATTTTACGAGCGCGATATTCGCGATTGCTATCACGGGACTTCAAAACCCCGTTATCATGCATAGTGATCTGCGGTAACGTCTGCTTACTTCCAGCACATACTTCACATTGACTTTTTATGATGTAATGTTTTTATAAAGTATTTTTCATCAAAAAATATTTATATCCATATGCATAAATAAAGCATTGTTTCAAAAAATTATGTGCTGATTCATTAACTGATTTTTATGATGGTTTATAAGTTTGGTGCGCTATTTTAAATAGGCGTTATTTCAATCGATGACGTCACAACACTCTTTCAAAAACACCCTGTAAGAGCAAATCCCAGAAAGAATTTCAATGTAACTCCGTTATCAATTAAACAAAATGACTACTGTCTATCCAGGGGTCGCGACAAAATTTTACACAAAATAGGGGGTCGCAAATGAAAATAGTTTGCGCACCACTGGTCTATACAATCCAATTTTGTTTGCTTCGTAATGTTAATGTAATCGTGTACAATTACTAAATACTATTGGAAAGTGTTTCATATAATAAATAGACTGATCAGACCTATGTTAAAAAAAAAAAACCATTTAAGTCCGTGTAACCTAGCACTATATACACACGTGCGCACCCCAGGGTCACGTTTTTTACTGGTAGGTAAGATTGCTATCCTACACAAATTACGGCCAAAATTTTTACTCATCCAACCGTCCAAAATGATTCGTGACAAAGGACAATTTACAGAGTACAGACTGTAAAATAGCTATTCTTGATTCCAGGTCTCTTACAAGTTACGAACAGAATCGCAGTGGAGAGTTATAAATCTAAATTTAGCATTTTTTAATTTTTTTTTTTAACTGTGATAAAATTATTTTTTTAAATTCTAAAAACCTTTCTTCAATAATAATTAAGAGAATTTTAAAATTCTATTTAATTCGTTATATTACATTTGCAAGCGATTTCATGTGTGTTTATAATGCAATTTAAACGTAATGCGACAAAGAATACTAATCTTCCTGATTACAGATAGATCAAATTTATTTTGGTCAGAAATTCCCCATCTGTGCTTTTCAATTTAAATATTTTAATACCTACAAAAATATTAATGGCTTTGCTGTTTTGCAAGATTTTGCAGTTGCACATTTAGCAAACTGCAGAAAATCCCCGCTATTCATCTCTTTAATATAAAGATCAGCGAATTTCCAATCTCCTCATTTTTTCAAAGATGGTAAACTATACTAAAACTGCTTTTAATATTATAAGCGTGGGAGGTCGGTCTCCAACGATCGTACGATACAATTTCGATGAACCGCTGACAGCTTCACTGCTTACACAAGACATCCTTGCGCTCACTCATGTTGTATCAACTGTTAATGAGCTTTCAGGGTAATAAAAACTTCTTTAGCCAACAGAGTATAAACAACTAGATCTGATTATTGAAAATCAAGTTAATTAGAAATTGCGACAACCCACGACTGTGGGCGAAATGCAGCTGAAAGTATCTCTATCAGAACAATTTCCGGAGAAAATCTTCAATGCCTTTAAAGGGGAGACGAAGCACGCGTTCTCATCGTGAAACTTAAATAATCCTGATTAAAATAAAAGAAATTCAGCAACACACCAAAAAGCGCAATTACTCAAATGGCGGGATTTATTTGCTCTGAGGGAAGCGAACTACAGCTATTTATTACGTTTCGTAAAATAGCCCACGTCACTTAAGGTATGTAAAAGATGTGACCATTATTTTAAAATTCATAAATCAATTAACAATCAATGCTGGCACAAGCACCATGGCTTCGTAAACGAAACGCCATTAGTGGCAAAACGAAATCGCCTTTGATGTGAAAGATTTCGACAAGCACGTCACGTATAATTTTAAGGCGATCTCTTTGAACTCCGTTAATAATCATTTTCCCTCGCACTGTGTAAATTTCCCTTAATTAATTACTATTCCTACATTACATTCTTCCGCCACGTCTTTTAATGCCTAATAATACTTTTAAAAGAACACGGATCAGTGAATGTAGGAGCAAAACTTGCATCATTTTAAGTAACTCGCACTTTGAGAGACTTACAAGGCTGAAAGTTGGAAAGGGTAATGCTAACGAACTACATGAATAACGCAGATAGACAGTCGCAAAATGTAACTGCGAACGTTAAAAGATTTGTTTCCTTCACAAAGACATACTAAATGGCACAAGTCAAAAAGTGTAAAGGTGATTTTAAAAAGAAAGAAAAAAAGAAACGCTTATATGTTTATTCAACTGATAGTGCAAAACTCAAATGTTAAAACAGAGGAGAATTTTTATCACATACAGAGCTCACAATTCTGGACACTAATATAGCAAATAGCCGATACAACACATCCTCCACAGACATATAATAATAACAACACTACAACAGAAACAACTAATAACAATAGGGAAAATAAGCTAGAGACAAATGGTTATAACTATAAAAATGTTTGTAATCAGCCCGCACAAACATAAAAATTTATGAGTGTATTTTATAATAGGAGTTATTTACAAAGATTTCTATTAGTTTCAACCATAGAAAATTCTTCAAACGAAAGCTTATTATGAAATTTACTAAGAACCATTTGAAATACAACTCGTAATTGGCACTTTCAGCAGAGATCCTGAGGTCGTTAGTATAAGATTTTAGTATTTCTAAAAATAATTTTCAGTTTTAGTACTGTCATTTTTGCAAGAATTTCGAACTGAGAAAATTAATTAATAATAATAATAATTGCACAGAATTCACCATGCAAGCCTGTAGTTTCGGTGCTACGAAATGCTCGAAAATTTTAGAAACACTTCCCCCCCCCCTCCTTGCATTTTAAAGAAACATTTGAGAAACATTTTAATTTGCACGCTTTTATCATTTTGATTAAAATTACATTCACTGACTGAGAACGTAACACTAAATTAATACACAAACACTAGTAAGGAAAAAATAGCACAATCACATTTATAATTGTTAAACACACATATGCACAGCAATTTACCTTATACTAACAAGCCTTTTATTTGGTTAATTTTTACTCTATGTAAATCCTATTAAAAAGAAATGGATATTTCTACGAATTAAGCAAATTTTAAATGATTAATTAAATTTTCAATGATAGGTCGTTCCAAATTTCGCCGGTTAATTAAAAATAAAAATAAAACAGTGAAAATGAATTTGGTTAGGTTAGGGTTTCTTGGAATAGGATAGGGCGCTCAAAGTCAACCTCTAAAGGAGGAGTGGTTTCTTTATAAAATCATCAAATTTTAAAATTTCAATACATTTTAAACAAAATACTTAATAAGATTAATATAAATTATATTAAAATATTAATAATAATTTTTTTCTTTAAAGTTTTGAAAACACATTCACGTAACTAAAAATGCCTATTATTTATTTGCGCAAAGCTTATCATTAATAAAATAAAACAAGTAGGTTCCAGTTTGTGAATTTCCTTGAAAGTTTAATTTTGAAAACTGATTTACGAAAAATTACTCGGCCTGGTGCTTTATTTAATTTTTTTTATCCCGAAATCGTCTCTACTTAAAGTAGTCCATTTCTTTCCATATTACACATGAATACATTTTAAACAATGTTTGCATGCACATCTTATGAGTTATTTTGTATGCTCCTATAAAAGTTACAATAGGTTTCATGTTAAAATACACAGTAAATCACATACTTAAATTTCATTATTTGCAACATTTAGAGCAAGGTCTGGCGGGCAGAGACACACAAATCACAAGCGTAAACATACTTTTAAACTTTATCGGTAAGTGTCGTAAAAAAATACATATACACACACCGTATTATTATTTCAAAAAATATATCAAAACCAACATCATCCATCAAAAAGGAAAAGGGGATAAGCCTCTAAAATCAGCCCATTGTTAAATAATTAATGGAGATCCCAATCATCGCATTCCGCTTTTCTAAAACACGGAAAAGAACCAACAAAACGGGCGAAAGAGTACACCATACGGGCAATCAGGCGGCCGTTCTCCGGATGATCTCTTTCTCCGGCGATGCTGTTATGGCATTATTACGGTATTCATTAGGTAGGGGGGTATGGAGGTCTCACAAATGAGTCGCTTGTCTGTCCGCTTTCAAACGGCAGACACGGACAAGACGTAAATAAATAAAAGTTTCGAAATATTTTCCTATTTACATTCGGATAGCACTGGAAAATAGGCAACTAAATAAGAATGAGGGCTCCCCTCCGACTCCCCTTTACTGTAAGGATATGTTTACTTTTTGTAGCTATTTTTTTTCCTTTTCCTTCTTTAGATTTGCGCAATAATTTACTATGTATTGATGATCTTGTTTAACCCTTTAAAGCGCAGTGATCCCACTGTGGGAACACCCAACTGTGACGTTTTGACTGTTGCCAGTCACGAAGAATAGATTGGATTTCTATAAAAAATAGTTGCGGGTGACATAGCTACACGAGAATCCTTTATTTTTTAGCACGTCATTTCCCGTCAAAAAATTGTCACGATTCTTTTTAACAGCACTGACATCTGCTGAAAAATGGAAGAACGCGAAAACAGCTGGATAGATTGCCCAATGCTGAAAAAAAGGGCAGCCGTTGTCCTCGCTCGACTTAACTACCAGCAAGATGGCGGACGATCGAAACCTTCATCGCGTGCCACAGATCTAGAGACCCTTTTTTGACGCAGCTGGCTGTGCCGGTAGTTAAGTCGAGCGATGGTAACGGCTGCCCTTTTTTCAGCATTGGGAAAGGGTTGCGCCTCAAAGGGTTAACATGGCATATCGTCGACATGTGCGTGAAATTCACTAAGTTGTAATTATTAATTTTAAAAAACGAACACACAGAACTTTTTTTAAAAAGTTGATGTAGTATCTTCTGTTGAAACTACAGCAGGGTATATTAAGCTAGGATTACTTATCGTTTAATCTGTTTTAAGGTGCCCGCTGGAAAATTAAAAGTGTTTGTAATATTCATAATTTACACGAGATACTTTTTACCACTGTATATTGTGCTTTAATATATATTATCGTAACAAATCTTCTATTTTTAAAATTCATAATCTAACATGCCTATTACGTGACTAATACAATTAAAAGACTATGTCTAAAAAGCAATTTATGCAGAATGTTCAATTTAAATAAGTAATCCTCCATAGTTCAGAAGTAAATAGTCAAGTTAACGAAATAATTTAAGATGCCCGTCATAAAAACAAATTGTAAGTTGTTTAAAATATTTCAGCTGTTCCTTACGTAATGAAAATATGCTCAGAGCCCGCATGAATAGCCGCTATATATATGCTCAAGGCAATAGAGGGCTCTTCTGGCTTGAGAAGGGGGGGAGGGGGGAATGGGGCCCACACGATAACACCATCTCTCTCTCCAACATAAATAAATAAAAACAAATTATAATTTATATGAATTCTGACATTTTTAAATGTCTTATTTTATTCCTTCAAAAAATTTTTATAGTAAGTAATCTGAAATAAACGAATATATGTGATGTCGGTGTTGAAATGCTCAAAACACTATAGAGCATATGTTCCCAACGTGGGCGATAACGCCCCCTTGTGGGCGTTTGAGGCTTTCAGGGGGGCAGTAAAAGACTCAGAGAAAATTAGTGGGCGTTGATATGGTACGGAGGGACGTGGGAAGATTAACCAGCGTAATTTTTGACTGAAAAAACACTCAAAATACTGGTGTTAAACGATAAAGTAATTAAAAAACTTTGTAAAAAACACACATAAGAAGTAAAAGGAAAGAGGATCCTTTTACTTCTTTTTCCTTTTACTTCTTATGTGTGTTTTTTACAAAGTTTTTTAATTACTTCAGCGTAATTTTTGTCTAAAAAAGACAAAAATTACGCTGATAATATTTTAATAAAAATAAATATTAATAAAAATACTTTTTAATATAATTAAGTATGCGTTTTGATTGTTCTCTGAAACTGTCCATTTATTTACTTAGAAAGCAATAGTTTATTATCCATTACTTCGTATCATCAAAACCCCTGCCTGTCCTTATAACAGGTAAGCTAAAACTTTCATTCCTCTTTCTTAAATGAAGAAGAAATTCAGTAGAGTTTCGATTCCAACAATATTTTATCTCTCTCTTTTAGTAATTTTTTTAAATTTAATTCTTCTTCTCACCATGCATTATGTACGCTCTTGTTTCTCTGGAGTGGGAGGGGGGCGGTATTGAAATATTCACTAGAAAAGGGGGCACCAGTTCAAAAAAGGTTGGGAACCTATGCTATAGAGCATTTCAACGAATACAAAAATGTTATTGATAAATTTTTATAAAAGTGTGATTATGAACTACTTTTATTGTTCGTATTTCATAATTCAAAAACTAATCAATAAACAAATTTTTTTTTTTTCTCTTTTGTATCCTTATAGTAAAATATTAAAAGTGTCATGTATAAGATTTTTGGGCTAACATTCATTGTGACATTGTAATTTACATTTTCAACCTGAATTTAACTAACATTACAATTAGTTTTCTTGAACAATTTTCACCTCACATACTTGATATCGAATGTTAATCAACAGAATGCTTATTATTACACGACAACAGATGCTACTCTTTCTTCTTTTAAGCTTAGTAAATGCATAAATAGTTAGGAAAGCTTCTATCAGAGGCATCCTATCACACCCAAGGGGCAAATATCTCAGCATCTGCTAAACCCTAATACAGACATTTATGAAACGAACTGTGGGCTGGGCTCCCTTGAGGAAAATGGCACTGCACGAAAACGAAACAGCGTTCGGGAAGTTATTGAGGTATAGATCTAACGGTAACCGTGATTGATTACCAGGATCAAAGGCCTCGGGGGTCTACTTTTTATATCGATGAATGTAACTTGTTAAGACATATAATTTAGCTGATCTTCAATGATGTATCGGAAGGGTAAAAGGAAGAATGCATATCAATCAGAAGTTTGGACTAGATTGCAAAAGACAAAATCGAAATAACTCCCGGCGTCAACGATGATTCGTCAAATAGGATTTGATAAACGGACAAATTAATGAGAAAACAATGCCCGTTTTCCTCTATCTAGAGTTTTCAAGTATACACATCGAAATTCAGGCCTCCCCCGAACACACACTCCTAAGGTATCACGAATTAGAGATGAGTTCGGGCTCATTTTTTGAAGCCCGAGCCCGCCCGAGCCCGAGGACTTTTAATCCGAGCCCGCCCGAGCCCGAGCAATATTATTAAATTTGGAGCCCGAGCCCGAAATTTCAACTAAAGACAAATAAATTTAACTACTTCATTAATAGGATACAATAAATTTTGGAGCTTCACACACCTTCTAGTCCCCCGTGCCGCTATTTTTTAAAATAAGTACGTCTATTTATCCCATGAATCACTTTTTAAAATCTGTTTCAAGGAGTATGTTCAACAAAGGAGAAATTTTTCACGAGCCCGAGCCCGAACGCAATTGTGAATTACTGAGCCCGAGCCCGAGTCGGGCCCGGGCTCGGGCTCGGGCTTTCGGGCTCGGGCTGAGCCCGTCTCATCTCTATCACGAATACGTAATGATTAAATTACAATTCAGAATAAAAATATTCGCACTTACGAAATACGTCCTCAAGAATTGTATACAGGCTTAACTAGGTTGGCTTTTTGTTTGGAAATTTTTGGCTTCATCCCACAAAGGCGCTTATCTTCTCTTCTTACGATATAAAATCTAATTTTTCTAGAGTGGATTCAGCCTACCCTAACCCCCAATCAGTTACGTCAGTGGATTACATTAAATAAGCCAGCGTTTCCTTTTTAGAAGGTTTGAAGAGTATTTTTCACTATCATTTGCTTCACTCTTTTTTCGTTTTTCGGAGGGTGGGGGGGGGGGGGGGATTTCCATCTTGTTTTACATTAGGAAAAACATTCTCTTGTATCAACTTTTTATTTTTATTCCGTTGCAGTTTTTCTATCGTTACAAATACAATTAAAACTAGTTTCTAATTAAGACAATTAAAGCTAGTTAATATCGTTTAGTTAATGTGACTGTCATCTGTATTTTTCAAAGTTCTACATATGAAGTCTGAGCTGTATTTATTACAAAATTTCTTTTACTTTAAAGCTTAAAAGTAATAACAGTTATTTCCTGTGAACATTCACTCTCTCTCTTTCTCTCTCTCTCTCTCCCCCCCAACATTAACAATTTCTCAAGCTGTTAGAAATGTGTGCGAATGAATTTTACAATGAAAACAATTTCACATTCAATTTGTATCCTTTTCTAGTTTCTCAGGGGATTAATCAAAATCCCATTTTAGAATCCTTTAAAAATAAAAGCCACCTCCCCCCCAAAAAAATACAATTGGGGGGGGGGGGATACAATGACGGATTCGCTAATGTCGGATACAAAACAGGAGGATAAATTAAAACTGCTAAACGACGAAGATAATTGATTTACAGCTCAGCAAAAGTAAGTTAAGTCATTTTGCGCTGGCAATTTATTTCAATCAAGAGAGTGCATATTAAATTCAAATGTTCTAATTTTTAAAGAAAATTCTTTCAGAATCGTGGTGGAACGCCATTTTCGTTGATGTATACGTGATCCTTTCTTAATTCAAAATCCCGCGAGTAAATAAATTTTTAGACTTTTCATACACAAATACATACAACCCAAAAGAAATTGCGGAGAAGCTGTATTTTAAATCAACCAGTTAATTTTACGCAAAAAACAGAACAACGGTGTGTACAAAAGACAAAAAATAGTTGGAAGAATTTTCATCAATTTATAATCATAACTTATTTTGTAATAGGCTCCGCTTGATTATTCTGTAAAGATTACGCAAGGTAATAGTTTTTCGGGTGGGAAAAAATGTAAGGAAGACATGACTCGAAATACGTACAGCACATTTACAAAATTCTGTTGTGTGACGAAGCAATAATTTAGCACGAATACATGTCAAAAGCATTCGAAAAGAGTATCTGTCTACCACCACTCATATTCGAAGGCAGTTTTGGAAGTATGCAGCTACAGAAATAACGTATGCAGGTCGAAAACTGCGATTCGGCTATAAAAACTGTATGCGTCAGCACCCTTTCTAATGTTTTCTCTCAAATGTTGAATTTCCTTGCAAAAAAACATGACGATTAAGAATTGGTAGGGTGATATTTAGATCGGAGCAGCGTTGTTATGATTTTGACCAACCCGAAAAAACCCAGGTGGGTTTAAAAAAACACTTGAAAAACCCAACTAAGTTTTTTTTTTTTTTTTTTTTTTAATTTCTACTTAAAGTACATTGCTAATACATCCCTTAATATCAGTAAAGGGGGGAGGGCTGTTTATTTATAAACAGCCCTCCCCCCTCCAAATCACCACTACCCAAGGATTTTTTTTTTTTTTTTTTTTTTTTTTTACTGCAGAAAATTTTTATGCCTATCATTTTATGTATTTTTATGAAAATTTTTATGCCTATTTGAATTAAACTTAATAAGGATTTTTTCACCATAAAAAAGAATAATTTTAAAAGTTTTAATTCAGCACTAATATCTTTAATTTCATTGTTAAATTTATTACTAATAATCAATTTATCTATGAGCAAACCATGCTTTTTTTATAATTGATATCGATTTATGCATTTTTAAATGTATAATATATATATATATATAATATAATATAGCTTAACTTACGTAATAAGGATCCCAATTAAAGTATTAATTGATATATAATTGTAATTAATTATTATTATTAAACAATTTTTTTCATCTATGATTGATTTTGTAATCAATTAATTGCCTTAAGTTGTGTTTATTAATTAGCAAATTTTTAAAATATACGGAAGCCCTATAATTTCTCTAAAAAAAATCGTGATAAAACCTAAAGAACACAGGTAACACCCCCCCCCCCCCGCAAAAAAAAAAAACTGCTAAATCCCAGATAAAATTCTAAAAAACCTGAAAACACTCGGGTTTTAAGAACGCTGGTCGCGAGACTGTAAATCGGTACCTTAAATCTATGGGGGGGGGGGGGGGACTGAACTAAAACACTTGTTTTTGAACTCTATTCGTCTCCCTAAGAAAAGATAAAAAAGATAACTGAAACACTATTTTATAAATTACTGTCAACTAGCTTGTTTCATCTTGCTAAAGCTCTCACCAACACCACCCTCAGGCAAAACAGTGCCCGAGGTAAGAAGCCGAATGTTAGCTCGTATTAATTTTTTAAAAAAATGTGTGCATTAATCACTTTATTTTCAGTCTCACCAGCTTTTTTAATTTTTCATATAATGGGTTGGCCCACAAAATTAATAAATGACTACCCTACACACACAAAAAGAAAAAGGTAAAGACAATTTTGACCACAATCTTTGACTTTTCTGGAAACACTCCTATACGATTTTGTTCATTTAAAAATTTTTAAACGTATTGAAGGGTATTTAACCATTTATCTCGAAGGGAGCATAGGGGAAGGGGGGCTGAAAGATGAACCTGAAAACTCTGTAAAAATTAACAACTAATTTAAATAGTACCCTTCAAGAAAACGTTGTGCAAAGGGGTACCCCCTCCCCCACGAATGCACAGAACTTAAAAACAGTGGCTGATTAAAGTGTGGGCGGGGGAAAGTGATGGGACGATCGATCGCCTACTCTCAGAGCGTTCTTGGGAGCCATTGAACCCACGTTAGCTGGTACACTCTCAATATTAGGAACTATTACTAATATTCTCAATTTACTCTTATTATTCTTTGAGCGATGCCGTTTACCAGCGTGGCTCTTTGAACACTCCAACGGGACACAGCGCAACGCCCAGCTTGTGGACTCTCCTGTGAAACTTTTCTCGATCTGCCCATAGCTTCAAGAGATTAAACTGGTCCCTGCGAACATGAAGCTGAAAAATAACGCATAAGATCGCTGCGCTATAGTTTAACGACTTCTAGTGCTGGCAGCACTCGATCTTGAAACGACCTTGATATGTTTATCTTATCTAAGACGAGACAACCACAAGAAAATACTTCTTGAACTAATAACATTTTTTAGTATTCATTGCTCCGACCGAGATTAAATGATTCAGGAAACAGCCTTATATTTTTCAAACACACTATGTTTAAAAAAAAAAAAAAAAAAACTCGTAAAATTTAACTAACTAGGGGAGGAGTAAGTGTCACATGAAAATTGAGATATAAATCATTACAAGATTAAGAAGTAACAGTCTCTCTATCATGAAGCCTATTTTGAATATTAAGATGCTCATTCTTTGCTGACCACACGATTGTAACTTAAGTTTTGCAATTCATACAACCGAGTCCATTAATTCAGTTGACAGGTGCAGTGGGCCAAAGACAGATTCTATAAGATATGCAAAATTGCCTGCCCACGGAGAATAATTCATTATTTGGAAAGAACGCACAGTTTTACTAACATCCAACGCATCTTTTGTTTTTGCACGTACGCATCACATAATCGTTTATTTTACCTTTCAGAGAATCAATTTCAACATACAAAGATAACATGATAAAGCAGTGCTGCAAAATATACACTTTGCATGTATGTTTTATTTGCAGCAGATTCGCACTCTTCCCCCCCCCCCCCCCCAGACTTTTTTTTTTTACTAATGAAAATTATGGCGTGTTTAAGCATATACAGAGCCACCGTAAACGTAAAAAAAAAAAAATGTGCAGGAGCATTTAGAGAATTTGAAAACAAATTTAACAAAATTAGGTACGCGAGACAAGACCTCAAGATGTGAGACGAGACAAAACCTGAATCATTTCTCGTCTCGCATTCATCCCTAATTCCAAGATGTATTGTACTATTCTATACAAAATAAGAATTTTTAAAAATACTTTTTATGAGCAATGAACGTTCTTTACTTTCTAGCGGGAAAACCCTTCGTTCAGCAGCAAACTGTTACAGGCAGTGAACGCATTGAAAAGAAGCTTATAAAAAACAATAAGAGTATTTCCAAATTCAGATTTATGCCATTTCTCCATTCGTACAGTTTCATTTATTTATTCTAAAACAGTGGGAAAATGCATCAGAAAGAACTAAAATGGCGCAAGAATCCGAAAGGAAGATAAATTTTACCAAATGCCTACTTCTGTTTCAGCATAGGTAAAATGTTATGTATAGCATCAAAGCTGGGTTGTGCATATTATTTGCACCCCGTTCTATTTTCACGTAGCGATTTATATGCGATCAGTCTATGTGCATTTTAATGCTCTTATGCAAGAGCCTTGTAAATATTACGCGCATTAAATAAAAACATTACAGCATTAGAAGCATACCATTTACCTAAAAATTTAATTATTCTTTAAAAAGCTAAGAGGAAATAATAAAGCTAAGAGAAAATAATAAATAACTTTGTAAATAACATGCGTGTAGCTAAAGCTTTAAAAAATATCTTGTATTTAAAGATTAAAATTAATAAAAAATTTCGTAAATAATACACATAATGGTTTAGTCTTTTTTTAAAGGATATATTTTTTTAAATGTTATATTAATTTTTAATCTTTTTAAAAAATTGTGTTATTATAAGTTAAATGGCAAAACTTCATTTTCTGAATTATTAGTGGCAGAGTGCTGTTATTTTCCATATCAATAACTACTTTTAAAATATTTCAAAAGTAATAACTTACCATTACACTAAAAAGGAGAATTCTAAACAAAAGCTGCAACTTACCTAAAAGAAAAAGGAAAATTCTGTAATACTTCATATTGCTTTATAAAATAAGAATGGCATATTCATATTCATCAAAGCAATATATTATTAATAATCACAATTTTTATTCATATATGTCTACAAGATAATACCTTACCATCAGTATTAAAATGTATTGCTATAAGCTATCATAAAATTGCAATTTTAACAATATTTGAATACAACCAATTTTACCGATAGGGATTAAGCCTAATCAGACCCTTAGGCTATGAAATTTTTGAGCACCCCCCCCCCTCCCCTAAAAGATGACGGCAGAAACACAGGTGCATTTCTGTTTGTAAGACATTCGAACAAATACAGTGCTAACGTTATGGATAAGTGTTAATAACGAATAGAAATCCACCACATGCGTATTAAATGGACATCATATAAAACTTCAGTTATGCAATCATCTTCAAATTTTTATTCTAATTCTTTTCACATTAGGTCTTCAACAAAGAAATGGCTTAGGGTCATTCCATGTCAAATCACCTAATATTAGAGAAAGTTGTAGCTCCACAGAAACAGATATATATATTTTTTTTATTACCACCAAAACCTATGTTAGAGACACACTTAAGTATCTTGCAAAACATTTTTTCCATTGTTGGCCGAGATATGGACATTTGAAAAACAGCCATTTTTTTTTTAAACCAAATTTCGGCCATCTTGGATTTGGCACAACTAGAGATGGACGCGAGACCCCAAGACGAGATGAGACTTCTCGCGGTCTTGCAATTTTGCTAGACGATACCACTAAGTGCGAGACGAGACCGCGAGACGATACCTGGGTCAGCTCCCGCGCGAGACCAGTCTCGCGGTCTCGCCCTAAAACAGACAAATATGGTTATAGTCAGTACCTTCGGTATATTAGACATTGCTTACAAGTCGGTACTCCAAGGAATAGGGAATTTTAGAATTAACTTTCAAATGGATGGGTATTTTTATTTATTATCCTTATATTAAACAGCGTATTTTGCAAATTAGTCTGTAATTTTTCTAGGAAGTTTTTAAGTGAATTATTGAAACTTTTAGGTAAAATACATTTATTAAGGAAGTTACCCCTGCAGCTGGAGCATTTAAAGACCTGTGTTTAACAATTGGTATCTTGTGTTGAATTTTCAGGATACTTTTTGCAATAACATTACGAAGCACACTTATAATTTTAACATGCAGACGTAAAAGTTTCTTCTCAAGCAAGGCCGAACTGGACTAGAGATGAGACGGGCTCAGCCCGAGCCCGAAAGCCCGATCCCGAACCCGAGCCGGGCTCGGGCTCTGTAATTCACAATTGCGTTCGGGCTCGGGCTCGTGAAAAATTTCACCTTTATTGAACATGCTCCTTGAAACAGATTTTAAAAAGTGATTAATGGGGACAATAAAAGTACTTATTTAAAAAAATAGCAGCACGGGCGCCTAGAAGGTGCGTGAAGCTCTTTGGGTATTTTAGAACGGTGGTTTATATTGCTTATGCTTAGTTAGTCATGAGATCGGACATTATTTGATAAACATGGATATAAAGAATTAGTGCATTGAGAGTTTGCAACTATATTTGTCTTTAATTTGCACAAACGGCAAAATTTATTGTATTCTATCAATGAGGTAATTGAATTTTTTTTAATCTTTAGCTAAAACTTCGGGCTCGGGCTCCGAATTAGATAATATTGCTCGGGCTCGGATTAAAAGCCATCGGGCTCGGGCTTCAAAAAATGAGCCCGAACTCATCTGTAAATTGGACCGCTGAAACGTCCCGAGTGATTCGATTAAACCGAACACTCCTTCGAGTACGACGAGAACCAAACAAAATAATAGAGTTTTCAATACATCACTTCTCATTAATTTACACTCATGTCCATAAATTAAGGATAATGAAGTTCAGGCAAAGAAAGAGAAAGAAGCAAAACAAATTTGACTTATTTGTAAAGTCTATTTATTAAACAAAAAGTAAAGAGCAAAAAAGATGCTATATGTTTGACATAATTAATAAAAATTGCAAGTTTTACTACCTTGACCAAATTTCAAAAAAGAACCTATTTACAAAAAACAGTATAACATGGTTAGTAGGATGGTTAATACGGAGTATGTCTCCAGTCTCCCGGACGATGCAATACAGGCCTGACAACGCCTAGGCATGCTGAGTATCAAATGATCAATCTGATCTTGGGGAATATTACACCACTCATCAAGCAATGCACTCCGAAGTTCCGGTAGACAGGTGGGAGGGGGTTGACGGGCTGCAATTCGTCGGCCAAGCATATCCCACACATGCTCTATTGGATTCATGTCCGGTGAGTATGCTGGCCAATGCATACGGGTTATATCCTCCGATTGAAGGCATTCGTCTACAATGCTTGCACGGTGAGGACGGGCGTTGTCATCCATAAACACAAATTCAGCACCCATGGCGCCCCGAAACAAACCTACATGTTGTTCCAGAATGACATCCCGATAGATGTGGCCTGTCATCGTTACACTCTGAACATGCAGGTCAGTTCTGGAACCAAGAATAATTCCTCCCCAAACGAGCCATCCTGCACCACCGTAACGGTGTCTTTCAATGGTGTTCTCTTGGTGGTAACGGGTACCTGGCGCTCTCCAGATGAATGTCCGGCGAGGATCAGACTCCAAACTAAACCTGGACTCGTCGGAAAACATCACACAAGACCACTGTTGCGGTGTCCACAATGCATGCTCTCTACTCCAGATTAATCGCAGGCGACAGTGAGTTGCGGTAAGTGGAACACATCTGACAGGCCTACGAGCATATAGACCAATGTGCCCTAAGCGTCTGTACACGGTCTGCCTTGAAACTGTCGTACCGGTAGCTGAAGAGAGCTGACGAGACAGGTCTGATGCTGTACTCCGTCTGTTTCTTTTGGCAGTAACTGCCAAATAGCGGTCCTCATTCGGCGTTGTAACTCGGGGGCGACCTGTGCTGTAACGTCTACTCACATTACCATCATCTTGGAATCGTTGCCAAAGCCTGGAGATGACACTCTGGGCGATTCCAAGTTCCTCGGATGCTTCCAGCTGGGTACGTCCACATTCCAGTCGTCCGATAATTCTGCCACGTAAAACATCATCCAAATGCCTCCTTTGTGCCATAACTATGCGGTTTTTGCACTGAAAGGCTTTCACAGCGCTTGTGAACAATTTTACTTCTTTGCCACCATTCCTTATATACCCCTCTCTTACACTCTCGTCATTGTGACGTACCATCCACGCCATCTGGTGGTTTCCTGTAATTTGCATATTCTTCTTCAAGATGTGTGTGATCATTCCACAGGTGAAATTTTTATTTTAGAGATCAATTTCTGTGTGATTCTGAATTATCCTTAATTTATGGACATGAGTGTAGTAGGAAGCTTTCCAGAACTGAAAATTACGGAAAATTGGAGAACGGGTGAATTTACAGAATTTTAAAGTAACTTACGGCAGGACTTCTCTGTACCATTTATTTTACATACTCTGCCAAATTTTCAAGCCCGTCGTTCTAGCAGTGTAAAATTGTATAAGGGAAAAAACAAACAAACAAACTTAATGTATTATAATATATAAATAAGAATAATTATATATAACATATAACTATTTGTATATTAGAATAGAGGTAGTCTCGATGTAGAAACGTTCAAAGATATGTCCCCTTGCACATTTTGAGTCGCGACCTTGCTGGTCGCTGTCGAATCTAGAGCTTCGCGAGGCTGTCCTTGGCTCGAATACAGCCCTTGCGGCCCACCAAACCACCGGCCCATCGGGCGTTCAACCGACCGCCCGATGTCCTAGTCCGACACTGTTCTCAAGTACATCTCGAGAACATCCCTAGTTTGTGTTAAAAATAATTTGCAAGGAGATTCCATGCAATTACATTTTGATACTTCGTACCCGGAAGTAAATATGAAGTAAGGGCTCATCCAAGGGGAGGACGCACGGGTCGAGCGTCCCCTCCGAGAGAGAGATATTCACACTATGGCTTTCTCTTACCTGACAATGGCATATTTCATGAAATTCTGATGGCATCCAAGTTTTGCGCACCCCCCCATCCCACCCCCTCCAATAAAAAAATTCTAGATCCACCATTGATATCAAGACAATATGTGAAACCGCGATAAACGTGAGACGACTGTACATTATTTACTACTTCATACAAGGAAGTAAAAATAATGACATTTTGGGCGCCAGACAATATGCGAGATTGGTCTCGTGGTCTCGCAAGAGACGATACCTACGGATGCGAGAAAAGACCACGAGACGAGACGAGACCTGAGCTGCTTCTCGTCTCGCATGGTCTATCCCTAGGCACAACTGCAATTAACTTGAGAAATAATGGCTCATATTCAACAATTTCGGTACCAATTTTAATAACACTTTATTTCTTAAGTTGAAATAGAATAAAATGACTCAGACGAAAGTTCTTTCAGATACGTTTAATGTACACCGCAATTGGAGAAAGCAGACGATATAAGTCTCTTTTAACGTGTTATAGGTAACCCGATTGCAATTATTTCGCCGTAGGGATTCGTGTTGTATGGACCCGTGTTATAGGGGGAAGGGGGGGGTCTACTGTAATTAAAGTCAGCAATTTACTTGAATTTTCGCTAGCTTTTTTAAAGGCAATTAGGATCTGGTTTTAAATCTGGTCAAAGGAACACTTTTCATATACGCTTTGTTTTCCCTCTGACAGAACACGTTACACTTATTTTGTAAGAAAAACCCAGGAGGGACTGCGATCAAATCAGTTAAGTAATGTAGCGGTTTTTTCCCCCTCACGTATACTACCTGATGCTGTTTTAACTTGGCTGTGTTGGTTACAGAAGCATTTGGGGTAATAACCCAAACAAATACTGGCCACAAGCTGTTCTAATAAACTACCCAGTTACCGAACTACTTCCAAATCCGACAGGCTTAGGGTTCAGTGTTGAAGTACAGCTCGTTCAAGCATTACATCTGAGAGATTATACTTTACAGACGATTTAAGTAATCTAATAATAAATAATACTGTCGAATGAGTAAATCCCATTGAGATTTAAAAAAACAGTAAAAGAATTATAAAAATACAAATGGCATCTTCTTTGTAGTCCTAATAGATCCACAATGTCACATTCTAGACACTCTTTTCTATGGCTGTTCAAAGGTAAAAGACTTCGGTGATTATAACTCTTACATATTTTTTTGACATTATCCAGGATAGAGGAAGAGATCTTATCTCGACGTCCCTGCAGAATATCACTAGTTTAGACAAAAAGGTATAAGTATTAACTACGTTATCAGGTATTTCAACCTGCCAGTCCGCGAAGATAAGATAGACGAAAAAAAAAATTAATTCGGAAGGGTAAAAGTCTGTTCAATGATGATTTCATTGCATTCAATTAGTGAACATCAATTCAGTATATGGTACTCGTAGATTAATCCTACTACAATTAACACCCTATATATTTGGTTAATACTCAGACAAGTAAAGAAAAAAGACCACTCCTAGTAGCACAAATAGTTCAAAAGACGTTTGTTGAACTAATTGCGCTCCTAGGGACATTGAGAAATCAGAACAGTTTCAAAAATTTTACTGTTTCTCATGTATGAAAACGCGACTACACTTTAAAACAGAGAAAGGCATCTCGTTATTCGATAAATGTTTAGAGGTTTTTTTGTCCTTGCATTCCATACACCAATGCTGCTCAGTATCTCGCGAAAATACTTCCGGGTAGTATACCTGTGAAACACTATACCAGGCAGCCCAAACGATACGAAATAACCTGTGTCTAAGGTCTCTTAATAATGACTATATAGCACGCACCTTTACGAAAGTCTATAGTGGAAGAGTCTATGGGGTGAAAGACTCCAGTCACGAGTAGGGATGGACACAACCAAGACTTTCTAGATGTAGAACGCCTAACAGCTGAAGCTTTGACGTCATGACTAAATATAAATTAAAATTTCGAATACGAATGAAATAATTAAATCTTAAAACTTATCCACACCCGGATTTTCATGAAAACAAGCAATAGTTTTGTTTTGTTTTTTTGGCGCACAATTTAACTGACAACAGCATTACTGCCCTATAAAATGTGAACTTTTTTTTTGTTCCGAGCACAGTATTGTTCACTTGTTTCGCATGAAGATGAATAAGTGCAATCATGAGCCGTTTTCAACCAAAAAGGATAGATTTCAGCAGATGTAGGGGGTGCATGGTGTGCTTAAAGTTAGTTGCTTGCAAGATCGATATACTTTTTAGTAAAAATGAATAGTTGATAAAACAATTGATAAAATATTGGTAGATTATAAAAAATAAAAATGGTACAATCATATCCATTCAATATTAAACTTATCGCATCAAAATAGGCTGTTGAAACATTTGCCACTGTTATAAACTAAATTAAGCTTCTAAGGGCATTTCATTCATTTTCACTTACCAGGATGAGTTATAGCCAGTATTTGTTTTGATACCAACTGTCACTCGGCTGATCTTGGTTGTAGTTCTTAATATTTGTGTTTAAAAGTCTAAAACAGTCTTCGTCATCGTTTACATGAGTTCACTAATTTTTAATGGTTATGGATTGTTCATACTTTTGGAGGTGATTACCGACAGAGGCATAGAACTTCTTGCGTAGCATAATATTACATCAAATTTCTGACACCCAAACTGAACTGTTCTGATAAGGCTGCTTAAATTTTGAATTATTGTTAACAGCGTATAACTTGACTAGTCTCATACCTAAGTTTCATTTTTCTCTTCATAGATAGAAATCAAAAGATACCGATTTTCAGGGGTTTTTTTTTCTACTGTTCATTCATTCGAGCGATACATCTCAACTCCTTTTCCAGCTACTGGAGCGGAAAATCGCTTTTAGCACTTGAAGGAGAAAGAAAAGGCGGGTATGAAAGAAAAGCAACCAAGAGAAATTTTAAATTGCAGCAACCACGCTGTAAAGTTCTTATGGGTTCGGAATGGATTCGCGTTTCATAAGCAATTCTCAAGAGACATTTTTCGGCATAAGAAGAGTTCCCCATCCATCGGCAAAAACAAAGTGATTTGCATTGCTGATGGAATCTTTGTTTCCTTTGATAATCCGTGTTTTACAACAGTTATCACGCTTTAAAGTGTTTCATTGTGTGTTTCTCTATGTCGAGGTTTATTATCTTGAGTACTTTCCGGCGAAGGAATGTTTGCATTTCGAAAACATATAGAAAAATGGAAAGTTAAAATATGCTAATTCAGACTTGCACAGCTTCGCTAAATTAGTTCAATGTTTTTTTTTATGAGTGGTATTCAATCTATAGAGTACGATTCCATTTGGAGTCGGGAAAAATTACCTATGCCTCGCAAAGTGGATTTAAAATTTTTTTAATTTAAATGAACACAAGTGCATAAACGTTCATAAACATTCATCGCGTGCCACAGATCTAGAGACGACAGCTGGCTGTGAGCCAGCTGTCGTCTCTATATCTGTGGCACGCGATGAACGTTTCGATCGTCCGCCATCTTGCTGGTAGTTAAGTCGACCGATGGCAACGGCTGCCCTTTTTACAGCATTGGGCAATCTATTCAGCTGTTCTCGAATTCTTCCATTTTTCAGCAGATGTCAGTGCTGTTAAAAATAATCGTGACAATTTTTTTTACGGGAAGTGACGTGCTAAAAAGTGAAGGATTCTCGTGGAGCTATGTCACCCTCAACTATTTCTTATAGAAATCAAATCTATTCTTCGTGACTGGCAACAGTAAAAACGTCAGAGTTGGGTGTTCCCAGAGCGGGAACACTGCGCGTTAAAGGGTGAAACTAGACAACAATATCGCTTACCAAACACGGACACTACACTCAAAAGAATTAACTCACCGAGAAAATTATGCAGCTAAAGATATATAAATAGGAAAAGTGATTTCAATTCATAAATTGTGCCCACCTTAATTTCAGATTAAACCTGATGGCCACGCTGAAATGTCCAGGAGCAAATGGAAGGCCAGCGATTTGAGACAACCAAAGAACGCTAAACAAGATTTAAAACCGCACCCTGTGCAGAGCGTTTCAGAAAAAAATAAATGGCACCCACTCATTTAACACAGGCATTATAGGACAGCAAAGTTTCAGCGGGCTTTAGAGATTTTCAAGCTTACTTTTTCACAGATCATTTAGCTGATTAGCGTCGTCTCAGTCTGCTAGGCATAGTTATCCGCATACGTGTTAGTTCCTTACATGTGAACTATTATTAACACACACGCGTGTTTTAAAAAGGGATGGATATTATTAAATATTTATTTATTTTTATCATTTAACTTTTCTACAATTTAAAATCAACGATGGTTTCGTAAACGAGTAATTTTCGTAATTAATGTAACGAAAAGTACTAAAATTTAGAACTAACTTTAAATGCAGTCGGATCAGTGACGAATCCAGAGAAGTTTCAAGGGAGGAGTGATCAGTAACAAGGAGCATTAGCAGAGATGGGTCACTCTATTTTTTAACCTGTTTACTTTTTATACAGAACGCATGTTTAACCTGTCATCTCTCATCATTAAAAAGACGCAACGGAGGAGACTCCCTTTCTTTTAACGATGTTGCATCCCAAAATAGTTCTTTGGGCTCACCACCGGAGCCCAGCGATCGTGCAAGCGTAAATATATGGCGCTTCACAATATAGTTTATAGTTATAAATATAATTTTACAAAAACAGTAAAAATTACAGAAAGTGGAAAAAAAAAAAAAACAGTCTGCCTACGTACTTAAGGTATATTATATATATATATGAATCACGTTACAATCTAGATGCAATTTAAACCGGTAAACTTATAAAAGTATGTTTTGTATTTTGAATTTTGAATTTCCGTTGTCGTTGATCGGAAATTTTGAATTTTGGACGTCCTATTTTAAGTCTCTGGGATTGACAAATTTAGAAAATTTGTTTGCTAGATCAGGATAACTCACATCACTAAGTGTCGTTTAAAGCAACTTGTGTTCCTCATGGAATTTCCCACAATTTGGATCCTCATCAGAAGGAGGGCAATTTCTGAATAATGACATCCAACGGAAACTGATAGTGACCGCCAACTGGACTTTTGAAGCCGTGGTTTAATGTGCACACATTCCGCATGCACAGGGTGTTCTTCAGTGGTACGTCAGAATCGAATCCACAACCTTCCGCCCTTCCGGTTACGAGTCCAACGTCTTAACCACTCAGCAACCATGGCCCAAATTTAGTTTTTTTTTTTTTTTTTTTGAAAAGGGGAGGGGGCAGCTCAGGTCACTGAATAAGTCTTTTACTGCTACATAGGCCCTTCCCGGAGTTTCCCGACATGATTTGGATCCTAATCAGATGGTATGGGACTTCTGAACATTTTCACCCCTCGGAAACTGTTATCGACCACCGAGAGGACTTTCGGATACAACGGATTTAACGTGCACGTACACAGTGCAAAAACAATGTGACCACACGTCCTGTTCTGAAAGAAAGAGTCCAGCTTTTAGGTAGCTTATCTCGTTGTACGCAAGCACCGCCGAATGGTCCCGTTTTTAAAAGAATGCACAAAACAAGTGAAAAAAAAATTGTAAAAGTTAATTTTTTAAAAGTAGTAGTAAGATTTTTATTGTGGTACGAAGAAAACTTTTGAGAAAATATACATATTTCACCTTTGCCCGAGGTGAAAATGTTTAAATGTTCAAAATATTTTTAAAAGCATTCGAGACCTTTGGAATACAGATATTAATGACTAAATCAATGTCTCAAAAGCAAATACAGCTCAAGTGGAATATTGTCTCGAATGCTTTTTAAAACATTTAAAATTTTTCATCTCTTGCAAAAGTGAAATATCTGTATTTTTCTCAAAAGTTTTCTTAGTTTTGAAACTTTTATTCATTTATAGCATATCTTAGTAAGAATAAATTTTTATTTTATGCCTTTTAGGGCTCCACAAAAGAAGCTATTTTTAAAAATTGTTTTTTTACTAAATTTTTATTTTTTGCTTTTTAATTACAAATAAAACACAAGTTTTATTTGTAACTAGTTTTAAAGTAGCAAGTAAGAAGTATAATTCTCCCTTAGATATCCGTGTATTAGTAACTACAGTTTTTTGTTTAGTTAGTATTTGTAACTAAAACGAAAATTTTCATTATTTTATGAAAGTTTCAACTTGACCGGTACACCATGGAACTATTCAGCGGGAATCGGGTCTCCTAGACTAGAGCCAGGTATCCTAGTCACTAGACCAAATGGATTTTAGCCATCTTCAAAGGATAAAGTGGAGGTGCCTTTTTTTTTTTCAATATACATACTATACTATTACCTAAAACTTTGGTTTGCGAACCTCAGGGGGATGCGAGTAGTACAAAGGCATTCCCGAAAACAATATACTAGTAATCAAATCAATGTACTAGTAATTTCAAACTCAAAGCATTTACAACACTGTGTCCTGGGAAAATTCTGTGCTATCTGTAATAGAACTTAGCGAGCGAATATATAGCTGCGTAATAGCTGCGTACTTTGCTAGGAGACTTTTTATGTAAACAAAGGAAAAACTGTGCTGTGTAAAACATACGGTAAAAATTTAACTCATGAACTTTTTAACAGCCTGAAGATTTGAAAACTTTGCTTGAATGATTTTTTTCGTAATTTTGCAAGGATAACACATGTCTAAAATCCTTCCTTATTACAGGAAAAAATATATTTATTTTCCCCCCTTCGACGAAGGCTTAATGAGGTTTCATAACCTACACCAACATCCCCCAATGCAACCATCCACCCAAAAGGTACATTACCTCAAGTTATTTCTAATACTGCCTTTCCCACCCATCCTAAGCTGTACAGTTCGTAGTCTGAAAACATGAAGCGGTTTTGGCGAGATACACGAGTTTACCTAACCCGGAAAACTCTTCAAAATAAGCCGTAATTGCTTCTCTTGCCCAAGACACAGAGGAGGGAAAAAAAAAAAAAAAAAAAAAAGATTGCGCTGTTAAGATCCGATTTTACTTTTTAATTGCAGCTTTCTGACTCAAGGATGACAGACAAGTAGATAATTAGGGACCATCATTGTCCCAAGTTCTCATATTCGCTCGCTTTTGGAAAAAGAAAGCTATAATCGCCAAATAATTAAGGGAGGTGGTTTGCATGTGGTTCGGCGGTGCAATACTGATTGTTAAAAATTACCGAAGGTTGCATTTTGTAAGAATGAATGTGCATTAAATATTAAGAGGAAGAAGATGTATTAGTCTGTTAGTTCGATAAAAATAAAAAAAATCTGATGTGTCCAACACATGACTTCCTTGCACGTCTATTAAATCAAAAATGTTTTTTACGCACTTCCTCTAAACTTATTTGTTTGAAAGATATAAAATATCAAAAAAAACAAATATACCGTTTAACCAAAGAGCTAAAATATTCAGCCTTCAGCTGAAATTAGTTTCCCCTCCGCTAAAGAGGTTTTTTGACAGAACCTTTTAATTTGTATTGGCAGCCATGTACAGGATGTATTTGCATGTAAATCAAACGGGGAGAAACCAACCGTTCTTCCAGTTTTTCAGATTTGAGAGTTAAATATGCACACACGTACACCAAAAGTCGCCAAGCTTGGCGACTTTTGGCATAGTTCTTGAGGGAGGCACGTGACCGTGGTCGGACCATTACCTAACTTATGTGGTAGGACGGTATTGTGCTTGAAATGGATGAATGCCCCTAAAATTGCCATTGACCGTAATGTATTGGAAATCTTTTGAGTGTTCCTGTAGCAGAACTGTAAATGATAAAGACACTTTTTTAATGGAGAAATTCATTTTCTAACTCTTTACAGCATATATCACTCCTGCGTCGTTTGAAATAGCCCAAAACCTCTAAAAAACGCTTTGATGAATGTCGGCCCATAGAGCTTAATGTATTTCGAATCTGTTAGGCCATTCTGTTGATAAACTATCCAGTCGAATAGAACCGAAACGGGAGGTGCACAACTAGATGTTACAACAATCCTAAATATAAAGTTTCAACATTCTACGCCTAATAGTTTTTGCGTTAGGCGAGTTTAATGAATTTCGGCCCATAGAGCGTAATGTATTTCGAATCTTTTGGGCGGTCCTGTACATAAACTATACACTCGATTGCGACCAAAAGGGGAGGTGCACAACTAGATCATAGAACAATCCTAAATATCAAATCTCAACATTCTACGACCAATAGTTTTTGAGATATGCGAGTTACATACATACGTACGTACGTACAGACGGCATGGAAAAACTGACCACAATAGACTCTTTGAAAGTTACTTTGAAATTTTTCAAGTATCCATTATTCCAATCATGTGTCGGATCTTGGTGTGTTTCAAATTTCCGTGAGATCTGTAAGATTTTATTTACTATCAATTATCATCCACGACTTTTTTTGTCTGCCCAAAACTATTACCCTCTTTGGCGGAGGGTAAAAATTTCTCAGCTAATTTACGAAATTCTAGTTCTTCACACCTTACATTTAGATCAGTATCTGTTCTTGGTCTTTTCGATGGTATATCTAGACAGAGTCGTAAACGTTTTCTGTCTTGTCTTCTGGATTTGGATTCCGCTTCTTGAGCACGAAAATCTGGATCTTCCCTTTTTCTTTGCATAAATAGACGGTTAGTTTCACGATGACTTTCTTCCGGATTAGACAAATGGCGAGGACGGCCAGCGCGGCCTTGAACAACAGTCCCGGGTATATTCTTCTGATATTTAACGATGTAATACTGAACAGTAGAGCGTGAAATACCAAGCCTACGAGCTATTTCACACTGATCCCGCAAAAATGAAAATTTTAGAAATGCCACGACAGAACACCACCACTTGCTCCGAGGAGGGACAAAAGTTTGAACGCGACTCTGGAAACAAATCCAAGTTCTGAAAAATGAAATCGGAACCTCGGGAACTTGACAGCCAGTCGCAGACGCTCTGACAAAATCTTACAGTTTCCCCTTTTGTTTCATCTGACGTTACTTTGAAATTTTTCAAGTATCCATTATTCCAATCATGTGTCGGATCTTGGTGTGTTTCAAATTTCCGTGAGATCTGTAAGATTTTATTTACTATCAATTATCATCCACGACTTTTTTTGTCTGCCAAAAACTATTACCCTCTTTAGCGGAGGGTAATAATAGTAAGATATAGCGATTTCTAGCCAAACATTTCGATATCGCGAAGCTGAGTTCAATTTGAAAGATTTCTTTCTGACACTTTATTTGGCGATATTTCACCAAAAGCCGACAAACTTGAGATAGTTTGCGAGATTTTGGGGATAGCCAAAGTAGTCATTGACCACAGACTTTCAATGAATTGAATGCATCCATACACCTTAATGTATTTAAAGTCATTTGGCTCACCCTGTAAATAAATTCCCAGTCGATTGCTGTCAAAAAAGATATTGAAAACCGTTAGATATTATAATATAGTTCTAAATACAAAAGTTCAAAATTCTACGGGTTAAAGTTTTAGAGTGTTATACAAAATACGAAATAATTTTTGGCGCCAAATTTGGCGATATTTCGGCGAAACTCGTCAATGTCGACGACATTTGGCGAGATATTAAGCATGGACCAACAATGACAGATTATCGCCAAATTTGGCGATATTTCGCCAAAACTCGCCAGGAACGATGACAAATGGCGATACTTTGGGCATGGACCAAATGACTGACTATCGCCAAATTTGGCGACATTTCGGCAAAACTCGCCAAGGTCGAGGACAGACGGCGAGATTTTGGGCATGTACCAAACAATGACTGTCTACAATTGTATTATATTGAAGATGTCCATAGAAATTAAAGTACTGAAATTCTTTTCGGTGGTCCTGTAAATAAACTCTCCAGTAGATTTTAACCAAAAATCGAGATGCACAACTAGATGTTACAACAATCTTATATATGAAATTTCATAATAGTTTTTGAGATTTGAGAGTTAAATATGCACACACGTACACAAAAAAGTCGCCAAGCTTGGCGACTTTTGGCATAGTACTTGAGGGAGGCACGTGACCGTGGTCGGACCATTACCTAACTTATGTGGTAGGACGGTATTGTGCTTGAAATGGATGAATCTCCTAAAATTGCCATTGACCGTAATGTATTGGAAATCTTTTGAGTGTTCCTGTAGCAGAACTGTAAATGATAAAGACACTTTTTTTAATGGAGAAATTCATTTTCTAACTCTTTACAGCATATATCACTTCTGAGTCGTTTGAAATAGCCAATACCTCTAAAAAACGCTTTGATGAATTTCGGAACATAGAACGTAATGTATTTCGAATCTTTTAGGCGGTTCTGTAGATAAACTATCCAGTCGAATGGAACCGAAAGGGGAGGTGCACAACTAGATGTTACAACAATCCTAAATATAAAGTTTCAACATTCTACGCCTAATAGTTTTTGAGATATGCGAGTTTAATGAATTTCGGCCCATTGAGCGTAATGTATTTCGAATGTTTTGGGCGGTCCTGTAGATAAACTATCCAATCGAATGGAACCAAAAGGGGAGGTGCACAACTAGATGTTGCAACTATCCAAAATATGAAGTTTCGACATTCTACGCCTAATAGTTTTTGAGATATGCGAGTTTAATGATTTTCGGCCCATAGAGCGTAATGTATTTCGAATCTTTTGGGCGGTCCTGTACATAAACTATTCATTCGATTGCGACCAAAAGGGGAGGTGCACAACTAGATCATAGAACAATCCTAAATATCAAATCTCAACATTCTACGACCCATAGTTTTTGAGATATGCGAGTTACATACATACGTACGTACGTACGTACCTACGTACGTACGTACAGACGGCATGGAAAAACTGACCACAATAAACTCGCCGCTGGTCAAAATGAGTTGCAGACGCGTTAATATGATCGTGCATGCTAGCCTACGATGAGATGCACCGAAAAAAATTTTTAAATTAAATTTAGAGGTAGTCAAAATCGGTTTTTTTGTCGAAATTTGGCCCCCAAAATTTTTCGGGATCACATTACTTCCTTATACTACGTACAAGGAAGTAAAAAAATTAAATGAAGGAGTTCTATAAAAACGATGAATTTTTTTTTTTTTGGGGGGGGGGCGGACGCCCACCGCCTTCAAGTTGAAAACTGGGGGGGAAAAAAAAAAAAACTGTCAACAGGTGGATTTTTAGAATTCTTCTCGATCAATTACAATTTTACACTCTATCTTTACGCATTTCTGAGCAAAGTTTCGAACTGATTAATTATGCCATTACCAGCAATATCGAAGAATTTTTTTCAAGCGATTGGTGAAACAATGGTGTAAACTTTCAAATTTGAAAACTGAGAAAAATGACTGAAAATCAGCAGTGTGTATAGTTTGATTTTATTGAAATAGCTCAGAATTTTCAGAGCGACATTTAAAGACCTTTTTTAAATTTACAAGTCCTACGACGATGTAAATTTGAATACGACACAAAAGAGCAACTTTTGCGATTATGCGCTTAGATTTTAAAACATTAACATATAAGGCAGGGCCGTAACCAGGATGAAATGTTAGGTAGGGCTTTGAATCTAGTTAGGGGGCTGACCGAATATATAAGTATTAGTAATCGAGGGGCGAGGGAAGAGCTTGTTTTTCAATTTGTACATTTTTTTTAAGAGTTTTTGTTTCAGAAACTGCCGTATTTTTAAAATATTTAATATTCAATATGTTAATAAATTTTTCATTGAGATTGCATGAAAAATATTCAAATGAAAATTTACTGAAAAATCCATTTTATTTATGTTTCATTTAAAATATGTATGATAAAGCAAAATATAAATATTATACAGAGCGATCAGTTTAAAAGAGTGCCCGTTGATTTTTCTTATTACCTTTAAATCTGACGAATGTGGGAGCTATACAATTTCGAGCACTGTTGGGGACTGTTACAACTTTATGTGTGAGGTAAAACAGAAACGGAGACACACGTTACTTAATTCTGTGTTCATTTTGTTTTTGAAAAACATAATTGAATTCCAATTTTTTACAGTATTAGTCTTCACAGCAAATGTTGAAAATGTTCGCTGCCATTTAGAATGCAAACATGAACACGTTGAAATTTTTAAGTTTTTACTCTTCTTCGAAAGCTTTGTGCAGCATTTTTGTGTTCTTGGAAAAATCCAAGATCGGATGCTATGCGCAACCAAGAGCAGCAAAATAATTAACTGTATATATATATATATATATATATATATATATATAGAAGTCTAGCAATTGTGATAAGAAATTCCCCCAAAACAATGGTTATTTTTAATGATGTAAAATTTAACATTTGTTAAAAATCATTCATTTCTAAACAATAGTATTTATCTATAAATTTACAAATTTTTTGAAAATCTTAGGGGGGGCTGAAAGCCTGCTAGGTAGGGCTCAGCCCCCATAGACCCCCCTCTGGTTACGGCCCTGATATAAGGCACTACCTTTTCCGGTAACTAAATAACTTAAATATTGCTTAAAATAAGGATTGATCTGGCATTAAAATTTCGCGGTTCTTTCCAACACAGCTTCGACAGTAAAGCAGCAACTACACTGAAACTGTAGGCTAAAAAGTTCACATTGACATTCGGCGTTTCAGTTTGGTCTGTTCTCATTAAAAGACCCTGGGCGCAGTCTGGGCTCTAATGACACCCAGCCTAAAAAAAGGAACTCAGACGAGAGCAGGAGAATCGTCTGAAGGAAGACCGTGAGTTGAAGGAAGACATTTCGAAATAGCATGAAGCTTTCTGAAGGTATTCGATTATTGTACGTCTGTCGGTCCGTTGAGATATCTGGATCCCAGCTGGGATTGGAAAAGGCAGGCCTTACCCTTCTTCAAAAGAACCAGTCACTTCAACTTCTGCCTTCTACCTTCCCTCCTCTTTGGTAATAAAAGGGACCTGGCACTTCCCCCCTCATCCTTCCCAAACCGGTTCAGATGTTCCAAGGGAGAGGGAATTCCTGGTGGTATTTCCAGATGAGAAAATGAATTAGTCGAGAGAGGCAAGGCGCGCATACAGGAATGCTATTAAAAAAAAAAAAAAGTGTGGTGTAAGTGAAAGTCGAACCAAATCTGAACAAGAATCGAATAATAGCTATACTGTAACGTAAGATAATGGTACAACCGATTTAACGGAAATTTTCTTCAATATCAGCCGTAGATTTTCTTATTCATTTATTTTATTTTTTTACGGGAGGGGGGAGAGATTTATTAAGAGGAAAACGGTGGGCTAATGTATGGTAAATAATGGTTTGTAATCAGTGGAGTAGCCAGAAAATTTTCATGGGAGGGGGCACGACTACTTCAACTCATACGTGTGTGTGATAAGGGAGTGAAGAATATACATTTTGTATGGCAAAAATTTCCTCATGGGGGGGGGGGTGACCCCCTAACACCCTCCTGGCTACGACACTGTTTGTAATTGGTTAATTTATCTAGGTTCTGAAAACAGAATACGCTGGAGAAAGAATATTCTTCATGATAAAAATTAACGATAAAAAACGAATCTGTTTCAAAACGGCGTATAACCAAAATTGTAGGTTGTATAAACAGGTCGTTTTTTTTTTTAAATGAATAGAAACTAATCTCATCAGAACTACCGTGTTTACTCGCGTAATAGTCGCACCCTCGTTTTGAAGCAGAAAAAATTGTTAGAATATTTTTCCCGCAAAAAAGTCGTAGTCACGTATTTGACCTTCATTTATGTCTATAAAAAGAAAAATATCCCTTTTTTTGTGGGCAACTGACGAAAAGATTAATACGTCAGGTAAACTGGAAGAATTTGGTAAGTTAGTAATTTTATTATAATATCAGTAATGTTTCAACTTTAGATTGTACAATATTAGTGTTGTATTGTGGGATTACGGCCAATTAGCTACACCAGGGCTCTAGGTCAAGGGGCGATGTGCCTCCGTGGGGGTTTTCCTAAGGGGTTCTAGCCCGTATTTACGCTACGTTTCGGAGAAAACCACGGAAAACTCCGAACGGTTAGGTCGGCGGAAGCAACCTGGTTTAAGGCCTTTGCAAATACCCAGAGACTGTCGCGGCTACAATGTATTTGAACGGGTAAATTTGACCGGGTTTGGACGCTGCGACCCTCTACCGAACAATAGATGGGGTGAAAACCGCAATATTATCCACGGTCCCCAATTACCTATTGTCCGGAGTATCTCCTGCTTTCTTCTCGTGCGAAAAATTTATTGCTTACAAGTGATAATTGGCCAAGCGGCCAGCGACGGTCTCTGGGTATCTGCAGCGGCCTTTAGAACTAGGCTCCTTCCGTCTCCCAGTTCGGAGCGCTATGCCTTAAGGCCACTACACATACCCAGAGATGGTCGCGGCTACAATGTATTTGAACGGGGAAATTTGACTTGGTTTGGAAGCGGCGACACATGGGGTGTCCTCTACCGAACAATAGATCGGGTGTGAAACCACAAGTGTAAAAACCGCAATATTATCCACGGTCCCCAATTACCTATTGTCCGGAGTTTCTCCCTCTTTCTTCTCAGTGCGAAAAATTTATTGCTTACAAATGATAATTGGCCAAGCGGCCCGCGACGGTCGCTGGGTATGTGTAGTGGCCTTTAGACCCCCCCCCCATTTTTCACCATGGAAAATTGGGGGGGGGCAGTGCCACACGGCAAGTATAAAAGGTACTCCAGATAACAAGAACATTCAACGAAAAGATCTTTTAAAATATAAAATTCAAAACCTTTGTAAAATGACACAAAGATACAGTAGAACGTCGATTATACGATATTCAGAGTTAAGGTGCAGTGGAACCTCCCAAGTTGGACAAGCCCAGAAGCTAGACACCTCCCTAAGTTGGACACGTTTTGGGCGAACGGAATGTGTCCATAATATAGAGCTCTATAAGTTGGACACTTTTTGAGGGAACCGCAGGTGTCCAACTTCAAAAGAGGACAGTAAGTTAACAAAATAAAATATTACAAATAAATTGAAACAAATAATACTACGCATATCATTATATTTATTTAATTTTATTCTTAATTTACTATTATCTTCTGCAAGTCCCCCCCCCCCCTCTAACTTATATTTCTTCCGATTTTCTTACTTTTCCTACTTTCAAATGCAACTTCCCAGTTATTTTACTCCCACGTTTACTGAAGGTTGAGATTATAACCTCCTTGGCTGTGTAGGTGGTGGAGCTTTTTCGCAACGGAAGAAGAGTGTGCCTTTTGTAACACCCGAAAGGATCATATTAAAGGTATATTTTATTTATGGTTGCTCCAAGATAGTTTTAAAATCATATGATAATTTTTATAACTCTCCAAGGTTGGGCATTCGAGATGTTTTCGGATCCCTTTGAAGTTCAATTATATGAGTTCAATTTCGGAGCAGCCTTGAGAAGCTCAGACGAATGAAATTCTGCTACCTTTTTCAAATAACTGCATTTCTCCTAGAAATTTCACTCCCCGCCTGACCGCAAATGATTTATAGCGCACAAAGGGAATAGAAGAGGAAGGAAGAAAGGGGGAGGAATACCATGCACAATGGGGAACCTGAATCCCCTTTCTCCATCGCCAGGCAAGAGCAGAGACGTCGGGACTTAGAGGGGCTTGTCTGCAAAGAAATAACTGCTAATTGAGTGCGGTTTGATCGGCAGTCCACAGGCGATTAGTAAAATTCGAATAGGATATTCCTCAATCCTCAGGATGTTCCAGAGTAGTGCCGTATGCAGACTTCCTTCAAGGGGGGGGGGGGGGTATAGACGTAACTTTGTGTTAAAATGCGTTATGTTGAAGCTAAAAATTGAAAATTTATGGTCATTTTGTTAAAAAATTTCTGTCATGGAAGGGGGGGGGGGTTGAACCCCCAAACCCCACCCCTTCTCCAGAGGAAGGGCTGCACCTTTCTCCTGATGGGGAATTTCAAGCAGAAAAACGATGGGTCGGAGAGACAGGCAAGTCGATAAAAAGTTTCTCGCCGTGACTGTTTTGATTCACGAAGAATAAGTTTGATTTCAATAAAAAATACTTAATCCTTTGAGGCGCAACCCTTTCCCAATGCTGAAAAAAGGGCAGCCGTTACCATCGCTCGACTTAACTACCGGCACAGCCAGCTACGTCAAAAAAGGGTCTCTAGATCTGTGGCACGCGATGAACGTTTCGATCGTCCGCCATCTTGCTAGAAGTTGAGTCGAGCGATGGCAACGGCTGTCCTTTTTTCAGCATTGGGCAATCTATCCAGCTGTTCTCGCATTCTTCCATTTTTCAGCAGATGTCAGTGCTGTTAAAAAATAATCGTGGCCACTTTTTTACGGGAAATGACGTGCTAAAAAGTAAAGGATTCTCGTGGAGCTATGTCACCCGCAACTATTTTTATAGAAATCAAATCTACTCTTCGTGACTGGCAACTAGGGAATGCAATCCCGATCTCGCGGGAACGGGATCCTGCGGGATCCCGCACAAATATTTGCGGGACTATTCCCGCGGGATTACGATCCTAATCCCGCGGGAACCCGCGGATTGATACCGAGAAATAAATTATTTTTTATTAAAATTTCACGCCGCTTTCTCAACCAATAGACCGAAAATTTTTGAATATTCATGTCTTTCATCGAACAATAAACGAATCCATAACTACAAATTTTAATTTACAAGTTTTTTTTTAAATTATCTTCCAGTGGGAGTGTGGATCAAACATCTAAATCTAAACACCATAATCTAAATTTTTCGAAAACTTCCCAATCCCAAGTGAACTGAAATATTTCATACTAATTTATCTCTGAGTGAACAATTATGAATTAATTATGAAAAGTTTTCATTTTAGTTATTAATTTTTTTAATTCACAGTTTTAAACTAAAATTAAATCTAGACTGGGAAATGATTCATAGGATTTGTTCGATTTTGTACGTTCTTTTTTCAGCAACTGAGAAAATAACGTTATGTGAATGCATTTTTCATGCATTTAAGTATGTGAATGCATTTTTCTGTAAATTCCTCAATTTTAGTAACTAACATAACTAATACTAATATATTAAGACATAACTTACTGTATTATTCTGAAAATAATGATTATAATTTTCATATTTCAGTAAGTTATTGTATGAATTATCTCATAAGATTAATTATTATTATTAAAGTTAAGCTTCATAGTGCTTAAAATCTTACCATTTTTACTTTTCTCTGTTGAAATGAAGCCCTACCTAAATGAAATGTCAATCCCGCGGGATCTCGCAATCCCGCGGGATCAATAAATCTCAATCCCGAAATCCCGCAAGACGAAAAACAGTGCGGGATTGCATTCCCTACTGGCAACAGTCAAAACGTCAGAGTTTGGTATTCCCAGAGCGGGAACACTGCACGTTAAAGGGTTAAGGATATAGTTACACGAAAATATTACTGTTCTATTTAGTACATCATTTCCCGTATAAATTGTCGATTGTTTGTAAAACTGTCAGGATTATTTTTAACAGCGCGGGCACTTGTTATAAACTAGAGAATACGATGGAGATACTCTTATACAGAAAAACAACTGGATAGAGTGCCATTTTTTCAGCATTGGGAAATGGCTGCACTTCAAAGGGTTAAATAAACGCGTTTCCTTCGGTCGTGCCGCAAACTACGACCGGTACCACTAATGTAGTGAGGGGAGACGCGGAAGGACGGTGTCCAGCACTTTTTTAATAGAGCTTATACATACTTACACTTTTTTTCAAGGGGGCGCGCTCAAACTTCTTTTAAATGTATTAAATTTTTTTATTTTGTGATGCTGCGTCAGAAAAGCAACCATGAGAAGCTTTTTAGACCACCTAAAGTAAGTAAACTTTAAGACTTACTAACAATCACTTTGTAAATGCTAAATAATGTAAGCATATCCTTGGAAATAGAACACGAATGCTATCTAGTGAAAGGCACTCTTGAGAAGTATACACTTGTTTTTTCAAATGGTTGAAAAAAGGAAAAATTAATTCCGTAATAAAGGGTCTAGTACAAAAAAAAAAAAAAAAAAAAAAAAAAAAAAAATCTCGGCTGTTCGAGCCTAGTCAGGGAGGGGGAGACCCCCCTGAACCCCCCTATTTTTTTAGTTTCATTATTGCCATATTAAAACGATATTCATTGACTATGTCATTTTATCGCTCATCTTTCGCGTATTTCGCCTGGTAACCCTATGTTGAAATTTTTATGAGTGTAACCTATTTATAGAAAAATACATGTGAAGCATATTCTACAGCTTACGAAATATTGTAACAATAGATTAAAGCTGTTGTGAACTAATAGTATTTCAATACATGTAAAATTATGTCGCTTTTTATGTCGCATTTTTGGGACACATTTTTTAATAAAAGGTGTTGAGAGATAAAATGACATAGTCATTAAAAAAAAAAAAAATCCCAGTCAGTTTGACATTACGATTTTTGACAGTAGTAGATTTTCTTAAGGCACTGTCGATCAAAATTACATTGGTTTTATAATAAAAACTTAGTTACACCAAAGTAAATAATCAATAAATAAAACGAAGAATTAGTTAATTTTAATTATATTGCTTTTAATAACTGCATTTAACGATTTATAAATTATATTCAACTCGTCAAAAACGAGCTTCCCTTCCCCTTAGATCTAAGTCACTGGAAGGAACAAAGAGGGAAATGGCACTTTAATCCTTCTTGCCCATACCTTAATCTTAAAAAAAAAAAATCTGTTTTCTGTTACTAGGAAATGAAATCTATTTTGCCATTTTTACAGTAGATAATGTCCATAAATTAACCAGAAATGGAAATTTGGAAATGAATTTCATTTATAAGTAATGCAGCTCCCCGAAAAGAGCAAAAAACGAAAGTTGTTTTCACTTTGCAAAGAGTACAAGAGTTGAGTAAGTAACAGGTGACAAGGAGTTTAAAATCGTCATTGGACGAAGGTTTGATCCAGAACGAACTGGTTATTATTAAAAAACAGACCATGGTTTTACCATACTATTAAAGGTCTCTTCATATAACACTGTGACTTTGATCGACTTAATCTCTAAAGAAAGCTGAATTTGCAAAGCTAAATGAATGTTATTAAGAAACTCGAAAATAGCCTTTCATAAAATGTAAATGACACGGCGATGAATATAATTTTATTACGCAACGAAGGGAAGGATCGTCAACTCTTTCAACAAAGTTATGCAGTCGGAACGTCTTGAATATTTAGATTCACCTATTACTTCGCAAGGCTCAGTTGTTTTGCGACTGAAAAACATAAATTAACTCCAACCTACGGACAGTCTGTTAATGAAATTCGAAACTTCTACTGACATACTAGTCGTTCACTGTTTGTACACACTCATAGAAGATGCGCATGATTTGAAGAAGCAAAATAACTAAGATGTCAACAGCGGTTAAATGAGTAATGAAAACAAACGTGAGATGGTTTCATTTGTTTTCTGCTTTAAAGGGAGCGGGGGCAACTCCAAGTGCGCTGTGAATTTGACCTCAAAGGATTTTTCCTCTACACTTTTTGGCATCGTCTCAAAAATTTTTCAGTGAGCCGCTTTTGCTAAGCCCCAGAATTCCTTGAGCGCACCAAGTTGTGGACGTATTATTTTTTCTTTTCACTCTTCTCCAGAGTGCTTTTCGAATTAATAAAACGAATCTACTCCAACGGAAGCATTTTTCTGCAAGAATTTTACTATAGAGACGGAGTTACTGAAGGGATTCACGACGTGCACGTGGTGAGAATAATAAAAGAAGTATGAACCGTGAACAATGATTTTTTGAAGAAAGTTGATGGGCTAATCACACGGCTTTGAAAGGAAAGTATTTAGCTTTCTGATATGGAATAGTGATTTCAAAACACTAACCATGATAGATAAAATACAGCAATGCTTCTCTGAATGACCTTGAAGTAAATTTCGTACTAGAATTTTAAAAAGCACCACTTCAAAGCAAAAGTCAAAACTGATCATTCTGCTTTAGACTAACATCTGTTCCAAAATTCTTCTCTAAATTAAGTCTCCTTCTCTAATTCTAGTCACCACACTACATTATTCTACCATCTTAATGGCAATTCTTTTTTTTTTTTTCGAAGATTCCATGAATTCAATTAAAATGAATGTGAAAAAGAAATCCTTTGCAATTATAGCTCAGAGCTTCATTTGTGTCCTCTACGATTTGCAATTTTAATAGCAAAATCGTGAAATAGCTGCTACGTGAGTTTATTTTCGATCTTAGACAGCTGGAAGAGTTCGCAACTGTCCAATATTGATATTACCATTAGGGAGCTGTTAAAGGTCAGTCAGTCAATTCAAGTCACAGCGTTTTAAATGCGATAACCTTGGACCAATCTCATGCAAATTTGTTACTTGCAGTATCATCCATCAAGTGATCAATAATCCATTAGTTGCAAACAATTATCAGATTGGTAACTGGTGGGGGAAGAGGAATTGAAAGGAAATTGTTTTTTAACTTGTTCTATGAGAGAAAGAAGCCGTATTTAAAGTGTCTTGAGATTTATTTGTTTTCGTAATATAGATTCAGAATTATGATGCTGCATATAAATAAAATGCTTCATGACGCATGCAAGCATACAACTGCAAATAAGTTCTCAAAACAATTTACTCCCAGAAATTAGTTTAAAAAACATACACATATATACCAATTGTTGACATTTCTGTTGGAACGTTTATACAGCAATTCATTTGTAAGGCTAACATATTTTAAAATTCTAAGCATTTATTATTATTTCAAGTATAGACAAGAATCTTTCAAGAGATTATTTTATTTAATTATTTAAATTAAATAACAAATGCAATAAACTCCGATGAATAAAAAGAAAGGATAAAAATAGCTCTAAATAGAACTAAATTATTTCCCCCCCCCAAACAAAGTATTAGCCCCCCTCCCCAAAATAAAATATATAAAAATAATTGAAGTTATTTTGGATTTGTTACGTTAATATTTTGTATTAATTTTTTACTATTATTAAAGACTTTATCTAACTTCGATATTAATGATGCAATCTTAATATCGAATTTACTGATTACTACAAAAACAAGCAACATAGTCTGAAAATTAGATATGAATTGTGACTGAATCACTCGGATAATATTTCATTCACTGCCTAACGGCTCTAACGATGTCATCATTTAACTCCTCTCCAAATTTTAATGTTATCAGGGTTACATACCCTATTTTTAAGGAACATAGATCATAATGCGATGTCGGAAGTGAAATGTCGTTATCTTTACATGTAACTTTTATCATCATAATAATCCGCTTGTCTAATTTGCCGAAACCACAAGAATGAAAATGCAACACCAGAATAAAGAATGACTGAATCAAAATGCCCATAAAGAGAGAAAAACATGTTTAGAATTTTCCTCTTCCTCCGTTTCATCTTAAATGTTAATATGTAATTTTTTACATTTACTAGAAAAATGACACACTTACGAGCTCTTAGAATTCACAAATTTCAGAAATTAGGCAAGACCTGTGTAGTCAGGCCCGGTCTGGCTCCTTTGGGGGCCCTCGGCTAGAGATTGAAAAGGGCCCTTTTACTGGGGAATGTAGAAGAAATAAAATAGTAGGATATGTAATAACTTGAAAATTAAGCCAACCTGCCGAAAAACCATATTTAACTATTTTTTTAAAGCAGTTGGGACCCTGCTTCTTCGGGGCACCCCTCGCGACGCACGGTCTGTGGGGTTCTCCGCTGCGCCACAGTGTAAAGGCGCAAGATTACAAGGAATTAAATAATCAAACTACTTCGGTATATTGCTCTCCTATTTACCAATTACTTTAATTATAAGGTAGTACAGTTGGCTCTCTGTTTAACGACTTTCAAGGAACCGTGAAAAATCGGGGAAAAAAAATTCATTTCTCACAGACTGACTGTCAATATACTTCTTAATATATTGGAGTGTTAAGAATGTTATTTTTAATATCCTTATATTGTTTTATTTACAAAAAACTATTTTAAGTCACGTTAAAAAAGAACACAAAGAATCTACAATAAAATTAGGTTTAAAAAAAATCAAAAAGTGTTGATTGCTTCCTTTTTTTGTCGTTGTTCTCTCTTCCAGATTTTCTTAACTTAAATGTTAAATGTGTCAGAAGTTTCATCTGTGTAAGAGGATGGCAGTGTCTCATTTTTCATGTCTTCAATTGCATCTTATTCGTCTGACGCTGTGTTTTCGTTCAGTATATCTTCACAAATTTGTTCTATAATTCTGCAATCTGTTGTTAAAACAGATTCATCACAACCGTAGAAATCTTGAATTGAAAGATCGTTTTCAACAAACTTATGCCCCCACAGAAGACTCCCCTGCAGCAGATAAGAAAAAAAAGTCGTTAAAGAGAACCAACGTTGCCTTTAAACAGAAATCTTTTAACATCGAAGGGGCCGGGACTGTGAAATATCATCTTTAAATAGAGAGAGCCAACTGTATATCCATTTTTGGGAGGCCATGCTGGGGCCCCCTTAGGCGGGGTCCCTCGGCAATCGCCGACCAGCCGACCTGGCCAGTCCGGGCCTGACCGTAGTTATCCTCCTTTCACTTGAAACATGCAAAAATTACGCTTTACACGAGGTAACAGGTTAAAATGCCTTAATGATTCTTATCACCATTACTTCCATGTTATGCAGTTATGACAATGGTATGAGCTATTAACGTCCGCCTAGGGGGGTCCTCCACTACGTGGAAGTTCGCTGCTCACACAAAATGGAGCATCATTTTTTTTTTTTAAATTGATGAGTCTAGCATGTTTTTGTTTATTTCGGAATAAAACAGTCAATTATAAAATAAATCATTTAGCGCCTGCCCATTTCTATAGCATTATCCAATTTTCTGCGCACTGCAACGGCAGGTTAATTTCCAACATCAATGGAATAAAGAGTATATCTTTCTAAAGCCTAAAAAAATATGCATGAAAAAAAAAAATTAAAGGCTGGAATATGTTTATCACACATACGGATTTTGCAGAAATTAATTTTATTTTTGGTGAAATAAGTATTATTTTATTATCTACCTATGTATGTATTTTTGCAACTGATAGCGAACATGATCAAATCGAACACTGGGCGCTAATATGTGAAGGTCAATCTGGACCTATCTGAAAAACAGAGAAAGAGTTATATGGGACATTAAACATTAGCAACCATTATAAGCTTCAATATAGTAACCCCCACACGCACTTCCAAGCTTGCAGAAGCATAATACTCTTACGTGTTAAGCCCTCCCAAAAAAGTGCGAAAAGTGTTAAGAATGGAAGCTGGGCAGTCATAAAGAGTTGGGAATCAAATATCAAATCCGATTAAAGTCCAGATTCCTCGCGGGGTACACATCCAAAGCTTCGTTTCTTCAATATATGAAAGAGAGGGTGAGAAAGAACAACTTTAAGCTGTTATTAATCCTTTTTTTCACCCAACAGATTCTTTGCCAACTTTATGATGGAAATAGTGATAAAAAAGGGGTAAAATCTGCAGCTGTTCATGAAGAATCAAAAGGCATTTGGAGCACAGGATTGAAGGAAGAGGATAAGAGGGGGGTGGGTGTGGGGACAGCCGGTTGAGCACTGGAGGAAAAGATGGTGGCGAGAAGGAGAAAGTCCATTTAGTAATAAAGGTAAAAGTATACGCTTTGATGAAAGCGCTGTAATACTTTAAGAGAAAAGCCTTAATTTTACTGATATATATATATATATATATATATATATATATAATATTACAAATATGACACGAATTATATTAACCTTTAATGAGGCCGAAAAGAAAAATATTTTTGTCAGTAAAATTAAATTACTTGAGTCATTCGATTATCCGCCAATGTTAAACAGGTTGTCTGTACTTAAAAAAATCAATTAAGACTATCGTAAAGAAGAGAGGGTACAGATCCATTAAAAAGGTCATACAAATTAAAACGCAAGATACAACAAGTATTTTAAATATAACTGATACTACACTACTATTTAATAATAAAATTGGGCAAAAATACATTAACACGACTGCTTGTTTATAGTGAATGTAATTGATGGATTTTTATATTATTTTATTGAATTTTAGGTGGATTTCAATGTTGATCTTTAAAAAAAAAATAGAAGTTTATTTAACGCTGTAAAAATTTTTAATTGGAGCTGAAAATCGTATAAAACATTAATTTATTAGAATTACGACGTAGATCCATAATGTATAATCCATATCGTATAAAGTTAGAATAAGTTTCACAGTAAATTTAAATTTCAGACACTAAAATTATTTAAGTTATTTAAAAGCAAAATCATGCATAATTGCCTCCATGAAATGGTATATTACAAAACACGATATATATTTATACAACCTATAATTTGTTACAGTTACATACCCAATTTAAGCATTTACATTTTTAATCCGCGATTAATCATTAATTTCTTTACTATCTCATAGAATTTTTTATTTTTTTTTAATTTGATAAAGAGACTTCGATAATAATACAGGAAACAATGGCAAAGGAACATCCACCATGATTCTGAAAGTATCACAGTCAGAGAAAGTTCAGTCGACTGCATTAAGTAAACAAGAGTTAAAAATAAAAATTGGCACTTATTGCCAAGCTCGTGTAGATCAAGTTAAAAAAAAAAAAAACACGGATTAAAAACATAGGATTGTGTAAGTTGTTACGTGTCGTGTGTTTCTTTAAGGTCTGGGAAAAAATAGACCATCGTGATTGCCTTGAATAAAAAACTTATAGGGAAGGGCTAAAAAAAAAAAAAAAAAAAAAAAAGGATTGTCGTGTTGTATGTACGCCGTTTATTTACTACCTTAGGAATTTTTACTATCTTTCTTTCTTCAGCTTTTAACAAGCAGTAAAGCTACTGAATTTCACTAAAACAGCATGATTGTTCGCCCGAGTATGTCACCATTTTAAAGTGGGTAATAATGGTGGAATAATATCGAGTTTTACTCAAGTTTAGTTATATGATAAGTCGCATAAATCGCATAAAATTTCGACATTTGAAAAAAAAAAAAAAAAAAAACTACAAAAACTTTGTATTATCTGCACGATTAAAAAAGGATAGTAGAAATATTTTGCTAACTATCAACAGCGCTGGTCAAAAGTTTGAGAAATCCAACATTTTTTTTTTTTTTTTAAGAGCACACGCACATACATAAAGGCCGCTACATTCGCCAAATTTAAATCCTGTTGAAAATTTATGCCAAATAATACACCTCAAAATCATTCCAGAACAAAATGAGAGCTTCAGGAAACAATAATTATACTCTGGCACCATGAAATACCGAAAAAAGTGCTGCAAAACCTTGTGCATTTCATGACTAAAAGAGTGGCTGTGTAACCAAAGCCAAGGAGACCCAACAGTAATTTAAATACTTTTTGGTTCAATTGCACTCATTTATTATCTTTTCTGCTCAGAACTTGAAATTAATTCTTTATTCCATTTTATTCCTAAGAACCAAAATGGATTACGATTTCTGATAAACCTGTATATTTGCATGCTATTTTTCATGAACGAACTAAAGATTTTTGTTCAATAAATTAATTACATCTTATCGTTACACCTTTTTTTCCTTTTCTTTTTTTTTTTTTGAGGGGGGGGGGGGAGAGTTACTTTTGGAAAATGTTAAATTTTCCAAACTTGTTACATTTTCCAAACTTGCAATACTTTTGGCCAGTAATTTATGCTTACATGGGATATCTATCGGCATTTATGTGAATTTGTAGTGTTTACACAAATAATATCTGTTTTATTCGCCCCCCCCCCATACGACTCTCCACGATTTAATTTTTTTAAAACAAGACAAACTTTAAAAACTATTGGTTTGTGAATCAAAAGAAAAAAACTGAGGAATACGGTTATTATAAACAATAACTGCGAGTGCAGTTGGTTAGATGAAAATATAACTGTGTATTAACAATTTCAAAATGTTGAGCGCATGAAACTCATCATACGCGTGCGATAAATTATTCATGATCATCTAAGATGGCATCTAAGTCTAATTAACTAAATTCTTGTTTACGTTATTCAACTTTTTTTGTGTGTTTCAGATACTGAGATACTTGAATCTGACCATACATCATCAGGGAAAAAACTCTGCGAACAACTTGCACAAAATAATATAATAAATGAACGTGATTTTCCATCGCGTAGTAATCCACCCAGCGTTGTGCGGAAATTCTCAGTAATTAATTTACAATAAATAAATAATTTAAAAGAAACAATCACAGTTATGACAACACCCATCTACGAAGTCTAAAAATTGTATACCTGACATTCTCTTTGAATCGCAATTTGGCTGATAAATTCAAAAAGCAAACCACAATTTTATTGCATATTAGTGGGAATCATAATCCAGCTACAATACTTTCTTATCCCTATAAAAACGCACTTTGAACTTCTGCCTATCTTCATTTCGACGCTATCTATAAATTGCTCTTGCTGTGTGTCCTCCAGCACACAACAGAGAAGTATTGTGTACCATTCCCTTTTATTTAAATTTACTTTTTTATGGCTGGCAGCCGTGATGACGCAAGGCTTATTCCTTATCACTGAACAAGACAATCTCGCACTATCAGAGGCTTCAGAATTCTATGTGGATGGTGCAAGTGCGCACGTTTAAAAAAATTATGCAAACTACGCAAGCGATACACCAGCAGACCACGTAAGTGCGGACTTTTCAAAAATCCGAGTAGTCCAAAATATAATTTTACTTGTGTCTGTTAAAACTTATCACAATAAAGTGGAGGCTTTGCAAGGTCATTCGCCTAACAGTTAAACTATTATACTGAATTTAAAAAAAAAAAAATAATTGAAAAATTATCATTAGTGGATAAAAGGCACATAATGATCCATTTGAAATGAGGCGTCCTCATTCAAAGAGCGACACGTGGTATGGCTTAAATGTACAACTTAAATAAAAAAACAAATTATATCAGGAAATCGAAAAAAAATTTAGAATATCACTCAGAAATCCGTATCATGCACAACAGGGGGGGGGGGGAGAACAAGCCAATATAAGTTTTAAAATTTAAAAAACATTCTTATACACAAAACCGCATGATACTGAAATAAACTTTCAATTCCTCATCAACATGAATAAGGTTTAATCAAATAAATAGGATTTAATCAAACTAATTACTTTCAAAAGTAGATTAAAAGACCATACACATCAATAATGCATGACGCCAAATCAGGTTTTAAACACTGAAACGAAAACATGCATAAAACAACTGATAGTAACTTAATCAATCTCGAACAAAAATTTTGAACTACGGAATAAAACATCCAATAGTTCGCAATGCATATAATTACTTATTGAAGAAGGCAGGAAGAACACATTATTAGAGCATTATTATACGTTAAAATGTTACTATTAACTTATAAAAGATCTGGTTGTAGCATAATAGGATAATTTAACTATCCATAAAGAGAAAGAAAAAATAATGGCAAATCAAATTCTAATCAAAGGAGAAATCAGCACGTCAATATTATTGCTGGCCTTTGTTATAGTGATAACTACAAAACTCAATAAAACAGGCTTCCCCCCCCCCCTCCCTCACATCACGCTCAAGGTCAGTTATTAGTGAAATGTTTATTTTCTAAGGATATAAGGAAAAGAAAAAATATATAAACAAACACTTCAGAGCCATTATCATAGGCGCACCCACACAGTTGAATAATGCTAATTGCATTATGCCGGAGGGGGCTATGGGGGCTGAAGCCCCCCCTAAAGGTGGGAAATTAGAAGTGAAAAGTATTGAAAATTGTCACTAATGAGTTAAATGTTTTCTTTTTAAAAATTGTCTTCACATTATTTCTAAAATACATTTTACCAAAAAAAGATGTTAGTTTTTAAATAAAAGCTTACAGTTAGAGCATGAAACACGGTTAAACTTGGTTACAACATCACTGAAAAGATCATATAATTATTTGATTCTAAAATGAGTTACATTGCTCGTCGGGTTATGTTCTATGAGCAAGTCGACTAGCACAGAATATTTTGACGTTATAAGAGAATTATAACTATAATTGAGGTCACTACAACCGAGTTCAGCAGTACTTGTAGCCCAGCCCCCCCCCCCCTAAACTAAAATCCTGGGTGCGCCACTGGCCATTATACTAAACCCGCTCTGTTACAACAAAGTTACACGCTAGGGTAAAATAGTAAAATCAATTTTTTCACCATGATTCACGTGAAGTTTTAACAATGTTTGAACGACTGCAGTCAAACTAATTTTCGGCAAGCATGAACAATGAACATGTTGCGTCTACCCCCTCAAATTGCAAAATGTTAGCTAACGCATAAGTCCGTCAAGAATAATTAGCAAAGGAGGATCTTTTAGATGATTACGAATAAAATCAATTCAAAATGAAAGTGAATTCTAAACTTTAAAAAAAAAATATATATATTGCTTTTAATGAAAGTACGCAATATTCACTGCAGGAGCAATGAGCTAGCTACCTGTTGCTTTACCAGAGTTTCTCCGTCTATATAAAGTTAAGTACCGTTAAGAAAAGGAAATAAGAAGAGGCAAGCAATTTTTCATTCCTAAGGCAGTATTTGGATATCAAAAAGCTCCTCTTTCTTTCTTTCTAAATAAAATATATTAAATTATTTTTAAAATTTAAATCTAGCATTATTTAGAGCTGATATTCTATACAGTTGATTTGTGTAAATTTATTATTATAATTATTCATGTTGTTAAAATTGCCTTGAATACAACTGCGTATATAGTTTTTTCAAGAGGGGGACAGGGTATCCCTTTCCTCGGCCATTTTTAACATTTTCCAACAAGGTTAAAATCCTTTTGAAAATGGTGTATGTAGCATTGATAGTTCTTTTACAGTAGCACTCACAAGAATTCCAATATATTACGTTCTGTGGGTAGTCCAAAGTATTTCAGAGATATTCGGTTATTTCAAACAAAGCAAAAGACTTGTGTTGGAAAGTGCTCATAATGTATACGTTTAGTTTGGTTAATCTTTCTTGCTTGAACCTGAATCTATGTTCAATTTGTTTGCCAGAAAATTGAAATCCAAAAATTTCATGTTTTTATAGAACGCATTTATATTCATCTAACTCCCGCAAATGCCTTTATCATGGTGTGGTGTTTAAATAAACCGACGTCAGAATAAAACGCGTACTATCGCCGTTACATAACTCGTTCCGGGAATTTGATACGTCACCAGCTGAAGCATTCAGTGGTGTACGTTTCGCTCTTTTTTGCAAAGTTGGGGAAACAATTACACCTCCTGATTTATATGACGTTCCTTGGTAATTAAAAACTTGTAAGCATTATGAAAGTACATGTGCGCGTATAAGAGTATAAAATGCTTAGGCTAACGACAGAAACTAAAGTGAGCTTACGCAGTTTTAATTTTTTTTTTATACTACAGAGAATAGAATTATCGATTTCAAAAGGTAAAATTTTTATTATTTTATCTCAAAGAGTAACTTTGAATATCGTTTGCCTTTTACATTCTTTCGTAAATCTCCACTAATGTAAGAAAATTTAGAGGCATTTTAAAATTTTAGAAACACATCTGAAGTATTAAAAAAGTAAAATTGTAGAGAAAAGGAAATAGCCATAGTTTATTTACCCCGGTCAAATTTTTAAAGGTAAACTTGTTAGCAAATGTGCTGTAAAAATATAAGAATATAAGTGAGTAATCGTAACAATTACTTTTTATTTGCATTACTATTAGTAGTTTAGGTATATAATTTAATATTAAGTTATGTCAATGCGCTAGACTGTTTTTCTTTTTCAATTAAAAATTGAATTCAATCAATTTTTCTTCATTCAGTAAAAAAAAAAAAAATGTGAAAATTAAATTAAAAATTGTACTAACGTGAAAAGTTTTATTTTTCACGTAACTCTTAAAGTCGCGTACCTTTGGTAAGAATAAATTGTAACACCAGTTCATTTAAAAACTGAACACACTTCTCTTGCATGCAAGAGTTTCGTGACTTGCTGCAGACAATATTTAAAATTTAAGAAATAAAATACTAAAGAAACAACTCAAAAATCATTGCAACTCGTATTTATTATAATCTCGTAAATTAAACTTCAGGAATTCAAAAACACATACCAAAGTGAAGATATAAATGCCCTTTAGAATTTCTCGATTGAACGTAACGAACAAACACCGTGCTAACATACTAGAGCTACTTCACTAGATTAGTGGAGACAGTGGCGGGTCCAGTTTTTTTTTCTTTTGGGTGTGTGTGTGTGGGGGGGGGGTCTAATATTTGAAAAAAAAAAAGCTCATTTAAAAATAAACAAACTATACAATAAAGCAAAACGTTGCTAATGGAATGTATTTTTATGTATACTAATGTATAATAAAAAGCTCATTTCATCTACTCAAAGTGCGTAATAAAGAACAATGTAGCAGTGTCTTATTTTGGGGGGGGGGACGGATGAAGCCCTCTCGAGTTTCCCCTGGATCCGACATTACATAGGCGTACTGGGGAAGAAAGCACGTATTTCCCACCTTGGTATTAAAATCTTTAGATTTAAAATCCGCGTTTCTAAATTTAAGATAATCTTCCCTTTTTTTCACTACTCATCTCTAAGTGTACACAATCCTCCCGCCCTCTACTCTCAAAAAAAAAAAAAAATAAAAAAAAATAAAAAAAAATCACGCTACGTTAACGGTAAAAGATCCAATATCGTCAACAAGTGTTAATCTTGTAGATTTATTTATTTATTTATTTTCATATTAATAGTATCTAGTGATAGAAAGACCACTCCCGATTTAGTTTATGGTTTCAAATGACCGTGACCCCCAATTCCGCTTTCTGCTCTTCCTTCGTGAAACAGAAACCACAACCATGCAACAAGTTGAGCGGTCTCTTTCAGTACACACCTGGGAGCATCGGAAACAGCGGCGAAAGCCAAAGAACGTAACCGCGAAATTCGATGTTCGAATTGTGCTAACATAAGTTTAAAGGAACTATAGTGAGTGAAGGTTGCAGTATCAACTCAAATCCTGTCACTGGCAAGCATACGAAGACACATTTATTGAACAACTGTATTTTTCTGTTTAAAAGAAAAGAAAAAAGGACGTTTTAAATGCAGGCAAGCTGTTCTTTTAGGAAATTGTGCAATGGAATCGAAGGAATAAGGTAGGTATTGAGCCATTTACAGTTCTTTAAGTTTACCTCAGTTACATACGCGTGGAGTGATTGATGCTAAACAAGTTTTACCAGATTTAATTAGAGAATCATGAGAGTTTTGAACAGCTTTATAACGAATTTAATTACGCTAGACTGGGAAAAATTTAGAATGCCTTTTTACACGTTGTATTGTGAACTATTACAAACAATGAACCTATAGTGGATTACGAAACACACAGGAAAAATTGCCATAAATACGGAATTTGGCAATAATTTCCAAAAAACGGGTACCCCTCCGCCCATTTTTGAAGGCAATTTTTGTGCTTGTAAATTTTTTCTGAAAGTTGCACGTGACATACAGCTTTAATGTTTGTATTAGTCCACAGTACGCTGTACTAAATGTCGTGTAAAGACGATCGCTTTTCAGGTGGGAATACCTTTAAAAAAGATTAGAAGTACCAAGTAACTCCGATTATGGTAGAGAAGTGTGCAAAGGTGCAGATACATTTAATACAAACTAGATAGATAAAAGGTAATAAGTGTAAGGAGCGCATTAAAAATCATAATGAACGCCCCCCCCCCCCAAACTCAATATTTTATTATATTGTTCTCCACATGATTGAAAATCCCTCTATACATGCGACAAACAAGACGATTAAATAAATCTATTGGGCTGAACGCACTTACGGTGCCAGCCGTTTCTCGGGTTCCGAAGATTAGTCTTTCGAAGATAATCTAAAAAATGATAAAATCTGGACAAAAGATCAATAAGAACGCATCCTAGCAATCCAAGAAGGTTCAAGACACCTTTAACAACCAAAAGCACCAACGAAAAGGGAAAAAGAAAGCATAACAAATGCCCTCGGTTTCCTTGAAACAGGCACGTAGCCAGAAAAATTTTGGGGAGGGCCCAATAGGCGGAATTTGCCATAAAAAGGGCTTCATTGTTATTGTTAACATCTAATTTCCAAATTTCGGGAGGTGCCAAGGCCCCCTATGACCCACTTTCTGGCAACGTCCTTGTCATTCAGTATTGTTAAGTTTTTAAACCTTTGAGGCGCAACCCTTTCCCAATGCTGAAAAAAAGGCAGCCGTTGCCATCGCTCGACTTAACTACCAGCAAGATGGCGGATGATCGAAACGTTCATCGCGTGCCACAGATCTAGAGACCCTTTTCTGACGACAGCTGTCTGTGCGCGGCACAGCCAGCTGTCGTCAGGTCTAGATCTGTGGCACGCGATGAACGTTTCGATCGTCCGCCATCTTGCTGGTAGTTAAGTCGAGCGATGGCAACGGCTGCCCTTTTTTCAGCATTGGGCAATCTATCCAGCTGTTCTCGCATTCTTCCATTTTTCAGCAGATGTCAGTGCTGTTAAAAATAATCGTGACCACATTTTTACGGGAAATGACGTGCTACAAAGTAAAGGATTCTCGTGGAGCTATGTCACCCGCAACAATTTTTATAGAAATCCAATCTATTCTTCGTGACTGGCAACAGTGAAAACGTCTGAGTTTGGTGTCCCCCAGAGCGGGAACACTGCGCGTTAAAGGGTTAAACTGTTTTCGATAGATCGAGCTACAAGTCGCGCTATTAGCAAGAAGGAATTTTTCACAAGGGGTTTGGGGGAAGAAGACGCGAAAGAGTTGACTCACCTTCCATCCTGCTGAGCTGTTGCTGTCGCCCTTATCCTTGAAGTAGGCGACGTTTTGTACCATCCACTCGTAGATCTGGGCCAGCGTTAGTCTCTTTTCGGGAGAGCTTTGTATAGCCTGAGTTATTAGGTCCGCGTAGGACATGTTGCCCCACGCATTGCGACGCGACGAGTTTTTCTTGGGCGCCTGATCCAGACCGGGCAAGGGTCCCTGGAGGTGGGCGCCGGGCCCACCTCCCAGTGCGCCCTTCTCGTCTCCATCCGGCTCGACGAAATTCTCCGGCCGGGGCAAGGGCCACGTGTTTGAACGGGCCCTCGTCTGAGGTTCGAAGTTTGGATCTATGTCCAGGGGATCCATGGTCGGCATTCGGCACGGGTAATCCACTTTGAACTGTTGGGTGAGAAGCACTGAACACGGAAAAAAGAACTAGAGGTGTGTACTCGGTGTTCGAAAGCGGAAAAAGAAAAATCCGCTGGAATTCTACATTCAGCCAGTAATTTTTTTCGAAGTCACAACGACAGTAGCCATTTCACTGTGTGTTTGTATATATATATCTATATGTAGCGTACAACAACAAAGACATGCAACAATTATTTCTGGTACATCAGTTACGAAAATAAACAACCGAAACAAGATTATTATTATTATTATTTTTTTAAACGCGGTGTTTCTATTGAATAGAAATAAAATGAAAATGTTGCGGATCGGACTAGACTTCAGCTGTTAAAAAGCACGAAACTACGTCGCGAGTAGTTTCAGTACACACATGATTGAATATTTGATATTTTTCCACATAGCACCGATGGCAGCAGACACATGTAGTTAGAGAGCGCCGCTCTCTCGCTGAAAGGGGTGTAGAAGAGCAGCACGGCAAGAGCGCACTCGCACATATACACAAGCAGAAAACTACGAGTGTACGACGCACTTCGAAGGTTGTAGACTCATTAACGAACAAAAATATAACAACAAAAAACTTATTCGAAGCATTTGATCATCTTCAAGATCCCCTGGAGTGGAGATGAGAAGTTCTCCTGATGGCTTCCATATTTTCTAATAGGCACAAGATATCCACAGGTGGTTCGAGATATCAACAAAACAGGGGGATGGTCTCGATAAATTCGGACAGAAAAGCTTAGGTCCGCTCTTCCGAATCACATTGCTATTACTGCCTCTTGGAGTAAAACTGACACGCAAGTACGGGAGAAATGTGACGTTTGGCGTGACGTCACGTCGCTCCTAGCAACGCTTACACGCGAATTTCCAAAGAATTTTACATTTGGAAAAATGCAGTCGCAGTAGTAGCGCCATCTCTTGAGGAGATAGAATGATTTCTGGGAGAATTTTTGTGGTAACGTTGAATGCAAGGAAATGAAAAAATTTATGCTCCATTCCTTTCAGTACTATTTTTAGAAGGTGGATATGTCGTCTTTTTTTGTGTGTGTGCGTGTGAGCATAAATTAGCAAGCTCTGAATATGCTTTGTCCCTATGATTACAGGGACGAGCATAAATTACTGCAACTATAAGAATTCGATTAAAAATTAATTAATGAATAATAATAATAGTAATAATAATAAATAGTAATAATAATAAATGTTAAGTGTTTTCGAAACCATAGGTGTTTATTTTTAAATTTTCAGATGCTTTCATAAATGAAATATTACAAATGTTTTATTACATTAGTGTAAAGTAGTCAATTGTGAAGTGTTTTACATTAATATAGAGTGATATTCAATGAAGAGTTGAGATTCTGCTATTCAGTCTTTGGTGTGCAAAAAATTACTTAGGGGACGTTGCTTAAGGGGATTAAAAAGTTGAGGATAAATTAAATTGGATACAAAGAATCCATTGAAAAAATACTCAGGTTTGTAATGTGAAATTTCACAAAATTGCCACTTCTGATATACCATGAACTGTCTAAAATTATTTATTTAATAATCGCCTTTTTTGTGTGAAAAAATACTTAAAAAATAATTTGAAGACAAGTTTTTAAAATAAAATATTTTAACTTATTAATAAATTGCAATGCTCTGTGTTATAAAGAGATTTTAACTCCAATTTCTTCACCGTAAAGAGGAAGGGCTTTAACCCCCCCCCCTGAAGGGGGTTAGTCGTAACCCCCCCACATGAAAAATTTCTGGCTACGGCACTGTCTCAGTAGAATTTGTTTTGTTCGAAATCATAAGAGTCGTATATATGTATACGTGATATATGTATACGTGAGTGGGATAAGGTAATAAAAAATATACATTTTGTATGGTAAAAAATTACTCACGTGGGGGTTATGATCCCCTAACCCACCCCCACGTATGCATTCATGAGTGTCGTGGCTAAGATGAGAATTAACATAAATCAAAAATTCATTAAACCAAGAGCGTTTTTATCAACTCCTTGACAGGGAGAAACGACAGCAAAATCATATTTCTCTCTTTTTAAGAATGACAATTAAAGAACATTTCACTTAAAAATCTGTGTTACTAAGTGCCAACTCTTCTAGATTTTTCATTTGAAAATTGAAGGTCTAGATTATTTTATAATGTCTTAATGTCTTTCTTTAATCATACCTAAAATTCCAAGAAATTTTCTTCTATTAATATGGAGTCAAGTTTAATATAAACAAGCCAATTAATTTAAACAATATTTCCCGACTCACTGTTGAACATTATAATTTTTTTAATTAATTTTAATTTTGGAAAAGAAATTCCGTGTTTACTACTGTAACGGTATTGTTATCAAAATTAGTAATCTGATATTAAGGCATCTGGCTGTTAAATTATTTAAAAATATAAATTGCTGAATTTTTCTCATATCATTATCAAAATGTTTAAAACATGATTTTCATAATAATTTTCTCTCACAAATTCCCAGCATCTATATCAGACAAACTATGAGATATCAGACTAACACTGATAGTCCGGGCTGCGAACGTTTGCAATTAATGACAAACTGGTTTATATCTTGAACATTGCTGAATTTAAAAAAAAAAAAAAAAAAAATCTAAGCTTGTTTACATGGTTAAATAACAAATCAAACCTGTTTTTTTAACATGCTTTTATTAGTTTCACCTGTATGTTTGTTTGTAACCGACTCCTTTGAACTCGATTTTGACCCACTTTAAACGGTCAGATTTAATTTAAACTTTGTAGACTTATCAAGGACCGATGACTATACAATAGTTTGATAAGTTTATCCCATTATCCTGATTAGGATCGTCAGGATTAGTCATTTTCTTAGAGATCCTTTGCGTGACAGCAAGAGAGATGGAGCAAGCGCGTGGTCTACGCATGCGAACCATTTCGGCACTCGACTCAGCACAATGGAGTAGAACCTCTTTCGCTATTGGTAACTGTATTCAATGGTACGTTTGGGTAGTTACGTTTTGGAAATCCAGATGGCAAATCTAAAAATTTTACCTCAATATTGTTACATGGATGTTTGTGTTTGTTGTAGTCGTTATGAAACTTGTTTGTTGATTAGAGACCTATTTTTCCTTTTTAGTGAGGAAGGTAGCATTTAACTGCAGGTTAATTAATACTTTGGTGCACAGCAGGGGTGTAGCCAAAGGGGGGGACTGAGGGGGATGCTCCCCCCCGAAATGGTACCATTTAGTTTGCTTACAATTTGATATTTAGCTTACAACTGAACTTTAGCTTTAAATTTGATACCCAGCCCACCCCGAAATAAAATCCTGGCTACGCCACTGGTGCACAGTGATAAATCATCTCACAGATTGTACTTCCCAGCTTCGTGTTCCTTAGTGTCTTATGAGAAATATCGAAAATTAAAAATAAATTTTAAATAAATACAGTTTAAAAAACACTCTTTTATAGCAAATCGAATTAAAAAGTGACGAATAAATATAGTTTAAAAAAAGTAAAAAACACGCTTTAGAGATAAATTGAACTAACTAAAAAGTACAAAATTATTCTTAATATCGAAATAAATTAATGAACGAAAAATAGTATTATTGTGAAAAAAGCGTGGGGCTCTTTGTGCTACATTTTTTGTAGCATTTTTGTACTTATCGTACCGATCGAATATTCTCAAGAACTGATATATGGAGACCCCCATGCTTTTTTCACAATAATACTATTTTTCGTTCATTAATTTATTTCTATATTAAAAATTATTTTTCACTTTTTAGTTAGTTCAATTTATCACTAAAGCGTGTTTTTTAGTTTTTTTAAACTAAATTTTTTCGCACTGACGTTAGATCTTGAAATGAAATGAAAAAAAAAATACATTAATCTTGAACAAACATTTTAGAATCAATTTGAACTTAAGGTTTTTTTTTTTTTTTTTTTTTTTTTTTTTTGAATCTTCGTCGCCTATTTTTGAGCATCCTAATTTTAAAAAAATATCTGTGTCACTTTAAAAGTCTGAAATTCCATCTGTTCCCTAACTTTTAGCAACTTTTTGCCATTTTTATGTTCTGGAAATCGTCTTATTAGGATAGAAATGTTAAAAGCTGTCGCACCTATGTCCCAGTGGAATAAATTCACATTTTTTTTCGAATTTATGAAAAAAAATTAACAAAACTCACACCATTGGACCGATCGGCTTGCAAATTTGCACAAATAAGTAAAAAGTTATAGAAAAAATCTAAAAATCCATTCGTTCACCGATTTTTACAATTTTTTAAAGTTAAAATTCTTCCGGAAATTGCTATAACGCAGAAAACACTTGCTGCTTGTCGAATAGTCTACACGCTTAAATCTATTGATTAAAACTAACACTCCTTTATTGATTAAATTTCTGATCGGCTGATTTAAATCCTTTTACACTAAAAATTTCCGAAAAATACTCTTTAAAGACAATAATTTGTAAACTCCTCAATTCCCCTCAATGCTCCCGATTCGCTAGATTCTACTTAACTCCATTTTCACTTAAATCTTGTCTATTTGAGTCAGGCGCGTAGCCAGGAAAATTTTTCGGGGGGGGGATATGAACTTATATGTGTATAAATAGGCGGAATTTCAACACTAATCCAAAAATTTCGGGGGGGGGATATATCCCGATATCCCCCCCCCTGGCTACGCCCCTGATTTGAGTATTCTGACTTCCCGACGAAAAGAAATGCCTGGTAGGTATCGTATTAGTATCACGTGACCAACGCTCTTCAACGGATTCTTTGCCATAGTCACCTAGCGGGCATCGAAGGACAAGCATGTCGTTATCAAAATATGAAGTAAAAGAATTTCTGAAGAGGATACTGGATGCACTTTACTTATATTAATGCCAAGTCCTTTTGTTGTGGGTGCTTAGTTGTGTGTGTATTCGCTTGTAATAATTTCATTTTATATCCGAATACCAAATGCATCTTTTTCATACTTGTGAAATAAATTCAGCCTAGATGTAGAGGATATGCTTTAGGTAAAGATTTCGCTTTAATGACACAGTTTCTTACGATTGGATTATAAAAAGCTGTTGTAAAACAAATGAAGTTATGATATCTCCACTGAAAGTGAGTATGTAGTATTTTACCTTTTCATTTAAATAAATTTGGTTGCTGCTTTAATTAAAACTCAGAGCTGGTTTAACCATGATTGCATTTCTGTATTCTGACTGTACTGGGAATTCGTTTTATAACAAGAGACTATAGTGAAATTATATTTTATTTATTAAAAAAAAATACTTTTTGTATAGTGTATTAAGATATATGTAATGTATTTGCCTTGATTTAAAATTTATTTTCTCGGGCTTATAATCATAGATTGCAGCTCTGATAATAAAAAAATGAAGAAAACGAATAATTCAATATATTAATCAAAAACAGCAAATTTTCATAAAACACCCTTTTTCTAGCTTAAAATAATAATCTTAATTGAGTACAGATATATTAATTAAAAAAGGATTGATTTTGTAAAAACGCTCATTCTATAGCTTAAATAATAATCATAATTGAGTACAGTTATATTGATCAAAAACGGACAGATTTTGTAAAAACACTCCTCCTTTTTTTATTCTTATTTAGGCTAAATGGAACTGTTGTATAATGTTCAAAAATTGATAATTTTTCGCTTCATTGATTTTTGTCGATTAATGGAGAAAATTTTCTCAATCGGGAGAATGGCTGTTTGAAGTCAAAAATTGAGTAAAAATATACTCCGTTTTATTATTATTTTACTCAGTAGATTTAAGCGTGTACGTTATAGTTTAAATGTCGTTATAGTTATTCGCACATTTTGCGATTTCAAATTGAATGTAATAGCTTCTTGAAACTATCCAGATTTTCGTTTTCATGAAGCCTTGAATTTAGAACTAATTTCACAACTTAATTCACAGCGATGTTACTTCGATAGCTGATATATTAAAAATAAAATATGATATTGTGTTAGGACCTGTTGTAATTGCCTCCACGATGAGTTTTAACTAATCATAGATATCAATTGGAAATTAAATGCAGCCGAACCAGTTTTAATAGAGTTTCGAAATCCTTAGAAAGATCGAAATCTGTATAATGAATGTTAAAGTATTGAAAATTCTCATAGCAACTTAATTCTCTTAAGCTCATACTCTCTTAAGTTCGAAGAAAAAAAACTCTGTTTTTAGTCTTGGCACACAAATTGAAATAAACTAACAGTACCATGGTCTGAAAAAAATTCCAGATGGTTCTTCATAAGTTGCTTTATACACTGTAAAAAGCGAAAAAGCTGTGCCTTTTGTGAAATTTTCAGAAAAAAATCAAACATGGATCTGAGCTGCAAGATTTTTCGAAGAGTGACACGTTTTGCGAAAATTTCCGATTTTTAAGAATTTTTTCAAAAAGTTTTGAAACTGATACAGGCTTATCGTTTATTTCAGTATGTAGTGCAGCTTGTAAAGAGACAGTTTCAAAATTTTGAAGTGCCTGGCATAATTAGTTTATTTGTACTTACGTACCAAAATTACGTGATTTTTTTCGAACTACACCGTTAAAACCATCTAGTGTTTAGTTAAAAAAAAAAAAAAAAAAGACTCAGTTCCAAGATATCATAGATTGCTATACTAAACGGTTAGAAGTTTAATCAATTCATTTTAAATGTACTGCCTGCTGTCTGTTAATTTATTCTATTTCGCTTCACCTTCGAAATACAAAGCTTATTGAAAAGTGTAACCTGCAATTTCTCGACTAGCGAATACCTCCAGAATAACAACAGAGAGGTTGAAATATCGAATTATTCCTTTTTTTTTTCCCTGCAGAAATGCATGCTGTCCCGATTAACCTTTTACAGGCCAATATTCCCAATTGGGAAGATCAAGTTAAAAATTTATTGATAAATTAGCAGATATAGTTAAAAGATGGCTTGATTTTTTGAAATAGAATTTGCATTTCTATGAATAGTGGTAAACTGGATAAAAAAAATCGTACTAACAGCCATTTTCATAATTTTTTACGGAGCTATCTTGATGCCGCTTCGATAGCTTACGATGTCACCCCCCTTTCCAGATGGTTGGATGGAGGGGGGGGGTTACCTTGATACCCCTTCTCTCCCCTTCAAACTTAATTCATATCTTTACTTAAATTTAAATATAAATCTCTTATTTATTTTTAATATTTCACTTATTATTTAAACTATCCATAAAAGTATAGTCAAAATATAGCCCTAAAAGTATACTCAGAAATGACCAATTTTCCCAATTGGAAACGACGCGAAAATTTCTTTTTTTTTTTGGGGGGGGGGTGTGGGGGTTATAATTTTTTCGCCCATTTAAATGATTACTATCCTTTAACTAAGCATTAGAAGGCAAAATACGCAAAAAACTGATTTAAAATATGCTCCGATCTGAATTCGGCTTGTAAAGGGTAAACAACACAAGTATTGTAAAGCTCGAATTTGAAACTTGTGCATAAAATAAAAAAATCATACGTTCTTTTTTCAATAGACGAGGATTTTCCGAATTTGGTCAGTGTAATGAGTCGTTTGAATTAAATGAGATGCATCCAAGTGCATGAGCGATAAAGAAAGAAAAGGGAAAAGCATTTCAAAGAATTGCCACTTCCTCCCCCCCCCCCCCCCCCCCGTTCTATTAGCATCCACTCTTTTTCCTTTCCATCTTCAAGATTCAGAGTCACGGCAAACCAGATTTTTTCAATGTCGAGAAGATTTAATTTTTTTATTTGATGGCAACTAACTTAATTTAAACTGGAACACGCATAGCTAGTGGCGGAACCAGAAAATGTTTCAGGGGAGGGGCGATAAAAGCGACAAAGCATATTATTGCAGAAAACTCTGTTTAAGTGTCTGGGTTCGTAGCTTGCGTGTATATGGAAAGTTCCAGTAAACAATCCAGTTGGCAGGACGAAGCACAAATTTTATTAGTTCTAGAAGGTTGATGAACAATCTTCAGTGCACAGTTCACAGAAATTAATAAGCATGTTTTATAAGTCAACTTAGCGCAGAAGCCTTCTCAGATGCTATATTTCTTACACAATAAAATCCTTCCACAGGCTAAAATTATGTGGAAATTCTTGGTGAAAAATGACACCCATTCCTCAGCATACAACAATAAAGTATTCAGTAATAGCATTCAAAAATAAGCTTCTCAAAACAAACGAGACCATCGCTTATAATACCACAACACAACGAAGCACAGCCTCTCAGCAGAGCGAATGTTTCTCTGCTATCGAAAGCTGTCAAGCTACTAAACTGAACTCTGGAGCGACCTAGCTCTTTTAACTTTCCGTCGACGATGGTCTAAGATTCTACGGGATTACATTTCGAGAAAAATCCCAATTAATCTCAGACCTTGATTGCGTAATGGTAATTAATCTCAGACCTTGATTGGTAATGCTAAGGCTACTCAGTAATATTACGGGGTAATTACGGGGAAGCAAACATCTCAGGCCGATTAATAAAATCGCTCCACATGTCACCGAGCTTGACGATTTTGGGGCAAAGAATCGTCTAATTTGGAGCCAAACCTAAGTCTCCAAAAAAGTCAGCCTAGCGATAGCGCCAATATTTCTGGAGAATTCGAGAAACCCCATGTTAAACAATAGGGACATCCAAAACTCCCTGCCTCGCGTTCTAGTTAATCGATTTTCATGCAACCAAAAGCAAATTTCAATTACTTGACGCTTAGGATACAAATTTTAACCTAATTTAATCCCCAGAAGAGCGGGTCACTCTAATAATTCGTGAGGGGTTACTCTTTTTCATTATTAAATATTGAATACTTGTTTAATCTGTTCACTCTCATCATTTAAAAAGACACAACGAAGAAGACTCTCCTTCCTTAACCAAGGCTGCTTTCCAAAATGGTTCTTTGAAAGCTCCGCTGAGATAATTTAGCCGAAAGAGATTTTATTGCAGTCTAGAATTTATGTTACTTTTCAGCCAGCTGCCGTCAAAAAAGGGTCTCTAGATCTGTGGCACGCGATGAACGTTTCGATCGTCCGACATCTTGCTGGTAGTTAAGTCGAGCGATGGCAACGGCTACACTTTTTTTCAGCATTGGGCAATCTATCCAGCTGTTCTCTCATTCTTCCATTTTTTCAGCAGATGCCAGTGCTGTTAAAAATGATCGTGACCATTTTTTGGCGGGAAATGACGTGCTAAAAAGTACAGGATTCTCATTGGAGCTATGTCACCCGCAACTATTTTTATAGAAATCCAATCTATTCTTCGTGACTGGCAACAGTCAAAACGTCAGAGTTTGGTGCTCCCAGTGCGGGAACACTGCGCGTCAAAGGGTTAAGTGCAACTGAAAGAATTATCACTGCCCCAGAACTCCATGGAATTGCAATTCGATAAAAAAATAAATAATGCGTGTCCGTGACGCCACATTTCGCACCACAACGTTTTCGCATTCTACCATGAAAAACTATTTAAAAAAGAAAGAAAAGAAAAGAGACAGCGATACTGGTGTCACAGCCTAGCAATGATTCGTAAAAATCTAAGTGAAAGGACAGCACATTATTTTTATAATAAAAAAAAACTATTTAACCTTAGAACTTAGTATTCCATTAAAATGACCATCGTCGACGTAATAAATCAAAAATGTTTTTTACGCACTTCCTCTAAACTTATTTGTTTGAAAGATATAAAATATCAATAATAGTAAGATATAGCGATTTCTAGCCAAACATTTCGATATCGCCAAGCTGAGTTCAATTTGAAAGATTTCTTTCTGACACTTAATTTGGCGATATTTCACCAAAAGCCGACAAACTTGAGATAGTTTGCGAGATTTTGGGGATAGCCAAAGTAGTCATTGACCACAGACTTTCAATGAATTGAATGCATCCATACACCTTAATGTATTTAAAGTCATTTGGCTCACAATGTAAATAAATTCATAGTCGATTGCTGTCAAAAAAGATATTGAAAACCGTTAGATATTATAATATAGTTCTAAATACAAAAGTTCAAAATTCTACGGGTTAAAGTTTTAGAGTTATACAAAATACGAAATAATTTTTGGCGCCAAATTTGGCGATATTTCGGCGAAACTCGTCAATGTCGACGATATTTGGCGAGATATTAAGCATGGACCAACAATGACAGATTATCGCCAAATTTGGCAATATTTCGCGAAAATTTGCCAAGAACGATGACAAATGGCGATACTTTGGGCATGGACCAAATGACTGACTATCGCCAAATTTGGCGATATTTCGCCAAAACTCGCCAAGGTCGAGGACAGACGGCGAGATTTTGGGCATGTACCAAACAATGACTGCCTACAATTGTATTATATTGAAGATGTCCATAGACATTAAAGTACTGAAATTCTTTTCGGTGGTCCTGTAAATAAACTCTCCAGTAGATTTTAACCAAAAATCGAGATGCACAACTAGATGTTACAACAATCTTATATATGAAATTTCATAATAGTTTTTGAGATTTGAGAGTTAAATATGCACACACGTACACAAAAAAGTCGCCAAGCTTGGCGACTTTTGGCATAGTTCTTGAGGGAGGCACGTGACCGTGGTCGGACCATTACCTAACTTATGTGGTAGGACGGTATTGTGCTTGAAATGGATGAATCTCCTAAAATTGCCATTGACCGTAATGTATTGGAAATCTTTTGAGTGTTCCTGTAGCAGAACTGTAAATGATAAAGACACTTTTTTTAATGGAGAAATTCATTTTCTAACTCTTTACAGCATATATCACTTCTGAGTTGTTTGAAATAGCCCAATACCTCTAAAAAACGCTTTGATGAATTTCGGCCCATAGAGCGTAATGTATTTCGAATCTTTTAGGCGGTTCTGTAGATAAACTATCCAGTCGAATGGAACCGAAAGGGGAGGTGCACAACTAGATGTTACAACTATCCAAAATATGAAGTTTCGACATTCTACGCCTAATAGTTTTGAGATATGCGAGTTTAATGAATTTCGGCCCATTGAGCGTAATGTATTTCGAATGTTTTGGGCGGTCCTGTAGATAAACTATCCAATCGAATAGAACCAAAAGGGGAGGTGCACAACTAGATGTTACAACTATCCAAAATATGAAGTTTCGACATTCTACGCCTAATAGTTTTTGAGATATGCGAGTTTAATGAATTTCGGCCCATAGAGCGTAATGTATTTCGAATCTTTTGGGCGGTCCTGTACATAAACTATTCATTCGATTGCGACCAAAAGGGGAGGTGCACAACTAGATCATAGAACAATCCTAACTATCAAATCTCAACATTCTACGACCCATAGTTTTTGAGATATGCGAGTTACATACATACGTACGTACGTACGTACGTACGTACAGTAGAGATGAGACGGGCTCAGCCCGAGCCCGAGCCCGGGCCCGACTCGGGCTCGGGCTCTGTAATTCACGATTGCGTTCGGGCTCGGGCGGGCTCGGGCTCGTGAAAAATTTCTCCTTTGTTGAACATACTCCTTGAAACAGATTTTAAAAAGTGATTCATGGGATAAATAGACGTACTTATTTAAAAAAATAGCGGCACGGGGGACTAGAAGGTATGTGAAGCTCCAAAATTTATTGTATCCTATGAATGAAGTAGTTAAATTTATTTGTCTTTAGCTGAAATTTCGGGCTCGGGCGGGCTCGGGCTCCAACTTTAATAATATTGCTCGGGCTCGGGCGTTCTCGGGCTTCAAAAAATGAGCCCGAACTCATCTCTAACGTACAGACGGCATGGAAAAACTGACCACAATAAACTCGCCGCTGGTCAAAATGAGTTGCAGACGCGTTAATATGATCGTGCATGCTAGCCTACGATGAGATGCATCGAAAAAAATTTTTAAATTAAATTTAGAGGTAGTCAAAATCGGTTTTTTTGTCGAAATTTGGCCCCCAAAATTTTTCGGGATCACATTACTTCCTTATACTACGTACAAGGAAGTAAAAACTATTTAACCTTAGAACTTAGTATTCCATTAAAATGGCTGAGAATTAAATTCTTTGCATGTCGTTGCATCAAAATTCTTTCCTGTTAAACTGCCCACTCGAGGCATTTCTCTTCGAAGGCATAGTTAGTAATAGAGGTGGAAAGCAATTTATTTCATAAAGTAAACACCTATTTCAAAAGATAACAATCTTCGAAATATTAATTTTTTGACTTCAAATTTCAATTCTAAAATAGCACTCTAGCTGCACGTATCCAATTTTATTTCTATTGTGTAAGTCAATGTTATTTGAAATGTTTGAAATTTCAAAGCAGTTCAAAATAGCATATGATGAACTTGCTTTGTTATGATGCATGAAGAAAATGGATGATTCGTTTGAAAGTCTGTCGCTTAACTTTGTGTGCATAAAATTAACATACTTTCTTTTCTTTTTACTTCCTTGTACGTAGTATAAGGAAGTAATGTGATCCCGAAAAATTTTGGGGGCCAAATTTCGACAAAAAATCCGATTTTGACTACCTCTAAATTTAATTTTAAGAATTTTTTCGATGCATCTCATCGTAGGCTAGCATGCACGATCATATTAACGCGTCTGCAACTCATTTTGACCAGCGGCGAGTTTATTGTGGTCAGTTTTTCCATGCCGTCTGTACGTACGTACGTATGTATGTAACTCGCATATCTCAAAAACTATGGGTCGTAGAATGTTGAGATTTGATATTTAGGATTGTTCTATGATCTAGTTGTGCACCTCCCCTTTTGGTCGCAATCGAATGAATAGTTTATGTACAGGACCGCACAAAAGATTCGAAATATATTACGCTTCTATGGACCGAAATTCATTAAACTCGCATATCTCAAAAACTATTAGGCGTAGAATGTCGAAACTTCATATTTTGGATAGTTGTAACATCTAGTTGTGCACCTCCCCTTTTGGTTCCATTCGATTGAATAGTTTATCTACAGCACCGCCCAAAACATTCGAAATACATTACGCTCAATGGGCCGAAATTCATTAAACTCGCATATCTCAAAAACTATGAGGCGTAGAATGTTGAAACTTTATATTTAAGATTGTTGTAACATCTAGTTGTGCACCTCCCCTTTCGGTTCCATTCGACTGGATAGTTTATCTACAGAACCGCCTAAAAGATTCGAAATACATTACGCTCTATGGGCCGAAATTCATCAAAGCGTTTTTTAGAGGTATTGGGCTATTTCAAACGACTCAGAAGTGATATATGCTGTAAAGAGTTAGAAAATGAATTTCTCCGGTAAAAAAAAGTGTCTTTATCATTTACAGTTCTGCTACAGGAAAACTCAAAAGATTTCCAATACATTACGGTCAATGGCAATTTTAGGTGATTCATCCATTTCAAGCACAATACCGTCCTACCACATAAGTTAGGTAATGGTCCGAAAACGGTCACGTGCCTCCCTCAAGAACTATGCCAAAAGTCGCCAAGCTTGGCGACTTTTTTGTGTACGTGTGTGCATATTTAACTCTCATATCTCAAAAACCATTATGAAATTTCATATATAAGATTGTTGTAACATCTAGTTGTGCATCTCGATTTTTGGTTAAAATGTACTGGAGAGTTTATTTACAGGACTACCGAAAAGAATTTCAGTACTTTAATGTCTATGGACATCTTTAATATAATACAATTGTAGACAGTCATTGTTTGGTACATGCCCAAAATCTCGCCGTCTGTCCTCGACCTTGGCGAGTTTTGCCGAAATCTCGCCAAATTTGGCGATAGTCAGTCATTTGGTCCATGCCCAAAGTATCGCCATTTGTCATCGTTCTTGGCGAGTTTCGGCGAAATATCGCCAAATTTGGCGATAATCTGTCATTGTTGGTCCATGCTTAATATCTCGCCAAATGTCGTCGACATTGACGAGTTTCGCCGAAATATCGCCAAATTTGGCACCAAAAATTATTTCGTATTTTGTATAACTCTAAAACTTTAACCCGTAGAATTTTGAACTTTTGTATTTAGAACTAATATCTAACGGTTTTCAATATCTTTTTTGACAGCAATCGACTGGGAATTTATTTACAGGGTGAGCCAAATGACTTTAAATACATTAAGGTGTATGGATGCATTCAATTCATTGAAAGTCTGTGGTCAATGACTACTTTGGCTATCCCCAAAATCTCGCAAACTATTTCAAGTTTGTCGGCTTTTGGTGAAATATCGCCAAATAAAGTGTCAGAAAGAAATCTTTCAAATTGAACTGAGCTTGGCGATATCGAAATGTTTGGCTAGAAATCGCTATATCTTACTATTATTGATATTTTATATCTTTCAAACAAATAAGTTTAGAGGAAGTGCGTAAAAAACATTTTTGATTTAATAGACGTGCAAGGAAGTCATGTGTTGGTCACATCAGATTTTTTTTTTTTCAAATATAACAAAGAGTAAACTTTTTACTTCCTTGTACGTAGTATAAGGAAGTAATGTGATCCCGAAAAATTTTGGGGGCCAAATTTCGACAAAAAAACCGATTTTGACTACCTCTAAATTTAATTTAAAAATTTTTTTCGATGCATCTCATCGTAGGCTAGCATGCACGATCATATTAACATGTCTTCAACTCATTTTGACCAGCGGCCAGTCTATTGTGGCCAGTTTTTCCATGCTGTCTGTACGTACGTACGTATGTATGTAACTCGCATATCTCAAAAACTATTGGTCGTAGAATGTTGAGATTTGATATTTAGGACTGTACTATGATCTAGTTGTGCACCTCCCCTTTTGGTGGCAATCGAATGGATATTTTATGTACAGGACCGCCCAAAACATTCGAAATACATTACGCTCAATGGGCCGAAATTCATTAAACTCGCATATCTCAAAAACTATTAGGCGTAGAATGTTGAAACTTTATATTTAGGATTGCTGTAACATCTAGTTGTGCACCTCCCCTTTCGGTTCCATTCGACTGGATAGTTTATCTACAGAACCGCCCAAAAGATTCGAAATACATTACGCTCTATGGGCCAAAATTCATCAAAGCGTTTTTTGGTAGGTATTGGGCTATTTCAAACGACTCAGAAGTGATATATGCTGTAAAGAGTTAGAAAATGAATTTCTCCATTAAAAAAAGTGTCTTTATCATTTATAGTTCTGCTACAGGAACACTCAAAAGATTTCCAATACATTACGGTCAATGGCAATTTTAGGGGCATTCATCCATTTCAAGCACAATACCGTCCTACCACATAAGTTAGGTAATGGTCCGAAAACGGTCACGTGCCTCCCTCAAGAACTATGCCAAAAGTCGCCAAGCTTGGCGACTTTTTTGTGTACGTGTGTGCATATTTAACTCTCATATCTCAAAAACCATTATGAAATTTCATATATAAGATTGTTGTAACATCTAGTTGTGCATCTCGATTTTTGGTTAAAATGTACTGGAGAGTTTATTTACAGGACTACCGAAAAGAATTTCAGTACTTTAATGTCTATGGACATCTTTAATATAATACAATTGTAGACAGTCATTGTTTGGTACATGCCCAAAATCTCGCCGTCTGTCCTCGACCTTGGCGAGTTTTGCCGAAATCTCGCCAAATTTGGCGATAGTCAGTCATTTGGTCCATGCCTAAAGTATCGCCATTTGTCATCGTTCTTGGCGAGTTTTGGCGAAATATCGCCAAATTTGGCGATAATCTGTCATTGTTTGGTCCATGCTTAAAATCTCGCCAAATGTTGTCGACATTGACGAGTTTCCCCGAAATATCGCCAAATTTGGCGCCAAAAATTATTTCGTATTTTGTATAACTCTAAAACTTTAACCAGTAGAATTTTGAACTTTAGTATTTAGAACTATTGTAATATCTAACTGTTTTCAGTATCTTTTTTGACAGCAATCGACTGAGAATTTATTTACAGGGTGAGCCAAATGACTTTAAATACATTGAGGTGTATGGATGCATTCAATTCATTGAAAGTCTGTGGTCAATGACTACTTTAGCTATCCCCAAAATCTCGCAGACTATCTCAAGTTTGTCGGCTTTGGTGAAATATCGCCAAATACAGTGTCAGAAGGAAATCTTTCAAATTGAACTCAGCTTGGCGATATCGAAATATTTGGCTAGAAATCGCTAAACCTTACTATTATTGATATTTTATCTCTTTCAAACAAATAAGTTTAGAGGAAGTGCGTTGAAAATATTTTTGATCTAATAGACGTGCAAGGAAGTCATGTGTTGGACACATCAGATTTTTTTTTTCGTACTGGATGATTAAAAAAAAATGTTTTAATTAGATATACTGAACATATTAGACTCAGGACCCTTGTTCATGGGGAGGTAATGGGTGGAGTGCTCCCCTTCCCAACACTCTCAAAATTCTATTAAACTTAACATAATTAGAGACCTAGTTTGGCAAACTTGCTAAAAAATTTTTAAGAAAAACTGTAATTTACTTTCTATTTCTGGTGCACTTGACAAAATTACGCAAACCCAGTTGGCAAAAGTAAAAAATTGGTAATACGTTGATTAAAAAAAAAAAAAGTTTGTAAAAACCGATATTTGACTTAGTAGTTTATCTCCCTATCAATTCCGAAACATAACGCGCATTTCGAAATAAAATATTCACGACTACAAGAAAATATTTATCTCGGACGTTCAGCACATGCGCCTCTGAATTTTTGAACGCGAGATTCGTTAATTTTTCCATTCATAGAGGGTGCTACTAAAATTTAAATTTAGCTGAGAGAGGGGGGGAAAAAAAGCTGATTATTTTATAAGTTACTAGGTTCATTATCACATCCATAAAGGGAAATTACTAAAATTTCAAAGAGGTGCTTCATCGATCACTTCAGCATTTCAGTACCTGCGTCAAGTCTTGTTCCACATAGTAATTTAAGCATTTATCTCCCATCCATAGGTCTTCAATCCAAAACCAACTTAGGGTAAGCGAATTATTAATCGCAAGTATTAAACTATTATACTAAACTATATTAATTATTATTCACGATTATTTTTAACAGCACTGGCATCTGCTGGAAAATGGAAGAATGAATGCGAGAACAGCTGAATAGATTGCCCAATGCTGAAAAAAGGCCGTTGCCATCGCTCGGCTTAACTACCAGCAAGATGGCGGACGATCGAAACGTTCATGGCGTGCCACAAGGATCTAGAGACCCTTTTTTGACGCAGCTGGCTCTTTTTTCAGCATTGGGGAAAGGGTTGCGCCTCAAAGGGTTAAAGTCGTCTACAGACGAAACTGCTGTTGAGAAGGTTGTGAAATTTTGTGTAGAACATAATGGAGGTATGGGAATTTGTTTGAGCGAGTAAAAAAAATGATCCAATGTTCGCCACGAGGGGCGTTTTTGTTAATGAATTACATATTTAGCAAACATTTATTACAGTTCACAAACATTATTACAACAAAACATGTTCAGCATGACGGCCAACATTGTCAGGTACCATCTGGAATCGTAAGAGAGCATGTTCCGCAGTTTCACGGATGTGTTCGGGGCAGGGGCGTAACCAAGGGGGGGGGGGGTAGGGGGGTCATAAAAAAAAATTTCGTGAAAAATTTCTGGCTACGCCCCTGGTTCGGGGGAATGCTACAAACATGTTGTGAAATGCTGTCTTTAAGATTAGGCAAACTTTTTTGGATATTAATGACTTATCAAATGTTTCGAACTCCCCCCCCCCCATTGGATAGAAAGGTGATGAAATTTAAATAAAGCACCAGTCGTAAGTGTGTTATTCATTAAAATCGCCGACGGGTGGCGAATATTTGAACTAATTTTGTTTTATTCGCTCAAAGAAATTCCCAAACATTCATTATGTCCTACACAAACTTTCATAACTTTCTCAACAATAGTTTCGCCTGTAGAGCCGACCGAGTTGTATGGTGGGTAAAGTACCGTACTCCAGTTTCGGGTTTAACTCCCGGAGGCCGGGGTTCGATCCCCGACTGGGCGTGATTGTCATGTCCGTCCCTTCATAAGGGGTGACGTTGGTTCACCTATTAGGTGCCTCCATAATAAAGAGACCAACAATTCCGGCCTGTTGTGGCCAAAGCATTCAAGGCAGAGGCTGGGCTTAAGGAAAAAAATATTTCGTCGGTAGACAACTTTAAAATAGGTTCGTTTAGTTTCGGACACCCGGTATTTTATTATTTGTATAATAATCTTGAATTTTCACGCGAAGGAGCCTTATCTGGGTATGTTTTGGAAATGTATATCTGAAGCAAAGGACATTGTTTTGTAATTGAAGGTATCTAAAAACTTGATAGCTGGTGTTATCGTCCACAGACATTTTTTTCCTTCTCTCCTTTGGAAATATTGAAAAAATGTTTGAAGAGAAAAGTTAAAGGAACAATCAACGGAACAATCAAACGATCAACAAATTTTGGAATTTTAAAACAGTCATTAATTTTTGTTTCCTGAAATTAATTTTAATATTATTGAATTTTAAAACTATATATTTTCTGAAAATATTTTTAAAGGTAAATGGAAAGACAAGTTTGTAAACCAGGTAAAAGATACAGAACAACAAAGTCAGAAATTCGGATTTTCTTTCGGATTACTTTTTTTTTTCCCTTAAGGGGCCACATACCTTTTAAATATGTCAGAAAAACGAATCTTTGTTTTTACATATTCTGAATATTTTGACATTTCAGAACATTGAACAATATGCAGCAAACTGCAGTCAAAAATTCGCATTACTTCCCGAGATGTAGCACAGTTTTTGTATCTTAAATTGTATTTGAATTTTAATGACTTTTGACTTTAACTTCAATTTCTGAAAACTGTATTTTTATACATTGTGCTCATGATATCTTTGAAAGTATTCAATGAAATTTGGTATACAGGTACTTTGAATAGATATAATTAAAATGACACACAGATTAGTCACTGAAATCAAAATTTAGTTCAACATGACTAATAATGTTTATTAAAATTGCTATTTTTTATTTTTCCTTTGAATTTATTTTTCCCAAGTTTTTGATATAATTTCGACATTATGGTTCGTCATTTTGAATTTTAGTTACTTTCCTTCAAAGTAAAAAAATATTGATCATTTAAAGGCACTTTCATAGTAGTTAGGCTGCTCACAAGCAAATGATATGCAATAAAACTACTGTCAGAAATTTAGTTGAATGAAAAATAATAATTAAAATTTTAAAAACTAGATTTAATGAAAGAATTTTTTTAAAAATGAAAGATGGTTCTATAATAATGTCAAACTTCATGTTGAAAAAAAAAACTATTTACAGACATACAGCAGTTCGAAAACTAACAATTTTTCTTCGTTCTGAACGTGTTTCAAAAGTATATGCCCCCTTAATAATCATGATTATAGCAATACAAAACAGCCAAAATTTCCCAAAAATAAAGCAAAAATAATCGGTATAAAATGTACAACTTGTGGGAATTGAATTTAAAAATATCAAGAAACTAACAGAATTGCATTTGAAGAAAGTGTAACGCTTCCTTTTAATCAAAATTCCAATTTGCTAAATCCATTTTAAATAATACATCAAGCAAAATTTAATATACTCTATTGTATTAAATAACACAAGATTAAAATTAAATTTTCGTTCTATCTGAATATCTTATCCTGCACCAGACGTAAAGCGATATTAATATAAATGCTCTTAAAAAGAAAAAAATATCACTTCACAACAGAAAGAAAAAGATAGGGGTATGTTTATTCACGAACATTCGGTACTCTGAAAAAAGTCATGCGTAAGTTTTGTATTTCTGGAAGTTTCGTTTTAGGAATATACGAAAAAAATATTATAATAACTCTAAAACGACATTATGTATAATTTTAAGTATTTGAGATAGGATTTGGAATTGTTTTTAAAAATATTTGTAATGAAAATTTTACTTCGATTCATTTTGCAGCATTGCTGAATACTAATGTGAAATATGAAAACAAAGCTCTCTTTTGAAAAATATTTTTTGAGCCAAGTTCAGCAAAAGCATAATAAATGAACATTTTTCCTATTGTGAATGTTTTCTTCATCAGGGACAGTTTAGAAAGCTTTTAGTTTGAAAGAATATAAAGTGGTTATCATTAATTAAGGAAAAATGACTATCATTCAAAAAGTTAGTTGTAGAATTTAATGAAACTGACCCACAGTATGCGACAGATAGTAAGCTATAAAATAGCATGAAAAGGAATTAACAAGCATTTATGGTGCCATAGAAATCAGCATATGTATAAAATCAATAAATTGGATGCGTGAGTTTGGTATAGGAGAAATACCTTCAATATGGAATGTTATCCGCCTGAGCAGCTATACAGCACCTACGACGATGTATAATGCTGTCAATTATGGGATTTATCAATTCCATTGGAAGTGAGAGCCATTGCTATTCCAAAGCAGTTGCAAGCGTGACAAGGGTCTGAGGAGAAAGATTGAAAGCAGCTGTATGTCTTCCTAAAGCAGGGATGGGCAAACTTTTTCGGTCGCAGGCCAAAAATCGAAAAAAAAAAAAGAGTTTGGCGGGCCAAGATAAATTTTTCTAAAATTTTAAAAAATATATACAAATATTACAATTTAAATATGTTAATGAGATGAATGAAATTGCGATTTCATTTTTAAAAGTTCCTTATAGTGAGGTTCGAAGTGAGATGCACTGATTCTAAGGAACGAGGCTAAATGCTCATCAGTCAGTCTACTTCTGAAAGAATTCTCTCTAAGGTTCATAGTTGAAAACACTTGTTCACTATATAGGATGAAGCAAACATAGCACACTGATTTTCTGGGCGTGAGATATTAAATTTCGGAAACTTATTTTCGATAATGATTTGTAAAACTCTAAGTTTGGCATATTTAGAAACAACTGCTTGAGATGATTGTTAGATTGCAATTCAATTAATTCAAGCTGCAAATATGACCTCACTGCTTCAAAATTTACGTTGAAAGGTATGGTAAAAATATCCAATTCTGTTTGAATGGCACTGAAATCTTGAAATCTGCGTTCGAACTCAAAATGAACTTTTTTTCAAGCCATCTTCATAATTCTTACTGTGGATATATAATATATAAATATATATATTCTTTCAATTTCCGTCGGACCGACATTAAAATTCCATCCGCGGGCCGGATAAAACCTTCCGGCGGGCCGGATTTGGCCCGCGGGCAGTAGTTTACCCATCCCTGTCCTAAAGCGTCCCAGGCATGCTCGATAGAATTTAGGTCCGGTGAATCAGTTGGCCGCTCCATCCACTGAATTGCTTGCTGCTGAAGATTATCATCCACGATGCGAGCCCTGTGCGGTTTAGCATTGTCGTCTTGAAGCAGTTAATCACCACCTATTTCCCTAGCCTAAGGGCGCACATTAGCTTCAAGAATGCCATCTTTGTAGGTTTGAGCATTCACGGTTACATGTGGAAAGACTTGAAGGACTGTGCGTCCACCCAATGAGATCCCTACCCAAACACAAACACTCCCTTTTATGTATGCATCAACAACAAATATCGATCATCGGCACGGGTCATAACAGTTGGCCGTCTATGGCTGAACCTACTATATGCCGAATCTGTAGCTAGAAATTGTTGCCAAAGTTTATGAACCACAGAAGGACTGACATTTAGACATCTGGCCACTTTTGTCAGACTTTCCCCTGCCTCTAGTTTCCCAATACCTCTTCCATTGCAGTTCTTCAGGCAAATGATATCCGAAAGACATTGTGACGAATTTCATATCCCCGAATTCTTACCTTACAGTCACAGTAAAAATCGCAGCCTTAAACTCAAACATGCAATTTTATGCTCTAGCAAATTATTCTGGTTGCAACACCATCAATTTGTATTTTGTAGCTGTATTCAGCTACCTTTATTTGACAACATATTCTAAATTCATACAGTTTGGCTTATTTTTGAGCGAGTTATCACTAATTTTGTGATTTTCCTTAATTTTTTAAAATCAGTGTATGTATACGAATAAGCTCTTTAAAAGTAATACTGACACCTGAAATGCCTATTTTTTATAGTTAAATAATGTCTGTCTATATTAGTTACTTTACAGTTACTCCGCAATTTATAATGTGAAAAGAATTTTTCTTTTGTGTAAAACCAGAAAAAAGTTTAGTTAACACTACAAAATTTTGATTAGTTAAAAAAAAAATACTTTGTTTATTGAACTAAATTCAACAAAATATGAGTTTCTGCTTACAGGTTTTAAAGTCCTTTAGTAGTTTCTATAGCAGACAGAGGCAGCTGTATTTCTTATATATAAAAATCTCTACAATATTCAAATGGAAGTCAATGAACGAATCATGAATTTTTTTTTTTTTTTTTTTTACTTTCACAGATTTAACTGAATCAAATATTTGAAACAGTGAAATAATTTAGGAACATGTTGATTCATATTTTATGAGTAAACATTCATCTTTATTTCTTTTCATCCTACAATAAATAAGCTTTATGTGAAATACAAAATTCAGTAAAGTGACGGTATTGAATGATAAAAGGGTACTTTCCATGATTTGTATAATTTGTGAGTTGTATTATAGTACTTGTGTTTTCAAAAGTGTTCTATCATATTATACAAAAAAAAAAAAAAAAAAAAAGTACCACATATAAAAAGTTTTTTAAAAGACTTTTTTTCAGTTTGTTGTGAATATGTAAACTACTTCTAAGGTTGTACAATTTCGAATTATTTCTGTTTGTGCGATCTATAAACCTGAATCTTTTGAAAGAAATCTTTAATTAGAAATACATCTATTTCTTTGCTTTTAATTAATTTTTTATACTCCTTTCATAACTAATTAAATAAACGGTTGGTTTAAATTTTAATTAAAACTGAACATAAAAGTTATTTCATAGTCAGTTGCTGTGAACGGGGGGAAATGTAAACGTTGAAAACATTTTTTAGATGTTCTATTCGCTAAAAACTTTTACGTATCTGTAATTTAAAAAATCTACATATTTATAAGGTGAATTTTATTAAAGTTAAAAGCCATTTTAAAACAACTCTTTTCTAAATAAAACAAAATCATGTAGATGCAAACATAAAATTTATTTAATTTATTTAAGTTTGCAATATATTAATAATTCCGAGATAATGTACTTTTATTTTTAAAAAAATGTTTCGAAAGCCTGCATGACATTGTACTTATCTATTCATAAGTTGCACATACAGAGTACATACCTATTGCTTCTGGAAGAATTTTTTTTTAACTTTTGACTTATATATTTCTCGCACATGTATATAATTTTAATGCATACAAATATTACGCTCAGTATATGTACTATACGCTAAACAGCACCAAGTTTTAAAAGATTAATTAGCAATTTGACATGGCGTTTTTATGTTCATATATTGCTCATAGCACTAAACTTTTTCTGAACTTTCACAGTCGCTTTTCGCGCATTTCAACTATTAAGATAATCAAAGAGCATTTCTTTCAGATAGCTGAAACGCTCAGCGAAATGCAGGTAAACTTCTCTACAACGAAATCAAGAATTTTCATATTTAAAATATTAAAGCATTACTTTTGTGAGTATTATCCGAGAAAGACGTAAATCGAACATTTGAATAGAAAAAGGAAAATGCACAATGCTACTGTAGCTAAAACAACTTTAAAACTGAACTACCTTTAAAATTGTAATTATCTTTTGGGAAACTTACTTGAAAGTAACAGAAATAAAATACAGTATTTCATTATTAGAAAAAAACTCTATCGTCTGTAGTATATTATCTTATGTTAATAATTCTTATTATTATTCTAGACTATGAAAACGAGAGTGCGTACAATTTTTGCGACAAATGTATTTGAAATTAATGCATTTAAAATTATACTGAATATAAAGTAATAAAAAATGAGGTAAGCATGTATCGAAATATTAAATATACAATTTCAAATCTGCGCTGTAAAAATTTGTAGTAAACAATAGATAGGAATTGCTGAAATTTGTTCTGCAATTTCTACATTATACATGCATTGAGCACAAATTCAAACAATTTTGCTGTATTTGGTGTGCCATTTGATATTGATAAACCTATGATTATTTAACGGCCAGACCTTTCCTGAATATTGCGTTCGTCCGATCACTAAATTAAGCAGCATTCCGACCGGTCAGTATGTGGGAGGATGACCATCTGATACAACAAACGTGCTGCTGGCATTTAACTGTCAAGGCATTTGAACCAATCATATTAAAGTATTCAAAAGCATCCGATTTTTGTTCGCTTTCTATGTAACTCTGGCGTTATTTAAACATTATTTTTTAGGCAGTTGAGCAATCTGCTAAAAGTGTTTGAGTATTCTACAACTTCGAAAGAACGAGTGTCTATTTAGTCCAGGCAAATTAGACCAAAAGACAACAAATGGGGAAAAAAATTTATAACTTTTGAAACTTGGGGAAAACACTAATTGTGGATGTAGTTGAGTGAAACAGAAAAGTCCTCCCCCCCCCTCTCGAGGTGCCGCATTCCCCCCCCCCCCTTTTTGCCTCCCTCAAGGCTCGCTTTTTTGGATTTTCGCTTTTATCTCAAAAACTGTGCATCTTAGCAAAGAAAAAAAAAAAAAAGTCACTTACAAAATTAAAGCTGATAAAATTTCCTACAAGATTGTAACTAGTTATTTTTTTCTACATACAATAGCTTTCGAGATATATTTTAGATAACTCGCAAATTTTTGGAAAACGCTTCTTTTTATCCCCATTTTTAACCAAATTTGTCTTATAGCTCTCCAACCCTCAGTTTTACAGCAATTGTAGAGTATTCAGTTACCTTTAAAGTGAGTTATTATTTATAACTTTATCTTTAAATGATCAAAATTTACAGCAATTTGAATTTTTCGATAAATTTAGCAAATTTGAATGAAAACTGCATTGCACGTCAAAGTACGATAAAATCTAGGAAAAAAATTATAAAGCTTTGAAACTTGTAGAAAACATTGATTGGTGATGTATTTGTATGAAACCGAAAAGTTCCCCTCCTCTTAGACACCTCTCCCCCCCCGCAAAAAAAAAAAAAGTTACTTTTTTTGGATTTTCACTTTTATCTAGAAAATCATGCATCTTAGGGAAAAAATGTCAGTTACAAAATGAAAGTTGATGAAATTTCCAACAATGTTGCTATTGGTTATTTTTTTTTAATATATATATAAAGAGCTTTCGAGATACACGTTTTAGAAAAAATCTCCAATTTTTAGAAAACTCTTCTTTTTACCACTATTTTCCACTAACTTTGCCTTATAGATCTTCAACCCACAATTTTAAAGGAATGGATATTTGGCAAACTTGTAGAGTATTCAATTGCCTTTGAATTTTTATTTGTAATTGTATTTTTAAATTATCAAAAGTTATAGCATTTGAAATTTTCGAGTCTTCGAATGAAAATTACATTGCGCGTCAGAGTACAAGAAAATCTAGGAAAAAATTTATATAAATGTTTGAAACTTTGGGAAAACACTGATTTGGTATGTAGTTGTATGACACAGAAAAGTTCCCCCCCCCCTAAAGTTACCTTTTCAGATTCTTACTTTTATCTCAAAAACGGTGCTTCTTAGCAAAAGCATGCCAACTACAAAATGAACGCTGATGAAATTTCCTACAAGATTATAGCTGGTTATTTTTTTCTATATACAATAGCTTTCGAGATATGTTTTAGAAAACATCACAAATTTATGAAAAACGTTTATTTTCATCCCATATTTCGACTAACCTTGCCTTCTGACTGCAGACTCTTAATTCCGAGAATCGAGTCGTCGAACTGTCAAAATTTGTAATCTCCTTTTTCCAGGAAATCCTCCTCTCTTCTGTTAAATTTTCCTTATCTTTTAAAATAAATTGTTCCATATATTTGTGGTTACTGTTATTGTATAGATGTTGCACATTAGAGAAGTATGTGTATTATAGTTATATAGTCATTTTTGATTAATTTTCAGTAATTCTTAATTCTAATGAATCATCACTGAAGTGCAAATGTCAAATTACATTATGAACAGATAAATTGTATCACAGAATTCTATTGAGGTAAAAAATATGACTTTCAAAGGAATTTTATTTTGTGTGTGTGTGTGTGTGTGTGGGGGGTAATTTAGATTTTAGCACAAACATTTATGTGTTAAATATGTGTTTGTGGTAACTAGTTGAGCAGAAACAATAGGAAAAAGAAATAAAAATGACGGAAGTTGAAAATTGAACCAAATCATTCTCTCATGCTTTTGTAATATAAAGAAACCATTTTGTATAAAAAAGAAAACTTAGAATTTGTTGGGGGGAAGGGGGACCCCCCCCCCACATACAAGAACTTCCTTGTTTCTTAATGATTCACTACCTACAAGTGATTCACCAAGTTTCAAATCTTTAACTATTTTCTTGTACTCTGACGCGCAAAGTAATTTTCATTAATTCTTGAATTTATCGAAAATTTCAAGTTACTATAACTTTTGATAACTTAAAGATACAATTACAAATAAAAATTCAATTTAAAGGTAACTGAATATTCTAAAACTTTGCTTTAAATACATTCTTGTAAAACTGAGGGTTGAAGACCTATACGGCAAAGTTGATGTAAATTAGTGATAAAAAGAAGTGTTTTCTAAAAATTTGCGATTTTTTCTAAAACGTATATCTCGAAAACTTTTGTACATATAAAAAAATAACCTGTAGTAATCTTTTAGGAAATTTCATCAGCTTTCATTTTGTAAGCGTTTGCTAAGATGCATGGTTTTTTAGATAAAAGTGAAAATCCAAAAAAAGAGACCTTTTGGTGGGAGGATTAAAGGGGGGCGCGGTACCCCGAGGGGGGGGAAACTTGTCTGTTTCGAACAACTACATCACCAGCCAATTTTTTTCCCAAGTTTCAAAATATTATAATATTTTCCTAGATTTTGCCTCACTTTGTCGCGCAATGCAGTTTTCATTCGAATTTGCTAAATTTATTGAAAATTTCAAATTGCTATAACTTTTGATCGTTTAAAGATAAAGTTACAAATAATAACTTATTTTAAAGGTAATTGAATGCTCCACAACTTTGCTCCGGAAACAATTGCTGTAAAACTGATGATTGAAGAGGTATAAGACAAAATTGGGATAAAAAGAAGCGTTTTAAAAAAATTGCGAGTTTTTCTAAAACATATCTCGAAGGCTATTGCGTATAGAAAAGAATAACCAATTACAATCTTCTTAGAAATTTTATCAGCTTTAATTTTGTAACTAACATTTTTTTGCTATGATGCACAGGTTTTGAGATAAAAGCGAAAATCCAAAAAAGGGGCCTTTTGGGGGGCAAAAGGGGGGACGCGGCGCCTCGAGAGGGGGGGGGGGACTTTTCTGTTTCACACAACTACATCCCCAATTACTGTTTTCCTGAAGTTTCAAAACTTATAAATTTTTTCCCCCATTTGTTGTCTTTTGGTCTAATTTGCCTGGACTAAATAGACACTCGTTCTTTCGAAGTTGTAGAATACTCAAACATTTTTAACAGATTGCTCAATTGCCTAAACAATAATGTTTAAATAACGCCAGAGTTACATAGAAAGCGAACAAAAATCGGATGCTTTTGAATACTTTAATATGATTGGTTCAAATGCCTTGACAGGTAAATGCCAGCAGCACGTTCGTTGTATCAGATGGTCATCCTCCCACATACTGACCGGTCGGAATGCTGCTTAATTTAGTGATCGGACGAAAGCAATATTCAGTAAAGGTCTGGCCGTTAAGTAATCATAGGTTTATGAATATCAAATGGCGCACCAAATACAGCAAAATTGTTTGAATTTGTGCTCAATGCACGTATAATGTAGAAACTGCAGCACAAATTTCAGCAATTCCTATCTATTGTTTACTACAAATTTTTACAGCGCAGATTTGAAATTGTACATTTAATATTTCTATACATGCTTACCTCATTTTTTATTACTCCCCAAGTTTCAAAACTTTATAAATTTTTTCCTCCATTTTTTTCTAATTTGACTGGACTAATTAAAAGAAACAAAGTTTTGAATAGTAATTAATCATGAAAAAAGTTCTATTCTGCGTACATTTTGTCCTAAGAAATGTACTTAGTAACATGAAATCGGACACTGAAATTCATCGTTGATTTATTTTTAGAATGATAAATTTTTATGGAGCTCTTTTTATCCATGTCCGTTTCACTAATATTATTTCAATGCGCTTAATTTTTACTTAATTAAAGGTACACGCAGTGTGCGGAGGGGGGGGGTTGGGGAGGAAGGCGAACTAAATCTGCAAGTCGAAATTTTTACTTTTGCTTAATATGTGATTTGTGATTATTCAGTACGGGCATAATGTATATTTTCATAATTATTTTTGTCTTATATTTTTATTCGGTTCCTTCAAATATGGAACACAGCAATGTTAGAGTAATTTTTATTAGATAGGTTGTAATCATTCAGCATCAGATTTTAATGTATTAAAATAGAAAGAAGAAGAAGAAAGGAAATTACCAAATTTATTTGGATCTGTCAATCTAATGTATACAAAAAGGAAAGAAAAATGACGATTTTGCGTTTCTGAAGAAAAAAAAAATAAATATCAGTCATCTTACAGCAACGAAGGCATGATATCGAGATATCTGTTTTAGATTTAGAAATCTAATTAAAAACTCAGAGTTTATGAGTTCTATTTTGCCCAAGGTCGCTCAGAAATGTTCTAAAATTTGTAATTTTACATCACTGTTATTGTAAATTTACGTAATTTTTGCCATAAATCATACTGCATTTGTTTGGTAACTCTATAGCGCATGTGCCCGTGTGCCACCTTGCTTGAAATTTATATCGCAGTTTGTTGACCATAATACTTTTACTCTAAAGTTGCGATGTAAATACCTAGCATACTTGTAAAAGCAAAGCATCCATATTTAAAATAAAACTAATTAAAATAATTACTTTACATAAAACACGTATAAAAGCAAAATTGAACTCAAAGTTTCGTCATGAGTGTTATTCTACAGAAATGGATTACAAATTTTTGGAACGATTTCAAGACTTTTCTTCTTGTCCCCTCCCCTCTCTGCCCCCCCCCTTCTCCTCCTCCCTCTCCCGAACGTTTGAAACATAAAGGATAACTTTTTAAACTGTCAATTCAGTATCTATATTTGTGAGCTATACCATGAAATTTAGAGGAGTGTTTGTTTCCAGAAGAGCTTTTTTAATGGCATTTTTCTACACTACATGAATTTGGTTTCTTCCGGCTTTACGCCATGAACATGAAATCATGAATCGTGAGCTGAGGTCATCTGAATCCCTGATTACAAAAGCTCTTATAAGTCATAATTTTCCCAAACGTTTATTTTGTTACTTTTGTGTCCATCATTACAGGCAGACCCATAGTCTCGGTAAAAAACATGCAAGTCACTGGCTACATCTTCCGTTAAATAACTTTTTAACTTTTGAAATGAGCAATTCTAATTAGAGGTGTTACCATACAATATTCTCTAAAATCCGCACATCTTTTAGCCAAGGGAGTGGAGAGTTGCGGATTGTAGAAATTTGAGGATTAAAGGTTTTTTTTTTTTTTTTTTTTTTTTCAACGGGAGCAGTCTTGGCCAGGCGGCACTTCTTGGGGGTCCGCGTTCAAAAAAAATTCTTTTAAAGGGGCGCAGTTAAAATCCTGAGACTGTGGCGCCAAATTTGCTGGGGCCGGCGTTCTACGCTTATTATCATGGTTTCATATACATGGAGAAAGATGCGTATACGGAGGGTTCAGAGTAACAACACTGGAGATGATATAACATTCACGGCAATCTAATCAAATTAAATAACAATTTTCAAGTAAAGTCTCAACTTTGCATCTTCTTAGGCGCAAACACACCGCAACATAACAGAAGAGCAATCTTGTTCTCATAGATATAAATATTTTGCACTCGATCGCGTTGTGTTTGCCGGTATAATCGCGAACCAAGGTTGGATGTGTGTTATGTAATCTCTTATCGACTTACGTGAAAGTTCGAGTACATATATGGAAGATAATATAGATAATGGATGCATGTACCTTTGCCGCTCTTTTGAATTTTCTCTCCTCTAACATGCATTGCGTCTGCCTGAATCATCTCTGTTTGTTTACGATAAAGTTTCCCCCAGTTTGATGAATTGAAATGATTGCTATTTTACACTTTTTAAAAGACGCGATTGTGTACACCGGGATGCAATCGCGAAAGATGTCATTGCTTTTCTTGTGGTTGCTTTAAAATGTCATGCAACTTGAATGAATTTCTAAAGCAAAATATTCGAATAATCTGAATGAAAAATAAACAAATTAGCCTGTCAGACTAATGAAACAACTAGAAAAAATATTTAAGACCGTCTAAAAACAACAGCAGCAAAAGGAAATACTTCGCAAATGTCACAAGACTTTTGACCAGCTTTAAAAACTAAACAATAATTTTAAACACACACACACAAATGAAAAAAAAATCTTTACAAATTCTACTATGCTCAATTTCATTAACAGTAAAACCTACAAGGGGTGATCAAATGAAAAGGTACGAAACGACACGGTGGGTACAAATGTAGACTTTACTCAAAATATACACCATAGGCCTGAGCACAGCGATCCCACGGATGTACAAGCCGCAGGATTTCTTGTTCCCAGAATTCCTGTGGCCGTGACGAGACACAGTCCGTCACAGCGTCCTTGAGTACGTCGTCCGAGTTAAAGCGCTTCCCTTTCAGGTGTTTCTTCAGTGGACCAAACACATGAAAATCGCAGGGCGACATGTCCGGACTGTAGGGCGGATGATCAATCTGTTCCCACTTGAACCTGGCCAGTTCCTTGTCGAAAACGGGCACGCCATTTTCTCATTGACTTGTGGGACTCACAGCTTTCTCTGTATACGGTCATCATACGGTGATGAATAGTGGCCGGTTTAACATCCTCCACTATCAGAAATCGGGTTACGCCTCGCGGTTCCTCAATCGTCGAATTTTGCAATGTGAACGCCACCCTGTCCTCATACGCACTGCCCCGTCAATTGGACGTAGGAGGGTGCTTTTTACAAGAGCTTCTGCTCTCTCCTGAGGGTCCCCGCATGCTCCTATCTCCTATCCACGCCAAACACTCCAATCGCATCCCTAGATGTCTCGCAACTTTCTCTCCTAGCGGCATGGGCAAATATGTTAACGGTTAAATTGTTACGTCGTTTCGTACCTTTTCATTTGATCACCCCTTGTATATGTCGATTAAGCATCAGAAAAGGAAATTCTCCACAAAATTCGCTTTGCAAAATGGGCCGAGATGCCGTGCAGAGCATTTCGCAAAATATCGTGCGGAATGATTATGTATGATTTCCTGATGTTTACTTTTCCAATTCTAACTCTTCTGCTCGCGTGGACAGTGGGATATTTTTGGAGCTGATGAAAGGTGAACTTTTTTTCTTTATCACCCGAAACGGTGGTTCTGTAACGATAAGTACAGTTTATTGTGAGTTATTTTACAAATTTTTCATTATTTCATCTTTTAAACACCAATTTTCTGTTGAGTGTTTTTTCAAAAGTGAAATGACGTTTGGTTAAGACAAGTGTGGAGCAGGAGGAAGCCTGTAGGAGCCAAGTCAGGACTGTAGGGCGGATGAAAACCATTCGGCCAATAAGCAAGTCTCGTGGAAAGCGGCGTGGACCAGCGCGTTGTCGCGCGCTGGAAGCGATGTATTGATGGAGGGGGAGCTTATTTTTTTCAAACCTTTGAATGTGCTGAATCGATCAGATCAGTAAATGCCTTTTAATCGACTCACCGACGTCACTTTTCGGACAAACCCCAGAGGAGTGGCCTTGTTAACGCTGCATAATTCTGTGGGTCAGTGCTTTTATAGGCTCATGCGGAAATTATCATTTTTTCCATTCTCTGTTCATTTTTGAAAGTTGTTCATTGTTTTGAGATATAATAAGCGTGTTTGTTGAAAAATAAAAAATGAAAGGCAGGGGCTTTGAAGACTGCGTTCTTTAGCGAAACCTCGGATAACTATACGATTAGGAAACATAATAGCAGAAAATCTTTATGCTTCCAAAAACTTTATCTAACGTCCGCTAATGTGTAGCATATAAAAGTTTTAACTTTGAGCATGCTTAAGGGTGTTCTTTTTGAAAAGCAGTCGGCGTCACTGGACTTTCATCAACCGTAATGAGCAACCCTTGAGCAACGATCATATTAGACACTCAAAAAAAATTAATAATGCTTCTTCACCCATTCACAGTGCGCTAATACTAACAGCGAAGCTGCATGTCGCGTGCAACTTTCAGAAAAAAATCATAGGCACAAAAATCGTCTTCAAAAATGGACCGTTACCTGCTTAGGGGGATCTATTGCAAAAATCCATACCTTTAGCACTTTTTCCCGAGTGTTTCGTAAGTCATATAGGTTCATTGTTTGTAACAGTTCACGGAACAAATTGTAAAAAGACATCCTAAATTTTTCAGAGTCTCTAGCGCAATTAAATTCTTTAAAAAGCTGTTCAAAAGTTGCATGATTTAAAAAAACAAAAACTAAAAGTCTTAATACAGATCTCACCCCCTTCCCTTGTTTCAATAGTTTCAGGGCCATTACTTTCAATGATGTTAACCCTTTATATCTCAACAACTTAAATTTTTAAAAATTTGTACTGCAGTGTGCAGAAAGAGATTATAAACATACTGAAAGTTTTTATTTTCCAGTTTTGAAATTCATTTAAAATTTACTGAACAAAATGTTTTTCTTCTAGAATTCAATAAAACGGTTATTTTTATTTTTGTACTTGAGAATAAGGCCCGATGCGGAGGCAATTACAACGAACACTAGAAAAAAGATGCGACAAAAATATGTCTTCACTCCAAAATATGTCCACATTTCATCTTTGTCCACATAAAATAAGTAACTTCATACTCAGTTTTTATTCTATACCGAAATCGGAATTTCATTGTCGTCTAAAAACATGCGGACACTTTTCGCATTCGAAAGATTTCTTTTCGCTGGGAGCATCCCCTCTTAAACCAATGTTTAATGCATAGGAAATCCTTTTATTTGTGAAAAAAAAAGTTTAACTGGGTTATCTAGAACTATTTTAATGAACTGGAATCACAATTTTCCCTTAAAGCCTGATAACCGTGACTTCCGTATGATATCGTTATCACTTGCGACACGTAATTTTGTCGCGCAAATTATTAATTTTTTTTTTTACTCTCGGAAATAAAATAGAGCTGAAAATAGCGAAAAATCGCTTGAAAATTCAGGGACGGGGTGGATTTCCCGATTTTTAAAGCATATTATTATTTTTATACATAATTATGAAAAATGTCCAGGGGATCGTACAAACGGTGTAGATTTTGTTACGTTTTTCGTGCTCAACTTTTTTAATCTTCTTGGAGTAATGATGGTAAAAGTTTTATATTGGAGTGGTTGAACCGAAATTGTCCAGAGTTAGTGAGTCAGAGATCAGCGTAATGATATAGTAGAATTACTTGGAAATATATCTGCAGTATACCAAAGTGTCACTGAACTGTGTGTCCAAAGTGTTTGTGAACTGTTTAAGCTGAGGACGTTTTAAAAAATCATTAATATTTTTGTGAGGTTGACCTATACGGAAAAACATTATGAATGCTGCAAGATCCAAACAGTGCGACTGCTGAAGGGCAAAATATAGTTTCGTGTTACATTATTAATTAAATATCACCCAAAAAAATTATTTTATGCTCACGGCAGTGGCGTAGCCAGAAATTTTTCATGGAGGCGGGGGGGTTACGACTACTGCAACTCACATACATGTATACGTGTGTGTGCTAAGGGAGTGAAGAATATACATTTTGTAAGGCGAAAAATTCCTCATGGGGAAGGGTGAACACCCTATCCCCGCCCCCTGGCTCACGGTATCATAGAAAATTTTTCTTATTCAAATATTTTCAAAATAATTTATATAGCTTTATTTGGTACTAGCTGAAGTACCCGTTCTTCGCACGGGAATGAATGGACTTTTTGATATTACGATTTGTGGTGATTACTATTCATTGTAATAAACAGATATAGCAAAGTGGATATCGCGTTATATTGTGTCCAATAATCATGCATACCGAATTGCAAGGCAATCGTTTGTACGGTGCAGAAGGCCATGCGGCGTAGCGCAATCTAGTGGCGAGTTTTAGCAAAACGGATACGGCGAAAATATTTTTCGCATTCAGATATCGATGTATACGAATTTTCATGACTATCGTCTGGAGAGTACAGAAGTTCATGAGTTGACGCGACATCTAGTGGCAAGTTATAGAAAAATGGATAGCGCCAAACTCTTCCCCGTGTTCAAATATCTATGTATACCTATTTTCATAGCGATCATTTGCACAGTCAATAAGTGATACACTGCAGGGCCATCTAGTGGTTCAATAAAGTAATGATTTGCTACAGCGTCGTCAAGTGGCGAGTTATAGCAAAATGGATAACGCCAAAATATTCTCATTGTTCAAATAGCTATGTATACTGATTTTCATAGCGACCGTGTTCAACTATCTATGTATACCAATTTTCATAACGATCATTTGCACAGTCAAGAAGTGATACACTGCAGGGCCATCTAGTAGTTAATTAAAGTAATGATTTGCTACAGCGCCGTCAAGTGGCGAGTTATAGCAAAATGGATAACGCCAAAATATTCTCATTGTTCAAATAGCTATGTATACTGATTTTCATAGCGACCGTTTGAATGGTCAAGAATTTGGCCTGCTGCAGCGTCATCTAGTGGCGAGTTAAAATAATAATGCATTGCAGTGTCATCTAGTGGTGAGTAACATCAAAAGGAACGCAGTTAGAATATATTCTTCGTGCTCAAATGTGTAAGTATAAAAAAATTTATGCCGATCGGTCGAACGGTATAGAAGTTGATGCTTTGCAGCGCCATTTAGCGGCAAGTTACAGCAAAATGGATAGTGAAAAATATTCTCCGTGTTCTGATATTCGCGTGTACCAAATTTCATCGAAATCGGTTGGACGATATTCGCATAGCAAACGGCTAAACGGAATAGAATTCAACGTTGTGCTGCGGCACCAAGTGGCAAGTTAAGGAAAACGGATAGCATAAAAACCTTCTCCATCATAAAAGACTTAGGTGAACCAAATTTCATCGTGCAACGGTGCTCAACGGTGCTGGAGTTTTTCAACCTCATAAACACATACCAACATTCATTTTTATCTATAACCAGTGTTATTATATATACCAGTCTCAAATAAAATCCAGTTTCAAATCTAAGCCTCGCCAAAGTGCCAACATACGCCATTTTGCAAGAGTTTTTTCAGGGAATCATTCGCATCATTGACTTAGCAGCAATCAATATGGCAAATGGTTCGACCGCCAAAGAGTAGCACGCATTTATTTGAAAATTTGAATCCCTTAATATAGCCAATTTTTTTTTTAAATTATCAACTATAATGTGTTTTATTCATCGTTACTCCGATGTACTAAATGAGAAGATTTCAATTTTCTAAAATTTGGCGGAATTCCCCCAACTTAAATCAATGTACTCAATTGGCGAGAATTCTGAAGTTAGATCGCTTGAAATCCCTTAATAACTGCATTATTTCTTCACGGAACCTTAAAATTTAACGCTGTATTCTAATAAAACCTTTGCACTTGTTTTCAAAAATCTATTTCCTTAAGCTTTCAATAAATTGCGCAAAGCCGAAAACTGTGCAAACCGCTAGAACTCACTTACTCAAAATCCATATTTCAGCCATTTTATTTTTTCGCCAAACTAAAAAAATTTACACATTAGCCTCGGAAATCTTCAATTCTTATTGTTTTGCATGTAAAGCATTACATTCCTGCTCTGATTTCCCATGCACACGATATTATAATTTAAAAAAAATAACTTTACGAATATAAACTAACAAAAAAAAATCATTATTATTCTTTTATTTTTACTTTGAGAATTTAAAACATTTTATTCGGCAAAATCGCCACACATGGCAACCACGATCCTTATTTCACACTTTTTTCACTACAGGGGTTACAATTACAGAAAGCTTTTTGCGTGAAGAGCATAAAAAATCTCTTAAATTCCGGGAACGGGTGGACTTTCAAAGTTTTAAACTGGACTACGATTTATTCTATATTATTTTACATATCTGTGCTAAATTTCAGGCCGATAGGTTCATTTTTGTAGATTTGTATACGAACGACATTTTATTCGGCAAAATCGCCACACATGGCAACCACGATCCTTATTTCACATTTTTTTCACTACAGGGGTTACAATTACGGAAAGATTTTTGCGTGGAGAGCATAAAAAATCTCTTAAATTCCGGGAACGGGTGGACTTTCAAAGTTTTAAAGTGGACTGTGATTTATTCTATATTAATTTACATATCTGTGCTAAATTTCATGCCGATAGGTCCATTTTTGTAGATTTGTATACGAATCAAATCCACAAATAAACAAACAAACAAACAGAATTTCATTTTTATTTATATGATTGCAGATCTGCGATACGGTGATACAAAGGGTTAACAACAAGGCCATGAAGTTTTTTTTTCCTGACAACCTTATCTTATTTAGAAGTACAGGCTTAATTTTTTTTTCCTTTACTGACAGTGAATCTTTGATCCGTGCATGTATAGACTGGGGAGTGTTATGTAAGCCAATTACATTTCGCCCTGGATAACGTTCGATCGTATCCTAACCTTAATTATATTGCACTCTTTACTGTCATAATTTGTCGCTCGTTTTCACTAAAAATCAAATTTTCCCCAATCTATAATCTTGCATAAACTCGATACACCTTACAATACATATATATGTATGTATAAATATAAAGAGCGTTACGTAAGCAATTTTCCCCAGAATTTCGCTTCGCGAGCAGGTATTTCTTACGCATAGAAAAGTCAATTCTGCTTCCTTAAAGGTTGCCCCTTCCATTAATGACATGTATTCGCTAAAAATCAATTTCTTATGACGCGTCACGTAAGGGGTCATTATTTATTTATTTTTTGTTTTATTTGAGTGGCGTTACGGTTACGTGGATACGAGGACATGTGACGGATTTTCCTCAAAATGCATATTCAATGTTAGTGAAGGCCACTCTCGAGATATTGATAGATTTTTGTGGGCAAAAGAAACTAACCTTTCTGAACCAGCGTAGGGATACTAATTTATGTAGGAAGCCCATTAGTTATCTACGGGATAAGGATTTGCTATATCTATGAATTCGTCAATTGTTATTAGTGAAAAATTTAAATAAAATACGGAAAAATTTTCAAGTTCTTAACCCTTTGAAGCGCAACCATTTCCCAGTGTTGAAACAAAAAGGGAAGCTGTGTCAAAAAATGGTTTCTAGATCTGTGGCACGCGATGAATGACTCGATCGACCGCCGTCTTGCTGGTAGTTAAATCGAGCGGTGGTAACGGCTGCAAATTTTTTTTCAACATTGGGCTGTCGACCCACTTGTTCTTCTATATTGTTGTAGAATACTCTGCTTGTTTCCTAGGTACGTCGTTCTAAAGTCCAGCAGGTGTAGGAAGTTCTAGTATACAATCCACTTGTCAGGATGAAACACTAACTTTATTACTTCTAGAACTTCGTCGAATAATCAGCTGTACAAAATTCACAAGCTCAATCAGCCAGTATAACGTGCTATAACAATCCGCTTAATGCAGAAGCTTTCACAAATGCTGTATATATATCGCACAAAATAAGACACTTCCACAGATAAAAATTCATCGGAAATATACGAGGGATTTCGAAAACAGTCCCTCAAGACTCAGCAATGAAGAATTTACACACAGCACTTTAAAACAAGGCATCACAAGGGCAAGCGAAAATACCGCTTCTATAGCACAATACAATTCACAGCGTAATACAACGAATGCTCGGTGAGAAACTGACTTGAATTCTCTGCCTATTTATACCCTCCGACGTATTTTCTAGAAAAATCGGGATTTGTAGAAAGGCCCCGAACAAGCACGTTTTGATTACGTCATAGAGTAATATCAGGCTATTATGTGATGTTAATGTAGAAAAACTAACTTTACAAGCCCCTTTGGGAAAATCACGCCAAATGTCCAAAATGCCGCCATGCTTGGCAGCAAATTTGGCGCCAAAAATAAGTTCCCAAAAGTGAGGTTAGCGAAGGCCTACGGCCCATATTTCTCGAGATTTCTAGAAAATGCAATAGAAACCAAGGGAGAAGCATAAAACTCCATATTTCACGTTCTAGTTAACCGGTTTTGATGCAACAAACTGCAAAATTTAATATTCGACGCGTAGAACACGAATTTTAAATTATTTTTAACAGCGAGGAGGCAGAAAAGACCGAAAATTCGTAACAACATCGATGTACTTCCATCGCATTCTTCCAGTTTTCAGCAGATGCCAATGCTGTTAAAAATAATCCTGGCAATTTTGCAAATATCGACAATTTTTACGGGAAATAACGTGCTAAAAAGTAAAGGATTCTCGTGTAACTATATCACCCTCAAGTATTTTTACAGAAATCGAATTTATTCTTCGTGACTGACAACAGTGAAAACGTCCTAGGTACTGATAATACTGAGTTTCGTGTCCTCACGGCGAGGACTCCGAGCGTTAAAGGGTTAACATGAGCCCTATTAGCTCCCCCTTTTTTTTTACTTGGTAGTATTATCAGTTCCTAATAGGCTGTTGTTTCCGTAATTGCTGTACAGGGGGTCCCAGAAAGATGGTAGTGCGCTTTAAATCTTTATCTGTTAAGAGATAAGTTGGCAGTAGAAGATGAAAAAATGTTCAAAATAAGGTCACGGAAAAAAGGCTACGTTAAGAAAAAGCTCATCTCGTTCGTCATTTCAGAAAAGTTACCCTTTTTCGATTTAATAAGTATACGACCCCCGCACTGAAAAATTCCCAATGAATACAATGTGTCCCATACACTAATGAGGTGATGTACAAATTTTCAGACTTTCATAATAAACTGTCTCCGAGATATTTCATAACAAAGATGGTCAGGAGTTATACGCGAATTATAATGTAAACGCTTATTGCTAGAGGGCAAAATAGTGTTTTCTTTCGCTCTTTTTGTAAGACCCCCTGAAACACGATCATCCGACGGGATTTGTTTTCCCTTTCGAGAGCCACTGAAACGTGGTTTAAGTCAGCATATGTTTATCTTCCTATCTCTAACACTTTTTAGGGTAGAGTTTTTAAATTTTGTAAGCTTATTAGAGCACGGGGCACTTTTAACTGTTTGAGAATTTTTTTGTACAGAGGTCGTATACAAATTCCAAGCGTCACTTTCTAAAAACTGAAGAAAGAACATTATTCTTAACGCAGTCTTTTTTCCCTTCGTTATTTTGAAATTCTTTTCAACTTGTATTGCATTGCCCGCTAATCTCTAACAGATGATGCATTGTACCGTTCTACCAGATTTTGGGGACACCCTGTATAATTTTAAATTACACAACAACACACACTCCATAATTTCTCTACTTTTATTATTATTTTTTTCTTATTTTCACATTTTCGAGTTTCGACAGCATTCTTATTTTCTCAATTTCGGTTTTTGTGTTTTAAGTTCCCCCCCCCCCCCTCCCCCCTGCCTCATCATTTGCAAAGCCACATTTTTTCACCAAGAGGATTCAGCCCCATCGTGTAGAGGTACTAGTCGTCTTGCTGGGCTACATTTCTTTCTTTCTGTTTCATACATCTGCTATTAACTGTACAGGCTGTCCCAAAAACACTGACCAAGATTTTTATTCCTTAACCCTTTGAGGCGTAACCCTTTCCCAACGCTGAAAAAAGGGCAGCCGTTGCCATCGCTCAGCTGTAGTCAAAAAAGGGTCTCTAGATCTGTGGCACGCGATGAACGTTTCGATCGTCCGCCATCTTGCTGGTAGTTAAGTCGAGCGATGGCAACGGCTGCCCTTTTTTCGGCATTGGGCAATCTATCCAGCTGTTCTCGCGTTCTTCCATTTTTCAGCAGATGTCAGTGCTGTTAAAAAGAATCGTGACCATTTTTTGACGGGAAATGACGTGCTAAAAAGTAAAGGATTCTCGTGGAGCTATGTCACCCGCAACTATTTTTATAGCAATCAAATCTATTCTTCGTGACTGGCCAACAGTCAAAACGTCAGAGTTTGGTGATCCCAGAGCGGGAACACTGTGCGTTAAAGGGTTAAAGAAAAAAGTACAGAATTAAATTTTCCGAAAATTAAATTAAAAAATAGAAAATTTAAATTTTTATACGGCCCCCATACAAAAAATTTCCCGCTTAGTAAAATATGCCTTGTTTATTAATTAAGCGATGAACAAAATTTCAGCTTTTCATCATAAAATGGAGACATAAAAATAAATATCTGTTGACTTAAACTTCGTTTCAAACTCTGGAAGTGAAAAAAATCACATTGAAAGATCCGCTTCAGGGGATGTACAAAAATTACGAAAGAGAAGAATGATTGCATAAATAAATTATACTTTTGCTATTATTGGTATAGCATAGCCCCTCTCCAACTTTGTTTAAACATATCTCTGACACTTTTAATGATGATAGACTAAAACTTTTTACATAACATACATCATTTTGTACAAAGGTTCTAAGCATTACGAAAATAAAAAAGGGGTAGAGATGGGAATGCTCCGAAAAATCATATTTTTTTTTTGGGGGGGGGGAAACCATTTTTTCGTTTTTTCCCCCGAAGGGGTTTATTTCCACTTTTGGAAAAATTGGAAATTTCATTTTAAAAATATTGTATTCGCAATTTTATTATACTTGTTGTGTTACCTTCTGATTTTATTTTTTAATATATATGTTACAGTTAAAACCCGAAATCAGTCAAAACCCGAATTAACTAGGGAAAACGCGTTCTAACTGACTGCGTTAGGGAAAACCCGAATTAACTAGGCAAAACGCGTTCTGACTGACAGCGCTAGGCAAATCCCGAATTAACTAGGGAAAACCCGTTTTATTCAAGTAACGGTAGTACGTTTTCGAGGGGCCCCCTAAAGCGATGGCCAGACGCACTGATTTTTTTCGGGTTTCGCAAAGAGCCAGCGTTAGCATATTTTCGAGGGGGGCCCCTACAGTGGTGGCCGGACACCGTATGTTTTCCCATCTGAGAATTCCGGAATGCTAATGCTTTATCCACTAAAAAGTGGATCTTGCTCCCCCTTCGAAAATATGCTATTGCTGGCCCTTTGCGAGACCCCAAAAAATATCACTTGTGTCCGGCCACCGCTGTAGGGGGCCCCATCGAAAATATGCTAACGCTGGCCCTCTGCGAGACCCAAAAAAACATCAGTGGGTCCGGCCATCACTTCAGAGGGCCCCTTCAAAAATATGCTAACGCTGGCCCCTTGCGAGACCCAAAAAACATCAATGGGTCCGGCCACGGCTGTAGGGGGCCCCCTGGAAAATATGCTAACGCTGGCCCCTTGCGAGACCCCAAAAAAACATCAATGGGTCCAGCCATCGCTTTACAGGGCCCCCTTGAAAATATGCTAATGCTGTCCCTTCGCGAGACCCCAAAAAAACAACAGTGGGTTAGGCACCGCTGTAGGGGCCCCCATAGAAAATACGCTAACGCTGGTACTTTGCGAGACCCCAAAAAACATTACTGCGTCCGGCCATCGCTTTAGGGGCCACCTCGAAAATATGCTAAAGCTGGCCCTCTGCGAGACCCAAAAAAATATCATTGGGTCCGGCCATCGCTGTAGGGGGCCCCCTGGAAAATATGCGAACGCTGGCCCTTTGCGAGATCCGATAAAAATCAATGAGTCCGTCCATCGATGTAGGGGGCTCCCTGCATAATATGCCTCCCCTGTAGGGGCCCCTCGAAAACGTGCTACCTTTACTCGAATAAAATGGGTTTTCCCTAGTTAATTCGGGTTTTGCCTAGCGCTGTCAGTCAGAACGCGTTTTTCCTAGTTAATTCGGGTTTTCCCTAACGCAGTCAGTTAGAACGCGTTTTCCCTAGTTAATTCGGGTTTTGATTGATTTCGGGTTTTCACTATAACATATATATATATATTTCATGCTCAATATCTCTCATAAAAACACTAAGTTGGAAAGCATAAACTGTAAGGTGATTTACTTTCACTGTACGCTAATTTCCGGAAATTTCACATCTCTAAAAAGAGTTACACCGATGGCGAGAGTTTGGAAAACACTGACTTAGGGTATCGGGATATTTGAGTTACCGTGATGTCGTTGGTGCTAAAGTTATTTAAGGTCGTTTTTTTTTTTTAATTTATGCTTGTTTTACAAATATATTATCTCATTGTATACTGCTTGTTATTAGATTTTATCAATGTTTTTATTAATGTTTGTCAGTATATCAATGGCAAGAGAAATAATATTGTGGAAAGTCGTTGAATACAATTTGCAAACATTTTTGCAATTTTACCGCCCTTCCCCCTTTCGTATTATAAGCTTAGTTTTGAAAATCACTTTCTCGTTTCAATCTCTCTGTTGGTGAGTAAGATCCATTTCCTCGAACGGTTCTTTGCGTCAACTGTGTGAGAACGCATTTAATCTCTTTCCTTTAGAGCGATCAGGAACACTTTTCAAAAACCATCAGTATCTTCCAAATGGACAGAAATCATGCGTATGGTACACGTGAGTTTAATGAATCCCGTTATCTTCGTCCTCAGCTTCTTATACAGGGGTACATCCATACTTAATGGATGCGGAGGAAAAAAAAAAGTTCTACTGCTTTGGTTTTATTATAAACACTGAATAAAGATGTTCTTTGAGCGCCCTTCTTGGAAACAATCAAAAATGGGAAATTGCCTTCACGCCTCAAGTTCAGTCCACGTTGGAAATCTTTTGATTTTCCCATCTTAGGAAAGACGCTGTGGTGATTATTAAGGTGTGCCGGTTAACTTCTGAATTTCACTCATAGATGGCGTTACGCGCAAATATGAAGCATAAAAATGGCTGAAGCTTTTTTTTTGGGGGGGGGGACAGATAGCAGATTTTTCGATCGAAGCGTACGTCTAGCCTGACAAGTAACTTTTATGTGTGTTATTTTATAAAGTTTTAATTATTTCGATATCCTCTACAAAATTCAGTTGATAGTAGAACGCGTCTCAGACAGCTGCATATTTTTTTATTGCTCTTAATATGTAGAATTTCGTACTAAAAGAAAAAGCATTTGCGGAAAGATTTTATTTTGTTAGCTTCATTTTGAAGAAAATCACTGCAGAAATATTGGGTGAATATTGTCCATCGAATACCATTTGTAAAATAGTGATGTGCCATTCGGATGAATTTTATAATCGGATATTATTATTTGAATATAATTAATAATTGATTAATCGTGCATATTCACGATTTTTGCTATTCGAATACTGTTTACGGTTTCTTCTCAAATAACTTTCACGATTTTTATTCAAAAACTGTTCTCGATTTCGAATGCCGTGTGCTATTCGAATGCTATGTACGTTCAAAGGGATTTTTCAAAATCGCTTATCTCGCATGAGTTTAATAATCAATTAAATAGAATAGTTTCATTCATTCTTGCCAATCACTATTGTAAAGAACGGTTTCAACCCTTTAAACACAATGATTTTGTTGGGAAGGCTAACCGGCAAAGTTTGACGGTACGCCGAACAGTAAGCATTGTTTAACGAAGATTCGTGCCAAACGCAAGTACGACTCACAGAACAATCAACGAGTTGCACATAACTGATTTCATCGAACTAAACGATAAGTAAGTCTACGTTAATGTATCCCTTTGTAGTTAAAAAAAGGTGCTTTTTTGTTAAGAATTTATTTTCTTATTGCATTTCATTGGCAGAGTTCAGTTTTTCAGGCTATTTGCATAAATCCTGGATTTTTCACGTATGTTAATTAGAGGTTTTTTTACATAACTGCACAAATAAACTGCAATGACTTAAGTTCGAATTCTGGAGATACTCTTTTAGCACATTCCTCTCACAAGAGGTCAAAATTGCGGTTGCCCGTGGCAATCAGATTTTTAAATGAGCAAATAAAACAAAAAAATCAGTTGCGCCTCGGGTAACTAAGAAAAACTTCTATACCAATTTTCATTCTGGAACTCCTCTTTCAATTTTCATTCTGGAATAATGGCAGTTATATGAATAAACGTTTGTCAATGTATTTTTTATCATAGCGGCGGCAAGCTTTTTTAAAATTTGGTGAAACGAAAACTTTATGAGCGACCATATAGCTATCATAAGCGTAAAGTTTTCAAAATTATTGGGGGGGCCGGGCCCCACAACCACATATATTCACGTCAGTGGCGTAGCCAAGTGGGGGGGGGGTTTAGGGGTCATAACCCCCACATGAGGAATTTTTTGCCTAACAAAATGTATATTCTTCGCTCCCTTATCATACACCCGTATACATACATATATGTGAGTTGCAGAAGTCGTAACCCCCCCCCCCCCAAGAAAAATTTCTGGCTACGCCAGGGATTCACGTACATATAACTTACTCATAGCTGCCAACTACTAAGGAATATAATTAACCACTTTTTCTACATGATTTTTCGGCTTAAAATATAGCAAAATTTTTGTGCTGCGCGCACAAGCTGGTTTCTATTTAAAAAAAAATAATTAAAAAATATGCTGTTTACAAAAAGTGGTTAATTATATTCCGTAGTAGTTGGCAGCTATGACTTAAGTGTAAATTATTGGAGGCGCTCGAGCTCTATGGATCCATAGAATTCTACACCTCTGTAAGGTAAGTATCCATGTTAGTATCTTCGTACCTTGTTATAAGTTAAAAAAAGAAGCAAAGGAGAAAAAAAAAACATTTTCGATGAGATAGTGCATTTTAGACACATTTGAACTTTTCTTCATTTCATACTTTACATTGAATAATCTGATTTTAATAACCAGAGCCTGGCGAGGGCAGCTTATAGTAATATTGTGTGTTACGTGGCGTTACAATGAATACTAAATCACGATTGAAATCAAAAGAAGAAAATTTTTAATAGTACAAGTAAAGGTTTTTTTAAACGTTTGTAAATGGCGCGAAATACTTTTTTTTTATGTTAGTATAATTAGTTTTCTGTATTTTAGTGGTAAATTATTGGGTGGTCTCAGCCCCTATTCACAATTTATTGAGGGGGCTCGAGCCCCCCCATATAACTCTACGCCTATGATAGCTATAGCTTTCACATGGAGTCCAGTTATAGGGGAGGGTCCATTCTTACTATAAAATTTGACTGACAGCAAATTGTACTATAAATATTTTGTAAAATATTTCAATTACACTGTAAAGTATTAATCTGCTTTATTGTAAATTTTCATTTTTACTCATTAAAGTATATAGTTCACAAAATTGTTACAATTTTTATAAAATTTTAAAAACTATGAAATTTAAAATTATTTTTAACGCAGACTATTCTGCTTGAATACAAAAACCTGAATATGCGACCAAAATTAGCGTTTTTGCGTGGACTAAAGGGGGGGGGGGTGTATGTCCGGACCCCCTAAACATCATTCTTTTATACATACAAGTAAAAGTGTAAGCAACAAACTTTATATGGGGAGCAACCAAAATAATGTCAGTAATTGCCCAACGGGCAATAATTTTTTTTTTTTTTTTTAAAGCTCCATATTCTACCCTTGCCTCTCACAGGCTTAAAGAAATCGCCACACTCCCTCAGAAGTAAGTGTGTACATGATAAATATGTACAGAGAAGAGTGTCGCAACTGAAATATCTGCGCTTTCCTCATGAGTCGGGCATAAAATCGTTGATCTGTCTAATATAAAGCTCTTTTGTAACGATTTCCCGTTTTCTCGGTTGCGCAAAGAAGTCAATTATCTTGGGAGAGCGAAGGAGTCTTTTTTATTGATATAGTCGCAATAACTCTGTATTAATGGACCCTATTGCGAAGGGAACAAAGAAGTTCAAAAGCGCGTGTTTTCATATTGTTCCCATAACACGCGCTGACTAATGACATGGGCGGGACGAAAAGAGCATCTAAGGTAATATTAAGTTGAATATACGACTGCGATCGACTATGATCAATCCTTTTTATAGTTGTTTAGAAATAGGGACCTACCAACACAATTTTGTATGCTGAAAGTAAAATGTTTTAAATTACTGACTATTTTAAAATGAAGTTAACAGTAATCTTAATGTAGGATTACATTATTTTCTCCCATAACAGTTCTATGTAAAGAAAACACAATAACAATAAAAGAAAGAAAAAAAAATAAATCTTAAACGCTTTCATATTTTAAATACGCACTAAAGCGCTTTTTATTAAAACAACGGAACGGCGATCGGAATATGTGACTGCGGAAGATTACCCGAGTGTGGAAGAAAAGAAAGCACCCATTATCGAAATGCGTCATCCAGAACTTCTTGGATCCTCCTCGGTGGACCTGCCAGAATTTAGGTCTTTTTCAGGAGGAAGTTTTGGACATCTGCTCTCCTAATAGTATATTGCTCTCTACTTTCGAGAAGATCACAAATATCTTAACTGTTTATTAATACTGAATAGTTTAACGTAGGATTGCGTTCTTCCGTAACGATCCTATGTAAAGAAAGAAAAAAATTCCAACGTGGTTAGCTCATTATTTCATTACCTTGTTTTTATCATTGTTACATTAACAATGGAGTAGAAAATAACGCAACAATAATACTGTATGCTTCAAAATCAGACATTGTTGATAACAGTAAAAAGTGATGAAATTTCAACAAATAATTAATATTTGACCTTGTTCGAAGCATGGTGTTACTGCTATTCTTTGGTGTTTTTTGTGCCATATATCGTGTTTATAAGGAAGTTTTTCAGGAGTTTTACGTTCGTTCGTCCCCGGTGGGCTAGTGATGAAAGAGGAGGAGTCGAAAGTATGTACAAGCATCTATAGGTAATAGTGACACGACATCCATATCATCTTACGCAGCAGCCAATAGCACCGTTGGCACATTAACATGCGAAACAATAGATCAGGCTTCACTAGTCACATTTTATCCAGTCATTTTCGAATACACGGCAGTTCCACCCCCGCCATCACCATTTATATCATCAACAGTTTCACCTACATTTTTATCCTCATCTCTCATACAATCACCTCCTTCCTCACCACTTTTATCATCATTACCTTCTTCTCCACTCATATCATCAATAGACACCCCCAACCAATGCATACTCTCCTCGCCTAAAGCCACTGCCATCATTTTCACAATATGGGAATGCGAAAATAGAAATCCAGACGAGTACGTAAATTTTTCTCCCGCCTCACCTGCATCCAACCCCTCCCAGAATCACCGGCATTACCCAGACCCCCTCCAAGTTAAAGTGCTTAACAGATACATTTTAATGCTCAATGGTCACAATTCACACACTGCATTATCTAGCAACGTCATACACATCAAATCTAAATCTTTCCTCGGTAGACTTCCTCCTTAATTGTCACAATAGTTCATCACCAAATTATAATAACAGCTGTATGCAATATGTTTATTTTTAACCGAAAATGAAAAACTTTTAAGAACCATCAAAATCTAGTTGATGTAGGGACGGACGCGAGACGAAAAATAGGCGTCTCGCGTCTTGCAGAACAGCAGTAAAGCTTTGTCTCGTCTCGCAAAATCCCTATATCCTAATGTTAAAAACATTTGTCTCGTCTCGCCAAAAAGCTGTAAATCTCTATCTAATCTCGCGTCCATCCCTAGTTGATGGTCTAGGCATCATAGTCCTTCCTTTTTTTTTTAATTCCTACCTCTATAAATAATTGACTAAAATGCTCTGCTGCTTCAACAGTTGTTTAATGTTCCTTTAGATGTTAAGATTTCGCCTATCAAGCCATTAAAATACACAGCTATTTAGCTAAAACTTTGATGATGGTAGAAATTTAAAAAAAGAGTAAGAAGACAGCCATGCCTGGATAGTCCAGACATTATCGTCATTGGTTTTCATCCACAAATTCTACGATGATTTCTGTATCATAAATTACTTAAAAGTAATTGTTCTTGAGTTTCATCTGCAAATATTTCTCTGCTCATTATGTTTCAATGCTTGTACGTTTTTACAAATATCTACATCTTCAGTGATGTTAAGCCCTTAAGATTTCCGAGATCATCACTTTTTGAATAAGTGAGACAACAAGTCAATTTTAAACAGCAACTAATTCAGTCACTAAAAGTTTTTCACGAACATCCATGAGCGGCTGAAGAAATAGACATAATTTTCCATCACACCGTTTTTAAAAACTAAATCTTCAAATTTCATCCTATCTATTCAGCAGTCTGTAAGAAAGATTTCTACTTTATGATCTGCTGATGATTAATTGAACTTTAGCTTTATGTGAACATTCCCGTTGACCGTCCCTTTTCGATGCAAGAGCGTTTTTCGAAAAATCTACGTTTAGAATGCTGTCAAGATCGCTTGGGAATCATTGTTTTTTTTTTTTTTAAAGAATAAATGAGACTAACTAAAACAAGGAATTTTTTGTTGAGCAATCGATCAAGTCGATGAATGAATCACCTCTTCCCATTTCAACGCTTCTGTTCAACAAGACAATAACAAAACGTATTAATAATTAAGTCAATAATACGACGTAATAATATTTACGTCGTAAACTGGTAGGGGACAACTAAAATCTGACATTTTGCCAACTTCCTTATTACTTCAGAGTGCCCTTTTGAGTAATCTGTGGCTGAAGTTCGTATCCGGACTCAATTATTTAATATCACAGAAATCAAATGTTGATTCTTAACGCTGTAGAACAGCTGTTATTTAAATTAGTGAACAATAAACCTTATTACTTAGATCAATTATCCTGCCCAAGTTTGTTTCTTTTATAAGCTTTTCCTACACTTGTTTGGGGTCGTGGTTAAGTTGGAACAAGCTCGTCAGGTTTGCAAACAGATTGCTATGTATCGGACACGAAATCTGAAATTATTAAAGTCAATTAAAAGTTTTGAAATAAATTAAAAAAGGTAAAATTCTATTTTAGGATGTACAATCAGCGACATCTATCTGCACCTGCATGAAAATCAGAAAAATAGTTTTCCTTAATTTATTTTTCGGGATAAAAGGAAACCTATTTTTTTTAATTCAGGATATAAGCTATCTCTATTCTAAATTTTATCCGCATCTGCCCGGCCGTTTCAGTCAGAGCCAAGGTCGGGGCAGTTGACCGGGCTCTCCAGTCAAAGGGGGTGGCCTCCAAATCAAGAAATGCCCCTACTGTATTTCGAAGAAATGTGCTGTTTCTAAAAAAAAATTTGCAATCAGCAGAATTTTTCAGAAATCAGCAAGATGGCGGACGATCGAAACGTTCTTCGCGTGTCGCAGATCTAGCTGGCTGTGCCTTCCCAATGCTGAAAAAAGGGCAACCGTTGCCATCGCTCGACTTAACTACCAGCAAGATGGCGGACGATCGAATCGTTCATCGCGTGACACAGATCTAGAGACCCCTTTTTTTGACGCAGCTGGCTGTGCGCGCACAACGTCGAAAAAAGGGTCTCTAGATCTGTGTGACGCGATGAACGTTTCGATCGTCCGCCATCTTGCTGGTAGTTAAGTCAAGGGATGGCAACGGCTGCCCTTTTTTCAGCATTGGGAAAGGGTTTGCGCCTCTTTCGTGTTAATGAAGAGGAGCCCTTTAATTTATTCCGCGAGAGAAGTTCCCAATTTGCACGATATCGAGAAAAACGCTTCCGACGAGGTCGCCCATCTATCTAATTGGCGTCGACGAGTGACGCCTGCACAGGAAAAGAGAGGAGAAGAGGAGGCGTATGTTCCTTTTTTTAGATCCTCGGCTACAACCGAAATAGATAGCCGGGACTATTGTTTCTTCATTTCCTCCAGCAATTAATGCTGGAGATTTCTTGCAGTCTCCCCACCCCTCTTGCAGGGCATTACGGATAAATGAGAATGACTGGCTTTTTCAGAAACCGATAAAGCTGGGCAGAGTAATTCCTGTATCTGGCATTTATATGACTGATCAAGGCCTTGCCAGAAAAAAAATGTTCGGAAATGGGGGGGGGGGGCTGGATATGTAGAGCTAAAAATTTTTCCCCTATAATTGATCTCAAAAGTCAACGCAAATAAAAAATTAACTACTGATGCGTTGACTAGAATTTCGGAAGGGGGGGGGATCAAACCACCATGATCCCCTCCCCACCTCTGACCAGTGGCGGCTCCTCCATTTGAGCACATGAGCACGTGAACCCACAAAGGGAAAAACTAAAGAATAAACACATTGACAAATTAAATTTAAAACAAATATGAAGCACACTTCTAGATTTATGTGAATTTAAAATATGAATTTTACTCTCTCTCCCCCCCCTCCCCCCACTATTATTAAATAGGATTATTATAGCTAACGCGCTGTACTGTAGGTTACTGCAGCAGTCTTGAATCAATCGCACGTGCGAACGGAAAAATTTTCCCCTGAACCGCTCTCTGGTATGAGAAGCCGAGACAGCTGGGAATGTGTACGCCACTGATGAAATCATTCCGTTCGCACAATTTCATCGTGCACAGCTCCAATTTTTGCGGTATAGCTTCCGGATTTTCAATTTGGTTTGTTATATTCGGTTAGTTAATTAATTTTTTTTTTCATTTTCTTAATATTTTCTTTATTTCTATCTTTTTTCTCAACATTATTTTTTACAAACTAGTGTAAAGTAAATTAGATGCGAGTGAAAGACGTGTTTCGGAGCTAAAGCAATGGCATTTTTCAATAGTATCCTTTATTTTCCAGGAGAGGACAGCTCGCGTCACTGAATGTGTCGCTTAGAGCTACATATACATCCTTCCCGGAATTTCCCGCCCGAATTTGGAACCTCATCAGAAGGTGGGGGACTTCTGAATATAGGCACCCCTCGGAAACTACTAGCGACCGCCGAGAGGACTTTCGGAACCACGGATTTAACGTGCACGTACACCGCATGTACACGGTGGTCTTTAGTGGTATGCCGGTATCGAACCCGCAACCTTCCGGTTACGAGTCCAACGCCTTAACCACTGGGCTACCACGGTCCCCAATAGTATCCTTTGGAAAAAAAATGGAAATAAAATGAATCAAGACAGTACCTTTGCTAAAACTGACGAAATGTAAGACCAAAGATGCCAGGCCGTACCAAAGGGGGGGGGAACCAGGGGGTCCGCCCCCCCCCCGAAATTTAAAATTTTGTTAACAAAACAATAATAATGAAGAATTTTTGTGAAGCCTTTTCCCCTCTTGGTCTCCCCCCCCCTGAAATTTTTTTCTGGGTACGGCCCTGTAAAGATGACTTAATCTCTTTCATTCGCGTGCACTGCTGGAAACGCAAATCTATTTTAACTTGTAAGGTGCGTCGTATCTTCCTATTTAATTTTCGAAAATTGTTTTGTGAACCTCCCCTCTTAAATAAACCACGAGCCGCCACTGCTTCTGACTGATATTAGAAGAAAACCTGTAACGTCGAGGAAAAACAAACCGTACTAAACGTAAAAGTTAAAACACTTATCAACACAAAACTCATTTCCTCATACATGATTGCGAGGCAAACGATGAATCCATTTGCTCACAAGGCTGCGACAAGCTGACAGCGATTCCGCAACAAGCCAACACCTCCTAGATCAGGGATGGGTAAACTTTTTCGATCGCGGGCCAGAAATCGAAAAAAAAAAGTTTGGCGGGCCAAGATAAATTTTTCTAAAATTTTTAAAACAAAATACAAGTATTACAATTTAAATACGTTAATGAGATGAATGAAATTGCTATATCATTTTTAAAAGTTCTTTATATTGAGGTTCGAAGTGAGATGCACTGATTCTAAGGAACGAGGCTAAATGCTCATCTGTCAGTCTACTTCTGAAAGAATTCTTTCTAAGGTTCATAGTTGAAAATACTTGTTCACATATATAAGATGAAGCAAACACAGCACTGATTTTCTGAGCGTGAAATATTAAATTTGGGGAACGATAATGATTTGTAAACTTTGGCATATTTAGAAACAACTGCTTGAGATTATCGTTAGACTAGAACTCAATTAATTCAAGCTACAAATCTGACCTCACTGCTTCACAATTTACGTTCAAAGGCATGGTAAAAATATCCAAACTCTGTTTGAATGGCACTGAAATCTTGAAATTGGCGTTCGAACTCAAAATGCATTTTTTTCAAGCCAACTTCATAATTCTTAAGCTTCTCTTCATTTACTGAGAGTATTGGATTTAACCTCGAGGAATGAGACATAGCTGGCTGCCCAGCAAACAGATTAGATTTTATTTTAAAAGCTTTGAGATGGGCTCAGATATCGTCGATAAATTGATGCATCTTGACATTCAAGTTGCTCATATGACAAAGAAGATCTGTGAAAAATGCAAAGTCCGAAAGCCATTCTGTATCTTCTTACATTTTGCACTCCGCAGAACACTGTTTCTCATGGAAGAACGTCACAATGTCGTCTTTCAGCTGCCAAACTCGCTCAAAAACACATCCTGCAAAATTCTATCTGCGGGCCAGATAAAACCTTCCGGTGGGCCGGATTTGGCCCGCGGGCCGTAGTTTGCCCATCCCTGTCCTAGATATAGAAAGCCTTACAACTCCTACGTCACCAAGCTTTGACGTCTTCATTTGGCCCACATTTAAAAGTTTTTTTTCATAAAATAAAGCTATTAAAAATTTCAGGTGAATTTACCCATGAATAGCAATATTTTAATAATTTGAGATAAAAAATATAATTTCACGACAAATGGCAGGTTTTAACTATGACTAATTAGAAAATATGATAAGGAAATAGATCAGACTGAGTAATTTTGTATGAGAAAGGTATTTTAATTTGAATGTTTAATGTAAGATATTTTCTAATATTTGTAGCATTCATCAGAAATTTTTAATCGTTTTATTTTGTGAAAATAAAACTTTTAAATGTAGGCCTCATGATGACGTAGGAGTTGTAAGGCTTTCTAGATATAGGAGGCGTTGAACAAGCGCAACGCTGGACTCCAGCGGAAGGTATTCACCGTAGGTATGGCCATCGAGGTCTCCAGATCTGTCCCATGGAGCACTTGTGGAATGCTCTAGGAACGGCCGCTGCATGTCGACAACCCCTTCCAAGAACCCTTCGGACGTTAAAATCGGAGCTATTCGAAGAATGAGAATTTCCGCTACAATTGCCTATCAGTTGTCTCATACATGAGATTAATAATACGAGAGCTCGATGTGGATAGTGATTTTGTTGTGTATACGACTTATATTTTGAAGGGCTGCCAAAAAGAATTCTTTTAAATTATGGCCTGCGGACGGAAATTCTTGGAAGTGCGCTAGCGTCGAAATAGTCATTCGATTGAGCGCAAATTGGGTACATGTATAGAGCAGTTTCAATCACGTGACCGCTGATAGACTCCACAAATAAAAACTCGATTTTCATGTGACGTCTGTCCACCAGGAACATGAATGAAGCAATTGGAGCCTCATATTCATGCAATGTTTGTCTGGATTGAATTGTGACGTAATCTGAAACTGCCCTATTATAGGTCACGGTCACGTGTCACATGACCTGCATAAATTTTGAGGTGTATAGAGCTCGCAGTTTGTCCACAGGGTTGCAAACAATAAATTCTTATACATTAAGGCCCATGGACACAAATCATTTAAAGTGTGCTGTGTCTAAAGAGTGCATTGAATTAAATTCAAATTAGGTATATATATATATATATATATATATATATATATATATATATATATAACTAACAAGTAAAACACAAAACATACTACAAATAAGACATATCTCGCATAAAAATATAACAGCTATTAGCAAGAATTAGAAACCAGATTTTGAAGCCAAATAAAGTGCAAGAATTATTGTGATAATATAATGGAACGGAAATTATAACACCACTGTCACCATCGTCAGGGGCCACAAACAGTGGATTATAATTTACAGCAAACCAAATAGTAGGGTTTCGGTTGTGTGGCATATCAGAAGAGATATTAACTCCACACATCTGGGCCCTACCCTACTATATAAAGGAAAGAAGAAATCAAAAAGATAATAAAAATTAGAAATAGGAATTGTATTTTACATACCAGACCTTGAGCACATGGAAATTTCATTTGAACAATTGATATGTGTTGCCAATGCTAAGAATTGTAAAAAGTGAAAAATGGTTTTGCCACTAAATAAAAGTGTAAAAGTGGAAAGAAGAAAGTATAGGAGTTGCCAAATACTAAAAGGTAATATTATTAAATTTTAAGAATATCCAGGTATATTAATATAATAAATATGTATTGAATAATAATAAATTAAAATGATTGAATAAAATAAATAGTATAGCAAAATTAAATATAACATATTGTTTAAAAAATATAATTATTATTATTGACAAAGTATGTATAATAAGTTATTGTATGACAAAAGATTAATCTAGTAAATAAGAAAAAAATAAAAAATAATGTTTATGACAGAATAATCACAATATAGGAACCCCGTGTTTTTTTTTTTCCTCCAGATATATATATATACATGCATATACACATCCAAATTGTTTTTAAACATATTACTTTTTTTTTAATGAGAAAAACTTCCTCCGCCCGACCCAACCATCCAATTACAACCTTAAAACCAAAACCCCACCCAACCTCCAGTAAATTAACAAAGACATTAGACACATCATTATCAAGAATTGTATATAATAGATTTTAGGAACTTAGTGGGATAGTTGTATTGTCTAGCTGACAGAAATAGAGATTTAAAATTGGAGACTTTAAAATCATCAGAACATAGAAACTTGATTCTACAGCAGTGATTATAGATGATATTGCGAAATACAGATTTATGTAAGCAGGAGGAAAAATGAGTAAAGCTATTTACTTTAAAGCTAAAATCTTTACGCTTATCATATATATTGAAACTAAGGCTATTTCTAGGAGTGATAGAGATACTTAGATCTAGAAAACTAACAGAATTGTTAAGCATATCATTTTTAATTAATTCCAGAGCAGATGGATATTTTATGGGGAAGATAGTGTTATTATTATTAGTAGTGTTTACAAGTAAGATATCATCTATATATCGTTTAAGAATGATGTGTGTATTAGTATATTCTTTTTCATAGTAATATAAGTAAAGATCTGCAAGGTAACTAGATGCTGAACCACCTTGTGGTATACCATGATTTTGTAGATATATTTTATTGTTATGTAGAATAAAATTATTATAGATAATAAATTTAGATAGACAACTGAAATAGGTTACATCAACATGGGAAGGGAGCTGAATATTGTTAACACAAGTTTCAAATAATTCATTAATTACATTGTAAAGGTCGTCAAGAGGAATATTGTTGAATAGATCTTTAAAATCATAGGTATATAAAGAGGTAATATTACTAATAGTACATATTGTATTGCGTAGATCATAACTATTTCCTATAGAGTAATCATTACGTTTTATATAATACTCATGCATAACAGACAGTATCTTTAATAGAAGTTTACTTGCTACATTGCTATATGTATTACATCCTATTGTAACAGTTCGAAACTTTAAAGGCGATTTATGAAATTTAGGGATTAGTACAATATAAGGATAGTTTAGATTATTATGTTGTAGGTTGAGAAGTTTATAGAAAGCCAGAATTTTTTTGTTACAAACTACAGTAGACAAATTAGTAGAGGAATAGATACTGTTATTTACAATTGTAGAGGCTAACAAGCTATGATATAACTGTTTACAAATAAAAGCATAGTTATTGGATGATTTATCTACATAAGTAATTATGAAATACTGCCTTATAAAGTCTATTTGAGTATGAAATTGACTATTGACAGGAGAACTATATTTTACATATTTAGCAATATTTTGCTTAAAGATTGAAAGTACTTTTACTTTCCAGGTAGTGAAGGCTTCAATAGGAGTGCTGTATTTTAAGGCAGTATTATATATGTAAAAATCTAAATCATATGTGAATTGTGTTACAATGCCACTGAGAGAGTGTTTTGAAGGAATACGGTGTTTAGAGCCCTTCTGCATGAGTTTTTTTAACCTAATATCTTTTATGATAGCTAGATCCCCAGTAATGATGTGTCCATAATCCCTATTAAAGAAGTTCCTATAGTGATTGTCATTGCATATACAGGGTGGTGTATCAGAAGGGTTATATGTTTTTGAAAAGGAGTTATAGTTAAATAGTTTCCTACCAAAGGGTAGGGGATATTTAAAGGACTTTTTAATAATGACATTTTTGATGGGAAAGTAAGTGTTATTAGTAGAAAATATTGTATTGAAGTTTAAGTTATTGATTGCAGGGTTTGTGAAAGTAATTAATAAGTTAGAATTAGAAGGTGTATTATTACTGTTATTGGTTAGGTTTACGGTAAGTGCAGTGGCTCGTGCAACAATGAGATCGAAGAATAGGTGAGAAAAATGTCCAGAAATGTTCAGATTTGAAAAAATAGAAAAATACTTAACTAAAAGTTTCTTTTTAATGGAGTAAATGAAAGTACGTATATTAATCCAATTATAAGTACTGGTATAGTAATTATATAAATTTAAAATAGCAGATTTTATATAACTATTAGAATACTTAGGACTATTACTCTTTTTACGTTTACCTCTAGAAGTTCTAAGTGTTTTATTATATATAGACAAGTTTAAAGTATTATAGATTGGAGAATATTTATTTATGTTAGTAGTGCTAGTATAATATATTAATTGTTTATTATGAACTAATTGGTTTAGACCATACGGATAACTAGTATTATGAAATTGGATGAAGTAGTTTTCTAAAAATAAGCGTTCATTATGGTTCTTCTTCATAGATAGAATAGTGATTTTAATATTATTGAACCCATGCATATGAAAATGTTCATACTCAAAGTTATTACCAGAAAGACTACTAGGATAGTTCTTAACATGATTTCGATGTAGATTAATACGAAGGTGTAAAGGATTACTAGTTTGGCCAATATAAGCTATTTTACATTGATTACAGGTTAACATATAGATACACTTGTATACTTTGCAAAACGTGCTTAAATTAGACCCACTATTACAAATATTTGTAGTATCAGCAAAAGGACAAGTTTTACAGCGAGAAGATGTGCATTTTATAAATTAAGAGTAGGCAATTGATGTATATTATTAAGTGATGATAAGTCGCAGGCTTTCGATCCAAGATAATCCTTATCATCATTAATTTTCTTGTACCGAATATATATATATATATATATTATAGGTCACTGTCACACAGCTTATATAGATTTTGATATTTGTAGGGTTATAGTTTTTGTGTAGGGGTACAAAAAAGAGTTTTTATACATTACGGTTTATGAATGCAAATTCTTGAAAGTGCGCTAGCGTCGATATTTTGCATTAGAATGAGCTCAAATTGGGTACGATCACAGGTTTTGGTGTGTGTAAGGATTGCAGTTTTTTTTCCAGGACTACAAAAAAGTATTCTTGTACATTGCAGTCAATACACTCAAATTATTTACAGCGCACTAGCGTCTGAACACTACGTACGATTGAGTTCCGTTAAATTTACATAAACGCTTCCAAAAGATCAAATGTTTGGAAAGTCGAGTGGAGTTACTCCAGCCGCACTTTCTAGTTTGTAACCGTAATTTTGGACATCAGTGTATGAAAAAGAAATGACCTAATTTCCTTAGATTCTGTACATTCTGATAAAATGCTTCGTCATACTCAGTGCTCCCTCCTTGAAGCACCTTTGGATCGACGTCTGCTTAGCACCGTCGCACGTGCATTTTCAAAGGTAGATATACCATTTTCTGGAATAAAATTTAAAACAAATGTCACTGAAAAGTCTGTCCTTATTAACTGTTAATAATAAAAAAAAAAGAAGAAAAAAATCATGAACACAGAGACGTTTCCCCTCGCGTGATCTTCATCCCATCTTTCCCTTCCTCCCAAAATCAGTGTAGGTGCTCTCGAGCGCACCTGTTTCAACAGACTTTTTTGTGAGCAATATTCTGGACCGTGTGATTAAATATTGATAAGTCGGAATGGAATTCTTTTTAATCCATTATTTTCTTCGTGTGGTAATTACGTGCTTCCAACCAAAAAAGACCAAATAAAAAGCAATACATACATATCTATATAAATAAATAAAAAGTTCAACATCAGCCAATTTGGTTACATAACATATGTGATGATGCGTCATAATTGCTGTTGCGTCATATATAAGCTAAACTTCTTTTAAAAGCACAAAACGTAAGGCTTTCCTCACTTTATACCAAGTTTAGCCGTTTGCATACGTAATAGAAGAAAAGCTATTATCTAAAAACCTTCTGCTCACCTCAGGTTTAACCCTTTAACGCGCAGTGTTCCCGCTCTGGGAACACCCAACTCTGACGTTTTGACTGTTGCCAGTCACGAAGAATAGATTGGATTTCTATAAAAGTAGTTGCGGGTGACCTAGCTCCACGAGAATCCTTCACTTTTTAGCACGTCATTTCCCGTAAAAAAATGGTCACGGTTATTTTTAACAGCACTGACATCTGCTGAAAAATGGAAGAATGAGAGAACAGCTGGATAGATCGCCCAATGCAGAAAAAAGGGAAGTCGTTGCCATTGCTCGACTTAACTACCAGCAAGATGGCGGACGATCGAAACGTTCATCGCATGCCACACATTGTGGCAATTAGTTAAAAATTTGTGGCAATTAGTGGCAATTAGTATTGTTATTATTACTCCCTTTTTTGACCACAGCCAGCTGCGTCAAAAAGGGTCTCTAGATCTGTGGCACGCGATGAACGTTTCGATCGTCCGCCCTCTTGCTGGTAGTTAAGTCGAGCGATGGCAACGGCAGCCCTTTTTTCAGCATTGGGAAAGGGTTGCGCCTCAAAGGGTTAACCTGTTCGTTCTCCTCCGTGCAAAGCCGCGACGGTGAAGCTTTTCTTCCGAGACTAACGTTGTTTCCCAGCATTCTTCTTTGAAGGTTCTGCTGCGATCCCGACTTGCATACACGCAACTCTGTGTCCTCGAACCCAATCTTATTGACACGACTTCTACTGCTTAAAGAACAGATAACTTGCCCGATTCACAAATGAAAGGTGGCTGAGAGCCCTTTTATTGCGGACCTTGGGTGTCTCGCTGTGGGCCGGGCCTCCCTGTTTTTTAGCAAGCGCATTCTGAGCCACAGCAGAATACTCAAAATACCCATTCTCGGAAGGAATGCTGGCCACAAGTGCATTGTTTTAACTCCCAGATTGGTATGATTGGCAACAGCCAATCAGTTTCGGGTGAGGCAAAACAGGCAGTCGTATTAGCCACCATGGTGAAAGATTACAGGAGTTGCATGTAAGAGCTGAAGAAAGGTGTTTAGAATATTCGTATGATTTTTTTTTCTTCCTTTTCTTTCTTTTTTTTTTCAAGCTAGACGTGTTTCTACGACTTCCAGAAGACAAATGGAAGATTCTGAGAGCTGCATTGAGCAGGACAATTTATCTCAGATCTTGTTCTTTTCTCCGACGTTCATCATTCCGTCATTTCAGGATTATGGAAACAATTCCAAACCAGCTAAATAGTTCTCCGAAGACCTGTAGCCGGTCTGTAAGAGCGGGCACCACGAGTTTGTGTTCCTTTATCCGTCCAATCCAGAAGAGCATATATTAAAATTGCGCTGCCAGCGTGTGAATTGGACTGTGTCTGATTGGGGCAGCGTTATGTTAACAGACGAGTCCAGATTTGCCCTTCTTCCAGGCAGACGCAATCGACCCGACCCAGCAAATACACACAGGTTCTCTGAACGTCTATTAACGTTCAGAAAACGTCTTCTGAACGTTAATAGACGTTCAGAGAACCTCTGTGTGTTTGCTGGGAAGAACATCACCAAACATCACGCATTCCGCGGTGGAAGCATCGTGGTCTGGGCAGGGATTTAATGGGCGATTTCGTTATAACGTCCTTTTTCAACCAACACGTGACCTTTCGTCTGTGTTGATGAGTAGTCCTGTAATCTAATTGACTGAAGTGTATATTTTTCATCAACAGGTGACTGAAATAGCCCTGTCTCAGTAAAGTTTTAATATGTTAGCATTTTTCAATAGCAATCTGTGGAAACATATCTTTTTGTTGTCATGTACAGGTTCCAGAGAGTTATTGAAATATCTATAGGCAGAGCATAATACAGAGGCATAATTATTATTTTTTAAATTTTGCGCTTATTACCAAGAACCTAGCACATTAACCTATGGAGAAAATGGTGTTTATTTTCCACCGACACGTGACTTTTATAGCCTTGAACCCAAGGAGGCGATATCCTCCGTTGGGATATCGCACTGACCTGCACATCTACAGGCGAGGCTCTGTGACGGCTGAACGATATCGAGATGCAATCGTAGACCCTATTGTGAAAGTGTGCGCTGCAGCAGTTGATAATAGCTGCCATAGAGCTGTCATCGCTGACGACTTTGGGGATTGCGCGTGTGGAATGCCGGCTTACTCGCCGGACCTTAATCCAATTGAAATCTTCGAGATGTCCTCGGCCCTGCTATATGTAGACGCTTCCCACCTCCAGCCATTCTCAGAGATTTAGAAACTGTCCTAGAGAGGAATGTCGATTACCGGACTCTATGTTGGTTGATCACTAACAAGCATTTTCAAGAGCTGTACACTTTGTATGAAGGTGAGGGGTGCTCGCATACTCTATTAATGTCGGTTTTTATTGTTTGTTTTGGATTTAAACATCATTTTGTTGCTGATGCAAATATGACGTGATTTTATAATTTATGAAAATTCAATATTTTTTTTTAAAATTTCTGTATGTAATTCTTTGTTTTCTTTCTTGAATAAACATAAAGCTACTTACTTGCAGCATTTCGTGTCAATCAAAGCAGCTTTTGTATATTTTTCCGCATTTTAACGCTCCGTGCTTAACTTTTGGAAGTGAGTGTAGATCACAGTTGCCCCCAAACCTATGCTGGAAATCGAATATGTGGGCGAATTCTCTCTCGATAAGTCTAAAAGCAACAGTCGTTATTAAAACCTGTTTAAAAAGTGGCAAGGGCAGTCGTTAACTAACAACTGAGTAAGAAAAGTTGTAACCTATCTACCGACTGGCTTTTGACAACTGGGGGAGAATAAATACCTTGGACTCGTGGACTGGTAGAATGGTTCGGCAATAACGTAGTAAAAGTTCTGATGTACAAATCTAGTTATGTAAACCTCTATTCGAAGCTATGCAGCGTGATTTTATTTGCTCACGACTATTATTCAAAGTAAAAATACAATAAACTGGCAGTCATGAAATGCATATCCTTGAATTTCACTTCCTATCTCGGTGGAATATTTGAACAGGCGGACAACGCTTTTGTGCGCTTGGATACGACTCTTTTTGACTTTTACGGTTTTGCATTTTCTTTCCAGTCAAATAATGGTTTAAGTAACATGTACGGTTAAAATCGTTCTAATTAGTGCGGCATTTAAAATGACATGCTGATAATGAGAAGAGATTAGACAGGTCATGTGAGTGAAAAATCCGCAATCAGTCATACTTTTCTTTTTATTTCTATTCGACTCATGCGTCACTCATTGTGTTGGTTGGAATACCTATACATGCAACGTAAGTTTGAGAAGAAATAATATTGCTGGTCGTTTTGTTTAATTTTCGCAAGCAAATTATAAAAAGCAAAAATACGATTTCATTTAAAAATCCCGATAAAAAAGTACAGTATTCTAAGTAAAAAATAACAATTATTTAAACACACATAAACATAAGTACGGCTGTACGTACGTTTTTGATGTTACAAGGGGTCCAACTTTCTTTAGAAGTAACGTCACCAACCCTTACTCAAGCAAGAAAACGACAATTGGGTAATGAAACAGGGTGTTTTTTAATAAAATAGTATTTATTATATTACCACCGAAAAATAGTTCCTTAAAGAAATAAATTTAACGTAGTTTAATTCATACGCATAAATGAATTTTACTACGTTTTCGAACTTCATTATTTAGCTATTTAGTTACGATATTTCAAATCTTAACTTCACCTTCCTAGCGATGTCCCTGAACTTTTTTGGACTTTCTGTGCATGTAAATCTCTCAAAGTTATACGGTTTCAAATCGTTCCTGATGCTGCTTCTTGCTTAGTCATTGAGACAAGCGAGAGACAAAATGACTGTGCAGATGCATGGACTGAAAATCACATGAACGTGATGCAACTTAAACATCTGGAAGTTCCGTGAATACGCTAAGGCTAAAAGGCAAATCATTGCAACAGTCTTCGCTTATAGAGAATAGTTAAAAAGAAAAATCGCCTTTACTGTATAAAATAAGAAGGATAAAGCATGCTGAATCAACGTACAGATTATAAACGGCATTCCTATTCTATGACGGCTGTTCCCAGTTGTGTCACTTGTCAACTTTGCCTTGGGGGCGCTATGGACAGCTTTGCTCCCCCTGGAAAAACCCAAGCCTCTCCTACAGCAAAATTAACCCTTTAACGCGCAGTGTTCCCGCTCTGGGAACACCAAACTCTGGCGTTTTGACTGTTGCCAGTCACGAAGAATAGATTTGATTTCTGTAAAAATAGTTGCGAGTGACATAGCTCCACGAGAATCCTTTACTTTGTAGCACGTCATTTCCCGTAAAAAAAATTGTCACGATTATTTTTAACAGCTCTGGCATCTGCTGAAAAAATGGAAGAATGCGTAAACAGCTGGATAGATTGCCCAATGCTGAAAAAAAGGGCAGCCGTTGTCATCGCTCGACTTAACTACCAGCAAGATGGCGGACGATCGAAACGTTCATCTGGCTGTGCCGCACAGCCAGCTGCGTCATGTGTGAGCCATGTCCTACGTGCTCACGCCACGAACTATTCTGCATTTGTGTGTTTTTTTTTTTTTCCCCTCCCTTCCAGCGAATCTCCACGCTTTCTGGAGTGTCCCCCGTAGAGGCTACCTGTAGCTTTAAAGCTGCTCAGCAGCTAAGCTGGCCTCACACGGTTATAAATGAATAAAAAGGGTCTCTAGATCTGTGGCACGCAATGAGCGTTTCGATCGTCCACCATCTTGCTGGTAGTTAAGTCGAGCGATGGCAACGGCTGTCTTTTTTCAGCATTGGGAAAGGGTTGCGCCTCAAAGGGGTAACAGGCAGCCAGTACTCTTTTGGAAAATAAATGAAGTTGAAATTTTTACTATACCTATCTCTGCACATAAAAATGATCATTTTCTGCTCTCAAAAATGGAATTTTACTAATCTACACACATTACAAGATCTTGAAACATCGTAAATTCTTTTTGGATTTTTTTTTTTTTTTACAGCTCCGAGCCACACGGTACAAGAAACTTCTTAAAAAGTATGTGAGCAACTTGTGTAGGGTCCAGTTTCAGTATGTCTGAAAACTTCCTGCCAACCAGTTTCCTCACAAATCTGACCCATGAACTCGCAAATCTGAATATGAAATTGCATGGTATCTAGTCAATATCCCTGCAATTAGCGATCGGCGTCATGCCGCAGTTCGGAAAACTGCAATCAGCAAAAGACGGTGTGAGAAAACTTTAGGCCTCTTCAAAGGACACAAATTATGTTGTCAGGGCCGCTTCTAGAAGCTCCCTTGTGAGCATTTTTTCTTTGGCGCCTTCTCCTCTTAGCATTTTCCTCTCTTAGAACATTGACTATCAATGGGTCATATTTTGGTGGGTAAACACCAGCGTGGCTAGGACGAACGAGGTACTAATGACCTTACAACAATAGCGCCTGTCCATTTGTTAAGCTCCTCCTCTGTGCCTGGGATACACAAAGAGAGATGGTCTCTGATTTTTCTGCGAGATCAAAGGAATTCCAACTTGCAAATAGGAATACGTCTCTCTCAAGTTTCGTACTCCGACGAGCTCGTGTATACTGCCGTTAAAGTTACGTCAGCGCAGGGTAGCACAGCGTTGCCTTATGCTTGCCTTACTGTGCTAGTATACACCCAACCTTGGGAAACTTAAGTCATGTGCCCCAAACAAGATTGCGATGGAAAGTGTTTTATAATCCATACATTTGGCAACGCTTATTTCTCTAGGTTCAATTTAAAATATTTTTTTTCTTTTCTATAAGCATTGGCACAGTTTCGACATTACAACGCTTTTTTCTGAATTTGGGCGCTGATGCCTTCGTGCGTTGCTCAGCCATAAGGACGAGCTCTGAATCGGTCTTTATCATTATTGTAAGGGGGCTTTTCAAACGTAAAATTTATCACATGATTGTTCTCGGTAGCATATATAGGTTTCCATATCGGCGGGGTGGGGACGATCCGATATTTTAAACTTATTGTTACTGGAATTAACATAAATGTTTTAAAATAGCTGTTAATAAATAACTGCTTTACATTTTCGGGGGAACCCGGGACTCCTCGGCTCCCCTTAACTCTTTAACGCACAGTGTGTCCGCTCTGGGAACACCAAACTCTGACGTTTTGACTGTTGCCAGTCACGAAGAATAGATTTGATTTCTATAAAAATAGTTGCGGGTGTCCTAGCTCCACGAGAATCCTTCACTTTTTAGCACGTCACTTCCCGTAAAAAAATGGTCACGATTATTTTTAACAGCACTGACATCTGCCGAAAGATGGAAGAACGCGAGAACGGCTGGATAGATTGCCCAATGCTGAAAAAGGGGCAGCAGTTGCCATCGCTCGACTTAACTACCAGCAAGATGGCGGACGATCGAAACGTTCATCGTGTGCCACAGATCTAGAGACCCTTTTTTTTGACGCAGCTGGCTGTGCGGAGGACACTTTTAAAAGTGTCTTCCCCCCCACCCTGCTGAAGACTGTCAGCTGTCGTCAGAAAAAGGGTTTCTAGATCTGTGGCACGCGATGAACGTTTCGATCATCCGCCATCTTGCTGGTAGTTAAGTCGAGCGATGGCAACGCCTGCCCTTTTTTCAGCATTGGGAAAGAGTTGCGCCTCAAAGGGTTAAACATACCTTCAAAATACTGAAACACTACTTTTTCGTGTACACTGGTGTAAGAAATTAAGAGAATTTGCAGACTTGCTCTATTATCTCTAGAACTGCTGGACCGATTATAATGAAACTTGATATGTACACACATTGATACAAAACTAAACAAATAACCATTCAATAACTGTAAAACACACGCAGGATCGTGCGTAACGCACGTTGGAGTCGGAAAGTATGAAACAGCGGTTGCAGAATAAACAAAAAAAAGGGGGGTTGATGGGGGGTAAGGTCCCCTCTTACAGATATAGAGTTCTCGTAAAGTGATTTCATACTTGAAATAAGGCTGTTTATCATTTCCTGTGGCATTTGGTCCCACTCGTTCAGTACTGCTGTTTTCATTCCCTGGATGGTTCTCAGAGGGGACGTGAGTTGGAATTGTCCTTCCCAGAGCGTCCCAGCCATGCTCTATAGGGTTAAGGTCTGGAGACCTGGCTGGCCAATCCATCCGGCGAATATCCGCACTCCCTAGAAATTCGTCGACCAGAAGAGCTCTATGTGGCCTCGCGTTATCTTCCATTAAAATGACCTCAGGGTCAATTGCACCCCTCAAAGGCCAACACAGGGCTCCAAGACCTCATCCCTATACCTCACAGCAGTCACAGTGCCTCTTTCAAAGACATGAAGAGGTGTGCGGCCATCCAACATGATACTTGCCCAGACCATTAAACCTCCTCAGCCATAATGGTCGATTTCGCAGATATTGGAGGGTAGGTAGTGGGTCCCTGGTTCTCTCCATATGAATGTACGGCAAGAATTGGTGTTTAGGTTGAACCGGGACTCATCAGTGAAAAGAACGGTTTCCATTTGATCCATACTCCAATCTCAACGCTCTCTGCACCATGCTAAACGGATTCTTCTGTTCGTAGAAGTGAGCGGGACACAAACAACAGGTCTTCTCGCAAAGAACCTTCTCTCATGATGTCTTGGAAACATCACCCTCGATACACGGGTTCCTGTGCCTGCATACAAGTCAAGAAAGAGCTGAGAAGCTGTAGAACTCCTGTTACGCCTCGTTGTAATGGACAAATGGCGATCGTTTCTGGCCGTCGCGGCTCTTGGACGATCTTAACCAGGCTTTCTCTCGATAGATTCGATATCCTGGAACTGTTTCCATAAGTTACACACGATGCTGGGCGTTAAATTGAACTCTCTAAAAATCTGGACTTGGGATTGGCCTGCTTCTTGCCTCCCCACAATTCGCCACCTCATTCCGTCATCTAAACGTTGGTGGTTATTCATTTATACTGTTACAATTTGAAATTAACCGATTGCTGCAAAATAACACCAAGAAATTCGCCCAGGTGTACTAGCGAACGAAATGCGTCTTAACTTACGCGCGCTTATAAAGCCTGTTTCTCTACTGGCTCCGCCTGTACACAGGTGTACGCTTACGTATTTGACGTAAAAGATTTGCATTTTTGTCTAGAAGCAGTGGTTTTACATTCAATTCAGTTCTTTTCATGAAATTCGATAAAATATGCAAATTCTCTTAATTTATTTCACGAGTGTATTTTCTTCCGTAAACTCCTATTTTTACAAACTTTGCTAAAATTTCTATTATTAATTTAATAGCTATTTTACTTTATTCAAGTACATGAGTACTGGGATTTTGATAAGTAGAAATTGAGATGGAGATGCTATTTGATGAAACTATTGGAACTCGGCTAATGATGTATAATGTAAAACGATGATGTGAAAAAACTTCATTTCTTTCGGGCAAAACCCACTCAAAAAATGTCACTTCTTCTAGACTCTTTTACCTTAATTAGGTAGAATATAATTGAGGTAGAATTTCGTAGAATCTATTTGGTATGATCTATTCTGCACATTTTCACTTTTGAAAATCATTATTTTCATTATAAGATCTATAAATGTGCAGTGCATATATGTTGCTATTATTAGCTATCACAACACAAGTGTGTGTGCTGGCGTATTGTAATGTAAGCAAAACTTAGTAATGCTCAAATTCTTGATGTGAAGGCTAAAATAAATTACTTTTAGAAAAGTGGAAAAAACAAAATTATACATCGTTTGAAACAAAAACGTTATGATTATAATATAACCTGTTTGAAATTATAACATCTTAACAGCTTTTGAAAACCCCACTTTAGCGCTTGCATTCAGAATGTTATTAAAAATTAATAAAATAGCCAGGATTCAATTTTTGAATATCAAACTCATATACACATACACACATATATACATATGTGTATACATGGTGTCCCAAAAAGTTGGTAACATGCTTTAATTCTTTATCTATTTAAGATAAGTGGAAAATGTCAACTGAAAAAATGTTTAAAATAAAGTAGGAAAAAATATTACTTTAAGAAAAAACGTCCTCTCATAAATTTTCGAAAAGTTACACATTTCACATTTGTATACGACCCCGTACAAAAAATAAATCGGTTTAGTAAAATGTGATCTGTACACTAATGCGGTGATATACAAAATTTGAGAACTATAGCCTGAAAAAGGTCAGAGATATGAAGATTAATATGCTGACTCAAATCACTTTTCAATGGCTCTCGTAGAGCAAAAAATCACAATGGCTGATCCCGTTTTAGGGATCGTGCAGAAATTACGAGAGAATATTTTTTTTTTTTTTTTTTTTTTTTTTTTTTACATTCTAGCTTTAAAACGTTCTGATTCAAATTCATGCATAGCCCCATGATCATCTTTGTTTAAAGATTTCTCCGAGACGTTTTATGATGAAAGGCTGACATTTTGTAAATCATCACATTAGTGTATAAAGCACATCTTCCCAATTGGAAATTTTTCTGTACGGGGATTGTATACAAATTTAAAAAGTGTAACTTAATTAACGATAGGATTTTTTTTTTTTCCTTAGCTTATTTTGAACATATTTCGATTTACATTGTCCACTTATCTCTAAGGGGTAAAGAATTAGATCGTGTTACCACTTCTGGGACAGTCTGTATACATACATATTTGTGTACGTGTGTACAGTTGAAAGCTCCCCTTGAAAAATTTGGAGCCCCTCCCCCCCCCCCCCCCTATGCTGCTCGAAAACTGTGATGACCATAGGAGACTAGCTCCGGGGAGGCGATTACGTTGAAGAGAAAAAGTGAAGCGTTAACAGTTTTGTGTTTCCATCCATAAAGCATTTTGTAAGTTTTCACATAAAATAATTATAAAGCTTAATATAAGCATTTTTTTAAGATCGTCTTTTAATTTGTACGTTTTATTAAATGTTTTTCCATTAAGAGTGATACAATTTAAAAATTTCAAAAAAACATAAATTATTCAGTGAGGCACAATCTTTTTTTTCTATATGAAAGCTTATATTATGCCATTAAGTATAAAAAATAATATCGTTCATCTGAGCACTACGACTTTTCTGTACATACCGCATTCTGTCAACCCAATTTTCCATCACTCTTTCGCATAAATTGGGTGTAATTTCACGAATAACACGTTCATTGGTTTTTAAATGCACAGTAGTCGTTAGATTATCAGCTTAAACTTGTAAAAAATCACAAGGTGTTAAATCACAAGAACTGAATAATGTCGTTCATGAATTCTAAATTTCTCTCAGTATTCACATATGAACACTGATTTTGAATAAACAATTTAATAATTTCGAAACGTTGTTCAATCGTATATCTTTCCAAGATTAAATGGCAGAGCATACTAAACACAAATGACACAAGAAATGTCAAAAAAGAATACGCAGTGTTGTCATTCTAAGAATTTAAAATTGTATCATCCCTACTGGAAAACCCTTTAGGTACATTTATACGCAGTAGAGCATAAGCAAAAAAGGGTTGTTCTTTTTAGAAATCATGCAACTTTTGAACAGCTTTAAAAAAATTACTGCGCTTAGACTCGAAAAATTTTTGAATTTTTTTATTTTACAAGTTGTACTGTGAACTGTTACAAACAATGTACTTATAGGAGTTACGAAAAACACAGGGAGAAAAGAAAAAAAAAACATGCTAAACATACGGAATTCGGTAATATTCCTAGGCCATTTTTTGAAAGCAATTTTTGTGTTTATGATTTTTTCTGAAAGTTGCATGAAACATACGGTTTTACTGTTAGTATTAGTCCATGATGCATTATCAATTTTTTTCGAGTGTTTTGACATCATTAGTTTGTTAGGTGTTCAAAATCGAGATGGAACACACTTCAGTAATTTCTTTATCTGATCTCATACAAAAATCAGGACTGATTGAATTGTTTAACATTTAAATAAGCTTAACACTTTCTTTCGTTCGTATTTCCCTCTCTTTTTCTGTCTTTTTCCCTTAATTTTTTTTTTCTCCACACAGACATGAGCAAGCCAAAATCTATTGAGCACATACTGCTTTGAACAATATTAGTACAAATTTCTTCCATCATAACCATTTTATTTTTAATTTTTAAAATTTTAATCGAAAAGTTTTACTTAACTAGGATTGGAAATTATTCACAGCTCATTTAATTTTCCTGTCAACTCTTCACGATAACATTATCTAGTGTTTGTGTACGATATCGAAACTCGAAAAGAGAAGTTTGAAAATGATTTGGGAATATTTAATGGCTTGATTAGTTTCAGGGGAGAGCATCAGCTTCATTATTTTTCTGCAGTCCATCAGAAGTGAAGATATTTTTACATAAGCGGCAAATACTAACTAGATAGCATGTCGGGTTGGGGTGGGGTGTATTACGGTAATTATAGATAAACGCATTGCTATTAAAATATATACTTAAGGCTATTCTTTTCGAAAATCATGCAGCTTTTGAATATCTTTTAAATATAAATAAATACATTTGAGATTCGGGAAGATTTAAAATGCCTCTTTGCAAGTTGTACTGCAAGCTGTTACAATGAACCAATCCGAGTTACGAAACAAAAATGCTAAGCTTATGGAATTTGACAGTATTTCCCCAAACAGGTAACTCGGCCCATTTACGACGGCAATTTTTGTGCTTATCAATTTCTTCATAAAGTTCTGGAAAAAAGTCTCTGGGTGAAGAAGCTCTAATCATTTTATCGAGCGTTTTAACATCATTAGCTCGTTTTTAAAGCTGTTTAAGAGTCCTGAGGCGACTATCACTTTTCAAGTTGAACACCCGTAGCATTATAGTAGCGCTTAATGATAAAATATATTTAGGATAGAGAATTATATATCAACTAAGTAAGATATTCATTAACTTTGAAGTAAAGTTATTTGTAATAATATCTTTATAGTGAACTTATTGAATATCGTGGCTATAGTTAACGCAAATCATACGTCCCGATTCACATGCATTAGAAATGTGATTTTTCGATTGGTTTCAGTGAATCATTACTTCGGCTATAGTGAATTTAAAACGTGAATTCGAAAATTTTCGGAAACGGCAGAGGTGATGCATTTGGCTCTCTGTCCAACGTCTTTCAAGGAACCGTGAAAAATTGTCCTTAAATAGAGATCGTCCTTAAACAGAATTTGTAAAAAAATAACATTTCCCTTCTCACTTTACAGACTAAGGACTATCAATAAATTTCTTAAGATATACGTGTGTTTAAAAATGTTATTTTTAATATCATTAAATTGTTTTATTCACAAAAAACTATAACATTTAAAAAAAAAGAGTACAAACAAACTACATTAAAATTAGGTTTTAAGAAAATCAAAAAGTATTGATTGCTTCATTTTTTTGTGTTGTTTCCGTTGTTCTCTCTTCCAGATTTTCTAAACTGCTAAATGTGTCAGAAGTTACAATCACGAAGGCCGTCTCTTTTGTATCCGAATAGAGCGAAAGAGATTATGGAACTCTACGAAAAATTAGGGGATATAACGAACGAATAGGCGGCCCCTATTCGGTATTCGGTCTATTCGGCTGTTTTGCCGAATATTCGGCAAGCCAAATTCTGAACCGGTATCCCGCCGAATATTGCGCCATATTCAGCTAGATAATTTCAGAGCAAAGAGAGAAAAATATTTTTTTAAATGCATTTACAAATAATATTGCTTAGTTATACTTCAATGTGTTAATCTCATATAATAAGTCTTATTCATACCCTAAGTCTTTGAATTTTAAGCTGAATGAAACATAATCTAATATGTTTATAATATTACAGAAATGCGAAGTTTTCTACTTGGGAACACTACTTGACTTGATTTTTTAATTTCTTTACTGGGTAGGGGGTAGAAGGAATTTTTTCAGAACATCAATTACAAACATAATTTTGAAAACTGCTAAATATGTTTTGCTGAGAGTCTGTAAAGCCCCAAACATGAAGTGATTATGTATAGTAACCGGATTAATCACATTTACCATAGCATATACATTAAATTATGAATATCTCAAAATATAATTATGCTGTTTTTAGTGTTCAACTTTGTTTAAGATACTTTTTCATGACCAAGATTTTTTAGTTTCACAGATACTATACTGTTGTGTGTTTTTAAGTACCTACAAATGATATAAAATGATTTTTAATTAGTCTTTATTTAGCATTTAATTACAAAATTGAAAAAAAGGTATTTTATTTACAATTAAAACGAAATAAAAAAAATTAATACTCGGCCGCCGAATATTCGGTATTCGGCTAAATCACTATTGGTTACACCTCTACTGAAAATGAGGTAAATTACCGATTAAACCAATTACCACCATCTATTACTAATACACCAACATATCTATGCTAAACAAGGGAGTTAGCTCTGAAATTTTCATTACACTGATACATACTAATCTTTAAAATAGCTGACTTACAAAAGCAGAGTACCTTTCGAAGTGAACAAAAACGGAAATTTCGCTCTTGAGCTTAAGCGATTCCATATTCCCTTTTCCATTCCCAGAGCAATATCACAGTTAAAATGAGACAACACCAGGGCCCTTGCTAAAGGGGAGGTAGCCCCCCCCCCAACAGTCGCAAAATTCTGTTATACTTGGTAAAGTTAGATACGAAGTTGGCAAACTTGGTAAAATAATTTTAATAAAAACTATAATTTACTTTCTATTTCTGGTACACTTGGCAAAATTACGCACACCCAATTGGTAAAAGGGAAAAGTTGGTAATATAGTTGATAAAAAAATAAATAAGTTGGTAAAAACCGATGTTGGGTTTTTGCAGTTTATCAACTTGCCCCCCAAAAAAGTTTTAGCAATGGCTCTGGACAGCACGTTTTGCAACAACAATGATTTCCATAACTGCGATTACTTATGTTTGTTTTATTTAATAAGTATTTTCAGTAACCATAAATGGAATTAATCATGTTTCACATTCTTAATAAGCATTAAAAAATGGGTATATATAAAAGAAAACTACTTTTTATTAAGTTTCCTTGTTCAACATGGTGGAAACTTCAGTTTTAGTGAACTTCGGATATAGTGAACGAAACTGGGCCGGTTCCTCAGACCTATCAGCCGCTTAGAGGGTTAAACAAAGTCAGGCTTATGAACTTTTCCCTCAAATTCGCAGCTTATTTCCCACGGTCATTAAACCGTCCCGTGAGTAACTTTCGTTATCGAACATTGTATAAAAACCACCCAACTTTTCTGATTACCCAGAATTTTATCATGTCGGCCATTTTCAGTTTATTTCATTGCATTAGTTAAAGATCTCTGTTTACTTTTCAACAGAAACTATCTTTTTATTTTAAGAGGAAATTTGCTTAAGAGTGATGATTTTTTATCAGACACTTCTTTTTAAAAGTATAGACTTCCATTTGGCTAATTTTTTTTAAGTATTCGTTATCAGTTCAAATTAAAAATAATAATTAGCATGATTAAGTTTTATCTACTAAGTACATAAAAAAATGAGTTGATAGGACTTCTTATTTAATCTCTTTGTGATATAATCAATGGTATAATAAATTCTAAATTGTTTGCACATTTTACGAAATTGAAAACTATTTACTTTCATACACTAGGTGAGAAAGAATCCTGTGATAAAAATATCATTATCCGTGTTTCAGAGTAGAAAAATTATTATATATTTCTGGACTTCTACATCATTTTGCTGGATTTTATTTTCCAATGGTACCCTAATATATTTCGAGTTGCGTTGATTATAGTGCTTAGTTTAATTATTTCATCTATTTATTTATCGGTTTATTATTTAAAAAAAATTGAAATGACGTGAAATGCCTGCGAATATTGTTCGCATGGTCCGCAAGCATAACTGGTGAAAAAAATATTATACAACAAAATTTTAAAAAATACAAGATGATTTATATAACGGGTTAATCGGCTTTCCTAAGCTTTAATGTAGATTAAAATCAATGTTCCACTGTTAAATAGTCCATATTTTTAGCTTTTTACATGTGGATCCGTCAGTTAATTCGCGATAGTTAAATTGCCGTTGGTTAAAATTAGAATGTGTTGAAATCTCGACAAATATATGACACATGGTATCCCCGAACTGGGATCAGTTTTGAAAACTTATTTATATCGTCAATTTTAACAATATTTCTTACATTTGTTGCATCAAGAATTTCATAGATAACTGGCTTTTTTTTTCTGATCAAGAAAGATTTGTGAAAAAAAAAAGGGAAGGGAAGCATTTCACTCTCCCTGGATGGCAAATTTCAAAATGCTCTGAAATTGATTTTTCGGTATTCTTGTGTGTTACGTTTTGCAGCAATAATTTTACTATGAATATCTCTATTTTTTTTTCTATGAGAAGAATATGTGAAAAAAAAAACTTTCTGGCCTACTACCCCCATAGGTTATAAATTTTGAAAAATCCTTCCTTATTGAGCACCTGTATTTTAAACCTCGCATACATGCCAAATTTCGTATTAGTGGCCCCTCATTATATCGACGTTGTCAGGAGGCACGCAAAATGAGCGATATATCTGGTTATACGATATATCAGGACGAGGCAGAGTGATAAAATTTAACTTTTATAAGCACCTGCACTTAAAATTTAACAAAATTCATAATATAAGCATTGTAATAAGAGATAATAACTTATCCAAACTATCCAAGTTTATTTGCTTTTCTCTCAAGACTTGCTTTCCACCAAGGGTCAGAGAGCAAAAAAAAAGTAATTAATTGCGTCTCATTTATGTGATTGGCATTGCATTTTCCAGTAAATTAATGGCTTCCTTCATGGAGAGTAAACAAACAAACAAAAGGAGACTTAAGAAAAGCGTAATATGTCATAGCATGATATAGCGAGGGCGTACTGTATAATCTTCAGTAGTTTCGTCTGAACGAAGTATTAAAGTACCCCCCCTCCCCTCAAAAAAAAAAAGAAAAAAAAAAAGACATTACTTCTTCGTTCCCTTTAACCCTTTGAGGCGCAACCCTTTCCCAATGCTGAAAAAAGGGCAGCCGTTGCCATCGCTCGACTTAACTACCAGCAAGATGGCGGTTGATCGAAACGTTCATCGCGTGCCACAGATCTAGAGACCTTTTTTTTGACGACAGCTGGCTGTGCGCCCTTTTTTTAGCATTGGTCAATCTATCCAGTTGTTCTCGCATTCTTTCCATTTTCCAGCAGATGTCGGTGCTGTTAAAAAGAATCGTGACCATTTTTTTACGGGAAATGACGTGCTAAAAATTAAAATATTCTCGTGGAGCTATGTCACCCGCAACTATTTTTATAGAAATCCAATCTATTCTTCGTGACTGGCAACAGTCAAAACGTCAGAGTTTGGTGTTCCCAGAGCGGGAACACTCCGCGTTAAAGGGTTAATTTACTGCATCACCGTTTCAATTACCACATGTTCGCCACATTCAAGGTACACTTGTATGTTTCTGTTTCATGTTATGGCAAGTCTATACGAGGAGAAAATCTACATCTGGAGAAAATCGACCCAAACCCCAGAAACCTAGATCGACATCCGCGCGGTAGACCCGAAGGCGGGACCTTCCCACTTCAGCCGTCTACCATGTTCAGTGTCTTTATCGACTCTGCCATGGTAGGGCACCACACTTTTGAGTTGGTCTCGATGAGAACAGATGCGTATTTTATTTCGGAACCCAAGCAGTAAGATAAATAAATTTATAAATTATTTAAGAAAGCTTTATTTTTTTCCCCCTTAATGTTTCCCAAGTGCATTAAATCGTCTGTTTTCTAATAATCACCAACGTTTTTTTGGGGGGCGGTGATGTATATTTGTACTTGATGCAGAATGATTTTTGCGCGTATTCTGATGTAGTGCTCCTTTTTCGATGATCAAGGAATTGTCATTCGAAACAAGCGAAAATATATTTAATTGAAATTCTGTGCGTTGAATTTTCAGAGAAAAAAAAAGGTAAAAAAAAATTGAGTGCTTTCCCTACCAACACTACTGGTTAAGTTGAAAAACTTTTCACTGCTTGTGACCGCTTTAGTGAAGGGAAACCCCCATGTCTACTTCTTATTCGGTAAGACCTGTTTTGACTTCAATCCTGTTTATACTGCGAGTACGCAGTTGTATTATGTCCAGCGTTTAGAACTTTAGGCTAAATTAATTCCTGTGTTTTGATCAGAATTAGGGGAGAAGATACCCTCATTTAACCAATGAGAAAGAAAAAAAAAAAAAAACACTCACTCCGTAAGTACGTCGTTCACTGAAGCTGTAGTCATCAACAGACGTTTCTGATTTCTATCAATAGAATGATCCCGTCTAATTCCCTACCATTGACTTCTGAAAAAAAAAGTTTTTTCGCGGGGGCTTGCCGTCCCTTTGACACGTGTAGGATTCGAGTTTGTTATTCCACTCGCCGTTCCTTACCTTGGCTTTCGAGGAAGTTGTGTATCTTGCCACCGAAACACGTGTCGGCTTATATGTTGACAGAGCATTAGAACGAACCACAACGTAGTCTACACTCGACAGTGGTGTTTTGTTTTCATTGGGGGGGGGGGGCAAGCACAAGAGTGCGGTGAAAAGGCAGGATCCTGCAAGGCTTTTCTATGTTATTGCATGGGCTTAAAAGTAGGAAGTTACACCGGTAAACAAAATAAGAGAGGGCCAAATCAGATGAGGGAGTGGAGGGGGGGGGGGTGAGCCTGGATTAATTGGACCTTTCAGGGGTGTATGTGACAGTATAATGATGCCATAACATAGAAAGAAGAAAGATTAGAAAGAATTAATAGAGCTTTCCTACAGTTCAAGTAGAGGATCCAAGGGGATGGAGGGAAGGATTGTGAAGACAATCGCAACCTCCACTTTAGCACACGTAAACCCACTACTAAATCCATGTTTTTCCTCAACGGAGCATTCAAAAATATATTCTGGGAAGCAACATCGGACTGAGTAGGAGATTGAGTCTTTTTAAGAGATGACAGCGAAGAGGTTAAAATACGGATTAAATATTTAAAATGAAAATGCGAAGAAGAAGAGGTTAAATACGGATTCAATATTTAAAATGAAAATGCGAAAGAAGAAGAAAAAAAAAAGTGACCCATCTCTGATAATATGCTTCGTCCTACTTATAGCTACTCCCTTGTAATTTTTTTCTGGATCTGCCACTGATATAGATTCTAGGTTTTAATTATACGATTGTAATTACAACTTAATTCGGATCCAGTATTCAATAAAGGGAAGGACGATTATTTTTCCCTCACACAACAATAATAGTTTTTAATGATGAGTAAGTAATAATAATAGTTTACAAAAATGAACAAGCGTAAGCTTTGAGGAGGGCTATAAATAAAAAAAAAGGTTCCGTGTCTTTGCTCCCTTTATTGCAGAAAAGTTATTGTAGGGATCCTCTTTCTACGCACATCGGCATTTCAAGATTTTAGCCGGGAAGCAACGATGGTTACAGAAAGAGAATATCCGCTGTCGTGTCTTTACGACGAAGGGAATAACAATCGTTAACCCTTTGAAGCGCAACCATTTACGAATGCTGAAATAAGGACAGCCGTTGCCATCGCTCCATTTAACTACGAGCAAAATGGTGGTCGATCGAGTCCACAGATGGAGTCCATTTTGCCGCACAGCCAGCTGTGTGCGATCGATCGTCATTTTGCTGGTAGTGAAATCGAGCGATGGTAACGGCTGCCCTTTTTTTCAGCATTGGGCAGTCTATCCAATTGTTTTTCTATATCAAGGCATTTCCATCGTATTCTTCCAGTTTTCAGCAAATGCCAGTACTGCTAAAAATAATCCTGACATCCATTTTACAAATAATCGACAATTTTTACAGGAAAGGATGTGCTAAATAGAGTATTCTCGTGTAACTATGTCCTCCTTAATTATTTTATTGAAATCAAATTTATTCTTCGCGAATCAAAACAATCAAAATGTCAGAGTTGTGTCCTCACGGCGAGGACACAGCGCGTTAAAGGGTTAAATAACAGCAGATGAGGTTGTGTCGGAAACAGTTTGTTATGCTCCCCTCACGTTAACGAACGATTGTGTATGCAAAGTATGTTTCTGACACGGTTTCGTCCCCGGCTTTTCTCGTAAACACCCTGCTCCAGTTTTCAATAGCAGTTCAATACCTTACTTTGAATTTTAAAATTAAGCGCAGACCTACTCCTCTCCTTCGCTCCTCATTCTGGATTTCGACTGTTTACGCTCACTGATCAAGCAGAAAAATATTTTGGCAGCATGGCCAATAAAGTGATTCGTCAGCTGTTAAGAAGGCTCTTTTCGACAGGCTGATATCAATTGAGCCGTTGCATTATTAATGACGTTTCAATTATTTATGAGTATGTTTCGTGATTGCACATGCTGTCGTGATAAAGTGGAGAATTAGGTATAATTAGGTATGAAACCGAAGGGGGAGGGGGAATTTAAACTACATACAGTAGAATAAAAGCATTCTCTGTGTAGATAAAGGAAGACCTCCTGACTGACTGATTCATCAACGCCCAGCCGTATTTACAAAAGAAACACGAATGGAATTTTAATAGATTATTTTTCTTATGCCCCATGGCGTCATTTAGAAACTATTTTTAAAAATTCGTGAGGGTGGTGGGCCAAAACAATCTTTCCACATATTCCTGCATATTCCAAAAGGAAATAGAGATAGCCATGTAATTCTTGCTTTAAAATTAATAAACACAAATACATATTGAAATCCAGAATCCAGTTTAAGAATACAATTTAAAGCTTCTTTGGAATTCACCCTCGTTAAGGTATCTTCCTACGTGCGGATCACTTAAACGTAGGCAGAATGCTTAAACGCTACGTCTTAAGGCGCGTTTCTACTTGTGTCGTTAATGCCCCTAATGTGTTTACTGACTCAAAAGTCCTAACGCTAAAGTAGAATTCCGTTTCCACAAGCTTTGTTGTCTCCTTTTAGAATAGTGCGTTTCCTCCAATGGCTATTAGCGATTTCGCGCATGCGTGTTTAAACTTTTATCTGTTTCCCGTTTTTCTTTTAAATATATATCCCCATTTGTTATTTTTAAATGCAGAAGAATTTCTTAAATTTGGAATTCCAATTTACGAAATTAGACCTTAAAATAACAATAAATCAGTATTCGAAAGAAAATGTTTTAGATTTTATTAAAAATGTTTAAAAGAATAGCATCTTTCTAATGAGTAATTTCTCAGTAAATGTACTTTATTTTTAATACATTTTTCTATTTAAAAAAAAATGTAAGTTTTTTTTTTAAACTTTACCTGATTACAAAGATTTATAATACTGCAGGATTTTTTATAATCTGGAAATTTGTGTTATGCAGAATCGGTAAGTCCCGTCGATTTTGAATTTGAAAAACTCTACTGCATTTTTTTTTAAGGGACTTTTTTAGTTAGCACATATTATACTAATTTTAGGATGCTTAAAAAAAAAAAAAAAAAAACTGGGTGTCAATGATTCCCATAAATTAGAGGCTTTAAAATACTAAGTTAATTGAGCTGTTTTGATAGATTTAAAAGGCAGCCACATTTTCGACAAATTTAAGTACTACATGCTGTCTTTCACCAAATAAGTAATTAACAGAATATTGATATCTGCTTTTTGTGTGTTTTGTAAACTTAAGAAGTACATTATGCTATTAATTTAATTTCTGTTATCTCTAACATACACTAAAAGCATATAACTATTTCTGAAAAGGTTGTATTTTGTCATGATAAACCTACACGAGGAGTATTTCTTATTGCCTATCGAAAGGGGGGTGGGTGCCTTGCGCGGCGTACTTTCTTAGTGCTTCTGAAGCGTATTTACGTTACATCGTGAGAAAAACCGTCCAAAACTCCGAATTTTTAGATAATCAGCTGTTCGATAGATCAGAACCCTGGACCTTTATACTTCAGTTATCTACCATCTTCAGCATCTTATCAACTCGGCTCGGGTGGGCACAACATCTTGTTTTAGATGCCATCTCCGGCCTTTAAATGTCTAATACAAAAGATAGTGCACGTATAAATTTAGAGTTATTAATAAAATTTCTATTTGAAAAGTATTGAACAAAATTTTAAATCTGGTATTTAAAGAAATACAAAATAAAAATGAGAAAAACCTATGATTTGGAAAAAATATTGGTCTTAAAATTAAAATTCAATAATTACAATAAATTTTATTTATACATGAAGAGTAAAAGAATTATCATTAAAACCAGTTAGTATATAAAACTACTATTTTTTTCCTTTGAATACTAAATAATAACTATTATTAATTAATTATGTCAGCTTTCTGAAGAGAAAAAAAAATCATTGAAATATTAATTACATATATTGAATTTTCTAAATACAGTCAATAATATTAGAAGAAGAAAGGCTTAATTTTATTTAGAAATAGATGTCAAAATACTAGAGATCATCAGAATATCACATGAAATACTTAAAAAAAAAGTTAAGAAGGAGCTTTACAAAAAATACTTAAATTAACTATTTTTTAAAGTCATAACTATTTTAATTATTAATTATCGCAAAATATATTACCGAAAAAATTAGTAAAGTACATAATACTCTGTTATTATTTTTTAAACTGAAATAAAACAAAAACGATAGTAAAACAAAGCCCAAAAGAGCGGTAGCGAGAATCGAACCCAGGACGCCATTCACGAGCGAAACGTCCCAGCCAAGCTAGGCACATCCTGACTAATGTTATTAATTAACTTGTACAAATCTTGTCACAGATCTGCGCGACACCTCGGATAGCTGAGAGCCAAAATCAAAAAGAAATTGAAATATTATTAAAAGAGTGACTAATTAAAACACAAGGGATAAAAATACCCTAAAGGAAGGATGGCAGAATTATTATTATGTGCGCACGACATCATGGAGAGAGAGATTGAGCGCCGAGTCTTTTTTTTTTTCCCTTTAGATTTTTTAGGTCAATTGATTGCATCAATTTTGTCCAGAACAGATTTATAACAATTTGGAATACTGTGCTGAAAATTGATGATTAATTTAACCAAAAAAAAAAAAAAAAAAAAAAAAAGCCTACTTATCCTTAAAAAAAATATGTAACTCTCGTACTTTCTCACTTTCGCGACCGCCATATTGGAATCCTTGAGAGAGCGTGGAACCAGCCAATGGGGTGACGAGATTCTTACGACTTAAGAGGTTGGGAATGAAACGTTTTTATTCCGATAAAAACCGTCCGTAGAGACGAAAACATCAGCTTGGGGTTGAGTTTTTAGCGGCGGTAAGCGCAATGGGGAAAATAAAGGTCTAGTGAAAACTGGGCTTTAAACGCTTTTAGACGTAGGCAGATACCTTAGGGTGTTATTGACATAAAAAAAGGTGTTTTTAAAGTACATTTTTTATCCTGAAAGAGAACACCATTATCGATGACACTCTTGCTTTAAGTGCTATATAAGCAGGCATACGTTGTTTGCAGGTAGCTATAGCAAATCCAACAACGATAGTTACCAGCTCCATGTTAATCAAAATGCATTTCCGAGTTGTTTCCAACACTAAGATTGATGACTGGGTTAAAGCAGCATTGCTTTAAAATATAGCTAAGGCTGTACTGGAGATTAGCTTTCGCAGTAGTGATACCGTTTTCAAGAAACAGTATTGGAAAGGTGTTTTGTTTTTGTGTTGTGGCAAGCTTTCACGAGAGGCATCTACCTACGGGAAGTGCCTTGATTGGTGTTCTTTTTAAGGGAAAACTGGCACGACTCAAACTGACGCGAATTCACATTATCTGTAGAAAACCGACCAAACTTCCAGACCGTTAGATCGAAAGCAGCATGGTCCGAACCCGGGACCTTCAAACTTCCGTCATCTACCATGTTCAGTGACCTATCCACTCGGCCATGATGCGCCGATGAAACCCTCCATTTAGGAAAATGACTACTCGTGGTTTCTTTAAGTTGAAAAGTACCGCTGATGACCAATTTTGGAGGATTGGCGCCACGGCGGCGTGGATTTTAATGAGGATTTCGCTCACTAGAAAATTTGAAAGTGTGGAAGTACACTAAATTCACTCAGAATGAGATTAATTAAGAAGACAAACCAACTGGTTGTCGAAGGTGGATTCGCACATCCAAGGAATCATTTTGGGGGTTAAAATCCCCCCTCCCTCTAAATCTGACATTCGATTCATTCTTTAATTCATAGTAGCATTATTTTCATGCTTTGTGTATAAATTTATTTCACTAAAAAATGTAATTAAAATGAAAATGGTGATTATTAGAACTTGAGTGCTTTTAATTCCAGACAAGGATTATTTCACTCCTCAACGGTTGTCAGATAGCAGGGGAGGGGGGATTGCCATTTTCGGCGATTGGTCACCCAGTTTGGCTCCAAAAAATAAGTCACTAAAATTGAACCCAGCCTGGCGATATTTTCTGTATTTGGCAAGTAATTACCAAACCCTACTGGATCATCGCATTGTGACTAACGTAACATTTTTAGCTGAAAATGAAAATGTTTTTTATTACTAACAAGTTTCAAAATTTTTTCAAAGCCCCTTAGCGAACAGTCGTGGGAAAATTCCCCATCGAACGATTGACTGTCTGCTGCGGAAACGGAGTCATGCTGCTGCTGCTGCTGGAACCGAGTGCGGCTGCGGAAATGGAGTGAAGTAGAACTGTTTTTTTTCATCTACTACGAAATAGAATTCGACGTTCTGCAGCGCCATCTAGCGGTAAGTTATAGCAAAATGTATAGTGTAAAAATATTCTTCGTGATCAAATATCCATACGTGCTAATTTTCGTAAAAATAGGTTAAACGATATTTTCATAGCAAGCGGTTGAATAGAATTCGACGTTCTGCAGCGCCACCGAGTGGCTTTCGATATTTTAATAGTTACTCTGCTATTCGGGGTGGAGACGAATCCACCAAATCAGAGATCATTAAAATCGGTCGGACTTATTAAAATGGTGTAACTAACCAGACTTTGTTTTCGTTATATAGATTAAAAATGAAGTTAACATGTACATTGTTTTGAGTTTGATGCTGGCATGATCGGGTTGTAAATATGAAAATAATTTTCATATTTTGATACCTAATTAAATGTGGGTATGGGTAGTGGTCATTTTAGCCATTTAAAAGCTGTGATTAACGTAACATTTTAATTGCCACGTGTTACGTTAGTCACAGCTCTTAAATGACTGAAATGACCAGTATTGACAAGTGATTTGTGTGATTATGGCAACGCTACGGTAGGGCGATCTGCCAAGGATGGGGTTGCCTTGGTGAGAGGACTTTGTAAGGGGCTCTAACACGTATTCACGTTACATCTGGAGAAAACCTACCAAAACTCCAGACCGTTTGATTGACAGCTGCGCGGTGGGACCCGAACTCGGAACCTTCACATTTCGGCCGTCTACAATTTTCAGTGACATAACCCCCGGGCCATGGTGAGGCATGACCAGTATTGAATTAGATAACGAAATTAAAATATATATATATCTAATATATAAAATTCTCCTGTCACGGTGTTAGTCACCATACTCCTCCGAAACGACTCGATCGATTTTAATGAAATTATATATATATATTCGCTAGGTCTGAGAATAGGTTTTTAACTATGTCTCATACTCCTAAGTCATAAGGGCGGTCCACCCCAAAATTTTTAGCTCCAGAGTGCTATTAATTTCAATTAGGTTTTTTGCGGAGACATTAGCGTGACGAGTCGCTTTTCAAATGTGTTTGCCAGATAACGTGGAGGGGGGGGGGCGTTAATAAAATGTTGAAAGTCGCACAAGGTTTGAAATTTTTGATAATTGAACGCTAAATGTGGTGCCAAAACGTGACAATTTATTATAAATATTATTTCGAGTATAGTTAGAAAACGCCTGGCGAAGATTGTAAAACAGTTTCAGTAGGCGATTTTAAGATAGATTTCAATTCCAAAGATGTGTTTTATGGTATAGGAAAGAGTTGATTCCTATTTCAACGCCCCCACTATCGCCGACCTAAAAAATCCCCGTACTTTGGCGAGCTTTGCAGTCATGGGTCTCTGGGAGTTATGTACAAGTTTCAACGGTACTTACGTATTATCCCGGCGGTCCGCCAAGACAAGCAATTCTTCACCAAGATAAATGCCGCGCACATGAAATTGTTGATGGTTTGGAATACGATTGGCAACGGATTTAATATCTACGAAAAAGTAGTTTGGCGGAAGTGACCGCCGGGATAATACGTAAGTCCGTTTCAAGGCGCCCAAAAGAACTAGATGATAACTAAAGTAAACAAACTAGTATATATATATATATATATGGCCATGCTATAAAGCTGAAGAAATAGACTTTATTTCATTTTTAAATAATCAGCTCTAAATTTTTTTTTTAAATCTTCATCTTTTCTGAGTACTGTGGAATGACCCTACTGTTTATTTTTATAGGAATATTAATTAGCATCGAAAAAAGCGTCTATAATGTATATAAAGGTGAAGTATGCATGGCAAAGATAGGAAGAACAGCTTTATAGGCTATTTTAATATAAATTTCAAATCTGAAAAAGTGTTTCAAAGAACAAGAAAGACAAATACAGCATACTCATGAATTATGATACCTTTTTATTTTCTGAACATGTACCATGTAAGGAGAGTATTGTAATCATGAAAAAATTCGACTTCGAGATTTTGGTGTATTTACACGTTTTGAGGTCTTCGGAATTCATTTATGCTGTTTTTACGAGATGTGTGCGTGTGCGCGTGTGCGTGCGTGCGAATGAACACGATAGCTCCTAAACGGGACATTTGATTGAGCTCAAATTGGGTATATATGTTATAAACCACCGTCACAAGACTGGTATTGATTTTGTTGTCTATAGGGCTTAGTTTTTCTACAGGGCTACGACCAACATTTCTTTTACATTATGGCCTATGGGGAGAAATTTTAGTGCGCTAGCGTTTATTTAAAAGCTTGGTAATGATATTAATCGTAAGTGTTCGAAAAGTCGACTGGAGTCACTCTAGATTTTTCAATTTAATGGAATAAGAAAGACAATTAAGGATGTCCCATTTATATTAATGTCGCATTGCGATTATAGTGAACTTTAGCACTTTAGTGTGCATTCAAAATATGAAAGTGTTTCAGGTTTTCCTTCTTTTTTTATTATAATTATAATCTAATTAGCTCCAATTAATGTTTCATTTGATTTATCTCCCTATAAATGTAAGGATGAACTAAAGCTCGAGATTAGCGGTTGCCAGATGGCCACAGTAAAGTTTTCCCACCTCATATATTAAGTCATTGGCTATTTTCATAGGGTACACGTCTGGTATAGTAAAACTATTTAATAATCTGAAGTCGACACATAATCTGACACTTCCATCTTTCTTGGCAACGCAAACCACAGGATCAGCCCATTCGCTATCACTGTGTTCGATTAGATCCAGGTCTAACAGTTCTTGAATCTGTCGATCCACTTCTTGTTGCAAACTAATAGGTATTCGGTATGGTTTAAGTCTCTTTGGTGTACAATCTCCTGTAACCCTAACAGAGTGACCTTCTACCCTAGCGCGGCCAGGTTTTGCACTAAACACACCTGCATATTTTTTAAGTACATGAAATAATTCCTGTACTTGCTTATTCGTTAACTTGGCATTCCCAAGGTATGTCCTAATATCTTCTATGCTTTTACTTTGTGCATCAGTAGGTGCATAATGAATGGTCCCGAAATCTTCGTCTAACTCAAAAATCATACCAACATGGTTTACTCTTTGAATATATGGACGCACTTTATTCACATGAAGTTCTCTTATACTTCCGTCTTCCATTTCAACCTTTACAGAATGTGGTCTGGTAATCTGCTTAACTGTTCCGGGGCCGATCCAGGTATTTAAAAGCTTATGCGAAGATGACGGCCTCAATACTAAAACTTTATCGCCCACTGCAAATGACTTTTCTTTTGACCGGAGGTTATATCTGGAGACATATTCTTCCTGAGCCTTCTTGCTTTTCTCAAAAGCGAATTCGTGAGCCCTTTTCAAACTCTCCACCAAGTTTTGCAAATATTCCGTAATTGGACGTGAGGCGGTCGTTGGAATCTGTCGTTCACCTGTCCAAATATCTTTTAACAACGCTAAAGGTCCTGGAGGTAATCTTCCATATACCAATTGATAAGGTGACAATCCGGTAGTGCTGTGAGGCACTTCTCTATATGCAAACATAAGATACGGGAGGTGAATGTCCCAATCTTTACCATATTCTTGTATAATTTTATTCAACATATCCTTCAGAGTTCTATTCCAGCGCTCGACTGCTCCCATACTCTCAGGATGTCCTGGAGTGGAAAAGCGGGGTGAAACGCCTAACAAGTTCTCAAATGCCTGAGTTAACTTGGAAGTAAAGTTTGTACCTTGATCTGTGCAGATCATTTTAGGAAATCCCGTTTGGGTAAATATCTTCATTAATACATCACATGTGGTTTTAGCAGTGATTTCTCTTACAGGAATGGCTTCAGCCCATCGGGTGCATAAATCTACTGCACATATGATAAACCGATGTCTTCTTCCCGAAGGTGGTTCTAGTGGTCTAAACTCCATACTTCGAATGGTATTTCAGGTCTGATAATAGGTTGTATGGGAATTCTATCTCGGTATGTCTCAACTCTTCTTAATTGGCATTCTTTGCAACTCTCACAAAAATTTTTAACGTCTCGTTTGATTGATGGCCAAAAAAATGTATATTTAATTCGTTCTTTAGTTTTCCGTTCTCCTAAATGTCCGGCTAATGAAATCTCATGGGCCATTTTAAGCACATCCGATCTCTTACATTGGGGTAGTACTACTTGTTTGACATCTTCCCCACATATTGTTTCGGCATGTACAAGAATACCATCTAAAACTTCATATGAATTTTGATGATTTTCTGCATGTTTCCAATATGGTTTTAACTGTTCGTCTTCCCTTTGGAGCTTCTAGAACGATGCTACAGTCCCAGGAACTTTCGCGTTCTTCTCTGCTTCAGTGTTTTCAGTCCTTGTTTGTACATTTCCCGATACCAAGTGATTTATATACCTTTTGTCTTCGTCTTCAACTAAAATACTGCACACATCAGATTTTAATTCCATACCATTAAACAACTGTATGTTTTCTTTCATTAATTTAAATGCCGTATTACAGATTAACATATCGCATTTTAGTTTTCTAGATATACCACATATAACCGGTACTCTTCCATGTAACCCATCATTTATTTTTACATTCACTATTTTTAACGGAACTGTTTCTTCTTCTCCAAACGCTGAGTAAAGCTTTACAGTACCTTCACTCTTTTCTTCATGTTTCTGTATTAAATCATTTCGTATGACTGATATTTGTGCCCCAGTATCTACGATACCATTAAATGTTTTCCCTTCGCATTCAACTTCCAAAATCATAAGATTATCGCAATTACTTTTGAGTTTAAATTTATCTGATATTCTCAAATCAACCCGTGCGGTGAACATGCTCAATTTTTCTTCAGTGTTATCTTCTTTATTCGCGTCACTAATCTCCATTTGAACTAAATTGCTCTGTGCACGCTCTGATCTTCTGTTATGGAAATTAAGTGAATCGCTTTTATTTTTAAATCTCGGACATTGCGATCGCAAATGTTCACACGATCCGCATTCAAAACATCGCTTCCGCTTCCTTTGTTCATGAAAATTTTCTTTTCTCCTATCTTGAAAATCATTTTCCTTTCGAGTCGTTGTATTTCGGCGACTTTGAAAATTTCCGTATTTTGACTGGTACGGGTTAGTTGCCCAATTATCGTTTTCTGTTTTCGCAAGAGGACGTTCCTTGGCGAATTTTGGCTTCATTACTCTTCTTACGTCGTCATATTCATCTAGTTTTTCGGCCAACGTTATTGGGGATACAATCTCCGTCCATTCATCCATGAAATGTTCTTTCACTTCAAATGGTACCTTTCTTTTAATCTGATCAGTGATCATCAGACTTTTTAAATCTTCTAGTGATTTAATTTTTAACCCGTCAATCCACCCATCAAAATAGGCTTTCATTTTAAAATAAAATTCCATCCATGTTTCTTCTGTGGACTTTTGATGTTTCATAAATAACTGTCTGAATTTCTCGGCGCTTAATTTAAATCTTTTTAACAGCATCTTCTTAATTTCATCGTAATTTTGCGCTACCTCTTCTGTTTCCCTAGCAATCAAACTGGAAACAGGAGTTGGCAACACCCCAATTAAATGAGCAACCCAATTTTCTTTATCGACGCCAAGCATCTTTAACTGTCTCTCAAACAACGTAAGAAATAAACAGATATCACTTTCCTTCGGATCAAACCTAGGCAATAATTTTTCTAAATTAGTTTTAACACCGCTTCCTTCCCGTACTTGGCTTCCCAACATCGCATTTTCTGCCATTTTTTCAATTTTCAATTTTTCTAATTCAAAAACTTTTTCTTTTTCTTCTCTCTCTTTCTTTTTCTTCATTTCTATCAGCAATAATTCTAGCCAATATTTCTTTACAAAATTCTTCATCATAGTTTTTATCGTTCGTAATCAGATCACGTAACTTCACCACAGTAAATGTCGTATCAACCGTTAAACCCAGTACTTCAGCAAGAACTATTAAATCTTGTTTCTTTCCCTTACCAAAAAACGCCATTTCACTTTTCAAATGCTAGTTTTCAGCTACGGTTACAAGTATATGTTTATATACGAATCAGGAGGATTCTTCAAGTAAATATGCCAGGACGGCCAACTATATATATTAACACCAATAGGGAAACTTCCTTCAAAACCTGCCAAACTGGCCTACTAAACTTCAAAATAATGCAGATCAACTGCTACAACTACGTACAAATACAGTTGCATGAAATTGATGAAGAAATACAGCTCTCACCTGAGCATTCTGTAGTATTGCATCCAATTCAATCCAATCCTGCCGACTACGCCAGTAAAGCTTTCCCACGCTAATTTTCAAATTTTATTGGAACATTTACAAACACTATAACCATCTTCAAAATGGTAACCGATAATTTAAATTACACAATACACATATACAGGCTTAGACTCTAGCCATTTACAAGGCGGCTAGCATCAGTCAGGTCCTTTTATATAATAAATTTTAAAATTCAATCTTTAGAAACAACGCGCACACTTATTTTATTTACTAGCCCGTGTTCTTTTAACGGCTCGCTCATTTATTCAAGCAGCGGGTGCGTTTATAATCTTTACTGCCACTGTCGATTATGGAATCATTCCTAGCAACCCTAAAACAGTCTATCTGTCGCCAAACTAGGCAAACTTTTAAACTTTTTTTTACGATAGAACAAGGCGCACACCGCCAGCTGTGCCAAGAAATGGTCTCTAGATCTGTGGCACACGATGAACGATTCGATCGACCGCCGTATTGCTGATAGTTAATTCGAGCGATGGTAACGGCTGTCCTTTTTTCAGCTTTGGGCAGTCTCCATCAAGTTGTTCGTCTATATCCATGTATTTCCATCGTATTCTTCCAGTTTTCAGTAGATGCCAGTGCTGTTAAAGAGTAATCCTGACAATTTTTACTACGCGAAATGACGTGCTCAAAAGTAATGGATTCTTGTGTAACTATGTCACTCTCCAGCAGTGGCGTAGCCAGGAAGTTTCCATGGGGGGGGGTTGTTACGACTACTGCAACTCATATATATGTACACGTGTGGGTGATAATGGAAGGAAGGATATACATTTTGTATGGCAAAAAATTCTTCATGGGAGGGAGGGGGGTTAGACCCTTCTAACCCCCCCCCCGCTACGCCAGTGCCCTCCAGTATTTTCTTAGAAATCAAATTTATTCTTCTTGAGTGACAAAAGTCAAAACACAAGAGCTTTGTGACCTCCCGGTGACAGCACCTCGCGTTGAAGGGTTAAACCTTGGTTTAATATTGAAAATGAATAGGAAAAGAAAAGAAAGAATCATCCATCTCTGAATCTCCGATAAAATGTTACTTTTCACTTTTCGCTCCCCCCCCCCCTCCACCTCTCGAGCATTTTCTGAACCTGTACACAGTTCCAACGTGAAAGCGGATTAGCATGAACAAATTAATTAAGTAAAAAAAAAAGAAATAACTTAAACGGTTTTATTGAAAATAAAGATAATAATGATGTAGATAGTGTACTAAAAGCTAAAAAATAATTCGGTAGGTCCTAGGTACCAGTCATCACACCACTCCCCTTATCAATCTAGGGCACTAATCGGACAAAAAAAATAAAATCGTTGGGCGTAGCGTAACCTGAGTAAATATGTAAATAGCATTTATAATGATATAGCGGTTGATTTGATAGAAATTTCACGCGCCCAACAATTTTTTTTGTCTGATCATTGCCCTAGATTGATGAGGGGAGTGGTGTGATGACTGGTACCTAGGACATACCGAATTATTTTTTAGCTTTTGGTACATCATCTACATCATTATTATCTTTATTTTCAATAAAACCGTTTAACTTAAAAAAATTTCTTACTTATTTTATTTTCAAGTTTTTAGTTTTTAATTTTGTTACTTAATACTTCTCATTCCATTTACTTAATTTAGAGCCTCATTATTACAAGGTTTGTTTCCTGAGAATTTGTTGCAATCTAACTCCTCAATACATAATCCTTCCAAAGATTTTACTCGACTCAGGACCACGTATGCTTGCCCTTCCTCAAAAAATTTCGAGCCTAAATACACAACTGCGTGGTCTACAGTGCTGCCTTGCATTTTGTGGACAGTGGAAGCCCATGACAAAATTAAGGGCAACATCCTCCTTTCAGCCGTCCCATAATTGAACTTTGCTGGAAACTGTATGGCTTTAGGGTGAATAAGGTGTACGCCGTTTTTTCCAAAGTGGATCTGAACGGACGGTACATCGGTTTGGTACATTTGGGTTCGACGAAACAGAGGCCAAACAATTTCAGCAATGTAGCGGATAGAGCCGTTTACCAATCCTTTCGATGCGTCAACATTGGGCAGCAGCATAACTTTTGCTCCTACACATATTTCAAGTTCTGTTGGCAAGCCTCCAGTCTTGTTTATGTCTGTAGGTACGTATTATATTAGCTAAATTCAAATTATCTGTATTTCGTGTGGCGTCAATTAGCTGGCCCTGTGCTTTTATTTTATAGTTTTTTAGTTTCGGAACAAATTCAAAACAGCAGCATTATGATCGTTTACTTGCTGATTAGTGGGGTATACCCTTAACGCCTTGTCTGTTGCAAACTCATCACATGGATCTCGAATAACTCTTTGCATCAAAATACTAAAATGATGCTAAACTGAGGTCAGTTTTGGAGTCTTATTTTTCACGCCCAATTTGGCGATTTTCACCAAATGTCGACGAAATTGGCGCTATTTGATGATAAAAAATGCATTAAATTGTATTGTCATCAGAACTAAATGTGTGTAATGTTGAACGCCAAATTTTGGCGATTTTCACCAAATATCGCCGAAATTGGTGCTATTTGATGATAAAGAATGTATTAAATTGTATTGTTATCAGAATTAAAGGTGTGTACCAAATATCAGAACAAACTAAAGGTGTGTAATGTTTGACGATTTTCACCAAATGTTGCTGAAATTGGCGCTATTTGATGATACAGAATGTATTAAATTGTATTGTCATCAGAACTAAAGGTGTGTACCAAATATCAAATCAATGTGTCAACAGGAAGGAGGTCAAATTTCAATTACTAAATTAGACCCAAACAAAAAAGGGCAAGCTAAAAAAAACTGTTTAATAAAAATACCCGGAGTTGGCAAAGGGATTCCCGCAGAAACTCCCGGGATGATGTCGGAGTGTGCTCGTCAGTTTACGGAGGCTGTTTGGGCGAAGATGGGCCATTTGTTGCTGATAATTGTGTGGCACTGCTGACATGCACACAGCCTCTCTACGTCCAGGCATTGACCTTTGGAAAAGAAGGGAGAGATAAAAGAGTCCTTCAGCAGCCACGGCACGGCAACAGGGCTCGCGAGGAGGGGGAACGCTTATCGAGCGCCCTCAGATAAAAAAGCGAGGCGAACTAATCGAAAATCTCGTTTCAGAGTTGAATTTACGATTAAAAAAAAATATTCCTGCTGGATATTTCTCTGTAAAGGAAACGACTGAGGAAAAAAAAAAAGAAAGAAAGCGAATTCATGCCGAACGCATGAAATGCTTTCCGACATTTTCTCATTTGCACTTACACTGACCGCTTTTGAAGCGCACCCATTTCCCAATGTCGAAAAAAGTTCAGCCGTTGCCATCGCTAGATTTAACTACCAGCAATATCGAGGTCGATCAGCCTGGCCGCACACCCAGCTGTGTCAAAAATATCCTTAACCCTTTAACGCGCAGCGTTCCCGCTGCAGACCCCTTTTTTACGACAACTGGCTGTGGGGCACAGCCAGCTGTCGTCAAAAAAGGGTTTCTAGATCTGTGGCACGCGATGAACGTTTCGATCGTCCGCCATCTTGCTGGTAGTTAAGTCTATCGATGGCAACGGCTGCCGTTTTTCAGCATTGGGAAAGGGTTGCGCCTCAAAGGTTAAGCCCTGTGGCATGCTATGGGCGATTCAATCGACAGACCTATTGCTGGTAGTTAAATCGAGCGATGGCAATGGCTGGCCTTTCGGCACTGGGTAGTCTAGCTAATTTTTTGTATCAGATGCCAGTACTGATAGAACCAATTCTGACAGCCAATTTTACAAATAATCGATCATTTTTACGGGAAATTGTGTGCTTAATAGAAAAGGATTCTCGCGTAACTATGTCACCCCCGAGTATTTTATTGAAATAAAATTTATGCTTCGGGAATCACAGTCGAAATGTGCGAGCTGTGTCCTCAAGGCGAGGACACCGAGCGTTAATAGTTTAACAAGTAATTAACCGATTCTCCGCAAAGGCACGATGACAGAGATCCCCTTCCCTGTGCCCATCGTTGCTTCTTGTCATGAATCTTTGAATGCCCCGTTGTGATCTAGGGATTGCTCAAATGCAATATTGAACAACGGTTAAGGCATTCGAAAGATTTCCCTTCACACATTACATTGTTTTTATTTCTGGACCTAAGCATGATCTTTTAATTAAAAACTGCCTGAGATGGATAAATTCTGACGAAAAATTTAGGTCGAATCAAAGTTTTTTTTTTTTTTTTTTTTTTGGGGGGGGGGGTTAATGCGGGCACTAGCCGCTTGCAGGCTTTGGCCACTACTAGGCCAAAACTATTGCCACTTTATTACGAAGGCACTTAATAGGTGAATTAGTGTTGCCTCCTATGAAAGGACGGAGGAAATGATGCGCAAGCCCATGTCGGGAATCGAACCCAGAACCGTGGGGGGGGGGGGTAGAATGTTCTATATTATCCACTACCCAACCCAAGAGCACGACAAATCAAAGTGGATTCGAGTCATTTGTTCGACTCTAAATAGATCTTCGAGATGACACTGTTTGGCATTTTTTTCAATTAAAATAAACAAAAATGTTCTTCTGCAGAACAATAGAGCATTGAATATTTAAATTGAGCATTTTACACGGCACATGAATAGTTTTTATCTTTAGAGCGAGCATGGTATTTTAATTTTTAGTTATCTAATGGCAACACTATAGGTCGTGAGTTTTTAAATTAGAAACTTTTCGTTGTTACGATATTAGAGATTAAAGCACAATATACAAACTTAATAAATATTTCGTCTGTATTAAATTAAAAGTGTTTGTTATATTTATTCTTCTTCAACGGCGCCGTACAGCTAACTAAACGACAATCCTACGTTAATATATCCTGCGATTAGTTTCAACTTATAAGACTTCTGAATTTTTTTTTTCTCCCCCTAAGTTTCATTATGATAAATTTAGCAGCATTAAAAATAGTAAAAATTAAAAAATCAAAGAATAGAAATGCAAAAGCAGAAATATTTTTTAAAAGAAGGCAGATGTCTTTATCAAGAAAGCCATTAATTGTGAACTTATACTCACCAAATTAATTCAGCATCGAGTTCGCTTCGTCAATGACAAAGGGTCTCTTTGTAAGGCTCCAAACTGCATTCTGCTTTTTAAAATATTTCTGTTCGCGCATTTTTATATTTTGGTTTTATTTTGTAATCCTCTTTCATTAAATAAAGAATCGGTTATTATTTTATTTATAACTATTGTGTTTAATACAATAATTAGGAGTTTTTGAAAGTAAAAAAAAAAAAAATAGAAAGAGAGAGAATGATAGTAAACAGGGGGTAAGGAGAAAGAAAGAAAAATAAAATGCTTCATTCATTTTTATTAGTTTTCTTTAAATTTTCTGAACGCAAAAATGCCAGACGTTTTAGAAAGACACAAAGGAGTTATTTTGTGATCCTGCTTGTAGAGAAAATTTGGAATATTATGGGTTCCCTAGGTATTAAATATCATTATTAAAGATATGTATCATTATCTAGATAGTAAAGTCATATTATTATTAAGGTATTAAATATCATACTTATTATCTTCAGAATAATAAAAATTACTTTAAATGCGTATGCATTAAAAGCTTGAGCTTCCGCATATTAATTGCGAAATTTGGTGTTTTTTTTTTTTTGTGTGTGTGTGTGTTTGTCTGTGTGTGTGTGAAAAGAAGTTTCCAGAATCAATAATTCTGAGAAGCCCTCCCACACACTACTAAGCTGCAAGAATGTTGTAAATTCAACTCGCAGAACTCTGCAGAGATGTTTGATTCAACTGTTGCAACAAATGTTGCGCAAAATAGTTTTGGGATGTCCCTTCTGCAAAATTACGTAATTCAAACTTACGAGAATTTGTTGCAATACCGCGAATGTGTACAGTACAAAGTTGGGGGAATTTAATTTAATTTATTTATTTACTAGCTGCGTGCCCGTTCTTCGCACGGTAGGAAACGAAAAATTTCCTTACATGTGTAATTCGAATTAATTCCAGTGATGTGGAATCTAGAAAAAGCAAAATTATTTCACTCTTGACTTAAAATTTGCGTCATATATGTAATAACCTGAGATCATTACAATATAATGACACACACACACAAAAAAAAAAAAAAAAAAAACTATGTCAGCGTCATTCGGTATCAAAAAAGTGAAACTGGACCGTTTGCAGTGAACTTCTCACTTTCAAAATGTCTTATTTCCTCAGACATGCTGTCTTTTAGGTTCACGTTTTAGCGTTAAATACCTCAGACACTACATGAAATGGACATTTTTTTTAATTTTAAAAATACGTCACCCTCTCTTGCAACCCTTTACAAAAAGAAAAGAGATAAGAGATAAGACTGCGCTATTTATAAAGGCTTTAAAATTGTTTTTCTCAGTTTAATTTTTCATCTCGCAAATAAATCCAGTATTTATAAAAGGAAATCGAGCCAAGCAAAGAAATCGTCTGCTCGCGGGACCCGTTTTTATTTATTTTTTTCAACTGGCAATTTTAATTATTGTTACTGTATCCATGACAACCAAACCGCAAGATATCATACCGAAACTCATAAGCAGGTGCTACTGAAATGAAAATCCTTCTTTACTAAAAAATTCGTAAAAATTCTCCTAATTTATATTTTTCCTCCGTTCTTCTTTTAAAAGTGGGCGAATTGTGTGCTCCGTCTTTTGCCCAAATATAAAAAAGTTATAACAGATAGAATTCAAGATGCAGTAGTTTTAAAAATATTTTACGAAAGTCAGCGTCAAATTTAATTTTATTTGAAAAATTCCCAAAAATCTGCAAATTATGTTACACAGTCCGAACAAAGAGTTTTTAAAAGAAACTTTTCTCCTCTATACGATGATGTAAATATCGTTTTCTTGCGAGTGCAATTACCGGCGTTATTATGTATTACGCAAGAAAAATCGCTAAAAATCGGACAAAACATAAAATAAAACATTTTCTAATTCGATTTTCGAAAAACTCGCTTCGAGGTATGCCGAGACCCGTCTTGGAGAATTTCCGTACAAAATTTGGTAGGTCTACGATCACCCGTTTCGGAGCTACGTGAGACACAGACAGACAAACGGACAGTTTACACTCTGTTTTATTTACATAGATTTCACTTATTTATTTATTTGACGCGATCGACTGTGCTCTTTATTTCTTACTTAACTTTAAAATTTCTAATTAAAACCGCAATTTTTAATCTGAAGAATCATTTTCTTGGTCCTCAGTGACCCGAAATCTGACTTTTCATAGCTCTACTGTGATAAGTGAACGAGTTCTCAAATTGTGATTGTATTCGTTTTTAGCTCCTTTATAGGCAACTAAATAGGACAATGAACAGAACGGTGGAGTATAACAGTTGATTCTCTTCTATAACTACATTAACCGGTAATTTCAAAGGTACTGTGTCCAAACAGAACCAACATTTATTTTCAGGGATTTTGAAATAATACTGATTCTTATGAAAGTAAAACATACTTAGCAATTTTTAGAATAGAATTTAGCAGGCACGTAAACAGAAAAATAAAATTCGAGGAGGGCCCAGAATGTTGAAAAAAATATAATTTCTTTATTTATTTTAACTACTTTGAAGTACATTTAATGTTTTAGAATTTAAAGTTTAAAGGTTTTCTTTAACATAAGAGCAGTCAATTTGCCATGCTTTGTAACTCGTACAATAAATCCTCAAATTTTTTTTTTTATTTAATTAGTGTTTTCGTGTAGATTTCAATTATCAAACAAAAAGGCTTGTCGTCGAACAAATTCAAAGCTTGAGTTCCTTTTTTATATACCTATGAGCCTGTAAGACCAAAAATTACTACATATAGAATACTAGAGTGGATGGTTGAACTTTTTTTTTTTTTTTCAACTGAAAAAGAGTGGGCTTTTTCGTACCATTCGAAACGATCCATTGTGAATAAGTATTTTTTACGGTGTTGTTTCACAAAGCTGTAAATTAGTTTTACTCGAGAAAACATTTATAAGAGTAAAATGATACTTTCCTATTGTTTGGCCGTAGCGAAGGTTTCCATTTCCGGGGGAGGGGAGGCAATCCGGTATTTCAAACCTTATTGTTACTAGAGTTATTATAGATGTTTTAAGGCTGCTTTATAATAGTTGCTTTACATTTTCGGAGGGGGCCCGGCCTCTCTCTCCCCCCCCTTTAAATACGCCCCTGTATCTGTGTGGTAATTATAATTCAAAACCCTTTTCGAATAAGATTTATTTATTTATTTTGTGTTTGTGTCTAATTTCGAAATTAAAAATTTATTTTATGATTCAGCAGCAGTGAGTCGTTTTGGTGAGGATTATTTTAAACTGAAATCGTCTACTATCTAACATTCTAGGAAACTAACTCGCATCGAAGTATACTGTTCCAGTCCCTTTCGAATAGTACATAACCTATGTGCATACGACGCAGAAAGATCATTACGTTCTAATAGACTTTTTTTCCCCATCAATAATTCATTTAATACTTTCCCTTTATGTAATTCAGAACGGCGTTTTCCTGGGAAACTGTAGCTGAAACATATCCATATTTTTTTCTTTTTCATTTCACTGTTGTGTGTGTGTGTGAGGAAGGGGAAAGGAAAGAAACCCCTTCTCTCTCTCTCACACTGCAGATGAAAAAGTTTGCCGTCAAACAGGTTATGTTCATTGTAATTCTGTTCCGTGCAGGGAGGAATTTTCTGCATCGCAAAAGTTGCATTTTGGATGAGTCACTTGCCGACCGAGTTAATATTACTCATTAGCTTAACACTTTGAGGCGCATCCCTTTCCCAATGCTGAAAAAAAGGGGCAGCCGTTGCCATCGCTCGACTTAACTACCAGCAAGATGGCGGACGATCGAAACGTTCATCGTGTGCCACAGATCTAGAGACCCCTTTATTGGCGCAGCTGGCTGTGCCGCCTTGAAATAACACACGAGCCGGCACTGCTTGTATGGAAGGACGAAAATTTTCACCCGAAGAAGGGTGGACTCTTTGTACGATCTGTAACACTTCCTATTGTTATACAGGATGTTCGTAATTTAAGTTCCCCTTTTCAGAGCTTTGAATAGCGAAAACTACTTACCAAATGCTACCAAATTTGCAAGAAATCTTAATGAAACTATGGTAGAATCATTTTTGTGAAAAAAGTTAGTTCAAAAATTTCCCAGCAGGTGGCGTTGTACAATGCTATAATTCCTCATATACTAATACTCTCGCCGCGCAGTCACAACCTCTTCGTTGTTTTCTTCATTTGAGAATGGTTATTTGTCTGTTTAGTTCTACTTAAAAACGTTATGAAACGCCATCAGGTGGTGATTTTTTGAAGTATTTTTCTCCCCCACACAAATCCCTGTCTCATTAAGGCTTTTCTTTTGAAAAGTGATCATTTTCACGGGAGTTTTGAACAGCTTTAAAATCAAACTAATTATGTTAAACATTTCAAAAAATTAATAAAGCTTCTTCGCTATATACACTATGCGCTAATGCTAACCGTAAAACTGTATGTCTCATGTAACTTTCAGAAAAAATTCATGGCCACAAAACATGCCTTCAAAAATGGTCCGAAGAGTTACCTGTTTAGAGAAATATATTAAAATTCCGCAATCTGAACTGCATACTCTGCGGAAGCTTCTCATTCGAAAGATTTTGTTTCGCTGGGAACATTCTCTCCTATATCAATGCTTCATGTAGATAAAATTCTTTATGAAGAAAAGCTAAGCTGGGTAATCTAGAAAAACTATTTTAAGCGGATTGGAATCGTAATTTTCCCTTCAAAGCCTGATAACAGTGATTTCAATATAATGTCAGTATCACTTGCGACACCTACACTTAATTTCAAAACGCAAATGATAAGCCTTTTTTATTCTCGGAAATAAAATGGAGCTGAAAATAGCGAACAATCGTTTAAAGTTATGGAACAGCTGGATTTTCAGATTTTTAAAATAGCGCAGATTGTTTTTCATATATTTTTTACAAAATTATGGAGCGTCCCCCCCCCCCCCCCCCCCGATCGCGCAAACGGTGCGGATTTTATTACTTTTTTGTGCTTAACTTTTTAATCTTTTTAGAGTAGCGGTGTTAAAAGTTTCGTTTTGGAGTAGTTGAACCGGAATTGTGACAGATATAGTAGGATGGTCGCATTCGCATTTACACTTCCCAGGGTCTCTTTTAAAATAGTCAGGAGACCGTTTGGAAGTTGTGTTTGTGGTTATTACATGCAAAGCCGAAAACAGCCCATGTTGCGCCCTGGTGGGTGTTTAAGAATTTTATGCCCCCCCCCCCTCCTTCACAAAAGAAAATAAAAGGATAAATCAAATTTACAGAAAATGTTAAAAAAAATTATTGTATATTTTACTGTACATGTTGATTGCATTAAGAATATCCCAACTTTGAGAGGCTAGATCTTCTAAACAATGTAAGGTAACGTTCACCTATCGTTTTGTGCAAAAAGTTATGTAGTTTCATGCCGTAATTGTGGATTAGTCGCAGAACAAATTTCGAAGATGCTTTTTATGCCGTAACCAAGGGCGGGCCGAAACGGTAAGCAAGGTAAGCATCAGATCGGAGGGTCATTTTCGAAGGGGTGCCATTTCGAATTCAAAAATTGGAAAAACTTGGTCTGGAGCATAAAAGGGGCGCCTTTTTTTTAAGTTTGCAAGGGGGGGGCGAAACGCACCGTAACTGTGGATTGGTTACAGAACAGCTTCCAACGGAGGCGCCAAAAAAAAAAAAAAAAAAAAAAAAAAAAAACACTTTATACTTTATGTAGTCCCAAAGGAAACAATCGTAGGAAAGATAAGTGGGGTTTCTTGCAGGTCGTTGATGCAGACCGTCATGGAAATCTGCTCTCAGACCAATCCACCGTTACGATATGAAACTACATTGACTTCAAGGGCGGATTAAAGGGGGGGGTGGAGGGGACGACCGCCCCCCACCTCCCCCCGAGGAAAAAAGAAATTAATGTAAAAGATCCTATTTTACTTCCGTAAAATGGATGTATATGTAAATCTTCTAACTAACCGCCCCCACCGACAAACTTGACTTAATCCGCCACTGATTAACTTTCCACACAAAACGATGGGTGAAAGGGAACGCTGCTTTGTATTGTTTGTTTAGAAGATATAGCCTCTCAAAGTTGAGATATGCATTTGTAATCACCCTGTATATAACGTTAAATACAGTATATATATGTATACACCGACGAGCCATTACATTATGAACACCCACACATTTTTCAATGAACTTGTCTGATAACATGGAAAGCACATAATAAAGTGGAGAATGCAAGGAATCATTCTTGCACTTGTTTATGAGTGATGGGAAAGTCTGTTGATCTAAGCGAATTGGATAGATGGCAGGTAGTAATGGCCCGAAGACTCGGAACGACTATCTCCGAAACTACACGACTAGTCGGTTATTCACGATCTGTCGTTGCTAGTATTTAAAAAAGTGGATTAACGACGGTGAAACCAGCATTATGCGCCAAGATGTTGGGATTCCACGCTTCATCATAGAAAGAGACAGCCGGAGACTGTCCCACCTAGTACAGCAAAATCGGCGGCAGACAGTGGCTCAGCTGACATCCCAATACCATGCAAGTCCATGTACAAGTGTTTCGGAACACACAATTCAGCGGATACTGTTGGATATGGGACTGCGGAGCAGACGTCCCACTCGTGTGCCTCTGCTTACCAAGCGTCATTGCCAACTACGCTTACAGTAGACACGGGAACATCGAGACTGGAGCACGGATATGTAGAGAGTTGCCTGGTAGGATGAATCCCGGTTTCGCCTTCATCACGCCGATGGTCGCGTCAGGGTACACCGCCTTCCAGGAGAACAGCTGCTTCCCCCTCCCTGACAGCTCAGAGCTCAAATCCCACCATGTTCCAATATCTCTGGCCGCTGCTTAAATATTTGGTACAATCTGTCTCCAGTATCTACCAAGAACTCCTGGCATCCATGCCCAGGTGAGTTGGAACTGTTTTGAAGGCCAAAGGAGGCGCAACGCGTTATTGAGTAGGTGGTCATAATGTAATGGCTCTTCGGTGTATTATACCGGATATAGCGCGTGCTTGAATACGTCCGCGAAATTTTTCATTAAGATAATTAGAAAAATACTATATTTATGCTTCGAATTTAGCGCGAGTCAGGTTATTAACAGGAAATGATCAGTTGTAAAATATCACGTTATATTCGGGCCAATACGATATATGCGAAAATACTGTTTCACATATCATAGATAAAGAGTGAATTTTTTTATTTGCCTGAAACTTGACGAGCTTTATGTAACGCAAAGTCATTATGATAATCACAATTTTGACTAATTAGTCATTAATGACTAATTTTATAATCATACTATGATTATAAATTCGCTGCTGAATGTTCTATAGACAAAATGCCGTGCGGCTTTTGCGCCCTGTGCAAGGGCACCGTCGGCACCGCCCCAATTATGCCACCGATTATGTGATTGAGACTTTAAAAGAGTGTGTAAAAAAAAAAGAAAGAAAAGAAAAGAAAAATAGCTACAACATTTGTGAAAAAATGTGTGCACAAATCTCGATCTTAAGTAGAATCACTATCACTTGCTGATGACCTGTAAAGGATAAAGATTACGTCGAACAATATCGTTCACCTTGAAGAGTGTTGACCTCATTGTCTTGTAAAAAACTCATCGATGGCGGAAGCTGATTATTCTAATCGCTACAACTGTGAAATTATGTGAACGGAACGTTTTGCATCGTAGTTTCCACAATGCGTTTATGTAACTTTGTATCAATCTATTTTTGGATTGCGTCATGATTTGTAATATCGAATGCATTAATTCTTTCAAGCGCAGCCATTTCCAATGCTGAAAAAAGGCAGCCATTGCCATCGTTCGATTTATCTACCAGCAAGATGGCAGTCGATTGAATCGCTCATCGCGTGCCACAGATCTAGAGACCATTTTTTGAGATAGCTGGCTGTGCGACCGCATAGACAGCTGTTCGCATGCATTGTAATGAGATCTTAAGATTTTTTTTTTTTTTTTTCGCTATACTCCAATCTTACTGTTAATAAATTAGAATATTATATAAAATTGACTTGGAAGCAACGAAATGCAAATTTTGACTGTTTCTCACATGGACTTTTTAAGTTAAAACAAATTAAAGTTCAGAATAACAAATTAACCAACAAATACGTAATATCAGATTATGCTGGAATGGAGCAGTGGCGGCTCCTCCATTTGAGCACATGAGCACGTGAGCCCCCATAGGAAAAACTAAAAAATAAACACATTAACTAATTAAATTTAAAAAATATATTAAGTACACTTCTAAATTTTTCTGAATTTAAAATGTGGGTTTTCTCTTCCACCCCCCGAACTGTTATTAAATACGCGTATTATAGTTAACGCACTCTAATGTAGGTTACTACAGAACAAACATCAGTCTAGTCTTTCTTCGATCGTACGTGTGATCGAGGAAATGCCCTTCTAAACCACCCCAGACAGCACAGCAAACTTGCAGCAAGCTTGATTTATCAAGTCAATAAACTTGAATTAAGCTTGAAAATTTCAAGCGTGTAAGCTTAATGCAAGCTTGAATCAAGTGTTCAAGTTTACACTTGCCCAGCTTGCATTAAGCTTGACATAGCAAGCTTAATTTCAAGCTTAAAAAATTTTCCTAAAAAAAAATTTTATAAATACACCACACGCTACACACCACACACCACATAAATACGCCCGCCCCACATACTTTATTTTTCCGCGCATTTTCCCCCCTCTATGCTGAAATTTTAAGTTATTTTAATCTGTTCAATCAAACGTCGGCGGCTGGGTTCGATCCCGGGAACTTTAGGCTGGAAGGTCAGCATGCTAACCGTTCGGCCATTATGCCTCAGGAATAGTTGCCTGAGGCAGCTGCCTCAGGCAGCAGGACTAAAGTTTGAAGTGACTGTTGTCACACCAGATCGATAAGTATGGGCGATGCTGATAAGTTTCTTTTATTTTTCCATGGGATGAATCAAAATTTAAATAATGTTACGTGTGAGTTATAGACTCTACTAATATGGAAATAAGCATAATATAAACTTAAAAGCAGGACACGTTTTAAAACTTTCAATATCGCAACACTCATCGTTGAGCAATACTGCTGGCCAAAATCGAGACAAATGACTGATTTTGAAATCAATTTCGTAGTATAATTGTATTTTATTTTGAAGAATTTCCATATTTGGAAATATAGAATCTTTTTTTTTTTAAATTCTATGGTCAAGTACGTTTATGATTGATTAATTATTTTGTGGAGCCCGGATTACGCCTCATTCTACCAGCCATAAAGTGAAGTATATTAACTAACTAAATTGTGTTAATTATATTAAAATTTATTTTTAGGGCTAATTAATTAGTTAATGGAATTACTAATGTTAATTAGATGTAAATAAAACTAAAACTCCCCTCGTGTTATAATAAAATAAAACACAACTTTTACGAACTTTTCTTTATTGAGCAAATTTGAGAAGCGCTACGACAATTAATGTCCATTCTCTTTCACAGAGGGCGCCATCAACGCTCGCTTTCAGAAAAAATTAAGCGAGCATCAATTGTCAAGCTTAAATCAAGCTGTATTTAAGCTTGACAATTCAACTTGACTCCTGCAAGCTTGCTGCCAGCTTAAAATGAGTTGAACTGTCAAGCTTGTATTAATACGTCAAATTCAAAGAAATGTCAAGCTTGATTTAAGTTTATGTGCTGTCTGGGACGTTCTGAGAACAGAGATGTGGATAGAGACGCGGGAGGGGTAAGGCACTGCGGTATCATTCCGTTCGGACATTTTCAGTGTGCGAACGGACAGTTTGCGAGTACCTTTTCCAAATTCTCCACCTTCGTTTGTTGTGTTCGGTTAAATCCATTTTTTTAAATTTCCTTATTATTTTCTTTATTTGATTATTTTTCGGTGCAATATTTTTTTTCGTGTAAATAATTAAGAGGTCACTTAGTAAACTAAATGTTTCGTACCTAAAGTAATTACATTTTTCAACATTGTCTTGAAATGGTCATTGTCAAGGAATGAAAAATTGAAATAAAATTACTCAAGTCAACACCTTTACTAAAACTTATCTAGGTGACAAAATGTAAGAATATTACTTGTTTTCTTTTAGTTGCATGCATTGCTTTCCTTTAACTGCTGGGGACGCAAATATATTTTAACTTGTAAGTTGGGTTGTATCTGCCTATTTAATTTTCAAAATTTATTTTGTGAACCTCTGTTTAAATAACACACGAGTCGCCAATGAATGGAGCTGATTTTGAAGAAGTGCCTTAATGGGATCGTTCCCGAATTTTTGTTATGAAATTATGTATTCTCAAAAGAGACTGTTGGATTGAATAGTATTTCATAATCTATACGCTTAGCGTGATTCATCTTTCTTGTTCCTCACTGTATCAACAACTGCATTTGTGAGGCACACTTTTCACCCTCATAGTGAAAGTGCACGCCTTCCGGGTATCAAAAATGTAGTGCTTACGTTTATTTTTGAACTTGACGACTGCCGTAGTGTTGCATAATATCTAATAATAATGTTGCTCAAGGACACCAGTATCGCTAGCAAGATTAACACACTTCCCGAAAATTTTTATCTTCAGACCAATGAATGCCCGGCATTCATATAGTAAATCTTGCAAGAATGTTAAATAATGCCCGGCCAATGCGCTCTACGTCTACATAAAAAGTATTCTGTCCATGGATCAATATAAGGATAGCTATCTCCACCGATCGTTGCATTTAGAAAGCAATCTTGCGATAAGAAAATAATTCTTATTTGTATCAATGAAAATTACTCTCATTATATTGAATTTTCGTCCACTTAAAATAAGCAATTAATTTCATATTCTATTTTTACCATTATTACAGTTTCCATAGTAATTGAATCCATTGTTGCAACTTAGTGAAATGGAACAATCCAACGAAGCCATTTGTGAAGTTTTTATACTCGAAAAATGAAAATACAAATATATAAAACAAATAGAACATTAACTGACTGACGCCTGCAAAATACTCGAAAATTTCATGCAGTTTTATGTGTCTTTCATTTTCTTCACGTGTGACGCCGTTTCCACGAAGTCCATTACCTGCTGAACCGTCGGCAGATCATGGCACATGTGTCCTAGCAGAAAAAAAATCCTCTGGTTTCCGTTTTTTATATATTTTTTAGAGTTTTAGCTTAGCAGATGATCTCTATATCCTTAATATGAATCCGCGTGATTCTGTCATTTCTTTTGGATGTAAGACCAAATGCAACGTTTCTTTGATTGTTATAATTTCCACAAAATTCGCTTGGTTTGGTTTGGTTTGTGCGATTAAGGCAACGATACACTCGGGCGATCTGCTTAGGATGAGGCATGCTTTGGTCGGAGGACCTCTTATGGAGTTCTAACCATGGGCGCCCATAGGAATTTTTCTAGGGAGGGGGGGCAAACTTCAAAAATTTTTCCTGGAGGGGGGCAAATTTCAAACTTTTAACAAATTTAGTTCTGCTTTTGCCATTTTTTACATCATGAGACATTAACCTAAAACTCTAGGGGAGGGCAAGTGCCCTACCTTGCCCCCCCCCTTATGGGCGCCCATGGTTCTAACGCGTATTCACGTTTCATATGAAGAAAACCGACCAAAAATCCAGACCTTTAGATCGACAGCCGTGCCACGGAACCGAAACCCGGGACCTTCCACTTCAGCCGTCTACCATTTTGGGTCCACTAAAGTCAATAAAACTTTTTAATTAATTTATGGAAAGAGAATTCAACCCTGAAGTCTGGCCCTGAGTATCCCTTGTATAAGCAGATGCAGAGCACAATATAATAAACTAAAAATGTAATTTGTTTCCATAAAAATGTCATTGAATTCGACCGTACTTATTCATACCGTAGTTCATTCATACTGGGTGATTTGTAGGTCTTAGGGAAAAAAAAAAGTAACGGGTGGTAAAGGAAACCAATACAGTTCAGAATCACATAGAAATTTGGGGTCGGAAACGTCGTCTTCACGTGCTAGTTAATAATCGCTTAGGAAGATGCGTTGAAGCAATAGCGAACTTTACGGACATGATTTTGTCAAAAACTAATGCATCTTTCACAGAAAGTTCTCGACTAAAATTGGTAGTCTATAAATTCTATTTCATTTTGTTGATGAAATTTTCGGAGAAAAGTCCAATGTTTATATAAAACTCGATTAAGAAATTAGACGAACATTTCCACGCTTCTTCCAAAGTAATTATTAATGGGCAGAGGCAGCTCGAGATCTGTTTCGGTGGTGGGGGCCAGATAAATTTGTGCAACTTGAAATCAAAAAAAAAAAAAAATATTCTTATAGAGACCCTATACCCTGTGCACACAGTTTAAGCATATTTCAACGTTAAATGATTATAAAAATGATTATACAATTTTACTGTTTTTTACCTATTTATGTAATGTTAATATAAAAAAGTCTGCTCTATTAGTAATCGAAAAGCCCTTTCCCTTATAATATGTTTTAGTTCACAATAACATTTATGTTCTTTATAACTGCTAGTTCATAATTTTAAAGGATCTCTTTTATTTTAAAATCAATATCAACTTATAAAATATATTCTTACACATCGCATTTTGTAAATCATTAAAATAAAACAGCAAATTATTTGTCCACGAAGAATATAAGATGAGCGTGACTAAAAAATGAGTTCCTACTGAGCGAAAAATTTCACCAGTAACTAGCGATTTCTCAAAATTTCCCCTTTCAGTTGTGAAGAACAGCACACCAGGACCATACCGATGTGTGTCTCGAAAACAGCGCAATAAGCCGTTTCGAAGCCAAGTGTAGTTCGAAAAAACCATGTGATTTTGGTACATAAATACAAATAAACTAATTGTGTCATGCACTTTGAAATTTTTAGAATGCCTCTTTACAAGCTGTACTATACACCGCAATAAGCGACAAATGCGTATCAGTTGGGAAACTTTCAGAAAAAAATTCTTAGAAATCGAAAAATTTGTAGGATGTGTCACTTTTTGAAAATTTTTGCTGTGCAATTCCATGTTAAAGAATTTTTTCTGAAAGTTTTAGAAAAAGCACCGTTGTTCCATTTATTACGGTGGGTAATACATCTTATAAAGAATCATCCTGGAGTTTTTCGATTCCCTGGGACAATTAGTTTATTTTAATTTGTGTAGTTAGACCTAGGCGGAGATTTTGTTTCTTCGAACTACACCCTTAATGGCATGTCAGTATGACTTCTGCAACAATTAGCCAAATATGCCAACCCGGTAAACGGAGAAAGACGTCAGTTTCGGGGCTCTCATGAAGTGGGCCCGTGCATTCTTCAGACAGAGAGAAAAAAGCAGCATACATGGCGTTTAATATAGGGCTTTTTAAACGGATAGTATTAAAATTCAACAAATACGTGCATTTCTTTCAATGCAAGCTAAATTATTAAAAGAACTGTGTTACATAAATGGAAGAGATTTTCGAATAAATGGTGGGGCCAGGTCCCCTTGGACGTTTTTTAACTACTTTTCTCAATGGACAGTATTAAAGTAGAATAAAATGCAATTTTTCAATAAAGGTAAATTATTAAAAGAGCTGTGTTACATAACTGGAAGATATTTTCGAATAAATGGTGGGACCGGACCCCTTTGACCCCTACTGACGAGCCGCCAGTGTTCGATAACGTTCACCCGCGTCTGAAAACGTATTAGTTCCCTCTACCACACTTTTCTCTTTTTTCCCCTGAGAATTAGGAGTCACCTTCTATATTAGGGTAGTCAAATCGCGGCGCAGCTCATCTTTGTGCCTACTTATTGCTTTGAGACAGATTGAAGATTTTCGAGATAATTTCGTGCCCAGAAATGTTTTATTTCCTATAATTTATGATACTCGTCAAAAGGAAGCATTTGTACATTCCAGAATACTCCGTCGCCAAAAATAGAACAAACTCTGATCCCCTTCTAAATGTTCCGAAAAATTAATTTTCGAATTCTCTTCCTCAGAACAGCAATTTCTGTATCTCATGTTCCAGGGGCGTTGCCAGAAATTTTTCATGGGGGGGGGGGGTTACGACTACTGCAACTCACATATATGCATACATGTGTGTGATAAAGGATAAAGGAGTGAAGAATATACATTTTGTATGGCAAAAAATTCCTCATGGGGGGGTTATGACCCCCTTAACCCCGCCCTTGGCTACGCCCCTGCATGTTCACATGTTATTACTTTTCCTCCCTGTGGTAGAGCCTACCTGTATTCACATTTTTCAACATGAGTTGTTTGGCGCATTTGAACACCTCTATGGAACAAATTGGTTCATGGTAGGCAAATGGCTGGTCACCACCGCTGATGTATATCTTGCACCATAGGCGTAGAGTTATATGGGCCCGTGGGGCTCGAGCCCCCCCAATAAATTGTGAATAGGAGCTGAGCCCACCCAATAATTTACCACTAAATACAGAAAACTCATTTATACTAACATAAAAAAAAGTATTTTACACATTTACAAACGTTTAAAAAAACCTTTACTTGTACTTTTAAAAATTTTCTTTTGATTTCAATCATGATTTAGTATCCATTGTGACGCCACGTAACACACAATGTTACTATAAGCTGCCCTCCTCTGGCTCCAAGCTCTGTTAATTAAAATCAGATTATGCAATGTAAAGTATGAAATGAAGAAAAGTTCAGATGTGCCTAAAATGCACTATCTCATCGAAAATGTTTGGATTTTTTGCTTTGCTTCTATTTTTAACTTATAACATGGTAGGAAGATACTAACATGAATACTTACCTTACATAGGTGCAGAATTCTATGGACCCATAGAGCTCGAGCGACTCCAATAATTTACCCTTATATATAGTAAGTCATAGCTGCCAACTACTACGGAATATAATTAACCACTAACCAGTTTTTGTAAACAGTATATTTTTTAATTATTTTTTTCAAAATAGTAACCAGCTCGCGCGTGCAGCTCAAAAATTTTGCTATACGAGTATTTTAACCGAAAAATCATGTAGAAAAAGTTGTTGATTATATTCCGTAGTAGTTGGCAGCTATGAGTAAGTTATATGTACGTGAATCAGTGGCGTAGCCAGAAATTTTTCATGGGGGGGGTACGACTTCTGCAACTCACGTATATGTATACGGGTGTATGATAAGGGAGTGAAGAATATACATTTTGTGGGCAAAAAATTCCTCATGGGGTGGGGGGTATGATCCCCCTAACACCCCCCTTTGGGTACGCCACTGACGTGAATATATGTGGTTGTGGGGCCCGGCCCCCCCAATAATTTTGAAAACTTTACGCTTTACAATACTGTTACAATAAAGAGTGTTACAATTACAAAGAGAGAAAAGAAAATGAAAAAGCCGGAATTTTCTCTCGGGAACTTCATATTATACTCTTTTAGTTTACTGGCAGGAAATGGTAATAAAGCAAGGGCCTCAGCGAGCCCCCCACTCCATGGCTTCCGAACGCATTCAAATAAATTTACAGTCGAGGTGATTGCATGTGTGTGTGTGTGGATAGGTGCGTGCACACACTCATTTAAAGCCAATCGCTGTGAAATTATGCAACGCGTCACTTCGCGTGAGGAGCGGCTCTTAGCAGCCAGGTAGCCGTAAAATGGACTTGAATACCGAATTCACAAGGAAAAGAAGGCAAGAAAGTGACAGGCGAAGGAAAGCGGCGCTGCCGCCGTGGTTTGGGCAAGCGGACAGCCTGAGGGCTGTCACACACAGCCATTTCTTCCTTTTATCCCTTTGACGCGCTTGTCGTTACGCCGTGAAACCGCCTCTTATTTCAGCGCTTTCACCACTGGTCGCAAAAAAAGTATGGTTAAATGGCCCCCAACGATGAAAAAGTGCAACCACTACTATCTATCCATTTAACTACCAACAATATGGCAGTCGATCGAATAGCCCATCTGGCGCCGTAGAGCTAAAGGAGTCTGCTGACACAGACGGATACGCGGCCGCACAGCCAGCGTTTCAGACATTTTAGAATAGAATGCTTGCTTTAATGTTGTTATAGTTTTTGTTAAGGCAAAGCTCACGAGGCTATCTTCCGGAGGGAGAAATGCCTTGCGTGGAAGACATTTTTAATGATTCTAACGCATATTCACAAAAAAGAACGTTTAAAATTCAGATCGACAGCCGTGTAGTAGGCCGGACCTTCATTCTTTAGCCATCTATTCATGTTCGCTATCTTATAAACTCGGCCATTGGTCGACTGAATGCTTTGAAGTGGATCCCTTTAAATTAGAAAGTGTATGCATTTTTAATTTTTTTAAATTAAATGATTTAATTAAATTTTAAAATTAAATGATTTAATTAAGTTTAATAAATTCAATTTTTTGATACATTAAATGTCCCTATTGTAATACACAAATTCAAAAATGTTCGTCTGTCATAAGCTTTTAACGCTGCTAAAAAGCTCACAGTTTCTATACTGTACAAACATTATGCTAAATGTTGTATTTTCCTATATTTCAAAAAAGAAATAAAAATGTTGGAAAATGCGATATATAATAGTGTAAAATCAACTCAAGGTTCATGAAATTATTTACAAAGAATGCAGTATAACCGGTATATCTATCCCTCGAGGTGATACAACGGCAATTTGGGGTTTGGTAAGCCTCTTGAGTGACCACAACCGCGCTGTAGAACAGATTCACACAAGAAAATTTTATATTTTTTTTTATTAAAACTTTTTTCACTGACAATATCCCTAATAATTCACTTTCGTAATTTTAGAATGAAATTGTTGGATGACACATTCTTGGCGTAATTTCTTGTCAATATAGTCCGATCTCTCTGATGAATTTATTGCCTTCTACTGTAGTTGATATCTAAGGTACTAGACAAGGATTTGCGAATCGCGACCTCAAAACGACGAAAAACTATGCAGAAGAAATCATCATACCAAAGCGTCCAGTTAGCTAATACTTGAAAAGAATTTATGTGTTGTTATAATTTTGCATTCTTCCTGACTCCAAGGTTATGCGTCTGTGACTGCACGAAGATCGCCTCCGCTCACCCAACACCCAAAAATTGAAGGCCGCTCAATGGGTACCTTTTGGACGAGCTGGATTGAGCCTCATTCCACCACTCAGAATCCTCGAGTTCAAACCCAGCTGTCGCCACTCGCTCTCCCTACATTGATGCCCCGGACAACGAAAACACTATGAAGCTCTAAGGAGAGTCATCGGGAATGGGCGATCAGGCGGGAAAACGGACCAGGATCCATTTTCACCGGCAGGAGGCGCAGCGCACCGCTTCAATAGGGATTTAGCGTTGTTTTGATTGTGAACGAGCTATATTTTTTTAAATAAAATAAATTATTTTGATAGAATATGGGTCGAGCGAGTCACTGCTTTGCACCTGGATGTGACAGTGGATATCCAGAAGCCAGAAAAAGAAATGTATCGCTCGGGAAGAAAAATCCAACGTTATTTAAAACTCCAAACAGCATCAATACAGCATCACCATAATATTTCTTTAATATGGCCCCTTATAAATGTATAACATAAAAAGTAACACTATGTAAATAGAAAACCTTTTGTACATGTTAGTAGTAGTATAATGCAATCAAATATCAAATTGAAACAGCAGTATAATACTTTGAAATTGTCCATTTAAAAAAAAATAATAACAGTTTTATGAATAATATTTTTCTGTTTATTAATTTAATTAGGGTGGGGGAGGTGATTTAATAATATATGAGATACACAAATGAATAGATATTTTTGGCATAAGTCTGCAAAACTTATACAGAAACAAATATTTTCAATTCAAAGTCTGTTTTTTTTTTAAATGCAAAATTTTTCAAAATTAAAGAAATATTAGATTTTTTCTGATATGTGAAAGCTTGCAAAACTGATGCAAAAGAGTCAATCACTGAATATGCGTGTATTTATTGAATTAATATTTTTTTTTCCTTTATGCTTTTTATGAAATTTTTTATAGTACTGAAAAATGATACTGATACTGAAAAGACATTGATTTTTATGTAATTTTTTGTGGTACTCAGGTCCTTATTATCGCACGGGCAAATCGGGACTTTGCCCAGGGCCCCCCAATTTCAAATCTTGTTCTGAAACATCCTTCTTTATATCGAAATTTTATGAAAAATAAAACAAATTTCATAGATGCCCCCCCCCCCCAAATTCATCAATTCCTGGGGCCCTTGTTGGTTATAATCAGGCTCTGGTGGTGCTGAAAAACGGCGTTAAATGTTTTTCTCTTTCCATATTTGTTTTTGTTTTTTGGTTTAACTAACCAACTTTAAGACTAAAGACAAAAAAAAAAATAATAATAAATAAAATATAATGTGGAAGAGCGGGTATATAAGAGGAATTTATAGCCTGAAAGAAAGCAGGGAATATTTTTTAATTTTTAGCGAATTGCTACCAAAAATATTTGTCAAAAACTGATCTATTATATCGTTCGCATGCAGTTTTAAAGAGAATTTATTTAAATTATTAATTAATTTATTAAATTTTCAAACTGATGTTACATCGTTGTAACTAAGTAATATAGAAACAAAATTATTATATATGCATATTAATTATCATATTTATTTATTCAAATGTTAGTGTATACTTCATGAAATTTCAGCATAAATGAATAAATCCCAATTAGAGAAGCATTAAATCGGAAAGCGCGCGCGCGCGATGTTGTTTTCCGTTACCGTCAATAGATGGCGCAATCAATGGTAGCCGCAGTTTCGTCGGCAATTCTCATACTGCGTAGTTGGTCCAAGTTGGATAACAAGTCGATGTTTCTCCTCCCGAGCTTCATGGAAAACACATTCTCTTCTCGTCTGCATCGACAGATGGCCCCAGCACCGACCTCTTCCATCTCTCGCTCGGCTCTTCCGCAACGAGCGACAGCGACTTCACCAAAGTCCGCAACAGGTGGCAGCACCCTCACAAAGTCCGCAACGCCTCCCTACACGTCAATGAATACAATGCATAATGAAGATGAGATATTAGAAAATGCTATAAAAAGGGAACTGTGATGGAAAAAGAACAAGAAAGATAATTCATGGCAAACGTATCGAATATAAAACACTTTCCTTTCAGACTGATTCTTTTGTGCCAAATTTCGTAATATTTTGCGAGATTTTGGAGACAACCCCCGAAGAAGCTATATTTTACTATTAATGTAATTTTACGAGACTGTAAAATAATGTTATTTTCATTTTTTTTAAGTGAAGAGTAAGCTATCAAAGACATCTATTGTGTTGTGCTTGAAATGAATGTGGTGCCGGTCCTAGGGTGGAGCGAACAGTGCAACCGCACCATGCGCCATCTGCACCGAGGCTCCACAATACCTTACAATGTAATATACAGTGGCCGCCGATTAATAGGATCACTGGTTAATTGGATCAGCCGCTTTGCCGAATCAAATTACAGAAAACGGAACAGAATCACTTTTTTTTTTTTTTTTTAAGCCTCAATCAATAGGTCGCCGCTTTTTCGAATCAACCACTTTACTGGATCAAAAATCGATGACACGAACGTGGTCCAATTAAGTAGCGGCCACTGTATATGCATTGTGTGTGTGTATATATATTTAAATACACATATATGAATTTGAGTGTTCATATATTATTGAAATCCTCATTTCAACACCTGAAAAAGTTTCTAGTTAGATATGTAGTGGGAGGGAGCGTATTTTTGTACTTTGCACCACTTATAAAAATACCTGTACTGAATGATTAAATGTCCATCAAGGGAATTTGCAGAATTGCTTCACCAGTGGCATAATTTTTAAGTTACGTTATGAACATAGTTGGATTTCTAGTGCATTTTTAAACCTTGACATTGAAATGATGTCAAACTCACTCACGATAGCTAATTTTCTTATTCTATAGAGTATTGAGGAAGGCTTGCGGATTTATAAATTGCGAAAAATCGTCGCTAAAAGTAGAAGAAGGGGAGAATTTTCAGATTTTTAAAGTTGGCCTTTTTGTTGTTATATTTTTTCAAATTTTCAAGCCCATCTGTCCAATGGTGCGGATTTGTATACTAAGCAAACAAACGCACAGTAACAGTTTCATTTTTATTTACGATTTATTTGGGAAGGGGGGGGCTTATTTTGTTTAGTGAAAAAAAGCTTTTAATTTCGTAGCATTCACTGCATTTTATTTATTTTTGTTGCTGTTCTTATTTATTTCTTCTCCTAATCATTTTTAATTATTCATCATGAAATTTTATTTGCTCTTAATCAAAATAGTTAATTTCGAAAATTTTCTGCGTACATTATCAAATACTTAGCTTTAATTTTGATCCCTTTTATTTTTTTAAATACTTTCTAACCGATATCTGGAATGTACTGATTTTGCTAATCATATTTAGTTTTATTTAAGATAAATTGGTTTTGTAATTGAAGACATTTGTTCAGGTAACTTCTTTCAAATCGGTTTTTATTTGTACAAAAATAATTTATTTTCATCGTTTTAATCGTTTTTAATAGGATGAATAGCGAACTGATCCACCCATAAAAGCAGTATTCGTGGTGACAAAGCAAATGCAATAATCGCCGTAATAACTCGGATTTCTTATGTTATTTTTATTTCGAGTTATAGTGATTTGCATATTCTTTATGAACAATCATTTTTAATACTTTCCAACAAGGTTGAAAAGTTTTTATGATTTTGGTTTGCAAGTCTGTCTGCCCGTGCACTAACTACTATAAATATGTATCAACTTCTACGAAATTTATATATGTTATTCCTATGCACCCAGAGAAAAAGTTTCGCTTAGGATCCAAATGATGGAAAAGGCTGACATTTTCAAAAAAGATTTCATTAATATTATTTTTGTAATAAAAATCGAAATTTCGAAAAGGATCTAGGCTTTCTGGACCACCCACTGAGTATGGCCTTGTATGTACTGTACTATGTACCCTATTGAAAATGCTGTAAGTAGCATTTATATTTTATTTATGGTTCTTTTACAGGAGCTACCAAAAGAATTCAAATAAATTACATTCTATGGGCTGTGTCATTCTTTAACCCTTTATAAGGCTGTGGTAAGATACTTACCACCTACGGTCAATTAAACACAGAAATCCATTATCATTAGGGAATTTTCTGATTTTTGTTCAGTCATATTGGATGTATATTTTTCCGTACATCTAGATTCTAAATTATATTTGGCTTATGAACTTTTCTTTCATTCGAAATTTTAAAGGAAGCTCGAATAATGACTCGAAAATTGAGCACAAGAAACATCGCTTTTAATTGTATATTTTTGCGTTTAATTCCGTGTACAAGCAGCAGGTAGTTTTCCGACTTTGATTTTGTGAATAATTAATGTATTCTCCTGCAAAATTTCTATGCTTATTTAATACTTTTTTCTCCAATTTTCACGTGGGATCTTACAGTAGACTGAAAATATATGAATTAGTGATAAAAAATGGGCCAGCAAAATCCCAAGTACTTCGACTCTGTACATAAACTCACCCGATAAAGGGTTAAAAGGAATTTTAGAGATATTCAGCTATATTTCAAACAAAACGAAATTGATATATGCTATGATGACTTACAAATAATGCTATCCATCAGAAATTGTGTCGGTAACATTTGTAGTTCTTCTACAAGAACCCTCAAAAGTATTCCAGCTCGATCTCTCAGCAATTGAAAATACCGGCTGCAGGAAATCAAATGCAGCCCCTGAGTTTCGCCGTAGGTGAAACCGAGCGATAACCGCTTAAGTCTTGGTTTAATTTTTCATATAAATATATGCATACAAATAATTTTTAATTGGGGTCGAGACTACAGAAAACAATAATTTAGGGAGAGGAGGAATGTTTAATAAAATCTTAATACATATGTATAATAAATTATATTATTAAGTCGTTAACCGAAGCGGCTCGTCAAAGACTTCAAAATCGCTTAACTTTAGGTTGCGCGCAAGAGCAGATATTATTGAAAATTTCCTGTTTTATATTCGTTTTTTTTTTTTTACAATAAATAAAGATATGAACTTTCGCAACACATGCCTCCTTGGAAAAGTGACTGTTTAACACTGTCTTCAGAAATAGTACAAATAACAAACGTTATGGTAAGTGGAGCTCCTAGTCTAAAGCATTCCCCATAGTGACATCATTTGAAGCATAACTTCTGCGAATAAAAAATTTACGGACATTAAATCAAAAAATTTTGGATAAGGGGGAGTGGATGGGTGAACCTACCCTTAGTCGGGCCCTGTTTCTTGTGTTAATCAAAACGAAATGCAAATACGTTGATTAGACAGGGACTTAATCCTACTGTCTTGAGTTCAGTTCATGGATTTCTGTCATATCTGCGAAAGAAATCTATTTCATGACTAGTTCAAGCTCCTGTGTGCTATTTTTGGTAGAAATGTTTGCACGGAAAATCATCATAAAGGGACATACTGCATCTCCAATCCCCAGAATTACTATCTGTCTAACCGAGGGAGTGTCAGACACTCCTAAAGCTTCACCCTTCACAATGCCAATATAATCTTCTGGTTAAAGTTATCAGATCTTCAGAGAATCTAAGAATCGTTTTATTCAGCAGTCCCTGTCACAAATTATCCGAGCTAATTTACCACTAGTTAGTAAGTGAAAACGATTTGGTCTATATTAAAATGTCTCGACCATGACGGATTATATTATAATGACAAACTCTTGCTGATATTCAAGATATGCGTGAGAAAGGCCCTGTGCTCGGTGAGACGACAATCACATTTTGAAATGATGTTTTAAAATTCTGATCAGGGACTAGATTTTATCAGACTTTTTCAAGATTTATAACATTATCTCGCTCCTCTTTCGATAAATAACTGATTTTTTTCTCTCTATGTCTTTAATCGTAACTGAGTATACAGTAGAAATACAGAGTAGAATACCATTTTAAAGAGTACTTTTTACATTTTGAAATTTTGCGAAAATATTTATTTTCGCAAACACCGATACCAATTGATATGTCTTAGTAGCTTAGCAGACTCCCAAGGGTGGCGGGGGTTATAGACATATATTGTATTGAGAGGCGTAATATTTATGCAAAAAATGAAAAATAAATGGACTCAAAATTTTCTGCAAAGGAGGGAGGTTTGACCCCCATTCGCACCCCTTGCGTACGCCACTGTGTTTTAAACTACAGCTGAGGAAGGTTTCAGACAATCTCAAGTTAAAATGCTGCAAAGGTTTTGGTAACATGTTTGTCGTTTATTTTTTACCAGTAGTAAATGTTGCGTATCTTAACACAATAATTTAATGTGGCAGCAACAGTCTACATCACTTGAGATGATCCAATTGTTTTAATGATGTTTTTGTAGGTTCTGTATATTATCAAAATTAATGATGGAGCCAGAAAAAAGATATTGTCTGGAATATGTGTTTGTGTTTGGGAAGGAAGGGTGCGGGATATTTTCTTGCCTCCATCAAGAGGTAGTTAGAGCAAAAGCGAAATTTCACACTGTTGTCTGTTCGAAATTAGAATTTTCTTTTTATCAAATAAATGAAAACCTAAAGCTGATAAGTAAGGGTCATTCTGAGTAATAACGACCATATGTCCCGCAGTGGTGGTCTGGCCACTAAACTCTTCCCATAAGAACACGGAAAGTGAAGCAGCATCCGGCTTGGCCAGTATTTGGGAGGGTCAACTCCCTCTCGGCTCGACTGCTGTGGGACCGTGTACGCTAATGGAAGCTTGTGCTCGTGAAATCCGTCGTGGCTCTTTGAGGCGCAACCCTTTCCCAATGCCGAAAAAAGGGCAGCCGTTGCCATCGCTCGACTTAACTACCAGCAAGATGGCGGACGATCGAGATGATCGAGGCAAGATGACGCAGCTGGCTGTGCGCACAGTCAGCTGCGTCAAAAAAAGGTCTCTAGATCTGTGGCACGCAATGAACGTTTCGATCGTCCGCCATCTTGCTGGTAGTTAAGTCGAGCGATGGCAACGGCTGCCCTTTTTTCAGCATTGGGCAATCTATCCAGCTGTTCTCGCATTCTTCCATTTTTTAGCAAATGTCAGTGCTGTTAAAAAAATAATCGTGACCATTTTTTTACGGGAAATGACGTGCTAAAAAGTAAAGGATTCTCGTGGAGCTATGTCACCCGCAACTATTTTTATAGAAATCCAATCTATTCTTCGTGACTTGCAACAGTCAGAACGTCAGAGTTTGGTGTTCCCAGAGCTGGAACACTGCGCATTAAAGGGTTAACGCTTTCTTTGTGGGTTCCGATTGCAGGGGGTTTGTCCCTCCTCTGGAATTGGTTCAAAATTGGCAAACCCCGTGCTAAGACGGTCTTTCTCCCAATGGGGCGCACTCTAATGGAAGCCGTATTCTTTGCCCTTCGCCGTCCCTTATGCAGGATCTGGCACCTCTATGGTTGCCAGAGGGCATTAGAAACAACAACAACAACACCACTATTTCTTTGGCCATTAGCTATCGGATTTCCATTCGATCATACATAGCTTCTCAAAAGCAGTACCAGATTAATGCAATATTGTGGGTTGGGACGGCTAGTTGGAAGATTCACGTATACTTCCATTTTAATGAAATAGAAGAGGATATTTTACATTAATTTCTTTTTTCACGGGGGTGCACCCTAGTCGAAAAGTGGGTGAAAAATCGCACTAATCCATAGCGAATATCTAGCAGATCCATGAGTTTTGTGTATGTGATGCATCGATAATTTGAAAGCTTAATTTATTCTGCATGCATCGTTTGCTGATTTCTTGACTAGTTGCATTGAGGTACCTTATTACTTGCTTATACTGACGGGAGTTCATGATAAAAAATAGATACAATGTAAGTACGCAGTTAATAATTTGTTCCACATTCTTCAAATGTGAAGTTTCTAAGCGATGAAACAACTCCTGTTTTTTTAGAAACACATTTTAAAAAATTACATCCTCGCTGAACTAACTCTCTTTTACTGTAAAATGTCTTTAAACATTTTCTTTCATTTTCATAAAATTGTTATTTAATAAAAGAAAAAACGGCTTTGTATTAAATAAAATTAAATACCGTGAACTCGCGATTTTGCGACCCTCCCCGATTTAGCGACATTTCCCGATTTAACGTCCCTCTGATGAAATCCTGACCGTTTTCCAATACCTTTTATAAGCTTTCGATTTAACGCCCACTTGATTTAACGTCCTACTTTCCGAGGTCCCGTGAAGGTCGTTAAATCGTGAGTTGACTGCATTTTAAAATGCTTCAATCATATTTCATAGATGGTCGAATTCAGGAACATGCTCTCGAAGTTAATTATCTACCGTAAAATGGGATGATTTGGAACACTTTTCAAATTGTAACATAAAAGAACAGTAATCAACCATTCTTTTTCTTTTTCTTTCTTTTTTTTCCTTGACTAGAAACACGAGCTTTGTTTTGTTCTTGCAATTTTTAGCAAAAGCAATAATAAATAAATAAATAAAAAAAGGGTGAAACAGAATATTTAAAAATTCTGTTTCACCCTGCAGAAAGGGGTGAATCGGAACATATATTAAAGTAATCATCTGTTCCGATCAGCGTTGCCAGGCGTCCGGATAAAGCCAGACATAGGCTTTTTGATTGCGTGTGCGGCCAAACTTAAGGGTGTCCGCCTTTTGTTAGGCTTTTTACTGGTGACTTTGGTTGAATAGTAATAAAGTACTTGAACTGATTCGGCATTCGATGTTATTTATATTTCATTAGAGTTTAACAAGATTCATGGTACTTATCAAAAAAGCTTGACTTTACATACAATTTTTTTGTCGTACCTATTAATACTGAGACAAAATCCTCAATATTGTAGGCTGTCCGGCCTTTTTACCCAAATGCCAGGCCAAACTGGCTGGTCTGTCCGGCTATTTGGTTTGGCGACCTGGCAACCCTACTTCTGATTCAGCATTAAATAGGGTTAATAATAATAAGTAATAATGATGAATGCGAATAGAAACACGCCGTTACTGTCAGACAAACCCTTTATTTTCTGTACAAGTAAAGGTATAATACTTTTAAAATTAGAAAACAACTTTGAACTCAAGAAAGATTAAAATTGATTGCAAGACATTGCATTTAAAATACGAAACAGAAAGACTTAATACAAATTCAATTAATTCGGGTCGTTCACAAAAGTTATCATGTCCTTGAAATAATCAGATGTTTCGATGTAATCATTTGGTCATTTGGCTGAAGTATCTTTATGACGTCTTCTATGAAATAACATTGCCTCCTCCCCGGCTTCTTGAAATCTGCAGGTATGGAGCACCCTTTTGTAAGATCTTCCAACATCACAAAACTTTATTTCTCATATCCTCTTGATATACCTTTCTAAGAAAAAAGAAAAAGCAAAAAATACTTAATCAGTATATTATACGTAATTTATTTGTATATAGGGAATTTACTAGTATTACAGAGAAGTTTCTTTTTGATTTACCCCACTGCTCCTAGAGTTACTCCATTTTATAGTACATATACACCAATGTTTTGGTTTAACAGAGGCGTATAATATTTAATTAAAAAAAAATAATTTTCTTTTTCTTCTCGATAACAAAAATAAAAACCTTAATAAAACTGAAATCTTTTTTTCTTTTTCTCCAGCAACAAACGTCTAACGTCTGTTAAAACTTATCGTGACCTAACAGTACAAGTTTGGTATACACCAAAGCCGAAATTTAGCTAAAGACCATACGCATTAGTTAGATTGAAGAAAGAGAAAAAGAAATATCTCTATTCTTTCAGATAAACATAAAGATATCGTCAATCTGTTACGAATCTTATCAATCCTCCTTGTGCAAATACAATGAAGAAACACCGAAAAAGCAAGAATGGACTGCGTAAAAAATGTTTTTGGCAAGAAATTTAGAGTTTTTCATTTAATTGCCTCACATTTATTTAAAAGCATATCGTCGAAGAAAGATCTCATTCAAGGCCTTCAAGTTGTTACAAAAAACTTTTAGTTGAGGAAAAACACACCGAATTATAAATAGTGACGTCAAGTGTCTAACAACCTCCTTGCAAATGTGACCCTTAGAATAACAAAGTCACAGAATCAACTTGCCATCTACGGAATACATTAGAAAATTATCTGCACTTTAACTGCCCTATGTCATGTGCGCAGTTAAGTAGGGTTAATAAGAAATCGCGGATATCTTATTTACGTCTGTATATGCTTTTACCTTGAAATGCCCGGTGGCCGTTGGTTTGACAAATGAAAATCGGACTAATTGATTTTTCACATCACGCGTGATAATGCACCACATTGAGAAGTGTTATCATTTCAGAGGGGGGAATTTCCAACGCTTAAAAATTTTTGCTTATGTTAATTTTTCGTGTTGAGCAAGTGGGAAAAAAAAAAATAATAATAAGACAGTGGTTTTCCTCGAATGTGCAATAGTGATTTATATATTTTTGGGAAGGGTAATTTAAAACAAACTTTCTCTGTAACTAAGGTTTTCTTAGAAAGCCATATGCAATAGTAAATCATATATTTTCAAGAGTGTAATTTAAAACGAGCTTTCTTTGAATTAAGTATATTGTTTATAATAGCAATATAGTTAAGCAGTTTTTTATCCGAAATTGGAAATGGTAATAATTAGAATAGTGAAAATGCTGTCGAGGTGGCAGAAAATAAGTATTAAAAAGTTGAATTTAATTTTTGCGATCACCAAAATATTATTTTTTAATATTTTTTATGTTGCGTTTGCGAAAATGTCTGTTATAATTCAGACTCAAACCTGGAAGCAACGATGGACACAGAAAAGGAGTGCCTGCCATCGTGTCTTCGTTACTAAGAGATCGATGAGATCAACTATTCTTTACGTAGAAGTACTCTGTACGAAAATAAACTTATGTTGGATGGATGAATAGTGTTTAATAATCGATGTGTTCGTCATTATCTATTTGTCTTTAATTCCGAGCAGTGCGCATATAGAAACTTCTACTTCGTTCAGTAAGTATTATATCTAGTAATAGTATTTAAATCAACATATGGAAATAAGACATTTGTGTTGAAGTATTACGTAGCTGTTGCAGTTGGCAGAATTTTTCTTTCTTTCAAAACTATCGCCGAGATTGCGCTCATTTTTAATAGCTGAGAGGATCGGAGACATTTCAAATATAGCAGCTGTGCCAGCAAAGATAAAGCCTTAATCCAAAATAAGTGGAATGGAATATGGATGAAATAACGAAAGTCAAAACGATTGGCAGGAGTCTAGAAGAGGGAGAAATCATTCATGGTTTTGAATGTTGTAATGTAATGCTGCTGCTCCACATACTGCAATAGCACGTTCAGTGAAAAAGAATTTCAATCCTGACCAAGTGAAACGGCAGAATTTCGTGGAATTTCTTCTTCTAAAAAAAAATTCTTTCTTTTAAAAGTAATTTAATTTTTTTGGACCCTTCTAATACTCTTCCGCCATTTCCTTCTGCGAAAAGCGCTCTAAAATCGAAAAGAATGTTCATATCTTTACTAGTTAAGTGACTGTCAAAACATCCCGACTAGGGGCTGCCCGCCACGGTAAGCAGGTAAGTTTCGCATCGGGGCGGCATCTTCAAAGGGACGCTTTTAATAAACTCAAAAACAGAAAATCTTGATCTGTAGTAGGGGTTCCCAAACTTTTTTCCCCGCGGCACCCTTGTCAGGCTAAAAACTTTCGCGGCAGGTTTCCTTTAAAGCAATATGAGTATGAAGGTCAGAATGAAGCAATTTGGATGCATTTTATACTACTTTTTACTTTCCGAACATGTACCATGTAAGGAAAGTATTGTAATCATGAAAAAATTCGAATTCGAGATTTTGGTGTATTTACACGTTTTGAGGTCTTCTGAATTCATTTATGCTATTTTTACGAGATGCAGTGCCGGATTAAGACAGCGCGGGGCCCGTAGCAAATGTTACCAAGGGGCCCCCTGCTCAGTGAAGCACCTATATATATATATATATATATATATATATATATATATATGTTCACCCACACATTAAAGTAATAGAGCTAAATTGAATGAGAAAATAAATAGTGCTAATTATATTACAATTTATGTTTAGTGCTAATTAATGGTATTACTAATGCTAATTAGATGTAAACAAAACTAAAAGGTCCCACGTGTTATATTTACGAGAGGTTTATCCCAGCCCTTCCTCCACCTTGGGTGAGCTAATCTGTAGGTTTTGTACGATAATAAAATAAAACACAACTTTTACGAATTTTCTTGATTCAAAATGAACAAATTTGAGTTAACACTGGACAAATCAATTTCTCCAAGTAAATTAGTGTGCGGAAAAAATTCCCGTCAAAATAAAGTGGGGGGGGGGGAGGGCAAATAGATAGTGAGACTGACGATGTTTAAAGTAATTTATTCGTACAACTCAGGTTTTTTTTTATATGAATGTTAATGTTCATGGATATATATTTGGAATTTCTAACACTTCCCACCTTTCCCATATGCAAACATATAACTAGACAAGTTTACACACATAAAATAATAATTGTTTCTGTAAAATTTTTAAAACCATCGAAAACAATATGTACTTTAAACTGTGCCCTTAAACACTATTTTTTCCCCTATAAAAATACATGCTTGTAAAATTATTTCATTATCTGGACGGTCTTTACTAATTATAGGTTACATATTTTTAACTTCTCTTAATTTATTTAATGGGTTAATTCATAAGAAATCGAACTGGGGATAGATAGATCTAGCACAATAATACCTCCACCATTCAAAATATACTGCATACACGGAAGGCATTTAAACTGTACACGCTTGTACAGGGGGACTGTTACTTCCACAAACCGCTTGGAACACTTCTAAAGGTCATTTCGTTAGTGTTCTACAAGCATATGTACATTACTTTTCAACTTATCTTCGTTAAAATGATATAAAATATTTTGCTCAAAAAAAAATCTTTATAAGAGGAATAGAATAATCTATATAATAAATAATAAAAAATTCGGATAAAACATTCATTATCGTATTACGTTCAAATGTTTTTGCAAGACATAATAATCTTAAATGTGACAAGTAATTTGTGAGTTTCTTTGTGGGTCAAGAGTATCCGAGAATTCTTTTTGTTTTCAGTTTGCCTGAGGTTATGGCTTCTCGGATACCCCGACCGTGCGAAGATCCTCTCGGTTCTAATTATTTTATTTGAACGAACGTACTGGCATTCGCGCACTTGACCTGTGGTTTCGACCGGCCAAAAATCAATTCTTTCATATTTAACGTGGTTAATTTCCGAGATTAATAAGATAATTTATCGTAATAGTGGATTCCCCAACTATAAAAAAATGACTTACATTCTATATATTATTATTGTTTCAAAAAATAATTCGCCTTTGTTTAAATATTGTAAAATGTAAAATAAATAATTAAGTAAAAACAAAGCAAGCCAACTACCAAAAGCCTTCTAAGATAGTTTACACCCTAGTACACCTTAGAATTTCGACAAAGCCACACTGTAAAATACCTTTTAGATGTGTGGCTTTGGCGTAAAATGCCGTAAAATGCCGTGGATGCCTGTAAAATGCCTTTACTGTAAAATAAAAGAACTTTGGGGCTGCCCAACATCCGTTTAAAATACCATCCTCATATTTACTGCAAAACAAAATAACTTTATGTCCAATATTTAAATAAAAATTATTGTTTCGTGGGGGATTATTATTGATTATGCGGCGCGTTTTTCCTACAATCTTAATCCTATGGATCTCAGCTCTCGGGAAAATGCAGAAGGTCAACTCGCGTTCCAGAGAACATCTTCAGAAATAGCCACAAATATTTCCGTTCTATTGAGTCATTTTGAAAAAGTTTGATTATACAACTTCATTAAAAAATTCTTTCGACTTGTTACTGAAAAGTCCCTGAAATGATCGGGACAGATAGACTACAGCCTAATGAATAATCCGGCCCACTGACGGATTAATACAATTTTGTGGGTGGAGGCTTGGATGGAAGATTCACACACACACACACATATATATATATATATATATATATATAAATATAAATTTTATGGAAGTAAGTTGGGATTGTTTACATTAATTTCATTTTTCTCGGGAGGGGCGGTCACCTCCTCCGACCCCCTCCCTTTAATCCGACCTTGATCAGACCCTGAGTCTGTTTTTTTGTTTCGGCACTTAGTTTTCTTTCTATATTTTGTTTATTTCTGGATTCATTCTTCAAATAAAGACAAAAATGTAACATTATTGGTAAGGAATCCATTTTCTAAAGGCCATAGGTGGGTGGTGCAAGGATCTGGATACCCCTCCTCCGTTTGTCCGAGTTTCGCTTTTAGTCAACGAAAAGATAATGATACAGCCTTTCTTTCTGTCTTTCTTTTATTTCCCCCCTTTTGGATGCTCCCTGAAATTCTTTTACTGAGAACCGTGTTTTTGTTCCACAGTATTGTTGGATATACTCTTGTGTGTGTTCTTATTGCTGACTTTAGAATACTCATTCAGTTTCGCCTAGGTAATGAGTTGACTAAATAATGCAGGCATGCAACAGCCACATTAAATATATTAATGACTATGTCATTTTATCTCTCACCCCCTTTTGAAAATGTGACATAAAAATAAGACACGAAAATGCGTTACGAAAACGCGACATAAAAGTAAGAATAAATGTCCGCTGAAAATGTTGTATGTGTTACGTAAACCACCGTTTTCTATAAGCTCCGTAAGGTTGCATTTATTTGATAAAATGATTGTTTAAAAATTTCATCCGTTTATTTAAATACTATTAGTTCACAACTGCTTTAATCTATTGTTACAATATTTCGTAAGCTGTAGAATATACATCACAAGTATATTTTACATATATTTAAATACTATTAGTTCACAAGAGCTTTAATCTATTGTTACAATATTTACTAAGCTGTAGAATGTGCATCACATGTATTTTTCTATAAATAGGTTACAATCCTAAAAATTTCAACATGGGGTTACCAGGTGAAATACACGATAGATGAGAGATAAAATGACATAGTCCATTAATGCCGTTTTAATATGGCAATCATGAAACTAAAAAATTAGGAGGGTTCAGGGGGGTCTCCCATTGACAAGGCTCGAACAGCCGAGTTATACATATATTCTTTCAATGAGTTGTCTACAACTGATTTACAGTTCCACTATATAGAGCTTTAGAAATTGTCTTATCCAAAAAATAAATAAATGAAAATGAAAAGAAAGAAAGAAAGAAAAAAAGAATTACAAAATTTATCTGTTGCCTTAAAAAATCAAGAAAGATAAATCATGCCAAGCTCATAGATTATAAAACACTTTCCAATACAAAGTATTTTTGCGCCAAATCTGCTATGTTTTTTAGTTAAAACTGGCGAGATTTCGTAGATAAAAAAATGTTGTATTATCACTATAAATGCAATTTTATGAGACCCTGTAAAAGACCTTTAATTTTTTTTAGCGTTTAACTGAAAAATATAAAAATTTTATACTCATTGTCTTGTGCTAGAAATGTATTAGTGTCTCTCAAATGCCACAGACTGCAATGGGAATACTTTTGAGTGCTCCTGTAGAACTATTAATAATACGGACGTTATTCTCAATGGAGAGCATCATTTTGAGAGCCTTAGTAATATATATGCCAACTTTGTTTTCTTTCAAAAATCGAATATCTCTAAAATATGTTTTCAAGAATGACTGTTGATTCAGTCATTCCTGTATCAACAGATACAGGGGGAGACCCCCCCCCCGAACCCACCCCCCTCTTTTAGTTCTGTTTTTTAGACTGTGCTATACATTGGATTTTTTTCTCCTGTAAAAGAAATATAAATGCTACATACACCATTTTCAATATGGTAGGTGGTACTGTACATAGAAAAAACATAAATTTCGCACAAATCGATGTATATCCACAGCAGTTAGAACACTGGATGGGTGGACAACCGAACAGACAAATAACTGAAATCATAAGGACGTTAACCCGTTTTGGGTTCTAATGCATTAACAAATTTTCGTCGGTCGGAGACCCCCTCATACTCCTAGGCACATAGCCCTTAACAAAACACAATACAATAAATCAGTTAATTAAAGTGCGAGTAACGACTTTTCAAAATTTCCAAAGAAATCGACATAGCTTAATATAATTACATTAGACATTTTTCGAGGTACTACAATCCAGGCGATCCGCCAAGACGAGCAACTTTTTCGCAAAGATAAATGCCGGACACATGAAATTAATGATGAATGGGAATACGATTGCCAACAGTTTGCCAGGAAATTTGAGGAAAAAATAGTTTGGCGTTAATGACCGCCGGGATAATACGTAAATACCTTTTTCGATTTATCGTAAAATAATAAAAATATCGCCAAGTTCGGTTCATTTTTCAAAGCATTTTTTTCGCACCCAATTTGGCAATTTATCGCAAAAGTAGCCAACATTGCCGGCTTTTGGCTCAAATTTTGAAGGAGGCACACGATCGTCGTCGGATTATTAGCTAATCATATTGCAGGATAGTATTATATGCTTAAAATAGATGCCTGTCTCTAAACTGCCATTGACCGTATTGTATTGAAATTATTTTGAGTGCTCCCGTATGGAAAAACTTTTAACTATACAGACACTATTTTCGATGCAAAGCTTCATTTTGTAATCCTTAATAACATTCAATTTTGTTTCATTTCAAAGAGCAGAATATCTCTAAAACTAGAAGTCAAAGCCTGTTGTGAAGGCAATTACAACGGGCGAGAGAAAAAACATTTTAAGGAAATTTGTCTTTCATTCAATATATTTAATTTTCATCCACCTAAAATAAATAAGTTCATATTCAATTTTTATTACAGACCCAAATCGAATTTCATGCTCATCTGGAAACGCGCGGAATCTTTTCGCAGTCGAAAGCTTTCGTTTTGTATACATAAACATTCGAATATCCAATAGACGATTTATTTGTGGGGGAAAAAATAATAAACTGTGTAATCGGGAGAAATTATTTTAAACGTATTGGAATCCCCCCCCCAATTGTATGACGTCATTTTCACTTAAAATAGGTCATTTTGTCACGCAAATGATTCAATTTTTCTGACTCTCGGAAACGAAATGGTGCTGAAAATAGCGAAAAATCGCTTAAAAATGAAGGAACGGGTGGATTTTCAGATTTTTAAAATTGACAGATTGTTTTCTATATTTTTTTACAAACTTGTGAAAAATTTCAAGCGGATTGTACAAACGATGTAGAAGTTGTTAGGTTTTTTGTCCTTGACTTTGTAATCTTTTTGCAGTCATAGAGGAAAAAGTTTTATCTTGAAGTCAGGGTTCAGCGCAACTATAAGGGGTGATCAAATGAAAAGGTACAAAACGTCGCAACAACCTAACCGTTATCATATTTGTCCATGCAGCTATGAGAGCACGTAGCGAGACATCTAGTAATGCGATTCGTGCCTTTTGTGTGGATAGGAACATGCGGGGGCCCGCAGGAGAGAGCAGAAGCTCTTGTAAAAAGCACCCTCCTACGTCCAATTGACGCGGCAGTGCATGTGAGGACAGGATGGTGTTCACATTGCAAAATTCGGCGATTTAGGGGCAGCGAGGCGTTATCCGATTTCTGACAGCGGAAGGTGTTAAACCGGCCACTATTCATCGCAGGAGGATGATCGTATACTGGGAAGGCTGTGTGTCCCACAAGTCAATGAGAAAATGGAATGTCCGTTTTCGCCAAGGAACTGGCCACGTTCAAGTGGGAGACGTTGGACCATCCGCCCTACAGTCCGGACAGGTCGCCCTGCGATTTCCATGTGTTGGTTCCACTGAAGAAACCACCTGAAAGGGAAGCGCTTCAACTCGGACGACGTACTCAAGGACGCTGTGACGGACTGGATCTCGTCACGGCCACAGGAATTCTGGGAACAAGGAATCCTGAGGCTTGTTCGTCTGTGGGATCGTTGTGCTCAGGCCTGTGGTGTATATTTTGAATAAAGTCTACATTTGTACCCAAAGTGTCGTTTCGTACCTTTTCATTTGATCACCCCTTGTAGTTATTAGGGTGATACGCTTTAAAGAATAACTTCCCATAGAGCGCAATGTATTGGGACTATTTTGAGTGCTCCTGTAGAAAAAAATCTATAAATGCTACATAGATCCTTTACAATAGGGTACATGGTACTGCAGATAAGAATAACATATATAAATTTCGTAGAAATCAATGCCTATTGACGCGAGTCAAGGACGGACAGACAGACAAACCGAAATCTTAACTTTTCTACCTTGTTGGAAAGTGTCAAAAAAGCTAGATCTTGAGGGGGAAAGACGAAAACTTTCAAGGTAAAGGCGCGGGGCCCCCAAAAGCGCGGGGCCCGTAGCATTTGCTAAATCTGCTATATTGTTAATCCGGCACTGACGAGATGTATGTATGTATGTGTGTGTGTGTGCTTGTGTGTATGTGAGTGAACACAATAGCTCCTGAACAGGGCATGCGATTGAGCTCAAATTGGGTATATATGTTATAAACCACCGTCGCAAGACCGGTATTGATTTTGGTGTGTATAGGACTTACAGTTTTTCTACAGGGCTACGACAAAGATTTCTTTTACATTATGGCCTATGGAGGAAAATTCTGGAAAGTGCGCTAGCGTTTAAACGGTACATTCGATTGAGCTCAAATTGGGTATACATGTTATAAACCACCGTCGCAAGACCTGTATTGATTTTGATGTGTATAGGACTTACAGTTTTTCTACAGGGATAAAATAAAGATTTCTTTTACATTATGGCCTATGGGGAGAAATTCTTGAAAGTGCGCTAGCGTTTAAACGGTACATTCTATTGAGCTCAAATTGGGTATACATGTTATAAACCACCTTCGCAAGACCGGTATTGATTTTGATGTGTATAGGACTTACAGTTTTTCTACAGGGCTACGACAAAGATTTCTTTTACATTATGGCCTATGGAGGAAAATTTTGTAAAGTGCGCTAGCGTTTAAACGGTACATTCGATTGAGCTCAAATTGGGTATACATGTTATAAACCACCATTGTAAGACCGGTATTGATTTTGATGTTTATAGGACTTATAGTTTTTCTACAGGGCTACGACAAAGATTTCTTTTACATTATGGCCTATGGGGAGAAATTCTTGAAAGTGCGCTAGCATTTAAACGGTACGTTCGATCGAGCTTTAATTTGGTATATATGTTTGAATTATTCATCGATTAAAATTTATTTAAATGCTTGGTAATGATCTTAATCGTAGGTTTTCGGAAAGTCGAGTGGAGTCACTCCAGATTTTTTATTTTGTTTGTAGGGCTAACTATCAAGAAAGTATTCTCTTGGGAAAGGGATACAGAATTTTGTTGCCACCGCCTCCATTTCAGGGAGTTCCTATAAAAGAGAGGCTACTGGACACAACTCTCTTAAACTTGACTGAAATATTTTTGTTTGAGCCCACTTGGTCATCTACTTGGCTAACTTGTTTGTGGGATACTGGTTCAGAGGAAATTATTTGATTATACTCTACCAAAACATTTTTCTTGATTATCTCCACGCCACCCCTCGGATACGCTCGTGGCAGCCTGGGGTGCCGCGGCACACAGTTTGGAAACCTCTGATCTATAGCATGAAAGAGGGCGCTATTTTTACGTTTGCAGGGGGGGGGGGGTCAGTAGCGGATCCAGAAATTTTTTTTTTTTGGAGGGGGGCTAAATTTTGAAAAAAAAAAAGCTTATTTCACCCAAACAAAATGTACAATAAAGCAAAATTTGAGTCTAAAGTAATGAAAAACTCTTTGGGAGGGGCTAAGTTATAAAAAAAGATCATTTTATCTACTTAAAGTGTATAATAAAACAGTATGTTACCCTTTAGCAATCTCTTTGGGGAGGCTGAAGCCCCCTAGCCCCTCCCCTAGATCCGCTACTGGGGTGTATGTACCCTAGACAGTGCCGTAAAAATAGGGAGGCATGGCGGGGCGAATGCCCGGGGCCCCCACACGTAGGGGCCTCAAAATCCATATGGTTATTTTCCCAACCTCTTGGGTGGTTTTTTTTTTTTAAATCTTTTATAGCTTTTTAGATTTGCTCATGCAATATTCTAAACGGATCACCTATCACTGTTTAAGCTGGAAAAAATTGCTTATTGCTTGCAAAACAGCTACAGCTCACCAACAGATCCGCTGTATTAAGATATGTACAGATGATTTGTAACAGTTAAATTTATATGCCATTATTTTTAGAATCAAAGTTCTTTAACTAATGACCTTGTGTTCCCTTTATTTGTATTCTAGAAAAAAATGATCTGGGCCTCAGAAAGCCACTCTGAAGCAAACATACCTTTTGGAGGGACCTCTCTAACTTCTTCAAATTATCATATCACTAAGGTAATTTCAAGCAAAAGGCCTGTTTTTTTTTTTTTTTTTTTTTTTTTTTTTGTAGTTATTACTCACAAGAATTTTTATGCACTTAGAAAAGAATGTGCAGATGCATAATCAGTTGTGTTCACTGACTTCTTGTAAGAGAAGGGGTTATGGAAGTTATGTTATGTTAAAAATGTTCGGACTTTATGTTAAAAATGCATGGACAAAGGGCGGGGATGTTGAATCCCCCCACACACCATTTGTGTACGCCACTGCGCATAGTAACTATATAGAGTTGAAGTTTCCTTCCACAGTTTTCTAGAGTAAGTGAAGTGAATGCTCGAAAATTTCCTTTTCCCTTTAATGAGGATCTAAATTAGGAATGGCATGGCATGGCATACAAAACTCCAAATGCCAAATGGCATGAGCTGCTTTCTCTCGCATATCCAATAACTCAAAATTAAACTAGTTAAATTGACACTATGTCCTTTAATATTTCTCCTCTAAAAACCAACGATCTGAGCCCCTCTTGCAAAATATTTTGATATTTTTGGGTCGTCCTTTTCTTTTGCTTGTGTAATAATCAGAGATTTGTACATTCGTTTACATTCATTATACAAATGATTCAATAATTATTCGTATAAACACTCAAACTGAAAATAAATGCTACATTTCAGCCGGAATGTGATATCCATTAATTACTTCATTATATGAAATTAAAAATACCTTTTTTTTTTTTAACAAATCAAGTGCTCGATTATAGGCTGCAAACGCTTTTATTAGAAATAATACTTACTAACTTGTATCATGAACTCATAAGAGCTATACTGATGATTTATTAATTTTGTTCTGTTGTGTTAAGGTAAAGCTACGCAAGAGTTATCTGCTTAGAAGGAGTGCAATGAGCTGAGGATCGCTAACGCGTATTCACGTTACATCTGGAGAAAACCGTCCAAAACTTCGATCCTTAGATCGACAGCCGCACGGCAGGGCAGAACCCTGGACCTTCCTGGCGAGACCATAAAGTTCCACGAGAAAAGGAACGAAGCGTGAGGGAAAATAACTTTGTAGAGTTTTGGAACTCATATACTTCTAGTCAGTGACTTATTTATGACAAGTATACACTTTTGCCCGTTCTTTGCATAAAAAGTCAAAAAACAAAGGTTTTTAGTTCTCAAATGGAAAAAAAAAAGAATAGGGATTGGAAAGTACTTCATGTCATTTAAAAAATAATTCATTCAGCACTGTGGGGATTGCGAAATGAGCATTTTTACGGCGTTCTGAATTCTTTTGTATTTTTGTTCTGTTTTCATTCTGATCAAAGAATCAGAATGTTCTGTTTTCATTCTGATGTTCTTATTTCAAAGCCTGAGATGAGTCCCTTTCCACAAATGCAAGGCCCTCTCTAAAATTATTCTTATCTTATGGGCACCCATGCTGCGCGCCACTCTGACGATGTAATTAACAAGGTCTGAAAATTGGAGGCATCAAATGGATCACACATGTTTTCAATATATTTGCCTATTTAAAACGCCAAAGAGCTTCCTTTTATTTTGTTCCGAAGCAATCAATCACTGTCCTAAGAACAGTATCGGTCCTATGAATCAGACTACCCCAAGACTTGTAGATAGTTTAGTACTAACAGTACAGACCGCCCAAAATTGCTAGCTGCACTTCTCTGGCGGTGGGTGAGGGACATTCCATCCAATTCATGAATTTAACTAAACGGTAGGACTGCATGTTTCTGGTGAACAGACTTTCATTTCAGTCATAAACTGAGTTATATCTGCTTTCTTTGATCTTTTTTTCTCATTTCTGCAAGGTGAACCTTTTAAAGTTAGCCTCCTATTTTAACACATGGAAAGTGCCTGCAGTCTAGAAGCTCATTTTATTCTAACGAACACTGTGACAGAGATTGCTTTGAAAGTGCGATATTCGAGTATTCTGTGTTTTTTTTTTTTTTTTCTACTTCTTAAATTTTAGGTAAAATTTGGGAGTAAGTTTGGTGTTGTTAATTCTTCAACAGTTTATTTCATAGGATTAAATCATTGCAGAGCTTCCTTATACATAATTTAATTCAATATAAAAAGGACTTTTGCAAGTGGGTCTCAAAAGCGTAAAAGAGTTGCTGAGCTGAAATTAGAGGCAACAAAATATGCGAAAAGTTTGGCATGTTGGAATAGAGATAGAGATTCTTCTGGTGTGAGATCTATTGCGACAGATTCCAAATGAAATACTCTTTAAGGAAAAAATTCTCTTCAGATGAAATTTTAATACATTCGGAAGAAAAATCCAGAGACAATATTAATTTAGCTGAATGCTCTGACTCGCTGTATAATGCAGAAAATTCAGCGTCTGGAAATACAACATCAGAAGATGAAAATACTTTTCAACATAATGTGGAATTCATAAAAGTTTAGTTCATATTTTATATTTCACATAACATGGCACTGTATGTAAAAAAACAGAATCTAATAAAACTAATATTAATAACTTATAAATATTTTAATACGAAAGTACGAAAATAAAATGTATATTTACTTTTACATGAAATGTCAAGGAAGATTAGAATGTTGTGAGGTTTATAGTTTAAGTAAACATTTTACTCTTAATATATTATTATTGGTAAATAAAGAATTTTAATATGAATGAAATTTGCAACAAATAAATATTGCTGTTATCCGATTATAATTTTTTAAAGACAAGTGTTTTATTTCTTTTGTGTTTTACTCTTTTCTTAGCTGAGTAAATGAATGACCAATTCAGTAGTATAATCTTGCTAAAATTTAGGACGAATAGATAAGCGTTTAGTGTTGCTGCTGTAATTTTTAGTAATTTAAATTATATTAAAAGAATAATTTTCAGACTAATAGAATATTACTAGTGTTTTCTGTTGTTTTTTTTTCTTCAGTAGGTTAAAGTAAATGTATTTAACCATTATAATTCTTATTTTTCCCAATGGCATACCCAGGTAAAGTAGTGCCCATGTAAGGCAACAAAATTGCACTTTCTTTCCTTAGTAAGAACGACACCGATCTCTTCGTTTGTATATGACCATTCTTTGTTCCATAGTTTGTGTTGTGGCCATTGATTAAGCAAATGAAAAAAACTATCAAAAAGTTTGGTCACAATAAGTAGTGTCTTATTAACTTTAATCTGTTCGCTCCCATCGTTAAGAGGTGACGGTATAGCGATTCTCTCTTCTGTTCTCATCGTTGCTACCAGACCTGAATGTTTCAATGCTCTTGTATGGAGAAAGCGTTTGCGTTGAGCTACATCATAGGCATTCAAGTACGCATACGGGAAGCAACGATGGGTACAGAAGAGAGAATAGCTAATTGTCACGTCCTTGCAACGATGAGATCGTACTTGTTAAACGCTTCTTTTATTGCGTCATCCAGCAGTAGAAATCTGCACCCCTTTTCAAGTGTCATAAATGACACACGCCTTTCTTTCTATAGCTTAGAGGTACGCCACTGACTTCTATTTAGTGTTGTATGTTGCCTGTTGTAAATTGTATTCTTAAAATGAATTTTTCAGAAGTAGAAAATTTATTTATTTAAAATAGAAGTAGATTTTTTAATTTTTTAGAAAATAAATACTTATATGTGTCATTAACTGAAAGTGTTTAATTCTGTCTTTGCGTACATACAAATACATGTACGTGCTAACCTATATTCGTTCTTAAAATATAAGATTAAAAGGGCCCCCATATTCACTCTCGCCCCTGGGCCTCCTAAACCCAAGTTACGGCACTGACCCTAGAGCGCCCCTGATAACGGCCTTTTCGGAAAAAATCAGTTGTTAAAATAAATCATGATGGACTACTTTGCATAACTTCAGTGGCAGAGTCTACAGCAGTAAACAGTCTACAACAGTCGATACAACCGATACCTCCACAATGATAAAATTTTGTAGTCCCACGGTATTTCCATACAATATAATCCCCCCCCCCCTCCATATAAAGACACATCCCTCTAGAATAGGGAATGCATGTATAGAATTAGATGCAGTACATGTATGTCTTCCAATACAACTAGGGAATGCAATCCCGCACTGTTTTTCGTTTCGCGGGATTTCGGAATTGAGATTTGTTGATCCCGCGGGATTGACATTTCATTCAAATAAAAGTTAATGCTCATAGAGAAAAGTAAGAAAAAGTTAGATTGCAAGCACTATCAAGTTTAATACTTTATCTTATTTGATAATGACTACAATACCTTACATAGAATATGAAGAATTGTCGTACATGATGAAGTCTTTCCCGCGATGGGATCTGGATTAGCATTCCTTCACTCTAGACAACAGTGGTTCCCAACCTATTTTTCAATCGCAGACACCATTTAGATATTCAAAAACTTTCGCGACCCATCCCATCACAGCACCATCTGCCATGTTTGACCACTAAAAAAATGTTAATTAATGAAAAATACATCTTGAGATTTAAAATTGATAGCTTTTAAATACGTACTGATATTTACATAGGATGACATTGAGGCTGAATTTGAACTCGACAAGTTTGGCTAATTCTTGGCATGAATATGAGTTAAAGTCGACCGCATTTCATCTTAGAATCTAATTTAATTACTGGCTTTTGTCTTCTTCTGCAAAAATCGAGTTGAAAAAGCAAATTCACGCAAGATAAGTGTGTGATGCAAAGGGCGTTAACATTTTGGCATGCAAAAATTATCGAATATGAGCAACACACAGCACAACCAAAATTGAATTAACGGTTTTTCTATGGTATAAATCACTTGCGGAGGAGTCATTTTACAAATTCGAAATATTCACCCTGTACTTAAATCAGGAGGATCGGCGATATCTAAAGATGTGTGAAATGGATTTCGCACGATTCAGATTGGAGGGCTTCAAGGTGGCTACTAATTACCCTCACTTTAAATTCCCAATCTGCAATTATTACCTATTCCGATTCATACTGTTCTTAAATGACATGGATCCTCATAGCATTAGTTAACACGTTCCTGCGAGTGCAATTCACCGACGTCAGTTTTATGTAGCTTTGAGATCGCTACAAAAGCCTGACGAGAATAAAGGAAATCTTTTCTATTCGAATCGAAAAGATCGCTTCGAGGTGTGTCGATGCCGTCAAGAGAAACGGTGACAAAATAGTAGTCTACTATCACACTTTCGGCTACGCGAGACACAGCGGACTGACACGGCGTTACCACCGTTATATTTATATAGAGGCATGCAATACCTACAAATTGAGAATGTAGTCAGCGAGCCCCGCCGGATCGGGAATGCACCTGCTCTAGAACGATAATTTTATTGGGTTCCCTTAAGCATCTTTGTATCAAGGTTTTACTGTACTCTACTACTGACAAGGGCGGTTCTAGAGTTGCAGTCTGGGAGGGGTAATGATATTTTATAATTTTAAATAAACTCAGTGTCTCAGAGAAGGATTGACTACTGGGGGGCGCACATTGGAAAGAGGACCCTTCTGACTGCACAATACACTTCATATATGTAAACTAGCTGAAGCAGCCGTTCTTCGCACGGAATGATATTGTCAAAACCAACAAATACAAATGAAAATAGTCTCGCAGTGGTCTGGGTGCTAAACTCCGTTCCCATAAGAACGCAAGAACACGGCAAGGGAAGCAGCATATGGCTTGGCCAGTTCTGGGAGGGTCATCTCCCTCTCGGCTCGTCCGCTGTGGAAACGTGTACGCCAATGGGAGCTGGTGCGCGTAAAATCCGTCGTGGCTCCAATGTCCTTCAAGTTGTTAAACTATACCTCTGGGGGTGCCGATTTCAGGTGCTGGTTGGTCCCTTATCTGGAATCGGTTCAAAATTAGGGACCAACAAGTAGAAGTCCAACCCCCTCGGGGGCAATGGCACCCCTCTTTCCATGGATAGTGTCGTCTATCCATGGACACGACAACAACAACAACAAATGGAAATAAGTAAATGAATATCAAACAAATTTTGGTTATATATTTTATCGCCTACAAAAACTGTTTTAGAATATTCTTCAGGCATAGTCCAACTATACTTGAATTTTTTAAATACTGTTTGGAATGTGCATCATATTCCCCGCGCATTTGTCCTCTTGCTCTTCAAAATTGAAATCTATGTTAAAATCGCCTAATCCCCGCCACGCATATTCTAACTATACTTCACCTTTCTTTATCCAATATAGCCACCAATATTCCCATTAAATAAACAATATAACCTCTGAGAGCAGCCTACCTATTAAATTTAACGCATTAAATATTACTCTCAAAGGATGGATTTTACTACCCAGCTACGCCACCATTCCGGTAACGAACTGGGTAGAACCATTAATTTTTTTTTTTTTTTTTTAAACAGATATTTTTCTTTTTTTACAATTTTTGCAGTTACTATAACAGAAATAACACAAAATTTTGATAAGGAACCAAACGGAAGAAATAAAATGGGGATTTAAATATCCACTCTTTCATTGCAAAAGGCTATATTTAAACACTTTTTTCGGTATAAGCTCGTTAATTGGCACCATGTGCTATCTACTTTTTTTATTTTTTTATATTTTTTTCACTTTATCAATGGATTATCTTGGGATTTCACTTTACGTAAGTTAGCTATTATATATTATATATACATAAATTTTGGAGCAGAAAAAAATTAATAAGATAAAAACCTTTTCTTTATTACGAGTAATTTAGATAAATTAGATAGATTAATAAATTTGAAGTTGAGAAAAATGAAACCCTTCTTTACGTTTGGAATAAAGTATTTATAAATTTAGAATAGAAGAAAAAATGCATTAAATAGAATTAGTTTTTACAATAATTTATATGCATATATATTGGAATAAATTCAAAAATATAAAATTTTGAAGAGATGCTGAATTTTTGTTGTACGAAACTAAATCTTTTATTTTGAAGTATATTATAAACTCTAGAGTAAAAGAAAAAATATATATATATATATACGCTTAGTCTGAATCAGAGTCACTTACCGGATGTGTTAATCGCATTGAAATTGGGGGAATATATTTAGCTTGGTTATTTTCTATTTCTGATATTCCTATAATTATTTTATTAAGTAAATGGTGGTTCTTTAATATATATTTTGCCCAAGATTCGTCATTTTGTGAGGGAGACCTCTTAATATGATAATTCTTGGTTAATGCCATTAAATAAACAATAGGGTTAGGCAATTTCTCGACAAAGATGGTTGTGTTTTGTTGTGTTGTGGGATTACCGCCGATTAGCAACACGTTGGCTCTAGGCCGAATGGCGGGGTGCCCTCCGTGGGAGTCTTTCTAAGGGGTCCTAACCTGTATTTACGCTAAGTTCCAGAGGAAACCACGGAAAATTCCGAACGGTTAAGTCGGCAGACGCGACCTGGTTTTGAACCAGGCATCTTCCGTCCACCAGCGCAGCGCGTTATGCGCTTGCACTGGTGGGACACTCGACAAAGATGGAAGATATCGCTTCGGAGACTTATTTCTTTTATGCCAATTTTCATGATACATCATAAAAATGGCACACCCTTGGGAATTTTTCTTGTTTAATCTGGCAACCCTTGAAACTTGATTCGCCCTTTCACTAGGTAGACAAAAATCTTTGTCCTGAAATTAACAGTACCCAAGAGCTAAACATTACGTAAAAAACACCTTTTTTTTGTCAACTTACCCTTTATAGTGGTCGATTTTTTTTTAAATTGAAAAAGATTTTTATAAATTTGTGTTCGTTACATTTTAATGCAAGATTTTTATGGCTATCTTCATTTTCCTTCGATATATGAAGACAAACATGAAAATAACGTTTTAGCTCCTCACAAGAGTTTGAACTCTAACTCTAAAAAACTCCCTGGGAACATGACTGTTATGCATTCGTGTTAGAACATTTTAAAGCAAGAATTTTGTGGCTATCTCTTTTTCTCTTTGAGATATGATAGAAAATTTGTTTGACAACATTTTGACCCCCTTATCCCCGTTATGATGCGAATTCTAAAAAAACCTGAAAATAATTTTAAGGCATTTGTGTTCACTATATTTTTAAGCAAGAATTTTAGGCTATCTCTTCTTCCTCTGACATATGAAGGGAAATGTGAAAAGAACGTCTTGGCCCCTTACACCCACTTGAGTGCGAATTCTAAAACACCCTGAAACTGATTTTTAGGCATCCTTGTTCGCTACATTCTAAAGGAAGAATTTTATGACTATCTAAATTTGCCTTTGAGATATGATGGCAAATTCGAAAATAACGTTTTGGCCCCTTATCCCCCTTTTCATGCGCATTCTAAAGAACCCAGAAAGCGAATTTTAAGCATTTGTATTCCCTATACCTTTAAGCAAAAATTTTAAAGCTATCTCTTTTTTTTTCCTCTCATATATCAAGAGAAATGTGAAAAGAACGTTTTGGACCCTTACCCCCGTTTGGATACGAATTTTAAAAAACCCTGAGAATGATTTTTAGGTGTTGCTATTAGTTGCATTTTAAAACAAGATTTTTACGGCCATCTCCTTTTTCCTCTGAGACATGAAAGGAAATGCAAAATAACGTTTCGGCCCCTTACGCCTGTTTGGGTGAGAATTCTAAAAAACCCTGAAAACATCTTTTAGGTATCTGTGTTAGTTATATTTTAAAGCAAGAATTTTACGGTTGTTTCTTTTTTCCACTGAGATATGAAGGGAAACACGAAAAGAATGTTAAATAACGTTTTGGCCCCTACGCCCGTTTGGGTGCGAACTCTAAAGAACCCTAAAAACAACTTTTAGGTATTTGTGTTGTTACATTTTAAAGCAAGAATTGTATGGATATCTCTTTTTAACACTGAGTTATGAAGGGAAACGTGAAAAGAACGTTTTGGGCCGCCACCCCGTCTGGGTTCGAATTTTTAAAAATCGCTTCTTAACCCTTTAACGCGCGGTGTTCCCGCTCTGGGAACGCCAAACTCTGACGTTTTGACTGTTGCCAGTCACGAAGAATAGATTTGCTTTCTATAAAAATAGTTGCGGTTGCATAGCTCCACGAAATTCCTTTACTTTTTAACACGTCATTTCTCGTAACAAAAATGGCCACGATTCTTTTTAACAGCACTGACATCTGCTGAAAAATGGAAGAATGCGAGAACAGCTGGATAGATTGCCCAATGCTGAAAAAAAGGCAGCCGTTGCCATCGCTCGACTTAACTACCAGCAAGATGGCGGACGATCGAAACGTTCATCGCGTGCCACAGATCTAGAGACCCTTTTTTGACGACAGCTGGCTGTGCCCGTCAGCTGTCCTTGCATCTTTGCCCCCCCCCTCCATCGATCAAAATTATTGTTATATTTGAAGAGTTCCTATGTTTGCCATGTAGATAGTGTTATTTGTTTATTTCACCCCAGTGAATTCCCCATGTAGAATTATTTTTTACTTTCGCTTTCAAAATCCTGGGAGGGGTAATTACCCCCATTACCCCCCCCCCCGTAAAACCGCCAATGACTACTGAGAGGAAAGATCAATACGTATAATCATTGCAAATTTTTCTTCGCCAGTGAACCACCGAAGTATTACTAACCATATCAGTATTGGACTATATGCTATCTGGCTTTTTATTAAAGATGAATAACCTATCTGACTGTTTGTCTGTTTCGAACTCATAAGCGTGAAAAAAGTATAAAAGGAAGTGCCTTTTTATGTTTGCATTGCAGGGGCGAAACGTACCCAGGAGATCCGCCCTTGATCCTGACTCAAAGGTCCGATGTTTTGATTTTTGACTGCCATTCAGTTATGAATACCGAGATTTTTTTACGTTAAGTCGGGTCGAAAATGTAGCGAAAATGGGTCGATTCATGCACACAACACTTAGTAACTAAAAGATCATCCCCCCCCCTCATCTCACATGCAGCTTATGTTCGATTAAATCAATCAATGTGGCAAATTCTGTGCCGATCCGTGCAACGGTCTGTACGCCAGAAACAAAAATATGTACCGGACAAACGAAAGCGACGTACAGTATTCAAGATGGCCGCCAACACCCGGAGTAGACAACCCGAAAAGTGTTTCGATAGATAGACATACACAGTAGAGATGAGTTTGGGCTCATTTTTTGAAGCCCGAACCCGAAGACTTTTAATCCGATCCCGCCCGAGCCCGAGCAATATTATTTAAGTCGGAGAAACTTTGATCGAATACAATAAATTTTGCCGTTTGTGCAAATTAAAGACAAATAGAGTTGCAAATTTTTAATGCACTTTCTAATTTTTTATATCTATGTTAATGAAATATTGTCCGATCTCATGGCTAACTAAGCAATATAAGCCGCCGTTCTGAAATACCCAAAGAGCTTCACGCGCCTACTAGGCGCCCGTGGCGCTATTTTTTTTTAAATAAGTACTTTTATTTTTCATATGAATCACTTTTTAAAAATTTGTTTAAAGGAGTATGTTCAATAAAATAGAAATTTTTCACGAGCCCGAGCCCGAAAGCAATTGTGAATTATAGAGCCCGAGCCCGGTTCGGTCCCGGGCTCGGGCTCGGGCTGAGCCCGTCTCATCTCTAATACACAGAGCCGTGGTTAGGGGGTGCAACCGCCCAGAGACGCTGAAAGACTGTTGAATTCATGGCTATCAAGTAGCCAAATAAACTTCCCGACCTAGAACTGAAAACTGCACATCAGTAAACAGAGTCGAAAAAAAAAAAAAAAATATACAAAATTTCTAATTTCGTGTGTAGCTATCCTTTTCAAATTGACAGCATGGTAAACAGCCAGAAAGCAGCTTTTACGTTATGGAAAAGTATGGCATTAAAATCTTAATAAATTAATCAAATTTACTTAGAGTCAGTAGCAGCAGCGGTTTTTAATGGGGGGAGGTCAAGATCCACAATTTAGTAATCAAATCTGAAGTAGACAAATCTTAGTAGACAAATCTGAAAGTTTTGCTTTTTTTTTTTTTTTTTTTTTTTTTTTTTTTTAATTCTGGGCCGCTAAATATGTTCCGCCCATAGGGCCGCTGAAACCCTAAGCACGTCCCTGGACATACAGATGCATGAGCGTAAATATTATATAGGATTTTTGATTACAAACTTATTCAGGCATAATCCTTTAAAGATGAGTTTGGGCTCTTTTTCTTAAAGCCTGAGCCCGAGGACTTGCAATTCGAGCCCATTGGATTCCACGATATACCGTTTAAGTCAGAACCCGAGCCCAAGACATAAGCTAATTAATAAATAGAATACTTGGTTTATTACTAGAAAATCGTGAGTTACGTTTCTTTGTGAAAAATAAAGCCAGTCTTTATATAAAGTTTACGCACTTTTTAATTTTATGCATTATAATTGATCAAATTTTAGTATTTTTAAAAAAGTTTCGATTTTCACCCAAAATTCTGTCAAGTAGTCGCGGCAATGTCTATCATTCGTTTCGTACAAACTCCTTTTAACAGACTAGACCTTTATACAGAAGAAATATATACGAGTCATAAATATCGTATAGTAATAGCATTAAAAAGTGTTATATGTGTTTAAAATGCGTTCAGAAAAGGAATTTTAATGATAAAGCAAGCTTAAAAATGATTTGCAAGGTTAAAAAAACTTGCTTCTAAAAAATTCAGTTACTAAGGACAAAATCACTTTAAATATATGTTTAACTAATCCTATAAATTAAAAAAAATAATTAAGAAAACTTCTGAAAATATGCTTTCTTCACCCAAAATGATGAATATATATTCTTGCAAAAAACTCTGCTTAGTTCCTGGGTTCGTCGTACCAATGTCCAGTATGTGTAGAAAGTTCTAGTAAAAAGTCCACTGGTCAGGATGGAACACAAATTTTATTGTTCTAGAACTTCGCCGGACAATCAGCGGACAAAATTCACGGCCAGTAGCTCGTTTATGACAGTCCGCTTAGTACAGAAGCTTTCACAGATGCTGTATTTCACACACAAATAGCACACTCCCACAAGCAAAAATTCAGTGGAAACTTACGAGGAAATCGTAAACAGTCCCCCAAGACTCGGCAGTGAAGAATCTACACACAGCACTTAAAACAAGCCTATAAAAACAAGCAAATTACTGCTTCACTAAGCGTCAATATAAAGCCTAAGATCTCACGGGCGTCTGTCTCTCATGGGAGAAAACAGCAACAGACTCAACGAGAGCTCGGAGACAATTGACTTAGAGGTCTGTTCTGCCTGTATTTATAGGTATCGCAGAAACTAGTCGAAAATTCTGGAAGGAACTATATCTCGAAGGATCCCCATTAAGCCCAAATTTTGATTACGCCATAGAAATACAGTTGAATCATTAGGGTATTACACAATATTAATGCAGGAAAGCGAACTTTACAGACCCCCATAAGGAAAAACGCGCCAAATGTCCGAAATGTCACCAAGCCTAGCGACTTTTTGGCGAAATATCGCCAAACTTGGCGCCAAATATAAATCCCCAAAAGTGAGGTTACCGAAGGCCTAGGACCAATATTTCTCACGATTTCTAGAAACCCCACACTAATGAATGCGGAAACCGAAACCTCCGTATCTCCCGTTCTAGTTCACCGATTTTGATGCAACAAAAATCGAAATTTAACTATTTGACTCGTAGAATAGGAATTTTAAACTATTTTTAACCTCCGGGAGGCAAGACCGAAAATTCATAAAAATCTATAGTATATATGTATCTAATTTACTACAAAAAATATAAAAAATTTGTAATGAAACTGAAATCTAATGCAAAATATTTTTAGTAAAATTTACTGTCAATCTAATTTTATAGTAACAATGGATCCCTGCTCCCCCCCTCCCCGCTCGTGCCGTTTCATCTCTATAATCCAAGTGCTCATTTATTTCCTTCGATAATTTACCAAAAATTCAAAACCCATTATATCATGACTCACAAGCGTTTGAGTTAGTACAGTCTGCATTGCATAACGGTTATGCTCGATGATTCTTAAAAAATACTTCCTCAATGAGTAAACGGCATTTTTCATCGAAACACCAGTAATATTAAACACATTAATTCAAAATATCTCATCATTATAATCAGCAATTTGCCCTTATTGACTTGATTTATTTAGCTCCTGGAAATAAATATTTTAGCTTTAGTGGAAGTATTTTGAACAAGATGTACAACGTCTATTATTTACGATCAGCTGAACTTAATTACAACTTCTACAGTATTTGATTGCTAGTTTTTTTTTTTTTAATTCTTACAATGTAAACCGCAGATGTTCGTTACAGTTTAATTTATAGTGGTGTTAGTGAAAACTCATAAAACTTTGTGAGAACTGTAATAATCTCCAAAGCAGTTACGGCTTAATCATTTGAAAAAGAACTGAATTCTCTCTATTACATCTGTGTATGCGGATTTCACACAGTCATTACACCACTTGAAATGAATATAGTAGTTTTAATGGTTACTAGTCGCTTGATGGTCGACAGCAATTCCGAAATTTCTCTTAAACGTAGAAATACAGATCCTGAAGAGAATCAAGGTCATTGCGAAACAAGACCTTGTAAACCTATTCTTCTTTCCCCCATCACATGTAATTCTAAAATATAATGATATAGCTGACAGACTGTCAAAGGAGGGTATGTCCATGCCTCAGGTTTATGCTGAATCCTTATGTTATATCTTGAGCCGTACTCGAGAAGAAAGGCTTTAACCCTTTGAGGCGCAACCCTTTCCCAATGCTGAAAAAAAGGGCAGTCGTTGCCATCGCTCGACTTAACTACCAGCAAGATGGCAGACAATCGAAACGTTCATCGCGTGCCACAGATCTAGAGACCCGTTTTTGACGACAGCTGGCTGTGCCGCCGCACAGCCAGCTGCGTCAAAAAAGGGTCTCTAGAGCTGTGGTACGCGATGAACGTTTCGATCGTCCGCCATCTTGCTGGTAGTTAAGTCGAACGATGGCAACGGCTGCCCTTTTTTCTGCACTGGGCAATCTATCCAGCTGTTCTCGGATTCTTCCATTTTTCAGCAGATGTCAGTGCTCTTTAAAAATAATCGTGACAATTTTTTTACGGGAAATGACGTGCTAAAAAGTAAAGGATTCTCGTGGAGATATGTCACCCGCAACTATTTTTATAGAAATCCAATCTATTCTTCGTGTCTGGCAACAGTCAAAACGTCAGCGTTTGGTGTTCCCAGAGAGGGAACACTGCGCGTTAAAGGCTTTAATCAACACTTCTTGGAGAAAACTTATTCCAGTGAATTCTTGGCATCGTGATACAGGTCCCGGTACTACAATTGGTTTCAAAGGTGAGAGGAAGTATGCAACAGCCCTGTCTCGCTCGACTTCTGGACATTCAAAGACCCCCAGATTTTCTCATGGAACTAAAACTTTCCCAACTTGCACCAAGTGGAATATCCATGAGACCACTGCGCAACATCTGCTTAGTTGTGTGGACTGGATGCGTGAAGATCTGCTGAGGAGTCCTTATGAATCTGATCTGATACAGATCAGAGAGATTAGTTAGAAGAAGAAGAAGGACCGTTCCACACCGTTGTAAACGTTGGGCATTGCATAAGGGCATATAAGGATAATCAGTGGCGGACCCAGAAAAGTTTCAAGGGAGGGGTGATAAGTAATGGCAAAGCAGATTATCACAGATGGGATACTCAATCTAGTTTATATGAATCGTGCATTGTGGAGAAATCAATATGTAGGGGAAAATTAATAATTGCACGATAAAACAGGAACGTATTTATTTTTTGTTTCTTAGATATAAAAAAAAAACTAGTTTTTTGATTTTGACTCGCAGTTTTCAAAAATTGACTCTCATTTTTATTGACTGCGAGTCAACATGACTCGCAGATTTTTGAAGTCTAGCGCGAGCCATGGAGCCATTTCGCTCTGCGTTGATTGTTTGTGAGAAGCAAAGCAGATTCTTTCCATTATTTTTCGAAAGTTTGTCTGTGAATTCTATTTTCTTGCATTCTGTGGAGCCAGCCGTAAAAGGTTCTACTCGAGTATTCTACCGAGTTTTTAGCCTGTGGAAGGATTTTATCGCATGCGAAATTCAGCATAGGAGAAATACTATTTGACCAACTGACTGTTAAAAATCGAGTTATAATTTCTGTGAATTGCGTACTGAAGATTGTTTCGTCGGACTTTGAGAACCATGAGCAGGAGCGTCACGAAGGGGTTGCGAGGGGTGCGGATCGCTCCTCTTTTGGTGAAAGAAAAATTCAGCATTTTTCACCGTCCTGAAATTTTTTTCTGTGTACGGCCCTGCATCAGATGGGAGGTGATACCAAAATGAGAAATAAGAGTAAATGTAAACACACGTTTTGTGCAGTCGTAGTAGATAAAAGCATTATTATTATTATTATTATTATTTGTCAATTTTCTCTTTCAGTTTAAAAATTCCATTTCTTTTCCTTCTCCCACAAATGCGAATTCTTGTTCTCAACCTATTTGTTGTAAGAAATACTGACCAGGGGCAGGAATGAGACAAATATGTCGCATTGGTATTTTTTTGTCGGACAAATGCGTCAAAGTGATACTGAAATAATGACTGAAAATGCAATGTAAAGCTACTGTACTGCCCTCTATTGCGGGAAAATTACACTGGGTTGTCAGTTATACCAGTGCCCAGACAGCACAGCAAACTTGCATCAAACTTGCAGCAAGCTTGATTTACCAAGTCAATAAACTTGAATTAAGCTTGAAAATTTTTCTTTACAAAAATTTCTTAAATACACGCTCAACGTCCGTCGGCGTGTCACCCCACATATTTTATTTTTCCACGCATTTTCCCCGCTATGCTGAAATTTCAAGTTAATTTAATCTGTTTCCATAAAGCGTCCGCGGCTGGGATCGAACTCAGGACCTAAGGCTTGGGAAAGAGCATCCTAACCATTCCACAATCTGCCTCGCGCTAGCATGACTAAAGTTTAAAGTGACTGTTATGGTTGTCACGCCGTTTTCTGGCGAGATCGATCAGTTCCCGATGCCGACCTGTTTCTTTTATTTTTCCATGGAATGAATCAAAATTAAAATAATGTTATGTGTGATTTATAGACTCTACTAATAGGGAAATAAGCAACTTAAAAGCAGCACACGTTTTAAAATTTCAATATCGCGACAGTCAAGTTGGGCAATACTGGCCAAAATCGAGACAAACAACTGATTTTGAAATCAATTTCGTAGTATAATTGTATTTTATTTTGAAGAATTTCCATATTTAGAAATATAGAATCTTTTTTTTTTTTTTTAATTCTATGGTCAAGTACATTTATGACTGATGATAAATTATTTGTTATGTGGATGTGGCTTTCCAAATCAAGCAGTCATCCAGTTGAATTCAAGCTTGACAGTTCAAATGACTTCTCCAAGCTTGCTGCAAGCTTAAAATGAATTGAACCGTCAAGCTTGTATTAATACGTCAAATTCAAAGAAATGTGAAGCTCGATTTAAGCTTATGTGCTGTCTGGGTGGAACGGGCATTCACATTACTATAAACCATATTTATCCCATAGATAGTCATTTAAAACTACCTGCGGAAGATATACGACCCGGTGATAGCGAAAGGGTTAAAAGGCGAGGTTATGGACATTATTTTAAAATTTAAAATAAATGGACTTTATGTTAAAATATTTTCTACAAAGGGGGGGAGAGTTGTCCCCCCCCCCCGATTTGAACGCCATTGAGTGAATCTTTGGTAAAAGGTGCGCAAGGAGTGTTACAAAAATCTCTTGGGGGGTGGCTGGTGGACTACGGGAAACTAAGCGGAGTTTTCGGCGTGTACTTGCTCGTGAGACAAGAAGGTATACGTTCAGAATTCTTTTCATTCGAACTCGAATTACCTTCCTTCCCTCACCTGACATCATCGTATTCAGCTATCCGACCTCTTTCTCCGGCATACCAAAAAACGCTGAAATTTTCCATTCCAATAAGCCCCAAAAAGAAAAAGAAGAAAGTGAAGACACCACGCCACGTAGAAATCCAGTTTCACACAAAGTGATTCATTATCCCCGGGCCCAAATAACAGGATAAACAAAAAAAATAGATGAAGTTTTTGAAAAAAAAAAAAAAAAGGTTAAGGAAGGAAGCACGGGGGAATGCCAGTGTCTCGACCTCTGAACCCTACCTTCGTCCCCTTTTTGCCCGGATGGGTCTACCTTGGATATCGTGGCCCCGGGCGAAGCATGACCAATGCCGCCGCATAGCAAATTGGCATTTGACACCTGTGAAAAGAATTCCGAAGAAGCCTCTGATAGCCTTATAATAACTAGGTGACTCAAAAGTAGACTGCACATTAGGAGGATAAAAAAAGAGCGAGAAAGAGAAGACACAGGAACAGGACAGAGTTCTAGAGGTCAGAAAACTTTTTTTGTTTCTCTCTTTTTCTCTCTCTCCTTAAATCTTTGAGGAGCAACCCTTTCCCAATGCTGAAAAAAGGGCAGGCGTTGCCATCGCTCGACTTAACTACCAGCAATATGGCGGACGATAGAAATGTTGGTCGCGTGCCACAGATCTAGAGACCCCTTTTTTGACGCAGCTGGCTGTGCCGCACAGCCAGCTGCGTCAAAAAAGGGGTCTCTAGATCTGTGGCGTGGTAGTTAAGTCGATCGATGGCAACGCCTGCCCTTTTTTCAGCATTGGGCAATCCATCCAGCTGTTCTCGCATTCTTCCATTTTTCAGCAGATGTCAGTGCTGCTAAAAATAATCGTGACAATATTTTGACGGGAAAGGACGTGCTAAAATGTAAAGGGTTCTCGTGGAGCTGTGTCACCCGCAGCTATTTTTATAGAAATCAAATCTATTCTTCGTGACTGGCAACCAGGGCCGGCGGAAGCGGGCCTGCAAGGCCTTCTTTGCAGGCGGGCGCCAAACACAGAGGGGCGCCAAATTGTCCCCAAAGCAAAAACTTTAAAAAAATGAACAGATTTTAGGAAGAGATGTTTTATATGAATAAGGATTGCAGTGTATATATATTTTTTTATTTGTCTGATAAAATGTGTTGCAAGGCCGTAGCCAAGAGGGGGGGAGGGTCAGGAACATATATTACCAGGACCGTACCCAGAAAATAATTTTGGAGGGGGTCCGACATATTTTAGGGAGTCGGGGAGAGGGGGGGAGGTCTTTTTGTTTGAATATCATCATTTTATATATAAATACTCTCTCTCTCTCCCCCCCCACCACACACACATATAAGATAAATATATAATGTAATAATTTCGGGGAGGGGCAGGGTCCGGATCCATAGGACCCCCCCCCCCTGGGTATGGTTTTGTATATTACTATATGTAAAAGGGAAGTAAAAACTTTTAGAAACATATATTACAATATGTAAACGCAGGGGCGGCCATAGGGTACGTGTCCCCCCCCCCCCGCTGCATTTCTTAAAATGGAAAGATTTTGAGGAGAAAAATTTGAAAAATAAAATAACAATTGATTCCGAAATACAAGAGATCTATGAAAATGAAAAAAAGCATTGGTCAAATGTATTAGGAAGACTGATTGAGATCACAAAATTTCTTGGCAGCCAGAATTTTGCCTTTCGAGGGCTGTACCAAAAAGACAACGGAAACTTCTTAAAATTAGTGGAATTGTTTGCAAAGTTCGACCTAGTTATGGAATTTCACGTAGAAAGAGCATTACGAGCTAAAGGTAGCAACAGTAAAGTTCATTCTCTAAGCAAATCTAGTCAAAATGAAATGTTGCAAATTATTGGCAGTAGTATAAGAGAGAAAATCTTACCATCTCTTCGAAAAGCCAAGTATTATTCTATAATTTTGGTCTATATACCTGATGTTAGCAAAACTGAACAGATTAGTGTCGTCATACGTTTTGTCGTCTGCAGTGATGGAGGGGTTGAAATCAAGGAGCATTTTTTAGGCTTTATTAAAGTTGATGATTCTACAGATAGCGGCCTATGTGAGACAGTAATGGAAATGTTGAAAATGTGGAACATTCCTCTAGATTATATGAGAGGCCAGGAATATGAAACCGGGCAAAATATGAAAGGGAAGAAAAATGGTCTTCAAAATAATATCCTAAAAATAAATCCTCGTGCTTTTTATGTTCCCTGTGCCGCTCATAGCTTAAATTTAATGATTAACGATGCAGCAAAGATGACTGCAGATACTGTTAGTTTTTTTTCGACAAATCAAGAATTATATAATTTATTTGCTTCTTCTCCTAAACGATGGGCAGTTCTTTTGAAAAACATTTCCTGTTTAACATTGAAACCCTCTTAAACACTCGATGGGAAAATAAAATTGAAGCCATTCGACCTTTAAGATATCAACTAGGAGAAAGCTATGACGCTCTTTTTGAAATATCCGAAGGTGAATGCTTTTCAAAAGAAGTGCAACACGAAGCACGCAAGTCTGTGCGCCAAAATCAAGGATTATAAATTTATTTGTTCCTTGATGCTTTGGCACGATTTGCTTAACAGAATTAATCCTGTCAGCAAACAATTGCAAGAAAAGGGTTTGGATATCATGACATTCTAGTCAGTAGCGGATCCAGGGGAGGGGCTAGGGGGATCCAGCCCCCCCAAAAAAGATTGCTAAAGGGTAACATTCTGCTTTATTATACCCTTTAAACAACTAAAATGATCCTATTTTATTACTTAGCCCCTCCCAAAAGCATGTAAATTGGTTTAGACTAAAATTTTGATTTATAGTATATTTTAATTGGGTGAAATAAGCTTTTTTAAAAATTTAGCCCCTACCAAAAAAAAATTCTGGATCCGCCACTGATTCTAGTGTGCACACAGGCGACTGTGCACAATAACCTTACAGGCAATAAGTAACTTAAAATGATTCATTCAAGAACATAGAAGTGACGTCAATAACAAAAATATTCTTCAGAAAGCCAAAGAACTTAGTGAAGAAGTGGATGGCGAGCCCCATTTTAAAACTGCTGAAGAAATCCGACGAAGAAAAAAGAAATGTCACTTCGATTACGAACATGCTGACGAATCCCCTCAATCTCCAGAAGAGAAATTTAGAACAAATGTCTTTTTTAGAATTTTGGATATAGCCTGGGTATCATTAAATGAAAGATTTGACGCAATGAAAAATCACTGCGATAATTTTAGTTTCTTGTGTAATTTATCGGAAATCTATAATGCAGATTTGAAAATAAAATGCAGTAATTTAGAAAAATTGTTACAATATCGTGATAGAAAAAGATATTAACGCAGAAGAAATTTTTGACGAAATAGTAGTTTCCAAAGACATTTTTACAGCCGGTATGAATGACCTATTCGATATTCTGAACTTAATTGTGTCAAATAAATTGTGCTTCCCGAACTTGAATATCATATTGAGACTACTACTCAGCATTTCTGATAGTGTTGCTAGTAGCGAAAGATCATTCTCAAAATTAAAACTGATCAAGACGTATTTACGGTCAAGTATATCTCAGGAAAGACTCGTAAATCTAGCTTTGATTGCAATTGAAAATGAAATCTGTCAAGAGATAGATACAAAAAAATTATAGAAAAGTTTGCAAATATGAAAGGCAGAAAAATTAATTTTTCCCGATAAATAAATTTATTTATTTTTCAACAAATGCTTTCTTCAAAACTTATTTCTCCTGTAAAAAAAAAAAAAAAAAATTGAGGGGGGGGGACGATTTTAGCTTTTTTTGCAGGCTGGCGCCGGATAACCTTGTGCCGGCGCTGCTGGGAACAGTCAAAACGTCAGAGTTTGGTGTTCGCAGAGCGGGAACACTGCGCGTTAAAGAGTTAACATGTTGTTGTGAAATGCATATCGGATTTGTGTCCTTGGCTCGATGCCCACTTATAAATCCTCGTCAAAAGGACAACACAAGGGGGGTGCCCTCCGTGGAGGTCTTTCTAAAGGGGTCCTTACCCGTATTTACGCTAAGTTTGGTGAAATCACGGGAAACTCCGAACGGTTAGGTCGACGGACGCGCGATGGGACCCGAACCCTGGACCTTCACACTTCGCCCGTCTACCAATTCCAGTGGCACAACCATTGTACCATGTTGAGGCAGTTTAGCATATCATTGGTTTGTTTTTAAAGCCGTTCAAGCCCTGCGACGGTGATCGCTCTTGGATTTAATAACCTTTGAGACATGAAATTCTTCTCACTAATCTTTGGTTATCACTGCGATTCAGCCACATGCAACTTTCAATAAAAATAAGTTTATCGTAAATTATTTAACATTTTACAGGTGGTTTTCACTTAAATATAATTGCTTTTATATTTTTATCTGTTATTTATTTATATTATTTTTTAATTATTGAGATTGCCTAAACCCGTTAGCACATGCAGTCATCTTCTAAAACGCAAGTCTTTTCCCATTTTGAGTCACGGTTTAACCTGTTCACCCCAAGTGTAAGCAGATGAACCTGGGTTCGATAGGGAGGGCTTCCACTGCTCAACGGGTTGTGGAGCGAAAACAGCTTTTTCAAAACACCCAAGTTTAAAAACGACGGTCAAGGAGCATTAGAAGATATCAGAAATGAGATGAACACGGCTTGAATAATTAATTCACAGCGGTCTATGATCTCATTTGTCATCGTTGATTCAACGCTCTTTTTAAAAATGCTTAATTCTTTCGCGAAAAATAAACCTGTTTGTTAGCATAAATTTAAAAATAAGGATAAAGTTTTTATATAGAGAGTTCCAAAATGTCTTCATTTAATACGACATCAGAGGGCGCTGAGTTTGCCAGTAGAACTTTTCGTTCTGTAGAGGTTGTTTATCACTTTTAACATTAATTTCAAGTTTTATCAGAGTAAAATATAAATAAATAAAAAATTGCAAACCTTGGCGACTTGTTACATTTTATTCTATCCCCTCAACACCCCAGCACTATTTGACAACCCTAGCCGTCGTTAACGAAGTATCACTCTAGTGCTAAAAAAAATTTGAAACGGTATCCTATTTGAAATACAGACTGACTACGAAGTGTTATATATTAAAAGCGTGTCATAATACACGTGCCTCATCCCTATTTCTCTTCCTTATTCTATTAAGCTGGAAAGTGTATCATTACTCGAGAGTGTGCGGTATTTCAAGTATTGTTTTTTCCTTGCTCCATAAAACACTTCTTTGAAATCTTTCAAATTGCCCCACTAAAACTGTTTTAAATTCTTCGGCAAGCATATTCTAACTGAACTTTACCTTCATAAATATTGGAGATTTGCAATAACAACAACATATTATTGCAAAGTAATTTTCGAAATAGTATTAGCCCATGAATGAGCATTGCATTAACACTGATTTAGTCCACAGTTTACTAAACTTATAATAATTTAGTACATTATTCAGCGTCATTTATTTAACATATCCTTTGACATTGTTCTAGCTCAAATTGTTGAACATCATTCCAAGACATTCTTATCAATGTTTTGACGTATTGTTTGATACTGATATTAAACATTGTTTTGCATTGTTGTAATACACTATTATGGCATACTTTTAACCCATTTTTGAGCAGTCTTTCATCACATTCTTTGGCTTTTTTAGATCCATAGAGTGACATTTTTTTCATTTCATTGTTACAACATATTTTTGGTATTGAATAAGTTCATTGTCAGTCATTGTTTTAACACATTCGGTGCATTACTAAGGCTCTGTATTGTATGCTTTTGTAAGTGATCTTAACTTAGTTTTGAGAAGTTTTTGTGAATTCTTCATTGGTTTATGCTGAGAGCAAGACAGTTTTCCTCGAAAGTTTCCACTGAATTTTAGCCTGTGGAAGGATTTTATTGTGTAAGGAATACACCACCTGAAAAAACTTCTGTGATAAGCTGACTGTTACAAATCAAGTTACTGACTGTTAACTCTTTAACTCGCAGTGTTCCCGCTCTGGGAACACCCAACTCTGACGTTTTGACTGTTGCGAGTCACGAAGAATAGATTGGATTTCTATAAAAATAGTTGCGGGTGACATATCTCCACGAGAATCCTTTACTTTTTAGCACGTCCTTTCCCGTAAAAAAATTGTCACGATTATTTTTAACAGCACTGACATCTGCTGAAAAATGGAAGAATGCGAGGTAGTAAGCTGCGCCCCATCATAATATTGCTGCGCCCCATCATAATATTGCACAGCACGTTAAATCTGTATGCTAAAACTCCGGTGCAGTGTGCAAAATGTCAAAGAAAGACGTATGCGCGCATACATACTCATTATAATACTTTGTGCATTTTCACTCCAAGGTGCATTTAACCCTTTGAGGCGCAACCCTTTCCCAATGCTGAAAAAAAGGCAGCCGTTGCCATCGCTCGACTTAACTACCAGCAAGATGGCGGACGATCCCTTTTTTGACGACAGCTGGCTTTGCCCGCGCACAGCCAGCTGTCGTCAAAAAAGGGTCTCTAGATCTGGCACGCGATGAACGCTTCGATCGTCCGCCATCTTGCTGGTAGTTAAGTCGAGCGATGGCAACGGCTACCCTTTTTTCGGCATTGGGCAATCTATCCAGCTGTTCTCGCATTCTTCAATTTTTCAGAAGATGTCCGTGCTGTTAAAAATAATCGTGACCATTTTTTTACGGGAAAGGACGTGCTAAAAAGTAAAGGATTCTCGTGGAGCTATGTCACCCGCAACTATTTTTATAGAAATCCAATCTATTCTTCGTGACTGGCAACAGTCAAAACGTCAGAGTTTGGTGTTCCGAGAGCGGGAACACTGCGCGTTAAAGGGTTAAGTAAAATTAATGGTTTGCTTGGCATTAAATTAAAAATAATAATAATAAAAGACCAGATTTCACCCTTTTTTTTGCATCTGTTTATAATTTTGTGTGATTTTCGCATGCAAAGATGTGCGTTTGTTCACCCTTGCTCATACTTGCCGGTGCCCATGTCGTGAAAAGACCTTGACGATAGAGCTATATTCGTGGTCTGGAGCAGCAGCTCCCAACCGGTAGGGCGCGCCCCACTTGGAGGGCGCAGAGCGTTTGCAGTGATGGTGGCGAGACAAACAAGTTAAGAGCAAGTGATATCGCATATATTTTTAAAAATCTTATTTTATTCTTTACTACTAGACATATATCTGTTTTCGCTTAAAATGTTATTCAGTTTACCGATAGCATTATTTTGTAGAAAGGGCGGCTAAAAGTCCATTGTTGAAGAATAAAAAAAATGTATGCAGGCTGAGGAATATAAAGGGGGGGGCACCATCGTAAGTTATCCTTTGTGGGGGGGGGGTAATAGTAAAAAGGTTGAGAACCGTTGTTCTACAGTCTAGAAAGTCTTCGTCAAAAAAGACGAGGTCAAGAGTACAAAGTTCATTCATATCTCTATGAATCCAATAATATCAGTTACATCATAATCAATGCCTCTGCAACCGTTCTTAAAACCTTTTAAAAGCTGGTGATATATTAAGGTACTTGATAGAAATTGAACATTAATGACTACTTTTAAAAAATGAAAAAAAAAATGCTGTTTTCTTTATAAGATGTTAATTTTCCATTATGAGCCGTAAATCTGTTTGACAAACGAGTCACTCATATGTCTTATCCCTTTAATGAATTCTGCTTCAATTAGTTTTATGTAGATGAAGCAGTATTGTCTTATGCAAGTCCAAAATAGAAATCTAATGCAAGGTTTCGAATTTCCTGTTCTGTGGTGTCACAGAGTCTTTCTGACCGTTTATCAGCTGTCAGCTTTTTCCACCCGTACGTCCAAAGATGGGTCAAGGCTTGGCGTTCCATACGCCATTTCTAAGATCAAATTTATTTTGGACTGAATATGGAGAACGGGAAATATTTATGGTAGCCAAGCTCGGCCAAGAAGTCACTTTTTTTCTTTCGACTTGATTGGTGAGTGACTGAGTTTATTTAGGAGGCTCCATGAATTCTTTGAAATAAGCCTTTGTGGCTGAATGACAGATCAAGGGGCTGAGCAGTGGCGCAGCGAAGGGGGGGTCCAGGGGGTCCGGACCCCCCCTATGAGGTAAGGGGCCGCTATGAGCAGGATCCGTTTATGTACAGGGCGAGTGGGGTCCATGGGCCACCAATTTGAAGGGCCCATTTTTTTCTCTAAAAAGGGCCCATTTTTTTTCTTTCTCTTCTTTCTTTTCCAAATTCTCTAAAAAGTGTCTCTTCTTTAAAAAAAATCTTTTTAAACTTTGTATCGGTAGTTGGCTTGAAAAGGAGGACGCAAGGTAAAATCATCAAAGGCTTCCAGCAAGCACCGTCATAGACTCCTTAAGCAATAAATCTCCAGTCGTGTCTCTGATAGGGAATTTGTGGGGCTAGGAAGGACGAATCGGACAATGTAAAGGGGAGTAATTCACACCCTTGTAGCGCAAAAAGGAACGGAATATCCTCAGAAAGAATCTATTCATGCTACAATTAGCTGATAACAAAATTGTCATGAAGGAAAGAGGAAAATATATTGCCTATATTGTAGTCTTCAAGCATACCACTCTTCTTTTCTTGAGATAAACAAGCCACAGTATTCAAATAGTGAATACACACACACACACACACAACAAACAGTAAAAAAGAGGGTCTGCTGGGAATTAGATGTGGTATAACGAAATTTCGAATGGTTCAGTTTTAGTCTCTCCTGAATTCACTTGAGTTGGATGACTAATTTGTAAGCAGAAGTTTAAGTTTTGGGTTCTTTGTTTCTTACGATCATGAATTCGTCCAGTTTAAAAAGACAGAAAACCCAAAGTGAAATGTTTTTATCTTTCTTCGAGAAAAAAATTAAAGCCGATGATGGTGATCGTGCAGCATCAAAGACTGATGATAGTATGGACGGGCCCGGGACCCGGTGAAAAATCTGTTTCACCGAAAGAAACCTTTGAGGGTGCTGAATCTCAAGCTCATCCTCTTGATATTGGGCTCTACATTAACAAAGAGGTAAACTTTACTTGATTAAATTTCAAAGTAACTTTACACAACAGAGGAGGTGGAATCACACAGACGTGGTTCATAATTTATTACCAGTAAAAATCTTAATATGAAAAGATCTTTCAAGTATAATCTAGCAGATGGTTGAAGAGTTTTTATTTATAATTCGCAAAGAATTTTCTAAACATAGACAATCGTACTTGCATGTATACAAGATGTAATTATCCGACTTATAAAGATTATTTAAAACTATATCATAAGCTTATTATTACTGGCAACTACAATGTAGCCAATGATAACAAATCTACTATCTTACGGTACAAAATATAAACAGGGCCCTATTTATACCCCTGGGGGCCCCCATACATCTTACCTTCCTCGAATACAAGAGTGATTTTATTTTATAGGCTGCTATGAGTTTACATACCTTTGACAGGTATACATAAGCAAACCATTTTATGAATCTAATGAAAGAAATTTTTTTTTAATTTTAGAATTCCACTAAACTAACTCCAAACATAAAACAATGAAAACTTTGTAAATAAACACTCATAAAATGATACCTTTTGTGCAGAAAACTCATTTTCGTACTGAAATTTTCAGTACGAAAACGCGTTTCCTGCAAAAAAGGTATCATTTTATGAGTGTTTATTTACGAAGTTTTCACAGTTTTATCTTTTTAACACCAGTATTTTGAGTGTATTTACTGTAATCATATTTTGTTACATTTTACAGTATGTCAGGAGATATGAGCGAAATGTTGGATGTACAAAAAATTACTGCGTATTTTTTTCATTTTGCCCGCCCCCCCCTAGAGTGGGGGCACCGGGCCAGTGCCCCGAATGCCCCGTCGTAAATCAGGCCCTGAATATAAATGTACATTACTTATTGCATACTAGCTGCTTAGCCCGGCGTTGCCTGGTTGCATTAGGCGTTACGACGCAACCTGACTTTAAAATTATCTGCTGCTCTAGTCGGCTAATCAGCTAGTCCTGTTTACGGGAATGAAGCTTATTTTCACAACACTAATGCATAAAGTAAACATGAATTTTAAAGACATTGTTACTTATACTATTAAAATTACTTGAACTCAGTACAATGCGGCCCAACCCTTTCTCATCTGTGATTTTAATTCTTAAACCCAGATTTAACCTGTTAGCTCCCACCGTTTCAAAGATTCAACGCCGAAGATTTTCTTCTGTTTCCAGCATTGTTACCCAGATTGGTGTGGGTTTATCAGTGTCTAATGCAACCACTGTTGCGCTTTCGCAACGCAGGACGCCAGCGGAGCATCATAGATTCATGTTACTGGGTACAGAAGGGTATCTTGTCCGTGGTGTCTTTGCAACGATGGGGGGAACAAAATAAATCTGGGTTCTATGGGAGGGTTTAGCTCGATAACAATAGAATAAAATCAAATTGACATTTTTTCTTTTCCTAAGACGCTCACCGCTCAGGTACACACTGCTAATAACCCAAAAACTTATAAATGGATTGCCCCATGCCACTGATTGACTGGGCTCTTCTTTCTGTAGAGGAACAATATAAAAGCTGCTGTGTGGTATCTGAATTGATTTAAAGTGTGCAAATTGATCGTGAACAAGGTTAATGTCTGGGAAATAAAGAAATCATATTTCTGAATTTACTGTACTTAAATATGAATCAAATCAGTTCTATCGTTGGTGATAAATTTAATAATATATATAATATTTTTAAAAAGAATTTATATGAAATTATTTATAATTTAACTATTGATTTTATTTTCCTATTGAAGCATTTAATTATTGGAATATTTTTGTTACGGAAGAAGTATATATTAATTTACATTGTAATAAGTTTATTATTAATAAAATATTTACAGGTATTATTAAAACTTCAATTAATCGAAGAGATTTTTTTGCGAAATTCGAATTAAAACATCTGTTGTTTATTGCCTTATATTTGAAGCCAAAATGCGCCAAATACTACTGTTCTTGTACAACTACTAGGGGCCAAGGCCCCCAGACTCGCTACGCTCGCTTTTCGTATGAGGCATTCGGCCCCTAATAAGGCTTATTCGTTAAAAAGACATAATTTCAACAGACAAAACCCGAAGATTGGATCAGATAGAATGTTACTGAGCTACACATTGCTTGGTTCTTACATGTTCATTTGTACATAAAAATTTAAACTTCACTCTACAGTAGACCCCCTCCCCCTCATAACACGGAAGATATTTTGTTATGGAAATCCGTGTTGTACGGGTCCTGAGCTATACTCCACCTGGAGTGCGGACTCCGTTTATAATCGCTGGAAAAATTATTTGCACTCCTCAGAAACACAATGATATTTAATGTTGCCATTCAAAAGTTATATTAATTAGGAGCTAAAGCATAATAAAATCAGAACATCTGTTTCAGCTGTATTTTTAATAATGTAAAACCTATTGGACACCTTGCGAATTTGCCACCCATGGCGATTTTTCGTTATTTGGCGACTTGCGTACATGTAAAGTTAATAAAAGCTAATGAACAGATAGTATAGCTTGCCACCAATGGCGACTTTTCATTATTTGGCGATTTACACATGCTCACAACCTATAATTACTGTTCATTTAAGGTTACCGAAAAACCGTTATCCATATTTTCATTTACATAATCGTTTGCAGATTGGCGTACTTAGCATCACGAATTATACCATCTCGTCGCGCTAGCAAATATCCAAAGTGTACTATAACTGCTATAATGGCATAGTTAACGTCGCCAAATATTTCTACTGGTAGCAAATAATCCAGCTGGACCGAACCGGCTTTAAAATAATCTGCATTTTAATTATTTTTCATTTTTTAATGTCTTGAGTAATGTATCATTGAGTAATGTATCATTTGTAATATGATCATAATGATGATCATATTACAATGAATATTGTAAACAGATCATCATTTTACAATAATAATCTGTTATTATTTCCAAAAAAGAATAACTATTAGTTATTCTGTTTTGGAAAAACGAATAATCGCTAATTCTAAACTCCTGTTGTCTAAGCGAACTTACTATTTGAAAATTGTCAACTTTGTGTAACACATTTTGAGTTACTTATTTCATATAGTTTTTATTTTGGTGTAATTCTAACTCATGTTTGTAAATTTCATGCGATTCTAGATACTTGGAAACGCTTTGTTGCAAAGGAATGAATGATTTTATGCCAAATCTGGCAACCATTATGTTTATTTTTTCAGTTCTTTATTAATATCTTCTAAAATAATTCGATTTTCGAAATTTTAGTCAGCTTAGCAGGTTCCTCGAAATTTTTCGAATCTGTGGGCACCTTATTCGAATCTCAAATCCCCACGGTTTAGGAGGAGATAGGCCAACAAGCTTTGACAGCGTCAGCGGCAGCGACTTTACTTTTTTTTTAGAATATGGAGAAAAGTCAAAGCCCGTTGTGAAGCAATTACAACGAGGGCTCTTCTGAAAACGTGTAAGAAGTTTCTCATTCTATAGATTTCGTTTTGTGTACATAGTTATTCTTATGTCCAAGCAGACGATTTCTTTGCTTGGCTCGATTTCCTCTTATCAATACTGGATTTATTTGTGAGAAGAAAAATTAAACTGTGTAATATAGAAAAAACAATTTTAAAGCCTTTATAAATAGCGCAGTCTTATCTCTTTTCTTTTTGTAAAGGGTTGCATGGCGTAATTTTAAAATTTAAAAAAATGTCCATTTCATGCAGTGTCTGAGGTATTTAACGCTAAAACGCGAACCTAAAAGACAGCATGATGCGGAAATAAGACATTCTGAAAGTGAGAACGGTCTAACTTTTCACTTTTTTGATACCGAATGACGCTGACATTTTTTTTTTTTTTTTTTTTTTTTTTTTTTTTTTGGTGTGTGTGTGTGTGTGTCATTATATTGCAATGATCTCAGGTTAGTACATATATGATGCAAACTTTAAGTCAAGAGTGAAATAATTTTGCTTTTTCTAGATTCTACTTCACTGGAATTAATTCGAATTACACATGTGAGGAAAATTTTCGTTTCCTACCGTGCGAAGAACGGGCACGCAGCTAGTTAATAATAAACCTAGGACCGAAGCTTAGAGCATACCCATTTTCAATATAAAGCGAAATTTATTTTTAACTCAATAATATTTTTTGTACTTTAACTACTTAAGTATTGTTTTTTTTTAATTTCTCGTAGTTTTTTTCATTCTATTTAAAATATAGAATAATGTGTGTGTATATATTATTCATACCTAATTACTCATTATTAATAGTCCTAAACTTATTGTAAGTTTTTGAATAAACACAAAAATTAGACTAAACAGAAAGTTTACTTTTACTATTAAACTGCTTAGTTTTGCAGTTCCAAGCGGGAAATTTATGAATATATTTAAATATTTATAAATATATGTTCTTGAAGGAATGTTAAATTTTTGGTACATTTTATCCAAGTAAAGAATTCTTCTGAACTTTGTGATGTCAAAGTCATGTTTCTGATCAAGTTTCCCTTGTTCTGACCTTCAAAAGTACCTGTTAAGTAGTCAAAATTTTCATGACTGAAACAAGACATATGCCAGTGGTCCACAAAAAGTAATTCGACATAATTAAGTAACAGTGAAAAATAATCAATATGAAACTGCAGTTGCTGGGTTATACTTAGAGGTATGCTGATGTTTGTTTAGTGTTAATCATGAAAAGTGAAACGTAGTACAAAAATTATTGAGATAAAAAATGTTTCTTAAGATGAACAAATCTATAAACATAAAAATTATTTAAAAAATTTTAATAGTCCTTTTGTAGCAGACCATGACTATCGGACGGACACTTGGTGCACGTGCCCTGGGCACAAATGCAGAAATAAGCCAAAAAATTGAGTTTAACACGATATACAGGGGCACAAAAATTGAGCCAGCTAAAGGACACAAAATCTGAAAAGTGCCCTGGGCACAAAAGTGTTATAGTGAAAGTCAGGCCCTGATTTGTAGACATAAACTAGATATAAAAGGAATTAAAACATTTTAAAATAATTAGTAATAATTTAAAGGTGTTATAGTGAATTTTTTTTTTGAGGAGGGGGGGGGGGCTCAAAATTGAGTTGCGTCTCGGGCCTCTCAAGAGCAAAATCCGCCACTGGGGGGAGAATATAGGTATTTGCACTGATTCTGTGCTTTCTGGGGGCCTGAGTGTAAAATTTGAAATGTTTTTCTGTAAAGGTAAAATTCGCGAAACATTTCTTCCGGGGGAGGGATGAGTGCTGAGTGCCTGTCTGAGATGACCAGTCCCCCCCCCTACAAACATTTATATGGGTGTCATTTACGGGGGCCCTGTGAACAGCAACATGATCATTTTAGGGGGGGTGGTCTGATTTCCCCCCACCCCAGAGTCCGAGTAATTTGGACCCCCCCTAAAAAAAATTTCTGGCTGCGCTACTGGGGCTGAGTACATCCAAGTTCCACACATTCAATAGAAAAATATCTTGCTTCGTAAAACTATGCGAGACGAGATAGCCTTTATTAGCACTACTTCATATTACCCAGATCATGCGAGACGAGACGAAGCTTTGCAGTTGCTCGGCGAAATGAGCTTGACCTACTTCTCGTCTCTAGAAGCCGTGCCTAGCAGTGGCGTAACTACATCGTTGAGGCCCAGGGAAATTTCATGGGATGGGGTCTTTCCTCAATGGATCAGATTCCCCCCCCCCCCTTTATTACTACGCCCTCGTAATTTTTTTTTTTTTTTTTTTTTTTTTTTTTACAACTACCTTCAAATCTTGATTTTTTTTGTTTGTTTAATTTGTGCATGGACTCTAGTAAATAAATTAAATTAATTGTTTACAAGTTAATCATTTTACTAAATTTTGTAATCATAAATGTTAGTATGTGTTTGTGGTTGTCTCGGGTTGAGGCCCCACTGCGGCCGGGGGGCCCGTGGCATCTTGCCTGTCCTATCACCAGTGGCGTATCCAAGGGGGGATTGGGCGTTTCACCCCCCCTCTTGACACTAAGTGTGATAAGGAAAATTAGGCTGTTCATTACACTTTTTTTCCCTTGTTGGGGAAAAAGTTTGCATAACAAACAGAATCTTTTCTCTATGAAGCTGCTTAAAATTACAAATAACTTTTTTCTTCATTACTCTATCATGATAAAAACTCTTGAAAATAAATTAGCAATTAGGAGACTGGTTTATCGCATAAACTGTTTTTCCGGGTAAACAAACTCTTCGAAGAGTGAAAGTAGTCCTCTTTGCAAGCCCACAAAGGACCATTCCCTGTGCTCCGCCCTCCCTGGATCCGCCAATGAACCGTTTGAAAATAGTTTTGTTTAGAAAAGTAATTGGCTATGGAAAGCGTGAACTTGCGTTATTGAACAACGCTCACTCGCGTGTATGTGTACAGTGGAACCCCGATCTATCGTTCCCGCATTCATCGTTTTCCCGTATTGATCGTTTTATTTCTATGGTCCCTGCACAAACTGTATTCAAATAACGTTAAGAAAACCCGCATGTATCGTTCGTCAAAAATTCGCTTTCCCGCGTTCATCGTTGTAAAATGTTCCTTCTGACAGAAATGAAATTGAAGATGAAGTGGATCAATATGGCTTACAAATCTAATTACTTCCTGGTATGATATCTTGGGTTGACGATGGTATAGGTGAGGAGTTCTTACATCTAGCAGGGATGAGTATGGTGTGAAATGTAGTGATTATATTTCCATTGATTTAGAAGTAGCAACGTGCGGTATCCTAAGAATGGAAGAAATGTGACGCAAGAAATGAAAATAATCACGAAGAGGCTGAGAATAATATTCATGCCTATGAGACTGAGCCAACACTAGTGCCTAGTTTATCCTACGCAATAACGGTATTTGAAATTGTATGACTTTTATATACAAAGATGAATACACATAAAAATACAAAAAAAAATTGTAAATCTTGAAAATTTTGTTTAATTAAAAGATTAATGGAAAACCCAGTGTAAAATGACTGATTTTTAAAAAATAAGTATCACTTAATTTCTACACAACTTCAATTTGTTTCTTTTACAGTTTGGTAACAAATTTAGTATTTTTGATATACTGTATACACTGCGTGTATCAGTGGCGGCTCCAGACTGAATTCTCGGAGGGGGCCATCGAACTTTTTACTTAGGTCTATAAATTGTTCAAAATGCAAATTGAACGTGTGAAATCGTGAAGTATGCGAATCTAAAGTTGTAAAACAAAATTTCGGAGGGGGCCATGGCCCCTATGGCCCCCTCACTGGAGCCGCCCTTGGCGTGTATTCATAAATACTGTTTTCTTCATATTTTGACTTTAACCCGCATTCTTCGTTTTCCCGCATGCATCGTTTTTTACTACGCACCCCTTGAAAAACGATAGATCGAGGTTCTACTGTATATACATGCTTAAACCAAAAGAGCGAAATTCGATCAGTCGGAGCGATTTTTGGCGCAGTTTTCAAAAGTGCGCTTCTCCTTTAGGAGCGTTTTTCGATCACAAGAGCGGAGCGAAATATGCGTGAATCGAACGTTATCAGTATTTTGGAGAACAGGAAGCGAGGAGGGGAATTCTCAGAAAAAAGACTACTTAAAGAGCACTTTTGCGGAAATACCGGTAGGTTTCGATGCAAACGGATCGAATCCATGAATTTTCTTTTTCGCTCTCCAATCCATCGTTTTTTTCGCTCTTTGGGTTTAAGCGTGTAATATTATATATATATATATAGACGTGTGTGTGTGTGTGTTTATATATAAGTAGTCGGAAAAGGGAACCTCCCTCCCTTTGGAAAAATCCTGGTTACGCCACTGCCTGCCAACCTATCGTTATGCCACTGATCTCTGTCAGTCACTTTTCTGTGATAGCGTTTAGCCATTAGTAGTAAAGAAATGAGAGTTCACCTCAGCCGGAGCCATGTTAATTCGCCGGAGCCGTTCGGACGCTTTCCCTAGGCTGAGCGGGGAAGGGGGCGTGGTCGGACCGGATGTGGGGAGCGGATGTTCGAAGGACTGATAAGAATATTTTTTCCTTTTTTCAAATAAGGGGACTTGTAATTTTTTTCAGATTGTGACATATTTTCCAAATAAGTGGACTTGGAAAAATTTTCAGATTGTGATATATTCTTTTTAATTTTTTGTATACCGTATTTTTGTTAAGTAGCCGTTTAACATTAAAGTAGGATTTAGGATAACCATATATTTTCTACAAATTTCTTCTACGGTTAGGAAAGTGAGAAAATTATACCATAGAAAGATTTTACAAATAATGATATAGTCTTATTTTCTATTGCGAGAAAATCACTTTAACCATATATCCCCAAAAACTCAAGTTTTTGTATACGAAATGTATGAATACTCAAAGTATTTATCTCAAAGTATACTCAAAGTATAGATCAATATTTGCAAGAAGCATGTTTAGCAAGTTACTAGCTTGCTATTTGTAAAAAATTCTAAGTCCGTTATCTTGAAAGAGTAGCTGAAATGCACTAAGTTGAATAATTCAATGTTTCTAAAAAGACAATTTCACGTATCTAGCACTTCAGAAAAAATGCATCAAGTTCGTAACATTCTAAAAATACCAAAGTTCGTCACTTCTATAAAATTTTCAAAGTACAGATATGTTAGTTTATTTCAAGAACATATTCAACGACTTATCAGAACATAAAATATACCAATGTGCAAAACTTCTAAAAGAAAAAATTACAACTTACAATCTATTAATGCAGTTTACTAAGTATTTTGTAAAACCCTTTACTTGATAATTCTGAAAAATAGTCTAAGTCCCTCACTTTGTACAGACATAAATTATATTACTTTTAATTAGTTAAGGTTTACATAAAGATAAGTTTATACATCTATGCTAAAATAGCTGATCATTTCTGTACCACATTTAAATCCATTTTATCAAAAACATGTTAAGCATACTACTTCTACGAAATTTACAAAGTTCTATTAGCTAAGTTCCTTTCGAGAAATAATTTCATAACTTATGAGAACTCATAAACGTATACAAATCAAAAGTATACTTAGTTTGAACAAGTAACATGTATAAAAGTAAGAGCATATTTATTTAAAATTTGTAAGCATAACCATCTCAATCACTAAAATGTGTAACATGTGCACTTAGTTGATATTTCTCATAAAAATATTCAAGCCCATTACTTAATAAAAATTATAAAAATATGCTAAGTTAATACTCTAATGTTTTAAAAACCTAGTGTCTGATTTAAAATATTCTGTTACTTCAAGTAAAATATGGTAAGATCTTTACATTAAAGAACACCTAAAAAATCTTTATTTAAAAATACTAAGTTTCTTTATCTCACTTAACTTTATTTTTGAAAAACCTGTAAAATCGATTAAGTTATAAAATTATGGAAACTAACTTTTTTAGCTAAGTTCATTTTATAAAAAATTAGTACTTTGGGAATTCTCACGTAACACAATTTACCTATCACACTTAAGTTTATGATTTTAATCAAAACATTTAATTTCTATGTAGTAGATTAATGTTTCCATAGTACATGCTTCAATAAATTTTGTTAAATTTCTAACTTTCTACCTTGTAGTGTATAAAAGATAAGTATAAAACGAGGACCTTAAATCGTGACCAAGTATGCTAACTTTATCACTTTTTATTTCATAGATTTTTATTTTGCAAGTAATCAACACACACACACATACACATGAAGAAAACACAGAAAAGTTTTGCATTTCTAAACTGTTTTATTTACAAAAATATATTTTAAATTACACAAACTATTTACACAATTAAGAAAATAATAACTTTTCAATGAGTATTCTATAACTAAGCATGCATAAGTCAGTAAAATCTTACTGTTGTAGAAGCAAGCATACCTTTTCTACATAATCACAATGGTTTTAATATATTTTTTACAATCGCAATACTAGTTATACACCAATAACATCACATAATTACACATGTTTTGTCATCCTTGGAATTAGCAAAATATGAAAACGGTTGAAAAAATGTATTAAATAGCTCATTTTGAAGATACTTCATATAGTCTTCAATGAAAATGTTTGAAAAAAAATTCTCCGTCATAATGACAAGTGCATTTGTTCTCGCATATCTCTCTTGCAATATACGGCATGTCAACCGTAAACCATGCTTTACTACTTATAAGACCCTCTCGCTCATCAATATGTGTTCTATTCGAACAGGCATGTATCCTTTGCGAAGAATGATCCTGAACCCGGCCTATGTTTTTAAAAATTTCCTGATGTACCATATCCATTAATAGTTGTTTCGCCTCATCATAATTACAATGGGGTTCACGGTTACATTTTTGCGGCTTTAATTTTAAAATTAAATGAGGTAGGGTCGTCGTATATAGCGTTTTTAGAATACACTCCAATATTTCATTTCTTATGTCACAAAGTTTTAATACTTGGTCATTTAAAAGTATCAAGGAAATTGGATTTAACGTAAATGAATCTCCGGTTTTATAAATTTGTTGTAAGATGCATTTTCCATCATCATTAAATACAGATAATTGACTATTACAAATAAAAGAGCTATTGTTATGACATATATTAAAATGTAATAGTTTTACAATAAATTCGATCCATGTGGAAGGGTTCATCACGACTCCCTGACCGGTTGGTATATAGTCTAATTGGGCGTTCTGAATAAATTGTCTAATATGAATCTTCAAGTCAGTTCTTTCATCGTGAAGTGAAACGTAGATAAGTCTTTCCAAGTGACATGTACTATTTACAGAAGCATATAAGCTGTGGTAAAGATTATCCGTCCAATCGTCCAACTTTGCCCTTCTCGGAGAAGGCTCATAAATGTACATTTTGGCAAACGTTAGGTTAATGTGCGGGTCTGCCACACTAAGTTCAGAAGGAATACCATGCGTTAAAAGTTTGTTGGTTGGGGGATATATCTTACACATTGAACCATGTTCTAATTAAATGGTAGTGGTTTCATAGTTCGCTGGTTTAAAATCCAAAGTTCGTTTAGATCCAAAACTTAGAATGCATACACCTGATGATAGGTCTAGATTAAAATCTTCGTAGTTACCGTCTTCAATTTTAGGTTGTTCTTCAGAGCCAAAGTTCACTTGTACCATATTAAATTCATAATTTGTCACTTTCTGTAGATCTTCACGTATTTTTTGCTAAATGGGTATCCAAGAGTAAACAGAGACTGTTGCTCCAGGTAAACTGTAATTGATTCCTTCATCAGCAAAAGTAATTACTTTACGGGTCGAGGAAATTTTCTTTTCACTTTCAGGGGTAATTGAAACAATTCTTGCTGTAGCACGTCAACATCACTTTCAGTATAAAACTCGGGGGAAATTTTCTTTTCAATACTTTGCAGAGGCTTTACATCTAAAGGCAATTGTATTATTTCTTGCAGCAACACATCAGCATCACTTTGAGTATAAAACTCGGGAGTGTATTCAAGCAAACACATTTTTGAAACTCGACGAAAATTCAATTAAAACACACGTCTTAAGTATAGGCGCACACAGTGCAAAGGGAGTCTCGCAACACACACCTGGCCACTTTATCTAACTAAAATGTCTCTATACTGGTTCTTTAAAAAATCACGTGATTACACAAGCGCCCTCTACCTTAAAACTTCCTCAACCCTGTAGATATTGCATCATCTAACGTGTCTTAGCCTGTTACAGAGAGTTGCCACTCAATGTAAATAGCACATCCTGCCAACAAACCTAGCGGATATTGAATCATCACAAATTTGCACACGTCACTATCAGGTGTCTTCTGCACATGTCACTTCCTTATCTCTTATCTGATCTGTGATACCTGATAAGAGAAAACCAGTTGCCGTTAAATTTGTAGAGTTTGTAGGTTGGGCGTAGGTAAGGTCTCCTGCAACGGATACCTAAGAATTCTTTAGCCGAGCAAACAGATGTTTTGTCCGCATGCAACAAGAGTGTTGTCCGGTAATTTTCAGGTATTATAATTGCTTATATTTTTTCTGATATATGTTGTGATTAACTATCTTTTAGAGTAATAACTTTAATTTATTAACAGGTTTTCATTAATAATTTCAGTTTATGACTTTATTAAATAAATATTTTAGTTCATTATTGTAAAAATTGTTTTAGTTTATGAATTTATTAAAGGATGTCTATGTAAAATTTAAGTATATAAAAAAACTGAGTGTAAAAATTTTGATATGTTTAATTTATTAGCAAGTTTTCATTAATAATTTTAGTTTATGACTTTATTAAATAAAAATTTTAGATTTTTACTGTAAAAATTGTTTTAAACAATAAGTTTAGTTTATGCATTTATTAAAAGGATGTCTATGTAAAATTTAAGTATATAAAAAATTGAGTGACTTTCATCGCAAGTAAAGAATCTTAACCCTGTTTTTCATATTAGAATAATCATAATGTATTTAATACGTGTTCAATAGATATCCTATACAAAATTCCAATGCATTTGTTAAAATTAGATCCTGTTTTTCAATAGTAAATACCTATTTTATACGTGAATACTCATTCATCTGCAATGCCTATAATTTATTACTGTAATTTATCAAAACTTAGCAAAAATAATTTGTTTTAGTATAATGCACTTTGCTAATTGTTTCACAGAAATTAATTTAATGATTCATTATTTTCCAAAACTATGTAAAATATATTAATCGTTGTAGCTTAACTTTGATATTTTAATTTAGGATATAATGTCGATCAGAAGAATAATCACAAAGTATTTAATACGTGTTCAATAGATATCCTTTACAAAGTCCAATGCATTTGTAAAAATTAGATCATGTTTTTAAGTAGTAAACGTCTTAATCCATAAGTCCCCATTTTTGAACGTAGAATGAAACACGTGTCCCCACAATTCTGTATTCCCCTAGCACCCTCCCTGGTTTTATCTTATCGGCAAACTTGCCCACTGTTATTTATCCGACTCTGTAGGGCCTCAAGGCACTTTCTTATCTCTCAATTTCTGTTATCAGTAATGTGCCGAATGAGTTTGCAATATTGCATGGGCGTGGATTTTACTTCAATCATTCTTTTGTGAATTAGGTGAGTATTTTTATTATTTTCACCTCTCGCGTGTACAAGTACAGGGTAAGTGTAATATTTTCTATTATTTTAGTAACATGTAAGTTGATACCGTAATTCTTATTGAAAATAATTATGTGGTTCTTATAGTTTGCACTTTTGATGTGTTGTACTTTTATGTGTGATTTTTTTGTTATTGTTAATGCATGTTTTTCTGTATTTTGGTGTTTTGCAAAATTTTAAGTTGGTAATCCAGTGTATTTAATATTAATAGGCATTATCGGTAGAAGTACTTTAAGCAGTTTCTCTACAAAAACTGGGGTTTGAGGGATTTAAATACTTTTAAAGCGTTAAATATCTTCAAATGTGTTATTTTGTTTTTAGTGTCAATATGTTATGTCTATTTTCAGCATATGAGGATAAAAATTAATGAAAATGTGCTAGTTGGACCGGGAATTAGGGATAATGTATTTTAAATCATTACTCTATTTTCCGGTCTTGCTAGCCGTATAGATGTTGGTACTTTGTCCAGAGACTAGAAGATTTCGCAAGATGTGGCTTCACGTAAGTAAAAACCTTGTATTTTTTTAGTTCAAGTAATGATTTGCGATTAAAACTATCATTTTATCTAAGTATTGAAAGATATTTTATGTACATGCGGTATAAAACTGTGCTAAAACGGATCTTCAATTTTTATTTCCAATAGTTCAACTTTCTAACAATAGTACTATCTAGTCTAAAAGTTTGTGCTAGTTAAACTCGCCTTTCTATAAAATATGTTAAGTACATACCTCTAAAAATATTAATGCATGTATACAATTATGCTTTCATAGTCAAAGTGAAATTAGTGTTGCACATAAACAATCTAACTCGTATCGTATTGAAATTCTATAAATCAAGTTACTCCACTTGGGATATATAGTAAAAATATTTTGTAGGATTACTAAAAATGCAATTTTTGTCTAATTGATCTATAGAAAATATAAACTAGTATAATCGCTGCCAAAAATTTATCAAAATGTTTTGGTAAGAAAAAATGTTTAGATAAATACTTTGAGTATTCATACATTTCGTATACAAAAACTTGAGTTTTTGGGGATATATGGTTAAAGTGATTTTCTCGCAATAGAAAATAAGACTATATCATTATTTGTAAAATCTTTCTATGGTATAATTTTCTCACTTTCCTAACCGTAGAAGAAATTTGTAGAAAATATATGGTTATCCTAAATCCTACTTTAATGTTAAACGGCTACTTAACAAAAATACGGTATACAAAAAATTAAAAAGAATATATCACAATCTGAAAATTTTTCCAAGTCCACTTATTTGGAAAATATGTCACAATCTGAAAAAAATTACAAGTCCCCTTATTTGAAAAAAGGAAAAAATATTCTTATCAGTCCTTCGAACATCCGCTCCCCACATCCGGTCCGACCACGCCCCCTTCCCCGCTCAGCCTAGGGAAAGCGTCCGAACGGCTCCGGCGAATTAACATGGCTCCGGCTGAGGTGAACTCTCATTTCTTTACTACTGCCATTTCACCGCATTTGTTTCAGAAATGTAAATCTGACCGTACAGATGTTATTTGAGCATGATACAGATAATCTTTTTTTTTAGGTCTTCTGTAAAACATTACCATACTATATAGCTTGTGTTTCGTTCTTTCTGAATATTCTGAATTTTTTATTGATGAATACTACTTATTTTGCAAGATGCTGTGTTATAGTTAATGCTATTGTAGAAGCGTTTGCAGTGAAGAACATGCAAGCGAAATATGCATTTCCAAACAAAAACAGGCGCCCAAGGAAAAAAAAAATTCGATATAACGATTTCGAATCGAATTTTTCTTCTAAATTCTGACAGTCATTTGCTTTTAAAAAAAAGAAATAAAAAATACAAGAAAAAAAGATAGAGGAAATAGAATTCGATGCACATGTTTTTTGGCAATGTAGGTGATCGAGTTCGATTCTTTGTCCTGTAGCACGCAGCGCATTTAAAAGCTCGAATATTAAGCGTGCGTGCAGACATAACATATTTTTAGAAGAACTTAACTGTAGCCAAAAAAAAAAAAAAAAAAAAAAAAAACATTAATAATAACAGATGAAACAAAATAATGAGAGAAAAGAAATAAATGACAAATGCGCTTCGTTTGGCCATTAGCCTCTATATTAAAGTCGGTAGAACATCACAAAATTGTCTCTCTATTGATTGCACCTCTCTTGCAAATGACGTCAGATTTTAAAGTAAAGATAGTTCGATGTAAGTGCATGGTCCTCTTGAAAGTGATTTGAATCAGCCCTGGTAATTAACTGTGTTATGTATTCATACATGCATTTGTTCGAGAAGAATGAAGTATAGGTAAATTTTTATGCGCAAAAGTACAAGTTATTGCTGTTTAGACGTACATTAATGATTTTTCTCTCCGTCCGGCACAAGGACTGGGAATTGATCAATCCGTGCAAAAACCGAAGGACTAACGCATATTTTAAAGACAGTGCATTATAATTTAGACTCAGAGCATCACCGGAAAGGGGATTTTAATGCAAGCTAAAACTAATGTTTCTCAGGAATGAAATAGTGGAAATTTGCATATCGTTTCCGTGTAATGATGTCGCGTTTTATTGGCGTTCCATTATCCCTATTAACCAGGGGCGTAGCCAGAAATTTTTCATGGGGGGGGTGTTATGACTACTGCAACTCATATATATGTATCGTGTGTGTGATAATGTAGTGAAGAATATACATTTTGTATGGCAAAAAATTCCTCATGGGGGGTGGGTTATGACCCCCTAACCCCCCCCCCTTGGCTACGCCTCTGCTATTAACCCTTTGAGGCGCAACCCTTTCCCAATGCTGAAAAAAGGGCAGGCGTTGCCATCGCTCGACTTAACTACCAGCAAGATGGCGGGCGATCGAAACGTTCATCGCGTGCCACACCCTTTTTTGACGACAGCTGGATGTGCGGCTGCCCTTTTTTCAGCATTGGGCAATCTATCCAGCTGTTCTCGCATTCTTCCATTTTTCAGCAGATGTCAGTGCTCTTTAAAAATAATCGTGACCATTTTTTTACGGGAAAGGAAGTGCTAAAAAGTAAAGGATTCTCGTGGAGCTATGTCACCCGAAACTATTTTTATAGAAATCAAATCTATTCTTCGTGACTGGCAACAGTCAAAACGTCAGAGTTTGGTGTTCCCAGAGCGGGATCACTGCGCGTTAAAGGGTTAAATAACATAAAAATACGTCGCCTTTTCACCGAGGACAATCTAAAAATAAAAACATTACTTCCTCCACCGGCCAGAATTATCAGTTCATTACCAAGAACCGCCAAGCTTGAACAATTCAAATCACAATTTTCGCAAAATCTGAAAAACCGCATATTTTTTATTTTTTTTTTTTTTAATTTCGAAGCCTGTTAAAATTTCATTTCCTTCACTTCAGCAGTTTTAACGCGATGCTCCAACAAAAATTTACACAACTTTCGCAAAATCTTAAAATGCATCGTAATCAGAATATTGTAAAAGTTTAACGCCTATTGTTTTAGTTGATTAATCACCTATCAAATGACGAAATTCCATTCCATCAGTTCAGCCGTTTTCATAAAGAGACCTAAAAAAGAAAAAAAAAAAAGAAAGAAAAAAAAAAGTCACACAGAGAATGGCAAACATCGTTTTTGCTACCTTTTGTCTTGAAACGGACCCCAAGAAACGCACACACCAGTCTTCCCGACTAGCAATTTTGCTCGGGCCATCATCGGCTGGCTACATGGCCGGTGGTAGCCCGAGCAAAATTGCTAGTACGGTTATTTTATAAATAAGAATAAACCATTGCACATGTTTCCAAAAAGGATTTTAAATCACATTACATGATGACTGAGGTGAGAAACCATTTAGAAAAAGACTGTAAATATCGTATTGTTGCGAATTTTGGGGATAATCTGCTATTTAGGGGTAATATTTAAGATAATACATATTCGTATTCTACCCGTAGAATAATTGAAATTTACATTTTGATGCATGTAAATCGCTTAACTAGAACGCAAAAATAGGGAGGGTTATCTCATTGTTTAACATAGGGTTTGGACGATTTCTCTCGAAATATTGGCGATATCGCTTAGCTGACTTAAGTTCTGGAGACTAATTTTTGGCGATATTTGGTGGCATTTTATTACTGAGGCCTGTAATGTTTGCTTCAATGCATTAGTATTACTATTACGCAAGTAAATAACTAGAGACTTCTGGAAAGTACTACTGAAGGAATTAAGTGAAATGGTCTCGAAGCAAAAGTTTAAAAAGTGAGCTCACCTCCCAAGATCAATTCAGTTTTGAGTGACTCCTCCTAGAGTTCACTGCTGACAGCCAAACGCTCGACATCTCTGTACAGGGATATAGAGATGAGACGGGCTCAGCCCGAGCCCGAAAGCCCGAGCCCGAGCCCGGGCCCGACTCGGGCTCGGGCTCTGTAATTCACGATTGCGTTCGGGCTCGGGCTCGTGAAAAATTTCTCCTTTGTTGAACATACTCCTTGAAACAGATTTTAAGAAGTGATTCATGGGATAAATAAACGTACTTATTTCACAAAATAGCGGCACGGGGGACTAGAAGGTGTGTGAAGCTCCAAAATTTATTGTATCCTATTAATGAAGTAGTTAATTTTTTTTGTCTTTAGCTGAAATTTCGGGCTCGGGCGGGCTCGGGCTCCAACTTTAATAATATTGCTCGGGCTCGGGCGGGCTCGGATTAAAAGTCTTCGGGCTCGGGCTTCAAAAAATGAGCCCGAACTCATCTCTACAGCGATATTATTATAAGCGACGGTTTCTCGTTTGTTTTAAGAAGTCTACATCTGGAAGCTGTTTGTGAATTTTTTTCATCACTCTGTAAGAAGGATTTAATTAAATGCGAAATACAGTATCTGAGAAGGCTTCTGTGTTTAGCTGATGTCATAATCAAGTTACTGCTTGTTAATTCCTGTAAATGGTGTGTGCTGGTAGAATTTCTAGAACCAATACAAGCAGTTCCGTAGATTGGGTTTACGAGGCCCAGGAGCGAGAGTGAATCTGGGGCCCTTTTAATCTTATATTTCGTAAAAACGAAAATAGGTTAGCACGTACATACATCTGTATGTAAGCAAAGACAGTATTAAAAACTTTTAGATAATAATAGATATGATATAATAGATACGATATAATAAGTATTTATGCAATACAAATACAAAAAAAGGGGGGGGGGGAAAGACCTATATTAAGTAAATAAATTTTCTATTTCTGAAAAATTCGCTTTAAGAACACAATTTGCAACAGTCAGCATACAGCACTAAATAGAAGTCAGTGGCGTACCTCTAAGGTATGGCAGGAAAGGCGTGTGTTAAGTACCCAGACAGCAAATAAGCTTAAATCAAGCTTGACATTTCTTTGAATTTGACGTATTAATATAAGCTTGACAGTTCAATTCATTTTAAGCTTGCAGCAAGCTTGGAGAAGTCATTTGAACTGTCAAGCTTGAATACAACTTGATTACTGCTTGATTTGGAAAGCCACATCCACATAACAAATAATTTATCATCAGTCATAAATGTACTTGACCATAGAATTAAAAAAAAATATGGAAATTCTTCAAAATAAAATGCAATTATACTACGAAATTGATTTCAAAATCAGTCGTTTGTCTCGATTTTGGCCAGTATTGCCCAACATGAGTGTTGCGATATTGAAAGTTTTAAAACATGTGCTGCTTTAAGTTTATATTATGATTGTTTCCCTATTAGTAGAGTCTAGAAATCACACATAACATTATTTTAATTTTGATTCATCGCATGGAAAAATAAAAGAAACTTATCGGCATCTCCCACCAGTGGCGCAGCGACGGGGGGGGTCCAGGAGGTCCGGACCCCCCCTATGAGCTAAGGGGTCGCTATGAGCAGGGTCCGTTTATCTACAGGGCGAGTGGGGCCCATGGGCCACCAATTTAAGGGGCCCATTTTTTTCTGTAAAAAGGGCCCATTTTTTCTCTTTTGCTTCTTTTTTTTCCAAATTTATTCTCTAAAAAGTGTCTTTTCTTAAAAAAAAAAATCTTTTTAAACTTTGTATCCATAGTTGGCTTGAAAAGGAGGACGCAAGATAAAATCATCAAAGGCTTCCAGCAAGCACCGTCATAGAGACTCCTTAGGCAATAAATCTCCAGTCGTGTCTCTGATAGGGAATTTGTGGGGCTAGGATGGACGAATCGGACAATGTAAAGGGGAGTAATTCGCACCCTTGTAGCTCAAAGGAACGGAATATCCTCAGAAAGAATCTATTCATGCTACAATTAGCTGATAACAAAATTGTCATGAAGGAAAGCGGAAAATATATTGCCTATATTGTAGTCTTCAAGCACACCACTCTTCTTTTCTTGAGATAAACAAGCCACAGTATTCAAATAGTGATTATACACCGCACACACACACAACAAACAATAAAAAAGAGGGTCTGCTGGGAGCTTAGATGTGGTATAACTGAATTTCGAATGGTTCAGTGAATTCACTTAAGTTGGATGCCTTTAATTTGTAAGCAGAAGTTTAAGTTTTGGGTTCTTGTTCTTTGTTTCTTACGATCATGAATTCGTCCAGTTTAAAAAGAAAGAAAACCCAAAGTGAAACGTTTTTATCTTTCTTCGAGAAGAAAAATTAAAGCCGATGATGGTGATCGTGCAGCATCAAAGACTGCTGATAGTATGGACGGGCCCGGACCCGGTGAAAAATCTGTTGCACCGAAAGAAACCTTTGAGGGTGCTGAATCTCAAGCTCATCCTCTTGATATGGGGCTCTAAATTAACAAAGAGGTAAACTTTACTTGATTAAATTTCAAAATAACTTTACACAACAGAGGAGGTGGAATCACACAGACGTGGTTCATAATTTATTATCAGTAAAAATCTTAATATAAAAAGATCTTTCAAGTATAATCTAGCAGATGGTTGAAGTGGTTTTTATTTATAATTAGCCAAGAATTTTCTAAACATAGACAATCGTACTTGCATGTATACAAGATGTAATGATCCAACTTATAAAGATTATTTAAAACTATATCATAAGCTTATTATTACTGGCAACTACAATGTAGTCAATGATAACAAATACATTAAATTACCTTTTTTTGAATTCCAGTTTGTGTCAAATATTATTACTTTTTAAACACATATTATGCTAAAATATATGAAGAGCTGTTTATTTATTTTATTAATTTCTTAGGTAATGAAGGATCGAGGTAATATAACAAATAAGGATTTTGAGACTTTACACAATCGACTCACAAGACGAGATTCACACATTTTTTTAATTTCCTTTTCTTTCATTGTTTTTTAAATAAATCATACATGATGAATCAATAAGTTCATAATTAGCCTATTGAAATTTTTTTTCCTGTCAATTAAAGAATCAACTATTGCATTTATTTTTTTACAAAACTTGAAATAGTGAACGCATGTTTTGTACTTGCAGCAGATATATTAAAAAGTAAAAGTTTTTTTTTAAAATTAATTTCAGTTTTTTCTGAGTAAAAAATTTTTAAACATTAAAGTTTTAAAGAATTTTAATAGGAAAATTAAAATTGCGTGAATAATGTGATAAAATATTACTTTTACAAGAGATACCATTATTTAAATAATGTCTTTAATTGTTGTCATGGAGAGTAATTTTTAAATTTACAGTTATTCTTTTATTAATTCTATTTTAAAGTGCGATAGCTAGAATAAACTACTTGAAAAACATAAGACTACTTGTTTATTATCTTCCTTTTTAAAGACCACTGGGGAAGAGTTCTCTTAAACAGTCCCCGTTTTAAATCACCTTTATCTCCTTTATCTCCCCCCCCCCCCCCGCAAAAAAGAGCTTTATTTAGTACATGAATTTAAATGTTCGGTGTAATAAATCTTTCAAAATATGACTGTATAGTTAGGCAAGTCGGAGTGTCCAGGCTGGGTAATTTTTCTTATTTTTTACCAACTATGCGAAAAACAAATATTTAGCCAAGTATCGAATACATATGGAGAGCTGCTCTTTTGGCTCTTGGCTTTTGACTCTTTGCGGTATATTGTGTGAATTTCCTAGAAAAAGTAGACTATATTTTTGAAATCAGGTTTGAGGTAAACAATGTACCATAAACATGGGAGAATTTCTCTCACGGGTGTACTGAGCCCGTTTAAAATATTTCAGGGAAATATTTCAGCCACAGCTCCCCCAGCTCCCCTACTTTCTACGTCCCTGAATAGACCTACAATCTATGTATGTGAGCTGATGTATAATTTTGTGAATTGATTTCTTCAATAATGAATTTCTTCAATTGGCATGTTTCATGTTTGTATGATAATTGTATATAAATAATATTTTACAATTTCTATTTAGTTAAAATTTGAACGGGATTTATTAATTTTTCTTTTCAGTATTTTTCTTTGGATATATTTTGTATAAGAGTACACGATATGCGGAGTTTGTGTGTATTTATTAGAGCTATGTTTTATTAAAAAGGTTTTTAAAAGAGGAGAGATACTTTTTAATGAATAGAATAAATATGAACATAGGACTAGAATTAGAACACCTGAATGTATTTTATTTAGTGTTAAGAAACAAAGAACTCCACCATCTCGAAAAGCGGTCGTTAACGATTAGAGGCTTACAGTTTTCCGTTAGTTCTTTCGTTTTTCTTATAAGAATGTATAAAAGCTTTATAACTAGCAATTTTATTACAATAATACATTTTTATAATGGCAAACGTTATTTGATTGATTTGCATTATACCGAACAATTGAAATTTCTGCAAGACAAAAGTCTAACAGCTAACGTTAAATTTATGCCAAAGTGTCGGGGGGGGGGGGGATATGAATCCCTATATCCCCCTGGCTATACGCTGGCTTGCCAAAAGGGGGAGACAGTGGCGGATTTCCCAATAGGCGCATGAGGCGCGCGCCTCGGGCCTCATATTTCTAAGGGGCCTCCAAATTCGGTTTTCAGAAAGAAAAAAACTATATGTAAATATCTGTTCAAGAGACATTGTTCATAGTTTCAGGATTGCTTCTAGAGTAGAAAGCGTTTTTGAACAATCTTTTCTTTGGGGACTCCCTTTCCTCTTCACAGCATTGGACCATAATCTAAACTATAATACGAATACTTTTAGTTTATAAGTAATTGATGCTTTAATTCCGTATTTCACTGTAAAAATATCCAGAAACGTTCCTTGGAAATTAGGATAAGTTAGACTTACAAATACTATACAGAAAGTATACATTTCCCTTTGAAAACTTTACTGTTTCGTTCAACCCGTCACTTAGCCGAATAGTGGTCTCACGACCTTAAAAAACAGGCAGTTCACTTAAAAATGACTAGAATTGTAAAAAAAAATAATAATTAAAAAAAATTCCAGTAGTGTTCCTTGAAAATAATAGGCAGCTGAGGTGCCCTAAATTCCAAGGAAAGTTGCACGAAAATACCAAGAACTTTACTGAACAATATGCAATTCAGTGGATCTTTCCTGGGCTGTTCAATAAAGTTCCTGGTATTTTCATGCAACATTCCTTGGAATTTTAGGGCCCTCAACTGTCCATTATTCCCAAGAAAAATTCCTAGATTTTTTTGCATTGTTTTAATTTGCTCACTATATTTTATCCAAAAAAATACAGGTGCAGAGAGTCCCTATGCCTTTTTCCTATCCGGAATCAATTAGTTGGGTTGGGTTGGGGGATTACGGCCAATTATCTACAAGTGGGATCTATGCCGATGGGTGTGGGTGCTCCCCTTGGGGGGTCTTTCTAAGGGATTCTAACCCCTATTTACGCTAAGTTTTGGAAGAAACCACGGAAAATTCCTAACGGTTAGGTTGGCGGACGCGACCTGGTTTTGAACCAGGCACCTTCCGTCTCCCAGTTTAGAGTGCTATGCGCTCAGCCACTGGTTGGGCCGCACTGAATCAGATTGCGGCTCAGTAGCTGGTATTGCAGTAGGACATTCAAATACACTTGCTTTATAGATTGCCGCCCCCCACCCCCAAATCAAAAAGTGTACAGTCTGATAAGAATATTTCTCATTTTAAAAGAGAAAAGATTGAACCGCTTTATTCTACAGCTTGAGATTGAAAAATTTGTCAAAAATTAAATATTTTATATTTTTCAGCCGTTCTTCATTTAAATGATTTAGGAAAGGACACTCTGTATTCAGTGAAATTTTCAAATATACCTAGAATATATAATTGTTGTTGGTTGTCACGATGTAAAAGAAATTGGAAACAATAATTTATCTTCTTTCGAAAAATCACTAAAAATTAGAAATTTAAGCTAGGGATAACCGATTTTATCTTTTTTTGGAATCGAAACTTTCCGAGTATGCAATGCTAAAAAATTGCTGACCAATAATTAAAAAGATATGAGCTCATACATGTGCGATAACACTTTTTTTTTGGGGGGGGGGATTGGGGGAAGATATTTGATAGTTAAAAAAAATTATTGAAAAATTAAAGAAAGCAATACTTAGAGTCACCGAAATTTCACATGCGTGCAAAGTTTCAGCTCGATCGGATGATAGTGGGTTAAAATCGATAGACAAATTTTGAACTGGAATGTCATACACAGTTAATTAAAAACTTAAAAAACAAATGATGATTAATTTAATTTTTTGTTTTCAACTAGAAAATATTTATGATAACTATATTATAAATACGGCATGTATTTTATAGTCGCAGATGAAAATGCTAAACATTAATAATAAGCCTAGGACCGAAGCTTAGAGCATACCCATTTACCCATTATAAAGTGGAATTTATTTTTAAGTCAATAATATTTTTTGTACTTTAACTACTTAAAGTATTGTTTTTTTTAAATTTCTCTTGTAGTTTTTTTTAATTCTATTTAAAATATAGAATAATGTGTGTATATTATTCATACCTAATTACTCATTATTAATAGTCCTAAACTTATTGACAGTTTTTGAATAAAGACAAAAATTAGACTAAACAGAAAGTTTACTTTTAAACTGCTTAGTTTTGCAGTTCCAAACGGGAAATTTATGAATATATTTAAATATTTATAAATATATGTTCTTGAAGGAATGTTAAATTTTTGGTTCATTTTATCCAAGTAAAGAATTCTTCTGAACTTTGTGATGTCAAAGTCATGTTTCTGATCAAGTTTCCCTTGTTCTGACCTTCAAAAGTACCTGTTATGTAGTTAAAATTTTCATGACTGAAACAAGACATTTGCCAGTGGTCCACAAAAAGTAATTTGACGTAATTAATTAACAGTGAAAAATAATCAATATAAAACTGCAGTTGCTGGGTTATACTTAGACGTATGCTGGTGTTTATTTAGTGTTAATCATGAAAAGTGAAACGTAGTACAAAAATTATTGAGATAAAAAATGTTTTTTAAGATGAACAAATCTATAAACATAAAAATTATTTTAAAATTTTAATACTCCTTTTGTAGCAAGCCCTGACTATCGGACGGACACTTGGTGCTCGTGCCCTGGGCACACATGGAGAAATAAGCCAAAAAATTGAGTTTAACACGATATACAGGGGCACAAAAATTGAGCCAGCTAAAGGACACAAAATCTGAAAAGTGCCCTGGGCACAAAAGTGTTATAGTGAAAGTCAGGCCCTGGTTTGTAGACATAAACCACATATAAAACGAATTAAAGCATTTTAAAATAATTAGTAATAATGTAAAGGAGTTAGAGTTAGTGATTTTTTTTTTTTTTTTTTTTTTTTTTTGGAGGAGGGAGGCCTCAAAATTGAGTTGCGCCTCGGGCCTCTCAAGAGCAAAGTCCGCCACTGGAGGGGGGGGGGAGAGAATATAGGTATTCCCACTGATTCTGCGCTTTCTGGGGGCCTGAGGGTAAAATTTCAAATGTTTTCTGTAAAGGTAAAATTCGTGAAACATTTCTTCCAGGGAAGGGATGACTGCTGAGTGCCTGTCTGAGACGACCATTCCCCCCCCCCCCTTCCCCTAGAAAAACTTATATGGGTGTCATTTACGGGGGCCCTGTGAACAGCAACATGATCATTTAAGGGGAGGGGGGGTCTGATCTCCCGAGTCCGAGTCTGATCTCCCGAGTTCTGGACCCCCCCCCTAAAAAAAAATTCTGGCTGCGCTACTGTCTCCCACTGATCGATCTCACCAGAAAACGGCGTGACAACCGTAACAATCACTTCAAACGTTAGTCATGCTTGCGCGAGGCAGATTGGCGGAACGGTTAGCACGCTGGCTTCCCAGCCCATAGTTCCCGAGTTCGAACCCAGCCGCGGACGCTTGATGGAAAGAGCTTAAAATTTCAGCAGAGAGGGGAAAATGCGTGGAAAAATAAAATATGTGGGGCAAGTTCGCCGAAGGGCGCCCCTAGTATTTAGAAAAAAAAAATTTAAGCTTGAAATTAAGTTTGCTATGTCAAGCTTAATGCAAGCTGGGCAAGTGTAAACTTGAACACTTGATTCAAGCTTGCATTAAGCTTACACGTTTGAAATTTTCAAGCTTAATTCATGTTTATTGACTTGATAAATCAAGCTTGCTGCAAGTTTGCTGTGCTGTCTGGGTATGACACTTGAAAAGGGGTGCAGATTTTTATTGCTGGACTGACGCAATAAAAGAAGCGTTTAACAAGTACGATCTCATCGTTGCAAGGACGTGACGGCAGCTATTCTCCCTTCTGTACCCATCGTTGCTTCCCGTATGGGTACTTGAATGCCTATGATGTAGCCCAACGCAAACGCAACGCTGACCGAAAAGAGCATTGAAACAACCAGGTCTGGAAGCAATGATGAGAACAGAAGAAAGAATAGCTACCATCGCCTCCTTGTAACGATGGGAGCGGACAGGTTAAAGTCAATAAGACACTATTTATTGTGGCCTAACTTTGTGATAGCATTCCCATCTGCTTAATCAATAACCACGACACAAGCCATGGAACAAGAGACCGGTGTCGTTCTTAGGAAGAAAAAAAAAAGTGCATCTCTGAGGGCCATGCGCGCTACTTTACCTCAGGTTCTCGAATTTCTAATGAATTTTCACAAGTATCACGCTTAAAAGGCTTCTCCGGCAATACCCTATCGAGTAAAATATAACCAATATGAGATTTTTTTATGTAAAGGTAACTATAGAAAGCGAGATTGGCGTCATTTTGATGTCATGTGTCATCTAAAAGTTCCATAAAAGGTTCTGTGTGTTTAAACAAATTAAATAAAATAAAGAAATCGATTCATCCCCCGCGAAGACTGGACCATTTGCTAGTTCCTGATAAAAGTGTGCTCAGCGATTAACAAGACCCTTCATCTGTATATATAAAAAAGTCTTTGAAATTTGTATATTTAAGTAAATCGGTGCATATTTGATATAAACTAATAAATTTAAACTTATAAATCTAGCATTTGTTTTGAATCTTTACAATTATAAACATTCAATAAGTTTGTATTACAGATGCAAGTGATGGTATAAAAAATTGGTAATTACATAATTACTGTATAGGCCCGAATTTAATGCGACTACGAAATTTTTCATCCAGATAATTTAAAAAATCCTATATTTCGGCCTCGAACTTAGCGCGAGTCTGTTTTTTTACGGGCAATGATCAGTCAAAAAATACCGCGTTATATTCGGGCCAATACGGTAATTCAGAGGGGAACCCCAGAAAAATGTTTGGGGGGGGGCTCCGACTTTTGAGGTATGCCACTGACTCAGTGCCGGATTAACAATATAGCAGATTTAGCAAATGCTACGGGCCCCGCGCTTTTGGGGGCCCCGCGCCTTTACCTTGAAAGTTTTCGTCTTTCCCCCTCAAGATCTAGCTTTTTTGACACTTTCCAACAAGGTAGAAAAGTTAAGATTTCGGTTTGTCTGTCTGTCCGTCCTTGACTCGCGTCAATAGGCATTGATTTCTACGAAATTTATATATGTTATTCTTATCTGCAGTACCACGTACCCTATTGTAAAGGATCTATGTAGCATTTATAGATTTTTTTCTACAGGAGCACTCAAAATAGTCCCAATACATTGCGCTCTATGGGAAGTTATTCTTTAAAGCGTATCACCCTACTAACTACAAGGGGTGATCAAATGAAAAGGTACGAAACGACACTTTGGGTACAAATGTAGACTTTATTCAAAATATACACCACAGGCCTGAGCACAACGATCCCACTGACGAACAAACCGCAGGATTCCTTGTTCCCAGAATTCCTGTGGCCGTGACGAGATTCAGTCCGTCACAGCGTCCGTGAGTACGTCGTCCGAGTTGAAGCGCTTCCCTTTCAGGTCGTTTCTTCAGTGGAACCAACACATGGAAATCGCAGGGCGACATGTCCATTTTGTAGGGCGGATGGTCCAACGTCTCCCACTTGAACGTGGCCAGTTCCTTGGCGAAAACGGACATTCCATTTTCTCATTGACTTGTGGGACACACAGCCTTCCCAGTATACGATCATCCTCCTGCGATGAATAGTGGCCGGTTTAACACCTTCCGCTGTCAGAAATCGGATAAAGCCTCGCTGCCCCTAAATCGCCGAATTTTGCAATGTGAACACCATCCTGTCCTCACATGCACTGCCGCGTCAATTGGACGTAGGAAGGTGCTTTTTACAAGAGCTTCTGCTCTCTCCTGCGGGCAGTGGTGGGAAAAACTACTTTTTTTTTGTAGCGCGCTACAACTACCGCTACTTTTCGAAAAATGTAGTTAACTACAACTACAACTACTTTTTGACAAATGTAGTTAGCTACACTACTTTTGAAATGTAGTCGCTACTTCGCTACTTTTTCGCTACTTTTAGGAGACAAATTTTGCTAACAGATTCAATTTGCATTACATTCATATTTAAGGATATTTATATCCTAATTAGAGAAAACTATCGATATCTAAAGCCTTGGTTTTCTACTCGCGTCCAGCGTGATTAATGACCTCAGCGGGTGTCTCTCGCGTCCATTGAACGCGTTTATTAAAAGGTGGTTTCCTTGTAGCGTTGAGCGCTGCAGATTTGGTGGACGCACGAAAGACCCCGGGCACCTTTTCGCCTTTAATTAGAAAAAACTATTGCTCTAATAAACAACTACCAGGCGAGTATTTGAGCAGGGGGAGGCGGGCCCCCTCCGAAAATGTAAAGCAATTATTAAAAAGGAGCTATTTTGAAACATTTCTTTTAACTTTAGAACAATAAAGTTTAAAATACCGAATCGTCCCCCTCCCCCCGAAATGGAAGCCTATATATACGCTACTGGCAACTACTGCTAATTATTGAAGTATTGCTGAAACTAATTAAGTTTTAATACCTCTATGATAAAAATAAATTGGGAAAGTGAGCTCTGAAAGCATGAGAAAAATCATGAGAACTAAAAAAGTTTTTAAAAATATAATAATAAAATGGATGTCTGAACGGGAAAAAAAGGCCCGTTTTGAGACCCCTTTCATGTTGTACAAACATTCTAGTTTCTTGAGCACAAATCAAAATTAATGAGTATAAAGGCCTTTTTTCATGACTTACCAAATTAGCGATTTATGACGAATGACCCGTGTGAACCATGTAATATTGTATAATTGTTTTAATTGAAAACATCACAAATGATATGCATATTATAAAATAATGAAAACAATTACTAATTAAATTCATGATATATCTATTTAAAACATTGCATTAAAAAATCCTCTATATATGTTAAAGAAATTTTAAAAGTTATTATCATCAACACAACTTTTTCTTTGTGTTAGGTATAAAAGAATTTTATAGAATTATATTGTTATTTTAAGGCTAAGAGAGAGATAAGTCTCTAAGGATTTTACAAACTATTAATTATTAATAGAAATTCTCATATTTTCGTATTAAATTCTGAAAATTATTACACAGAAAACCTAATAATTTAAATATAATAGACACTTTAAAATTTTAACGAAAGAAAGCAGAATTTCAACATATTCATGGAAGACTGCCATGCCTCTAGTATAAAATAAAAACCACATAAATTTATTCAAAAACATGTTTATTAAATTTTAACAAGAGCTGGATCTCAAAATTGTTATCCGCCAAACATGATCGTCGAGGAGAAAATGCGTCCAATGCAATCGAAAACAATCTTTGTACAGATGCACTGGACGGCACGCCAGTGTTAGTTTTTTTGAAGGCTTCTTTCATATACGTGTACGCCGAAAGCGAAGATAGGGGTTTAATTGGCTCTGACAAGAACCTTGTAAGTTCTTCCTCGTAACTATTTCGAGTGCATGCGAAAGAGAAATTAAAAAAACCAGAAAAGTCATCATCCATGGGCTGATCCTCGATACTGATATCTGAAGTTGTCGGAAACATATTCTGGAGGTATTCCTCCATCCATTTTTTTTGGCTTCGGTCTTCCTCTCCTCCTTAATCCAGAATAGTTTGAATCTGGGATGGAAACAAGCTGAGAGAACAGTTTCTCTGTCCCACAGCAAATGACTAAATCTCGTTTCCACCTGACAACTGAAGATTTTGCGCCCCCTCCTATTTTTTAAAAATGCAACTAGGTAGCTTTCATATACCATTTAGCGCCCCTTGGCCGATGCTGCGCCCGGGTACAGTTGGCCTTCCTTGCTCCCCCGTAGCCAGGAACGGCCCGAAACGGTAAGCAAGGCATCGGAGCGCCGTATTCGAACTAAAAAACTAAGGAAAACTTAATCTGGAGAATAACACGGGGCTTCTTTACGTTTGCAGGGAGGCTCCACGTACCCTAGATCAGCTCTTGCACCTAGCTACGCCACACATTTAGCTATAAAAGCTTTCAGGGGTTAAAATGAGGCTTTCAACTTCAATAATATACGGACTGTCAAATATGCATGGTGCTCTGAAACTCATTGGCAAAAAGTTAAAGAGTGGTAAAGGTAAATAAGACGGTTATGAATCACGTAACAATGTAGGGTTTGATAAGTCGTCCTCGAGTACCTGTTAATAATTTATTTTTTCACAGAAAGTTCACTAAAATTCCCTATTAACATGATTGATTACTACTGTACATTGACTAAAAGATTTATTATTAAACAATTATTAACAGGTAAATGAAACCATTTCCGACATCCACAGTGCTATATTATTCTGAACAGCCTTGGTAGAGATGGCGCCCGGTGCGGTCGCACCGTTCGCTCTACCTTAGGACCGAATCTGAAAACTGTCACTACAAACGAAGAACACTGTAACCGAGGTCAGCAATATTTTTAGCCCCTGAAATAATATCTTGGATGCACATGCTTATACTTTTTGTCCCTTTTCAACAAACTCAAAAAAGATAAGGTTATCAACTCGTAAAAAAAAAAAAAAAAAAAAAAAAAAAAAAAAAAAAAAAATGTGTACAATTTCTACATATTTACTTTCTTTTTTTTCAGTTTCAGGTTCCACGAAAAATGTACTAATCAGTTTTTACACTTCTTTGAGACAAAAAACATTCAGAGTTGTAGAACATAATCATGTGATTAATTAATGTTTGAAAAGCTACAATACTGCAGAACTGTCATTACTCTTGTGGAAGTTGAACACACCACCAGGACACAAGGTTAATAAAGAGTGCCCAAACTCAAAAAAGTGCACTGTAACGTCGAAAAATGACCAAACCTTAATATAAATAAACTTAGTAAAACTAAGCATAAATAAAATTGTTGTTCAATGCATCGATCATAAGGAGGAGGCAAAGATAAAATTAAAAATGTCGGTGACTCTTCCAGAAGCGGTCTCGATGCTTTCATGAAAATTCCTGTGAGAAAACCGTAAGTTTTTCTCACGCTTCGCAGTTTTCCGTAGATGGTGAGTGAGAGGATGGGGGGGGGGGTCGCTAATTGCGAGGACTGACTATATATCATGTCAGATTTGAAAGGATATCGCCTAAAAGGAAGTTCACGGAATACTGGACACTGAATGATTGGCAATCATCCTGGCAAGTGGACACTACACTGTATTTATGGGTGCAATAAAAAAAAAGATCAAAGAAAATTAATGATGTTACAAAAGCATACAATTTACAGATATGTAAAATTCCTTTTCGAAAGCAAAAAATACTCATTTTTATGTTGATTTATGTTGCAAACACGCAATAGCAGACCCTGATCAGACATAGAAGGGGCCCCGGGGCAAAAAAAAAAAAGGTTGTTTTAGGCCCCTATACTATTACAGACATTTTAACTTATTTGTGATTGTTTTCTATTTTCCCAGCATAAAAATAAAACATTTCAAAATAATTCTAAAATTAAATTAAAAATTACCCATGTATTTATACTCATTTAGAACAAGAATGTGCATTTAAAATTGATTTTAATATATTTTTAATCCATTTGTATTATTAGCGTATGTGTGCGCTGAGTTCCACCTGCCAGAAAATTTTCTTTTCTTCATCATAATATTTAAAAAAATGCTAACTAATGGATATTTTGTGATAAGTACATATGGCCATAAATTTTCAATAACGCCTTTAATTTCTATTTTATTGATCTAGTCTTAGAAACCATTATCATTGTGTTAGAAAGAAGAACAGAAAATAAGTCTCGAAGCCTTTTTATTGTTACACAATTATGATATAGAGAAAGGAAATTTAGCTTAATAAAAATTATTATTGCAGCATATATAAATTTAATATACAATAAATGGAGAGATTTGCGAGGCCTTTATTTTTCAGGGGCTCACGGGCCCACACGCCCGTGTGATAATGAGACTCTCGAGGCCCCATCAAAATAACCTCTGTTCAACTTTGGACCTCTCTTACCTTCCTTTTTTTCCCTCTTTATGGCAGATTGGTGATTCTACAAATAATACTGAGAACGATAAAAAGAAAAAAGATGCACAATGTCAGGCTTCCGCTTCAGGCAAAGCAAACCCCCTCACCCCCCCCCTCGTGTGCGTGTGTCCCCTGGGAGGTGAGGGCGGGGGAGTGATTGGGTGTCTTTCAAGCATCAGTTTCAGTTATGCTTGGAGTCAGAAGAGAGAGAAATTGCACCACGGGATCAATCGCCGGAAATGATGACACGGCAAAAGTAGCTTCCAAAATTCGCTACAAACTACTGTTTTTTTGTAGCGCGCTACACGCTACACTACTTTTTAAAAAAAGTAGCGCGCTACACTACAAACTACAAAAAAAAGTAGCGGCTACTGTAGTTTCGCTACAAGTAGCGCGCTACTCCCCAGCCCTGCCTGCGGGCCCCCGCATATTCCTATCCACACAAAAGGCACGAATCGCATTACTAGATGTCTCGCTACGTGCTCTCATAGCTGCATGGACAAATATGATAACGGTTAGGTTGTTGCGACGTTTCGTACCTTTTCATTTGATCACCCCTTGTAGTTGCGCTGAACCCTGACTTCAAGATAAAACTTTTTCCTCTATGACTGCAAAAAGATTACAAAGTCAAGGACAAAAAACCTAACAACTTCTACATCGTTTGTACGATCCGCTTGAAATTTTTCACAAGTTTGTAAAAAAATATAGAAAACAATCTGTCAATTTTAAAAATCTGAAAATCCACCCGTTCCTTCATTTTTAAGCGATTTTTCGCTATTTTCAGCACCATTTCGTTTCCGAGAGTCAGAAAAATTGAATCATTTGCGTGACAAAATGACCTATTTTAAGTGAAAATGACGTCATACAATTGGGGGGATTCCAATACGTTTAAAATAATTTCTCCCGATTACACAGTTTATTATTTTTTTCCCCACAAATAAATCGTCTATTGGATATTCGAATGTTTATGTATACAAAACGAAAGCTTTCGACTGCGAAAAGATTCCGCGCGTTTCCAGATGAGCATGAAATTCGATTTGGGTCTGTAATAAAAATTGAATATGAACTTATTTATTTTAGGTGGATGAAAATTAAATATATTGAATGAAAGACAAATTTCCTTAAAATGTTTTTTCTCTCGCCCGTCGTAATTGCCTTCACAACAGGCTTTGACTTCTAGTTTTAGAGATATTCTGCTCTTTGAAATGAAACAAAATTGAATGTTATTAAGGATTACAAAATGAAGCTTTGCATCGAAAATAGTGTCTGTATAGTTAAAAGTTTTTCCATACGGGAGCACTCAAAATAATTTCAATACAATACGGTCAATGGCAGTTTAGAGACAGGCATCTATTTTAAGCATATAATACTATCCTGCAATATGATTATCTAATAATCCGACGACGATCGTGTGCCTCCTTCAAAATTTGAGCCAAAAGCCGGCAATGTTGGCGACTTTTGCGATAAATTGCCAAATTGGGTGCGAAAAAAATGCTTTGAAAAATGAACCGAACTTGGCGATATTTTTATTATTTTACGATAAATCGAAAAAGGTATTTACGTATTATCCCGGCGGTCATTAACGCCAAACTATTTTTTCCTCAAATTTCCTGGCAAACTGTTGGCAATCGTATTCCCATTCATCGTTAATTTCATGTGTCCGGCATTTATCTTTGCGAAAAAGTTGCTCGTCTTGGCGGATCGCCTGGATTGTAGTACCTCGAAAAATGTCTAATGTAATTATACTAAGCTATGTCGATTTCTTTGGAAATTTTGAAAAGTCGTTACTCGCACTTTAATTAACTGATTTATTGTATTGTGTTTTGTTAAGGGCTATGTGCCTAGGAGTATGAGGGGGTCTCCGACCGACGAAAATTTGTTATTGCATTAGAACCCAAAATGGGTTAACGTCCTTATGATTTCAGTTATTTGTCTGTTCTGATGTCCACCCATCCAGTGTTCTAACTACTGTGGATATACATCGATTTGTGCGAAATTTATGTTTTTTCTATGTACAGTACCACCTACCATATTGAAAATGGTGTATGTAGCATTTATATTTCTTTTACAGGAGAAAAAATCCAATGTATAGCACAGTCTAAAAAACAGAACTAAAAGAGGGGGGTGGGTTCGGGGGGGGGGGTTCTCCGCCTGTATCTGTTGATACAGGAATGACTGAATCAACAGTCATTCTTGAAAACATATTTTAGAGATATTCGATTTTTGAAAGAAAACAAAGTTGGCATATATATTACTAAGGCTCTCAAAATGATGCTCTCCATTGAGAATAACGTCCGTATTATTAATAGTTCTACAGGAGCACTCAAAAGTATTCCCATTGCAGTCTGTGGCATTTGAGAGACACTAATACATTTCTAGCACAAGACAATGAGTATAAAATTTTTATATTTTTCAGTTAAACGCTAAAAAAAGTTAAAGGTCTTTTACAGGGTCTCATAAAATTGCATTTATAGTGATAATACAACATTTTTTTATCTACGAAATCTCGCCAGTTTTAACTAAAAAACATAGCAGATTTGGCGCAAAAATACTTTGTATTGGAAAGTGTTTTATAATCTATGAGCTTGGCATGATTTATCTTTCTTGATTTTTTAAGGCAACAGATAAATTTTGTAATTCTTTTTTTCTTTCTTTTCATTTTCATTTATTTATTTTTTGGATAAGACAATTTCTAAAGCTCTATATAGTGGAACTGTAAATCAGTTGTAGACAACTCATTGAAAGAATATATGTATAACTCGGCTGTTCGAGCCTTGTCAATGGGAGACCCCTCTGAACCCTCCTAATTTTTTAGTTTCATGATTGCCATATTAAAACGGCATTAATGGACTATGTCATTTTATCTCTCATCTATCGTGTATTTCACCTGGTAACCCCATGTTGAAATTTTTAGGATTGTAACCTATTTATAGAAAAATACATGTGATGCACATTCTACAGCTTAGTAAATATAATAACAATAGATTAAAGCTCTTGTGAACTAATAGTATTTAAATATATGTAAAATATACTTGTGATGTATATTCTACAGCTTACGAAATATTGTAACAATAGATTAAAGCAGTTGTGAACTAACAGTATTTAAATAAACGGATGAAATTTTTAAACAATCATTTTATCAAATAAATGCAACCTTACGGAGCTTATAGAAAACGGTGGTTTACGTAACACATACAACATTTTCAGCGGACATTTATTCTTACTTTTATGTCGCGTTTTCGTAACGCATTTTCGTGTCTTATTTTTATGTCACATTTTCAAAAGGGGGTGAGAGATAAAATGACATAGTCATTAATATATTTAATGTGGCTGTTGCATGCCTGCATTATTTAGTCAACTCATTACCTAGGCGAAACTGAATGAGTATTCTAAAGTCAGCAATAAGAACACACACAAAGAGTATATCCAACAATACTGTGGAACAAAAACACGGTTCTCAGTAAAAGAATTTCAGGGAGCATCCAAAAGGGGGGAAATAAAAGAAAGACAGAAAGAAAGGCTGTATCATTATCTTTTCGTTGACTAAAAGCGAAACGTGGACAAACGGAGGAGGGGTATCCAGATCCTTGCACCACCCACCTATGGCCTTTAGAAAATGGATTCCTTACCAATAATATTACATTTTTGTCTTTATTTGAAGAATGAATCCAGAAATAAACAAAATATAGAAAGAAAACTAAGTGCCGTAACAAAAAAACAGTCTGATCAAGGTCGGATTAAAGGCAGGGGGTCGGAGGAGGTGACCGCCCCTCCCGAGAAAAATGAAATTAATGTAAACAATCCCAACTTACTTCCATAAAATTTATATATATATATATATATATATATATATATATATGTGAATCTTCCATCCAAGCCTCCACCCACAAAATTGTATTAATCCGTCAGTGGGCCGGATTATTCATTAGGCTGTAGTCTATCTGTCCCGATCATTTCAGGGACTTTTCAGTAACAAGTCGAAATTTTTTTTTAATGAAGTTGTATAATCAAACTTTTTCAAAATGACTCAATAGAACGGAAATATTTGTGGCTATTTCTGAAGATGTTCTCTGGAACGCGAGTTGACCTTCTGCATTTCCCCGAGAGCTGAGATCCATAGGATTAAGATTGTAGGAAAAACGCGCCGCATAATCAATAATAATCCCCCACGAAACAATAATTTTTATTTAAATATTGGACATAAAGTTATTTTGTTTTGCAGTAAATATGAGGATGGTATTTTAAACGGATGTTGGGCAGCCCCAAAGTTCTTTTATTTTACAGTAAAGGCATTTTACAGGCATCCACGGCATTTTACGGCATTTTACGCCAAAGCCACACATCTAAAAGGTATTTTACAGTGTGGCTTTGGCGAAATTCTAAGGTGTACTAGGGTGTAAACTATCTTAGAAGGCTTTTGGTAGTTGGCTTGCTTTGTTTTTACTTAATTATTTATTTTACATTTTAAAATATTTAAACAAAGGCGGATTATTTTTTGAAACAATAATAATATATAGAATATAAGTCATTTTTTTATAGTTGGGGAATCCACTATTACGATAAATTATCTTATTAATCTCGGAAATTAACCACGTTAAATATGAAAGAATTGATTTTTGGCCGGTCGAAACCACAGGTCAAGTCGAATGCCAGTACGTTCGTTCAAATAAAATAATTAGAACCGAGAGGATCTTCGCACGGTCGGGGTATCCAAGAAGCCATAACCTCAGGCAAACTGAAAACAAAAAGAATTCTCGGATACTCTTGACCCACAAAGAAACTCACAAATTACTTGTCACATTTAAGATTATTATGTCTTGCAAAAACATTTGAACGTAATACGATAATGAATGTTTTATCCGAATTTTTTATTATTTATTATATAGATTATTCTATTCCTCTTATGGAGATTTTTTTTGAGCAAAATATTTTATATCATTTTAACGAAGGTGAAAAGTAATGTACATATGCTTGTAGAACACTAACGAAATGACCTTTAGAAGTGTTCCAAGCGGTATGTGGAAGTAACAGTCCCCCTGTACAAGCGTGTACAGTTTAAATGCCTTCCATGTTTGCAGTATATTTTGAATGGTGGAGGTATTATTGTGCTAGATCTATCTATCCCCAGTTCGATTTCTTATGAATTAACGCATTAAATAAATTAAGAGAAGTTAAAAATATGTAACCTATAATTAGTAAAGACCGTCCAGATAATGAAATAATTTTACAAGCATGTATTTTTATAGGGGAAAAAATAGTGTTTAAGGGCACAGTTTAAAGTACATATTGTTTTCGATGGTTTTAAAAATTTTACAGAAACAATTATTATTTTATGTGTGTAAACTTGTCTAGTTATATGTTTGCATATGGGAAAGGTGGGAAGTGTTAGAAATTCCAAATATATATCCATGAACATTAACATTCATTTAAAAAAAACCTGAGTTGTACGAATAAATAACTTTAAACATCGTCAGTCTCACTATCTATTTGCCCTCCCCCCCCCACTTTATTTTGACGGGAATTTCTTCCGCACACTAATTTACTTGGAGAAATTGATTTGTTTAGTGTTAACTCAAATTTGTTCATTTTGAATCAAGAAAATTCGTAAAAGTTGTGTTTTATTTTATTATCGTACAAAACCTACAGATTAGCTCACCCAAGGTGGAGGAAGGGCTGGGATAAACCTCTCGCAAATATAACACGTGGGACCTTTTAGTTTTGTTTACATCTAATTAGCATTAGTAATACCATTAATTAGCACTAAACATAAATTGTAATATAATTAGCACTATTTATTTTCTCATTCAATTTAGCTCTATTACTTTAATGTGTGGGTGAACATATATATATATATATATATATATATATATATATATAGGTGCTTCATTGAGCAGGGGGCCCCTTGGTAACATTTGCTACGGGCCCCGCGCTGTCTTAATCCGGCACTGCACTGACTGCTGATTTTTGTGAAAATAAATTTTGTAAAATATTCGGTTATTCTGCTGTGTAGTGTGTATAATCCCTAGCTGCATCGACTGTTTCACAAATACGTGAAGTGTGCTTTCCTGTATTACTTTTTTACACCATACCATCAAACCATGGACCAATAACAGACCATGATATTGGTTTCAATCATGATTTCAATCATAGTTCTATCTAAACTTCGAACTTCTAAGCTCCTGTCATAAAATTCTGACATTCGTACGTGTAGCGCCATCTGCAAGAACTTTGTGGAACTAATTTAAGTACTTTTTCTACTAATATTTGCAGTATTGGGCCGGAATTGGAGACATTTAGTTACTTCTTTCGTGGGCCGCAATTTGCCTATATTTCCCGGGGCGGTGGATCGATTGTATCCGTCCTTGATCGTGCTGCAGAAATAAATTATTCATCAGAAGTAATCTCCAGGACAGAGTGGATAAAAAAATTAGTTTCGACTATTTTCTAAAATAATTCGAAATTTGAAATTTAAGTTAGCTTACATCCTGGACTAGCGCATAAGCTATCTTTATTCCGAATTTCGCCCAGTTCCATCCAGACGTTTCAGCGTGAAAGGACAACAAATAAACAAACGTTCGCATTTATAATATTAGTAAGATAATATCACTACAAATACAATGGCTCATAAAATTTTAGTAGTACTTATCAAAATACCTAAAGCAGTAAGACTTAAATGAATAAAAACACACTCTGTGATTATGAGAAACGAGCTAGCTGACGGACTAGCAAAACAAGCAGCCATTTACAGTAGTAATTTTAACAATATAAACAATAGTGGTAGGTGCTTCCAAGAAATAGAAAAAAAAAAAGAGAGAAAATAGAGAACTGGACAATATCATGGTACACACAAGTTACAGGCAGATACACTCACTAATACTTTGAAATAATATCAGAAGGCTTTCTTTTAGAACGCTAGAACCGTTAACTTTTCTTTTTACCAATCATGAACCATTCCCAGAATACTTTTTTTTAACTACTAGGGGCCAAGGCCCCCAGACTCGCTACGCTCGCTTTTCGTATGAGGCATTCGGCCCCTAATCAGGCTTATTCGTAAAAAAGAAATAATTTCAACAGACAAAACCCGAAGATTGGATCAGAAAGAATGTTACTGAGCTACACATTGCTTGGTTCTTGCATCGAAGATATTTTGTTATGGGAATCCGTGTTGTACGGGTAATGAGCTATACTCCACCTGGAGTGCGGACTCCGCTTATAATCGCTGGAAAAATTATTTGCATTCCTCAGAAACACAATGATATTTAATGTTGCCATTCAAAAGTTATACTAATTAGGAGCTAAAGCGTAATAAAATCAGAACATCTGTTTCAGCTGTGCTTTTAATAATGTAAAACCTATTGGACACCTTGCGATTTTGCCACCCATGGCGATTTTTCATTATTTGGCGACTTGCGTACATGTAAAGTTAATAAAAGCTACGGAACAGATAGAATGGCCTGCCACCAATGGCGACTTTTCATTATTTGGCGATTTACACATGCTCACAACCTCTATTTACTGTTCATTTAAGGTTACCGGAAAACCGTTATCTATATTTTCATATAATCGTTTCCAGATTGGCGTACTTAACACCGCGAATTATACCATCTCGTCGCGCTAGCAAATATCCAAAGTGTACTATAACTGTTATAATGGCATAGTTAACGCCGCCCAATATTTCTACTGGTAGCAAATAATTCAGCTGGACGAGAACCGGCTTTAAAATAATTTGCATTTTAATTATTTTTCATTTTCAAGATATTAGTTATTCTGTTTTGGAAAAACGAATAATCGCTAATTCTAAACTCCTGTTGTCTAAGCGAACTACTATTTGAAAATTGTCATTTTTGTGTTAACGCATTTTGAGTTACTTATCCTTATAAATAAAAATGAAATTATGTTTGTTTGTTTGTTTGTTTGTGGATTTGATTCGTATACAAATCCACAAAAATGGACCTATCAGCCTGAAATTTTGCACAGATATGTAAAATAATATAGAATAAATCATAGTCCACTTTAAAACTTTGAAAGTCCACCCGTTCCCGGAATTTAAGAGATTTTTTATGTCCTCCACGCAAAAAGCTTTCCGTAATTGTAACCCCTGTAGTCAAAAAAGTGTGAAATAAGGATCGTGGTTGCCATGTGTGGCGATTTTGCCGAATAAAATGTTTTAAATTCTCAAAGTAAAAATAAAAGAATAATAACGATTTTTTTTTGTTAGTTTATATTCGTAAGGTTATTTTTTAAAAATTATAATATCGTGTGCATGGGAAATCGGAGCAGGAATGAAATGTTTTATACGCAAAACAATAAGAATTATAGATTTCCGAGGCTAATATCTTAAAATTTTTTAGTTTGGTGAAAAAATAAAATGGCTCAAATGCCGAGAAAGTGAGTTCTAGCGGTTTACACTGTTTCCGGCTTGGCGCAATTTACTGAGAGCTTAAGGAAACGGATTTTTGAAAACAAGTGCAAAGGTTTTTTAGAATACAGCATTAAATTTTAATGATCCGTGCGGAAATAATGCAGTTATTAAGGGATTTCAAGCGATCTATCTTCAGCATTCTCGCCAATTGAGTGCATTGATTTTAGTTGGGGGAAATCCGCCAAATTTCAGAAAATTGAAATCTTCGCATTTAGTACATCGAGGTAACGATGAATAAAACATGTTATAGTTGATAATTTAAAAAATGAGGCTGTATTAAGGGATTCCACTTTTCAAAAAAATGCCTGGCGGTCGAACCATTTCCCATTTTGATTGCTGCTAAGTCAATGCTTCGAATGATTCCCTGAAAAAGCTCTTGCAAAATGGCGCATGTTGGCACTTTGGCGAGGCTTAGATTTGAAACTGGATTTTATTTGAGACTGGTATCTATATTAATAAAAAAAACAATGTGTGTAAACTGTTTGTTTGTCTGTGTCTCGCATAGCTCGCAAACGGGTGACCGTAGACCTACCAAATTTTGAACGGAAATTCTCTATGACAGGTCCCGTCACACCTCGAAGCGATTTTTTCAAAATTCGAACTATTTTAGGAAATATCGATCAAAACGTATCGCAAAAGGCTAATTTTTGCTTTCCGCCATTTCGTAATTGTAACCCCACAGTGCATTAAGCGACAATTAAGCTTATCTAGGTTGCCACATTCGGCAGTTCATTAAATGATTCAGACTCTTGAAGTAAAATTAAAAGAATAACGATTTTTTTTTATTTTGACTAGATTATTTGTAAGGTTGTTTTTAAATTAAAATATTGTGTGCATGTGAAATCAGAGCAGGAATGAAATGATTTATACTCAAAAGAAAAATAGAATTTGGAAATTTTCCGAAAATAATTGTGTAACTTTTTAATTGGGCGAAAAATAAAAGGGGTTGATGTGCGATTTTGAGGAGAATTCTAACGCTTTGCGCTATTTATTGTAATTTAATCGTCTGCTATTTGGGTTATGAATACACCTGCGTATAAGTTTTTGAAATTTTCATTCAGTTTGAATTGTGCATTTTTCTGAGCAGCTTTTCTTCATCTATTTCTAATATATTACATCCAGAAAAAAGGATGTTAGAAATATCAATTTTAATTTTGTTTAATCACACTCATGAATAATGATACACTTTCCAACTTAATAAAAGAAGGAACGAAAATAGGGAAGACCCATGGATTATAACTCTTTTTATATATAGCACTTTAGTGCGTATTTAAAATCTGAAAGTGTATCAGATTTTCTATGATTCTAGCGCTTGGCGCAATTTAATGAGAGGGTATTTTTAAAAACAAGCGTAGGTAATCTTATAAATAAAAATGAAATTCTGTTTGTCAATTTGTTGATTTGGGTAGTATACAATTCCACAAAAATGGACCTGTCAGCCTGAAATTTTACACAGATATATGTAAAATAATATAGGATAAATGATAGTCCACTTTAAAACTTTGAAAGTCCATCCGTTCCCGGAATTTAAGAGATTTTTTATGTTCTCCACGCAGAAAGCTTTATGTAATTGTAACCCCTGTAGTGAAAAAAGTGTGTGAAATAAGCATCTTGGTTGCCATGTGTGGCGATTTTGCCGAATAAAATGTTTTAAATTCTTAAAGTGAAAATAAAAGAATAATAATGATTTTTTTAGTTTATATTTGTAAGGTTATTTTTTTAATTATAATATCGTGTGCGCATAAGAAATGAGAGCAGGAATGAAATGTTTTATACGCAAAACAATGAGGATCGAAGATTTCCGAGACTAATATGTAAATTTTTTTAGTTTGGCGAAAAATAAAATGGCTGATAGGCCGATTTTTAGAAAGTGAGTTCTAGCGATTTGCACAGTTTTAGGCTTTTTGGCGCAATTTACTGAGAGCTTAAGGGAATAGCATTTTTGAAAACAAGTGTATAGGTTTTCTTAGAATACAGCATTAAATTTTAACTATCCGTTCAGAAATAATGCAGTTATTAGGGCATTTCAAGCGATGTAGCTTCAGAATTCTCGCCAATTGAGTACATTGATTTAACTTGGGGGAAATCCGCCAAATTTCAGAAAATTGAAATCTTCGCATTTAGTACATCGAGGTAACGATGAATAAAACATGTTATAGTTGATAATTTAAAAAATGAGGCTGTATTAAGGGATTCCACTTTTCAAAAAAATTCCTGGCGGTCGAACCATTTCCCATTTTGATTGCTGCTAAGTCAATGCTTCGAATGATTCCCTGAAAAAACTCTTGCAAAATGGCGTATGCTGGAACTTTGCGAGGCTTAGATTTGAAACTGGATTTTACTTGAGACTGGTATATATAATAAGACTGGTTATAGATAAAAATGAATGTTGGTATGTGTGTAGGAGGTTGAAAAACTCAGCACCGTTTCACCGATCACCATGAAATTTGGTTCACCTAAGTCTTTTATCATGGAGAAGGTTTTTATGCTATCCGTTTTCCTCTAACTTGCCACTAGGTGGCGCAGCCGAACGTCGAATTCTATTCCGTTTAGCCGTTTGCTATGCGAATATCGTCCAACCAATTTCGATGAAATTTGGTACACGCGGATATTAGAACACGGAGTATATTTTTCACTATCCATTTGCTGTAACTTACCGCTAAATAGCGCTGCAACGCATCAACTTCTATACCGTTCGACCTGTCGGCATAAAATTTTTTATACTTACACATTTGAGCACGAAGAATATATTCTAACTGTGTTACTTTTGATGTTACTCACCACTAGATGGCACTGCAATGCATTATTATTTTAACTCGCCACTAGATGACGCTGCAGCAGGCCACATTTTTGACCATTCTAACGGTGGCTATGAAAATCAGTACACATAGCTATTTGAACAATGAGAATATTTTGGCGTTATCCATTTTGCTATAACTCGCCACATGACGGCGCTGTAGCAAATCATTACTTTAATTAACCACTAGATGGCCCTGCAGTGTCTCACTTCTTGACTGTGCGAATGATCGCTATGGAAATAGGTTTACATAGATATTTGAACACGGGGAAGAGTTTAGCACGATCCATTTTCCTATAACTTGACACTAGATGTCGCGTCAACACATGAACTTCAGGACTATTCAGCCGATCGTCATGAAAATTCGTATGCATAGATATCTGAATGCGAAGAATATTTTCGCTGTATCCGTTTTGCTAAAACTCGCCACTAGATTGCGCTACGCCGCATCGCCTTCTGCACCATAAAAACGGCTGCCTTGAAATTCAGTATGCATGATTATTGAACACAATATAACGCGATATCCATTTTGCTATCTCTCTTTATTACAATAAATAGTAATCACAACAAATATTAATGTCAAAAAGTCCATTCATTCCCGTGCGAAGAACGGGTACTTCAGCTAGTTTCATATAGTTTTTATTTTGGCGTAAAATGGGCGTAATTCTAACTCATGTTTGTAAATTTCACGCGATTCTAGATACTTGGAAACGCTTTGTTGCAAAGAAATGAATGATTTTATGCCAAATCTGGCAGCCATTCGGTTTATTTTTTCAGTTTTTTATTAATATCTTCTAAAATAATTCGATTTTCGAAATTTAAATCAGCTTAGCAGGTTCCTCGGAATTTTTCGAGTCTATGGGCACCTTAGTCGAAACTCAAATCCCTACGGTTTAGGAGGAGTTAGGTCAACAAGCTTTGACAGCGCCAGCGGCTTTTACTTTTTTTTAGAATAGAGAGAAATAAAGCTTCCTGCGATCTTTGTAACAGAAATATTAATGGAAATCCATTACATTATGTTACTAATTGCAAGTTATTAAACAAACTCAGAGTCAAGAAAATCACCTTCTCAAAATAATGAGAGTGGGCTGCATACATATTAAAAAAATAAATACGTATAAAATAATGTAAGGCATAGAAGAATTACAAAATAGTCAATCAAGGTATATTTATCCGATTGCAACAAGACTACGAAGTTATACCTCCGTGGACAAAACCTATTACAATACTAAGTAATTCATAAAAAAGTAATGAAGTACCAGTTGATATGAAAAATAAGTGGCCAGCGGAGAGAGAAATTTTTTCACAGATTATTTTAAAGCCGGTTCGGTACAGCTGGATTATTTGCTACCAGTAGAAATATTTGGCGGCGTTAACTATGCCATTATAGCAGTTACAGTATAATTTGGATATTTGCTAGCGCGACAAGATGGTATAATTCGTGGTGCTAATGTAAAACACTATGTAAAACATATTCTTAGTATTATGAATTTATTTAAATCACTTCCTGACACATATAGAAATTCTTTTATTGTCTCTCTATTCTAAAAAAAAGTAAGGGCCGCTGTCAAAAGCTTGTTCGCCTATCTTCTCCTAAACCGTGGGGATTTGAATGTCGACTAAGGTGCCCACAGATTCGAAAAATTCCGAATAAGCTGACTTAAATTTCGAAAATCGAATTATTTTTGAAGATATTAATAAAAAACTAAAAAAATAAACATAATGGTTGCCAGATTTGGCATAAAATCATTCATTCCTTTGCAACAAAGCGTTTCCAAGTATCTAGAATCGCGTGAAATTTACAAACATGAGTTAGAATTACGCCTATTTTACGCCAAAATGAAAACTATATGAAATAAGTAACTCAAAATGTGTTACACAAAAATGACAATTTTCAAATAGTAAGTTCGCTTAGACAACAGGAGTTTAGAATTAGCGATTATTCGTTTTTCCAAAACAGAATAACTAATATCTTGAAAATGAAAAATAATTAAAATGCAGATTATTTTAAAGCCGGTTCGGTACAGCTGGATTATTTGCTACCAGTAGAAATATTTGGCGGCGTTAACTATGCCATTATAGCAGTTATAGTACACTTTGGATATTTGCTAGCACGACGAGATGGTATAATTCGTGGTGCTAAGTACGGCAATCTGCAAACGATTATGTAAATGAAAATATGGATAATGGTTTTCCGGTAACCTTAAATGAACAATAATTATAGGCTGTGAGCATGTGTAAATCGCCAAATATTGAAAAGTCGCCATTGGTGGCAAGCTATCCTCTCTGTTCCGTAGCTTTTATTAACTTTACATGTACGCAAGTCGCCAAATAATGAAAAATCGCCATGGGTGGCAAATTCGCAAGGTGTCCAATAGGTTTAAATTATTAAAAATACAGCTGAAACAGATGTTCTGATTTTATTACGCTTTAGCTCCTAATTAATATAAATTTGAATGGCAACATTAAATATCATTGTGTTTCTGAGGAGTGCAAATGATTTTTCCAGCGATTATAAGCGGAGTCTGCACTCCAGGTGGAGTATAGCTCTGGACCCATACAACACGGATTCCCATAACAAAATATCTTCCGTGTTATGAGGGGGAGGGGGTCTACTGTAGTATGAAGTTTAAATTTTTATGTACCAATGAACATGCAAGAACCAAGCAATGTGTAGCTCAGTAACATTCTATCTGATCCAATCTTCGGGTTTTGTCTGTTGAAATTATGTCTTTTTTACGAATAAGCCTTATTAGGGGCCGCATGCCTCATACGAAAAGCGAGCGTAGCGAGTCTAGGGGCCTTGGCCCCTAGTTTACCTAAATTAAAATTAAACGTATCAAAAATACTTTGATAATTGACTTTGTTTAGTTTTAGTACCCATTAACTTATAGTATTCAAAACCCTAAATTAAAACAGTTCATTTTAGTACATATTTCAGTAAAATTTTATGTATTAAAAACGGAATTTCATCCTCAAGCCTAAATTTTATTTTGAAATATATATGTTTCCTAAATTGTTTTTAAAAATGTTACTATATATGCTCAGATTTGTTATACAAAAGCGCAATTTCGTGAACTATTGTAACGGTTTTCATGTTGTATTTATTTGATGCATATTATCATTTGTAATTCAAGAATTTGTGATAGAAAAATCTGTAAAAAATTATAGAAGCCCCTGTTCTGTTGGGCCCGGTGCTGGAGTTTACCAGGCCTGTAGTACACTTCAGGGACGGTAATAGACTTTAAACCTAAAACGCAGACCGTTCTTAAAATTAGTCTCCTAAAGATAAATATCAGCAGTATGTAGAATATTTTTCAAATCTGTTTCGAGACACAATTTCTGTAATGTGTTCATACTGATACAAAATTGTAATGTTGTTTTCCCGCATCAATGCGTGTTGCGAGAAAGTGAGTTCTACAGGCATTATTGCAGGAGAATTGAAAATTTTGACCCTCTTGAGCTTTGAGGCGGCTTTGGCGACAGAAAGAAAGTTCTCGCAACTAGCGGAGGATAAGGGAAGAAGATACTGGAAAAATCTAAAAATATGATGTCACGTCCGCATCAATAAGTAGTCCCTCTCACTGCGGAGTGTGTGACTGACAGCAGATATTGAGAGCAAAGCGATACGATTGATATCGCCGTCGCCGTTTGAATGGGGCTATTGCTGTGATATTTTAATGATCTGCTGTGGCATGTGTAAAAAATGCTTTATTTATTGTGAGATAAAGTGCTCCATTTCGTCGAATAAAGTGTTCCAATTTTTTAAAATTTTGTTGGACTATTTTAGCCTACACCCACTGGCAGATTTTCGTAACAATACCTTATATCTCATCTATTTCCAACATTCTCTGATGTGTAAGTATCTGGATCAGGCCCGTTCGAATAACTGTTCCCAAAAGTTGCTTCATATCTGACTTTTCGTCAGCAAAATTGAAATTGCTTTAGACACTGTATACATTTGTTTGTTCTACTAACAGTTGAATCACATCTTTCGAAACGTACATTTGAAGCTATTCGTGATCAGATGGAAGAAGGCACTGTGTAATCAGGAAAATTTATATTTCGTAAAAGGGAAAAGGCAATGTTCTTTTTTTTTACGCTACAGAAGTGATTAGGGTATTATTTTGATCCAGATAAAAGGAATTCATTTGTTTTGCGGTTGAACTTTACAGTAAAAATTCATGGAGTTTTTAATGGTTAAATTCAAGCTTATTTTCCTCCTTTCCTATCTTAGTGCATTTTCGTCCCTGTACTAAGGAACAAAGTCTGCAGACTGTGGAAATATCACGGACGAACGTCAAATTCGTACTATTACAAATTTTTGGGGTGACCCGCTCTTCTGTGGATTAAACTAGTCAAAAATTCGTATTATATGCTTCTAATAATTAAAATTTGCATTTTGATGCAAGAAAATCGGTCAATTAGAACGCGAGATGGGGTGTTTTGGGTGTCCCCATTGCTTAACATAGGGTTTTCTTAAATTCTTAAGAAATATTGGCTTTATCGCTTAGCTTACTTCATTTTTGGGAACATATTTTTGGCCCCAAATGTAGCGATATTTCGCCAAAAAGTCGTCAACCTTAGACATTTGGAACATTTGGTGGGATTTTAAGAATAGGGCATGTGATCTATCCTTTCCTGCATTTGTATTACGCAATAGATTAGAATTATTCAGTTGCATTTCTATTACACAATCAAAGATTGTTCGAGAGACGAAATCTCTGGAATTTTCGCGTAACGTTGGCGTAAGCTAAAAAGAGCAGGGTCGCAAGCAGGAGTTCCAGGTCTGAGCGTAAGCTCTGTTGAGAGGCTGTTCTTCGTTGCATTGCGGTATTTGAAGCGATCTTTCGCATGTTTTGAGAAGCTTATTTTTGAATGCTGTTAGTGAATAATTTACTGTCTCATGCTGAGGGGGAATAGATGTCGGTTTTTCTCGGGAATTTTTACTGAATTTTAGCCTGTGTAAGGATTTTGTTGTCAGTGAAATACAGCATCTGAGAAATCTTCTGTGATGATTTCGACTGATTGTTATAAAGCGTGTTATTGCTTATTATTCCTGTGAATTGTGCATAGCAGATTGTTCGTCGAAGGTTTTTCCAATAAAAAAAGAATTTTTGACATCGGTCCACGCGGTAAACCTTTATCGCTGTACGTACATACATATTATATTATATAAGTAAGATTGCCTAATTTCGGCACGTATGTGTATGCATCAAAATTATTAAAATATATAATTGTATTTATAAAATTAATTGTACCTTTTGTAATATGGCCTATATAGGTCAAACACGTAATCCGCTACACCTGCGAATTAATTTACATCGCAGTAATGTAAAAAAAAAAAAAAAAAAAAATCAACTGATCATTAGGCAAATGTTGAATATGCTCATTTCCATACCCATGGGTTTGAAAACATTAAAATAGAAATACTTGCCATCCAAAAACAACATAACGAACGACTTTTTCTGGAAGATCAATTAATACATGATCACAACACCTGTTATCCTTACGGACTCAACCAAATATTACATAATAAACATCTTCATTACTACTCCGAAAACACTAACCCTACAAAATATATGCCTATTTATTACAAACTTAATCTGAATAGATACTAAAAAACTTCTCGCTCCAAGAGAGGCAAGTCCTCAAAACATACTCATTCCATTTTATCAAACAGTGCTATAAAGTCTGAACTTCAACTTCTAAATGATTCCTACATAAATAATTTTAACTGGATACCTGTAAGAACCTTTGCCTTCTCTATTAAAAAGAAGTTGATTCACAAATATCTAAATATCTTCTACACTTTGACTCTGTCTGATCACTTTAGTCATTTGTTTTATGACCTTATGATTGTCCGAGCAAATGCACTTAAACATGACATAGTAAAAAACGAATACACACAGTCTATATTAAATACTAACTTTGTCATACATTATACACATCCTTCTTTTCGATTAATAAACTATAATCAACTTTCTAAACACAGTGATTTATTTCCAATTAATGACCTACATATAAAAAAAATCCTTTAAATATCCTATACCCATGGGTAGAAAAATATTCAACTACAATTCTTTTTGTAAGAATTTTTCACCGGATGATTCCTTTGATTGTTTATGTACCAGTGATCATTATCGTTCATTTGTTAATTCCCATTATGGACACATAGTTACAGGTGACCTTAATATAATAAAAGATTTAAAACTAAGACAACTTATAAACAAAGGCATTAGACTACCGTCTAAATATAATATTATTGCACAGTTTACCCATGATATTGACTATTATATATATAACACTTCACTAAAATTCAATATTCCTACTGCCTTTTTTAATATGTGGAAAATTAAAGTATTGTCTTCATTAAATAATATATTAGTTAAATCTTTTGCATCTCCAAAAAAACTATATCTATCTGATCAGATTAACTATTTGCAGCAATACTTTGTTATTACTTATGTTGATAAATCCTTTAATAACTTTGCAATTATTTGTAAAAAATTATATCATAGTCTATTATCTAATTCAATTATCAACAATTCTAACTTTATACTCACTAATATCACTGAGTCCATATTTAATAAAAAGATACTAGCCTACCATAAACTACTTAACCTGAAACATGATAATCTTAATTATCCTTACTTAGTATTCCCTAAATTTCACAAAACTCCAATTAAGTTTAGAACTGTAACTATTGGATGTAATACTTACAATAATATAGCTAGTAAATCATTACTAAAAATACTAACTTACCTGCATAATTTATGTATTAAGGCTAATTGCAATTCCATATCAATTAGTAATAGTTATGAGCTAAAAAACAAAATTGATGATTTACATTCCATATCTACTTATGACTTTAAATATCTATTTAATAACATACATTTAGATGATCTCTACAATGCTATACTTGATCTTTTTAATAATAGCATACATAGTCTAAATCTACCATCACAATATTATTACTTTTTTCAAAAATATACTTAGGTTTATATTATACGATAACTATATACTACACAATAATAAACTATACAAACAGGTCTTAGGTTTACCACAAGTTGGATCTACTTCAAGTTATTTAGCTGATCTTTATCTATTTAATTATGAGAAACATTATGATAACTCCTCACTTATAATATATAGGTGCATAGATGATATTATTGTTATAGCTACAGATAACTATATATACACAGATAAATTGCCTATTTCTTATCTTGATAATTTAGAATTAATTAAAAATCCTCTAACTAATAACTGTATTAATTTTCTTGATTTACAACTAATAATAAATAAGGACAAGAAACTCATATTTAACATCTTATATATAATAAAATCCGAGAGTAAACATTGTATGTAGCTATGTAGGTAGGTTTGTGGCCACCAATCTTCTTACGCGCGTCTCTCGGTCGCATTGCGCGATCGTTTTTTGCTTCGAGACGGTTGGTCGCAGACCTACCGAATTTTGCATACGGCTTCGCTAGGACAGATCCCAATATGCCTCGGAACGATTTTTTCGAAATTCGAATTACAAAATGTTTTATTTTATATTTTGTCCGATTTTTAGCGATTTTTCTTGCATAATACGTAATAACGCCGGTCATTGCACTCGCAGTAAAACGATGTTTGCATCATCGGATAGAGGAAAAAATTTTCTTTCGAAAACAGTTTGTTTCGACTATGTAACATATTTATCCGATTTTTGGGGGATTTTTTAAAAGAATTTCTCTTTTGACGACGTTTGCGTAAAATAATTTTAAAACTGTAGCATCTTAAATTCTATCTGTCATAACTTTTTTATATTTCGGCAAAAGACGAAGCATACATTTCGCCCACTTTTAAAAGAAGAACGGAAGAAAAATATAAATCAGGAGATTTTTTACGAATTTTTATGTAAAGAAGGATTTTGAATTCAATAATTGCTGCTGCAAGATTTCATTTGATATTAAGCTTGCAAATTTAGCTGTCATGGTAACTAAAACTGAATAGCTGCCAGTTGAAAAAAATTAATAAAATTACTTTAATATAATTGAATTTTAAATGCGAAAACTACGTCATTTTGATGTAACAAGTTTAAAACCCCTTTCGAAACTCAATCAGAATAACGGAGTCACAAGCAAAACATATGGCACGTACGAAATAATTCCATGTTTTATATTACGTTGCCAGAAAAAGAATTGAATGCTGTTTTTTCAACAATGAATTACCCAGCATTATTTCTGATTGAGTTTTTGAACGGGACACGCTTTCGAATCGCAAGAAATATTTTGCGGTGCTAAATACGCCAATCTGACAAGAATTATGCATAAAAATGTACGGAGAGCTGTTTTAATGGCAACGATAAAATGAAATGATCATCGTTTTTGCTAATGCCTAAATTGTAAAGAATCGCCAAACAGTAAAAGACTACATTCGTAGCAAATATCTTAACCGTTTCTTTAAATTAAGTATTAAAGAGGAAAAAACGAAAATATATAGTATTTGTATCAGTAAAAGATAGTATAAGTAATAGTTAGTAGATATACTAGGCTGTAATAGTTAGTAGATGTACTGATCAAAACACAATATACCGCTTTAATAAATATTTCGTGAAACTAAAAGTGTTATATTTGTTTTTTCAACAGCCGACTTCACAACTAACTAAGCATTAAATAATTCTACGTCGCGTTATTATATCCCGCGGTAGTTTCAACAAAAAAGACTGTACCTGAACATTTTTTTTTCATGGAGAATCTGTTTCGTCACAAGTAGTTATGATCACATTTTAGGAAAGTGTACTTTCTTGCCTTGCGAAGAGCGGGTACACAGCTAATTAATTATAAAATAAAACGGTTCTCCACATCATGTTGTATCTAAGGTATTAATGGTATAACTTAAACCTAAAAAAGAGTATGATGTAGAAATATGACATTTTGAAAGTTAGAAATTTTTGTTGTAAACCGTCAAGCTTTTCTTTTTCTAATCGCGAATGACACCAACATAGTTTTTTGTGTCATAATATTACAATGGTCTCAGGTCAGTACTTATACTAACTTAACGAATAACTAATGAGTAACTTTACGCCAAGAGTCTAATTATTTTGCTTATTTTTAGATTCCACATCACTGGAATCAATTCGAATTATGCATGCAAGAAAAATTTTCGTTCCCTACCGTGCGGAGAACGGGTACGCAGCTAGTATATAATAAAAGAGATGAATTTCCTTTCAATGTAATTAGTTTCACTGATTTTACGTCATGCATGCATATATCTGTATTTAGAAATATCATAGCTAATCATCTATATAGAGTACTGTCTCTTTGTACAAGTAATTATAAGTCTGAAAATATATCTTCACTGTATCATATTGCTTTAAGATACAATTACCCTAAAAAATTTCTAAATTCGATTCTATTTCCTATTTGCAATTAGCATTACTATAAACATGTGTCCTTTCTGGGAATTCTTGGTTGGAGAGGTTGGGGTTTGGTAGCTGGCTTGCTTATAAAATTATTATAATAATAATAATAATAAAAAAAAAATCGATAAAATTCTGGCTTTTTAGTACATGTTTTATTGAAAAAAAAATGTACAAATTAACTAATGTGATCACAGGTATCATCTAAATATAAATGCTCTTCTTTTAATTAGTATAATCTCTGAAATATCTTTAGGCATATAATAGATAGCTATTTCAGCAGTTAGATGTATTCCTTTAAAATATCATAACCCTAATATATATCATGCCAATATTTCTTCTTCTTAATAATAATTTTTATTTAACTTTATTTTTCTTTTTTTTAATTTAATTTACTGTATTTTATTATTATTATTATTTTACTAACTCTTACTTTTTACTTATTGTGTTCAACTTTCCTCCAATTTTTTCTGGCAACGTATAATTTTTCTTCTTCAATTGGCAACAGCTCCATGGTTGAGCTATGTTTTCAGGCTTAATGCTTTTGGTCTCTTCATCTCCATTTTCTCTTCATAATTACTTTTTTTCTGGGTATGTCTTTACTACTACTTTTTACTTCTTAACAGGATATCCCCCTGTAGTTACATATTTAGCTTTCTTTGTGCTAAGTAACCATTGAAATCCTGTTATTTCGTTTTTTATTTTGGTGGTAAGTATTCGGTTCGTGGGGACTGAAGAGTTTAGCCGATGCTTGGCTACTAGAGGTCTGAGCCGCCGCGCCACGCCGCCGCCGCCGAGGTCTAGGCCGGCGCGCCGCTAAGAACGCTGATTGTATGCCGCAGCGTACAATCGGCTTCAAAACTTTAAAAAAAAAATGTACCTAAACTTTCAACTGCTTATTTTTTTCTGGATTCTTCTTAACCTTTTACTGGCCAATGTTTCCAATTGAGAACATCAAATTATTTTTGAAAAATTAAATTTTATCAATATTGACTTGAAAAAAAAAGCTGATAAAGTTAAAAGAGGACCTTCATTGTTTGAAACGCAAGTTGCATTTCAATCATTAGTGGGAAACTGGAAAAAAAATCATAAAAATAGCCATTTTCATAAATTTTTACAGAGCAATCTTCATCCCCCCCCTTCAAACTTAATTCATATCGTTATTTAAATTTAAAAATAAATCTTTCATTAATTCTTAATATTTCAATTATTACTTAAGCCATTGGTCCACAACCCCCGGGCCACGGACCGGTCCCAGTCCTCGGATCAAATAGTACCGGGCCGCCAAGGAATATTAAATTCTTTGGATTTTATTTACTTTGGTGTATTTCTCTCGGGTTTTTGTGACTTTGCCGTGTTTGTGTTGATTTATATCTTTGTAACAGAAGAAATATTGTGATTCTTTTAACATTTCTGTTTTCTTTTTTTTTAAATTAAAGATTTCAAGATCATGAATTAAAATTGCAGTCATAAAATAGAGAATAAATGTTCTTTCTTTAAAACTACTCCAGACAACAACTCTGCCTGTTGAAATGCTGCATCACTTTATATTCATTTATTTTTGTGTATAACTGTATTTTATTTTGGAGACATGTTTAAATACAATTAAATTAAAGTTATTAAATCAAACCAATCTAAATTAGAAACATTCAACGCCCTCCCACCCTCAGCGGGCCGAGGTAAAATTATCAAACGTTGGCCTGTTCGTGGCTATAAAAAGGTTGGAGAGCACAGATTTAAGCTACCCATCACATATATCATAGCTGTCAACCGTTCCGATTTTATCGGAATATTTTCCACCACTATTTTTAACAATTTTATTTGAAATCAAGAATATGGACTTGTTTTAAGCTCAAATTGCCAAGGAAAAATTAGTGGTGGACAGGGGTCGAAATTTGCAGTTGCCCGCTACAATGAAATTTTTAAATGGGCGACTAAAACCAGATTTTGATCGAGAGATTTTGATTAATATTTTGTTAACAAAAACTCTTAACAAGTGCTGGTGTCGGAATATAAAATTGACAAAAACTTTGTATAATAACACACACACACACACATAATAGCACATTTCAAATGAAAAACCAAATCTACTAAATTTAGAACTCATGATAAAGGTGTATGAAGAACTTAAAATGAGGATTTCTTTTTGAATAAAATATAATGGAAATGTTAATGTCCATATATATTTATGGTAAGAGTGTAAAATAATCTGATGTATACATAATCAGCTGTTAGTTTATAAAGAGTTTTAGCTAAATTTAATAGCTTTGTTTTCTGATTTAAAATTTATTATTTATTTTATTAAAGACTTAAAAACAAAGTTCTGCAACTAAATCTTTTAACCTTTTTAAATGGAGAAATTATTTTATGTATATATATTTCATTTTTTTTAAAAAGGTGGAGAGGGCTTGAATTCAAAACAAACTATTTCTCAAATACAGTCATTAGTTGTTTTAGTTTTTTTTTTAAACGATCTAGAGAGGGAAAACATATGAAACATCCATAAATAGTATTTATCAACAATGTGCGTTATTATACAGTTTTTATCAATTTTACATTTTAACACAAGTATTTGTTAAGAGTTCTTGTTATAAAATCTATTAATTTAAATCGTCCTCATCTTGGGATTAGCAGACGGCGTAATTAGTGCCACTTGCCGTTTCACTTCTCTCATTGCATTATTCTAAAGATGGCAGGCAGTGTTTCTAGAAGGCTGTGGTAAAACAAAAGAGTCAGTTGACCCTCGGGAAACCAAGAAAAACAACTATTCTCGTTTTTTTTTCTTAGCTTGAAAAAGCAGTTTCCTACTCCTATTTTAATTCTGAACTTTCTATTTCCATTTCCGAATAGTAATGGCAATTTTATGAATAAACGTTTATCAACTTATTTTCATTGTAACGGCCGCATTTTCTTGAAGAATTTTGTATAGCCTGGTTTAAACGTAGGTCGCGTCCGTCGACCTAACCGTTCGGAGTTTTCCGTCATTTCCTCCAAAATGCTTGGTAGAACCCCTTAGAAAGACCCCCACGGAGAGCACTCCACACCTCGTCCTAGAGCCCGCATGTAGCTAATTGGCCGCAATTCCACAACAACAGAAAATCATACTCAAGACTAGTTTTCATATTCTCAAAGAATCTTTTAACGACAATTTATACATAGGCGTGTGTGTGTGTTTGTACGCGTACGCCCATTTTCATTATGCTCCTTTTCAAAAAATTTCCACGCCGCGGCGCGCCGCCGCCGCCGGGTTTCTGAGGTCGTTACGCCGCCGCCGCGAATTTCCGTTCGGCGCAGACCTCTACTTGCTACCCATTGTTTTACTCCATCCAATTCCGTTTTCTTTTTCTGATTTACCATTGTTTGGATTTCTAACTGCTGGATGTGTCTGCTTATTCCTGTTTTTACTTAAGATTTTGAGTTCATTGTTTTGCTCATCTATCGTTCCATGGATATTTAGAATTTTGTATTTGCCAAGTGGATGCTACGTTGATTCGTAAGTTATGCCTTTTACTATATTATATCTATATAAATAAAATTAGAATTTTGTATGTACATTTCTTGGAATTCAAAAATTTTGCGATTTCTATCCGTTTCAAGCACCCGGGAATCCGATGCGACCCTCAAAAAAAAAGTTTGTCTGTCTGTCATTCTGTCATTCTGTCCGTGACGCTTTTTATGTTTAAGCATCACGTAAAAACGACTGAAGCGAATGATATGAAATTGGGTGTCATGATAGGTGGTCACTCAACTTAAAACATAGGCGTCGAATTTTAAAAAAATCTGGATTGGATTTTGAGATTTTGCGAAAATCCTTTCAAACTGCGTAAATTTGTGTTCAAGCATCACGTAAAAACGACTGAAGCGAATGATATGAAATTGGGTGTCATGATAGGTGGTCACTCAACTTAAAACATAGGAGTCGAATTTTTAAAAAATCTGGATCGGATTTTGAGATTTTGCGAAAATCCTTTCAAACTGCGTAAATTTGTGTTCAAGCATCACGTAAAAACGACTGAAGCGAATGACATGAGATTGGGTGTCATGATAGGTGGTCATTTAACTTAAAACATAGGCGTCGAATTTTTAAAAAATTTGTGTTCAAGCATCACGTAAAAACGACTGAAGCCAATCATATGAAATTGGGTGTCATGATAGGTGGTCACTCAACTGAAAACATAGGCGTCGAATTTTTAAAAAATCTTGATTGGATTTTGAGATTTTGCGAAAATCCTTTCAAACTGCGTAAATTTGTGTTCGCACATCACGTAATAACTGCAAAGGTGAAAAAATGATATTTGGTGAAATGATAGGTGGTCACTCACCTTAAACTATTAGCATCTAATTAAAAAAATCGATCATATTTCGAGATTTTGCGAAAATCGTTTAAAACCGAGTGAATCTTTGTTCCCGCATTACGTAATGACGACTAAAGCGAATGATATGAAATTTGGTCACATGATAGATGGTTGCTCAACATAATTTACAGGTGTCCAATTTTTTAAACATTTTTATTAGATTTTGAGATTTTGTGAAAATTTTCTCAAAATACGTTTATATTTCTTCAAACATCACGTAATAACGACTAATACGAATGATACAAAATTTAGTGATATGATAGGTAGTTGCTAATCTTAATTTATAGGCGTTGAAATTTTAAAATATTTTGATTACATTTTGAGATTTTGCGAAAATTGTTTTAAAATTCTGAAATTTTGTTCCAGCATCACGAAATAAAGACTGAAGGGAATGAAACGAAATAGGGTGACATGTGATAGGTTGTCACTCAACTAAAATTCTAGGCTTCAAATTTTTCAAAAATGTTGATTACATTTTGAGATTTTGCGAAAATTATTTCAATATGCGTAAATATTCGTTCGCGCATCACATAATTACGACTAAAGCGAATGAAATGATATTACTTAGTTACTCTCTAACATGTAATAGTTTAACAATACATAAAAATTATAACTTCGCTTTCTTTACTTTGGCAACATACTACATCCATTCTGTGTACTCCATCAATGGTGACGAAAGTTCTTGCTTTTTGGAAATTTGCATTCACTAACCCGTCAAGGACGGGTACTTCAGCTAGTTATATATATATATATATATTGTTGCATAATTACTCTGCTTGTTTCCGGGGTTCGTCGTTCTAAAGTCCAGTTGGTGAAGACAGTTCTAGTACAAAAAGTCCACTGGTCAGGATGGAACACAAATTTATTGCCTCTAGAACTTCGTGGAACAATCAGCTGTACACAATTCACAAGCACAATCCAACAGTAACGTGCTTTCCGCACGTTACAACAATCCGCTAAGATCAGAAGCTTTCACAAATGCTGTAATTCTCACATAAAATAAAACGCATCCACAGGTAAAACTTCAGTGGAAATATTCAAGGGATAATACTAACAGTCCCTCAAGACTCAGCAGTGAAGAATTTACACACAGCACTTAAATCAAAGCTTCAAAAAGCAAGCCAAAACACAGCTTCTATAGCACTATCAAGTCACAAAGCAAGCGTACTCGCTCAGAGAGCTTTCACAATACGGGCGCTCTCTCACACTGAACTTTCAACTCGCACTCTGAACTCTCGGGGCAGCGCGCTTCTATATATAGCCGAAGCAGAAGCTGCGAGCAGCTTCCAGAAAAGCCCATTTCTCGTAATTCCACATAAAACGGATTCCACATAAAACGGGAAGTTTGATTACGTCATAGAAGAGAAATGTTAGGTTTTATGTGATTTTAATGCAGCAAAAGCAGCTTTACAGGCCCCATAGGGAAAATCGCGCCAAATGACCAAAATGTCGCCAAGCTTGGCGACTTTTGGCGAAATATCGCCATATTTGGCGCCAAAAATAAGTCCCCAAAGTGAAGAGATCTAAACCCTAGGACCAATATTTCCCGAATTTTCTAGAAATCCCATATATTTCAATGGGAAACCGAAACCTCCGTATCTCCGGTTCTAATTGGCCGATTTTGATGCAACAAAAAGTAAAATTTATCTATTTGAAGCGTAGAATACGAATTTTAAACCATTTTAAGCCCGAGAACAGCGAGTTGCCCCGAAAATTTGTAACAATATATATTAGGTGTATCGGAAAGTATTGTCGTTTTTTCGTATGACAATATTTTGCCTAGGCATAACTACTGAAACTTATAATACGAAATTTGGCATGTACGCGAGTTTTATAGCATAGGCGCTAGAGAAGAGAGCATTTTCCAAAATTCGTAACTTATAGGGGGATAGGGGGCCAAAATGTTCTTTTTACATAGCTTGCGTGATCTCAAAAAAGAAAATAGATATCCATAAAATTCTTGCTGTAAAATACAATACTCACGAATACCTAAAAATGGATTTCAGAACATTTTGAATGGAATACTCCAAGAAGAGTAGACGAGAAAAAAGGGGGAGGGTGGCCATTTATCTTGAGATAAAAAAAAAAGTTACCTCTAAAATTCTCACTTTAAATCTTTAACAAATATGAGTGCTCTGCTCAGGCACAGCTTTTTGTAATTCAATAATTATTGAAAATTTATTTGTTTGAATTTTGTGTAAAGCAACGACATTACTTTCCGGTACACCTGAAATATACACGTTGAACATAGTACCCTCTCCTTTTTTGAAGTCGATAATAAATAATCTGTTTTCACTATTTCACAGGATTATACAGTGTACGATCCAAAAGAGAATGGAAGAGTGTCGAGTCGATGAACAGAAAGGACCGTGTAGCATGAAGTTGTGAGGTTTCAGATGCGGTAGCTGCAAATGGTCAACCACATTGTGTAACACTCTTTGGTGGGGATTTTTTGAACTTTTATTCCCCCCCCCCCCAACCACACACAGAAATCTAAATCCCATAATCTCATTATGGTTTTATGTAATTTTTATAGTATTCTGATACGTAGTTTTCTCTGTATACCGCACTGATTAAGGAAACTTAAATTATAAACACGCTGGATGTATAATAATCTATCTGTAAATAAATCTATCAAACAAATGGACAAATGAAAAAAAGATTTCCATTGTCCGATTTACAAATTAAATATTCTGTTTTCCACACGAACTAAATCGCTCGTTCCGTTGATTATAAGCAAAATGTTACAAGAAATATCACAGCCGCAGTTACAAGAAATGATAGCTGTTGCAGAGCTTTGACTCGTCTCGCAAAATCCCTATGTATTTTTGCGGCGCGTTGTTTGCGCCGTGAAACCACCTTATTTCAGCACTTTCACTGCTAGTCGCAAAAAATACGGTTAATATAATAACGCTGAAAAAAAGTGCGCACAGCCAGCTGGGTCAGAAAGCGTCTTTAGCCTGCTAAATGGGCTAGTCAATCCACCGCCATGTTGTTGGATGCTAAATAGATCAATGCACATTTTCAGCGTTGGGCAGTCTATTCAGCTGGTCTTCTATATTGATGTGAAAATGCTTACGCTTTAAAGGGATATCGTAATGATAAAAGCGTCTGTCTCGTCTCGCCTAACAAGAGTTAACCTCTGTCTCGTACCGCATCCATCCCTCTTTTAACGCTTTAACGTGCAGTGTTCCCGCTCTGGGAACACCAAACTCTGACGTTTTGACTGCTGCCAGTCACGAAGAATAGATTTGATTTCTATAAAAATAGTTGCGGGCGATCTAGCTCCACGAGAATCCTATACTTTTTAGCATGTCATTTCCCGTAAAAAAAAATGGTCACGATTCTTTTTAACAGCACTGACATCTGCTGAAAAGTGGAAGAATGCGAGAACAGCTGGATAGATTGCCCAATGCTGAAAAAAGGGCAGCCGTTGCCATTGCTCGACTTAACTACCAGCAAGATGGCGGACAATGGAAACGTTCGGCACAGCCAGCTGCGTCAACAAAGGGTCTCTAGATCTGTGGCACGCGATGAACGTTTCGATCGTCCGCCGTCTTGCTGGTAGTTAAGTCGAGCAATGGCAACGGCTGCCCTTTTTTCAGCATTGGGAAAGGGTAGGTTGCGCCTCAAAGGGTTAAGTCAACTCCTGCATAAATTCTTCCTAGATAAAAAATATCACAACTAACGGCCTCTTGCTAAATATTCGAAAGTCACATATTTTTATTACTTTTATGTGTATATGCAAAATTTTGCACCGTACACTGAATAAACAAAGATAATTATTTATTCAACGTGAAAAGAAGATACAGGAAAGGTGTATATATTTAATGTACAGCATGTTCTGCAAACATTATCCATAGCTCAAGGAAATTTTTGGCTCCCCTTGATGTGCGCTCTCGTGTAGGCAGGATCTCTTTTCACATCATGTTTGCCGAACGGGGACGGTTAAATTTCAAACATTTTTCCTCGGTAAAATCATTTTTGTAAATATGCTTACTCGGTTCATTTCTTGAGGCGTAAGGGGGACGGATGTGTTTTTATATAGATGGCGTAATATGTGTGCGAGGTGACATTCCTGGAACAAGCGAGGCATTATTATGGGCTCTTCTACAATCGTTTAACGTGCGAAGTTATTAAAGAAATTAAATGAGAGTATCGTCAGAAAATTCTGTTTCAATTATTTGCTTTGATTAATGATATTCATCGGCAGTGTACTTGCTGCTTTTACACACTGAATCTGTTTATTTGCAGTAGAATACAAAATGCAAGTGTTCATTTTATTTATTTATTTTTTAACGTCGAATTAACTTCCTCCATAACGGTCCTATGCAAAGAATTTTTTGACGTGAAACATTTTTAAAATAACTCCACGGGTAGCAGTCTATAAAAGTGGACCGTAACTAAAAACTCTTGTATGGTCCTTCCTCCATAATCACAGAACTATTAGTCTTAAACATAAACCACTGGCATTACATAGCCTTTTTTAGTTAGCTTGTTTGCGTCGGGGCCTGGGGACTCAGACTTGACAGCGCAGTGATTCTTTCGTGGGTTTGTAGAATTGACTCAGATTGATCGATTCAAATAAATATAAGTGTACTTCGGACAATATTTATAGTTAAAAATAACCAGGAAGTGCATGAAAAATTATAAAAAGGTCAATATGTCGTCCTAGAGCCAGCTGGAAATATAAATCCCGGATATCGTTTTAAAGAGGGGAGTTCGAGCCACATACACACACACGTACCCAATGTCCGGCGCCGAGCGAGCGAGGCGGTCTCAAATTAAAGCTACCAACGCACGCTTAGTAAACGAGGCTGATTCCGCCAGCACCACTACTGCTGCCGCCGATCTTATGTACTACCTATATTCACTATCAGTATTGTATTGAATTATTTGCAACGAAGTCAATCTTGTTTTCATTTCAATCTTTAACACTAAAAGCGACTCGTGACATTGATGTTTCACGTTATACCAACTGCCATGACATAGCAACACCCCATTTTTTTTTTTTTCAACGTCATCGCAAATTATAATTCAAATAATATTACTCAGGTGGAAAACGAACTACCGTGTTTACTCGCGTAATAGCCGCACTTTTTTTGCCAATTTTTCATGGTGAATGTCTGGGTGCGACTATTATGCGGGAAAAAATCTACTACATAATACTGTAACTCTAAAACTATTTTTTTTTTGCTTCAAAACGGGGGTGCGAATTACGCGAGTAAACACGGTAGCTGAACTTACCGGTATTCTTTCTCACGCCAGTCCCTACCCCCCCCCCCCCCCCCCACAAAAAAAAAAAAAAAAAAAAAAAATCACAAATTTAAAAATCCTCTAGATTGATAAACTCTGCCACAAATTTTGCGTCATATGAAAGTAAATTCGCAATTTCGTAAAGATCTAGTATATAACTCCTCGAGATGACACAGCTTACAATTCATTTTCTTCTTCTGAACCATGGAGAATTTACATGTTCAAATTGAGTATTCCAGATTTGTATGAGTTTTAGAAATAGAAGTTTGTTATAATAACATGGATTAAAGCAAATTATACCATGTTAATAAATATTTCGTATACCTTAAATTAAAAATGTTTTGTCATATTCGTCATTTTTCTACGACGGCCTTAAGCGAATTTACCCTTCATCATAATTTTTTTTTTTGTTAAAGTTTCTCCATTCGATTGCGAGAGGGACGGATTCCGAAGCTTGCGATGGTTATGTTTATTATTGTGTTCACTTTGAAGTAATCTAGTTGATGTTTGCATCAAGTCTTAGAGTCCTATTCGTGTGTCATGTTTGCGAGGGAGATAAGAATTGGTTTACATAGAAATTAAGAGAGAAATGATTAGCGAAAAAAATGCGATTCTGATGTTACACAATCCATTAAAAACCCTCTTAAATATTGCGATTTGCGAGGTCTTTTGACTCCTCTCAATTCTTTATTTGCGAGGATTGAAAATGCCGATGAGAGAAATACCAATCACGCAAACTGATTGTTCGTTGTCTTAGAAATCTAAATCCACGCAAACCTTGCTTTCGTCACATCTGAATTGCTCAAAAACCCTCGTAAGCATCTTGCGAGGATTTCAGAACTTGCGTTCGCTTTCCATTGCAAATTGTTCCAACGTAAAGCATAACGCATGAATCGGGCTCAAACTATGGTTAGCGATGCTAAAGCAAATAGTAGTAATAATAATAAATGTGCCCAAAGCACTCGAGGATTCTGGCAATTAAAAAAGTCTTGGAAACAAGCAAAGCGCATTTTGGTAGTAACTGACGATACCTGAAACGTCCCTCAGTGATTTTGATAAATATTTTGACATAAAACTTTATACACGGTACTTAAAAGATTTATACACGGTAAGTAAATTCAACTTTACAAGTTCTTTTATAATCTCTTATAATAGTGCTCTCTCTTCAAAAAGTAAGTAACTTTTTTTTATTGCTGGCGATGTATATTAAAGAAATACGTTAACAAACTTGGAAAATGAGTTATCCTTTATTGGCGCGCAATCGATCCGTTCGCAGAAAAAGAAAAGGGCAGCTTTGATTTTTGCCACCTCGGCAAGATGAAATATTTCGCCTTATTAAGTAAGCCAATCTGCCAAGGATTATGTTCAAGAATATATGGAGTAGAGATGGGGAAAGAATGAACACCCTGTTCTTTTGAACCTGTTCTCAAGAAAGAACGGGAACACCCTGTTCAGTGATCACGGCAAAAACATGTTCTCAGTTCGTTAAGGTCCGACGCTTCAAAATTTTATGGTAGGCAAGCGTGTTGAAAAGAGAAATTTTGCAAAATGCCTTAAAGGTGAAATTTCTCATTGAAAGGTACGATTAATATTTTTTTTGCTAAGAAAAATTTAAATTCTGGGAGGGGGGCAGACCCCCCTCCCCCACATTGGCTACGTATCTGATGGTGGGAACAGAAGTTCACAATTTTAGCTTTATCAAATTCTAATAGTGGAATCTTAGGTTGATTCCTACTTTAGGACCCCCACTCTCGCCAACGTAAAAAATCGCCGCGTTTTGGCGAACCTTCCTGTCAATAGTCCGTGATCGCGCATGCGCACAAGTTTAACGCCTTCCAGAGAAACTGGATGAAATTAATGTGAACAATTCAGCATTAAACGCACCAAATACGGAGTTTGACGACAATTATTAAAAATTAATTAGTTGGCAAGTAAAATAAATGTAATGATGTACTTACATGTTCCAAATGACTTCATTTGACAAGAATTTATGAGCAGATTCTTTAAATTTATATGTATTTCCTTTATTAAAAGCGGATTCGTGAATTTTTACTTTATTTTAACCAGTGAAGTATGTTGAATCGCAACAATTTTAGGAAATGGAATCAGAATGTTAAAATAATTAACAAAAGAACTAATTCTGCAATGATTTTTAAAAATTTGCAAGGCAAATTTAAAACACCTCACCAAATTAAGAAACAGAATAGATAAATTCACCGAATCCGCTGTTTAGAAATAGTTATCAACTAATAAATTCGAAAAGAACTCAATTCTTTTAAGTTAAAATATTAACATTTAAAATTGTCCTAGCAACCAATTTTCAGATGCCAGAAAATTTTGCGTCCGTGATATTAAATTATATCATTAATGCATAAATAAAAATATATATGTATACTTTAATATTTAAAGTTACCCTAGCAACCAAATTCCCGGTATCAGATTTATTTGAGCTTGACGATGCTAATATAAATGAGTTGAAATCGTCTGCTCCTATTAATACGTACCAATATGAAAATAAAACAGGAATTTAGTACCCAGTGTTTGCGAAATTATACTTTACTGGGTAAAAGCCAATAGAAATTTTCTAAACTCAGATCGAAAATGCGTAAAAGGATACTAAACCTTATCGTTGCCTACGTAATACTACATATTATGAGCATTTCGTAGGCAACGGCCTTATCAATGATCAAAACTCATGACTGATCACGTGCAAAATCAACTGGAATACCGGCTGATTACTGAGAGAAATTTACGAATAAACCCTTTGCCGTATGGCTGCAATATAAATACAAAAAATCGTAATGGCAACTGTATATCAATATTTATCGTCGCGTTGGCGAGAGTGGGGGTCCTAAAGTAGGAATCAACCGAATCTTAGTTATTTTGAGAAATAATGATAACGAAGATGATTATCTGGGGGGGGGGGGATAGAATTTTTAACCCAACCTACCATAATTTTAAAGTGGACCCGGGCAAAGAATAAGAAGCTTTCTTATATGTTCAATACGAAATGCACTCACAGGATTACAATTCGTCAATTTTTATTATTCCAGCCAAACTACTCAATTTGAATCAAAGTAAAAAATTTAATAATAAAGAAACTGATAGTCTGAAACACAAACAAATCGAAAAGAAATATTTTATCAACGTCAAACAATAATATAAGCATTACACTATCTCCATATAAAACGCGCCTTCGCTTCATACGCTCTTAGCCATCTCTTATTGGCTGAAAAATAACCTGTTCCGGAGCAGCCTCTCCTATTGGCTGAAAAAGAACACGTTCTTTGATCACGACTCGAAGCGGGAACACCTAGTTCAGCGTTCTTTTCCTGAGCTGGAGTTCTTTTCGGAACGGAGAGCTAAGAGCGGGAACGGGCTAAAAGGCTTTCTTTTGCTGAACAGGTTAAAAGAACTGTTCTTCGGTGAAAGGTGTTCTTTCATTAAATCTGTTCCCTGTTCTTTTGCTTAATTTCTGAGCTAGGGTCAAAGTTGTAGACTTGGAGTCAGAAGCAAGGCCGTACTTAGACGGGGGGGCAAGGGCGGATTAAAGGGGGGGCGGAGGGGCAACCGCCCCCCCCGAGAAAGAAGAAATTAATGTAAAAGATCCTATTTTTTCTTCCCTAAAATGGATGTATATGTCAATCCTCTAACTTACCGCCCCCCGACAAAAATGCATTAATCCGCCACTGGGGGGTCCTATGAGTTCGGACGCCGCTCCCCGAACTTATTACATTATATGTACATGGTGTATTGATACAGGGACGTAGCCCGAAATTTTTTTCTGTGTGGGGATGGTGAGGGGCATGGGCGCCGGCAGCATAGGGCAAGGGGGGCAATGCCCCCTCCCCCTGGATTTTTGTATGCAGTGTTATCCTTTGCTTTTTTGCTCTTTCCAACATGGTAACTATACGTTGAAGTAGTCTTTGCCCCCCCCCTTGAGTAGTCTTTGCCCCCCCTAGGAAATATTCTGCCGGCGCCATGGTGAGGGGTATGAAATGCAGTGATGTATAAATGAACGAAATGTTTGTGCAGTAGTAAAAAAAAAAATTAATCTTGCTAAAATAGACAGAAATTGGGTGTGGGGGATATATCCTGAAAATTTTATCCCGATATACGATGTTCCCCGACTCCGAAATTATTTTCTAGGTATGGCCCTGGTCGGAAGCCATGTAATTTTATATGCCAAAGTCGTATTCATTTTCTTAAATCGTAGTCGAAGCAATCGACATATTTATACACGCGTATTATTTTAAATCTGGAGCCTGATACTTACAGCTTTTTAAACGGAGTCTTTAATTTTTAAGCTGGAGCATGTACTTTTTTACCCTTTAAGGCGCAACCATTTCCCAATGCTGAAAATAGGGCAGCCGTGCCATCGCTCGACTTAACTACTAGCAAGAGGGCGGACGATCGAAACGTTCATCGCGTGCCACAGATCTAGAGACCCTTTTTTTGACGACAGCTGCCATTAAAATATTTTTACAAAAATTACTTTTAACATACTTGATTGAAGAAAGCCAGAATGTTGGTTGCAAAGTTTTTTTTTAAACATTTTACAATTGTTGTTGTTGTTGCTAATGCCCTCTGGCAACCCGCGGGTCGGTGCCAGATCCCTCAAATAGACAGGCGATGGGCGGAAGGGGCTGCTTCCATTTTAATGAGCCCCAGTGGGAGGAACTCCGACTCAGCTTGGGGTCCCTAATTTTGAACCAATTCCAGAGGAGGGACCCACCCCCTGAAATCGGCACCCCCAGAGGTATCGTTTAACAATTTGGAGGACATTGAAGCCACGACGGATTTTACGTGCACCAGCTCCCATTAGGGCACACGGTCCCACAGCAGTCGAGCCGAGAGGAAGTTGACCCTCCCAAGCACTGGCCAATCCGGATGCTGCTTCACTTTTCGTGTTCTTATGGCAACGGAGTTTAGTGCCCAGACCACTGCGGGTTTTACAATTGTACTAAAGTATAGTACATGTTAAAAAGACGTATATTTTCATTTTTAAATTGAATAAAATAGTCATAATAAAGCTACCATAAATCAAAGAACCTGTTCTCAATAGAGCAGGAAAAGGAACTTTTCTTTAAAAAAGAACGGGAACGGTGAACAACTGTTCTTTGAAAATAACGGTTTTCCCCACCTCTAATATGGAGAACTGTTTTGATGGCGGCAGCCATAATGGAAAATGATTATCTATTAAGCGCAAGTGTAAATCGCTAAAGAATCACCAGAGAATGAAAAGTCGCCACTGATGACAAATAATCCATGCTGTTCCGGAGAAAATATTAACAAAAATGGTCGTCAGGATAGTACGTTAAGTGTAAGATCACGAATATCAATGCTTCCTAGGACTTCTGACCATGGGTCCACGAAATATTACCTCTATCATGATTCTGTCTGTTACAGAAATGGTAATACTGTTTTCTAGTGCAGTTTAGCTTGAAATTCATCTCCTCTGAAACCATTCATTTGAAGGCCGCATTCCATGAAAATTTTTCCATACGAGATGTCTTGCGCAGTGGCTCCCAAAAAGTAGGGCGGAGAGCGTTTGCAAGGGGGGGGGAGGTCAGAAAATAGGCAAAGCGGAAGTGATAACGCATGTTTTAAAAAAAACATCTTATTATTTAATTTAATTTTTTTTTTTTTTACTCCGAAACATATCTATTTTCGATTCAAATGTTCTTTCAAACTTTACCGATAACAATTTGCAGAAAAGGCTACTCAATGTTCATTATTGAAAAATAAAAAACTGTATGGTTAGGAACTGCTCGTCTAGTGCACCCCTAGCTGCGAAAGTATTCATCTAATTTTTAAAAAAGTTACTCCTGTTTAAATTGTAATGTTACTGTTAGTTGTCAAATACACGGAGAAAAAAAAAAAGTGTGTAATCTTTACGCGCGATGTAAGTAAAACTTCTTTGACGTTTACGACACATATCACTGAAATGATTAAACTTAAACTAAATATCATATTATAATTTAATTATATTTATTATTCATGTACTTTACAGAGATTATATGAATGTTATATTCATATTATTCATTGGAAATAGGTACTGGAATGTCATCATAATTTTTTATGTACGAAGTTATAGGTTAGTGGTAACTATAATGGGAAACATAAATTTTACTCTCTAAATTTACTAATTTTCTTGAAAATACAGCATCTGTCGTTGCACATCTATCAGCAAACGCGTTGCTGATTGAAATCGAGAAGTTTTCATAGATAGATCAAATTTTTCTTTTAAAAAATCAACTAACGACTGAGATTCTTGATAGCGAAAATTAACATTAAAATCTCCAGTAAGAATCATCGGTAATTCATGATAAGAATCCAGGAAGTGCCCATGTTGTAGTATTATTCTTTAACTGTTTTCTTATACCATTGTTCCGTCGGGAGGTTGGGTTTGAATGCAGGTAGTGTAAATTTTTGTGTTTTTCTATCACAGTGTTCTTAAGCGCTGATTTCGTCTTCTGGTAGGTTTCGAATTATTATTCTGTATCCGTGTTTTTAAACTGCAGGTTCTGTCTACTGTTTGGTATTGATTGCAGCCAGGGCCCGTTTCTTTGTGGTGTTCCATCCCCGTGTTAAACCGTTGCTCCGTCTTGAGGTTGGGTTAGAATCCACGGAGTGTCCATTTGTTATTCTTTTATTTTGTTCTTAAACCCTTTGCAGCCAGTGTTTGTTTCTTTGTGGTGTTACATACCGGTGTTCTTAAACCTTTGTTCCGACTGGATATTGGGTTAGCAGCCAGGAAGTGTCCGTCTTGAACTATTATTCTTTCACGGTTTTCTTAAAACGTTTTCCCGTAGGGTTTGAATCGAGAGAATGTCTCGGCATGTTGTGGTATTTTTCTTTAACTGTGTTCCTAAACTGGTGTTTTCTCCTGTCGGTTGGTATCGAATGCACGTAGGATCTGTTATTGCGTTTTTCTATGGCAGTGTTCTTAAACCTTTGTTTTCCTCTGCTGGTTTTGCTCGAAGTATTATTCTGTTTAAAAATTTACATTTGGCTCATTATTATGAATAACTCAAAAACACATGAGCAATATTAAAAGCAAGATTACATACTATTTAAGTACAGACAAATAATATTTATGTATCATGGCAACCAATCATGTCAAGTTTTAACTCATAATTCCATTAAATATTGTAATAATGCCATTGAAAACATGTGAGTAAAGCAACGGAGCTTGGACCATGGAATGCACCATTGTGCCACTTTGTGTATTCGGTGCGTAGGCCTTGTTTATCAAAGGTGACGGGTTGGGTCGCCGCCTGTAACAACAGTGAGAGACAGTCAGCAGGATCATCGCCTGTTCAGCGAAAGGCTTCCCACAGTGGCTCTGACAAGAGCCGGTCCACTTATCCACCGAACAGAGTCATCAGACAAAATCTTGCTTCAAAACAGGTAGGGAGTAATGTCGACGCGCAGGAAGCACAGTCGACGTTCGCGAGAACAAACGCCTGAGAGCTGTTCCGCAAATGAAGGTGGCAGTGGGGAAAAAGATACGTCACTTCCTTTACTGAGCGTTACTTCTGTCAGAAAAAAAATCTGAGTTACTCCCTCGTTGTGCCTAAAGAGGCTTTACTTAAAAAAAAAAAAAAAAAAAACCCACTCTCATCTAGAACAATAGACGGCTGTCTTCTGTGTTCCGAAACTAGATGAATAGATCGTAAAACTATTATGCGTGTAGGTAATGCACACAACGACACAACTGGTATAGACGAAATGGTCAAGCAGAGACGCCCCGAGGGGCGTGCGGGGCCCCAGGCGAAGTGCAAGAGCGGGGCCTCTTCTCTATCATGTCTTGAGATAGCAATAAAATGGTCCAAGAGCGGGGCCTCTATAAGCGCGGGGCCTTAGGCGATCGCCTACATTCGCAACCCCCTTTGGGCCGGCCCTGGGTCAAGAATTTCTAGTCAGTAGTATTCTGGCTTATCACATCATAATGACTAGTTTGTGTAACCGGAAATTATCCTTCGGTTTTTGGAGCACTAGCATAACCGTTTGTGAGTTTAGCCGCTAGTGTTCGCATCGATTTACCGATATTTTCATCTGTGTACAAATACCAGATTACAGAGGAGAGATCTAAAAATTGAGTTAGTGAGTTCAGAAGTGCCTCGTTCAATCAGGGCCGGCCCTAACAGTTTTGCCGCCCCGGACAAAAATATAAAATGCCGCCCCCCACAGTAAAATTACTATTAAAAGAAATAATTTGTTCACAGATACTGTTTTCATGCCTGTAAAACTGGAATAGCTCTTTAAACATAACACAGCATAAGAAAAACCATATTTGTTAAAAACCATACATTAAGCTAAAAACCAAAAGAAAGAGAGAAAAATAAAGAGTTTTTTTCTGACAATCCGCAAAATTCCTGACTTTTTCTCTTAAATCAATTTTTCAACTAATTCATGTTCGATAGCCAATGTAGTTAAATTATTTAACCTATATGGAAGAGTTGTGGAGCATAAGAAATTTTTAATTAACTTTAAATTTGAGAAACTCTTCTCTGCACTTGCCACAATTATCGGCAAAGAAAGCGAAATTCTCGAAGCAAAAGTAAGATGTGGTGTAAAATCTATAGTTGAAATTAGCTTTAAAATTTCAATTGGGCTTTCCTTTTTGCCTAATATGGCCCTAACTGACACTATTCCATTTACTAGATCAAGCGCGTTTATATTCCCCGATACCCCACCGGTCAGTATTAACTCCAATTGTTTACACTATAAACAGTGTTAACACTATTACACTATGTTACAATATTTAATTAGCACTTTTTAGGAGTGTCTTTCTACTCATTTATGCCATGCAAAAATTTAAAATAATTACATTGGGTACTTATTAAATTAAATCTGCATTCTAAGGTATTAATCGCTTTGTTTGCTCTAAAAAAATAAAACTATCTTAAATTTTAATTTAGGATCTTTCATCAGATCATCTCGTGATTCGCAATCAAAATTAATTGGTTACGTGGCTCTTTAAACTCAGTGTTAGCCATAATACTATCTCGTCGGTCAGTTCTCTTGCATAACAGAACATTTCATTTAAAATCACATCCAATAGAAGATCCTTTCAAAAAATCTTTACAATTTCTTAAGAGTTCTAGAGTAGGTGGTCAATCGTTGTCTTTTGACTGCAATACCTTTCTTAAAGGATTCACGCAATTGAAGATTTTGTACCAAATAATAATAGAGCATAGGAACATGAACTGTTTGAGAGAGTTAAAAAAACCCAGCCTCATTGGAATTAGATTTGTCAATAGCTTTATACCTTACCAAGAATGCGATCTGTTCAATTTTTTTGGCATCAGGAATGCAATCTACAAATATGGGATAATATTTGAATTTCATTAACAAACTGTAATTTAAATCCAACCGGAAATCTTGTGAAAAATCTATGCAAAATTGTAAATATTTCTTTGCACATCACATATAATCCAGCCGGAGTGTCAGCCGGAGAACACTGAGCTTCGCTCGTCATGGGAATACCGCGAAAGCCGGTAATTGACGGGTACGTGAGGCGGTTAGCTCAGGGGGAGTTTGGGTGGGCTCTGCCCGCGGCAAACCAAGTCCGTGCCTTGATTTACTGGTGGAAGCGGTCCCCAGCCTAACTGAACGTCATGTTTCAAACTTTTAACATCTTCTTACTGTTATGCGCACTGGTTCTTCTGGATGGTGGTTTCTGCGCCCCTTGATGCTCGGATGTTCGTCTTCGCTGTTTTCTTCACCGATCGTGGGTTCCTGATTGTGAGCTGCCGGCCATTTTGAGTATGCCCAATACGTTTCCTGCCTGATGTGATGAAGCCATCGACTGCTGTTCCTCTACGCTGATGTCTGCTCTTCAACTCTCATCCTGACGAACCACGTGCTCATCAACACTACTCAGCCGAACTCTTCGCCACATAACATCTAATTGTTCGTGACTTCGTCACGAACTGGCCCATGGACAGACCGAAGCTGATCGACCCTACCTCCTCAAGACGAACTACCTGGTTGCGGACTGTGGCTTGCGAGTGGCAGTCGACCTACGGTGTTGCGGGCCGTCTTATGTCTAGTGAGGACCTGTTAAAGATGAGCTGCAGTCAATGACGCTAGACGTCGCAGCCAGACTCCTGGACGGAAGCGGTTCGTGGCTTTAGGGGTGTGGCACCCTTCGGGGCGACGTAGGGCGCCTTTTCTTCTACCCTGTGGTTCCTGTCCTGTTGATGTACGTCCATCGCTTCAGTCTCTCCAGTTATTGAACTGGACCTTTTTTTTCTTTTCATTTTTTCGCTTCCTGCTCCTGGTCGCTTCTCCAACTTCCATCATGGATCGCCGTATTTTTCTTCAACATCTGGTCGCAAATCGAGCAACCTGCCCTGGGAAGTCCTTCTTAGGGGGGAGGGCAGGTCGATTTTCCTTCCAAGCCAACTGCCCCTCGGGGCATTCCAACGCCCCTGCAACGCGGCTTCGCCGCGTTGCCCTTTTTTCACCACACAACTCATGAGGTTTATAGCTTTAACGCTACCTCGGTCTACTGGAGGTTATGCGTCTTTACGCGAGGTACTACTTTAATCGTATTCGCTCAGGTCAGGTCATCACATATAAACAACTGAACAAGGTCGTAGCCAAGATTTTCATTAGAGGGGGAGGGGGAAGACAAGGAGGCCATGGAGTCCAACTGCTCCTCCCCCCGGTTTGTCATAATCAGACCCTATGACTAGCTCATTTTAGGGGGGCAGCTGGCTACGCCCATGCAACTGAAGCGAATGAAATGAAATTTATAGCAACACCAAAAGTGGCAACTTAATTTAAACTGCAGTTGCTAAAATATTTCTGATTCGTTTAAAAATTTTGAGATTTCAAACTGTTGTTTGAAAACTGTGTGTAAATGTATGTTCGCCCATTGTTAAAAAATGAATAGAATGAAATTTTTAGTTATATTGAATGGTAAGTTAATGGAAACAATAGATACTAAAATTGTTTTAAATAATTCATAGACTATGAGATTTTGTAAAAATCGCTTAAAAAGTTTGTTCTGGCATCCATCAAAAACGAATTAAGAGAGCCGAATGAAATTAGGCCATATGATGGGTAACAAAGCATCATCGGAATTTTTAAAAGATTTGAATAAATTGAAAGGGTTTGAAAAAGTTGCATTGTATTTTTTCTTTTCTTTTTCAGGGGGTGGGGAGAAAGGGGGAGGGCGTCACTTTAATGCGTCTTCGAGGGCGGTTCTAGAGTTGCAGTCTGGGAGGGGTAATGATATTTTATAATTTTAAATAAACTCAGTGCTTCAGAGAAGCATTGACTACCGGGGGGCGCACAGAGAAAAGGAGACCCTTCTGATTGCACAATATACTTCATATATATGAATTTAATCAAATACAAAAACTGTTTTAGAATATTCTTCAGGCATAGTCTAACTATACTTGATTTTTTTTTAATACTGTTTGGAATGTGCATGATATTCCCCGCGCATTTGTCTTCTTGTTCATCAAAATTGAAATCTATATTAAAATCGCCTAATCCCCGCCAGAGATATTCTAACTACACTTCATCTTTATTTACTCGAATATAGACACCAACAGTGGCGCACCCAGGATTTTAGTTTAGGGGGGGCTGGGCGACATGCAAATACTGCTGAACTCGGTTATAGTGACCTCGATTAGTTACAACTCTCTTATAACGTCTACATATTCGGTACCACTTGACTGTCCCATAGAACACAAGCCCACAAGCAATGTAACTTGGTATGGAGTCATAAATAATTATGTGCTCTTTTCAGTGACGTTGTAACCGAGATTAACAGTGTTTCGTAAACTAACTGTAAGCATTTATTAAAAAACTTTTTAAATAAATGTCTTTTTTGGTTAGAAATAACTTGAAGACAATTAAAAAAAGAAAGAAAAAAATAATGCATTAGCGATAATTTTCATTTTTTAAAGCTTTTCACTTCTAACTTTCTACCTTTAGGGGGGCTTCTAGGGATGGACGCGAGACGACTTTTTGCGAGACGACACAGAGATTTACAGCTTTTTTGCGAGACACAGACATTGTTAACATTATGATATAGGGATTTTTGCGAGACGAGACAAGCTTATCGGCTGTTTTGCGAGACGCGAGACGCCAATTTTCGTTCTCGCGTCCATCCCTAGGGGCTTCAGCCCCCATAGCCCCCTCCGTGGGTGCGCCTATGGACACCAATATTCCAATTAAATAAACAGTAGGATTACGCAATTTCTCGACAAAGATGGTTGTGTTGTGGTATTACCGCCAATTAGCAACACGTGGGCTCTAGGCCAAGGAGCGGGGTGCCTTCCGTGGTGGTCTTTCTAAAGGATCCTAACCTGTATTTACGCTAAGTTCCGGAAGAAACCACAGAAAATTCCGAACGGTTAGGTCGGCAGACGCGACCTGGTTTTGAATCAAGTACCTTCCGTCTCCCAGTTCAGCCTGTTATGCGTTTGGCCACTGGTGGGGCACTCGACAAAGATGAAAGATATCGCTTCGGGGACTTATTTCTGTTATACTAATTTTGGCGATAAATCATCAAAAATGGATCTTGGGGATTTTACACATTTAATCTGGCAACACTTGAAACTTGATTCGCCCTTTCACCAGGTAGACAATGTCCTAAAATTAACAGCACTCAAGAGCTAAATATTACGTGAAAAATACCTTTTTTTGTCAACTAACCTTTACAAGGGTTGATTTAAAAAAAAAAATTGAAAAAGAGTTTTAGGAATTTGTGTTCGTTACATCCCAATGAAAGTTTTTTTTATGACTATCTTCAATTTCCTTCGATATATGAGGACAAATATGAAAATGTTTGAACTCTAAAAAACTCTGAAAATGACTGTTATGTATTCGTATTAGCTACATTTTAAAGCAAGAATTTTTTGGCTATCTCTTTTTCCCTTAGAGATATAATGGAAAATTTGGAAATAACATTTTGACCCCCTTATCCCCATTATGATGCGAATTCTAAAAAAACCTGGAAATGATTTTAAGGCATTTGTGTTTACTATATTTTTAAGCAAAAATTTCAGGCTATCTTCTTCCTCTAACAGATGAAGGGAAATGTGAAAGAACGTCAAGACGTTTCAGTCCCTTACACCCACTTGGGTGCGAATTCTAAAACACCCTGAAACTGATTTTCAGGCATTCTTGTTCGCTACATTCTAAAGCAAGGATTTTATGACTATCTCTATTTCCCTTTGAGATATGATGGCAAATTTGAAAATAACGCTTTGGCCCCTTATTCCCCCTTTTCATGCGCATTCTAAAGAACCCAGAAAACGAATTTTAAGCAACAATTTTAAGGCTGTTTCTTTTTTTCCTCCGATATATCAAGAGAAATGTGAAAAGAACGTTTTGGACCCTTACGCCTGTTTGGGTGCGAATTCTTAAAAACCCTGAAAACAACTTTTAGGTATCTGTGTTGTTACATTTTAAAGCAAGAATTGTACGGCTTTCTCTTTTTAACCCTGAGATATGAAGGAAAACATGAAAAGAACATTTTGGGCCGCCATCCCCGCTTGGGTTCAAATTTTTAAAAATTGCTTCTTAAATGACGCTTCGAGTACAAAAGCTATAAGCTCCTAAAATTTCATGTATGTTCCTCCAGTAGCTTTGGCTGGGCGATGATCGTCAGTCAGTCAGTCAGGACATCTTCCGAGAGATAAAATGTTTAATTAATGATCAAATGCGAAATAATTGTTTAATTAATCATGTAATTAATGAAGTATGTAAATACCGAAAATAACAACCTTGCATCTTCCCCGCCCCCTCAATCGATCAAAATTTATTGCTATATTTGAAGAATTCTTATGTTTCGCCAGTAGATAGTGTTATTTGTTTATTTCACCCCAGTGAATTCCCCATGCAGAACTATTTTTCAATTTCGTTTTCAAAATCCTGGGAGGGGTAATTACCCCCATTACAACCCCCCCCCCCGTAAAACCGCCAATGGTCTGGAGGTAATATAATAGGTGGCTGTTCGACTTAAACAAATTACGTCGACTTTTTTTTAAAATTATTATTATTTTTTTAATTTTGAGAAAATTGTGCATAAATTTTACAGGCATAATATTAAAATTTCTATTCTCAACAACTTCGTGAAAACAACTAGTGGTCAGACAAAAGGGAATGAAATGAAATTTTATTGAATAGTAGGCGGTTAGTAAATTAAAATTTCAGGTTTTTAATTTTCTACAAATTTGAATTATTTTTAAGATTTGACGTAAGCTTTGATAAAGTTTTTCGCGCATCAAGTAAAATCATCAAAATATAATTCAATAGGAATAGGACGTTGGGGTGTTAAATATCGGCTACTTGCTATTACAAAGAATTTTCCAGATATTCCCTTTTCAGTTTAATATTCATTACCAGCATCTTCTTTTGCAACTTTAAATGACTTCTTGATGTAGGTAGCTTCGAGTCAAAGTGCCGCCCCTAAAATTTGCCGCCCCGGACAGGGGTCCGGTTTGTCCGGCCCTAGGGCCGCCCCTGCGTTCAATGATCTGGTATTTATAAGGAGTACATTAACTCATACATTCTAGTTCCACCCATTATTTTCTAGATGTCAGTGAGATTTTTTTTTTCCCAGTATAGTATAATGGGCATCTTTTGTACGATGTTCTACTATAATAGACCAATTATTTTTAAATAAATCCTATATTTCGTGTTAGTATGCTAACTTTTGATCGAGGTACTTAAATTTGTGTAGTATGAGTGAATACTTATTTTTTTTTTTTTTTTTTTTTTTTAAATAGGGAAGAATTTTTGTGAATTGATATTTTTAACATTTCGCATTTCTTATTTCACAGGTAGTCTCTGTACATAGGCAAAATGGATCTTGATGAGTGGATTGAATCTGTGATGAAAACTGAAAGACCACCTGTATTCCCTCAGTCTATGTATTATTCTGAAGGAACGAAATACCTCAAACTTTTACAGCACGAAAAAGCACTCAGATTTTTAGATAATGCAGTAACACATGATTCAACTCATATTAAGTCACTTTTATACCGATCAAAATGCCATATTGGTCTGAGGAACTACCAAAAAGCGATAGAAGATGCAGATAGGGTTTTGGAAATGTTTCCCAGCCATATTCATGCGATCGATTTGAAAGGTCAGGCTCAGTATCTGATGGGGGACTTTGAAAGTGGATATTTAACTTATCTAGAAGGGAGAAAATTGCACCCTGCAAGTAAAGAATTGCGTCTTGGCAGCCAGTTGTGTCGAGATGCCTTGGATAAGTTATCTTGTGGCGAAAAATATTTCATTAATGATGTTGTCAATATCATAAAAGCCAAGAGCGACGACAAAAAATTTGGAAACAAACTGAAAAAGCAAAAAAGTACTCGAGAATGTTTTGGGGAAGACATCAAATTTATGGAAGACTTAATGGCAGATAAAAATTTATCTTCCATCCATGCATTCTGCAGGGAAGCCGTGGACTATATGAAGCATCGTGAAAGATTTTGGTGTATGGAAACTCCTTTCATAGCACGTAAGAGAAGGCAAATACTAAAGTTAAAAGAAATTAAGAAGACCAATAAAGCAGTGAAACAGATTCGTATTTGTAATGTGACTAAACGAAGGGCTGAAAATGATTTACAACAAGGGGCGTTTGATGAATGCATTTCTGAAGCTGAAAACTTACTAACCTTTTCTCAATCTCTTCCAGAACAATGGGAGAAAGAAAAAATGAAATTCAAATGCGATGGCTATCATTTATTAGGCCTCGTTTATAAAAAAGAAAAAAGACCAAAGACTGCACTAGAGTACTTAATTAAAGAACTAAAAATAGCCACTGACTATAACTTAAAACTGCAGCAGTTTAAAGCATATCATCAGTTAGGTGAACATTTTCAGTTGGTAGGTGACATAAAAAAAACCATGCAATGTTTCAAAAAAGTGATTGACGCTATGGAACCAGAAAAGATAGATGAATTAACTCTAGAGTATGCTTCACCTGGAGATGTTCAACAAATACAAGAAGCTCATTTGTGGGCAAGCAGTATTATCGCAAGTATCAGAATCTCCATTCGGGAATCAATATTTAAACCTATTTTTGACTCGATAATTAAGTTTTCGGAGGAGGCTAAACCTGAAAAATTTAAAAAACTACATAAAGCATTTAACTCAGAGCATCATAATCTATCAAACGTAATAAAAGATTGTTTTGAAAATTTAAATCAAGTTGATAAAAAGAAGAAATCAGATGAAAAAGAAGACGGCGAAGAACGGAAACATTTGAAAGATGCAGTACAAATATATCATCCAGAAAAGAGTGCAGATCGTGCGGATGTTATTAATAAAGAATCTGAGAAATCTGTTGCGTCTAGTACAGTGAAAAGCTCAGAAAATTTAGCTGAACTGAAAAATCTTGTTAGAGAATTAATCACTTTGGTTTCAAAAAACACTGAAAGAACTACTACTGGATTGCGAGGGGAAAAGACTGAAAATAGTTTTGCATCAAGTGAAATAAAAGACACAGAAAATTTAGCTGAACTGAAAAATCTTATTGAAGAATTAACCACTTCGGTTTCAGAAGACACTCAAAGAACTATTGGATTGTGCTGGGAAAAGGGTGAAAACAGTTTTACACCAAGTAAAATAAAAGGCACAGAAAATTTAGCTGAACAGAATAACCTAATGAAAGAACAAATTGATTCGGATTCAGAAGACCAAAAAGTAATCACTGGATTCTGTGAAGGAAAGACTGATAAACCTATCACGTCAACTAAACTAAAAAGCACGGATTTCACCGAGCTTTCAAATCTTATTGAAGAATTAATTTCTTCAGTTTCAGAAGACACAGATGTAACTACTGGATTGCGTAGAGAAAAGGCAGAGAAAAATTTCCCGTCGAGTGAAATAAAAGGCACAGTGAATTTAGGTGAACTGAATGATCTTATTAAAGAGCTAATCAATTCAATTTTAGAAGAAGCAGAAACAAATACTAGAAGGAGAGCTGAAAAGACTGAAAAAAGTATCACATCGAGAGCATTAAAAGACTCGGTAAGTTTTGAAGAGGTGAGTGATCTAGTTCAGAAACTAATAAATTTAGTTTCAGAAGGCACAGATAAGCCAAATATTTCTTCTAGAGAACAGCCACTTTTTTCAAGCAATGTTCCCGAAAACTATGATGTTAACTGGACCGATGAAACAACAGATTCACCGATCTCTGATAGAGAATTGGATGTGCCTTAATAGTGACGTGAGTGTCTATTGATTTACAACGTTTACCTGCAATTAAAAAAAGTTTTTAAATTAAATTTTTGGATATTTAAAAGTCATTGAGCCGACTAATTCTGCATATTACGCAATTGAGATTCTTTCATTAAATTTTCAGTTTTTACATTCATTTACTGCAAACTTCAAATGTATGATTTTACTTCAAATTATGGAAATTCAACAATCATTTATTAACATTGAAAAGCAATGGTACTTTATCATTTAGAAAGCAATTCTTACTGTTATTTCCTGTTGTAACTTCTAAACAGTTCAGTTACACAATTTTTTTTTGGTACAATTATTTTAAAAGGCTAAATATTAATGGGAAAAAAATTATACCTTTAAATCTTGTTAAATCTGAAAGCTATACATTGTAAATAACATTTCTTTAAAATATATTAATTAAAGGTTACACTTTATTTTTAGATCCAATAAAATTTTCTTAATTCATTGATGCATGATTTTCGCGGATTTTGTGTTAATTTTAGTGCCTTTGTTCTTATTTTTTGAAGTTGGCTGAATTATTTTTTGAAACACTGGGGGCCAAGACCCCTAGACTCGCGACGCTCGCTTTTCGTACGAGGCATTCGGCCCCTAAGGCTTATTCGTATAAAAGGCATAATTTCTACAAACAATAGATAGGCGACGACGTCAAGACGAGCGATTTTTTTGAATAGATAGATGCCGGGCACACGAAATTAATAATGGTTTTAAATACGATTGGCAACAGTTTGACAACTCATTTGACGAAAAAATAGTTTGGCGGGAATAACCGCCGGGATAATACGTAAATACCACGCCATCAAATATTACTACGGGTAGCAAATACCACAGCTGAATCGAACCGGCTTTACTGTAATCTTCATTTTAATTATTTATTTTTTATTTTCAAGATACTGGCAGCTAACATTTTGGAACAGGCGGTTTAGATTCACCCTGCTTGGAGAGATAGCCTTTTGCCAGATTTTACGTAAATTGTACGTGATTGTACGCGCCAAAATGACGCTTTTTAAATTAGTTACATTAGTTATTCTGTTTTAGGAAAACTAATAATCGGTAATTCTAAACTTACGTTATCTAAGACAACTTACTATTTGAAAATTATCAACTTTATGTAACACACTTTGACTTATTTATTTCACATACTCTTTAATTTGATGTAAAATTGGTGTAATTCTACTTCATGTTTGTCAATTTCACGCAATTCTACATACTTGGAATTGCTTTGTTGCAAAGACATGAATGATTTTATGCTGGCGAAAATTGCCATGCCTAGCAACCATTATGCTTGTTTTTTCAGTTTTTTTTATTACTAGGGGCATTCAAAAAGTAAGTTACACTTGTTCCTCCACGGATGGCAACATTGCGAAACAAGACCGAAGCTTAATCAGACGATAGTTCCGCTCCACGGCTTCCAACGGTAGCAATTTCAATCGGATAGTGACAATCGTTGGTGCGAACTACGAGAAGGAAATGCCGCATAAACTGGAAGCTTACTCCAACGTTGAAGTACGCGGCACACTACGTTTTTGTGGGCAAAATGCTTCAAAGGCATTGTCCTCTTGCATGGCAATGCAAGACCACACAAGGCACGCACAACACAGGATTTGGCTCGCAGCTTTGGATGGGAGGTCTGGTAGCATCCGGGGCCATCGCTAATCAACGGGCCTGCTTATGAGTTGCCATCGCTAAAAATGAGTTTATCATTGAAGCCTGTTTTCCCCAGTTACAGTATTCTATTTTATTATTCTAAGTATTATAAATGTTATATTATTTTATTATTTTAAAACAATTTTTTTATACTTTTGTCGTACTAAAGAACTTTAGATGTAGGTAATCGTTTTGTGAATCTTGCGCCATTTTCTTTCATGAAAATTTATCCTAAAATTCGAACATTTTGCTCTGAATGTAAAGGTAAGTGAACGCTTATAATGTATTTAGAAATTCTAAAAATATGTATGTAAATCATGTTTAGTGAATAATTACTCATGTGTTATTTATAAATAAATTATTTTAATCAGAAATCGTATTACTTGAGTAGTTTTTATTCTTGTAAATAAGCATGACGTTGTGATACTATTTAGACAATTTAATTTTGCCAGTTGAAAATGTTATTTAGCAGTTATATATGCCTTGATTATGTGATTAAGACTTACATCTGGTACAGTGCAGAAATACAGTAAATTATAAATTAATGATTTTTGCCCGTTTATACAGAAACTTCAAATGTAGTTAATATTTTGTACAAGCGTTCATTATGCTTACTAATTCCTAAGTTCGATTGAGAAAGCGACAAAAGAATAATATATACTACATGAAATGTCTTTATTAAAGAATAATAAATTCGGGGATCGCGCTATAGAGCGTATTTTATCAATTTTCTCCAATATACAGGATATCCCGAAAACACTGAAATGCGCTTTAATACATCATTTGTTAAAGATTAATCTTGAATTGTTTAAAATAACGTAGGAAATACGACTACGTTCATGAAATATTCATTATAAAAATGTCTTTCTCATTTGTGTATTTAGTTATTTTAAAGTATATTAAATATCCACTTGTGAAACTAAAATAAGCAATCGTGAATCATGAGAGTAAGCGCTACTTTGTTTTTCCTTCAAATTATATGCATCTATTTTCTTTATGTAAATATGTATCATAGCAAACAAATTAATCATGAGTTCGTACTTGAATTAGTAACACAATTGCTACTTAAAACTACATTAAATAACGTTTGAAAGCACTGGGAAGCTTGAGAAATGCCTGATGTATACGTGAAGACTCGAGCATCCGTAGGCCTCTTTGGATGGCTCATCAAAATACACGCGCAGGCCCGTTACTAATTGCGAAGGCCCCGTAGCATCCACCGTACAGTCCCGAACCAAGACCTCCTATATACTGAAACAGACCTGTTCACGCCGAGCAAAGGCTTGTCCGCTTGGAAAAATAAAACCACCGATAGAGGGCGCTAGTAGCTAATACAAATATAGGAGTGAACATTCAATTCCTCACGTGTAAGACTTTCAGTGTGGTAGAATTAATTAGCTTTAATTTTCACGATTATTTTTTTTTTAAAAGATGCCATATTGTTGTGTTCTCTTTTGCAAGTCAGATAGCAGACGTAAAAGATCAGATGGCGTAAAAGTTTCGTTCCATGAGTTTCCCAGCGATATAGTTATAAGAGAAAAATGGATCAATACCATTTCTCGAGAAGGTAAGTATTTTAAGTTTTGCATTATGATCGCATGATTACGGTTTGATTTGTAAATCGTTATTGTCAACAGTAATGCTCTGTCAATTCTCTATGTATAAAAATTCGGTTTTATGTAATTGTTTTTCAGATTAACCAATAACCACCACTCAGTATGCAATTAACTTTTCGTGTTGTGCACGTGTGAGTTGCGTAGTATGTGCACAGATAGTTAGAAATATAAACTAGTCATTCATTCACGGTATATTTATGCATAATATATGCAAATTCTACACACAATCATAGGGATTATAAAAATAGAATTAAAATAAGCAGAAAACAATGGCAGATTACTTCTACTAGCTCTAAATTTACTACTTTTTACATGAAAATATGTAAAGAAATTTATGTTGTAAATGTTTGAAAATACTGATATGGGATTGTCCCTAAGTAATGTCACAGTTTTTTTCAATGTTTCTGACCTACTTCCCCTGTCACACGTATGCACTATATTGCACAAACACACTGCTGATTTGAAATGTTTTTGTTTTAACCAAAATGTGTTATGTTACATTTTTTGTTATAACCCCCTTCCTTCCTAAGTATGACATTTTTGGATGGCCTCTATTGAGTACTTTTCCCTTACATAAACAACATGAAAGGTAAAAAAGTTTTGCTCGAAACAACTATATGGGCGTTGAATTAAACTTTATGGTGTTGTTTTACAAAGTTTTTTTATTATTTTAAGCACTCCTTTTGCTACAAATTTTGACATGACATGCATAAAGTGGGCTACAATGAGTCGGATGGCTCCGGTGAAACCCCTGCCTTTTGAGCAGTTAATACAGCATTATCTGGGAGATAATATATCACCAGAATACGCTGGGGGACCCATAGTCATTGCATATAGCTGTTAATTTCTTATTGCTTTTACTTGAAGTTAGAGCTGATATGAATGACTAGGCTGAACAGCTGAGTGAATGAGAGTTCATATTTAGAAGCTCCTTCTCCTTCTGATGAAGACCCAAATTGTTCAAGGAGTCTTTATGAAGAGTGAAATTCAGTTTATGTTCCAGATAACAACAGAGCTGTGGCTTTATCTGCTGGAACAGAAAAACAATTTTTTTTTCTTTTGGTATTGTTCATTCTAGCTTTCATAAGAAATTGGGAGTTGACAAACCACCGAAAATAGGATTTCATTTAAACAATTAAATTGACTATTCATTTTCTTAAAAGCATTGTATATTGTATGGACTGTGGCTTTTACTTTATTAAATAAATGGTTTGTATTAAATAAACATTTGATTTGTTCTTTAAATTTACCTCTTATTTAGTTTGCCCTATCCAATTACAAAATAATAGAATCTCTAGGTTAAAACATAGATATTAATCGGTGTAAAAATTATAATTTTTTGTTAATCGGTGACTAGAATATACTATATAGTTAAGAAGTTATTTCTGATAACAGACTGCCCCATGTACATTGCAAAAATTTAAAAACACAATGCTGATGAAAAATAGAATTCTAAAAAAATCAAATAAATTTTCAATCAAAATCAAATTTTCAATAAGTAAAACCCTGCTTTTAAGTATATTTAACTGCCACAATTTTGTTATGAAAAGCATTCATCAAAAAGACATTTTATTTTGACACTTCTGAAAAATTTCAAGGCCGTACCCAGGGGGGGACCACATCTCCTGGTCCCCCCCGAAATTTAAAATTTTGTTAAAAACAATAATAATGAAGCCTTATTGTGAAAAATTTAGCCTTTTCCACCTTTTGGTCCTCCAGCCCCTAAATTTTCAGACCCTCCCCCCCCCCCCAACCGAAATTTTTTTCTGGGTACGGCCCTGGAAAAATTTACACTGAAAATTATTTTTTATACATGAAAAATACTATATATCTCTTTCTCCCATGTTAAATATCACTCCTCCTGTGGGGGAAAAATCTTATTGAATTCAACTAAAGAATATATTTTAAACATACTTATGCAGTACTCTTTTTTTTTTTAAGAATAAGAACCATGTTAAAGAAATTTTTTAAATTCATATTTTAAATAAAACAACATATTGAGTCATGATCAACCTATTTTGAACGAATTTTAACCAATTTTAAACAATCAACGTTAACGATGAACATTTAATATAATGAATAAATTAAATTTATATTTTTTCTTAAATAGACTTTTATCGATTACTCTATTACTGAATAAAAAGAGCTTTTGCCCTCTATCGTAAATTTAAATTTGTTAGAATGCTCTGTTATCGTGCCGATAATTCTTCCGAATGACAATGCTTAAAAATGCATTTAATTTTTCCTTATTTAAGCTAGTAATTTTCTCTAAATGATTTTTTAAAGACAAACCGATATTACTCAAACGGAAAAAAGGCCTGTTTTACTTTATGAAAGTAAATTTTAAAAGCAAAAATTGCGTAAAATACAAGATAGATCAATTGAATTTGCATGCTATTTACAAAAAAAGTGCATGATTTTGTACTGCCATCTGGTGGCGTTAAGCTGCGTAATCCAGTTTAGTGCGCGGACATTTTCTCCCGTAGAGTTGGCTAAGATGAACAGGTCTGTTTAGTATATAGGAGGTCTTGTCCCGAACTGGCACCAGTTGGAGTAAGCTACCAGTTTACGCGGCATTTCCTTCTCGTAGTACGCACCAACGATTGTCAGTATCCGAATGAAATTGCTACCGTTGGAAGCCGTGGAACTGAACTATCGTCTGATTAAGCTTCGGTCTTGTTTCGCAATGTTGCTATCCGTGGAGGAACAAGTGTAACTTACTTTTTGAATGCCCCCTTGTATCTATAAATAATTGGAATTTCGAAATTAAAGTGAGCTTATCGGCTTCCCCGGAATTTTCCGAATCCGTGGACACCTTCGTCCATACTCAAATTTCCACGGTTTCGGAGGAGCTAGCAGAACAAGCTTTTGACAGTGGCGGCAGCGGCCGTTAGTTTTTTTTTTTTTTTTTTAGAATAGAAAGATTCATAAATTCTTGTAGATTCACATAAGCTTTAAAATGCTATGTCTAGCAAAACATTACAACTTGGCGATATGTAGATAAACAAACCAAGCTCGAGTTACTTAGAAATTCATTATTATCGCTCAGGGGCGTAGCCAAGGGTTGGGGGGGTTAGGCGGGTCATAACGCCCCCCCCATGAGGAATTTTTTGCCATACAAAATGTATATTCTTCTCTCCCTTATCACACACATGTATGCATATATGTGAGTTGCAGTTGTCGTAACACCCCCCCCCCCCACCATGAAAAATTTCTGGCTGCGCCACTGTCGTCGCTAAATTTGGAAGTCTTTGGCCAAAGTATCCAAATCTAACGGACGCTGGCGGGTTAGATGATGCAATGATAGAGTATTCAACTTGAATAAAACGCATTCTAGAAAAAACCAGGTTCGGAGGATCATATTATTAACTGAAAGAGAGTCTTCTTTTACACAACCTCTACTTACAAATCTAAATAATAATAATAATTAAGGTTTTTTTTAAATTTTAATTAGGAAGTTATCTAAAATCGTACATTTTTCCTAACTGACTAACGCATTTGCACGACACTTTTACTTCCAATTCTGCAAATAAATCTCCTGCATATGTGGTTTCTAAGCCTTGGTAGGATTATCGTTTATTTGGTCACGTTATGATTTACTTGTGCGAGCAGAGTCGGTTTGGCCCATGTAAAGGAGACGAAAAAGTGTTTATATTCAAAATATAGATAGAACGTACAGCAGCTTGAAAGTCACGGCGTAAAAAACTGGAACGTAATTATCCTACAAATATATAAATGTCAACGTTTGTATGTATGTCTTTCACGCTGAAACGGTTTGACGGATATGAATGAAATTTGGAATAAAGACAGTTAAAGTCATGGATTAACATATAGACTACTTTTTATCTCGAAAAAAAAAAAAAAAAAAAAAAAACTCTGTTCTTATAATATACAAAAAACTATGTTTTATATAAAAAAAAAGAAGACAATTGCGTTTTTATTTTATACAGCCATCGACAGATGGCGCAAACTTAAAGAATATCGTTAAATGATGCTAAAGTAATAACTAAACGTCATTTTATCGTGTGCTGCGCCTGCCTTGGATAAAGAATACACATGAATAAGTTTTTGAAGCTTTCATTCAGTTAAAATTGTGCATTTTTCTGCGCAGCTTTTTCCCATTCAATTTTTGTTGTATGATTATTTTATGTATTGATCTACATCCAGAAAAAGGATGTTAGAAATATCAATTTTAATTTAGTTTAATCACACTCATGAATAACGATACAGGGAAGAAGTGTGAGTTGTGATACACTTTTAATATATAGCATATTTAAGTATTTAAAATCTGAAAGTGTTTCAGATATTCTTACTTTTTTTTCTCTTTCCGTTTTCTGATAACGGCCAATATATCAAGAAGCTCTTCAAAATTTATATAGGACGAAAGTAATTAGTACCTTTTGTGCGGTTTTATCATTAAACCATCTTATATTTTTGTAACCAGGGGCGGCATTTCGAACACAAAAACTAAGTAGAGCATAAAAGGAAACGTCTTTTTTACGTTAGCAGGGGGGCGCCACTTACCCTAGGGCCGCCCCTATTCGTAACCATTTTAAATTCCATTCAGAATCTGAGAAATTTCAGCGCCAAGGAAGCCGGTGGGAAACAGGATTCTTTCTGTACAAGATTTATTAAGATGGGGAACCAACTGGTCGCCGGAGGCGGCTAGTTCTGTAATATGACTAACTTTATCGAAAGATTTTCAAACATTCAAAATTTGAATTGAAGACTTGAAACATATGGTCCTCCCCAGAATCAAAATAAGAAAGATAAATCATCCAAGCGCATTGACTACACTACCCAAACCAAAAATGTATCGGGCGCAAACATAGCTATTTCCGAAGTATTTTGTCTCGCTAAACACGAAAATCACCATAAAAAGTTGTGATTAGCACTTATTTTCAAGATATAGCACCAATTTGGGTAGTAAAATCTCACTATGACTGGTTTGTAATGCTACTATGAATCGTACGTCAGAGGCGTAGCTAGGGTTTTCAGCATCCGGGGACAAATGAAAATTTTGCGCCCTCTTCTATTTGCCGAAATGCAATGGAGAAGGTTTTATATACAATTTGGCGCCCCTTAAGTGCGGGGCCTGGGGACAGATGCCCCTCTAGCTACGCCACTGCGTACAGTATCCCTGCGTTCCATCAGCCATTCGGCCCGTTTCTCACTCGGCTAATCTGCCAATTTCTAAACCACCTCCAAATAAGAGATTTAAAAAGATGATTCTAAAGAAGAAGACACTAGACCTGGAACTTCCTATGATCCAGATTTCGAGGCACACGATTTGAATGAGCCATACAGATTAAATCGGACAGAATTGAGTGATCGCGTAAGAGATCTTGACGTTTCAATCATCATTAATGCTGGCTATGTTATTGTAAAAGTTGACCGTAAGATTGCGTGTTTTAGTCGGCTCGGTCGATGGCCAGGTCATTTTGAATGACCTGGCCATTCAAAATGGTATTCCTGGCCCTAGTGTTTCTTAGGAAGTGGTTCCCTTAACGGATTTTTCTGAGTACTGCACTTTGCTTGGCTTAGAGGGATTTGATGTTCGATTTAGCTGCGAAAGCCCTAACTGGGACTGCGTTAGTAGCAATTGGCCTGATCATCGTTTCGTAAATGAGCGTTTAATTTTGCTTGCTGAATTCTTTAGGATAAATTATAGGTGCAATTTTTTTGTCTGCAACCGCCATGCAGTTTCTAATTTTAGTGATGTATGATTTTCATGCTAGTGACCTGTCCAACGTGACCCCTAGGTAAGTGGCAGTGTTGCTCCAAAGGAGCTATTCTCAAATGTACTCGGAAAGCAATACTGTATAAAAGACGTATTCCCGTCCCATTTGTTCCTGATTCCGACAGTGAAAATGCACTTTTTGAAAAGGTGTGAGATCTTTTGGCGCTGCAACTTCTCGTCGATTGGATTACGATTTCATAGGAATAGCCCAATATTCAGTAGCCAGATTTGAACCTTTATAACGTAGGCATTGCAACCCATTCGTAGGGCATTGGAGTCGAGAGTTGAGAATGACTGAACTACGAGTTCTAATTTAAGCGATTCGACACCTCCAGACCCAATATAAGTTATAGTTTCATAGTAGATGTCAGTGCTGCAACTAAAGTTTACGCCAGCCGGGGAAAGCCTTATTTTTGACGCCTGAAGCAAACATTAATTTTTGCAACCCCTTCTTCGGAACCATTACTGATTTTGGCGCTCCTTTCAAAACAGGGACCGGGGCACGTGAAAAACGTTTGCCCCTCCTAGTTATGGGGTTGGTGGAATCGTGGAATATCGATTCGGAAGTTTAACTTTCAGAGGTGAGATAGAGGGGATGATAAAATTCAGGATGATCCTTGACCTGGAGATTTTCTAAATTCACTAAGGAATCCGAAAGTAAACATACAAGAGAAAGCTTTCCAAATTAACAATATTTTAAATTTTCCGTTGGAATGTTTATGAAAATTTCATTCTATCAGCTTCCTTTCATTTTGACAAACACTCTTTTGGCTAAAGAAATAGTAACATATATTTAAAGAAATCTTAATAAAAATAGATTGGTTTTAGTACAGTCATCCTAAATTATAACTTCCAATTGTAAAATAGTAAACAATGGATTCTGATGAAGATGACGATGAAAAAGAAGAAACTACCAAACGACCAAAATTTCCAATACAAATGTATATTTCTGAAGGTAACAAATACTTAAGACTTGCAAAGTATGATGTAGCAATAGAATTCTTCAACACAGCTCTTGAGCAGGAACCTAATAACGAGAAAAGTCTCATTGGACGCTCTAAATGCCTCATGCGACAGGCAAAGTTCCGTGAAGCTAAGGAAGACGCTGAAGCAGTTTTAAAAGGTCATCCCAAGTCTTCCGAGGCCAAAATGCTGATTGGAGAGGCTGACTATTTCCTTGGAGATTTTGAAAGTGCTTTTCTTACATTTTATAGAGGACATGCAGCTAGACTTAATCAAGAAGATCTGAAACGTGGTCACCAGATGAGCAGAAAAGCCATAAGTAATTCTTTGCAGCCAGACATACCGATGATCCTTAATGATGAAGATATCAATAGCATCTTCGAACTTAAGTGCTATTTAGAGAGTAAGCAACCACTTGAAGGCAAAATCGCCAGCGATCAATTCACTCCGGACGTAGATTTTGTCACCTCTCTTTTGAATAATGATGACACTGAATCCATTCACTCAGACTGTGAATACATAAAAGATTATCTGAAAGATCGACAAGTATTTTGGAGGACACAAAAACCAAACACATCTAAGAGAAATGCAATAAACCCGAAATCCATAGGTAAAGGAAAGGAAATTGGAAGAGATGGCAATTCCAATGAATCATTCGTAGCAGCTAATGATACCCCTGATAAAGATTCATTAACTAAATCTACTGTTTCCACGAATCAGGAACATACAAGTAAGATCCAAAATGAAACAACTTCAAACGTGGAATAGGAGATTCATCAAATGAATCTACTATTTCCACGAATCAGGATAATGCAACTAAGAGCCAAAATGAAACAACCGATAGAGATTCATCAAATGAAACCATTTCCATGAATGAAGAAAATGAAACTAAGAGCTGAAATGAAACAACCGATAGACTTTCATCAAACAAAGCTATTATCTCGACGAATCAGAAAGATGAAACTCATTGAAAATACCTGACAAACTATTGCCTTGTTAAATATGAAAGATAAATGATGTGGTAAAAATAAAGTTATTTTTTTTAAATGGCGGGCACTTACCGTTTATAAGCATTGGCCACTACCGAGGCTTGTATTACTGCTCTCTTTATAATGAAGGCACATAATAGGTGGACGAACGTCGCCTCCTGTGAGGAGAAGAACGAAATGACAACCAACCCCATCCTGGAATCGAACGCGCAGATCAATTCTCCCACCTTGGTTGTTTCCGAAATCGTCGATTGTTAGCTGTCGACTGAACAGGACCAGTTGTTAAGTTATCGACTACGCTAACAACTTCGGAGGTCATATCATAGCCAATCATAAGAACCCATTGACGCTTCTCCTTAAGACTCCACTTCAAGTGACCTCAAGGCGGGACAGAGTTAACAATCGACGATTATTAACAACTGGGTAAGAATTCAGCTCCCGGATCCTGGGCGAGGTCGAATGGCTTTCTAAACACTACTCAATCCGGTTGGCATAAGAGTAGTATGATAAAAACAAAATTAAGTTTCTTTATTTACAGAGGATGCCATTCATCCATTAATGCTCTTTGTGCAACCAAGATTGGCGACAGGGGTGGGGGCGGGGCTGCCCCCTTCCGGTGAATTTGTGACCCGCTCATCGCGAACTTATAAATCATTCATTGGGGAATTTAAGAAGCAATGCAATTCTTAAACTGATTTCAATTTTGGAATACACTACTGGCCATTAAAATTGCTACACCCGGAAGAAATGTAGATAACATAATGATATTTACAGGACAAATATACTATACTGGAAATAACAAGTGATTGAATTTTCAAAAAATTTGGGTTCATAGATCTTGAGAAATCAGTACCCAGAACAACCACCTCTGGCAGTAATAACAGCACTTATACGCCTAAGCATTGAGTCAAACAGAGATTGGATGGCATGCAAAGGTAGATTCCCATGCAGCTTCAACACAATGTCACAGTTCATCAATCATAGTGACTGGCGTATGGTGACGAGCAAGTCGCTCGGCAACCATTCACCGGAAGTGTTTTCTATTGGTGAGAGATCTGGAGAACATGCTGGCCAGGGCAGCAGCCGAACATTTTCCGTATCAAAGGAGGTCCGTACAATATTAGTAACATGCGGTCGTGCATTACCCTGATGGAACATAGGGTTTCGCAGGGCTCGAATAAAGGGTAGAGCCACGGGTTGTAACACATCAGCAATGTAACGTCCACTGGTCAAAGTGCCGTCAGTACAAACAAGAGGTAAGCGAGGCGTGTATCCAATAGCAGCCAATACCATCACGGCAGGTGAGGGACCAGTATGATGATGACGAATGCACACTGCCGATGTGCATTCACCACGATGCCGCCAAACACAGATGCGACCATCATGATGCTGTAAACAGAACCTAGTTTCATCTCAAAAAATGACGTATCGCCATTCGTGCGTCCAGGTTCGTCGTTGATCAGTTGTTTTCACGACGTTGATCCAGGTTCGTCCATTGAAGGCGCTCCTGTCTGTGATGCAGCGTCAAAGGTAGCCGCAGCCATGGTCTCCGAACGGAGGGTCCATGGTGCTGCAAACGTCATCGAACTGTTTGTGCAGACACTTGTCTTGCAAACGATCCCATTTCTTGGCTCGGGGCTCATGATGTGGCTGCACGATCCATCAAGGCCATGCGAGTCACATGCCTGTCTTGTCGGCTGCTAGCGATAGCAGGCCGTCGAGATCCAGAACGCGGCGTTCCGCATTACCGTCCTGACGCATCGATTCCATATTCTGCTAACAGTCATTCGATCGCGACCGACAATACTGCGATAGGATAAACCGCGTATGCTACAAATCGACCTCTATCAAAGTCAGAAACATGCTGGTACGGATATTTCTCCTTACACGAGGCATCACAACTTTTCACCAGGCAACAACGTTCAATTTCATTTTGTGTATGAGAAACCGGTTGTACAATTTCCTCATTTAAACACATTGTAGCTGTCGCTACCGGTGTCTGCTTTGTCTGAATGCGCTGAAAAAGCTAATCATTTGCACATAACAGCATCTCTTCCTGTCGTTTAAACTTCACGTCTGTAGCAGGTCGCCTTCTTGGTGTAGCCCTTTTAATGGCCAGTAGTGTATTAAAAATTTACTTGCCCAGGGTGGGGTGGGCTTAGCTCAGCCTAGGACCACAATTAGCGCACCCTAGAAAAATTTTAACCGTTTACCGATAAGTGATAAATATTAGCCAGTTACACCAAAAAATGCATCAATGTGAAAAGTTGAAAAAAATTGCAAAAGATCATATTGTAAAGTTCTAACTAGCTGTTCCACTGCTAGCGAAACTTGATGGGAATGACGATTTTTTTGAGGAAGCTAATTTGTGTTAGCCTTCCCATACTGAAACTGAGGGCCAAAGAAATCCCTTTGCGGGCCCATCTTTTTACTTTTCTCTTGCTGACTGGGGGGCTGGGTAAGAGAAGATGAGTGAACGGACTTTCATTGGAATGGCGGAAGAGAGCGAGGTATGGTTTCATCAATTAGAATTGAAAAATATGCAGTCATCGACATTTACATAGCTGCTAGAAGTAGAAGACTTGGCTAAATAATACGGGACTAATAATAGGAAGGTTGTTCCGAAAGGAAGAGTTGGGTCCGAAAATCATCTGTGCGGTCATTAACAGTTTGAGAGAAATCATATTTTCGTATGCTGCTGGTAAGATCTTTGGATTAGGATTTAGGCACTCGGTAGCTAGAAAATGGCAGTGGCAGATACAGAATTTTTTTTCTTTCTTTTGAGGGGGAGGGTCTAATTTCTAATATTAAACTTATTTGACCTAAACAATATGTACAGTAAAGAAAAAATGTAACATTAAACCAATGTAATTTGGAAATTGGAAGGGCTAATGGCTACTTTTAGCTTATTGAACATAAGGAAAATGTACAAGGAAGAAAAATGTTACTCTTAAGCAATGTTTTTTTGCTTCGGGCAGGGGGAGAGGGGAAGCTGATAAAGCGCCCCCCTCTCCTGGATCCGACACTGAAAACTGGCTGTTCAGAATTTTTGGTGGTTTCGGTGTATTGTTGCTAGAAAACACTTTTAGCATGAAGGAGGATAAATGAGTTTCATGTCGGGTAAATGCAGTTTTGGAAAATTCGACAAACAAATATTCGTTTTAAACTTTCGTCAGCAGTATTATTGGGCGAACTAATGAGAAAATTAAGGTGTATTTTCTTAGTAAATAGATGATGTGGAACAACTTTGCAGCTGATTATTTTCATGGATCTCTGACAGTTTTTGAGATAAGAATGTTAACTCCAAATTTATCCAATTTATTTGGAAAAATGAATGGATAAATTTGGAGCATCGACCCAAATTATGGGTCGATGTAAGCGGTTTCCTTGAGTAGCGCACGGCAGCTTTACTATACCTAGACCCTACTTTTATGACTTGCAGCTCTTGCCATTCAAAAATTATTGCAGTGACAGCGGGCTTTAGTGGGCACACTGTATAAGCATATATATGCAGGCCCTGACTACCGGCACTTGGGGCTCGTGCCCTTGGCACACATGCAGAAACAGGCCAAAAAATTTATATATAGGTGCATAAAGGAGATGTAGAGAGAGATATACACTGGCCTCCAAAAGTTAAGGAACACGTTTTTCGAAGCTCACCATAAAAAAAAATGACACTAACAGTAAAATTTGTGGTTTATATAAATGATAAAAATGAACTTTAGGCAAAAACGATAGCTACCATTTTGTTTTTATAGAAAAGAAAATACACCTTAAGCATATATGAGTCAGATAAAAATGTGCAAATATCAGGCTTTCATAATTACGCGTGTAACTTTTGTTGATTTACAACTTTTGTTAGCAGATTCGTTAACAATAGGTAGCTGGGTCCCGCAATGTCTTAGAGAAACTGTTTGCCCGATTCGTTAAGGTGGCGGTCGGTCGTATGAATGGAAATGGAGTTGTCCCCGCTTATGCTCCTAGGCATCTTAATGTGTCTTGCATTGTAGTCCACCGTCTCTGGAATCAATATCAAACGGAAGCTTCTGTGCCCAGAAGACATGTTCTAGGCCGACCACAAGCTACAACACGCGCAGAATATCGTTTTATAGCTCTTTCGGCCCGGAAAAGAAGAAACATTACTGTGCCACAACTTGTTGCAGACCACTCTGTAGCATCAGAGAGAAGAATATTCGCTAGTACGGTGCGAAGGCTTCTTCACAATGCAGGTCTCTATGCAAGGTGACCACTTGTATGTGTCCTCCTCAACGGACGACAGAGAAGGGCCCGTTTATCTAGGCCAAGAGAACACGTTCCTTGGACCAGAGAGCGATAGGCTTCTGTACTCTTTCCAGAAGAGTCCAGATTCACACTGGAGAGCGATTCAGGACATCTGCTTATCTGGAGGGAACGAAGCACCTGATACCGTCAATCCAACACAGTGGAAAGACACAGTTATTGAGGTGGTGGAATAATGGTTTGGGCAGGGATCCCACTCGATGGTCACACTGACTTGCATGTGTTCCAGGGAGGAACTATGACTGGTGCGAGATATCGGGACGAGACCTTGATGCCTATGTTCGGCCATATGCTGCTGCTATTGGCAATGATTTCATTCTGATGGATGATAATGCCTGACCTCACCCAGCTGTGCTTGTTAAGGATTATCTTGAGAGTTAAGGTTTGGAGCGAATGGAATGGCCAGCTCATTCTCAAGATCTCAATCCGATAGAACATGTTTGGGACTACCTTGATAGACAAGTGGCTGCTTCAAGTCCTCCTCCAAGATCGTTGCGTGAGCTGGAACAAGCACTAATCCGTACGTGGTCTTCACTCCCTATTGAGGTGTCCGACAACTTAATTAGCAGCTTGGAGAATCGATGCCACCAGTGCATTGCAGTTAGGGATGGACACATTCCTTATTAGAACTCATTTTTGTAATGTTTCCACAAAAAGCTTTGATAAACTGTTTTCTCCAAAAGTGGACTTTTCTACCAAAAGTGTTCTTTTGCTTTTACACCGTGTTTGTGTTGAATTTATGTAAATTTCTATGTCATACTCAATAAAGAGCTATTTAGTGCTCAGTTAGTCCAAATTTTTTGCTTCTATGTTCATTAGTTTCCATATTATTCACAAAAAACAGGTTGTACCTTAACTTTTGGACGGCAGTGTAGATGCATAAAATTCGAACCAGCATAGGGTCACAAAAGTGGAAAAGTGCCTTGGGCACAAAAGATGCTATAGTCAGACCCTGTATGTATATATTTGCTAAGCCCTCATCAAAAGTTGGGGAGATTTCGGAATGTTGGGACATCTCAAAAGCTGCTAGTAATTGGGCAGAAAACTTTTGGAACCAGAAATTAAGATGCACACAATAATACATATATACACGATGGTCTTTAGTGGTAGGTGGAGAAATCGAACGTGCGATCTGGCATTGAAATCACGAATGTCGTGCGTTTTTGCGATTTCTTTCAAAAATTAGACAAAAGAGTAGTCAGTAATTTTTATATTTTAAATTTAAATTTATTATTAAAATAAACGCTTCTAAGAAATACTTTCTACCTCCCCCTCTCCTCACAAAAAAGGTTTAATTTTTTAGCCCAAGCTATTAAAATTAAGAATATAAGAAGTTTTGAAGGCACTGTAACTGGCTTATCTTGTTCAAATAAAATCTGCTATTTTAAGGCTCTTTTTTCTAAGAATTTGTTATACGAACCAAATTTCCACTGCTTAACTACAGCAGAGTGATGCTTCAAAATTTTTCTATATAATAAAAGTTAAACAACTTTTATTATATAGAATTCTCCCTGCATGGTCAAATTTTTTAACATAGTTAACTAGTTAAAGAAAAAAGAATGGTTAAAAAAAGTGATTGGTTTTAATTTTATTGTAAGAAAATCCAAGAATTCATCTAAACATTAAGTAAATGTACAGGCTTGGTCTTAATGTAAAAAGTGTTAAAAATCCCTGACTTTAGTTAGTAAAAATATACAGGGTGTCCCAATGGGTGTCCAGGTTAATGTGACCCAATAGCTAATTCCCGAACCGTTCGGTGTAGATATGCACTTCCAATTTGAAAAATGTTTTAAAAAAAGGTAAAGAATGTTTTTACATGCTTTTCGAACCAAAAAACCCATTTAGAAAAAAATTACAAAAATTAAATTTTTATACGGTCCCCAGGTCCTATCACTTATATTTAGGAAAAGATGCAGTACACAAAAACAAAGAAAACACAAAAAATTTCATTTTATTACGATAAAAACTGACCAAGTTATGGAGCTTTGAAAATCATACATTTCATCCATTTTCTCCGCCAATTTCAAGAAGCTAGTATGGGACCGTCTCCAAAGGGAAATTAATTGGAACTCTGCTAGGAAACTTTTGCTCTTGCACGTCACTCTTATGTAAATCGTTTCTAAATTTAAAAGTACATACATTACGTTAATATTACAATAATTGAGTACTTAAGAAATAAAATTTATTCTGTGTACATGTTCATAATTCTTGTTCTGTTACAAAACTTTGCTGTCCTGAAAATTTAAGGTATTCTCCTAACTTTAAACCTTCATCAAATGAATATTTTTAAATCTATGTTTTTATCATCGTCATTAGATTCACATTTATCTGTATTTAAAATACTTTCAAAATTTCATGATTAGTAATTTGATATTGTTCTTTCTTTTCACCTGAATTTGGTATTCATTGCACAGCATCATTTTATTAAAATAAATTACATCCAGTAATGTTTCTGGCAAATGGCAGCAACTTTTTTCTTTACTTTTTACTGAATCTGAACGAAATCCAGCAAATTCTGCCGTCCTTCTCACTATCAATAAAAAGTAATCTTGACCATACATTATGGCAGGTATTGATTAGTGTTGACTGTGTTGCTACATTCCAGGAGTCTGCCAATAGATACAGATCTCTTAAGCTGAAATAATTTTTTTATCACAAAAATTTTAAAAGATGCATCTGTGGTAATATTTTTAAAAAAATTGTCTTGCCTACCCAAGACTTTACGTTCCGTATTATTCTTTGATCTATAGACAGGATCAAAGAAGTTGTGTTTGGAGGTAAGAAATAGGCCAGAATATTATCAATTTGCAAAATTTCAGACTTAGCAAGTTTATTGGCTTTAATTTGTGAACTGCGAATTTTGTTATTTTTTTATCAGAGAAGGTATGTGATTTCGGACATTGCAGATTTTAGGTCGGTGGATTTTTGGCACTCAACTGTAATATCTTTTGGAATGAAAAGAATAGCATCCCATCTGATTGGGTTAGGGCTATTTTCATTTTTATCCATAAAAAAAAGAAAACCAATAGATGACTTAAATTTATATAAAACTATTTTCCTTTCTTCAATATTGGTAAAAACATCTGAACGAATGTTGACTAATAGGCAAAAGTTTTTCTTGGAATCTGCTGAAATCATTGGCGAGGAGCAAGCTGGTTTTAGAAATGGTATGTCTACTTCTACGATGAAATTTCATACAAGTCAAGTTTCAATTCTAAGAGGAGCTCCTTTGTGGATTTCCTGGTAGCTTATGATACTATCTGTAGGAAAAAAACTCTTACGTGAGTTAAGAGGTCGGGGAATAGAAGAAAGAATCCTAAGCTGGTTTGCAAGATTTCTGGTGCAAAGATGGATCAAAACTAGTTGGGATAATGTGGAGTCCAAATACAAGCAATCTAAGATCGGCCTGCCACAGGGATCAGTGAGTAGCCCCATACTCTAAGTTTTATATTAATGATCTTATTAAGAGATTGGGAATATCCAGGTGAACATGTTTGCAGATGATTTAGTTATAAGGACAGAAACAAATAACCATCGAAACTTTCAGAAACAGAGACAACAACTTGAGAACACCATGAATGAAGCTTTGGAAGTCTTGCTATTGTGGACTATTAAGGCTATTCTACCTGAAAACGGAGGATTTCGGTTGATTTTCGACCAAGATAGGGAGTAAACTTATAATCACATAACTTTGAGAATTTTCAGAATGTTTCCTCTAAAACTAGAATAAGAACTGACATTGCGATAAAATTTGAAAAGTTATTTAATTTTTTTAAAAATATTATTAAACTTGACACTTTTTTAGAGAAAACGCTATTTTCTCGAATTTTACCCAAGATTAGAAATAAATTTACGATGATATAATTATGAGAATTTTCAGAATGTTTCCTCAGAAACTAGATTCGGAACTGACATTGAGATAAATTTTGAAAAACAATTTAATTTTTTTAAAATAGTGAAACTTGGCACTTTTTCAGAGGGAAACGTTTTTGATAGACTTTCACTTAAGATGAGAAATGAACTTATGATGCTAGAACTATGAAAATTTTTAGACTGTTTCTTCAGAAACCATACTGTGAACTGAAACAAATTTCAAATTTGAAAAGTTACTTCATTTTTTGAAAAAAAAATTATTAAACATGCCACTTTTTCAGAGAAGTCTGCTTTTTGGTTAACTTTCACTACAGATAAAAAATAAACTTACATTCCTAGAACAATGAAATTTTTCAGAATATTTCTTCGGGAACTGTACTGTGGACTACTGCAAATTTAAAATCTGAATAACCAGTCTGTTTTCATAAAAAGAAAGAAGGAAAAACATTGTTTTTTAAACTCAAATTCAAAATTGGCCGACTGAAAAATTTTCTTTCAAAAGTAACTTTGAAGTATAAATTTATAGATGTATTTAAGAATGTTTTGGGGCCAAAAATGTACTGCATTTTGCTTTTTACAAATTTTATAATTGAAACTCGTAATTGTTTATGAAACCTAATGAACATGACTTCTGATCAAGATTTAAAATAAAATTACAGTAGAAAAGCTACTGAAAAATTTATAATGGTTCTTCTGAAGCTACTTTACGATGCTTTATGAACATTAAGTTTATAGGAGCAATTTAATTAAAAAAATAAGTAAATAAGTGAAGATGATATTTCAGACAGAAATTCAAAGAATTTCAGCAGTTTTATCGCATTTCAATCGAATTTCATCTGAAAAAATCAACTCGCGCTGATCTCTAATACTTACTACAATATTTTACATCAAGAAATGTCCATTTTATCATTTTAATTTTAAAGTTATAATTATATTTCTAAAATTTTTCAGAGAATTTCTAAAAAATACAGCTAACAATTGTGTCCATTACATGAATAAAGATGGCGTGACATGTATGCTTGGACCCCCAAACCACCCATATTTCAAGCTTTTCCCCTAGTCCCCGATTCGACATTCGCTCGTCAGGTTAAACAGCCTTAATAATTATACGATCATCAATAAATCAAAAACCACATATCCCTTTTTTGACTTGAGACATGTCTTAGCAGATTTTGATTTGTATATTGATGGCTCCAAATTAAATGGAAGTAATGAGACAAAATACCTTGGAGTTACAATGGACAGTAAATTAAATTTTCAAAGCATATCGAACACACTGTGACTAGAGATGAAAAAAGATTAAATAGGCTTGTTGTTGCAAAATGGCGATGAATCCAGAATATTCTAAACCTTACATACAATACATATATAAAACCAGTTTTTAACTATAGCGGTGAAAAATTGATTTTGGTCCCACAAAATAAGCTGGATATCTTGGAGAGAACTTAAAACAAGGTCCTTTGTATAATCACAGGTGTATCAACCCGATAGCAGCTCTTCAGTCCTATACTTCAAACCGTCCCATTGCAGATGAGATAAAGAAACAAGCGGTCAATACACTTGTTAGCATGAAAGGCATCCCACTGAGCAAACTGGATGAATAACTGGAAAATGAGTGTCCTTAAAACTCAGATCTTCCCAGTTCAATCTCCAGAGTTTTGTGAGGGGATTTTGAATGACCTAGATCTGAATATTCCTATTGAAAATTCTAATATACTAGTTAACTTGACTTTTTTGAAAATGCCTCACAATTTAAAATTGGACAGAAATAGGAAAAAAGACATACTAGATGCTATTCTGAAAATAAATCTCTTATCGTTGTTGGATAATAATTATTCTAAGGCAGAACAGATCATGGATACGAGTCTATACTGATGGATCAAAGAATAATGATGCTGTAAGGGTAAGGGTGTACAGCAGATTGTTCTCACAGTATGCCCCAGTGGGTAAATACTTCTAAATAATACAACTTCAATGCAAAATTCACATGATCTTCTTGACTGTGACTAATCTGCAATTCAGAATGGTACCTTTGTAAAGGTGTTATTCTTGTCAACTCCAGATCAGCCATAGAGACAATTGCACTCCAACACCGTTCAGAATTTTCACTTGTGAGCAAAATAAAACAAATAATGATATGAACAGCAAAACTGTAAACTTCCAATGATATCATCTCATGTGGACATAGATGGTAATGAAAGAACAGATCAATTGGCTATACAAGGTACAGAATCAGCTATTGAAGAGGTTACTATTCCATTGGATTCCCTTAAAAAACGTATGTGAGAGAATATCACGATGAACTATAACACGGATTTATCTAGTAAATCCAGAGAAACGATGAGAGACTATTAAAAATGACTGGCAAGAATTCTGTCATGGACCACTTAAAGAGGCTGTGGCAAATTTTAGATTCAGAACTGGACGTGACTGCCAAGCCGAACATCTTAAAAGAGAATAGGAATATTGACCAATAGTCTATGTCCTATCTGTAAAACAGACACTATGAATATAGAACACTTGTTCATATGCCTGTGCCTTGACTCAGCATTACAACTTAAAAGTGATGTTTGCCAGTTCTATTGGATTGCTAGAGATCTCATGTCCTGAACACTTGAATACGCCTCCTCTAGATTTTTAAATTGTTTCTTAAAGATTTTACTCGTAATTTTATAAATGTCCTGATGTTTGAATAGTGTCAGATTTTAATGATGATATTTTTAAAATATCTCTGTATTTTAAATGTATCGGTATTTTTGATGTTTATGTGAGTGCCAGATGTTTTTGGTAGAGTTCCTTTTTAGCCTATGTAACAACAACATCGATTACACGGGAATTAGGCTTCAAATGGTCTAACATTGATGAATGCTCCATGATGGAATGCTCTTGATGGAACTTTAATGAGTTTGTTCCATCTGTGAATGTAGCGTAAAGCACTGTGCAGATGCATGTGTTGTAAAAGTGCCTCCCTTTATTGTAATTAATGTTTTTATGCTAATTTTTTATGATTGGAACTTTTTTAATCATCTTGTGGGCCTTAGGACTAGGCCTAGTTGGCCTGCGCAGCAAGTAGGCCCTATTTATTAATACAGACTGTCATTAACCCTTTTCACACATATCAAATCATATTTAGAGCATTCCAGATGTGGCAAAGAATTATTTATAAAGGTAAATTTCTGGAAATTTTCTAGATAATAAGAGAGCTTCTAAGTTTATAGCTGAAATTTGCAAGACTTCAAGACTTTTCCATGACTTTTGTCAAAATTCCCTGATTACCCAGATTTTCCATGCTTCTCCCGGCTGGTGTGGGAGCCTTTCTTATTGTTAAAAAACATAAAGACCTAACTAAACCCTCATGCTGTTGAAATCTGTGCAAAAGAGCTTCTGTACTACTAGTACAGGTTTATCTGCCATTTTACTATTATCTTAAGAATGTTAATTGCCCTTGACATACTGGAACTTCAAGTTGTACAATTGGCCAGGGCTAGCATAACTGTTGATATTTTGCAAATATCTTGTTGATTCATTGGAACAGGACACATAGTTGCCAACATTTGGAAACTAATGTACTAAGAGGAGCATTGTATGTTAAGCAATTCTGAGTCATCTAGTTGTACTCTTCCTTTCCTGAAAATTCTGATCAAAGTAATTTGACAATCTATTAAAAAAAAAAAAAATTAGGTAACTTTATATTTAAAATAGCAACATGAAATCTCGTACATGAATATACAATTTACACACATACAGCACAACATGTACTATTATAAGCTCTGTTATACATATTCTGTGAAATTGTCAAAGTCTTTAGAATCCAAGGAACTTTCATAGCTATCATTAGAATTTTTGAGTTCATCGATGACCTTGGACCGGAGCCTTTTGATGGTACGAAGTCGTTCCAGCCAGTTCGACACATGCAGATACTTCATTGACTGTTGTTGCCGGCTTATTATTAAGGAGGCCAGCTGAAATAAAACAGACACATTAAATACATTGACTCTTCAACACAAATACTGAACGGCAGTTGGTACCCAAGAGCAGCAGCCATCCTTTCTCAAAGAAATAATTTTAAAATAAACACTTATTTTTTGAAAATTGCAATTATTTTAGTACTATCTTCTGCATTAAAGTATTTGCTACAAAAAAGAAAACTACAGGTAGTGCTTATAACTATCACTATTTTTTTTCACATTATTATTAATTAACATCTGATTTTTTGCATTTATTTATTTTTTAAGAAAGAAAACTAGGTGGATAGTTTTAAAAATTCATTATGTGGTATGCAAAGAGTTAAAGTGACTTTTAACTTTTTGTTTGACATTAATGACCTTTGAATAGTGTTCACATCTCATACTTTGCATATGGAGTTCCAGAACATATTGTATAAATAGTGCCAATGCCAAATTTAAAAAGTTTTCTTCCTCCCTCCTCCAATGACATTTTGACATTAAACTATGACTAGTAAGCAATGAAAATTTAACAGTTTACATATAAAGAAATCTAAATATGAAATACAGTTTAAACATTATAATTAAAACTAAATAAGCAACAACAGATTAAATAATTACAAATGATCACATGCATATATATATAAGGTACTTACATTTGCATGGAGTGCCAGCTGTCTAACAAAGACAGGGAGGTTGTTATCTGATATCATATATGATTCAGAATGATCAAATACACTTGAAAGCTCTGGAAAATAAAAAATCTTATGATAAAATGAAGCAAATTTTTTAATGACATAGTTTTAATGAATTCTAAAATGTTTTAATTTGGTTTATCATAACTGCAAGAATTACAAAATAAAGCTAAATCAGAATTCCTTAACTGGGCACTGAATGAGTCGTTTCATCTCATAAATCTAGGTCAATAAATCTAGGATGGTGGTTTTCACTTCTTTTTAAATTTTTGAAAAATGTTCATGAGTCCCCTCCTTTTCACATCCATCATATTTGATTAATAAAAAAAAATGGCATTGAAAATAATATATTTTAGCACTGTAATATCTGATTAATGATGAATTATTAATGTAATGCGTATCAACATATAGTAGAGTGCTGGTTAACCGGAATGTTCAATTAACTGGATTGATCAAAGAGCATTTTTTTCTTTCCCGGTGAAAAATCGCTATTTATGACAAGTTTAAATGATAAGTTTGCACTGAACAATTGCCTGAGACTATACTGTTCAGCTAAAAGTTATGGATATAATGCTATTGCTATAAATAGTAACAGAGTGCTTATTACTACTATTATTTTTCATACAATTAGTTTATTTTCATAAAATTAATTTATTATTTATTTTTCATTAAATTAACTTATTTGTTTCTAATTATTTTTATGTGATTTCTGACAGATAATTTTTTTAAAACAGATTTTTTCAACAAATTCTGCATAGTACTAGCTGCCTTCAGCGACCAGTTTTGGCCATCGATGGCCGCTTCGCAGCCAAAATGTGTAACCTAGAGCACATGGGCCACTTTGCTACAGATTGTGCAACCTACGGGCCGCCTGCCTTCGGCAACCAGCTGGTCTGATCGCTTCACGTTCAGCCTATGCAACATATGGGCCGCATTCTGTATAGTATTAAATGACTTAATAAATTGCATTCCAAGCCATGTTTATCAGATTGTATGTGTCACATTTTGTCATATACACTTCTATATATTTGCAAAAAAGAATGAAATATGGTGATTTAAGGAGTCATAGAAGGATTAAAGGTTAAAAAAGGGGTCTTTTCAGTTTTTATTAAATTCAAAATCTCAATTTGTTCTGTTCTTTTTGACACCAATTTCGTGCAATTATTTAAATTAGAAATGAAAATGCACTTTTTCTTTATATTCCATGCTGTGGTTTGCCAAATTACATCAATTTTTGCTTGTTATTTGTTAATTTTTAATTTCTTCTGATCAAACATTTGTTGAGTGAACATATATTTAATGATATTCTGTGTTTTATACTGCTATAAATCTTGTCATTGTTGCCAATGACACATTCACAAAATTTATTACTGTTTATTTTAAAAATAGTAGACATTCTAATTTCTTCAAAGCTGCCAGTTCATGCTTTCAAAATCAGGGAGAATGACAGTTCTATAAGTGACGCAGCCTACACCAACCAACCAATCGTGACTCTCTATACATACAGAGTAACTCTGCCGGAAAGTTGGAGTCCCCTTTTTTCTCGGAATCTGCTCTAACAATTTTTAAAAAATTAATGTATGATTTTAATCAGTGCTTAAATCAGTGACTGACATCGCCGGTTTATTTAGGAAAACTTTTTTTTTTTTTTTAAATTTAATCCAGTTTAAAGAGCAGACTATTTAACTCCCGCGTAATAACACTGAAACAAGCTCAACTCAGTCATGAATCGGTTTGAGTAGAAGAATATGGCGCGCTTATGTTAGCAGGTAGCCAGTTTATGATTTTAAATAATAAATATAAGTAAACGTGTTTCTGGTAGGATTAAAAAGTAAAATTAGTTATATCAAATGGTAGAGTAAGAAATGTATACAATTTTATCCTTAAAACATTTATTTACAGATTAAAAACTAAGATTCTAATGGTGGTGTTCTACCGACTGGTTACAGGCCGATCGACTGAAATGTTAGAATTTATAGATAGATTAGCGAGATTTATGTGTGAGGAGGAAGTAAATGATTTAGAAGGCATGGATGAAACTGATTTTTCAATACATTACCATCAAAGTAAATAAATGGTAGAAACATGAAAAGAAGCAATTGGTTAGAACATGCGAAGCGATCATGAAGCAATGGCATCGCGGTAGAGCAAGGGATTGGGAAGTCATAATTTCAGGATTCTGTCCTTGCTGTAGCCTAAATTTGTTTTTTCTCTCTTTCATGAGCATTTTTTTACTTTACATCTCTAGAATATTTAAAAATATCTTAATTATTTTAGTCTGTTATGTTTTCTTAAATATATATATATATAATATATTACCGCAAAAGTGATATTTATTAGGTAAATGTAATTTATGAAATCTAATACATATGTTTCTACAGACTTAAATAAAAAAAAACCTAGTTTTTACTTAAATAATTTCAACAACATCCATTCTAAAGTTTCATTAAATACTGTGGAGAAGTAATAAACACTCAAAATCTTATTCCTGTATGTGCAATTTAACAAATTTGTTTACTTTTATTTAACTCAAAAACTATTTATATTTGTTATTTGACTAATAAAAACCAGGAATGCATCCCCCCCCCCCAATATTCATAAGCAGTATTTTTTTCTTTTAGATTGAAAAGGCAAAAATATTATATTTAAAATTAATACTGAATTTTCAAAAATATGATCCTTTTATTTCTAAAAAAGTAAGGCCAACTGGGATGAAGTACTTAAACATTTTAATTAGGTGTATAAATTTGACATTCTACAATATCATCAAAATCAATAATGATCCTAATCTTGTCAGAAAAAAAGAACAACTCTTAATTTTATTTATTATTATTATTTATTTATTTATTTGCATCAAGAGCATCCCAAAATTTAACAGACAAAGCCATGTGAATTAGTAGACGTTCTGAGATGGAACATATTTCTTGAATTAGTCATATCATATTAGTTGTATTCTGTATTACCAAAAACACAAGGGCGTAACCTCTGTAATAAGTTGCACACTTCATGTTATGTTATTACTCATAAGTTAATCACATAAAAATTTATATTATTTCAATGTGACTACGGAGTGATTAAAGTGGGTCTTTATTGTGGGAAAAAACTCCTGCAATTTTGAGTAGAGATCTGCAAGTCCTTATTGTTTTTGCAGAAAATTTTTAGGCCTTAATATGAAAAATCAAGAGACAGCCCAGTTCATAACTTCAATTATTCCTAAATCATTATTTAAGGCAAAGCAAGAACCATTTCAAACTTTAATCACACTTTAATATTTATGTATATACTAGCTGAAGTACCCATTCTTCGCACGGGAATGAATAGACATTTTGATAGTACGATTTGTGGTGATTACTATTTTTTGTAATAAAGAGATATAGCAAAATGGATATCGCTTTATATTGTGTTCAATAACCATGCATACCAAATTTCAAGGCAATCGTTTGTACGGTGCAGAAGGTCATGCGGCGTAGCGCAATCTAGTGGCGAGTTTTAGCAAAACGGATATGGCGGAAATATTCTTCGCATTCAGATATCAATGAATACGAAATTTCAGGACGATCGGCTGGGCAGCCCTGAAGTTCATGTGTTGACGCGACATCTAGTGGCAAATATATAGGAAAATGGATAGTGCCAAACTCTTCCCCGTGTTCAAATATCTATGTATACCTATTTTCATAGCGATCAGTTGCACAGTCAAGAAGTGATGCACTGCAGCGCGATCTAGTGGTTAATTAAAGTAATGATTTGCTACGGTGCCGTCAAGTGGCGAGTTATAGCAAAATGGATAACGCCAAAATATTTTCACAGCGACCGTTTGAATGGTCAAGAATTTGGCCTGCTGCAGCGTCATCTAGTGGCGAGTTAAAATAATAATGCATTGCAGTGCCATCTAGTGGTGAGTAACATCAAAAGGAACACAGTTAGAATATATTCTTCGTGCTGAAATGTGTAAGTATAAGAAATTTTATGCCGGTCGGTTGAACGGTATAGAAGTTGATGCGTTGCAGCACCATTTAGCGGCAAGTTACAGCAAAATGGATAGCGAAAAATATTCTCCGTGTTCTAATATCCGCGTGTACCAAATTTCATCGAAATTGGTTGGACGATATTCGCATAGTAAACGGCTAAACGGAATAGAATTCGACGTTCTGCTGCGCCACCTAGTGGCAAGTTAGAGGAAAACGGATAGCATAAAAAGCTTCTCCATGATAAAAGACTTAGGTGAACCAAATTTCATGGTGCAACGGTGCTAGAGTTTTTCAACCTCATATACACATACCAACATTCATTTTTATATAACCAGTCTCATTATATATCCCAGTCTCAAATAAAATCGAGTTTCAAATCTAAGCCTCGCCAAAGTGCCAACATACGCCATTTTGCAAGAGTTTTTTCAGGAAATCATTCGAAGCATTGACTTAGCAGCAATCAATATGGGAAATGGTTCGGCCACCAAAAAGTAAAGCAAGCATTTATTTGAAAAATAAATCCCTTAATACAGCCGAATTTTTTAAAATTATCAACTGTAACGTTTTATTCATCGTTACTCCGATGTACTAAATGAGAAGATTTCAATTTTCTGAAATTTGGCGGAATTCCCCCAACTTAAATCAATGTACTCAATCGGCGAGAATTCTGAAGATAGATCGCTTGAAATCCCTTAATAACTGCATTATTTCTTCACGGATCATTAAAATTTAACGCTGTATTCTAATAAAACCTTTGCACTTGTTTTCAAAAATCTATTTCCTTAAGCTTTCAATAAATTGCGCCAAGCCGAAAACTGTGCAAACCGCTAGAACTCACTTTCTCAAAATCGGCATTTGAGCCATTTTATTTTTTCGCCAAACTAAAAAAATTTACATATTAGCCTCGGAAATCTTCAATTGGTTGATTGAAGATTTCCGGTTTCTTATTGTTTTGCATATAAAACATTTCATTCCTGCTCCGATTTCCCATGCACACGATATTATAATTTTTAAAAAATAACCTTACGAATATAAACTAACAAAAAAAAAAATCGTTATTATTCTTTTATTTTTACTTTGAGAATTTAAAACATCTTATTCGGCAAAATTGCCACACATGGCAACCACGATCCTTATTTCACACTTTTTTCACTACAGGGGTTACAATTACGGAAAGCTTTTTGCGTGGAGAACATAAAAAATCTCTTAAATTCCGGGAATGGGTGGACTCTCAAAGTTTTAAAGTGGACTATGATTTATTCTTATATTATTTTACATATCTGTGCAAAATTTCAGGCTGATATGTCCATTTTTGTGGATTTGTATACAACTCAAATCCACAAACAAACAAACAAACAAACAAACAGAATTTCATTTTTATTTATAAGATTTGCTCTTTAATATATAATATTACAAAGCATTGGCAGAACTGCTCTACAATCCATATTTTTGTGATCAAAATATGATTACCAGTGTGTTTTAACAAATGAATCATTACAATTGCATAAAAACACTGAAATTTTTTTTCTTTTTTATGCATTTGCAATTTTTATTATTAATACTCAAAGACTCATACCTTCTACAGTAAAATAAATAAAATATCACCAGATTAAGCCCTTAATTACATATTAACAAATTTTTAAACAACTGTACTGTTTTTGACTGTAAGATACATTAAAAAAAATAAAATAAAAATCCTTCAAATGCCTTTAAAAAAATACAATCAACATTTTTTTAAGTAATTAGTAATAAAAAATATATTTTCACCTAGTAACACACATACCAAACTAATGTTGTTAAGTTTGAGTCAAGGACAGATTAAAGGGAAGGGCAGAGGGGGGAGACTGCCCCTCCCGAGAAAAAAGAAATCAATGCAAAAGGTCCTATTTTACATCCAAAAAAAAAGGGGGGGGGACTTGTATGCGAATCTTCCAACTAACACCGCCACCCTCAAAAATCCATTAATCCGTCATTGGTTTCAGTTAATATTATTATTACAGTATTTACTTGTGTAATGGTCTTCTGGGAAGATGGGAGAGCTCTTATCCCTCCCCTCCTTTTAAAGCTTTCAGCCCTTTCTCTATTAAAGAAAGTATGCACATGCTCTAAATTTACTAGGCTGCATAAATCTAAAGAAAAAGAATATTTATTAATATTATTCTGTTTTCGGGGTATCTACAATTTCAAAGCTTCTGTTTCCTTGACTTCCATAACATTTTCTCCTGACTATCTCACACACTTTTGTTGACTTCATATTCCACTTATTTTCAGTGTTACTTTGTTTCTTTTAAAACTTATATATTTTTAACCCCTCCCCCCCCCACTTAAACACCCAATAATATATATATATTTTTTAATTATTGAAAACGCTACAAAAAATTTGCCTTACAATAATTTAAAGATTAAACCGATTTTAATTAAACAAGATATGTTGATATATGACACATAACACATCTTAAAATTATTTCTAAGTTTAGAAAAGAAAATGAAAATAAAATAGTTTCTACAACTTGCATAAAACTATTTTGAAATGTATAGAGAAACACACCTTTACAGCAACATCTTTAAAACATAATACACAATTTTATGAAACAAATACGGACTTTTAAATTGTGTTATAAAAACTTTTATGTTTTGAATTGAAATGAGTGATATCAAAATACATAAAGTTTAGATTTCAAGAAATAGTTTTAAAAATATAAGGTAAACCAAAGGATATCTGTTCATTTCCTTTGGTGATTTGCCTTGTTAAGCAGCAATAATCAAACAGAAATTACATCTTTCCTTAAAATATAACATTTTAAAATCTGCACTTAAATTTAGTACAGAAACTGGTAAAATAACAAACTCAATGAAATAATTTTAAAGGTGGGTGATTTTTTTCCCCTACTGGCAACTCAAATCTAGGTACAGGTGCATTTAAGATTGGGGAGTGGACTGGTAAGCAGACAAAGATTGCAAAACATAACATAGATTGCTTTGCAAGAGTGATATTGGCTGGAAGAATACTGTACAGTCCAACTATAACTAATAAGCTGAATTTCACTGCAAAATCTGATTTTTCTTTAATTTCCCAGACCTTTCTTCATTTTCCTTGATTTTTCTTCAGTTTTCCTGACCAAAATTCATTTCTCTCATTTGCCCAGACTTTCCAGGACAGTATAAATCCTGGTTTGCAGTGAATTTAGGGTATTTTGGATTTTTTTTTTTTTTTTTCTGCTTGAATATGGAAAAATTTAGAAAAAATAATAGTTATATGGCAGGATTTAAACTGGAGATTACTGAATATGCTGAAGACAATAGAAACAGACCTGCTGAAAAACAATGGAATGTAAGAGAAGAATCAATCAAAGGCTGGAGAAAATCCAAATAATCGCTACAAGAAACAAATGCAAACCGACAAGCATCCAAAGCATGGAATTTTCTTGCGACAGAATATGAACTTTTTTCGTATGTTCTTGTATTATGAAATGATAAATGTGTGGCTCCCTGTAAAATGCTGAAAAAAACGGGCAAAGGATATGGCCACAGAGCAAAATGTTCTAAAAGGGAAAGTTCTCAGTTAATTGTGGGTGGTTAAGCAGTTTTTTCGGTGTAACAAATCAGAAATAAAAAACAAGTTTTTGCCAGAAAGTACCATCTGAGCACATTATCCAACTTTGGCACAGAATGATTATTTCTCATCCGTCATAGGAAATGCTTATCAGACACCAGTCTATTTTGGCATGCCATGCAACACAACTGATGCAGAAAAAGGTGTTTCAGTGTATGCGCAACTGGAAATGAAAAAATATGCTGTACTGTAATGCTCAATATTACAGCAGATATCAGCAAGCTACCTCCATTTGTTATTTTTAAAAGGAAGCCTGTTCCTAAAGGCATAGCTGCCAACCTTGGAGAATGAAAATTAGGGAGATTTTCGAAAAAATTAGGGAGACTTTAAAAAACCCTTGTTATCGATGAAAAAACTCCATGTATACATGCGTAATATATCAGTAACTAAGAAAATTACATATACAAGAAAAGTGTACAGTTTAAAACATTTATTAAAACAGCCAATTTTAAAATGTGATACTTTTTTAAAGAAATAACAATTTTTTAAACAGTAAATACTTTTGAACTATTTGCATTCATGGGCGCCGGCAGCATTGGGCAAGGGGGGGGGCACTTGCCCCCCTGAAGAGCAAAAAAGAGGAAATACACATGGACATATTTTCCAGCAAAAAATTGAAAAATTTACGTGCACGTATTTTCAGGCATATATAACAAGGTTGATAATGCAAAAAAATGGAACTGGGGAATAATGTGTGAGCTTAAATTCAACCACTGGTAAACTAAATGGTGTACTAAACAATTTATACCATTTAAATTTCAACCACAAACAAATTGACTGTGATCCTGAAGATCCTGCACTGTAAATGTTTAATAATCAGGTTTGGGTATACAATATTTATTAAAAGAAAACAGGCTAAAATTATTTAAAATAATTATCTTAAGTAATATCGTAAAATCCTAGATCAAAACAAATCATAAGTCTCACATCCAAATTTCAGACTATTCTTTTGATATGAAAATAAAATTAAAAATTAAATCTAAAAAAAAAATATATATATATTTTAAGACCTATTTTTTTTTTTTTTTTTTAAATTTTGATCAGAAGTGGAATGAAAAATTATATATATGGCATTGGCATTTTCTAAAATAAGCATTCAAATGATAGAATAAAATTGAAGTTTTCTTGTTTTATTGGAAAAAGAATAATTATTTAATAAATGTTTAAATATTTTCTCAGGTAAAATTTTAGAATCTTAGCAGTCTTGCAGCACATCAGCACACAGAAGTGGAACTTATGACAGGGACATATGTTCTGCTCCTTCCTATATTAGCTGCAAAATACCAACTCACAAGATTATGCTTTTTAAAATTAACTGTAAAAATAATTACCAAAGAAAAACCTGCACATGAGAATAAAACGAAATTGCAATTTTCCTGATTTTAAAATTGAAGGGAAAATGATTCAGAAATCAATAAACGTATTATGGAGAAAATAATACTTTTCTGATGAGTTGAGTTACTAAAATGCCTTAAATTTTAATTTAACAATAGAGTGTTAAAAACTCTGTTTTACATCTTGTTTTTAAAATTATTCATTTACCAAAAGGCTGCAAAAAGATTGAAGTTCAGTTGGCAAATATGGAACCCGGAGATCGGGGATAGTTAGTTACCATAATTTAGCTAGTATAGTCCGCAGACTATGCATGTCAAAAAGGGATTTTTTTTTCCAGGACACGGACTATCTGGCTGAAATAGATTTCTTATACAAAAAAATTTAGTATATTGATCTTGCTTTTTGATCTGTAGTTAGCGCGCAAGCTGCGGTGAAGCCGATGCTAACAAATTTATTTCTGTAGAAAATAAAGCAGATAGATGCACTTCAAGTGACGGCACGTCGGCATGCAGGGAGCATTTGAATTTTTTTTTTCCCCATTATGTCATTTAAAGCATCGATGTAGTTACATGTGCGGACAAGCTTCGTGAAACCATTTTAGAAATATTTCAGTCCGATATGCAGAAGAACCAAATTTTGAATGTGCTTAAAAAAAAAAAATAATTTATGTAATACGGGGGAAAACGGGCCTTCACAAACCGAGATACCGACGCCGCGTTGTCATCGCGAAGGTTGTTATTGTTTTGTCTTCACTGGGCGAGCTGGCAGTAGAGATGGGCGGTTCGACTCATTTTACTGATTCGAATCTCAACTCACTCACTACTTCGATGATTCGAATCAGTGATTCAAATCTTGAATCAATAAAACAACTAAAGAAATTTTCCCTCTCTCTGCGCCGAAAGCCGTACTATTTAAACACCCTTCACCCATTCATCGGGTTCCTTCTCCGCTGAGTTCTCGGGCAGCTAGCATCTCTCTCTCCTTGCTCCAGTAAAACTAGCGTTTAAACTGCCCGAAATGAAAATACAGGGGAGCTTCGTATGACCCCCTGGGCCTGTAAGATTAAAAGGTTAAGTTTGGTGTCAAAGTATTCGAAATTTTATGTATCGATGGGGGTATACGTCTAGGGGGGGGTCGAGAATCAATAAAAACGCGCTCCGATGGATAGTTTCCGAGATATACGTTAATTAATTATGATAATTAGACTAATTAACCATGATTGAGGCTTAAAAGGACTGCAAACATGTAGAAATTGGCTCTGGGATGGTTTCCAGACTTTGGAGATGCCGCCGGAGGAGGCTAGTGTTTAAAATGCTCAAGTTGAAAATATAGGGGGAGCTTCGTATGACCCCCTGGGCCTGTAAGATTAAAAGGTTAAGTTTGGAGTCAAAGCATTCGAAATAGACTAATAAACCATGGAGCTGTTTTTTCCGCGATCCGGCATCGTCATTAACGGAGAGAAAGCAGTAGCAAAAGCATCACAAGCTGGTATTGATCTCAGGATTTTCTTATCGCCGGCCTCAGAGGCGTAGCCAAGGGGGGGGGGTTAGGGGGGTCATAACCCCCCCATAAGGAATTTTTTGCCATACAAAATGTATATTCTTCACTATTTATCACACACACGTATACATATATATGAGTTGCAGTAGTCATAACCGCCCCCCCCCCCCATGAAAGATTTCTGGCTACGCCCCTGGCCGGCCTGTATTTTTGACCTTTATCGAATTAGAGATTTCACTGAAATGAAAATGGGAATATCGGATATTTGATGTTGAAATAAAACCGATATGCCGATATTTATCGATTTTTGGCCCAGTCCTACTGAGGGGCTGCTGCCCCCCCCCCAAAAAAAAATGGGACCCTTTACTTAGTTTACAATTGAACTTTATCTTTAAATTTGATACCCAGCCTCCCCAAAATAAAATCCTGGCTACACCACTGTCAATAACACTAACTACGCCACTGCTTTAGACCCTATTTTGCATTTCTCTGAATTACGAAAGAAAATAAAATCATTTCCCTTAAATGACAAACAAGGTAAAAAAATATCTTAAACGAAATCTGCAGCAATAAAGCGAAATGCTACAAAAAGCGAAATGCGAAATGCTTTTGCTTACTACAAAGTCCTTTTGTGAGAGTGCTTAATACCGCCCCTGTATCCTTCATTAAAAGTGACAAGCACAATCCTAACTTTATTTCATTCTATTTCCCTTCACATGAAAACCCGCCACCTTAACGTTCCGTTTTTTTTTTTTTTTTTTTTTGAGGGTGGGGGCAGGGGGACATATATTGAAGTTAAAAGTAGAAAAGGGATGTTTCATTAAATTTTAAACAAATATTAAACCAGCCAGACAAGTTGGAAGGAGGGAGTCCCCCCGAAGGAAAAAGGTTTAGACAACTTTGAGACACCCCCCGCTCTTCCACGAGCATTGGCATAAATTGGCATGTAATATTTGGATGGGGTGACAAAATGTTTCCGATTGTAGAAAATATCATTATTATAAATAGCTCTGATACTTGAATTTTCTTAATTTTTTTTTCGGGGGGGGGGGGGGATTGATCCCTCTTGCCCTTAGAAAGTAACGCCTATGCCCCCCGCCAAAAGCAAACGATGTTCGACCCACTCCACACCCACAGACAAATAAAACTTTAAATCCGACCACCAACCAAGAAATGAAACACCAAAGATTCGAAAAAAAAACCTTCAATTAAATGAAACATCCTTTCAACTCCTTTCGACTCTGAGTCGATAGAAGATTCGAAAAAAAACCCTCCAATTAAATGAAACATCCTTTCAACTCTTTTCGACTCCTTTCGACTCTGAGTCGATAGAAGATTCGAAAAACTAACAAATCTCAACGATCGTATACAATCACCGAAACAGAGCGAAACACTGAATCAGTAAAGATTCGTTGCTGCACCAACTCAGTGACCAACTCACCCACAAATGCCACTCATTTGCTGTTTCAAATCATCTATCGACTCAGAGTCGTTAAGAGTCGAAAAGAGTTGAAAGAGTAAGGGAAAATCTCTGGGAACGGCAAAGGGAAAATAAGTTTTCCTTCCCTTCGCACTTGGAATGTATTTCCCCACAGTTGAGGGCTTGTGATTCGAATCAGTAGAGAGTGAGTGTAAAGACTGAGCCACTCAGTACCAAGATTCGAATCACTGATTCGACTCATCGAATCATTGGCCATCTCTAGCTGGCAGCAAGAGAGCGAATTCTGCTGAGACGTTAAAACATGACTTGTGTCGCCTCAATTTCTTTCTTTTTTTTCAATTGCGAGCGCGAATTTTTAAATTTTATATTTCGTTACTTTTAACCCAGAAAGAGTATCAATTGAAAGTTGTTTAAAATTAAGTATTATGTGGCTTGACCCACGAGAATTAGTAATGATCTTTTCTTTTTTTTTTTTTTTGCTTGGTTATGTACATTTTCCTAAATGATTAATAAAAGTAATCTTTTTATTTATTTAAGGGGGCGATACGTCTTGCCTAAGGACAGATTAATGCAATTTTATGGGCGGTTATTTGAAATTTGTCTATTTTACGGAAGTAAAATAGAATTTCTTTTTCCTGTAGCGGAGGAGTAATCGCTCCCCCCCAACCCCTTTAATCCGCCCGTGGTCTTACCATTAGTTAACTTTTCACGAAGTTACGGTACATATTTTTAGTAAAATCCGCATAACTGTTTAAAAAGAAAATGCCAAAAAAAAAAAAAAAAAAAAAAAAAAAAAAAAAAAAAAACTCGGAAAATTTTGGTTTTCTTTTTCTTACGGATTTCTTAACATTAACTCACATTTTAAAAAAGCATTATTCTTTTATTCAGCATAAAATTAAGATGTGTACGTTTTAATAGCTATAAATATCGAAGTATTTATTTATTGGAATTATTATTAATAATTTATTTATTTAAGAAATAAAGTATATTTAAACTACCATAAATTATTTTACTTTCTTTGCATGTTGAAGACCTAAAGGAATGCAAGATCTATATTTTAAATACCATTACAAAAAGCTGCACTTTTATATAAGTTTTATTTGCTGTGCAGACAGTCAGTTTGCTTTATTTAAACAAAAATTCCAGTTTAGCATTCATAAAATGTCTGGAAGTTCTTGTTCGGCCGACGATTTTTTCAAAACCAAGCAAATTTTTGGATCCGAAAATGACCACAAACATTTCGTTTTTAATCCACGTTTTCTAATATATTCGCTAACACCTGCTATTTTCTCAATAATCCACAATAGAAGTGTCAGTTAAGCTGGTACGTGACCGTGGGAAAAATTTATAAATTCATCAAGTGCGCAAAACAGCAATAAAAACACGTCGCGAGTAACAATAGCTCATCGACAACGGTTTTCCAGTGGCGAAAGGTCTCGATAGATAATTATTGTTGTGTAGTAGTTCGCCAAGTACATAATTATGTATCAGATGCCTTTCGAAACATCGAGGGTCTAAAATAAGAATTTGCCCCTCTGAACTAAGTTTTGAATTTACGAACTCGGAAATCAGTAACATTGCACTCTAGCTGACTTTAGTCTAGGCGCAGTGTGAGATGCAGTGAAAACGTACATCCCAGGCGCACATTATCGTCCTCTTGTTACTCTGCTATGTCCGCTAAGAACGTCGTAGATTTAGGACATGTTTTGCTTTAGGTTCGGTAATCACTGTTGTTTTCCCTTGCTTTTTTGTTCTTTTATGGTAACCATACTTTTAAGTAATCTTTGCCCTCTGGAGTAGTCTTAGCGAAGTTTCTTCAGTTTCTGTCATTAGCATTTAACAAGTTCTGTAAATTTTTTTTCAAAAATTGATAAGTACATAAAATATGGGAATAACTTGGAAAAATTCGGGAGATTTATAAACTTTTCGGGAGTTCGGGAGATCGTTCTGAAATTCGGGAGTCTCCCGGAAAAATCGGGAGATATGGCAGCTATGTAAAGGTGTTAAATTTATAGCTGGAATCTATGAGCAATTTTTAAAAAAAAGGGTTGGATAAATGAAATGGTGAAAGATAGGGTTTACAATGTTTGGAACAGAAAGTCTGGAACATTGTTCAAAAAACCAGTCATACTGATATTAGGTCACCGGGGACATCTTGTTCATGATGTAGAGTTTGAGGGATTACGGCCAATTACCTGCTCAGTGATCTATGCCAGAGGGGGCCCTCCAAGGGGGTCTTTCTAAGGGGTCCTAACCTGTATTTATGCTGTAATGATGTAAAGAAGGAACTTTCAGGATCTTGCCATAATTCCTAAAGGGCTCTCATCTGTTCTTCAACCACTGGACGTACTGGTTAGCAAAACCATTTAAAGACAATATAAGATGAGTACATGGGGATTGCATGACATTGAATTGGGCAACAACAAAAAACCTTTTTTTACAAAATTAGTTTGTAATACTTTTTATGTTACTGCATATTTTTTAAATAAAATTTGCGTCGACACTGAAATAATATAAGCACAAAACTAAGCAAAATACTGTTTACTTCATTACCTTTTGTTTTCAGTTTGACAGACACAATGTTGGAGTTAAAATCTTCTGGAGTAATAATGACACAGGCATTTGTCACATGACCCTGAAAAAAATTAATAAATAAAATACTTGGGAAAAAATCATTCAGGTAGTCTCTTCTGTCCAATGAGCACAAAGTAATTATTAATTATACTTCTAAAACTACCTTCTCTTATAAACTAGCAGTAATTGGATCTTACTTTCAATGAGCTTTAAATATCTGTTCCAATAGCCAATTACTTAAAAGGAAATCAGTTTTATTTTTGAACAGAGTTGCAATGCTAGGATACCCTTACCACTTTAGCAAGTAAACTTTAAATGAATGAGTAAAGAAACATAAGAATATTGAAGATGAGCAAAAGAACAAATATAATTTTACCTCCACTATCCCATACAGCCAACACATTGCAAATAAAATATTTAATATAGCTTAGTTAAAAAATCCCAATAAAACCTAATAAAAACATTTTTAAATGTGTCCACTCCAATAAAGATTAATTAGATCCCCTAGAAACCCCTGGAATTCACAAAATCAAAGGTTTTTTAAAAAACCTAAAAACATGGAGTTACATAGGCATGACAAAATGCAAAATTAAAAAAAGATAAACAAAAAACATGTTAATGACTTTAAATTTAACTTGGCATTGCCCTTTCCAGCTTAGCACAGAAATTTAAACAGAAAACAATAGAACCAATGCTTTTTTTGCGAATCATTAGAAATCTCAATGACAGATGGCTCTACCAACAACCTGACAGATGTACCCTTCAATGGCATGTGGAAAGCTTTTTTTTATATCAAAATAAGTGGAAAGAAGACAGTTTCAACAGATAATGGCCATGGCATTGGTTGAAATATATTTTTAAATATGTTTAATGGTAAAAACTTTTTATGTAATTTAATAAATAATGTTTAAAATGTGCTCATGATTTACTTGCACATTATTTGACATTTCATGATAACTTAATGAACTTAACAACCTTGATGGTGGACAATTGGTAGTCCTCTCCACTCTCATTGTAAACAATTGTGACACAGTCATTGGCGATATGCTTCTTTTTTTCATTGCGCATAGGGTCATTCTCTTTGTTCACCATCAGGGTGGCAACATGAAACACCACTGAAAACATATGAGCAAGAATCACATTAAATTGCACTTGGTAAATAAGTTTTATTGCTAAAGAAATTTGTGTACTTTAAAAAATGGATTATGTCTACAAAATCTTTTATATGGGTCTTAAAGTTCTATCATGTTCGACTATTTATCATGTGGCAGTTACCTTGCATAACATCATCATGCCAGATGAGAGCAAATTTTCCATCTTCCCCTCGGGTGTCTAAACCACCCAGATAGGTTGTCTGTGGATTGACATCCATCAAACGCACAAAGTTTCCTAGTTTCTGCAGAAAGCTTACATACCTGGTAGAACCATACACATTGCTCAGAATGGCCACTTCATCAGAAGCCTAAAAGAAAGAAAAACAAGGCATTTTGTACAATTTTTTAAATAGTTTTAAGATGAATGTATGTTAGAGTTAAAAAAAAAATGGCTTTTAGAATGCCTCTTCACAAGTCTTACTAATGATAAATTTATAACCTTTTAAAAAGCTCCAAAAAATATCTAATATACTATAATATTTTGTTACAATTTTACAAATGGAAAATTGTCTTAACCCTTTTTTGGTGAGATTTTCATGCCTGATGATTTTTTTTTTTTTTTTTTCAGAAATTTTCATGGGCTTAGATGTCTTAAGTGTGCATAGCACAGTCTGTAAAGAAACATTCTGAATTCTTCTGAATGACATAACTGTGTGCAGTTTAAAAAAAATTGTACACATGATACTTGTATATAATATATGTGAAAGAAGTTTTAAGAAGTAAAACATCAGAACACAGTACAAGATAAAAATATTACTCAATTAATGACAACTATCAGGAATTCACAGAAAAGGTGGAATTTTCAGAGGGAAAAAAAGTGAATTCCTCTTAATTTGCAAAAGACTAAAATCATCTAAAAACTTAAGAATCTCATCCCTGCATTTATCTAGTTACATAATTCAGTATTAATTGTAATTGCTTGAAAAAATCCACTAAGTTTTGATTTGAAAGTCCTTGACAATGATATGCTTAGGGAAACTGCTATTTCTAATAAGCAATAATTCCAGGTCAACAGCTGTTCATGGCTAGCTTTTATTTTGGTTGTTGTTGGCAAAATTATAAAAAGAGGAAATCACCTTCTTTTTTTTTGGGGGGGGGGGGGAAGAAATTTGGTATCTTTCAGATGTCAGCATTCACCCACTGTGAAAAATTTATTATGATTTTCTTATTTTCAAGAATTAATAAAGCCAGGTCTCAGAAAATTCAGCAAGGGACCCCTATTAGTTTGATGTAACAAATCCCTGGGATATTCAAATTTAGGAAGCCAGGGCAAATACACCCAAAATTTAAGTTTTTAGGAACTAGCAAACTTAGGTAATGTATATGCAAGTATTAATATGAAAAAACATACGTACTTGTCCTTCACCCACATAAACTACTCCAATTTTGTGAGTGTCATATGGCGGTATGTGATCCAACACATTCAGAGCTCGATTATTGGGCTGCAAACAATATTATATTAGCAAGGACTCAATGCATATGTATAGAAAAAAAGAAATACAGTAAAATTATGCTAATAAACTTATTTGAACAGTTGCTTGTTTGGATTATTTGAAATTTGAGGAAAAAAAAAAAAACACTGTAAAACCATTTCCTAACGTGTTGGCAGTAGCAGCTTTATTAAATCACCAAAAGTGGCCAACCTTGGCAATTTTTATCACAAGTATGGCAGCAAAAATTAAATTTCACCTAAGTTTCAAAGTTTAAGTAACAAAATTAAGTTTCAATTAAGCTAAGGCTTAGTTAAATTTCAAACTGAAGCCAGCTTGGCAATATCTTCTACATTTGGTGTGAAATTAACAAACTGCAAAGTTTCATAATGGAATAATTTTTCATTATGGTGAAGTAATTTTGTCACAGCTTGGATATTTGCCACTAGAACAATTTGAAATATTTTTCTGTGTTGAATAGATCAATCTGCAGAGGAATTATGAACAGGAATACATGAAGAACTGTTTTAATAGCAACCATAATGGGAAATGACTATCGATTATGCACACACATAAACAATCAAAGAATCACCAGAGACTGAAAAGTCCTCATTGATGGCAAATATCAAAGCAGTTCCCGAACTTAAAGTTTTTTTTTCTTTTTTTTTTATAACACTGATATAATTGAGGAGGTAAAATATAATTATTCAGCCTTTCATTCCTTGAGTGGGTCGATAAAATGAGGACCAAGCTTGCTTGGGGTCAAACACTAGGGGCTTCGTGTCAGGCTGACCACCTGGCCGAAGCATATGCATCTGCACCCCAGATCCTATGGTCGCAAAGGCATGATCGGGCAGTGCAGGCCTTGGCCCCGCAGAGGGGCTGTTGTGCCAATGTTTGACTTTGAAGTATAATTATAAGTTCTTTGTTAAATGAAATGAAAATTCTATTTTTAAAAAGTATTTTTCTTAATTATCATTACTCAGCCTGACTGAATATTCAGCAAGTGTCGAATCTTAACAATGTTGAATATTTTTTACTTTCCTGATCAAACTTTAACGTTTAACTTATTACTCGCATTTTAATCAATTCACATGTAACATGCAATCTGATTTAACACAAAACACTTAAGACCAGGTAAAAGATTACAGGTAGCAGAAGTCCAAAACTATTTGTAAATTGTATCAGTATATAGAAACAAACATAATTCACATTACAAAATAAATATCAGTAGAGAGGTACACAAAAAGTAAATCTCACTTCAGTTTGCTGCAATAGAAGGGGCTTGTTAAAGGGAGTTCCAAAGCTGCTGTCATGATACAGTTGTAAAAACACGAAGCTAGAAAAGAAGCAAACTCAAATGAACTTTGAAATAAATAAAAACTCTGTAAAAAACACACGTAAAAAAAAGGTACTTATCGGACAGGACGATTGTTTCAACCAAAAACAATCTTCGGTACTCTTCACCCATCAATACTCAATCTCACAGGAACAGTGGGGACTAAAAAACACATATAAAAAGTCCTCGAACGATTGCCTCAATGGATAAAGACCTTTCTATGTGTGTTTTTTACACAAAGTTTTTATTTATCTCATCTTTTAACTCTGTTTTGAGTGTTTTTTCTGTCAAATGAGCTTTATTACAAAAAGAGCAAATTACTAAACTACATACACTGCTAAACAAAACTATAACAACCACCTGAATCTCTTCACGTATTATCGATAAAAAAGCTGTGTAAAATAAAAAGATAAATCAATAATAGGTACATATGACTACTATATTATGGCAAAAACTACCAAGATTGTAATGAAAAATGTGAAAGCGAGATGGTTAAAACTAGAGATGCACCGAATATTTGGTTAGTATGCAGCAGAAAAATTTAATACTTGGTTTGGCCGAATACTTTAATATTTGGCAACCAAATAGTAAAAACAATTGAAATATTCAACAATTAGTAAACAAACCCATTTTTTTATAAAATGAATGAACGTTATAGTATCATAATACAAAATTAATTCAAATTATTACTAATACCACATTCAAAGTAATTTTAATGTAAGGGAAAACACTCAGATCATAAATTTAAATTTTGTTGCTTTTCAGTTTTTTTTAAATCTTATGATGCATAACATTAATCTTACTATTACAGTGGTCAACGCTTATTCTGGTCACATCGTCAACAAATTAAGACTGAGTGGAATAACGGAAATCTGAAATAAATGACGGGACCAAAATAAAAGTTAGAAAAAAAAAAATCAGTAAATTAAATGAAATATATAAACTATATTAGTCAATAGTTTAATAAATGCACATATTTAAGAATAAAGAAGAAACTGAAAAAATACATATGTACACATTTATTAGAAAAAAAAAAAAAAAAACTTCTTGAGGGGTGTGGAGGAATCCGAAATCAAAGGCTCGTTTATTGACATAGTGCCAAGTAGCATAAATTGAATTTCACTTAATGCTGAAAAGAGGTGATCATTTACATTGTTTTTCACAATGCTCTACATAAAATGTTTAGCGTTCAGCAAATTTATTCTTGTGACAGGTACCCAGTTCAGGTGCACATCATCATCATCTTTTTAGTTAATCAGGTATCTCTTGTAAGAATTGTTTTTATTAAATTACTTTAACATTTCCACACAAATATGAGTAATCTTTGACTGGCTTTCATTTTGCCCTAAAAGATAACTATATTGAAATTTTACCTAATCTCTAAAGATCACTTGACTGGATAAAGCGGCACTCACTACCAAGGTAACAGTATAAACTGCACTGTTTTTTTGCTGGTTCATACCACTTTAGCCAAAATACTTATCTCATTGGATAAATCATCGACCGAAATAAGTGGCAACCACTATACTTATTTAAATATGAAATGGTAACCTTAAAAAAACTCAGGTTCTAAAACTATATTAAGTGTTCATATATATGTAAAGTCAATGGATTCCTCATTTTTGAAAAATAAAATATGCAGGTAAAAGAAATATATTATAGAAGCAAAAGAACATATTACAGAAGAAGAAGAAGAGAAGCAAAAAATACTTTTTAAAAGTACCTGCCTAACAGCATCTGCTATATTGGTATGACGAAACGAAAAATCAAAGACTGAAAAAAGGAACACCACAATGACATTAAATTCAATAAAACCACTACTGCCCTCGCAAAAATAGCCCAAGAACGCCCCATAGAAATCAACTTTAACAATAGCCAAAAACTCGCCAATTACAAAAATAGTTATTATGCATTAAACATGGAGGCCTTACAGATTATAACCACAGATGGCGCTATAAATGATATGACACATGCGCAGATAGATCCTGGGTGGAACGCCGTGCTGAGGAAGAGAGCTGGGCATTTGGAACTAAGACCTGAGCTGAAGAAGGTGGTGGCTGCCACCGAAAGTGCTACAAATAGATTTTAACGTGTTTTTAACTGTTTTTAATAATACTTAATAAGTGTTTAAAAACTATTTCATAAAAGTTGAAATTGATTATACATTATGAGTAAATTAAATTTGCTGTTTTTCCAATGTTAAGTGCAACCTAATAGACATTTCTGGAACTATTTTTTTTTCTTCTTCTTTCAAAATTTTTTGAGCACATCCATGTTTAATCCATAAACCAAATTTGGAAACAATTTGTTTACTCATTTTAGCAGTAGAATCCTGTTTATAGGGGAAGTTTAATTACAACCACCTTTGTAGATTGTAGCAGAATGTTAGATAACCTATAACCTTCAATAAATAGGCTAACACAAAAATATTTTTCATATTGAAAAGGAGAAGTTTCTGAAATTAGTGTATTCAAACAACTACTTCAGCTGTATACTTATATACTAGCATAGATAAGTATGATGAGTGCACAGTAAAATAAATATATCACAAAAAGCAACAGCAAAGCCTTCTATCTGTATGCATAATAGCCACCTTGGATTCATGCCACTTCTTCGACTTGGTTCTAATTTTTGACTAGAGTTGTCAGAGACCTTGGGATGAATGGGACTCATCACAGAAATTGTATGCCCACGATCTCGAAATGGAGCTGCAGAAAGTCCTAGGGGAAATAAATTGATGGTAATTACTACTACTAGAATCAGTGCAAGATTTTCCAATACATTATCTGTAAATATCCTCTTTAATAATAGCGTAGTATGCTAATGAGATGTATGTGTGTGTGTTCGCTATAGGTAGCCAGAGAGCTTGTTGGATCCAGGTCAAATTTGGCACAGAAGCTAAATAGGTTAAAAAAAAAGCCAGTGCCGTAAAAAATTTTTTTGAAATTCGAATTATTTAGAAGATATTAATTAAAAACAGAAGAAATGAGCATCTAGCTTACCATATTTGGCGACCTTGCTCCAGCAAAAAACGATTTATGCTTTTGCAACAAAGCAGAAAAGCTCTTAAAAGTATGTTGGATTCGAAAAAACATGAAGTTGGAATTACGCCAAGTTAAGATTCATGAGAAATAAATACGTGTGTTAACATAAAGTTAACTATTTTCAAATAGCAAGATCATTTGGATACCAGGAGTTCAAATTAAAGATGAGGCTTTTTTTTTTTTTACCAGTCATATCCTTGGCAACGTTCTGTGAATATATGGCAACCCTTGTGAAAGCCGCCATTTTATCCCTTATGTTATGATTGAACTAGATTTGATTGCCACTGAAAGAACATTCCAGCATTTTCGTTAATAAAAAAAAAAAAAAAAAAAACATTTTAGATTTCAAATGATTTATTTTACCCTTGGGAGTGCTTAACTAAGGTATGATTGCGTCTGGAAGAAGATTTTACCGTATTGATTTAGATTTTACTACATTCGTATTAGGTATGTAAAACTTTGTCCTAAAATCTAAAAAAAAATTAATAAATAAAAAGAAATATACCAAAAATAGCGAAATGCAATCGGAAAGTAATTTTATTTTGCAGCATGCATATGTTATGTAATGTTACGGTTGTAGCATGGTTAAATACAAAATTAAATGAGTAAATGGGAAATTTTTAATGCGTCATGTTTCAAAAGCGATTTTGCAACATTCAAAATAAAGAACATTTTCAGCTGAGTGAGTTAAAGTAATTAAATTCATAAACCTAAGCAACGGACTAAAATGCCACTTATTAATTCTAAACTCAAGGCCTCCTTCAGACGATAATTCTGATAAACACGGAAGAACCAATGCTAGAATAAGCTCGACTTTTAGTAGTCTTAAGAGGCATGGTGACGTCAGCTCAATGTATTCACAGTCGAATCGATTGCCAATGTTAAAAAGATGTTCTTTTTCTTTTTTAAATAAAAGAAATTTTACTATAATTATTTTGATTACTATATAGTTGCGCTGATCCCTGACTAAGATAAAACTTTTTCTGCCATTACTGCAAGACATTGCAATGTCAAGGACAAAAAGCCTAATAATTTCTACACCGTTTGTACGATCCGCTTGAAAAATTTCATAATTATGTATAAAAATATAGAAAACAATCTGTGCCACTTTAAAAATCTGAAAATCCACCCATTCCGTCATTTTAAAGCGATTTTTTGCTATTTTCGGCAACATTTCATTTCGGAGAGTCAAAAAAGTTAATCATTTGCGTAACAAAATTAGCTATTGCAAATGACAATGACTTCATTTTGACGTCATACTTAACAGCTTTTTCCAGATTTATAAGTTTATTTATTTATTTCATCTTATAAATAAAAATGAAATTCTGTTTGTGGATTTGATTAGTATACAAATCCACAAAAATGGACCTATCAGCCTGAAATTTTGCACAGATATTTAAAATAATATAGAATAAATTATAGTCCACTTTAAAACTTTGAAAGTCCACCCGTTCCCCATTTAAGAGATTTTTTATGTTCTCCACGCAGAAAGCTTTCCGTAATTGTAACCCCTGTAGTGAAAAAAGTGTGAAATAAGCATCATTATTGCCATGTGTAGTGATTTTACCGAATAAAATGTTTTAAATTCTTAAAGTAAAAATAAAAGAATAATAACGATTTTTTTTTTAAATTTTATATTTGTAAGGTTATTTTTTTTTTAAATTTTATATTTGTAAGGTTATTTTTTTTTTAAATTATAATATCGTGTGCATGAGAAATCAGAGCAGGAATGTAATGTTTTATACGCAAAAGAATTAGAAATGAAGATTTCCGAGGCTAATATGTAAAATTTTTTAGTTTGGCGAAAAATAAAATGGCTAATATGCCGATTTTGAGAAAGTGAGTTCTAGCGGTTTGAACAGTTTTCGGCTTGGCGCAATTTACTGAGAGCTTAAGGAAATAGATTTTTGAAAACAAGTGCATAGATTTTTATTAGAATACAGCGTTAAATTCTGATAATCTGTGCAGAAATAATGCAGTTATTAAGGGATTTCGAGCAATATATCTTCAGAATTCTCACCAATTGAGTATATTGATTTAATTTAGGGGAATTCCGCCAAATTTCAGAAAATTGAAATATTCGCATTTAGTACATCGGAGTAACGATGAATAAAGCACGTTATACGTTGATAATTTTAAAAATGCGGCTATTAAGGAATTCCACTTTTGAAATAAATGCCTGCTTTACTTTTTGGTTCTCAAACCATTTCCCATTTTGATTGCTGCTAAGTCAATGCTTCGAATGATTCCCTGAAAAAAATTTGCAAAATGGCGTATGTTGGCCCTTTGGCGATACTTAGATTTGAAACTGGATTTTATTTGAGACTGGTATATATAATAACACTGGTTATAGATAAAAATGAATGTTGGTATGTGTGTATGAGGTTGAAAAACTCCAGCACCGTTTGACCGTTCACCATGAAATTTGGTTGACCATGAAATTTTGGAAGTCTTATCATGGAGAAGGATTTTATGCTATCCGTTTTCCTCTAACTTGCCACTAGATGGTGCAGCAGAACGTCGAATTCTATTCCGTTTAGCCGTTTGCTATGCGAATATCGTCCAACCGATTTCGATGAAATTTGGTACACGCGGATATTAGAACACGGAGTATATTTTTCACTATCCATTTTGCTGTAACTTGCCGCTAAATGGCACTGCAACGCATCAACCTCTATACCGTTCGACTGATCGGCATAAAATTTTTTATACTTACACATTTGAGCACGAAGAATATATTCTAACTGTGTTCCTTTTGATGTTACTCACCATTAGATGGCACTGCAATGCATTATTGTTTTAACTCGCCACTAGATGACCCTGCAGCAGGCCGAATTTCTGACCATTCAAATGGTCGCTATGAAAATCAGTATACATAGCTATTTGAACAATGAGAATATTTTGGCGTTATCCATTTTGCTACAACTCGCCACTTGACAGCGCTGTAGCAAATCATTACTTTAATTAATCACTACATGGTTAATTGACCACTAGATGGTAACTGATCGCTATGAAAATAGGTATACATAGATATTTGAACACGGGGAAGAGTTTGGCGCTATCCATTTTCCTATAACTTGCCACTCGATGTTGCGTTCACACATGAACTTCAGGACTGTCCAGCCGATCGTCATGAAAATTCATATACATTGATATCTGAATGCGAAGAATATTTTCGCCGTATCCATTTTACTAAAACTCGCCACTAGACTGCGCTAGTCCGCATCGCCTTCTGCACCGTACAAACCATTGCCTTGAAATTCGGTATTCATGATTAACGAATACAATATAACGCGATATCCATTTTGATATATCTCTTTATTACAATAAATAGTAATCACAACAAATCGTAATATCGAAAAGATCATTCATTCCCGTGCGAAGAACGGGTACTTCAGCTAGTATATATATATATATATTACTGCAATAATAGTCTGTTTGTTCCCTTCAAAATTCCAAGTTGTTTCCTAATTTCCTTGTTATTACAATGAACAGTTTACCAGATTATTCTCTTCAGTACGCATTGTTAATTAAGCATGGGTCTCTGAAGTTCTTGCTATGCTACAGCCTATTGCATAAGCACAAGGATTGTAAATAAAAAAAAAAAAATGAAGAGATCGTATCGGGTATTCCTCCCTCTAATTCAGCAAAAATTTACCCTAAAAATCTGCTTTCATATATTAGAAAATTCTATCTGTTCTTCAATAGATTGTCAAAATAACAGACATGCTAAAATTCTAACTTTTTTATGTTAGTTTCAGATCCATTGAATGCATGAAGAGTTTATTCTATCAACAAGTAAATATTTATTGACAAAGATCACGATAAAAAAGAAAAACATAATATGCACATAAACAAAATAAGACTGACATATGCTATTACATTCACTACAGAATATTCAGTTTTACAGAAAACAAAAAACTATGCAGTGTCATACTCTTTCAATGTTAGCAAAATCACTTAGCATATTAAAATTTTTTTATTTGGGAATACCTTATTCCCCCGTAAACGATATATATTTCGGTTACACATAAACACATAACCATCATCAGTCGTTTCTGGATCTCACACTAATGGCGGCTTCTTCTTCTGTCTCTTCTCTCTTCTTCCGGAATTTTCGATGAATGACGTCATCCCATGATCGGTCGATTGTATGAAGCGCATCGTTGATGCTGCCATCTGTCGTCACTATTTCTAAGCTCTCACGAATGTAGGCATATATACTATTTTTAAAGTTGGCTATTTTTTTAATATTTTTAAAATCAATGGTAATGGGCTCTTCCAAAGCAAAACGGGCCAGAGCGGTACTTTGTTTCTGGAGGTTAATGTCTTGAAAATGTTCGTTTTTTCGCTCTTTAATTTTCCTCTTTGTAACGACGATGTAGCAATTTTCTTTATTAGTATCGTTTGACAAAAAATTAATTTTATAGATCCCTGCGGTTATAATCCCTTCGGTTCAATAAAATTAATTTTTTGTCAAACGATACTAATAAAGAAAATTGCTACATCGTCGTTACAAAGAGGAAAATTAAAGAGCGAAAAAACGAACATTTTCAAGACATTAACCTCCAGAAACAAAGTACCGCTCTGGCCCGTTTTGCTTTGGAAGAGCCCATTACCATTGATTTTAAAAATATTAAAAAATTAGCCAACTTTAAAAATAGTATATATGCCTACATTCGTGAGAGCTTGGAAATAGTGACGACAGATGGCAGCATCAACGATGCGCTTCATACAATCGACCGATCATGGGATGACGTCATTCATCGAAAATTCCGGAAGAAGAGAGAAGAGATAGAAGAGGAAGCCGCCATTAGTGTGAGATCCAGAAATGACTGATGATGGTTATGTGTTTATGTGTAACCGAAATATATAACATTTACGGGGGAATAAGGTATTCCCAAATAAAAAAATTTTAACTGATTAATCCGCCGTATTAAATAATGTTTTATAAGTTTTTATTATCACTTAGCATATTTAAAGAATGAAAAACAGCTTTACTTTCATTTATTTGTCCCAAAGAAAGTTGCTTAAATCAAAATAGGTTACTGTCTTGCAAGCTGTATAGAATTTGGTGCATGGAGGAATTACAATTTAAAAAAAAAAAAAAAAAAAATCCTACACATTGCGACCTACATACTCAAATTATTTGAAGTGAACTAAGATTTGAAAACTACATCCAATTGAGTTGAATCAAATTTATTTAAATGCTTAGTAAAGAGCAAGTGTTTGGAAAGTCAAGTGTAGTCACTCAATTTTTTTTTCTTTTTATAACTCCTACGTAACTATCTTTTTTCTTATTATTGTTGAAGCTTAAACTAATTTTGAAAATTCTTGCTGTTTCTTGAGGATTAATATTGTCTTTTACTCAGTGGATCCTTTTAAAAAATGCATGGGTTTGCTTTAATTAGTATGCACATTCCCTGAGTCATAAATCTTTCTTTAGAGTAAAGCAAAAATATGAACATACACGTGTTCCCATGCCTTGTCATGTTTCATTTAACAGTAGTTCAGAAATGTTTTTAAAAGTTTGCTTCAATTATTCGCTAAAATATGTTAATAACATCACTAAAAATCACTATGTTAAAAATAAATAATAATTAAAACTAGACAACCAAAACTGGATTTTATACATTTTCCTTTCATATCAATATAAAAATGTCAAACGTAGTGATATTGCAGTTCTATTTTTCTTATAATATTCAATATTACTCCTTAAATTCCATAGCTAATTCACACACATAGCTAATGCAAATCAATGGAAAGCTTCTCTCTTCCATTCCCCTAGCGATCTAGTGATATAAAAAAAAACTTAGCCAATCAGTTAAGTCAATTTCCATTTTAGAATTGACTTGTGAAACTGTGCAACCCACCTTTCATGTAGGCTAGTTTTTCCTCATCTTTTAAACCTTTCTGTTCCAAAGCAGACTTGCTTTCTGAACTCAAGTCCAATTTTAAATTAGATTTCATCTCCTCTGGTCCTGAAAGAGATAATGGGAAATTAATTAAATACAAAACTGATTGGAAAATGTGACCACCAGAACTAAAATTAAAGCTACAGAAACAAAAACTAATCATGAAACAAATATAGCAGTAATAAAAGCAAAGTCTATTTCAAAATCTAAATACCCTTCAAGTCCCATCTTCATAAATCAGAATAATAAGAAAAAAAATCTTGTGTGTGTGTGTGTGTGTGTTTAAAGGAAGCAAAACAATACATCATGAAACTGCTTTTAGCCATTGTTAATTTAAATTTTATTCAATAAAAACTGTTCTGAATCAAGAAGCTAAGTTCTAGCAATAAAAGGGATAAATTCAGAAACATTCCTGAACTAGCAAAATCATTTTCATTGTGCGCTTCAACAAGTTAAGATGTGATGATTTACTCTTAACTTTTAGGATGGGTCAACTGACACAGCAATGATCTTCCTAGAATATTTTGTTAGCTAAGCACAATTGATGAATGGTGTACCTGGTCAAAAAGGCCTAAATAATGCTAGAACATGTGCTATGCAAAAGTACTGCAACACTGTGTCTCATCTCAATGTTATAAGAAATATGCCTTTTGTTGCAATTTATAGATCGAAAAATATGGAGAATGGCTAATTAGCTAGATTAAAATAGTTTGTTTATAGTCATTTTTTAACCCTCTGAGCCTCTTGGAAATGAGTACATAATATCAGGCTGTTTTCACCATAAATTTTTCATGAGGCTTTAAAATTATGAAAAAGAAAAAAAATGACAAGGAGATTTATAACTAAAAAAAGTCTGCTTTTAAATTATTTACAAGCTTTAAAATAAAAACATTTACAATACCTGCATGTTTGAAATTATACAAGTTGCAGATGCATTGCAGTAAAAACTGGAATAATGTGGATGGTATTTTATGCCACAACCACTTGGAGGATTAAAGATGTTTTATGTTTTATGGTTAAGTTGTCACATCATTGTCACATTAAAAGTAATTTTAAATCTACAAATATTTTTGTAGATTTAAACAAGCATCAACCTAATACATTCCGATGAATACAAAGCTGTGGTTACATAGCTAATATAAACAAATGTTTACATTTCACAGAAAACTGATCAAGAAAAAAAAAAAGTTTGGAGAGGGAAGGATAGTTCTACATGTAAGAAGCACACACCAAACCACTACTACTCACTTGAGGATGATTGAGTAGGAAAGTCACACTCAGTACTGCTGTGAGCAAACTCCTTTTCTGATTCACTGGAATTATGTAAAAGGAAGTGTTCCCTCCTGAGGTGGTCTGTATCAGTGGTAGAGCTGGAGTCTGTCCACATTGTATTGACATCAGGGCTGGAGTTGGTTCTCCGCATGGGAGGTTCTGGTTTGGGATATGATACAATGTCCATAGCATCAGAAGATGGAATATCAACTAAAATATAACGGAGAAAAAATCAATAAAGCTGTAATAATAACATTGAAATTGTGTACATTGCCTGCTTACAAAAAAGTGATGCATCTAAAAAAAAAAAGAAATTAATTTTGTATTACATTTAAGTAATAAGTGTAGTGTTGTTCCTATTTGGAACACCACAATTTAAATTCACAGCTAACAAAAAGATAACAAATCAGAAATGCGTTGTTTTGAATGAAGACAATAACCCAGGATTTTTCTCTTGCCGCCCTTAGTGTTGATCGTTGTCAAAGTAAAGAGAACCAAAAGGATGGGATTGAAACATTTTATTTAACCAATTAACATATTAGATCAAGTAGAAAAAAAAATATTAAAACTTAATATGCAGCACAATGAACACTTTAACAATTTAAGCAAGACTCAGCAGCAATTGACAATGAACCGCGAAATAAAAGGTGAAAATTTACACACATTTCTATGGTACAACTCACAGCTTAATTAAAACAATTACAATAGATTTTGATCAATTTAACACCTGCTTCAGTGCTGCAAAAGCGATCAGGTAGCACTCATAGATGTTGGTAAAAAAAAAAAAAATTTTAAACCCCTGGGTACCCATGGTTGCAAACCAAAATTTAAATTCAGTGGAAAATCATGTTTTGCTTGAAATTCACAAAATTTTTGCTTAGACGCTACTCTTGTATGGGAATTAACTCTTTACAGAATGGTACATTTCAACTAAATATATTCAATCCCTATTTTATAATTTTACAGGAAGACCGATGGTCAAAAGAAATTTAAACAAAACAACAATATAGGCTCAAAAGAAAAAAAAAAACAAAATGGCACCTAACACATGTAAAAGGAAAAAAAAAGGGGGGGGGGTACATTTAAGAAAAAATTTTAAAGGGGAAAAAAAAAATGGCGCGGTAGCACGCCCACGTCAGCACCGCTCTCCTCCGTGTTTGTCAGTCATCTTTGACTCCTGTGGATCGCCCCAGCGACAGTCCCATGTGGTTGGAGTTGACGGCCGGGATGCTTGCCAAAATGCAAATAAAAATGGAAAATTCTCACCATTTGCAGGCGCGCAGAAACTATCGGTGGCTTGGGATCAGGATGGCATCTAGAAGTGGCGTCAGCACAAGTGCCGGAACGGCAAATCCATGCTCCGAAATTTAGGCTTGATGATAACTCCTGCACCGGGGGTAGCGGGAGGCAATCTCACTAATTCAGCATCTCCATCGGCGGGGCACACAGGTGGTTTCTAGCAGATCTTCATTTCAGAAGTGGCATCAGGGCAGGACTGGGCTGGCGCTGGGGTGCTCTTTCACCCAAAAAAATTTAATAATTATTCAGGAACCATCGTAGCTTTTTTTTTGTTGAAAATTGTTGCTTAAGGCAACATCATTAGTGTCAGTCTTGGACACCCAGGCTTGAGGTTATCAAGAAAAAAGATCTTTTGCTCCTAGAGCCACACGACGCACCTACCTCGTTGGCATCTCCAAGCGTAACTGCCCAAAAATCGCGCGCTTGCCTCTCCTCCTCACTCCGGTATGTGGTGTTGTCACTATATTATCACTTTTCTTTGGTTAATAATTAATGTAATTTACCTCCACCCAGAACGTTTTAGTAATTTAAGATCTTTCTAGTTAAAAATTTAAATAACCACTGTGTAATTTCTTACTTTTGGGGGGCTGTTAATTATTTATTTTGTTTTGGCAGTGTAAAGTTTTCCCTTTTGTTTACCTTTTTTGTGATTAAATTTTCTCTTCACCGGCCGTTTTTTTTTGCCTTCAGGATGTTTAAAATTAATGTTCACCTTTTAATTGCCGTTCTGTGGGTAATCAGCACTTTGAAATATAGTGGCTATACTTCATATCTCTTTTTTCATTAATGTTGTTTTGATGGGATTTTTTTTTTTTTTTTAAATTAATTTTCGTAACTTCCCGTAATCCTGCTTTTCCTTTTTTTTTATTATTACTTTATTTCTCCGGTTAGGCATCTTCCTGTGAATTTTCAATAAATTTTTCATCTTTTAAGTTTTGCTTACAATTTCATGCTATTGCATCATTTTCTCTGCCTGTTGCATCAGATCTCAGAAAGGACGCTATCTTTCCCGCGCTTTTCCTCCGAAATTCTTCTAGAAGCTTCCTTTTCCCCCCTCTTCCGGTCCAGATCGGACTATCCCGGAATGACTTTTAGGTGCACTCTCTGCTCTGATTGGCTGAGGGTAGCGGTTCCGGAGTGAGGAGGAGAGGCAAGCGCGAGATTTTTGGGCAGTTACGCTTGGAGATGCCAACGAGGTAGGTGCGTCTTGTGGCTCTAGGAGCAAAAGATCTTTTTTCTTGATAACCCCAAGCCTGGGTGACCAAGACAGACGCAGATAATGTTGCCTTAAGCATTTTGTAGTGTTGTTCCTATTTGGAACACCACAATTCAATTTCACAGCTAAAAAAAGATAACAAATCAGAAATGCGTTGTTTTGAATGAAGACAATAACCCAGGATTTTTCTCTTGCCGCCCTTAGTGTTGATCGTTGTCAAAGTAAAGAGAACCAAAAGGATGGGATTGAAACATTTTATTTAACCAATTAACATATTAGATCAAGTAGAAAAAAAAAAATATTAAAACTTAATATGCAGCACAATGAACACTTTAACAATTTAAGCAAGACTCAGCAGCAATTGACAATGAACCGCGAAATAAAAAGGTGAAAATTTACACACATTTCTATGGTACAACTCACAGCTTAATTAAAACAATTACAATAGATTTTGATCAATTTATCACCCGCTCCAGTGCTGCAAAAGTGATCAGGTAGCACTCATAGATGTTGGTAAAAAAAAAATTTTAAACCCCTGGGTACCCATGGTTGCAAACCAAAATTTAAATTCAGTGGAAAAACATGTTTTGCTTGAAATTCACAAAATTTTTTGCTTAGATGCTACTCTTGTATGGGAATTAACTCTTTACAGAATGGTACATTTCAGCTAAATATATTCAATCCCTATTTTATAATTTTACAGGAAGACCGATGGTCAAAAGAAATTTAAACAAAACAAAAAAATATAGGCTCAAAAGAAAAAAAAAAACAAAATGACACCTAACACATGTAAAAGGAAAAAAAAAAAGGGGGGGGGGGGTACATTTAAGAAAAAATTTTAAAGGGGAAAAAAAAAAAATGGCGCGGTAGCACGCCCACGTCAGCACCGCTCTCCTCCGTGTTTGTCAGTCATCTTTGACTCCTGTGGATCGCCCCAGCGACAGTCCCACGTGGTTGAAGATGACGGCCGGGATGCTTGCCAAAATGCAATAAAAAATGGAAAATTCTCACCATTTGCAGGCGCGCAGAAACTATCGGTGGCTTGGGATCAGGATGGCATCTAGAAGTGACGTCAGCACAAGTGCCGGAACGGCAAATCCATGCTCCGAAATTTAGGCTTGATGATAACTCCTGCACCGGGGGTAGCGGGAGGCAATCTCACTAATTCAGCATCTCCATCGGCGGGGCACACAGGTGGTTTCTAGCAGATCTTCATTTCAGAAGTGGCATCAGGGCAGGACTGGGCTGGCGTTGGGGTGCTCTTTCACCCAAAAAATTTAATAATTATTCAGGAACCATCGTAGCTATTTTTTTTGTCGAAACTTGTTGCTTAAGGCAACATCATTAGTGTCAGTCTTGGTCACCCAGGCTTGGGGTTATCAAGAAAAAAGATCTTTTGCTCCTAGAGCCACAAGACGCACCTACCTCGTTGGCATCTCCAAGCGTAACTGCCCAAAAATCGCGCGCTTGCCTCATTAATTATTAACCAAAGAAAAGTGATAATATAGTGACAACACCACATAAGTCTGGCTTATGTATATATTACTACAGATGAGTTATCTGCATAGTTATCTAAAAAACTGGTAGATTGTACTATATGCCACTTCACATTTTTGCCGCTGGAAAAAATGTGCTGTAGCCTTTTTTAGTTGCCTCTCCTGAAAATTTTATTATTTCAGGAATAAAAAAAATAAATAATCAAAAATAAAATTAATGTACACTTTTAACCTACTCTTTCCCCATCTAAATGAATTTTTATGAGTTTGTAAATAGCATTTTTATATTTAAAAAATTACAAAAGGTAAATATCTGCCAGTGTTTCATTGTACCCCATATACCGGGGTACAATGAAACACTTAACACTTCACAAACACTAATAATATGAGTCAAAATTCATATTTCAGCATATATGTTTTATGTACGTTTATAATGAACATTTATGAAACATAAATAGGAAGTTTAAATGGAAAAAATAAATTTAATTAAACTGTCATAGCTTAACCTTTTCGCGCCGACTGTCACGCATACGTGCCAGTAAACGCACTCAGTTCCTGGCCGACACGCTGGCGTGCCAGAGCGTTTCCTTGTTCACCCCCGGCCGTCACACAGTTGTGCCAGTGTCCTGGAACATTTTAAAAACTATAACTTTTGGCACAAGATGGCATTGTATGTCCATACGGTTACAGATACATGTAGATTTGACCTTCTACTCAGAATGGGAGTAGCATGATTCACATACACGTGGTTTTTGATAATATAAAGGTAAGTTGAAAGGAATGTTTCTAAATGGTATACTTTATGACGGCTCTATAAATTCTTACGTGGTATTTCTTTATAGTAAGCAGGGAGTTTTATTTTCACTACAGCGTTGGGTATTTCGGTTTGCAGTCCAGTTTTTAGTGGATAATTAGATGTAGTAGACGTGGATTTTTTCTCATTTTACAGTTAGAATGTCGAAGCTTCGAAAGTGTTAGAGCTTGAAATAGCAGAAATGGCGCAAATTATTTGAAATTATGTGATATTGATTCTGAAGCAGATTCGGATAGTAGTGATAGTGACACTATAATATATTCTGATTGTTCTGTTCATGGATTTAGGCTTAATAGCGAAAAACTCTCCGGCCCTGGACAGACACTTGCGAAAGAGACTGCCGGCCTCAGCGATAAGTGCGCGTTTCCGCTTCCCGTCGCGAAAGGGTTAAGATAAAACATGATACTTTTATTACAGGTTAGCCTATAGTTTTTCTTTTATATTAAATATACTTAAATCGAATTCAAAAATTAGCATTTTTGCTTTCCTTACAGTACCAACTGAAGGAACAGGAGGTGGTAGTTTTTATACAATTTGAGTTTTTTCAAAAATGTATGTTTCCGAAGAATGAACAAATTTGAAGCCTGGAAGCAGTCATTAGACATACAGAACTTCACATTCAATTTGATTTAAGTTTATTATTTCCACAAGAGTACATTTCTTACATTTAAACTCACCTTCCTTGATTAAAATCAATCATTTGGTGCAATACTAATTGTGTCATACATGTTATGTGCATATAGCTCATAAATCTGTACTGTTTGGACTGTTAAGACACATTTTTACTAAATCTTTCCTATTGCAATTACAGTAAAAACTCTACCGGAAGCCCCTGTTTCTATCTCTACAGTCGTTTTTTATCCCATTAAAAACTTTTCATTCCCTGTCGAAATTGTCGTATAAATCAGCGTTTCCCCATTGGCTGGTTCCATAAAAAATGCCCTCTCAAGCATTCCAATATGGCGATCACAATATTTCTATTTCTTTTTGGCTCTCAGCTATCTGAGATGTCGCATAAAGCTGTGACAAGATCTGTACTACTTAACTTATATATAACATAAACCTGTTGTAAGCTAGTCTGGCTAGGATGTTTCGCATTTGATTCCTGTGCTGACATCTACAGTTTGATTCCCGGCTTCACTTTGTTGCGACGATGGTTTTGTTTTACTGTCATTTTTGTTTCATTTCAGTTTAAAAAATAACAGATTATTATACATTTTACCTATTTTTTTGGTAATTTATTTTGCTATAATTAATAATTAAACAGTTAGGACTTTGAATTAAAAAATAATTAATTTAACTATTTTTTGTAAAGTTCCTTCATTCCTTCCTTTCAATAATACAGGGTAAGTTGATTACATGAGTATTTGTACCAAATTTTGATCAAAGCAATTTTTACACTATTTTTGATAACTCAAATTTTGGATATCTCGAATTTTTATACATTTCTCTTTGAATTTGACAGAGTTGACTGTATTTGAATAATAAATAATTATACCTATGAGAACAATAAAACAAAATTACTTTTAGTAATGAAACTTCTGCCATGACTTCAAACAAAAGCCTAAATTTCCAAAGTTCCAAAATAATGTTTAAGTAAAAAGAAAAAATTATCAAGCATTATTAATACATTTCTTTCCTAAAACAAATGGCAAAGAGGCCATAAAATGGTACACAGTGGTAAAATTTGTCAATTCACAGGCTCTGTCAGTAGTGGCTAAAACAAAATGGTGCAAGGACGGCGTGCTAACTAAGAGAAGAGAAGGACTAAGAAATAACTGAGAAATACTCTGGTTACAATTAACAAATATTTATTAAAAATATCTAAAACACTTCATTTTAATTCTTGAGTAACATCTCACACCGTTACATAAAAATTTAACCTTAAACTTAAATTATCCTTAAAACATTTACTAAATATTTTCGTATCATTTTTGAAGTGCACTTAGCAGACAAAAAAATCTTTAAATAAAAAAAAGAAAGGGATAGTAAAGAAAATAAAAGAGGAAAAAAAAAACTTATCGTCATGACGAAAGGTTTAGGGGGGGGCCCCATATTAGCAGCTCTATCTAGGTCTTTATTCCATCCTCCAAAGTCATAGCGTCCAACTCTCCATGGGATTGGAATCTACGGCCGACGTCTTCGGTTCAAAGCAAGACAAGAAAATCGAGGAAGAGAGCGATTGACGCCAAACGCAGCCTTTTATCTCCTCTGTGCAATGCCACTCAAAATTCGTACGCCATCAAAGTTCGCTTATGAACTTTATCTTTTCTCTTCTTTGTATGATTAAATATGTTACAAAACTGGCTTTGTTGGTAAGGTAAAGTAGAATTTTATAAGAAATTTAACTATTTCGTTGGTTATTTTCAAAGTATTCAAAATTTTCATACACGTGGGTTTCTTCTGTTGTATTCTTCTGCCACATTCGATGTCTTTCCATATCGAATCTTGAGTCAATCGATTTATTTAAAAAAAAATGGAGTGAAAAGAGTCATAAAAAAAAGGCAAATAAAAAAATCTTAAGATAGAGAAAAGAACTTTGGCATAAAAAAAAAAAATGCTTAAACCAAAACTTAAAATTTAGCAAACACATTACAAAGCAAAATATGATGTCTGCACATAAAAATTTATTTTTAAAAAAATGTCGGTATAACCCAGACAGCACAGCAAACTTGCAGCAAGCTTGATTTATCAAGTCAATAAGCTTGAAAATTCCAAGCATGTAAGCTTGATGCAAGCTTGAATCAAGTGTTCTAGTTTACACTTGCCCAGCTTGCATTAAGCTCGACATTTCAAGCTTAAAAAATTTTCCCCACAAAAAATTTTCTAAATACACAGGGTGCCCGCTGGCTAACGCGCCCCACATAATTTATTTTTCCACGCATTTCCCCCCTCTACACTGAAATTTCAATTTAATTTAATCTGTTTCCATCGAGTGTTCGTTGCTGGAATAGAACCCGGGCCCTTTGGCTTCGCAGTCGAGCACGCTATCCATTCCGCCACCGGAGCCTTGTGCAGCTATGACTAAAGTTTGAAGTGACTTACCACGCTGTTTTCTCGCCAGATTATAAGTGGGCGATGTGTTATTTGTTTCTTTTATTTTTCCATGGGATGCATCAAAATTAAAATAATGTTATGTGTGATTTAGAGACTCTGGAAATAAACATAATATAAACTTAAGAGCAGCACACGTTTTAAAACTTTCAGTACCGCAACACTCATGAAGCAATACTGCTGGCCAAAATCGAGACAAACGACTGATTTTGAAATCAATTTCATAGTATAATTGTATTTTATTTTGAAGAATTTCCATATTTGGAAATATAGAATGGGTTTACTTAACACAAATTTTGTGTTAAGTAATCTGAAATGAAAGAAACAGTTAATTGTTACTTCGAAATGCTATATCACAGTTGCTAACATGTATGGAATACAAACACTTTAGTCATTTTTGTAAATATTTCTTAAAATAACAAATAATTGAAAAATTTTGCTATTTTTTAACGCTAAAAATTCTCTTTACAAATGTGGTTAGTTATTTTCCTGCATATTGGTATGCTATATCGATATAGAGCATTTCGAAAAATTAAAAATAAGTTTAAATTAATTTATACAAATGTAAATTTGAATTATTTTCATTGTTCATACTTTATAATTAAAAAAATTATTTAGCTTCTGAATTTTTTTTTTATCCTTTGTAATTTTATTTTAAAACTACAAAAGTGTCAGATGTAAGATTCTTGGGCCCTAAAATCTGTAGGCCCTGGGCGGTTGCCCCGTTTGCCTTGCCGGTAATATATATGGCACTGGTAATAAAAATAAAACACATCTTTTACGAACTTTCAGCAAATTTGAGGACGCTAGACAATTAATGTCCATTCTCTTTCACAGATGGCGCCATCAACGCTCCTTTAGAAAGGAAAAATCACGTGAGTATCAATTTTAAAGCTTAAATCAAGCTGTATTTAAGCTTGACAATTCAACTTGACTCCTGCAAGCTCAGTGGCGCAGCGAAGGGGGGGGTCCAGGGGGTCCGGACCCCCCCTATGAGCTAAGGGGCCGCTATGAGCAGGGTCCGTTTATCTACAGGGCGAATGGGGCCCACGGGCCACCAATTTAAGGGGCCCATTTTTTTCTCTAAAAAGGGCCCATTTTTTCTCTTTCTCTTCTTTCTTTTCCAAATTTATTCTCTAAAAAGTGTCTTTTCTTTAAAAAAATCTTTTTAAACTTTGTATCCGTAGTTGGCTTGAAAAGAAGGACGCAAGATAAAATCATCAAAGGCTTCCAGCAAGCACCGTCATAGAAACTCCTTAGGCAATAAATCTCCAGTCGTGTCTCTGATAGGGAATTTGTGGGGCTAGGATGGACGAATTGGACAATATAAAGGGGAGTAATTCGCACCCTTGTAGCGCAAAGGAACGGAATATCCCCAGAAAGAATCTATTCATGCTACAATTAAGTGATAACAAAATTGTCATGAAGGTAAGAGGAAAATATATTGCCTATATTGTAGTTTTCAAGCATACCACTCTTTTTTTCTCGAGATAAACAAGCCACAGTATTCAAATAGTGAATACACACACACACAACAAACAGTAAAAAAGAGGGTCTGCTGGGAGCTTAGATGTGGTATAACGAAATTTCGAATGGTTCAGTGAATTCACTTAAATTGGATGCCTTTAATTTGTAAGCGGAAGTTTAAGTTTTCGGTTCTTTGTTTCTTACGATCATGAATTCGTCCAGTTTAAAAAGAAAGAAAACCCAAAGTGAAATGTTTTTAATCTTTCTTCGAGAAAAAAAATATTAAAGCCGATGATGGTGATCGTGCAGCATCAAAGACTGCAGATAGAATGGACGGGCCCGGACCTGGTGAAAAATCTGTTGCACCGAAAGAAACCTTTGAGGGTGCTGAATCTCAAGCTCATCCCCAAGCTTGATATTGGGCTCTACATTAACAAAGAGCAGGGCCGTAACCAAGATGACATACTAGGTAGGGCTTTGAATCTAGTTTGGGGGGCTGACTAAATATAAGTATTAGTAGTTCGGGGGGGGGGGGGAGTTTCTTCGAATTTTTACATCTTCACCTAGAATTTTTATTTCACAAGATACCATATCTTAAAATATTCACCATTCATTCCATTAACAATTTTTTCATTGAGATTTACTGCCAAATTCAAGTGCAAGGAACGTGGGATAAGCGCGGCGGCAGTTTTAAGGTTTTACCTTACCCCTACGGAATTCCTGCCCCGAGTAGCAAATCAGTCTGTAAGGAATAGCGTAAGTTTTGTGTTTGAACCGCTTTGTGATTCCACTAAACTTTTGTATTCATCAGTGAATTTACTAAAATCTTTGAAAATCTTAGGGGGGGGAGACTTCTAGTTAGGGCTCAGCCCCCGTAGCCCCCCCTCTGGTTACGGCCCTGACAAAGAGGTAAACATTACTTGATTAAATTTCAAAATAACTTTACACAACAGAGAAGGTGGAATCACACGGACGTGGTTCATAATTTATTATCAGTAAAAATCTTAATATAAAAAGATCTTTCAAGTATAATATAGCAGATGGTTGAAGTGTTTTTATTTATAATTAGACAAGAATTTTCTAAACATAGACAAGCGTACTTGAATGTATACAAGATGTAATGATCCAACTTATAAAGATTATTTAAAACTATATCATAAGCTTATTATTACTGGCAACTACAATGTAGTCAATGATAACAAATACATTAAATTACCTTTTTTTGAATTCCAGTTTGTGTCAAATATTGTTACTTTTTAAACACATATTATGCTAAAATATATGAAGAGCTGTTTATTTATTTTATTAATTTCTTAGGTAATGGAGGATCGAGGTAATATAATAAATAAGGATTTTGAGACTTTACAGAATCGACTCACAAGACGAGATTCACACAATTTTTTTATTTCCTTTTCTTTCATTGTTTTTTAAATAAATCATACATGATGAATCAATAAGTTCATAATCAGCCTATTGAAAATCTTCTTCCTTTCAAATGAAGAATCAACTATTGCATTTATTTTTTTACAAAACTTGAAATAGTTAACGCATGTTTTGTAACTGCAGCAGATATATTAATAAGTAAAAGTTTTTTTTTTAAATTAATTTCAGTTTTTTCTGAGTAAAAAAATGGTAAACATTAAAGTTCTAATATTACTTTTACAAGAGATACCATTATTTAAATAATGTCTTTAATTGTTGTCATGGAGAATATTTTTTAAATTTACAGTTATTCTTTTATTAATTCTATTTTAAAGTGCGATAGCTAGAATAAACTACTTGAAAAACATAAGACTACTTGTTTATTATCTTCCTTTTTAAACACCACTAGGGAAGAGTTTTCTTCAAAACACTTCCCGTTTTAAATCGCCTTTATCTTCTTTATCTCCCCCCCCCCAAAAAAAAAGAGCTTTATTTAGTACATGAATTCAAACGTTCCGTGTAATAAATCTTTCAAAATATGACTGTATAATTAGGCAAGTCGGAGTGTCCAGGCTGAGTAATTTTTTATTTTTTACCAACTATGCGAAAAACCAATATTTCGCCAAGTATCGAATACATATGGAGAGCTGCTCTTTTGGCTCTTGGCTCTTTGCGGCATATTGTGTGAATTTCCTAGAAAAAGTAGACTACATTTTTGAAATCAGGTTTGAAGTAAACAATGTACCATAAACATGGGTGAATTTCTCACAGGTGTACTGAGACCGTTTAAAATATTTCAGGGAAATATTTCAGCCACAGCTCCCCCAGCTCCCCTACTTTCTACGTCCCTGAATAGACCTACGATCTATGTATGTGAGCTGATGTATAATTTTGTGAATTAATTTCTTCAATAATGAATTTCTTCAATTGACATGTTTCATGTTTGTATGATAATTGTATATAAATAATATTTTACAATTTCTATTTAATTAAAATTTGAACGGGATTTATTAATTTTTCTTTTCAGTATTATTCTTTGGCTATATTTTGTATAAGAGTACACGATATGCGGAGTTTGTGTGTATTTACTAGAGCTATGCTTTATTAAAAAGGGGAGAGAGATTTTTTAATGACTAGAATAAATATGAACATAGGACTAGAATCAGAACACCTGAATGTATTTTATTAGTGTTAAGAAACAAAGAACTCCACCATCTCGAAAAGCAGTCGTTAACGATTAGAGGCTTACAGTTTTCCGTTAGTTCTTTCGTTTTTCTTATAAGAATGTATAAAAGCTTATAACTACCAATTTTATTACAAGAATACATTTTTATAATGGCAAATGTTATTTGATTGATTTGTATTACACCGAACAATTGAAATTTCTGCAAGACAAAAGTCTAACAGCTAACATTAAATTTATGCAAAAGTGTCGGGGGGGGGGGGATATCAATCCCTATATCCTCCTGGCTATACGCTGGCTTGCCAAAAGGGGGAGACAGTGGCGGATTTCCCAATAGGCGCATGAGGCGCGCGCCTCGATCCTCATATTTCTAAGGGGCCTCCAAATTCGGTTTTCAGAAAGAAAAAAAACTATATGTAAATATCTGTTCAAGAGACAAACTTTGTTCATAGTTTCAGGATTGCTTCTAGAGTAGAAAGCACCTTTGAACAATCTTTTCTTTCGTGACTCCCTTTCCTCTTCACAACATTGGACCATAATCTAAACTAATACTTTAATACGAATACTTTTAGTTTATAAGTAATGGATGCTTTAATTCCGTATTTCACTGTAAAAATATCCAGAAACGTTCCTTGGAAAATAAGGATAAGCTAGACTTACAAATACTATACAGAAAGTATACATTTCCTTTTGAAAACTTTACTGTTTCGTTCAACCCGTCGCTTAACCGAATAGTGGTCTCACGACCTTAAAAAACAGGCAGTTCACTTAAAAATGACTAGAATTGAAAAAAAAAAAATTAAAAAAAACTCCAGTAGTGTTCCTTGAAAATAATAGGCAGCTGAGGTGACCTAAATTCCAAGGAAAGTTGCACGAAAATACCAAGAACTTTACTGAACAATATGCAATTCAGTGGATCTTTCCTGAGCTGTTCAATAAAGTTCCTGGTACTTTCATGCAACATTCCTTGGAATTTTAGGTCCCTCAACTGTCCATTATTTCCAAGAAAAATTCCTAGATTTTTTTGTATTGTTTTAATTTCCTCACTGTATTTTATCTCAAGAAAAATACAGGTGCAGAGGGTCCCTATGCCTTTTTCCTATCCGGAATCAATTAGTTGGGTTGGGTTGGGGGATTACGGCCAATTATCTACAAGTGGGATCTATGCCGGTGGGTGTGGGTGCTCCCCTTGGGGGTCTTTCTAAGGGATTCTAACCCCTATTTACGTAATTTTTGGAGGAAACCATGGAAAATTCCTAACGGTTAGGTTGGCGGACGCGACCTCGTTTTGAACTAGGCACTTTCCGTCTCCCAGTTCAGAGTGCTATGCGCTCAGCCACTGGTTGGGCCGCACTGAATCAGATTGCGGCTCAGTAGCTGGTATTGCAGTAGGACATTCAAATACACCTGCTTTATAGATTGCCCCCCCCCCAAATCAAAAATTGTACAGTCTGATAAGAATATTTCTCATTTTAAAAGAGAAAAGCCTGAACCGCTTTATTCTCAGCTTGAGATTGAAAAATTTGTCAAAAATTAAATATTTTATATTTTTCAGCTGTTCTTCATTTAAATGATTTAGGAAAGGAGACTCTGTATTCGGTGAAATTTTCAAATATACCTAGAATATATAATTGTTGTTGGTTGTCACGATGTAAAAGAAATTGGAAACAATAATTTGTCTTCTTTGGAAAAATCACTAAAAATTAAAAATTTAAGCTAGGGATAACCGATTTTATCTTTTTTTTTGGAATCGAAACTTTCCTAGTATGCAATGATAAAAAATTGCCGACCAATAATTAAAAAGATATGAGCTGATACATGTGCGGTAACACTTTTTTGGGGGATTGGGGGAAGATATTTGATAGTTTAAAAAAAGTATTGAAAAAATAAAGAAAGCAATACTTAGCGTCACCGAAATTTCACAAGCGTGCAAAGTTTCAGATCGATCGGATGATAGTGGGTTAAAATTTATAGACAAATTTTGAACTGGAATGTCATACACAGTTAATTAAAAACTTAAAAAAACAAACGATGATTAATTTTAATTTTTTGTTTTCAACTAAAAAATATTTATGATCACTATATTATAAATACGGCATGTATTTTATAGTCGCAGATGAAAATGCTAAACATTAATAATAAACCTAGGACCGAAGCTTAGAGCATACCCATTATAAAGTGGAATTTATTTTTAAGTCAATAATACTTTTTGTACTTTAACTACTTAAAGTATTGTTTTTTTTTTAATTTATCTGTCTTTTTTTTTAATTTCTCTTTTTTAAATTCTACAGTTTTTTCATTCTATCAAAAATATAGAATAATGTGTGTGTGTGTATATATATTATTGATACCTAATTACTCATTATTAATAGTCCTAAACTTATTGACAGTTTTTGAATAAACAAAATTAGACAAAACATAAAGTTTACTCTTACTATTAAACTTCTTAGTTTTGAAGTTCCAAACGGGAAATTTATGAATATATTTAAATATTTATAAATATATGTTCTTGAAGGAATGTTAAATTTTTGGTTCATTTTATCCAAGTAAAGAATTCTACTGAACTTTGTGATGTCAAAGTCATGTTTCTGATCAAGTTCCCCTTGTTCTGTCCTTCATAAGTACCTGTTAAGTAGTCAAAATTTTCACAACTGAAACAAGATATATGCCAGTGGTCCACAAAAAGTAATTCGACGTAATTAAGTAACAGTGAAAAGTAATCAATATAAAACTGCAGTTGCTGGGTTATACTTAGAGGTATGCTGATGTTTATTTAGTGTTAATCATGAAAAGTGAAACGTAGTACAAAAATTATTGAGGTAAAAAAATGTTTTTTAAGATGAACAAATCTATAAACATAAAAATTTTAAAATGTTAATACTCCTTTTGTAGCAGGCCCTGACTATCGGACTTACACTTGGTGCAAGGGCGGATCCAGAAACTTTTTCGGAGGTGGCGGAAATCGTGAATATACTTTTAATCTAGTGTAAAGCCCACTTAATATTGGTGAAAGCCCCATTTATCTAATGTAAATATATTTTTCTCGGAGGGGGCGCGCGCCCCCTGCGCCCTCCCCCTGGATCCGCCCTTGACTTGGTGCACGTGTCCTGGGCACACATGGAGAAATAAGCCAAAAAATTGAGTTTAACACGATATGCAGGGGCACAAAAATTGAGCCAGCTAAAGGACACAAAATCTGAAAAGTGCCCTGGGCACAAAAGTGTTATAGTGAAAGTCAGGCCCTCGTTTGTAGACATAAACTAGATATAAAAGGAATTAAAACATTTTAAAATAATTAGTAATAATTTAAAGGAGTTTGTGATTTTTTTTTTTTTTTTTTTTTTTTTTTGAGGAGGGGGCCTCAAAATTGAGTTGCACCTTGGGCCTCTCTAGAGCAAAATCCGCCACTGGGGGGAGAATATAGGTATTCCCACTGATTCTGCGCTTTCTGGGGGCCTGAGGGTAAAATTTCAAATGTTTTCTGTAAAGGTAAAATTCGTGAAATATTTCTTCCGGGGAAGAGATGTGTGCTGAGTGCCTGTCTGAGACGACCAGCCCCCCTCCTCCCTACAAAAACTTATATGGATGTCATTTGCGGGGGCCCTGTGATGCATGAACATGATCATTTTAGATGGGGGTCTGATCTCCCCTCCGAGTCCGAGTAATTTGGACCCCCCCTAAAAAAAATTTCTGGCTGCGCTACTGTGCAAGCTTGCTGCCAGCTTAGAATGAGTTGAACTGTCAAGCTTGCATTAATGCGTCAAATTCAAAGAAATGTCAAACTTGATTTAAGCTTATGTGCTGTCTGGAAAAGAAAAGGAAAGGTCAGCTTGATTTAAAAACCAGATATAAACATTTTCACATTAAGTATTTATCAAAATATTACGATAATACCAATACCACATCAATTTCATAGTTTCAATTTCAAGTTTTGTTCTTCCGATCTGGCAACGTGTTTTGGCGTTAGCGCACAGAACAACCAAAACAAATGGCCAAAATCAGAAATGTGTGCTATGAAGGAAATAAAAATAAAAAAATAAAGAATAAAACAAAGGGATAAGACATATAATTTAAACATTACACAAAATACTCATCTGAAAATTGATTTTACTAATCATAGATCACTAGTACAAGCAGTTTAGATTATTTTCAAATCATAACACTTGCTTTCAATGGTGAAAATCCAATAATTGTCTTTTCCTCATTATAAAAATGTTATTGTCTCCAAACAGACTGGAAAAATTTATTGCCTGACATGCGCAGGACATGTAAAATTTTCAGCTGGGAATGTATTTTTTTTCTGTCACATGCCCGATTGGACATGTGAAAAAAATTTACCGCAACATTCATATATAACTTTTTTAGGTATTTGTGTATTATCCCGTCAGTCTGCCAAGATGAGCATTTTTTTGCCAAGATAAAATGCCAAGATGGTTAGAAATACATTTGGTTGTTTGGTTTTTTTGGCACAAGGTCCAGAAAGGACATACTGCGCCAGACAAAAGGTTAAGCCATATACAGAAGTGTTCGGGTAAGGGGTGTCATAAAAACCTAGTAGAAGCTAAAATGTAAAGGTGTAAATTGAGACAAGTAAAATTCAAAAAGTGGTAAAGTAGATAAAAGAAGTAAAAGAAAGACATCTGGATGGGGGCTCCCATCCAGATACCGGTCAGATAAAAGTGTACATTTCATACAGAATAAAAAATGTTTGTGCATCGGAGAAAGGCAAACAAGTTACGGTGTGGAGTTTCACCCAATATGTCGTCAAGTTTGGGATAAGAGCAGTTAAAAAGTCTTTTGTAAAATTCATTAAAAGCAGTGCATGAGGTTAAAAGATGACGAATGGTGAGATAAGTATGACAATGGGGGCACTCCGGAGCTGGTTCACCCAGGAGTAAGTGCTTATGGGTAAGTCTTGTGTGGCCTATGCGGAGACGTGTCAAAATGACATCTAGTCTTCGATAGGGGTGCGATGACCAATATGCGAGAGCTGGGCGAATAGAACGAAGTTTGTTTCCGGTTTGATTGCCCCAATTATCCGTCCAGATGCCTTTTACTATGCGACAGATGCAAGACTTGATGTCGCTATAGGATAGACTGCCTATGTACGGGAGGGTTGCATGTCTGGCAAGTGCGTCTGCCTTCTCGTTCCCAGCGATCCCCATATGGCTGGGTACCCAACAGAGGAGGATGTTGTACCCACGGTTTACAAGTTGTTCATGCTTCTGTAAAACCCTTATGACATAGGAATGTGTTAAGGAGCCGGATTTCAGATTTTCAAGGACACTAAGAGAGTCTGAGTACAAGATAAATTTCTTTGTATTCATTCTGGAGATATACAGGAGGCTTTCATAGATGGCAAGTAATTCGGCAGTAAAGATGGAGCAAAATTGAGGTAGAGTATAGCTACAGGTATGATTTTGAGCCACGAAGGCAAAACTGACGTGATTTCCGCTTTTGGATCCATCATAGTTTTTCATATTGTTCATATTTGTTGTTGTGGTCAGAGAACAACTGTTGGTAGATTTTAGGATCAGTATCCTGTTTTGCAAAGCCCTTGAAAGGTTGTAGGTAAGATATCTGCAATATATTCCATGGTGGGATATCATGAAAAGAGCATGTAGAGACATTTACATCCTCCAGTTGGGTACCGACAAGACTCCTACGAATCCTTAGTCCAAAGGGAAGAGTACATATGGGACGATTCGCATAAAAGCGGTATAGATGATTATCTATGAAAGAGTTCTTTAATGGATGTGAGGGATGAGAAAGAATACGGAAATAAGTATTTAATGATAGCTGATGACGGGTGAGGGTGAGAGATGGCTCATGGCAAGTGACGTAAAGACTATGTACAGGTGAAGTTCTAAAAGCACCAGAGCAAATGCGTAGTGCAGTATGATGCACCGTGTCAAGTTTTTTTAATGTTGATCTAGAAGCCGATCCATAAATACAGCATGCGTAGTCCATTTTGGAGCGGATGGCGGCACGGTAGATACGCAAGAGAGCGTTGCGGTCTGCTCCCCAAGAGGTGTTAGTTAAAACCTTTAACAAGTTAAGTTTTTTCTCGCATTTACTTCGGATGTCAGAAACATGTTTGGCAAAAGTAAGTTTTCTGTCAAGAGTTATTCCTAAAAATTTAACCGAATTCTTGAGAACGATATTACTGTGACCCAGGTAAAGTTCTGGATCCGGATGTATCCCACGCTTCCGGCAAAAATGGGTACAGATTGTTTTTTCAGCAGATATGGTAAAGCCATTTGTGTTACACCATTTTAGAATCCGGTTAATCGAATTTTGAAGCTGCCGTTCGATGAGGCGCATACCTTTACCTTGGCAGGAGATTTGAAGATCATCTACATATAGGCTACCATTGACGGTTGGAGGCAATTGGTTAAGAATATTATTGATTTTTATAGAGAAGAGGGTGACGCTAAGGACGGAGCCCAGTGGAACACCCTCTTCTTGTGTGAAATTATCGGACAGAGTGTTGTTGACCCGGACACGGAAGTTTCTGAGTGATAAAAAGTTTTTTATGAAAATTGGTAGGTTGCCTCGAAGGCCTATATTATAGAGGTCTTGAAGGATACCGTATCTCCACGTTCGGTCATATGCCTTTTCTATATCAAAGAACACTGCCACTAAGTGATTCTTTCTGAGGAAAGCATTACGAATTTGTGTCTCTAAATTTAAAATATTGCCAATAGTGGATCTGCCTTTGCGGAAGCCACTCTGAAAGGGATGTATATGGTCCCCAGTTTCTAGAATGTAGACAAGGCGGGTATTAACCATTTTTTCCATTAATTTACAGAGACAACTAGTAAGGGCTATGGGACGGTAGTTACTAGGGTTAGAGGTATCCTTCCCAGGTTTTGGGAAGGGAATAACTATTGCATTGCTCCAGGCAGAGGGAAAGGTTTGTTCGTTCCAGATTCTATTGTATAATTGTAAGAGGTGAAGTAGGGAGTCATGAGATAAGTGTTTCAGCATTTCATAAGTTATACCATCAGGACCAGGAGAGGTGTTTGAAGACTCTCTTAAGTATTTGGTGATTTCATTGAAGGTAAATTCGCTATTATAGGAGAGGTGTGAGGAGGTTTTGAAATTTATTTTTTGCCGTTCAGATCTTTGTTTATATGAAAGAAAGGGGTTTGAGAAGGAGGTACTGCAAGAGATAGAGGCAAGAGTATGACCGATAATATTTGCTATTTCTTTTGTATCAGATATTATATTGTTATTAATGGACAGACAGGATATTGAAGAGTTATTATAGATTCCCATGGCTCTTTTAGTTTTCATCCATAGCTCCTTACTAGAAGTTGAGGTTGTTATGCTGGAGACATATTGCATCCAGGATTGTGTTTGACTCTGCCACCTTATTTTTCTCGCATAGGCTTTTGCTTTCTTAAAAATAAGGAGGTTTTCGGTGGTAGGGTACCGCCGGAAAACGCTCCAGGCTTTCTTCTGCTGCTTTTTTGCTTTAGTGCAGGTTTCATTCCACCACGTTTTTTTGTTTTTTCGTAGAGAGTTGCTACACTTTGGAATTGCTGCATCAGCAGCTTTGATAATGATATAAGTAATTTTTTCCACAGCTTCGCCAATAGTGCCTTCAATGTCTTCAGGTGATATGGCAGACAGCTTAGAGAAGGTTTTCCAATCTGCTTTATCATGTATGTAGCGGGAGATGAACAAGTTACAGCTAGGAATTTGATATGTAGGTGAAAGTATCGGAAAATGATCACTATTGTGTAGGTCACCAGAAACAGAGAAGTTGTACTGCGGCAGAATGGAGGGAGAGCATATTGCAATATCTATGGCATGGAAGGATTTAGTTGGATAGTGGAAGTAAGTGTTGTCGCCATTATTCATAATGCATAAGGAAGAATCTGTTATTAATTGTTCAATCTGTTGTCCTCTATTGTTAGTATCTTTACTTCCCCACAAAGGACTATGGGCATTCATGTCCCCTAGGATTATGAAAGGGGGAGGAAGTTGCTGGACCAAGTTATTGAGCTGAGTTTGGGTAATTGTTTCGTTTGGTGGAAGATAAATATTGCAGATGGTAGTAAGGTATTTGAGGTGGATTCTAATGGCGACAGCCTGCATATTTGTACCGAGATTAAGTATATGATGAGGATATTGATTATTTATTAAAAGGGCAACACCACCGGAAGCCCTTTCCCCAAGCTCATAGTCTTTTCTCAGGATGTTATAGTTGTGAATGCGTGTTTGTTTATTAGTTTTGAGATACGTTTCCTGAAGGGCCAAACAAGCGGGATTATGATCATAAATGAGAGTTTTAAGGTCATCAACTTTATTTGAAAAACTGTGGCAGTTCCATGAAAGCAGCAGAGCCATCATCAAGTGATGTTAGGAATGATGGCCATCTTGCTCTGAATCCCCGTTGGTTTAAGTGGGGTACTGGGTATGTTGTCATCATCCATAATATTGTCAGAGATGTCGGATTCAGAAGGATCCAAGTTTAATATTGCGTCATCAATGGGTTGTTGTGGAAGGATGCGTTTTAGTCTAGCTTTATTGTATTTTGACCTGTAAGCTGCACTTTTTTTAATTGATGGTTTATTCTGGGTGGAGGTGTTGCTTTGGGGCATTTTCTTGGGTGTGGTCATTTTAGGAGAAATGAATGAAGTTTTTTGAGTAGAGTTTGACTTTTTTGCATTTTGAATAGAAGTAGATGGAGAGACAGGTATGGATTTCGGTGGATCGGTTTGGATAGCAATTGATTGAACAGTTTTTACTGCTGTAGCATAGGATTGACCAGGTTTAGGAGTGAGGGAGGCTATTATTTTACGCGCTTCCGGGTAAGACAGTCCTTGTGTGGCACGCAAGGACTGTATTTCTTTTTCATAGGTCCATTTTGGACATGAACGGGAATAAGAAGGATGATCCTGTTTACAGTTAATACATTTAGGTGGGGCAGAGCAAGTATCACTGTCGTGGCCAGACGTACCACAACGGGCACATACTGGGGAACCACGGCAGGAGGTTTTTGTGTGACCGAACTTTTGGCATTGAAAACAACGGGTTGGATTGGGTATGTATGTTCTGACAGGACATGAAAGGTAGCCTGCTTTGATATGGGATGGAAGATTAGGAGATTGAAAAGTCAAGATTATGTGTTTGGTGTCTATTATTTGGTTATTGCGTTTTATAGTAATTCTGCGAACTGCACTAACATTTTGAGATTTCAGATTTTCTAGGATTTCTGCCTCAGAACAGTGTAAGAGGTCAGGTTCTGATATGATGCCTCTGGATGAGTTAAGTGTGTTATGGGGTGAGACAGTGATAGATTTTAGGCCGATAGTTTTTAATTTCATAATGTTGTTTGCCTGTGTGCTATTGGTTACTTCCACTAAGAGGTCTCCTGATTGAATTTTTTTAATTTTTGCTACTTCTCCAACGTTAGCAGTTATGGACTTATGTATTAGGAAAGGGGATGCTTGGCTGAAGTTTCCTTCCTGACATTTCACTAGAAAAAATCTTGCATTACTATCTCCCTGAGTAGGAGACTTCGGAACATTGACGTGAGACGGAGATAAAGTCGAATCCATATTGGGGATTGGAAATTCGGACCCGACCGCACCACCCACCACGGAGCCCAACAAGGGGATGCACCTTCATGCATATAGCGTAAACTCGGGCGTTGCAAGAGCGACCAAGAAGACGCTATAATTGACCTATGATCAGGCTAGCCGCAGCACATGGCGTTGTGAAAAAGTCCTACGAGAAATACAACGTTCGGTGACCACAAAAGATATGAAAAGAAAGGAAACCAAAGAATTACCCCAGCAGTAGTTCAGGGCTTGAAGATCGTCCGTGAGAGAGGAGGGAAACACACATGAAAGACAAACACTCTAACTAGACTTACTAACAGGAGAACTTTATTCACTGGCAGAATGCACGGTACATTAACATTAGTACAAAAGAACATTTAATGGGGTTCTATTCAAGACGGAGATAGATTATATAGCGTATTTCAAAAGGGCAAAATGGCACACACGCCATGTAATTCGGTCAAATACTACAGAAAAAGGGGAGCTTGCAACCATTGTGTTTTTTTGAAAAATTAAACCGAAGTAATTTAACAAGGAGGGGATGTCTTATTTGCCCAACGGAGACTTATTCGGTCCTAAAACATTTACTACGGTACTGTTCCTGCCGCCTCCAGCAAAAGGCCACGTTGTTCGTGTTGGGGAGCGCTTCCTTAGCGCGTCGAACTTACGGGGTGAAAAAAGGTGAAGTCAAGTCTTGCTCTTTCCAGACGGCTCGCCATCGCCAATTTTTCTCGGCAACCCCGGGCACACGTCACAGGTAGGGAGGAGAAAGCGCCGCGATTGGTTCACAGGTAAGCGCGGGCAGAAAACCCCTGACGTCATCCGGGGAATGATGAAATATTTTGCCGCGGAGGAGATGGCCGGATTGCCAGTGGCGCTTATGATCCTCATTATGAAGAGTTGGCGAGATGCACGAAAATCGCAGTGACTGTTGAAGAAGGAACACGTGGTGCAAGCGTGCCGCCATATTGGAAGCACACAAAAAAACTGGCTAGCCGGGGAAAACATTTTAAAAAGGAAAAGGGGGGAAGAACCAGGAGTACACACATTGTAAAATTAATACTTATGAAAGAAAATGCAAAACAGGAATACATGTGCTATTTCCATCACAATGCACCAGTGCTAGTCGGGTCTATACGCGCACAGTACATCCCTTAGGCAGTGTCCACCCTTAACGACGTGCCCAGTAGATGTCTTTTTGCTTGATCCCTAGCAGTTGACCGAAATCAGTACCATCAGCCGGTTGATACACAGGGGAATGCTGTGCACCTCCCGTTTACCCGAAGCCTCAGGCCAAAGCAATGTGTTGGAGAATAAACCCCCTCAATTACCAGGATTCCCATTTCCGGGGACATGGGTCTCCACGTACGGCAAACACGTGGGTAGTTTTCCGCCAATAGAAGCTGACGGCACAGGGCGACTGCAGCTTCTAAAGGGGGGCCCTCACCTCCAAAGAGGAAACTATGCCGAGGGGGAAAGGGAAGGATAAAGCTAAGGAGAGAGGAGGGTAGAAGAAAGAGAAGCGAAGGATTGCTGGGGCCCCGGGATTGCGACACCCGTGAAAACCTAAAGAAGGTCTTCCCCTGAGGGCGAAATACATTTGGCAACAGTTTGTCAGAACATTTGACACAAAAATCATTTGGCTGAAATGACGCTGGGATAATACGTAAGTACCCTTTTTTTATATTAAAAAAAATAATTATATTTTTTAAATGTTATCGACTTTTCAAAATTCAGTACAAGAAAAATAAGTTTCCATTTACCGAAGCTAATAATATTCCCCTGGTTTCTATCCTATTCTTGTCACCCAGTACAGTGAATTTAGTTCTATGAATAGAATTAAAACATGTGTTCGTTCTGGATTATCAACTAACTCTCAGTAAATAATTTGATGAGAATCACCATTGATGGACCTGAAATTGAAGACTTTGATCCTATATTGGGAAATTGATCAGTGGTATTCTTTAGTAAAAGGTTTTGTATCAATGGACATGCTGTTCACATATCTTAGGTGTCCATACTGATTCGGTTTGTAGATGCAACATTTCCTTTCAAAGCAAACAGTCTGAATAATGTAAATATTACAGAGCAATAAAATGTAATATTTTTCAGGCATATAAATTTTTGATTTGGGCATGTATTATTTTAGGTTACATGTCCTACTGGACATCTAAATTTTTGGCAATTTTTCTGCCCGTCATCAAATCAAATCAGTGACTGGAACATATATTTGTACAATACGTGTGTAAGTTAAAACTTTCTATCACAAATCTTACTGATTTTTGATAGTATGCTTGACTGTACCCCCATCTTCCCCTACAATACTAAAAATGATTAAGTCAACTTTTAGGGACCAAAATCAATAGCACAGTAAGGTCTTCTTTAGTCAGATTGCCCTTTTATCTAAATCGAACAGAAAGATCTAACAACCCCCCCTCCAAACTTATTCAATTTTTTTCTTCAATGAAAATGAATCTTCTCAGATTTTCTGATGGGTGCCAAGTGCTATCGTCCCTCCCTTCTTTGGTGTCCTCAAAGAGAAACCCTTCTTCCCAAATACACACCATGTCAGCTTGGCCTAATTTTAACATGTTTCAATGAAGTAGGGGAAGTAGGGTCTTCAGGAATAGACAGAGCTGCATTAAAGATTCTCCAAGAATTGGGCAAGAATCATTTCCTTATTTATTTGTTCATGAAAAACTTACTAAAGTATACATGCCACTTTTATAATAAGTTTTTAATAGTAAAACACAATACAAGGAGGGTAACGCAAATGGAACTGAAAAATGTAGGACCTACATACACAGCAACAATCAATGATGAAGCTTGGTGGCAACAACGGCAACATTCAGTCAATCTTGATCAATTCCTGCACTTAAAAAGATTAAGGGAATATGATAAGAGAAAAAAAAATATCCTCTATGAAAAGGAAGGCTCAAGAATTTCTTTACCGCAACAAAATTAATTTTTTTAAAAGTATTTATTGTACAGTGTATGCATCAGACTTCGTGCCGATTACAATCGACTGTAATCGTTGACTAAAATAATATTTTACAACTTTTACAAAAATGCTATGATAAAACTGCATTATTATCGAATTCTTTTGATATTTGATTTCTTCAAGATTACTGTTAATTTTAGTAAATTAACATTCACGAGTCATAATCTTTTTGGAAATTGTTAGTAATCGTAATCGTAATCCATATCATTTCTTGTAATCGATTACAGATGATCGTGTAATCGCACGAAGTCTGGTATGCATAGATACATAATTTCTATGTATACTTTTATGCATAACTTTGTATAAGTTTTGTTGAAAATAAAATTCTAAAAAGTAGCGAACTTCTAAATACTCCATTTGTAATATGTTAAAATTTGCACTCTTGCCTTTTCTTTCAGGGGATATGCTAGTGAGAATATGAGAAAATAATTTCTCTGTAGTTCAAACTGAAAGTAAAACTAAATTGTTCCTCTTTATTTAAAAAAAAAAGGGGGGGGGAAGGAAAAAAAAAAGACTTTATACAAGTACTTACAGGGTTCATCTTCAAGAATATCCTCATGCATGGGAAAGAGTAAAGAGCTGTCTGGACCTTGTCCCCATGGGCCTTGAAGAACCATTGAAGTAAGTAGAGACAAGGGCACATTCTACAACAAAGTTTTAAGCTTTCAATGCTTTACAGGGACAGAGAATAACATTATCACTAAAGAAAGTTTCAAAGCCAAATATAGTACTTTAACAGGATTCCCCTCAACCCTCCAAAATTAAAGCAAATGTAATAAAAAGGAAAGAAAGGATGGCAGGTATACACTTTCTGCTCTTACTGCTGCTGTCAAACACTCAGTGTTGAGTGTAAATGCCCAGCTGCAGTCTGACCTAGCAAACATACCTATTATTTTAGACAGAGCACATTAAAGACCCATGTTTGAAAGAAATAAGGGCAAAGACAGGAAAACTGCTTTCAAGTTTAGACTTACACAGAATCTAATTTGCTTATAATCAGTTGATTTCCTTTGTTACAATTTTGTACCAAAGATGTAACAAAGGAAATCTAAAGATTAGAGGCAAATTAGTCATTAAAGTATTTTTTTTTTAATCACTGTCCTAAGAACCTAACCTATTTGTGTGTGAGAGAGCTATTTTATTTATTAATATTAAATTTAAGTGCTTCAGACATTTTTGTTGTAAAGTATTCTTTCAAACTTTTAAATAAAAACAAAAATAATATTGTAAAAGAACATCTCCAAAATGTACTTAATGATTGCCCATGCTGATCATGGGAAGGTACAGTAATAACTTGATCTGTCATGCTGATGAAATTATTATTGTCCCTTTCCTAGTTGGATGTTAATCCATTGCAATTCTTTTTTATGCTCTTTCACGCTACACACAGTTTTTTAAAAGGAGTCCTGATTTAATCCATACAGTGATATGTATAAATTTTATGGCAATTCATTCTTACATACAGCAGTTAGAACACAGAGATGAATGAACACACAAATTAAGCTCATAACAAAATGCAAAATAGAAAGCTGGTGTTTAAAATATAAAATAATTAAAACTTTGAAATAATACACATAAAAATATACTTAATGTCAGTATGCAAATCTCATGTGAAAAATATTCACCCTTTATCTGACGTAAAAAGGTTCACAGCTTTTGCAATTGTGTGAACCTTTTTGCTGCTGATGAAGGGCGAATATTTTTTACCTGATACATGCATACTGGCATTAAGTAGATTTTTATGAATTATTTTACAAAGTTTTAATCATTTCAAATTAAGATCATGAAATCAGAGTAAAAGTATAAGGATATTACATGAAAATAAACAAATGCATGAAAAACAATACAAATTCACTTTACTCACAGGAGAGGAGGAAGGCAGGCATAGCTGGTTCTGTATCTTCATAAGCCAGGATGTATTCCCAGTGGGTCTTCGAATGTGGACTTCAGCCCAGTTGGTGCACCAGCAGGTGCACAGGTGGTGGCTACTCTGGTTATCATCCTTATCTCCTGCAACAAGACAATCATCATAATGAACAAGACAATCATCATAATGCACAAAACAAGAAAATTTTAACTACAACTACTGTACAAGTATGATTTTTTTAGTGAACTCAGGATCCTTATTCGCTCTCTCTCCCCTCAATTCTTGAAAGAGAAAACAATTGATATATCTAAAATAATAGTGCTACAGTGTGATCAAACTAATACTAATACAGGAACAAAAGGAGGATTAATTACTCATCTCCAGAAGGAGTTTGGAAGGCCTCTTCAATGCTCATGTCTTATTTACTCAAATAAGCTCCCTTTCAGACTTTTCTTCCAGTTTCTGGAAGGGAAAGCGCTTAGTGCCCAACTTATTTTTGGGCGGTATCAGCAAACAGCTAGAAAATTGCGACCAATTTTCAGTGGTGGAATTCCAACCAATCCAGTCTCTATCCAGTATTTTGACTGTAGTCAATGACTTAAGCAGTGACCAAAAATATCTTCTTGAAATGGTTCATGCAATTTTAAATGATATGCTTTCATCTGATCTTACTAACAGAAACCCAGGCAAACTTACCCATTCTTGGTGGCTCATGGTGGCAAACAGCATTCCTAGACTTTACATTTAAAATAACAAACAATCGGTAAACCTACGTGCTTTAACAGAATATGTGGTTAAATTGTATGACCCCTCCTAGTTCAACATTAATCCCAAGTATTATTGCACCAATGGCTCATGAAAGCTATGGCCACTGATCAAGTTATAACTGTACCTTTCCCAGTTGGATGTTACTGACCCAATAATACAATGAAACAGGTGCTATGCTACTCCTGAAAATCTTCTAGCATTTCGACAGCTGATAAATGTAAGGACATCCCAGAATTTTTGTTAAAATAAATTGTAAAAGCCAGAACTCAATCTTCAGCACGAGTCAAAGTTCCCAGATATTCAGTTAACTGCTGGGGATAGCATATGACAAATTGCCAGAAGTGACAGATAACTGAGCCTCCCTTGACTAAATATACTACATACAGGATAGTGAACTTTAACAATTTGTTACTATGATAAAAAGCAGCTCTTGGGATAATCATGATCAACAGTTCATAACATTTCTGAGATTACCATGTCATAATCAAGCTGTCAAAAAACTGGTGAAGGAGGTTACGGAGGCTTCATCCAAGGTTTGGAATATCAGTACAGGTGTTTCTAGCTGTTTGCCGATACCTCCCACAAATGACTTAAGCCCCAAACTTTTTCTTTACAGAAACTTGAACAAATGTCCATTTAAGTGCATAGGACAAATGAGCCATTAAAAAAGCTTTCTAAACTCTTTCTGGAGAAAAGTAACTAACCCTCCTTTTGTTCCTGTACTATTTTTAGTAGTTTGATCACACATCACTATTATTTTAGATATGTTGATTGTTTTCCTTTGTGAGAATCCAATAATTGTGTGTTTTATTTCAAGCGAGGTGTCTGATAGTAAAGTTAAGTGTCCCAAAAATCCTGAGCCAGGTTCTTCCACCACATTTAAGAGAGGGGGTGCTGGCAATCGAAGATTGCTGCAAACTTTCTCCCTGCAATATGTAAACACCTGAACGGTGTGCAAAAGTTCACATTGTTATCTTAACACTACTCTAGAAAATAATATTTTTCTTTATTCTTTTTTATACAAAGGATACGTCTCTACTCTAAGAACAAGCAAGTAAATAAGTTTCTTGGCGATTATAAAATAAAAAATAAAAAGTGTCATGAAGTACAAAAATCATGAAAATTTCGAATGTTTGTGGCGTTTGCGGTGCCTAAAGATAATTTTTGATCAAATTTTGGTTTTTGCTAATTGATATTAATGGCAAAAGGCAAATTTTGCTCACTATTACCAAACGATTGGACAAAATTCATTTTTTTCGTTCCACCCTAACATACATACTTTATCCGAATTAATAACTGATGATTCTTTTAATCCCCCTCCACAACACACACACACACACAAAAAAATTAAATTTAAAAAAATAAGTAGTAGAATCTGATATTAATTATCTTCAATGAAACTGTAAAAATAGACTTAAAAAGTTAGTAGTCTTAAAAAAAATCATACCACAAAAGGAAACACAAACCTTTGTTCGATTTTAAAAATGAAAAAGCATCCTCTGGTACTTCTGTCTCACACCTGGAAAGAAAATTAAAAACATGTATTACTGTTAGCCATATTAGGCATATTTACCTGGATTCCCAGTCTTGCCACTGTTTTCTACTCTAAATTTACTGTTTCAAAGCTAAAATAATCTGAAGAACATTCTAAGATAATTCTATCAGTAAATCTTAGACTTAACAGTTAAAAACTTAACATTGCCGTATTTTTGCCAATCAGCACTTTTTAGTCAAAATGAATTTAATTTACTCTACGATACAATCGGGAAAGCTTGAATAAGCATTCCCAGTATTTGCATAATCTTTTAAACTTAATTGCTATCGTATTACGCAATAAGTTACTTGCATTATGCAGTAACTAGCTCTTCCCGCAGCACGAGGCAATGAAGTAATCTCTAGGAAAATTTTAATAGCATACTTCACAGATCGCAGTAGAGATTTATATAAGAAGCAACAATCCATCTCTACAGTTAGGTAATGAGTTGATTAGTTGCTCTGCATTGTTGTTGATTACTTGGCGAGCAGTTATCACTGCCGTATGAGTTTGCAGCTGTGTGTTGCTTTATATTTTAACTATGCTTTGAGTAAGGCAGCTACAGATTATTTTTAGAAGTATAAATATTTGCTGGCTATAAGCCGTGTGCATATAACATATCAGCTTCATACTACTGTTTTAGTAATAGAATGTGATTCAATTACTAGTACCAGTGTTTTCTGTACAGCTGTAACATATTTTGATGTTTTTAATAAGCCTTTATTTTTAATTGAAAATCATTCAATTGTTTCATTTAAACAATAGATCACATCCGTATCTTTTAATCTAATTTAATTCTGAATTTGTTTCATACTATCCCATTCACCTTGTGGTAGAATCCATGCTGTGCAGCCTCCGGAAATGCAGCAGAATGTCATCTTTGGTTCGACCCGAATCAGACATCAGTTCCCTCGAGAGAGTAGTATTGCGCCTTTGGATAGCAGAGCGATGGCGCTTCCTTTCAAATTTAAATGAAGAGGTCGGCTTTTCTCTTCTCATTTCATTTTCAGGGATAAAGATGGAATCGTCATCATCTATGAAATTTACAAAATGTAATTAAATAATTCAAAATGGAATAATTTATGTAAATATATCTATTGTTGAGTTGAAAGTTAAGTTGAAAAGTGCATAGATATTGTAAGCCTTGTAAGTAAAATGTTTCAAAAATGAATTTCAAAGTTAGATAAATACATTCCTTCTGATCTGCAAAGGTTGGGATGAAGGGTTGCGCAGATTATAAAATTTGCATGCTATAGGTCATTTCTTTGCAGACATCTAAAATATTTGAGTACTTCACTGTGTGTCTGTACTATGCAGACAAGTAGAAGGAATAAAAAAGAATAAAGAAGTTATTTTTAAGTGAAACAGAAAAACATTTTCTAAAAAGGTTACATTTTTTGGTTTAAGAACATTCAGTATTAAACTGCCAAATTTTATTAACTAACTCACTGATAGTGACTTTTTTAGTGTTAGGTAAGCTATTTGCATTGGTCCATAACAGAATTTTTCCATTGCACAAGTCATAATCATACTAGTAAATAAAAACTTGTTATCAAGCTTAGTCATGCATCACTACTAAGTGATGATACTTTTTCTAAGAGTTTCCACAAGAATATTAATAAATATATGATAATATTTTAGAGCACCACTGATCTTGGTCATTTAAAATTTCAGAAGTCTAATTCTGTGATGAAAAAATGCAAGTATAAAATCATTTGTTCATATTAAAGATCTGCATGGTCAAAGGTCTGGCCTGAAGTTCATTTTATAGCTTTCACAGTGAAATGAATGCCATCAATGGGCTGTGCCGACATATGGCCTAAATAACAGTTTATTTGGATTGAAATAATATGAACACAAAAATATTAAACAATGCATACTTCCATGCCAAAATGAATTAAAAATTAATTTATGTTTACATTGCAAAAAATTAGTATATATGTACTTCATAAAATTCAGGTTAAAACTAATTATTATTCATCAGTTATGTATTATACAGGGCTAAAATTTTAAATATTTTTATTAAGTTTAAAATAGTTAAATAATCCAATTTTTTTGCATATTACTGTATTGCCACTAGTTTCCAAATGATATTAGTTTTGGCCCAAACACCAGTCATCTATGATAATGCTGAATTTCAAAGTTACAGATCAAAAGGTATGTAAAAAGCCAAACAAAAATCTGAAAAAGGGCTGTACAAACCAATAGAAGTAAAGCTGAATAAATATATTTAATTAGATTTAAAACAGGTACTGAATACAAAATTATTTAATATTTTGTATTCAGTACCTGCATATTTCATTATCCTAAATATACATTTGCATCGGTACTATTGCATATTTCATTATCCTTGGAAATAAATCCCTATGCTAAACTTCAAAGATGCAGCTGAGCTGAAAATGCATTGTCTTCATTCCCATACCACTGTTGAACCTGATAATAGGTTCGGAGCAAATGTTGTCTTGTTCCTTGTGTTGGTGGCAGCAACGCAATACTAAATTTACTTTTATATGCTGATATTGTGAAGCATGCATATCTATAGTTATTTAAAGACATACTTTTCTTACTTTTCACATTACTGTCATTGTATAATTCAAGAAGGAAGCGTTCTCCAGCTTTAGCAATGCTCTCTGGATCAGCATTCAGATTTTTGAATACCTGGATAACCACGTTTAAATCTAGATTTTTTTGGAATACATCAGTAAATTTCCTTTTTCCTTGATTAAATAATGCTGATGTTGTATCACAGCCGCTGAAGGCATGCAAGAATAAAATATGATCTGCAGCTGGTTTATCTACGATACTTTTTGTTGAATATATTTGTTGCGAAAATTTTCCTTTTCCTGGTTTGAGAATATATATGATTTAACGCGTAGATACAGCTGTCAAAAGAATAAAAAGATCTACATCTTTGGCAACAACTAATGGGGCTTACTGGGGATACCACGGGAAAAAAAAAAAAAAAAATTGCTGCTTACTCTACCACACAAGGTAGTGTGGAAATTCGTAGTTTGGCCAAAACGCATACAGAACTACATTTTGCGGCGCTCGTATGCCAAAACTATTGATTTTATGTAAAAAAGGTAATTACATAAATTGTAGGAAATTTTCTCTAGTTTCCTTTTTTGTAATTTTTTTTTTTTTTTTTTTTTTTTTTTTGTGAAATGAGTTGGATAGGAGATATTGCCAAAAAACTGCTTTTGGGCACCATTTTTCGAATATAGCCACGCGAGCGGCAAAGATACGAGGGAGGAAAGTTGAAATTTGGAAAGAGTACATCGAATTCTATAAAATAGCCCATTTTTAAAACTCCCGGAAAACTTTCCAGGTAAAACTATCAAATGACTGGACTATATGTTAGTAGTTAGTCTTTCACTATACTTATCTTTTGGGTTATTCAAACATAATGTTCGGCTATATTTAGAATTAAGATATTCAAGTATTAAAAAAGGTTAATATTTTATTTAATTGTTCTTAGAAAAGAAATTTAAGCTACGTTAAAAGGAGACATAATAACACTTGGGGACATGTCCTAAGCACAGATGCTGAAATAGGTAAAAAACTGAGTTTAGAGCAATATATAGGGGCACAAAAATTGATCCAGCTACACATAGGGGTAACACAGTCGCGTGGTGTAACCAAAAAATCAGTGTGTGCGACTAAAAATTACATTTGTTTCAGCGATTTTGAAAGATAGGAAAAGTCTGGTACCACTAAATATTTTGATTCATCTATAACATACGGGTACAAAATATGAAAAGTGCCTGGGCACAAAATCACTATAGTTAGGTCCTCAGCTGAATAGAAGCTTTCAAAAAGAGTGATATCCACATGTAGTGGTCAATCATCAAGCCAAATGAATAATTCTGTAGCACAGCAATGCACAATCAATGATTTATAGGTGATTATTGACCCACAACACCTGTACTGGTCATGCTGCAAAACCTACATCCGCATCCACCACTTCTGAAGAAAACAAATTACCTGAGGTAATTGTAAAATTGTTAAAATAAATGAGATTACTTTGAAATAATGCATTCAATAAAATACAAAATTAGATGATGCTATTAAATTATCAAAGGGTAGAAAAACAAGTTCACTTTAACTCTGACAAGCATTACTTTCTAGATTTGGAAATTAAGAAATGTGTAAAAATGTGGGAATGATCAAATTTTCACATTTTAAAAGTAGCCTATGTTTGTGTCAACATTTGTTGGTATATATGCACAAAATTTCAAACCAATTGGCGAATTAGTTTAGCCTTTATTAGTTTAGTATATGTGTGTAGACATACACACACATACATTCATTTTTATACATACAGATTAATGCACATTGCCAAATGTGAAATTTCAGAGATTTACACAAGATTAAAATAACTTCCAAGAAAAACAAATATATCACTAAAAAGCAATAGCACAAATTATTACAAATTCTATAAAGATTTTCTGGGTTTGTCTGAAAAGATCTACATTCATCACATAGGCTCTTGAACAATTTTGGAAAAAAAATAGACTTGATAAAAATGCAGAATATTTCTTCATAAATTGTACTAAGCATTCTTATGAACAATATGCTTACATGCCTATGCACTTTTCAGATAAACATCTGAAGAGATCTAGCACTGTACCATCCACATCTCCATCCACAAGAAAACTATATTTCAAAATAGAAAATATTTTTTTTTCTTAAATGTTTCATAGTCCTAGTACCACTGGTGAAGAGATAGTCTTAACTTAATTGAAAAATTTCTTTCAAAATCTATTCTAAAGTCATTTATTCCAAGAGAAAATCCTTAAAATAACTTAATGAAATGAAATGTTTAGGGAACTTTATGAACACTTACGCGAGTCAGAATTTTTGTTGAATTCCACACAAAGATTGTAGCAACGTTCACAAAGCCCATCCTTGAAAGACTTTGTGCTGCAACCACTGGTTGTGATGGTGACAATTTTATTCCCAACCAACCAGCTTGTTTTTTGGCCCTCTTCAAGCAGAAATTCAGATACAGGTGATCTATAGGAGCGAAACACATTGATTACAAACAACAGTCCAAAAGAATTTCATTTGTATACTAGCTGAAGTACCTGTTCTTCGCATGGAATGGAAATTGTTAAACCAATAAATACAATTGGCCAATTCAATTTAAGTCTTCTATTGTCATACTGACATATTCTAGACAGATTCCAAAAATTGCATAACCACAAAACTGTTTTCATAATGAAAGAGATCGCTATTTCTAACCCAGATATTAATTAGCCCATGATTATATTTTCCCAGGTGAACAATTGTATTCGTAAACTCCTGTACTCCTTCAACATGTCTGTTCAGTTATTAGAGACCAATAGAATTTTGTGTTCAAGAAAATTTATTTAAGTGAATTAATGCACAAATATAGTGTTTCGAACTGTAATATAATTTTCACCTTCAGAAATTGTGTATTTGTATGTTTATTTTCATTTAATGTACCACGCCTTTGCGACATGGTGTTAGCCCAGTACTACCTTTCAACCAACTTCCAACTTTTATTAAAGTTTCCAGTTTATTTTTCGCACCATTTTTTAATCTGTACAATATGAAATAATCTTAAAAGGTTTTTACTTACATTTTTACTTACCTTGTTTTCCTGTTTATTAACATTTCACGTGCCCCTCAGGGGCCATCTTGTTGTTTCATACTAGATACAAGCTCTCGTTTGGCTTCCCTAAGCACACAATTTCATTCAATGTCCCGTGTCGCCGATCCGAATTATCGTTTGTTGATCACGCATCGTTTGTCGAATCGAATGCGTGAATTGTAATAGGATTTTGTGCGCCTTCGTAGGCGTTTCTTGTTTGCTACCCTGGAATTGTTTAAAAGGCTGTCGGATCAAGCCGTCGGCAGTTTCATATTAGGATTTCAATATGTGATATTTCTCTCGAGCTAGTACCCTGTTTGGGGTATAATAGAAATTATATAATGATTTTTCTTCTGCAGTTAAGTTTGGAATCCCGGTGATAAGTTTATTCAAGTGCTGCAAGACTAAGTAGGAATTATATCTTCAATGTAGTGTGTCTCACTGGTACAAATACTGCCAATACAGTTAAAATTCACCCTGCATTGCTCAAATTTTTATTCAGTTAGACAGAATGCTATGATTACAACTGACATTGTTTTAAATACATCCACTAATTAATATTCTAATGTTGATTTACTGTAATTTATTGCCATTAATGAACTAGATATTATAAGTGATTGTTACATAATATAATAAATCAACTTCACAACATAAACATTACAATAAAGATATTACAAATGACTGTATTACATATCTGAAGAAATTTCAATATTACCTTTATTGACTTATTTTCTTTTAGCGTTATCTACTTACTTTTGTTTGGACTTTCCAATGACTAATATTTTCAGATGAAAATTCAGCTGGGACAGAGTATAAAATACGTGAAAAATAATCAAAAAAGACAAAACATAATATAACCAATAAAATACACCATTATTAGCAATAGCTAGCTGCCTTTTGTAATACTTAGTTTGTATGCTGAATTTGGCCCAGATTTGACAAATGGTCCAGAATCTTACAGATAGTTTACATACAGACAACATACGTCTTATATAATGGTTTCCACTGGAGATTTCAGTATAAAATGAGCATGTAAATGCCTCCTTAAAAAGTTAAAATTTATATACACTGGTTTAAGAAATTAAGAGAATTTGCAGACTTGGTCGATTATCTCTAGAACTACTGGACTGATTTATACTTGAATACTTGACATACTTGAAATACAGCAGTTTATCATTTCCTGTGGTAATTGGTCCCATTCATTCAGCAAATGCTGTTTTCATTCCCTGGGTGGTTCTCTGAGGGGGTTTCAAGTTGCAATTGCCCTCCCCAGACATGCTCTATAGGGTTTAGAGATGAGACGGGCTCAGCCCGAGCCCGAAAGCCCGAGCCCGGCTCGGGCTCAGTAATTCACGATTGCGTTCGGGCTCGGGCTCGTGAAAAATTTCTCCTTTGTTGAACATACTCCTTGAAACAGATTTTAAAAAGTGATTCATGGGATAAATAGACGTACTTATTTTAAAAAATAGCGGCACGGGGGACTAGAAGGTGTGTGAAGCTCCAAAATTTATTGTATCCTATTAATGAAGTAGTTAAATTTATTTGTCTTTAGCTGAAATTTCGGGCTCGGGCTCCAAATTTAATAATATTGCTCGGGCTCGGGCGGGCTCGGATTAAAAGTCCTCGGGCTCGGGCTTCAAAAAATGAGCCCGAACTCATCTCTAATAGGGTTAAGGTCTGGAGATCTGGCTGGCCAACTCATCCGGCAAATATCCTCACTCTCTAGAAATTTGTTGACCAGAATAGCTCTATGTGGCCAGCATTATCGTCCATTAAAATGAACTCAGGACCAAATGCACCCCTCAAAAGGCAAACATAGGGCTTTAAGACCTCATCCCTATCACCAGTCACAGTGCCTCTTTCAAAGACATGAAGAGGTGTGCGGCCATCCAACATGATGTCTGCCCAGACCATTAAACCTCCTCAGCCATAATGGTCGATTTCGCAGATATTGGAGGGTAGGTAGTGGGTCCCTGGTTCTCTCCATATGAATGTACGGCAAGAATTGGTGTTTAGGTTGAACCGGGACTCATCAGTGAAAAGAACGGCTTCCATTTGATCCATACTCCAATCTCTATGCTCTTCGAAACCATGCTAAACGGATTCTCCTGTTCGTAGAAGTGAGCAGGATGCAAAATGCAGGTCTTCTTGCAAATAATCCTCCTTCATCAAGTCTCTTGGAAACAGTCACACTTGATACGCAGGTTCTTGTGGCTGCATACAAGTCACGAGAGAGCTGAGAAGCTGTAGCACTCCTGCTATGCCTCTATAATGGACAAATGGTGATTTTCTCTGGCAGTCATGGCTCCTGGATGACCTTGCCCAGGCTTTCTCTCGGTGGATCCGGTATCCTGGAACTGTTTACATAAGTTACACACGACATTGGGTGTTAAACTGAAGTCTCTACTAATCTGGTCTTGAGATTGGTCTGCTTCTAGCTTCCCCACAATTCACCACCTCATTCCTTCATCTAAATGTTGATGGTTACTCATTTTTACTGTTACAATTTGAAATTAACCAATTGCTGCAAAATAACATTAAGAAATTTGCCAAGGTTTACTAGCGAATGAAATGAGTCTTAATATACACAGGCTTATAAAGCCTGTTTCTCTACTGGCTCCGCCCACACACACATATACACTTACATATTTGATGTACGAGATTTGCATTTTTTTCTAGAAGAAGTGATTTTACATTCAATTCAGTTCTTTTCTTGAAATTCAATAAAATATGCAAATTGTCTTAATTTATTTCACCAGTGTACTATAATGCATAAAAACTATGGAAAAATTACCTTTTTGGGACATTGGATGACATGCCAAAGGTAAAGCGAGCCATCAAGTCCAATCCAGTCTCCATCAGCTCAGTATGCAGGGATATGATGGCTTTGTTTGACAATTTGCTATAAGAAAACAGAAAAAAAAATATAGTTGCTATTTGAGCCTATGTAGTCATGAGGGCACCAGGGGCAGGAGGAGGGTGCAAGAGGATGCACTTGCACCCTGTGAAATTTGAAAATAAAAATAATGTTACATAGATGTGAGTATGCATAAATATATGTTTGGTGCAAACCTATGGGTAAGATGCTGTCGGCACTGTTGCATATAGTCAGATATGTAACCACACATCAAATGCATCAGAGTAAATAGATTTTTAAATTATAAATTCTAAGAAAGAAGTTTGGATGACAGTTAAAAATATGATTCATTATAAGAAATGTAAATAACAAATATAAAATAATGACTCTATTAATAGATATAATTTAAAACAGACAGTAAAATGAGCATTTTATTTAAAAATTTTGCACTTAACTTGACGTTTTACTGCAGTACACAAAATATTAAAATAATTTACAAAATAAATGTATCACTGGAACCAAAAACAAGAATTCCTATCAAAGCTTACTCAGATTTATCTTCAGAGGCTTCAGATGATTCATCCAGGTGAGTGTCACCACTTTCATCTCTTGGCAGGCGTATGTTACTTGATAGACCCTAGAAGTACAAATAGAGAAATATGAAAGAAAACTAGAGTTCATAAATTCTTAAAGAAAATCAACATTAATACTAAGTATGGTAAATACTGCAAAATGCTTTGATTATAAAGCCTTTACTAACAACTTGTGCAACTGCATACAAAACATTGGCGGCCCGTGGTAAAATATGTTAGTGCAGCCGGAAACATATGAGACCCCCACCACTCCCTTCTTCCAGACAGGAATGGAAAATCTTTGTTACTGAATTCGAAAGCTGGCGAATTAAGCCCTCACCAAGGATAAAAAAAAAAGAAATTGCATAAAAAATGTAAGAGATCCTATTTTACTTCCATAAAATGGATATAAATTTCAACCAGCCACTCTTATCCTCAAAATTGCATTAATCCATGTCAGATTCAAATTCTCGTTAGAATTTCCTTTTGTAATGATAACTTGAGAAAAAGAAAACTTATTTTTTTATAAATCAAATCAATCCTCCTTTCTTTTAAACTTTCGAATCTGTCAGTGATGTCCTCATAAAAAGACGTTGTTTTAAATCAGATATCAATAATTTTAAAAGCTCTTTAAAATTTCCCATGTTTAAAGAATTTTCTCGCTCGCCATGTCCTCTAAATGCCAGTCTTGATTACTTAAAAACAATACTGCTTTGATGAGTAATTGCATGAAGCCTCTATTCAGGCTTACTTTCTTGTTAAATTCAGCAATATAAAGTCGAAAGTTTTCCTTTAATGCACCAGCAATTTAGGTCCTACTTCTTATCAACTCCTTACATTTTAAAGAATTTTTTTAATGTTCGATTGAGCGTTCGTGTGTTTTACATGATCGTGTGATGGTGGTTAATCCATCCTATACATTCTAAATGCTCTTTTTTATCTCAGCGATTAAACACGGCCAACAAAACTTTTTTTTTGTAAATGAAAACTGCCACATAGCCACGAGAATAGAGCATACCATGATAATTGGATGCTACGACTATGCTGAGACGAACCTGCTTTTTACTTATGAACGGACAATTTTGGTGTCGGTCTATTTTCTTTTAGTGGTTGTCGTTTATCATCTTCTTTCCATATGTTAAACGGAGTTTCAAGCAAGACGCAAACTGGATCATAACAGGGCTCCATGTTTCAAAATGGTTAAATCATAAATTCCAATAACACATGGACATACTAACAAATAAAGCTAAGAACTTTCAACCTTCCCAGTCAAAAAAAAAAAAAAAAAAAAAATTGCTTCCGTTAGAGTATTCTCTGTGTCTTACCCCCTCCCTCACTTCTCGTCCGAGCCAATTGGTTAGTCGAATTCACAAGTGCAGCCGTATTTAGAAAACCTTTCATCAGCTGAATTTTAGCTACAAACCCCCTATGCTACCCTATGTCGGAGAGACTGCTTACATAGTTATTGCCATTGCAAGGGTACTGCCAATTTTTTTATCAGCTCTGAGGGCTGTACCAAAAACTTTTGCAGTTGAATTGCAGGAAGATTAAAGGGCTTTTTTCTGAATGAGCGATCCGGCAGTTACTACAATACGGTTTTTTCTCTTTTTTTGAGATTTTTTTAAAATTTACCATATGAATTCCATAATTCTAATCTGAATTTAAGAAAATTAGTAGAATAAATTATTTTAAAGTATGTGCTGATAATTTCAAGTACAGTCCGGCAGTACTTGCTGTATCCCACGAGCCGCCACTGATACAAAATCATTAAAGCCAACAAAACTAACTTAACAAGCACTTGGTAAGGAACACAATAACATTTACATTTCATGCAAGCAAGGTACATTTGTGGCAATGACAGACAAAGTGAAATCAAACAGTTTCAATTTTGTTTGAATGTGTTCAAAACATAGCAAATCACAATTATTCTTTAATTTACTTTTTTTAAAATTTTGTAATATAGCAGCAAGGAAAGATTACTTCTTTGAACAAGGAATAAAAATAAATACACATTAAAAAAATCAAGTCTACAGTAAATTATCAGCTGTTCATAAACTGCATGATTTTTTCTCACCTTAAATGAACTTGCAGAATGGCATTCACTGTTTGTTACTAAAATCTTGACAGCATTTTTTTTCTTTCTTTTCTTTCTATGTATCCAACAACAACAATACACATGTACCATAGTTCTTTGAATAGATTTTAAAATAAATAGATCATGTCGGAGGGTTGAAAAGATTTTTACTCTTATAAATATGTATTCAGAAATGCCAGCCCTCAATGAGACTTTTCATTAGTAATTGTGAATATTTTCAGTAGTTTTTGGTGTTTGTCCACAGTCAGTCGCATAAGAAAAAAATAAAATAAAATTTTGCCTAACTATTAAAAAAAGTTTAATTATACTTTATTAAATATTGATCTCAATGAAAAATAAATAGAAATTTACCAGAATGGAATCTATTACCGAGCCTTCGAAGTTAGAACGGCAGAAGAGAGAAAAATTTAAAGCCTGAGAAAGGAGGGGCCAGAGAAGTCCAGACTCAACACTTTTTCTTTTCAGCCGGTGCTGACTATAAATGCAGTGTCGATTGCATCTGATAATTGTCTGTTTTAGGCTTTTGATGTCGTGCAATAACTCTTGGTGCTTTTTATTAATCATTAAATGCACATAGCTTAAAAACATTACAGAATAAATCAATTATTTAAACTTCCGTAAAATCATATGCTTTTTCTGTAGTCTGTAGTAAACCAACTTAACAAAAAAAATTCCGTAGAAACTACAGAGAATCTGCAGTAGTTGGCATTTCTGTGTATTGGCTATTTATTATTCACCACAACTGAAATAGGCAATTTCTACAGATCGTCCTGACTAGCACAGTAGTGATGCGCCAGCAATCACCCCCACAACGTGAAGTAGATAAGTCCACATACTATATAAATGCCAGTCGGGGCACTTAAAACATTTAAGGATATGGAGCAATGCGACATGCAAATCGTGATTTAGCATGAGTTCTGGCTTGGACATTCGACGGCCGCAACAGTGGACAGCGTTAACTGGCCAAGCATTGGGTGCAGACACGACAAGTGAGTGGACAGTCCGTTGGTTGTTTGCTAAGTTTTGCAGTGGCAATATAGAGATTGACCATAAAACCAGGAGCTGATCATTTTGTGCAATGTGATATGGACCATTTATGGCAGAGAGTCGAGGTCCAACCGGTGTCAATGGTATGACAGCTAGGAGCTGAGCTTCGTACCGCCATAGACAATCTCCCGACATTTCGCGGCAATGGGCATGGAGAAAAGGCTCGAAACATGGGTACCACATAACCAAACAGAAGAGTAACGTGCGCAGCACCTGGAGACATGTAAATCTCTGGATACTTTTCTGCTATCCCCAGCCAAATTTGGAGATTTTTTTCGCGGTAGTGGAGGATAAAGCTTGGCAACGTTTTTATTTGGTAACCCATTTGGCATTCCATAAAAACTGAGTTATTTTTTTATGTAGTGGCAACACCATGGAAATAAAAAATAGAAGTGCAGGCAATTTTTTCAAACTGTTAAGTGTATGTTTATACAAAATTCTAAACGAATCAGACGGTTTTATTTTCCTAGTTCCGTGCTTGTTTAAAGAACTGTTTTATTTGCCCTACAGAAATGGAGATGAACTGGTAGGGAATTGGACATTACATCATGGTAATGCTCGCCTGCATGTCGCTACTTCTGTTCAGCAATATCTCAGTAAATGCAATATTAAACTCATGCCACATCCCCCTTACAGTCCAGATCTTGCACCATGCGATTTCTGGCTGTTTCCAACATTGAAGGAGAAGCTCCGTGGCAGAAAACTTAACACAGATTCTGAAGTTATTTCAGCAGTGGAGGGTTCTTTGAAGCAGCTTCCAGAAAAGGGCTTCTCTACTTGTTTTGAAAAGTGAGTTGAACGATAGATGCAGTGCATACCATCTGACGGAAGGTATTTTGAAAAAGAATGTTGTATTTTTTGCTGTAAATATATTTCTTGATTTTTTTATGATTTTACTCTCAGTTTTTATGGAATGCCCTTTGTACATGCCTGATGCCACTTCTCATTCTGCAACAAATTAAGACTGCGAAATGAACGAACAAGCGCTGTTCTGCCACAAGCCGAACTTGAGAGTAGACGTAGAATCGACATAGGCAGGAATATATGTGCACAGAAAATCGGGGGTCGACTTTTGTTTAAGTCCCTTCCCAGACATGTTGGCGACTGCATTTGTCATGTAATACTTAATATATTATGTGAGTGGAGCATTTTGCGCCTTCCCTCCTTTCTTTTCTTTTCAAATGTTCCCTCCAGAAGAATGTTTTTCAAATGTGCCCCCCCTGGAGAAAATGTTCAATTCGCACCCTGAGAGTGGCATGATTAACATCAGGCCATTTTTATTTTATGAGGAGCAAACAAAAAATTACATTTCTCCTGATCTAGAGCACCAATATGCTTCATTTGGAGCTCATTCTAAAGCTTGTGGAATGGACCAATTTTTTGGGACATTTGGCTGCTCGTAGCTAGAAGGGTGTTTATGAAATTGCCAGTTACAGTTTTTAGCTACAATTTGATTTTTAACTTCGCCAAAGTTTCAGCACTTGCAGCTCCTCATAAAATAGAGATTCTGATGCAAGTGGTGCCACCATAAAGGATTTTTTTCTCTGCTCTTTCTAAATATGTGATTATTTTGCACATAGGTCTTTCAGAAATCTCACAAATCAGCGTTTTTTCAGATAGTATAACAAAAAAACAGAATTTCCTTCAATCCACCATAACTCTGTAACAGTTAGAGATATGACAGGGTTTCTATGGTGTTTTATTGTATTATTCGGAAATGTAAATTAAGGTCTTGCAGATGTAGCGTTGATCTTTAAAATGTTAATTAGTTTAAAAATTATCGTTTTAGTTCTAGAACAGTAATACATTTTATTTATTGTTGATTTAAGGATTTAACATCCATTAAATTTTGTCATATGTAATGGTGAGTCTTTATATTTTTAACTTTGTCTTTTGTGTTAAAATGTTAGTTTTGAAGGCATTGAAAATATTAAAAAGCGAAGTAAATATTCCATAGGTATTTGGCAAGAGAAGAAGAATTGCCCCCTCCCCCCCAAAAAACATCGCACCTACTTAGCAACAACAACAAAAAAAGTTGATGGGGTGTGCATAACGTGGAAAAATACCAATCTCTACAGGAGCGCAAGGTTAGAGAGTCATTCTTGCATCATATTCTGACAGTTGATGAAAAATGAGTGTCGTACTACAATTGCAAGCGCAAAGCACAGCGTTGCATAAAAATGAACCTGTGAAACAGATCCCATAACTAAACCTCCATCCACAGAAAATTCTCATCCTCGTTTAGTGGACAGCCAAGACCGTGGTCCATTTTGATTTCCTTCTGAGAGGCCAGACCATTAATACAAAAATGTATCATAATCAATTTGATAAATGCGATAGGAAACTTCACATCAAACAACCAGCACCAGTGAATAGGTCAGGTTCCATACACTTGCCAGATGGAGCTTGAACCCATGTATCCATAGCCGGCAAAAGATCCAGGAGTTGAGGTATGAGCTTCTGCCATAGCCATCTTATTCTCCCAGACCTGGCTTCAACTGATTATCACATGTTTCGCCAGTTGGACAGGTTTGTGAGGGACAAACAAATCCCAAAACAAGATACTTTACTTCGGAAGGTTTGTGATTTCTTTGACCAATATGACACAGACTTCTGTCACGGTGGCATTTTTTCACTCAAAACTCGTTGGGCAAACTGTATTTCTGCCGATGGCAGCTACTTTGTTGAATAAAATCCATTTATTTCTTTATGAATCCTATTTTCCTTTGTGTTTCATTTTCATAAATAGTTATGGAAGGACCCATAATATGCATTGTAGTAAAACTCTGAAAAAAACCTACATCTACAACTAACTATATCTGAAACAAACCTACACATGTCTTATTCAATTTTTCAAAAAAAAAGGAAAAGAAATATATATATGCACAGAAACAACACTGCACACACACCTATTTAAAAAAATACTGTATATTCACACTATGTCAAAACTCAGCTTTACCATTCATGTGAGAGCAGTGTAGAGTTAGTGAAGACTTGCTTTTAATTTTTCTTGGCTCAGACATAACTATCTTAAACTGTTCAAAAGTTGAACTCTTTGTTAAAAGAATAGCTTCAATTTTTTGCCATTTTAGCTTGGATTCATAAAACACCCTTTACTTTTTATTTGTACCAAATATGCATTGAATAAAAATTAAATGGAGTATTTTTATGTACTTAGAAGTGTCACAAGCAGTCAGATTGACTGCTAGTGAAACTGAGTTGATTCATTGTACTTAATCACACAGAAAACATCTTATCATGAATAAAATTCCAATTCCAATACACATTCCTTTCATTCACTATTTTTCTAAGCCAGGAAGTACTTGTCACCTCCCTCCCCCCCCTCACCACTCCTGTTTTTCGTTCACCCCTTTCTTGAGAAATGTAACAAAAGCATTTTATCTGTTTCCTTTCACTGACTTTCACCTATCTACCAAGCTATCCTTTTTTTGAAATATCACAGTCAATACTTTGCAGTAGTTGAGCGAGTTTATGTGCTCTCTTTGGTCACTTCTTTCAAACACACAATAATGGCTGCACGAACACGGCTTCATCTTAGTCCAGGGGAAATCGTGCAACTTTTACAGGATTTTTCTGAAAATGAATCAGATTTTGAAGAACATAACATTGATATCAATATGAAATACAAGGTTCCACAAAACACCGAGACAAAAAGCAGCTCTAGTGAATCTGAAGAAAAATATGAACGGGCAACTATCGTCAGAAATTAAGTTTCTACAACAAATATTTTGTCATCAGTACTTGAGACATTCTCATCTACTGAAACAGGTAAGAAATATTTATATTTTTATACTGCTATTTTTTGGGACAACTTCTGAAATACTTGCATTTTTCAAAATATTACGATTGATTTATTCTTAATTTTTTTTAAATCATTTTAGATCCCAGTAATCTAAAAGGTAGAAGATCAAAGAGAAAACAGCCTTCTAATTCAGGACATGGATTAAGAAGAGAATGTTATTTTCAAAATCATAAAGAAGGGTCTCTAAGCCATATAAAAAAATGTACAGAAGCAGAGGCAGCTCTGAGCAATGAAGAGAACTGGTCAATAACTTTTGGAAGAGCTTGATGCTTTTATTGCTATTATTTATGATAGAGGAGCATATAGTTGCGCTAATATGGAATACGATTTTCTGAAGAACAATTCCTGGGGTCCTCCTCTTTTTAAAGAAACAATGTTCCGTAATCGTTTTCGAGATATCATGAAAAATCTAATGTTTGATTTGAAAATCAACTAGGATTCAACTTTTAGAAACTGATAAGTTTGCTATGTTTTCAGAAACCTGGAACAAATTTATAGACAACTGTGCTATTTCTTATACAGCAGGAGAAAATCTGCTGGTGGATGAACAACTATTTCCATCCAAAGCCAGACGTAACTTTATTCAATACAGGCTGAATAAACCATACGAGTTTCAAATAAAAGCATGGATGCTAGTTGATGTTGACCCAGAATTTATGTGTACAGTCTCAAAAGTTATTTCTTCAATTCACAGAAATTTTGATGCAATCAGTGCTGCCAGAATATTTCTGTTAACTGACGAATATCTATTTCCTTTTTCTCCTGTCAATTGAAGAAACTTCTTTAGAATTAACAAAATTTTTTCCTTCTCTTCAGATTTTCAGGAAGAATTCATGGAAATATTAGGTTTCCAAGGAGTACGGAAATTATTTGTTGAAAAATAAGGAATAAATTAGTGTATAAAGGCACTCTCTGAAAAATTATTTCTTCAATTCATGGAAATTTTTCTGGAAGTAGTGCTGCCGGAATATTTCCATTATTTGAAGAATATTTGTTTCTTTTTTTTCTCCTGTCAATTGAAGAAACTTCTCCAGATTTCGGGAAGAAGAATTCATGGAAATATTACATTTCTAAGGAATACGGAAATTATTTGTGGGAAAATTGAGGGATAAATTAGTGTATAAAGACGAATTTTTCTGAGAGTGTAATACTTTTCCATACCTTGGAAATGATAACACAAGAAGTGAAAATGAAAGCCTTCCTGTAAATATAGCAATGTGCCTTCTGACTCCTTATTTGCATACAATTAGGAATATGACAGCGGAGAACTATTTTTCCTTGCTTTCATTAGCTAAAAAACTTAAAATGAAAAATGCAAGTTTCTTGGGGACAGTAAGAAAGCATCGAAAAGAAATTCCACAGGAAATTAAAAACACAGCTTTATGAAACAGTGTTACTTAAAAATGGAGACACTACATTGATGGTCTATCGGGGGGGGGGGGGGGAATTAAATTGTCCTGCTTTTAAGTATCTTGCATACAGATATCAAAATAGAGTCAAAAACTGTGAAAAAACTTCCAGAAACCACAAACAAACCTATGTGGATATTATTGACCTAATGACCAGCCTGCACAGATATTCTGTGCAGGCTGCTTCCCACAGATTGCCTGTGCATATTTTCTATTGTTATGATATCAATTTGAAGTAAAGTTAAATTAATTATATTTGTTATGATATCAATTTGAAGTAAAGTTAAATTAATTGTATTTGTTATGATTTCAAATTAAAGTAAAGTTTAATTAATTAATAGCCTACTTAATTAAAAATCCTAACCTTAATTAGTGAATTTTAAATCAAGTAAAATTAAGATTTCTAAACAATTTGTTTATTAAGATAGTTTTGTTTTTGTCACCATATACCAGTATTCATAAAGGAAGTAAAATAATAATGAAGTCTTTAAAATTTATTAAGGTATATGATAAATTACTATTGATGGCTCATGGCTGACTCACTTTTTATTTATTTGTTTACTTGTTCTATATTTTGGCGCCAAACATCTAAAAGATCGTTATTCTGGCGTCATCGACAGAAGTTACAACAATGGTGCTGTTCAAATTTGGATCGGCGAAATAAGTGTGATGAATGAGACGAGCCATTTTATTTTTTTTTTGTGTTTTGTTAACGCATTGGTCAGCCATGGGTCAAATTTTTTTTTCTGAATGATTTTAATAGATTTCATAATTATTATTAGTTATTTAGTATTTTGGGTTACAATTATTTAAATTAAAATGCCTAACAGTAGATCATCCACCTCGGAACTTCCCTCTTTAGATAATGCGCATCATTTAACAGTAACTACCGTAAATTTGGGGGAATTTATCCCCCTAGTAACACCCTTTTCGGGGAATAACCCCGACTTTACAATAAGTGATTTCTTCGACAAGATCGAAGAAATCGCCAAACACGTGTCATGGAAGGACGAACAAACACTATTTATCGCCAAAACTAAATGCGTAGGAGAGGCGGACGCTTTTGTTAGGTCGCAGCCTCAGTTAAAATCTGCCGATTACAAAACATTTAAAGAAGCGTTGAAAGACAGGTTCGGCACTAACGACAAAGATTGTTCTCCATTAAAATTCACAACGGCAGTACAGGGTTTTAATGAGACCACGTGGGGTTTTTTATCACATTTAAACGGTTTAGCACATCGCTGCTTTCCCGATGATGAGCCCATTCGGCAAAGGATGTTGGTTTCCCAATGCCTTCAAGGCCTCCGACCTTCTGTCCGCCGATTCATCATGGCACAAGACCATGATACTTTTTCAAAAATTTGGGCTCTGGCCTTACAAGAGGAACAATGCGCCGCATTAGAGAAAGCCTCCGCGAATGTCAACATTGTTGACACCGAGCCGAAGCCGTCCGCCATTGAAACGGAGTTGAGGGAAATCAAATCTTTGGTTCAAAATAGTATCTTTGAAACAGATAAAAGAGTTAGCAATCTTCAAGAGGAGGTAAAGAGATTGAATAAATTAGTCCTAAACAACGGTAACAATCGTATAATTTGTTTTAAATGCAGAAAACCAGGGCATTATAGTCGCGATTGTAGATCAAGGTATTTTAATCAACACAGACCCAATGGAAATGACAGGCAGGGAAACTAAATCAGGGGCAAGACAGGGACACTCATCTGATCTTGAATCCCCCTTTTGAGTGCACTGGGATTGCGACTCCGGAATCCAATTATACTTTACCCATTATACAAATTAATGTAAATGATTTTGTTATACATACTCTTATTGATACGGGTGCCTCAATTTCTCTAATTAAGGGGAGTGTTTTGGAATCTTTGAAAGACACACGCTGCATTAAATTAGTAGAACCTTGTTTTTTAAAGGTATTGGGCATTACACAAAATTTAGTAACCTTAAACCAAAAAGTTAAGTTAGAAGTTCAATTAGGGACCTTTAAGTGTGAAATAGAATTTTTTGTATGTAATACAGATTTATTTACTTACGATGCGATCTTAGGTTCGAACTTTCTTATCCAAAATCAAATTCATATCAATTTTGCTAAGACTACCATTTCAAATGAAAATTTTTTACTTAATTGGTCAAATAAACAAATTTCTAAACATAATGTTAATTCTGTACAAAATCTAAATTTTCAAGTAGGTTTTAATAAACATAAATGTATCATTCCTCCTAAATCTGAATTAATTGTGACAGTTACTACTAAAGATAATTTTAAGATTTCTGATTTTGTCTTAATTCAACCACATAAGCATGCTATGACTCATGTGTGGATTGTCTCGAGCTCAGTAAATGAAGGTAATGACAAAGGCGAATATTTTGTTAAAATAGCTAATTTTTCTAACGACCCTGTTCACATTAACAAGGACACCAAAATTGTAAACATTGAGCCTATTGAGATAATTAAGAGCGATGAAGTAAGCGTTGGGGAGGAATTTTATAAGGACAATAATGAATTGATGGGAGAAGTAAACATGGCGGAGGAATTTTATGAAGATGAGAATGAAATTTTTGGAGGTAAATTTGATCTGGCTCATTTAGGAGACGAGGAAAAAGTTAAATTGAAAAATTTATTAATCAAACATAAAGGTGTTTTTGCTGAAAGTGTAAAGCAACTTACGGGTTGCAACACCATAGCTCACCGAATTTACCTAACGGATGATTTGCCAGTCAGGCAGAAGCCTTACAGAACCCCACATCCCTTACGAGAGGAATTGAAAAGTCAAATAAATCAGCTTTTGGATGCCGGGATAATTTCTGTAAGTGATTCACCGTATGCTTCCCCAATACTATTAGTTAAGAAAAAGAATAACACGTATAGGTTAGTGTGTGACTATAGGAAATTAAATTTAAAAACACAACCGCTTCCTTTTCCTTTACCGTTAATTTCGGATTTATTAGATTCATTAGAAGGAGCCAAGCATTTTTCTTCTTTGGACTTGTGTTCAGGCTATTGGCAAATGAATTTAGATCGCAAGGATCGTCATAAGACTGCTTTCACCACCGAATTTGGCCTTTTTCACTGGAATCGTCTCCCTCAGGGTTTGAAAAATGCAGCGTTGTCATTTCAAAGATTATTAGAAATAGTATTAGCTGGGCTGAAAGAGTGGAATATTAATACTTACCTCGATGACCTTATAATTGCGTCAAACACGTCCGATGAACACCTCGAAAAACTAGACATGGTATTCAAGAGATTAGGTGAGCACAATTTAAAAGTTAATCCGGGAAAATGTCAATTAGTTAAAGAAAAAATTACTTACCTTGGGTTTCAGGTTACTGACGGTAAAAGTTTGCCCGACAGCAGAAATGTGGAGGCAATTCAAAATTTTCCAATTCCAACTAACAAAAAGCAGGTTCGGTCATTTTTAGGACTTTGTAATTTCTATCGCAAATTTATAAAGAATTTCGCCCACATAGCAATACATTTGACTAAATTAACAAAAAAATCAGTAAATTTTGTTTGGGATGAAAATGCCAATAATGCTTTCGATCAGTTAAAGACAGCATTAATCTCTTATCCTTGTCTCATTTTACCAAACACTAAGAAAGAATTTGTTTTGCATACAGATGCTTCTGGGTATGCTATTGGAGCTGTGTTGAGTCAGGAAGGCCAGGATGGACAATTACATCCTGTAGCTTATGCAAGTAGTCGGCTGAACGATGCCGAAACTAGGTATAGTGTTCTTGAAAGGGAAACCTTAGCGGTCGTTTGGGGAATAAACAATTTTCGACACTATTTGTATGGGCAATCTTTTAAACTTTTTTGTGATCAGAAGTCGCTTTCCTATGCACTCAAACTTAAGGATAGCGGTAGGATTACAAGATGGATACTAGCGCTTCAAAATTATGACTACACAGTAACTCACACTCCTGGAAAAATGAATGTGCCTGCGGATACTTTGTCACGAACGGTTCAGGTAGAACCCGTCAATGTCATTGAATTCACAACAAACAACTTCCCCCCTGCTAGGATTAGGAATTTGCAAGAGCAAGACACTAAGTGTCAAGAGATATTGATTAAGTTAGAAGACACAAATGAAATTGAACAAAATGGGTTGAAATTTTTTAAGAGGGATGGAATTTTGTTTTGTGTAAATGATAAAGCAAAGGGTCACAAATTTACCATCACAGATAGACTAGTAATTCCAAAGACACTCATTAGTGAGGTTTTGTCCTTAGGACATGACTCGATAACAACAGCACACCCAGGTATTAAGAGGACAAACCCGAATTAAGAGAAACTATTTTTGGTGGAACATGACACACCATATCATTAATTATGTCAAATCTTGCCACTCGTGTCTTGAGAGAAGAGGGTATAACGCTAAACATAAAGCGCCGCTACAAAGAATTCAAATAACTAGTCGGCCTTTTGAGCGAATTGGGATGGACGCAGTAGGACCACTTCCTATTACTGAGTCAGGCAATCAACATATTATAGTAATTGGCGATTATTTTACCCGGTGGGTGGAAGCAGGGCCCTCTGGATGACAATCGCTTGTTTTTCTACCGGGCCTGTTCCAAGAGCTTTGACACGTTTGTGACGTCACACACGACATCCGAGTCGCCACACGCTACGAGACCTGAGGAGTTTTTCGTTGCACGTGTATTGTATTTCGCAGTATTTATAAAATATTTTTTTTTTTTTTTTAATTTTCATAAACTTGAGAAGAAAGCGAGTGGTCTTTCATAGTCTGGTAAGTGATAAATATCTTTCCATTAAAAATATATATTTGCATTGTTGTTTAATACATAATTTCGTTTTGAATACATGTATATGTTCTAAAAACGCTTTTGTACGTTTAAGATCTAATAATTTTGTGTTTCTGTAGAAATAATTGTTATTAATCGATAATTGTTATGGATTTTTCAGCACTCAGTTTCTACTTCATTCGGATAAAATGTGCTTTATTAATGTTTTATTAAATGATCGTTGCTTTTGTAGAAATGAAGTATACAGAACGATATTGAAATACCATATTTAAATATAAATAGTTTCATTTATCATTATTAAGCACTTAATACTGTTAATGCAATTTCATACTAACACATTTAAAGTTTTATATAATTAAAAAATAGTAATATATTAAGTGCTAAAAATTCTCAATATGTAAATAAACAAGTATTTCTTCTGTAAATGTTTGTAACAATTCAAATATTCGTTCTTTAAATTCAAGTAAGTAAAATATATTGCTCTCTGCACATTTTATCATTAAATATAAAAGCTAGTTAAGCTAATGGGTTCATATCTCATAAATGAAATTATATTAATTCCTTCTTCTTTATTATTTATTATTTTATATTTAATTAGATTTTTTTTGTGATAGGATGTAACGATTGATTTTTATTGAGATTAGAAATTAATATAATTTCATTTCTTATATTAGTATATAAACGTTATGATTTATATAATTTAGAGTCTTGTTATAAATATTTTTTTATTCAAAGAATAAGATCACCTTTTTTTTTTAGATTATTATTTTTTAGTCCATTTAAAATGAATTTTTTGGTATTAATATTACTTAGATTAAAAATTGGTGCTGGTCCTTTTTTCTTTTGATTTCCTTCCGTAATTAAAGGAATTAATTGGGTCTCTGGATTTTTATTAAAGATTTTTCAAAGGATTATCCCTTTATTGGTTATAACTATATTTATTAATTCAGTTTTGGGCCTACTGGAATAATAAGCTTATTCCTCTGTTCATCATTTAGTATGAATTATTAGTTGTATTATAATTGATGATTTACATTGATTAATATATTTATTTGTATACGCAATGCTATTACTTAGCGTTATTTTTGTTCTTATTGATGAGTAAATTATTATATTAAGTTAATCGAATGAGAGGAAAATTATGATTTTTATTAGGGATACTTAGTATAGGTGGTATAGCTCCTTTTCTTGGGGTTTTTTTTTTTTTTTTTTTTTTTTTTAAATAGTAACTTTATATTATATTTTTATAGTAGATATTTTTTATGTAATAGTTTTATTATTAGTATCTGTAATTATATTTTATGTTTATATTCCTATAGTATATGATATTATCTTAGGATATAAGTATGAAATAATATGAAGAATAGGAATCCTAAGAAAAAATTATTATAAGAAGGATTTTTTTCATTTATTGGAATATTAATAATAATAATATTTGGGTTATTAATATTATTTTATATTAATAAGATAATGTTCTGTTAACTTTCAAAAAGTGCTCTAATGTGAATTTACAGTTCACCATCATTTCATGTTTAAAAGTGAAGGTCTGGTGTTTCTTTTTTCTTTATAATTAAACATTCTTCAGTAATTTTGAATTTTTTCCCTTTTGTACGAGTTATATTATGATGAATGTTATTTTCAGTCATGTATGAACAATACCAATAGGAATGAGAAGTTCTAAGGTTTAATTTTAAGCAACTTATTTTTCGAACTTAAAAACCTGCCTATATGCGATACTGTAGCAAGTAAAAAAAAAAAAAAAAAAAAAAACTAATTACAGTAATTCCTGAGACATTACAAATTTCATATTTTTGCATTGATGAATTTTCTGCGATTCATGTAGCAACTTATATTGCATGTAGTTTTCAATTTGAGAGAATATAATTAAATTGCATCTCTTTCCCTCCAACAATTTTCCTTTTATTATTATTGCTACTATTTAACTCTCAACAGTGTTGACAAAGTTTTGTGTGTGCATGAATTTAATTTTTTTTGCATTTCAAGGAAAAAATTATTTTTTTCACTAACTTTTCATGTTATGTATTTTAAAATGTAGAACTGATAATAGAAAAGTTCCCAAATTTTTATTCAAAAATATCACAGCTGTGTCATTGTTTGATCATAATTGTCAAAATTTCTGTTTAAATGTTGCCAATTTAAACGAACTATATTTAAAAAACCTGCTTTAAATTTCATATTGTGACGGAATTTTATTGAAGTTTTATCTTCATATTCTTAATATTAGGAACAGTGTACCTATAACATTTGTAATATCACGTATACAGTTAAAATGAGATTTTTTCCCCCTTTAAAGGGGAACAATTTAATTTTCAGTTGTCTTATATCTGCTTAAAAAAAAAAAAAAAAAAAAAAAAAAAATCTGAAACAGGCTCAATTATTTAAAATGTATTTTTGATTAGAAACTTTTATGTGAAGAAGTTTTAAAAAAAGCGCTAAGTTTCTCTGCTGCAGGTTAGCTCAGATGTCGTGTGTGACGTCACGATTCTGAAGGAGCAGGCCCGGTAGAAAAACAAGCGATTGTCATCCAGAGGGCCCTGGTGGAAGCATACCCTGTGAAGGATTTACAAACTGAAACGATTGCTTTGGTGTTAGAAAAGTTTATATGTACTCATGGGATTCCTGAACATTTGATAACTGACAGAGGTAGTTCTTTGATTTCTGACAGCATACAAAAAGTTTATAAAAAGCTTGATATTAAGAAACATACTAGTACAAGTTACCACCCAGCGACGGATGGGGTAGTTGAACGGATTAATGCCACAATAATTAACACACACAAGCACTTAGCAGACAATACTTACCATGAATGGGACAAATATTTACATTTTGCACTTTTAGCTTACAGGACAGCAGTGCACTCAACCTTAAAAGATACACCAGCTCATTTAATATATGGAAGGGATTTAGTATTGCCAATAGATCTTATAAGTAGCCCCCCATTGAGGTCATATTCTGACCAGAGGGAACTCAGCGAAGATTTGGAGATTCGTCTACAGCAGTGTTTTAAAATCATAAAAGCCAATTTAGTTGAAGCTGCAGAAAGACAAGAAAAGTATAGAAAAAAGGTGTGTAAGGAGAAGGGTATTGTTATAGGAGATCTGGTGATGTTATACACGCCGTCAATTAAAGTTGGGCAAGGGAAAAAGTTTTCTAAATTTAATAAAGGGGTTTATAGAGTTAAAAATCAACTTAGTAAAGTCAATTTTGAAATCATTAGCATATACAACCATAAAGATAAACAAGAAGTCCATGTTGACAGATTAACCAAAATTCCAGATCGCCTCATTTTCCCATCCTTGGATGAAGAGTTCATAGAGGAAGAGCCTAGTGCTCCCAATGAAGATAACGAAATTTTAAATTCGCCAGATCTCAATAACAGTCCTTTCCCCAAAAACTATACAAAAACTGTCAGAGTAATCGTGAACAGCAATCGAGTGCTCAGGAAGCTGCCCAGTAATGTACAGCAGTCTACGACAGGAAGCTCTGCTCCAGTTGTCCAGACCCCACCACAGACTGTTGTGCCTCCAAGCACAGGTCAGGCCACCAAACATCAATACAATTTGAGATCGAGACAGAATGGGTTTGTGAAGAAATGAACTTTTATCACGAAGAATCAGATTAATGTTCTAATGTGAAAACTTTATGTGTCATTTTGTTTTATATTTTATATGATTTAAGTGTTGATTGTTTTAATTGATTCTCTACTAATGTTATATGAGTATTTAATATAACTTTAACACTAATTTGTTGGGCCCAACATAAATATATCTGCTGCTGAACATAATTTTTTTAAGATATTTATTGGTGGAGTAGCTAACCATCTAATGTGAATATTTTGGGTTTGATTAATGTGTTCTTCACCTAGATATAGCAAAGTGTTAATTTTTTTTTAAAAGTTTTCTTATAAATCATTTTATATATATGTTTTGTCAAAGTGGCAATTAATAGGGTTCTGTTGTAGGCTAAACACACTAGTTAGAAGTTGATCAGAGTCCAAAGTCTACAAATTTTTCTTTTATTATTGAATATGTTTGTGTTATGTGTAAAAGTTTGCAATGGTTCGGAATGTTGGAGGGTAGTGAAGGTTTCCCTTGTGATATGCATTTCAACTTCAAGTGCTAATATTTTGTGTAGTATTAGTTAGGTATTTTGCAATTTCTTTTTAAATTTTGTTTTCCTTTATTGTGATATTTTTTTTGGTAATTGTATACTATTTTTATTCTACTGTGTTAGCCTTTTTTTTTTTTTTTTTTTTTTTTTTTTGTGTTGTAAATCAACATTTTGGTTTACAGTTTGGAATTAGGCGGGTTACTTAGGGTGTGTAAATTCAAGTTTACTGTTACATTTCTTTGAAAAAAAAAAATGTTACACATTTTTTTTTTTTCATGTGAGAGGGAGGTATTTGTTATGATATCAATTTGAAGTAAAGTTAAATTAATTGGATTTGTTATGATATCAATTTGAAGTAAAGTTAAATTAATTGTATTTGTTATGATTTCAAATTAAAGTAAAGTTTAATTAATTAATAGCCTACTTAATTAAAAATCCTAACCTTAATTAGTGAATATTAAATCAAGTAAAATTAAGATTTCTAAACAATTTGTTTATTAAGATAGTTTTGTTTTTGTCAGCATATACCAGTATTCATAAAGGAAGTAAAATAATAATGAAGTGTTTAAAATTTATTAAGGTATATGATAAATTACTATTGATGACTCATGGCTAACTCACTTTTTATTTATTTGTTTACTTGTTCTATATTTTGGCGCCAAACATCTAAAAGATCGTTATTCTGGCGTCATCGACAGAAGTTACAACACTATAATGTGCAAGATTTGGCAGGAACTAATCCCTACATTATCTACTGAGAATCGAGTGGTACAAGAACAAGGCATAACTTTGGCAGAAGAGTTGAGAGAGAAGTATTTGAAGAGAAAGACAAGTTCAAAATTGCCGCCCAGAAATTTCGATCACTACCAACAAACTCTCAAACAAGAGACGTCAATACCAAATTGGACTTTGAAAGAACAATAAAACAAGTGATATGTGCCAAAAATGTTCACATTATGTACGTAGGACATACACTTCCAGGATCGAAAAAATTCTAATATGTAAAAATTGCGAATATCAGTAAAGTGAGTTTTATTATAAAGTAAAAATATTTTTTGTAACACATATTCTTATGAAAAATAGCCTTTTATTCTTTAAAAAAACTTTTAAAACTACCATAAACCTTTTGTATTTAAATAAATGTATAAAATTCATTGAGCAGACAATCTGACTGTTGTTGGCGCTTCTAGGTAGGAAGAAAGCAAGGCGTTTCTAGTGTTAATAATAATAAATCTGATGAAAACAGTTGTTACCTTGGAGATAAATTTGGCAAAGTCCTTTCTAAAAGGAATGCGACATTTCAGAAACCACATGGCAATCACATGATGGGCCAATGCAGCTATATACTGATTGAATCTGAAATTAAAAGAGATAATATTTTTAAAGGGGCCCATATTTTACATATACAGCTAGCCATTATTTCAAACAAATTAATAAACTAGATAATTGTATTCATATATATTGCATATTTGATCATTAAAGAAAATTCCAATGCAATGGTATGCTACATAAAACAATGCAATAAATTGTAATATATTAGATTCAAAGAAAAGGCAAAGCTCTTGCAAAATCAACAATAACTAATATCACAGATTCAATGAAACATGGATGCACAGCTAGTTCTTAGCATCAATTATAAATCATCAAAATTCACAGTTGATGCCATGTCCAATCTATTTTGCCGATTACTCGAAACTTCTGACTAAAATTGAATTTCCTTTTTAATTATGTTTACCATTCTTATGAATTCACAATTCTAAATTTATGCAGTATATTAATATAAGAAACACTAAAAAACTGAAAATTCATAACAATTTTCAATATAACACAAAGTGATTTACAAGTAAAAATAAAGAAAAAATCCATGGACTCACTTAAAAGGGTTAGTATAAGGAAGAGCAATTGCAAAGATACTCATATACTGATCTTCCACAAAGCTTACATACAGATAGGGCAGTCGAATCAAATCTGGAAAAGAAGAAAATTTTACTACAGTCAACTCTTTATAACAAAACACGATATAATGAAGCTCACATTATAACGAAGAAGGATTTTCTATTTAGTTGGTCTAATGTTAAAACATAGGAGACTCAAAACCTTATAATGAAATCTTTATAAAGAATTTGACTTTATAACGAAATAAAATTAGTTTGAAATTGGGTTTAAACAATCATTATAGAGAAATCAATTTCCATGTTATATATATATCTTACTATTCTGGTTGATATTTTAACAGAGAAAACTAGCTTTAGTGCGAAAAAGAAATCTTTCATTTCCACAGTACCAGCTAGCAGTAGACAACAAAGTAAAAGAAAATCCTTTTGTGGACAGACACCTTTTCAAGAAGGGTAACAAGTAGAACATTTATAGAACTCACCTTCAAATAGACCTTGAAATATACATGTATCCCTATGCGGCACCCCTATGCTTTTCACTGTGACTAAAATGTTTGGGGGCAGTAGGAGGAGCATAGAGCTGGCATGTGGTCCCAAAGATGGCGACTGGTGAATTCACACCTCTTCCGTCGTGTGTCAAACTGCCATGCATTGTCCTTTCTCCGAAGCGAACTGCTCTTTTGTTTTCATAAACTCGTAAGACATTTAAGTGCGTTAAAATAATTCTCTGCATTCATGATCAATTGTAATGTAAATTATACCAATTAAGAACTATTCACATGCGAAACAAACTTCTGAAAATTTATTTTACTGCAGGAAATAGACTTAGGAAAACAACACAAGAAAAAATATAAATGGTGGTTCTTCAACAACTATGCTTTTTTTTTAACCCCTGTCTTGTTTCTTCCTTCCTTTCTTTTTTTTTTTTTTAAATAAAACTATTGCATCTATGTGTAAATAAGTTACTTTCACAAAATCTCAAAAATATGTATTTTCTTTTTAAATTTTCTTATACCTTTCTAAAATTTACTATCATCATCATTATTATTTCTGCTCATTTTATCAGTTTTTAAGAATGCTTTTTACATTATTATTATCATATCATCATCATCCTGTTAGATATTTTCAATAGTTGTAATATTCTTCATAAACGAAAACCTTCAAAAATTGTTGAACTAAGTACCATTTAGTAGAGCTGTAAGAAAACGCATATATTCGTTACTGACATACGGATAATCACTCAGACTCGAAGTAACGAAATGCTACTTTACGGCTGATACCGTTACTGTGAGCTTTTGGATCGAGCAGCTTCGAACTTCGAATACAAGGGGGAAATGAGTTTTGGTAATCGAGTACTAATATTTTCTGCTATTTGTTACTGGATTTCGGATCGCGGTTTGAAGGGGAAAGCCAGACTTGATATTTGAGGTATTTAAGTAGCAGTAGCAATATGCTCCGCTTTCGTTACTGACTACTAAGGGGTTGTATTTCGCATGTGCCGAATGGTCTCGTTTGGATGAGGTTTGAAAGATCCGTATGTTTTGTTTCCGTTACTGATGACGTAATATCGAATAGATGCAGTATCTGCTGCTCTATTATGATATGGGATTAAACATGGCGTCTGTTTTATACAAAGCGGGGTTGTACGGTATATAGTATGTCATACGTGGGTGCCAATATCAGATTTTTTTTTTGGGGGGGGAGAAATCGGGTGTTCTTGCAATTGTAGAGCAATATCTATAAGAATAGAAGCACGTTAGTGCAGAAAGGGGGTGCTCTTGCTTTCTGACATTTTAGTACTAAATAGTAGTGTAATCAGGATTATTTTTTAGGGTGGTCCCGAAGGATTGAGAACTTATTTTATTTAAATGCTTGAGCTAGAACCCAAAAAATGAGTAATAAATAACAAGTTATTTAAATAAGCCTTAAAAAAATATTTTATGAAGTAAACGAATTCACGCATTTTTATTATTTAAAATATTATCTGCAAAAAATAAAATAAAAAAATATTAGGGATGTAAACTTAAAACACATTTTTTTTTTAAGTTATCGTTTCGTTTTAAACAAAAATTTCGAGAGGGAACCGGGACTCCTATGCCCACCCCTGGGTACGCCACTGGTATTAAAATAATTCAAAAAAGTTCAGTATGTTTTTGAAATGTTGACGTCTAAGAAGGAGGGGCTGACTTGACCCCCATCTTTCAAGAATCCACGCTCAGAAGCAACACTAGGCACAAGATTTTCCATTATACCTTTTAAGATGAGAATGAACAGGTTAAACCAGCGTTCAGAATTTAAAAAAGGGGAAGGGAGACTATGGGGGGAGCATGTTTTTGGAAGATTTCTATATGCACTATCTGAGTTATTCGGATAATTTAACATTGTATAAAACAATACATTTGTATAAAAACATCTATTAATCAGATAAAATAAGCTCTAAATACAACTCTTACGCTTTAAAGTCAAAAAATAATGTGTGATATTTTTATTTGTTTTTAAACCAAAAAATGTAATTGTATGTAGTATTTTAAACATTCATAGTCGTACGTAATGCTATGTACAGTGCAAGGGCGGATTAATGGGGGGGCAGAAGGGGGGGGGGTAACGAATACTTAGTAACCGTAATGAATTTAGAGTAACGAATACATACGGGTATTAATATTTTCGTTACTTTTACAGCACTACCATTTAGTTCTCTGAAACAAATGAAATGAATAAATAAATAAAAATTTAAACAAAATATGTGTAACTTTTCTACTTCTATTTTTGTGCTTTTTCAAGAGATTTTATTTTATTTATTTATTAACTTTTTTAAGTAGTTGTGACTTATTTTATTTACCAATTATGGAATCAGTGGCCTCGTAAATACTAAACTGATCTACTTGGTAAAGAAAGATAAACAAAAAAAATTATTTTCCACTGTGTGTAAACAGGAAATTACATACAAGATATTTTATTTTAATAAAACCAGCTTAATTAAAGAAAGGAAAAAGTTGATTTTCCCTGAAAAACTAAAGAAAATACATATTTTTGAGATTTTATAAAAGTAACTTATCAACACATAGATGAGATAGTTTCATTTAAAAAAAAAAAAAAAAAAAAACATGAGTTAAATGGGGGTTTAAAAAAGCATAGCTTATTGAAGAAACACCATTTATATTCTTTCTTATGCTGTTTTCTTAAGTCTATTTCCTGCCAGCATGAATAATTATAAATTTTAGGAAGTTTATTTTGCAAACATGTGAACAGTTCTTAATCGGCATAATTTACATTACAATTGATTATGAATGCAGAGAATTTATATTGATACCCTCAAATGTCTTACAAGTTCATTGAAACAAAAGATCAGTACTTTTACACTTCAGAGAAAGGGGAACACATGGCAGTTTGATATCCCCCCCTCCATGTGGGTGCATTTAAACATTATTAATTGAATGGTTGTGTGCTATGCTAGGGCGATCTGTCAACGATGGGTGATGCCTTGGTAGGACTTTATAAGTAACCAAAAATGACTGGTTTTAATGCATATTCATGTTACATCAGGACAAAACCTACCAAAACTCCAGACCGTTAGATCGACAACCACACGATGGGACCCGAACCTGGGACCTTCACACTTCGGCCGTCTACTATTTTCTGTGACATAACCACTGTGCCATGGTGAGGCCACTGTTAATTGAAAATTAAAATTTTGCGAAAGTGGTGTTCAGCGCATTTTCAAATCTGTTGAAGACTATTTGTCTGCAGAGGATCGTTCTGTTCTTGCGACAATGTCGCCATGTTGCACAGTTTCTGCCCTGGGAATTATATATAAGGTACTGGAATTCATAAATGCTACATGCAGGCATACATGTTTCCAAAATTAGAAGCCTGATACCTTTTAATTTCCAAAGTAAAAAAGTCCAAGATTTCTTATACATATAATATTATCATATAATCATTAAGACACAATAGTTTAATATTTTTATAAGTCATATGTATGCATGCAAACCTAAATTAGTATCTCTTAAGTTGTAGTGTAAATAAATTTTGATTCAAAACTTGGAGAAGAAAGTATGAAACATTAGCCAAAATGCATATTGGTTAAACTATTTGTATACAAAATTATATAACATAGTAAACTTACAGAACTTATATTTCTTTTTTGGAGGAAAAAAAAAATTGCTAATTGAATACAGCTTTAAAACTTCAGCCTATTTCCAGGTGAAACAAACAGGGTAAATATTACTTAAGAAACAAGCAGAACACATTATACAATAAATATTGATTCACTGAATTTAATAAAGAAATTTCAGATAAATTATTTCAAAATCAAATGCTCTTAACAATTGGAGCATTGTTCAACTTTAAAGAAATAAGAACTTACTCCTATCAGATTGGGGATAAGAACTTGACAAGTGGCAATTTTTAAGTTAACCTTTAAGGCCTGAGAAAATTGAGAAAAACCTAGAAGTCCAAATTTTGACTAAAAAGGTCAGAGATTTAGGGCAAAATTTTGAGACTTTGCACATCTACCTAACTGAGGCGTAAGTTCTGATTTTAAAAAAACGCGAGATATTGCCTTGTGACTCATTTTGTGAAAAGGTGTGAAAACCAGGACAAGTCTTCATCAAAACACTATCTTAGAATCATTGTGAAGCCCTTGAACGTAAACCTATTCTATAGAGCCACACAACTGGACTTTTCTACTAATTCAAACACTACATTTTTTTCTCCTCCTCCCTTCCTATCTTGATTTTAATGTTGTGAAATGACACCTCTGGAATAGAAAGATGAAAATCTCACTGGATAGAAATTCCAGGACTACGACAGCCACCCCAACTGTGGAGGATATCTTTGACAACTTGAGCAAAACGTCAGGCAAGAGTTTGACCATAGAGTCCTGCATCTCAAGGGAGCAGAGCATCAGGCCTTCAATGCACACTTTAGCACTTCTTGATACTAACCCGGACTGCAAGCATCGGATCAGTGTACGCTGGAAATAAACACAAAGACATTAATACATTAAAAATTTTTAATAAGCTAAAAATTCTTCTAAAAGCATTTTTGGAAGTTTTCAGAAGAATTTTTAATTAACCAAAAAATTCTTTAAACTAATTTAGGTTAACTAAATTAGTTTAAAGTTTAAACTTTTCAATAAGATTTTATCTCTTTTCATGTTTATAAATAGATATTAATACAATTACTATGGATTTTGAAATAAACAGCCACGTGTATGAAAATAATTAACTTTCTAAAGAAGGCCAATAATCTGTCTTACAGATACATATAAAATATCAGGGTTGGATTTCTTTCAGAAGGCAGTTTCTTCCAAGGCAGTAAAGGTAACAGAAAAATGCAAAGAAATCAATAGACAATAAAAGTTTATAAAATTAAAAAATTAATTATATAAAATATAGCAATTATATTGAATTTAAAATAGATACATTGTGTATTCTGGCATATAGCATACACTGGTAATAATGTCTAGTGCAGACAGGCCAATACCAGATTAGAAGACAGAACTGAAGATAATAGTATGTTTATTTTTTTTTTGACATTGTCATTTATAAACCTAGTGTATAACATGCACCCTCAACAATAAAAGACCAGTGATGTTAATATATTTAAAGGTAAAATCCCATTTTACAGATCACAGAAAAGTCATTACCTCTAAAAACAGTACTTACATATGCCATCAACTGCAACACATTGACTTCAATCATTTTGGCTGTCTAAAAGTTTACAGCTGGCAAGATTGAAAGTAACTATACATTAAATAGGTAATTCACTAATGTAATAAAGTGAGGTAATGACAATAGTAACAAAGGGGGCCATGGTAGCCCAGTGGTTAAGGTGTTGGACTCTTAACCAGAAGGTTGTGGATTCGATACCGGCATACCACTAAAGACCACCATGTACATGCAGTGTACGTGCACGTTAAATCCGTGGTTCCGAAAGTTCTCTCGGCAGTCGCTAGCAGTTTCCGAGGGGTGCCAATATTCAGAAGTTCCCCCACCTTCTGATGAGGTTCCAAATTGTGGCGGAAAATTCCGGGAAGGACTATATGTAGCTCTAAGCGACACATTCAGTGACACGAGCTGTCCTCTCCTGGCAAAACAAAACAAAATAGTAACAAAGACCTGTGTAATTTTTTAATGTTACTGGCACTTATTTGCACAGATTGGGAGGAAGAAATATTGCTGAAAACAGTCACTGGTATAGGAGAGTACCCCCCCCCCCCCTTTAAAAAAAAAAAAAAAAAAAAAATTCTAGGAAATTTTTCACAATGATTTTAGATGAACCTTTATGCAATAGAAACCAGCTCCAAAAATATATTAAACCTAAGAATTTTTTTAAAACTTTGACTATGCAATTATTCACCTGCATAAAAGACTCCAGATGTGCATGATAGGTTGTCAAGGCAGAAACACATGGATATATGTAACCTTGAACATCTGTTCGAGTGAGGCGCAAGGGAGTATTCTTCAAATTCTCAGGTCTCCCTATATTTCGGTCACTGATCTGAAATGGCAAGTCATTAGAAAAGAAAAAATAAATATTACACTAAATTACTACAAAGCCAAAAGAAATTTCTAAAATTATTAAATGTAAGATGATTTCACCTTTTCTTTATGCATAAATTAAATAGAAAATAGGCATGTGATGAACACTTTTAAACTATTAGGTACTTAGCTTTTTGTAAAACATATTTAACAGCATAATACTGAAATACAAATTGTTATTTTTTCAGAATATTTTCTTGAATCCATGATGCATAATGGTTTGAATAAATATATTTGTAATCAGTATTTATATTCCTTTCCATTTTTCTAAAACATACAATTTACTACAAATAATAAACTTTTAGGACAGACTAAATATTCAGGATGCAAAATTTCTAGACATGAAAATAGATTAATTATTGTAATAATCTGCTTAAGAACAAACCCAAATGGCTGCATATATTTCCAGACTTTGTGATAGTGTTAACAGGTGAACTCAACAAAATATCACCAGCTAAACTAAAATGCATGATTTGAGGATTCGAAAGAGTAAGTCCCACGTACTTGCATGTGTGACTAGTCCTCCACCACTGAACCACCCCAGCAGTGACAATTGTTGAACAATATGCATACAAAACTTCAATTATTACAAAAAGCAAAAAACAAATTTTTACTCCTTTATTAGAGACTGTTCAGAAAATTTAACTACAAGTACAGATCTTTGGGACCATTTTGAAAAAAAAGTGACTTTTCAGTGAATATGGAAAAAAAAATCGTAGTTAAAATAGTAAGAAAGCTGTACATCTCTAAGTGGTTGAGATGACGTCCATTCATTTCATTTTATGAATACTAATTATTTCTGGGTCATTCAATGATAAAGAAACCAAAAGCGTGAGGTTTGATACTCATGATCATGGATTTTAAAGAAATGTAGTATGAATGATCTTTCAATGTTAAAAGAAACCCAATGAAATTTTTTTGCCCTTGAACTTGTGATAGGTCAAACTTCTGAAAATTCTCATGCTACCTCACATTACACAAATATTCATTAAATATTCTTAAATTTTTTTAATCCTCTACATGTAAAGACTGCAGGGAAAAAAGTCTGAATACAACATTTTTTTAACATAGGATTATGCTCTTACGTACAGAGAAAAAAGAAAACCAACATTATTGTATACTACAATATTATTCTCTTAGAAAACTGTGTGAACTAAATTAGATTTCTTTTATGTCAGTTCAAAATGTGATGTCATAAATTGAAAAATGCACAAGATTGATAAATTCTGCCACAAAATTTACGTCATATTACAATAAACTTGTAGTTCATGCAATTCTAAATTGTTCTTGAGATTACAGTTTGACATTTTTCATGAGATTAAAATAAACTATTTTCTACTGCTGACCTATGGAAAATTCAAAAAATTAAACTGAGTATTTCAGATTCCTGTTTTCATCTTTAGACTCAAGTACGATCTTTGATTTTTTTTTTTTGGGGGGGGGGGGGGGCGGGGGATATGTATATTTAGGAATTATAGAATAGCAATAATAGATTATGAATTTTAAAATTAGAAGACTTGTTACAATAACATGGATTAAAGCACAATATACCCCATAGTAGATATTTTGAAATATATTAAATAAAAAGTGTTTGTTAGATTCATCATTTTTCAATGGCCACCTTCCAGCTAAACAATAAGTAATCCTACATTAACATATCACTTGGTAATTTCAATAGAAGGGATTGCGACTGCATTGCACACGGCTTAAGCCAGTCCTGATATTAAGCCCTGAATATAAGTTCACACACAAAACAAATTCTTACTCAAAGAGAGAAGCATTCATGAAAGACAAAAAGGCATAATTTTATATCATCAATAGTGTTTTATTATATCATCCTTCCTTATTTATATTCTCTCCTCTATTAAAATTCAAAAGATTTTTTTTTCTTCCTCTCCACTTCCATCCAGGTTATTCAGGTATATTTGCAACAGACAATAAAGATAAAATGCAAGATGGCAGTAGTATCATCCTTCTCTTGTCTAAGAGACAAACTTTCTAAAACCATGACCTACTAGACAGCACAGGGAAAGCAGGGATAATTTAGAAAGCTGCTTTCAAAATTAAAATTAAATAGAACATATCAACCTTCATAATGATAATAAATTGCCAAGAGAATAATATGTATTGTCTTATATCCTAGCAGCATATTTTAGAAAATGGCAGAAAGCTAAAAGTATGGGGGAAAAAATCTTCTCATGGGGAAAAAAAGTTCAAAATCATTAAAAGTTAGCAGCTATGTAATATCGTGAAAATTGGAAAGTAATTCCTGGAGTACCAAAATTATATGATTACCTTTTAAAATATAGGAATTATAGGACAACTTTGATCATTCTTTATGTGTAATATATTAGACAGAGAAGTATTTCATAATAGCATATAGTCATTGTCAAACCAATATCTGCTACATGCACTTTTTGGAGATTTCAACATTTTGACTATTATGACTAGTTTACTAACTGAATTTTCATATAAAAAAGACTTGCGTGACTAAGTATTACACAGTACTAAGCATCCTATTTCATATAAAATTTACAGGAGAATCTTTTTACCATAATTTCCAGAGGAAATGCTAAATTCCAAGAAAATGTCAAAAAAAAAAAAATTAAACTGCACAGAAACGCCGCATCAGCATACACATTCCAATACGTTGAATTGCATGTCGTATCTGCATAAGTGCCACACTAAGTTAAATTGCTTGTCACATCACTGTAAACCACTGAGTCACAAAATTTTGCTATGTGTTATGTGTGGGGGGTGGGCACGTAAGCACCGCATTGGTAGAAATAGTGCACCTGTTGAAATTTTGCATTTTAAACAAGTAAATGCCGCAGTGTTTCTTTAGAAAATTATGGTATTTAAAACCTCAAAGTTATGCTTTTTGCACAAAGCAGATATTGATTTGACAACAACGACATTTAATTTAAAGAAGATTAAAAATGTACACCTACCATGCGACACAGTGTTGTGCACAATGCAGAAACATTGCACTTTCCTTGTACAATGAGATTTTTGTTCTGCAATAGCTTTGGAAGTCTTTGAAAAATCATCTCCAGAATTGCCCAGTCTTTCTCCTACAAGAAAATTTCTATAATACAATCTTGAAAAGCCAAAATCATTCAGATAACACAAATTCAGTATTTTTGAGATTTTTGAAAGCAGTACAAGTAGAACTACTAGAAACATTACATTTAAAGCTAACTAAAATAGGTTGATTGACAAAATCAATCTTGATCATGTTTAAAGTTTACTCAGTTTATAAATAATCATTCCCCCTCCCCAAACACCAGCCCCAAAGTGTTATTTTCAATTTTTATTAGTCTACAAGTGTTAAAGGTTGGGAAACTGATCCAAAACATAAAATTGGAAATACCTATAATTACTGGGGAACATAAACACAGCATGGATAGAATAACCTATGCACTTTTTAGAAAGGAGGTGAAAGGAAATATATAAAGGAGTTCTCAGGAAAGAATTCAAGCACCCCACTACATTTCATATTTTTTAAGTTCTCGCAAGCAAAAATTTCACGTAACAACTATCTTGTGTCATCAGAAAGGACAAGAAATTTTAGTTCTATTTGAGCAAATTAACTGAACTGGAAAAAATTATTTTTTTTGACAAATTTCAAAATTAACTCACATTTAAAACGAAATAAGGGATGAAAAAACATTACTCTTATATACAAGAATTTTAACTAAAATAAATATCCCTTTTTTTTTTGGAAAGGGGGGGGTGTGTAACTGATATAATTTTCTCAAGTTTTGAAAATTCATATTTGCCAACTTTTTAAATTCAAAAGGTGCAAAAGAACATGCAATGACATATTAAACTACTGGCAGTTCAATATACAACTATTTGATAAAGTAAATAAAAAACTTTGTAAAAAACACACATAAGATGTGGCAGAAATCATTTCTGATGAGTTCTGCTAAATATTGTGCAAATGAAATTTTAAATAGTTTTTACTAAACAGCATACAAGCAGTATTTTAATGTTTTTCATTAAATAAACTCTTGAGTTTTATTCATTTTTAGTTTAAATAGTATAAAATATTAAAATTTACGTAACATACAATTAATATACATTTCTTAAACAAAAACCAAAATAATAATTAAAATTTAGTTACATTCATCTATAAGAAACATTGATTATGCATTGAAAATTCGAAAGTGCGGTGGAATTTGTGCTTTAATATAACAAGTTTCTTCATTTAATAAAATCTACACTTTTACAAAAAAATTTTTAAGATCGTTATGCTTAGTTTCAACAAAAACACAACAAATTCAAGTTTTTTAATCGCAAAATAACAGGAATTGATCAGTTTGCCAACAAATTTTCCAAAATCGTGCAAATTTTCAGACCCGAAAATGACTAAATAGCATTTAGTTTTAGATTCAAATTTCGGAGTCATCCGCAATTTTTCTCAATATGTATGCAGAGGCCTTCAACTAGGGGACGGCAACATGCTGTTATGTCAAAATAGAAAGAAGGGGGAAGACTAGGGGAGACGTAAAGAGGCAAAGAATCTTAATAATTATTCTTGCATAGTATAGTTTGTAATTACATAAACACAACTCAAAACACTTCAGTGATCGCAAAAAATCTGCCTCAACCCCCTTACTCAAATTTTGAATTTTGCAATTGATTAATTCAAAATAATCTCGATAGCTCCGGAATAATACCGGTCATTTTTGCACAGTCAATTGGGCTTTTGCTGAGCATGCAGTACAGTGAAAATAAACATCTCAAAGGCACATGCAGGTGACGGAAGACTTGCATTCCCGCAATCACCAATTTCAACTCCATGGAGCAGCCGTAAAACATACAAAAATTTTGTTTGTATTGACAGTTTCTACCTCTTTTTCTGCCAATCTGGTCGAAGAGAGATTTTCCGAAGCTGGCAGAAAATTCTATATTCTCAAGCAAATTCCTGACTTCTGGACACCCTGCAAAATCTGATTTTCAAATTAGTCGTCTGGAATAAGGTACAAGTAGCCAAAAACTTGTACAAGTAGCCACATGACAGTAGGAAAATGATTTTTTTCCTTCAAAAAAGCCACCCAAGTCGCCTTACCTTTAAAATAGTAGAAAAAGTAGCCTTTCTAGTTGCCGGTGGACACCCTGAAAATCTATTCAAATCTTATTTTATCCATGAAGGATAGCATTATGAAGAAAGGTACCTTTGCAAAATATTAGATACATTTTTATAGATTTCATAAATCAATCTCCAGATACAAAATTCAATATGTTGAATATTTGGTTTAATTTATTAATGTGAATGATTTCTTGTTGTTTAAATTATTGGTTATGCAAAGCATGCATAACATAAGAAATACGGAACATTTTCAATGAATAGAAATAAAGTTAATTTGAAAAAACTGATTTCATAAATCAATTTCCCCCACTGTATACGACTAAACAGAATTACTCGACATTAGTTGTGATTTCCTGATCTTTTCCTTTTTTACTCAAACAAAATAATGACTTGTAACTTTGAATTTTCATCATTTGCTTTTTTCTAGTATCAACTTCTTAAACACAACCTTTTTGTTATAATTTATTTATTATTAATGATAGTTCATGGCAAAAGTAAAATATAATTGGAAATTAAAAAAAAACTGAATGAACAAGCATTGTGGATTCCAAATAGTTTCTAAGGTAAAGGATGATTCATCAATTCATCCTTGTCAAATTGAACAATGGCACGATAGAAGTGTCTGAAGGCCCTTAAAGTACAAACTTCCAGAATCAACTGAATGCCAGAAAATTAGCTGTACATTTTCAAAATGCCAACACTTACCTCCTTGAGACTGGATAGAATGACCTGGAATGCACTATCATAGCTAAGGTAGGAGATGGTAGGGGTACCAGATAGCACAGGTGTAGGTCCAGGACTTGGTGGGACAGACCCATTTGAGTCTCTGCTCATGCTGAAAATATAAGCACTTGATAATACATGTAAAGGAATAGTATGGAGGAATGTAGTATTGCGATTACTCGTAACACTTTGCTAAAGATAGCATTAAATTTTGCACAGAGCTTGCCAAAACCCAGGTTCTACACTTACCGCCCAAACGTGTGTATGAGAAAATCAGAGTTCATACAGCTTGTAGGAAATAGAAATTAATGACTTTTTAATGACCCTATGAATTCTGAATAACTACTTACTTCTCAACATAAGTTGCAAATCACGAATTTATTTCATAAAAACATGCTATAATTTTTAATGTTAGAACATAAAAAAAGAAAGAAGAGAAAATAAATAAATGACATGAACACAAATGATAAGGAAATAACAACATTTATGTATACAAGCTTTTATATTATAGATTTAGCATTTGTGTTTTTTTCTCGTCAATTTGCTTTTGCAAAGAGACAAGCTATCTGCTTTTCTCTTTAGCAAGCTTTCTGTATTTATTTGATTTTACAAAGAGAGCCATGTCACTGGACTTCTCAGCCTTTTCGGCAAGTTTGTCAGCAGATCTGTCCAAATCAGCTATTTCCTGCTCTAAGAAACTTTTTTTTTTTTTTTTTTTTTTTTTTTTTTGCAAATTCTAAATCATCATGAATTAGTTTTCTTTTATTTACTAATGCAGAAGATTGTGCTTCTTTTTTCTGATCATCTAAGTATTGTTCATATTTCATCCTAGAGAATAACGTTGCCTTCCTCATTTCTGAAGGGTTGCTGTCTGTTCAACCGAATTAAAGACAAGATTTGATAAAAACATTTACTTTATTTTTTCTAAACATTTGCCTGAAAATACAACATTTCCAAATTGCACTTACAGAATATGTGTTATACTTGTAACTAAATGAGCTGGATGCCAAAAGGTAGCTATCAAACTTTGCGATATTTAGATTTAGGGATACATTATCAAAATTTCTTTAAACTTTGGATTCAATTAATTCATTTTAATTTTTCATTCATTTTAATTAATTCATAATATAACTCATTTTAATTTTTAAGACCCCTTGCCTTTAGGGAAAAAATTGATACTTAACAATTAACCATGGCAACTTGCCATAACACCTACAAACCCTTGCAGGAGAGCTGCTAGTCACAGACCATCCCGATCTGAATTGAAAAACAAGAAGAAGTGAGGAGACTCTCGACTCGAACGAATACGAAGTGAAGGAGTACCTAACATAAAGATGTTTTACCTCCAATAGGACCGAGGTAGCGTTAAGCTGTATACCTCATGGGTGGTGTGGAGAGGGTGCGTAACTTGACGCAGTGGTGGGCGATGCCCGTGTTGTCATAGTGTGGTAAGGGGTAAAGAACTGGGGAGGGGGGTGGAACGCTATTAGTCTACCCGGCTTCCCCCCACCGACGAGCGGTGGTCTTCATCAGGCGGGTTGCTAGACTAAGGTTCCCTTGGATCCATGCAGAGAATAGCTTTGGGGCGTTTGGTGTAGTGGGGATCAGACGGGACGTGATCCGTCAACTCAGCCACAATCTCATTTGGTAACGCACTAAGTTTGGAATGAAACCTAGTGGTTATCCGTAAAATCTGTTTGGTAAGGGTATTAATACCCAGGTCTTTCCTAATGATAGAGTTTTTAATGAACGCAGGTCCGTGTCTGATGACTCGGAGTAATCTGGCTTCGGCTTGCTTTAGCTTTTTAAAGTTGGTTTTGGCAGTGTATGCCCATACTGGAGCCGCGTAGAGCGCGTGCGGTCTGATGATTGTTTGGTACAGCAGTATCTTGTTCCGTTTGTGATTTTTGCCATTGTAGATAAGACTGCTTATGGCGTTAAATGCATTTTTCATTTTCTTTCGCACTTTTTCAATGTGAGGCTTCCATGTGAGGCCCCGGTCTAGAGTTACCCCAAGGTAGGTGGCATTGTTTGACCATTCAATTGCAGTGCCATTGATAACAAGTCTTGACGGAGGAGTCTTGCGGCTGACCGAGATGGCCGTGCACTTGTCGGGGTTTAATTTTATCTTCCAGTTCCGCATCCATAGATCAATTGCATCAATGTGCGATTGCATGGCATTTTTGAGAAATCGTGGGTTGGCATGTGAAGCATATATCGCTGTGTCATCGGCGTATAACGCCAGACTGGTGTGCGGATGTTTTGGTATGTCGTTAGTATACAAGTTGTAGAGTGTGGGCCCAAGAATAGAGCCCTGAGGGACACCACTGTTGATTGAGTAACGGTTGGAGTGCGTTCTTCCTATGCGAACAGTAAAGGTTCTTCCAGTTAGGTAATCAGAGATTAGCCTGATGAGCCCGTCCGGGATATTGAGCTGGATTAATTTGTAAATTAGGCCATCGTGCCACACCTTATCGAACGCCTTGGAGACGTCGAGAAGGACGATGGCCGTGTGATGTTTATGCTGAAGACCTTCAGCAAGTTGGTCTACAACCCGGTAAAGTTGGTGGACAGTACTGTGGCTTTTCCTAAAGCCGAATTGCTCTGGTGTTACCACGTTGTTCTGTGTTAGATGCTCGGAGAGCCTATTTGAGATAATTCGCTCCGCCACCTTGCCCAGGCTGCTGAGCAGGCTGATGGGTCTGTATGCAGTGGGTTGAGTTAAGTCTTGGTGCGGCTTCGGAATAGGAATGATAGAGGCGTCCTTCCAACAGTGCGGGAAGTGGTGCCGCTGTAGAACTTGATTGATGAGCATGGTAAGTTTGAGGATGGTTACCGCAGGGAGGTGTTTTAGGATCTGATTAGTGATGCCATCTCTGCCTGGGCTTTTCTTGACTGGTAGTTGTTCAATAATTTCCAGGACCTCAGAGGGGAGGGCCGGCCGTATTGGTACTCTTAGGTTTTGGTGTAAGAACTCCTCGATGGAGGGAGTGATGTTTAATGGGGACTGCACTTCGTTAGAAAATTGAGTCGCGTAGGCCGCAGCGATTGCGTTGGCTTTGCCCTCTTCGTCAATGAAGACTTGTCCGCCAGCTTGGATGGGAGGGATGGTTAGTTTTTGGTTCTTTAGTCGTTTAACTGCTCTCCAGAGAGAGTTGTTCTCGGGGCCGAGAGTTTCAATGTAATTCGACCATTGGGCTGTCTGGTGCTGCCGAATTGCACGGCTAACCTGCCTACTGAGGGTATGATAACGCGTGCGGTCTTGTGGACTTCTGGTGGCCTGGTATGAACGTCGGGCGCAGTTGCGCCGACGTATGAGTGCTTGGATGTGATTGGGAAGACTCCTACCATTGCTGTGGGCCACAGGCTTAGAAGCGGCCAGATGTGCTTTTTGTAGTTCTTCAGTCAATTCAAGTGCAAAGACGTCGATGTCAGTCTCCTGACTATTGCCCGGGAGATGCTGTGGCGCGTCAATCAAAAGCCCAACAAACTTCGGCCAGTCCGTAGTCAGTCTTGGCCTATGTGGTGAGGCGAGATGTTTGAGGTTGATGATGGAGTATATTGGTAGGTGATCCGATGTGAATTGTCGAATAGTGGTGACATCAGGTGTGCCATCAAGGTTGTGCACCATGAAATCGATAGTTGAGTCTCTGTCCCCAACGAAGTGCGTGGGCGTGGGCGGGAAAGCCAGCTTGAGATGATCCTCCATTAGGAGCTTCAACAGTTGGCATCCGTAAGCCGAGTTCCGGCGGCAGTTCCAGGCCATATGGTGCGCATTGAAATCACCCACCACAATACACTTTTGGCTGTAGTTGAAAAGTTTTTGCAAGTCAGAAGTCGGGAAGCGGCTTCTCTGTTTCACATAAGCCGAGCAGATGGTGGTTCTAGGATGAGTGTTTATTGTAATGGCTATCGCCTCCAGCGAGCTGAATGTGACTTCCGTGACAAGCGTATGCGGGATAGCAGATTTAACGTAGAGGGCCACACCCCCAGTGATGCGGCTGCTACGTGGGCGGTCCAGACGATAAAGTTGGTAGTTGGGGATTTGATACCCCCTGTTGTGATGGAACATAGTTTCCTGCACGCAGGCGATGTCAAAGTCCCCGTGTGAAAGGAAGTTGGCGAATTCGGGGAATTTCCCATGGAGGCTGTTAGCGTTCCATGAGAGAATTGATAAGTTACTCCGCTCCTCCATTGTGATTGAAGTAACGGTTATATAAATTTAGCATTTGAAATGCTTGGTCTATCGGTTTGGTATGCTGACGCATCTTTTGAGCGACTTCCTTGAAGAATTTCAGCAGGTTACTGATGTTGGTAAGTTGCGAGAGTTCCTGCATTGCAGAGAACATCTCTAAGACTTCTGAAACCGATTCTTCGTTGTTTTGGTTTCGGTTGGTTTGTTTAGCTTTAGGATTGGTTTTGGTTTCCCTTTGCCTGGATTCCGGGATCGGATTTAGCCCCGGTGGGGTAGTTCTGGTAGCAGCGTTGCGCTTCTGTTGTTTGGCCCTGGTTTCCTGGTTGGGTCTGGAGGGTTTCTTGGGGGGGTTCCCGCTATCCTCTGTAGTATTGTCTCTTGACGCTTCTTCCTCATTGGACGTATCCTGTGAGCCCACAACTGGGGGGAGAGGGAGGAGCTGGTCGAATTCTTTGATTATCTTATTCTTGGTGCTAGTTTTGGTTTGGGTGGGTGGAGGTTTGGCTTTTCCCTTGTTTTTATTCCTCGGGTTTTTGGGGCATCCCCTGTACGTAGCTACATGGTTGCCCGTGCAGTTGGTACATCGAGCATCCCTGTTTTTGTCCTTCGCGGGACAGGAGGTGAACGTATGGGTCCCAGCGCACTTCAAGCACCTCGGAGTGAGGGTGCAAGTGGCAGAGTGGTGGCCGTAGGCCAAACAGTTGTGACATTGCTTGACCCTTTTACGGTCCTTGTAATTCTCGACAGAGACATTAAGTCTGCCGAAGTGGGTAATCTTGTGAACCTCTTCGAGGTTGCCCGTGGGGCGAAGGGCGATCAGAGCAATGGCCCAGAATTTTTGATACTTCTTCGAGAAGAGAAAATTTATGCTGAGGGGTTCAAAACCCTTTTCCCTAAGGAAAGCGTCTACCTCAACAGTGGGTGTGGTAGGTGGGATACCCTTGATGACGTATTTCTTTGGCCTTAGTGATTTTGGATCCATTGTTTGGAATCCGATGTTACGTGTGGTGAGGTATTCTTGCGTTTTTCTGAATTTGTCCTCGGAGTCTACGACAATCTTGTGTTTGTCGCCAGTGAGGGTGGATGTGACCTCGTGATTAAGTAATTCTGATAGTGCTTCCAGGTCGGATGCATAGTTTTGTTGGAGTTCGGCATAAATTGTAAAATTTCTTTGCTTGTTTACAGGTCTTCCATCCTGTGACGCATGGGGGGTGGCCTGTGATAATTGGACGCCATCTTCTTCCATAGCATCGGAGGTGGGAGGGACCGGCATGCCATCACTCGAGGTGGGAGGGGCCAGAGGGCCGTCACTCAATGTGGGAGTGTGGGTAGGTACAGACGGAAAGACATCTTCTTCGTTTCGTAACTGCTTATCAGGTACGCGAGTTTCATCTTCGTCAGTATCGGAGGCCATTGACATCTTGCGCTTGGTGGCAGTGGGGTGGGTGACTTGGGTGATCAACTGGAATGAAACACCATGTCGTTCCTCTAGATTTTCAATTACGTCACTGTTAAGTGCGCGAAAATACGAAAGCCCTTTGCAGCGGGCAAGAGTATTTAGGTTGGGCTGGTTGATCAGATCACAGTTCTCGTTCTGATACGCTAGCCTAGTTTGACGATCTTTGCAATCGAAAAATCCTAAATAGATACAAAAGAAATCAAAGTCCTGGCAAGTGTCAGGTTGCCATTTGGACCTGAACATTGATGTTAACTCCATAGGAGTAATGTTGACATCATGAGTCTGCATGATTGTGTTGTATGTGAGTGGTGTCGTTAGTGTGTGAAAATCCTAACGTAATGAGAAAATTTCCTAACTGGCCTGAGAGAAGGTGTTAAGGAAATAGGAGGATAGAAGTGTGCAAAAGAATAAAGGGGGGGGCCCGAGACGCTGGCTCTTCGCCTATTGCTTGCCCCAAGTGCCCTTTGCGCGCTGCACGCTCACAGTGCTAACAAAGGGGTAAATGGGGAGCAGGCTGTGCAAACACGCCCGGTACTAACCATAAAAAAACAAAAAGCAGCTAGGGACGGCAGGAGAGTGCCGCTTCGATGAGTAGACGAAGTCAGGAGGACTTCGGATGAGCTTCCGTAAAAGGTCCGGGTCGGGACTCGAACCTGGGACTGCAGCGTCGAAGCGCAGCGCGCTGACCACTATGCTGGCGGGGCGAGCCGCGGTGAAAACCGTCAGGGTTATTGCTCGTAAAGTGAGGCTGGCACGTCTACTATTCTGGCCCTGATAAGGGCCGTGCGTCCCCTCTCAATACGAGACAATACAGGAGCAATCCAATTAACACGGACGGCGAGTTGAGTGTTCCCGTCGGGAACGGTGAGGCGCGGACGATGGCGTCAGTCGGAGGATTCCACGAAGTGTACTCCGGGTTACACACCGGCTGGGAAGTGAGGAGATACGAAACTTCCCGAGCTTATATACTAAGATACATACCTAGCAGCCAATCAAAACGTGACACGCAAAATGCGTCAAAAGATTTGCATATGTTGACGGACATTTAATTCTAGCTCAAACAAAATTTGTATACGCAAAATATCGTAATCGTTTGCAAGTGCGAACGAGCAAAAATAACTACTGAATGCCAAATTACAGGCAAACGAGGAACACCTCAACTTTGAGTTTTTCGCGACACATCCAGTCATTTTGTAAACAATACCATGCAAGTACGCATTTAGGGAGAGAGGAAGAAACCGGGATGTTTCCAGGTTATACAATTAAAATTAAGCTGAGTATTTTGAGTTATATTTTAAAGCTATTATACTTAGTTTAAGTAGTTTTAGGAGAAGGGAAAAGTTTAATTTTTACAAAAATGGAACTATTTTTAAAATACTTATGAAATTTAATAATTACGATTTAATATTTAGTTTAAGCAGAGTTAAGTTTATTTTAAAAGACACATTTAAAATACATGAAACATCCAACAATTTCATCAGTGATAGGTATTGAATGAATGTTATTAAATTTTTTAACAAAATCGTACACAAGCCTTTTTGATACATATGAAATTTCATTTAAATTTTCTACCTCCATACATTTATTGATGGAGAATCCTCTCTCTGCAGAGACTTGTCCATGGGAAAGCAACATTACTATTTGTATGATCTTCCACGCATTTTTATGTTGTTCTGACAAATATTGATAAAGAAAACTATTCAGACGCATAGTCTTGGAATTAAAATTTTGAAATGCAACTCTAGAGTTCAAAACAAATTTTAAATATGTATAAATTTTTATACAAAAAAATACTATGGAACACAAATGATAATTATTAATTTGTAAATCAATATTTAAAATGTAATATATTATTCATGTGCACATGAGGTTAACTTGAAGAGAAGATTTATATAATTGAAGATTTCAATGAGTAGTATTTGATTGCAATTGTACAGAACTGACTAAAGATTTAGATGTATTAACAGAGAAATAATAATTCGAATATTATAGCAGTTAAAAATTCGATAAACTTAAATGTGCAAAAAGTTCAAAGCTTAGTATTTTTAAATCGATTAAGATCTTACTAGCTCTTCGATGCACAGAACGTTGTTTTATCCGAAACTTAAAATTATTTACATTTACAAAGCAACTAATGCCATTGAAAATGAAAACTCTTATTTTTATTTTACTAATTACGAATACATTTGTAAAGTGGGTGAATAGCAATTGGTAGTAAAATTATACAAGCATGTAATAGCTTAGAAAACAAGTTTGAATAAGTGGTATGTGTTTCATACCACAATGCTCTAATACAGCATTTCTCAACCTGTGGGGCGCGAGAAAAACCAAAGAGCAAGTAGTGAAGCATGCTTTTTTAAAAATCTTATTTATTCTCATTTTTACTCAAAAATATACCGACTTTTACTTAAAATGTTCACCCATGATAACATTATTTTGTAGAAAATTCAACTAAATGTTCATTGTTAAAGATTAAAAAACTGAATGTATGCTGAAAAATGTGAGGTTGGGGGCACGACGTTAAATAGGTTGAGGACTGCTGCTCTAATGAGTTTCCTCCAAAAAAATCTAAACATTTTCTTCAATCAGCGTACTTGTTTTGTTTTTATAACTAACTTTTTTTGTATTTAGAAGCCGGCATATGTTATTGGTTTAACGTCTGGCACAAATAAAAATGTGCATTTTTTAATGACTAATTAATGGTTAAAAACTGGTTTAAAAAATGAACGTATTAAGAAAAGCCTCCCTCCGCAGCCGAAAGCGAAAGTAAAAAAAAAAAATAAACATAAGAGAAATGACGTGGGCAGAGAATCTTGCACATTCCTCCTCCGCATGAGAGAGGAGTAAGATGCGCAGAACTGAATGCGCAATGCTTTCACTCTGTTTACTCTTCGGAGGAGTACCTCACGGGCAAGGGTGGATTAAGGGGGGGGGAGAAATTAATGTAGAAGATCATGTATATGTCAATCTTCTAACTAACCCCCCCCCCCCTCAACAAACTTTCAATAATCTGCCAATGCTCACGGGCTAGCCGCAAGCAGAAAAGCACGTGCTCGCTCGTTCCGACTGAGGATACTACAATACACACTACACTCCTAATGACTTCCTAATGAGAATTCAGATGCAATGCAATTCTGTTGAGAAATATTTGGCGAGAAACGATCAACTCTTTCTGATAACCCTTATATAAAGCCGAACAAAGACAGTCTGGTAGCTGGAACAGTACTCATAGAAAACGGAAGGAGGACAGAAGGAGAGGCACCGGCGAAAGGAGCAGACACACCTTGCGTAGCCCCGCCTACGGAGGAAGGGTGACATGTGTTTTCTAGTAGGTTCTGGCTCTTTCCTCAGCAAGTGAAAAGCTTCCCGTGACAGGTTTTTAGAGTAGCTTGCCACATTTGGTAACTTATTCCGGTTTTGGCGATTTTTACAAAATTTCGTACAAAAATTTTTAAAATGTATGACTGTAAAGTTAAAATTAATGACTGTAAGGGCCCTATTTTGATGACTGATCAAAATTAATGAGTTTTTAATGACTTTTAATGACCGTGCGAACCCTGAAGATGACTAAAAATTGGGATTGAAAACAGTCATTTATTTAACAGGTTAACACATAGAATCAAAAGGATAACATAACAATAGTGATACTTGACTGCTCAAATTGATTAGGTGCTGGACACTAGAATCATATTACACTGATATGCAGGCATCTTCCTCATCACACATAACATTGGTCGTTGACATAAATGATTTACTAGCTGTTGATAATTTACAGTGGCAGATGATTCCCCCACAAAGTAGTTAAATTTATGAGATCAATTCAAATGGTAAAGATTAGAACCCCTGGGTACCCATGAAGTTAATGATTAATTAAAATATTAAAAGAAAATGATACTTTTGCACTACCAAAGCAATAAAATTTGCACCAAAAGTTGACATTACAGTAAGATTGCTTGCAACATCCTATCTCAATCCCATTTTTTATAACATAATCGACGGACAAAAATTTACTTGCACTGGCAAAAGGATTTAGGTAAAAATAAAAGGGTTAAAAAAAATGTCACATCCAAAGTAATAAAAAAAAAAGAAAGAAATGCCCACAAAGCAAAATACATTGAATTATGGACTTGTTAAATGACTGCCGTATCAAAATAGGGGGAAATGGAAAAGAATAAATAAAAGAACAAAAAATAGTCATTTAAACAGAAAATAAAATTATTGAAGATAGCTGGCATGATTAGAGATTTTAAAAAAATTATTTCTAGGCTGACTCGAAGAAAAACTTAAGAAGTTGCATCATAAATTCTCTTAAGGACCGAAGAATAGGGACAAAGCCCCTAAGGATGACTCAGTCCATTCAAATTAGTTGTTCACCACAACTCACCTTGTCACAGGACGTCGATCGTACAAAAATGGTAAAAAAATGGTCACCAACTCTCAGGATGAAGATGGTCACGCCGCAGCTCGTCAGTTGATTTTAGCAGGCTTTTCCTGCTGCCTCTGACAACAACTTGCATCAGATTGCCACTGGCTTGGTAGCCATTTTTTACATCGTTGACGCTCACTGAAGAATGGCCCATGGTGAGATTTTAAATTTCCCCTATGAATCATGGATCAAGAGGTGGGGGCAGAATCGCAAGTATTTATTAGTGAAAACCAGTGCTTATGCACTAAGCCATTTTCTCATGCTGCAGGTTCTCGTCACCCATAACCTGAGCCGGTGATCGAGAAAAAGATAAACGTAAGCTCGATGGAGCCAAAAAAAAAATCATGATCTCATGGTCTGTTCGTTGTAGCGTAACTGACTGAAAAATCCCGCACCCAAGCTTTACTTACCACACTGGAAAAACACGCTCAGCCAATCAGAGCACTCCAAGTCATTCTGGGAGTGTCCAATTGCTCACAACTTGGGGCAAACGCGGGGGGGGGGGAATGTTCTAGAACATTCGAAAGATCACTGGAAAGGTGTGAATTTAAAAAAATGGCATCCTCCATTGCATGGTGCAAGACATCCTGAACATGATGCAATTGTGCGCAAAAAAAAAAAAAAAAAAAAAAAAAAGAAAAGAAACTGGGAAAAGCTTAAAAGAGGATGAAAACTTCTGAAAATTTACTGGGAGAAGCCTGACAACAGGAAATAAAAGCCATAAAATTTTGAAAAGGATGGGATTATGGGAACATGCAAAAATTAATTAAAATCCCATCAAGACATATCTTTAATGAAAAGGGAAGTATGGTGCACAGCCATTACATTTTAAACCCCAGATTAACCACAGAGCGGCAAATTTAAAAGGAAATATTAATTTTAAATACCCTAATGCCTGAAAATAGAGGGTGAAGAGAAAATTGAAGAAAGGAGAGGAAACATTACATAGCTAAAACAAAATTAATTAACAGCCCCCCAAAGGTAAGAAATTACCTAGTATTTATTTTAAAAATTTTGTCTCAAAGAACCTAAATTTAAGAAAAAAAAAAACCTTCTTGGTAAAGGTTATATAAACAAATCACTGAAAAAAAAATTTTTTTAAATAAAAGGTAACAGTGACAACACAACAGGAATATGTTTCAAAAAATACTTTAAAGGGGAATACTTGGCCAAAAGAAAAGACACTTCAGAAATAAAGTAAAATTCAAAGAAATATTACGTAAGTTATTCTGCAACTTTAGAGAGAAGAGGGAATAGATTAATCAATATTCATAGAATGAGATTTTTATGAATTATGAAAGTATGTATGTATGTATATATATATATATATTGTTTCTGAACTACTCATTGTAAAATTCCTGAACTTGGTGCAGCACTGGCTCTTCTCGCACTTACTTTAACATACTCATGTAATCGGGATGTCTGCAATCTCCTCTTGCATGTAGTTACTATAAATAAAAATACTAAATAATGTATCTCTAATAATTAAATGCTCATCCACCACTCGGATACCCAACATGCATATCCAATGGAATCATGCTAAAAGGCAATTTGGCTTATGAGAATTGGATAGTACACGAGTTTTTCACTAGTAACATATCTAAGAGCTAGCACAAATTCCTCATCTGCAACACCAGATTTTTTTCTAATTGTAAGAAACGCCAGCAGAAGCAGAGCGAACTATCGGGGGGTTGATCCAGGAATTTTTTCCAGGGTCCCATTTTTGCTTATTTCAAGACAATTTTGTGAATTTCAACACTTTTGTGAATTTTCAGACCAATTTTTAATAAGTCACTATTTTGTTAAATAGTTGTTAAAACAGATTAAAATATAAGGTAAAATGCCAATGAAGAGCCATTTTAATCCATAATATTTCTCATAAAGGGCTGTTTTAATTGACTAATTTTGTAAAGGGACCGGCCCACTATAAACTGCAATTTTGTGAAGGGTCTGCAAAATGGACCCAATCTTCCTCTGAATCGACCCCTATCTGCGCATTACAGTTCTAATTATTATTACAGTACTGCATCATACTTTACAGTAATTGGTATTATTAATACAGTACAGTACAATAATTATTACTGTACAGTACAGTATTATTATTAAAGTGCTGCACTTAATTATTATTATTATTACATACTGTATGTACACTACTGTATTTCATGTCTCTCCCTCCTACTGATCATAAATTTTGTGTATTTACAATACTGTATGGTATACTATGCAGTATTATGTTAAATAACACTGCTTCTTTAAAGAAAAAAAAAACATTGTTTATTCATTACTTCATATGGGAAATTGTAATAATATAGTTAGGGAATGAGGGGTACTTAAAAGTGACTAAAATAGCAGTATGTGTTTCAAAAAGTCATAGATACTCTATTTCACAATGAGAGGATCTTAGAATGCGTCCCTCGCATAAGTCAAGACTCTGTATTAGCATAGATATAAAGAGAGAAAAGCATTTAAAATCATAGTATATAATGCATATGTACTCACAGCTCACATGACACATAGACACTGTATTCCAAGTTACCATCTATGAAAATGCCCAACTGCTTGCGACTGTTGGCTCGCAATTCAAGGAAAAACTCCAAAATCTAAAAAATTAAGAAATTCTAACATATTTTATTCTTTAACAGAATTGTCAACTTTATACAGTATGCATGAAACTTTTTACAAATTTATAAAACCTAATCAGAATTAGTTAAATTATTTTGCATTAAACACAACAAGACAAATAATTCCAAACACTGACTAAACACTTTCTAACTCAAACATGCAATTTAAACAAAGTATTCTTCTGAAGATTAACTGGATAATTAATATCAGCAATTTAAATAACAATTTTAATTACTTAACTCATCAGTATAAAATACTGCTGTATACACATGGTAAAAATTTTATTCAATTATTAAAAATTTCATTAAATTATGAAAATTTTTGATTTAAAAAGAAGTCTTTTTTTCAATTTTTTTTTTTTATATTTATAAAAATAAAGTGCTGATTTCTATTTATATATCTGTGTTTCAACTGCAGTAAATGTGAACAGAGCCATGAAATTTCCGTGAATATTGGAAGTCAATAAATTCAGAATAGAGAGTATAAATTAATAATGAATGAAGACATAGCTACGCAACAGAGAAATATGTAACCCTATGCATAGTTCAACTTTAAAGTCATCCTAGTAGAAAGCTTCAACTAACACCAAGAGGAAAGAAGTATGTTTACTAATTCCATGACCTCCTTCATTAAATTGTAAATGTTATTGATAAGTGCTATATCATATCATAGCTGCCAACCTATCTTGACTTAAAGCAGGAAAATCAAAGTAACACAAGATTTCCTGTAAAACAGGAATATTTAATTCCTGCCAAGTTTAAATTGCATAAAGAAGAAAGAATCTGAAACTTGCTAAATTTGCTCCTTTTGTGAATAGCTTATTACAAGCAGCATCTGCTTATTTTGGCCCAAGTAAGGATTTGCAGATTTAATGCCAAATTTTACACATGATTTTTTTCTTTTTTATGCACAAAAACATCCACAATGATTCCAGAAAATTCAATTATTGCACATTTACATTTTTTCATGATTCTGAATTAGAAAATATCATTCAAAATAATGGGCTTGCATGATCAGCAGCTCTTACTATTGAATTTAAAAATTCTGTAAATAAGTACTTAGTATTTAATGTGTTGAAAATAGTTGGAAAGTAATTTTAAATTTTACTACTACAGTCAAACCTCTTTATATGGTCACCCCGAATATATGGTCACTTTTGAAAATTCCCGGCTGACTGAATGGGAATTCTATATATTTTAATATTGCTTATATGGTCATGCCATCATAGCTATACCCACTTATATGGTCACTTTGATCACTGTGGGAAATATTTCTGAAAATTGACAAAGCTATCTTTCAGTAAAAGATAAGCAATCTAACCTTTCTTCATTGTGTTGAGAAGAAAAGGGACAGTTTGCAGGATTATACAAAAGGGATCAACCTCTCCCACCCACACCCTCACGTTTACTACACTGAATAACCACTTATTTGTTTGAAAAGAGGATTGCACCTCGTACTATCCTCCGTTTAGAAAGGAAAAAATTTCAGGGGCAGAGCATATGTCACACCCATCCCTAGAATAAGTTCCAAGTTTGTTTCACATTTTCTCTCCTTGCACTTTCGTTGAAACACTGTTAGGTGCTTCTTTACACAATCTGAGGCCTCAGAGGAGTATTTAAAAACTGTTAGTGATCTTGAAAAAGTAGAAACATCTAAACCGAAGGAAGGACAACCCTACATAAATGCATATTTTAAATGTGCTAATTGTGTTTCTAACTTCTGTAAATATATCATGCATCAATTATTATTTTCTTGTCTTGTATCTAATCACTGCATCAACAATTAAATAAAAAATATTAATCTAATAACTATGTAGACAGTTTCATATGGTAACTTTTTTTTGGGGGGAGGTGGGGGGGATAAGTATATATATTATCGCATCAAGTTTGCTTTAAGGAAAACAATCACTAAATAACAGGTAAATGAGTTTCTGCCTCTGAACAGTTATATGTGCATAACAAAAAAGAATGAAAACTATAAAAGGATTTTCACTAATGCCACTTCAAATTAAATAAAAAATTAAAGTCAATACATACATAAAAATAATGCTGCATGATAGTAATGAAAACAAAAATTTTAAATTTTTCAGATTTTACCTAAAGTTGTGCACTTTCAAGGTTAAATCCTGACTTTTTGCTGTAGAAGTTTAAAATAATCAATCAGAACAGATATGAAGGCATCTTACTCACCACTTTTCTGATGTATGAAACTTCATTATTATATGACACAGATGAATAGTGTTTGGTCATGTGACTGCAGAGAAGAGAATAAATAGCAAGACAGTGGTTGGTAGGAAAAAATAGCTTTTTCTGGAACAGAAATAAATCATGAAAAATGACCTTTTTACAAAACAAAGCATTTATATAAAATACAGAAGTTAAATTGTTTTTAACTGGCAAAACAACATTCAGGATAAATCCAAATAAGCAAATTTTGCTTCTACCATTAGAGAATGCTTTTTTTTTTCCAAGAACACTTGACTTTACATCATAGGCTCCCATACATCAAAGATGCATGAGATTGGAGTATAAACATAAAATATATATCAAAACCATAGAAACAAACAAGAAAATCAGTTGCTGGATGCCAACTGCATCAACTCCCTAGCCTGCCAATATCGGCTGTATAAGTCTTCCTCATTCAATGAACAACTTAACAAGTGATCTTTGTCTATCTCAAAATTCTGTTTGCACAGACTGAACAAGGAACTACTATATATACCAATTCTGTATAGATGTTTAGCAAAACAATCATGTCTTCCAGGTGGAAGGCGCCTAATGCAATGGATCTAGGGGAGTCTGGGATTTTATAATCAATTTCCTCCACTTCTTACTCTTAATTTCTTCTAATAATTTAACATTATAATTTTTTCCCATAGTATTTGTTATAGTTCTTTTAATTGATGAAAATGGTACTTCACTATTATTTGAACACTTCAGGTTATTTTACAATCATTGGCAATGAGCACCTAACAATGAAAATACAGCCTTTCAATCCTTCAATGCTACCAAACATTACTATCTTACCCACTTACCTAAGATACTCTACTAAATATTAGTAAGTGAGTTACTAATTACACACTATTCTACTCTTTGACCAACATTTCTTCAAAATATTGGGGCCAACTAAACTTCAGTATCATCACTGAAATACTTGAGTATGTCCAATTTCTGTCCTGATTTACGAATAGAAAAAATGGATATGAACTTTTACACAAAGTTTTCCCATTCTAAGAAGTGCACTCAATATTATTAGTACTATGATATATATACTGGCATTTCTTCTGTTTTCCCAACAATACCCCTTAAAGCTGGAGCATCAAACTTATGATTATCTGTTTCCTATTAGTAAATCAGTTAATCAATATTGGGAGAAATACCAATAATATGTTTTATTTCATTTTAATAGAAAAAAAAAACTGCATCAAAAACACAAAATATTTTATGATTACTGTTTTTAGTTTGAAGTAAAACCAAAACAAAATTCTACTGCCTGAAGTAAGAAAAAACCAAAGCTTAATAACCAGCAATCTAAATCTAGTTCATCACCATTTTGGAGCTAATTTCTACTAACTAAATTATTTTGAACAAAGATCGCATTACAGCTAAATAGCAACACCTATAACAATAAAATAAAACCAAATAAAGTTTCACTTGCTGATATCACTTTTCTGTTTTTCAGTAAACTTGAGTAAAGAGCAACCATTCCAAAAAATAGACTTTTCTATGTCTTTTTTATAACTGCAGCAAACAAAGAAACCACATGTCATTTGATCTGAGATATGTTTTTCCATGCCACCAATGTAATTTCAACCGACTGGAGTCAATTGAACTTCATTTTAAAGCACTTTATATGCACATCAATTAGCCTTCTAAAAATATACCACTGGGTGATAATGGGTTTAAAAAAAATTAATAATAAAAAGAAAAAAAGAAAAGAAAAAGGAATGCACCTTAAATATTTCAATTAGTCCTTGTACAGCCATGAGCACATCTACAAACTGATCATGAGTAGTTGAATTGTCAGCAGGCAGGTTTAACAATGTGTCAAACGTTAAGTTCAAGACCTATTGAAGGAGGGATTAAGAAGGAAATTTCATAACTGTATTAACAAGAAAGAGTATCATGCTCCATGCATTGACAATAAAAATATCCAAAACAAATGTATTTCATTTCTATCTTTTGAGAGCAATATTGTAATCAAAATTTTTTGAAATACTTTATAAACTTATAAAGTTAAGTAAAAATATTTTAAGTCCTAGAAAGGATTTTTTCCCTTACTTCAGTATGACACAGCTGCACAATACTACTTATAAATATTCACATTCAACAAAAACTAAAATATCCAAGATAAGGAAAAAACATAAGTGTCTGAGAATTATCAAGGTAATAAACTATGTTTTACATTGCAAAGGATATATCAATCAAATACTCATTTTGTACAAGCATATTAAAAAAATAGATATTTCTATCATTTCAAAAAATTCACTTTAGTATGGAATTTTCAATAATTCTTGACATTTTCAGTAACATCCAAAATTTCAGTGAACAAACTACCCAGATACGAGGATCCCATGCCAAACATATTTAAAAAAAGAATAGATACAGTAGAATCCCCTATAACAAACTCACCTGGTTTCAGTTAAAAAATTTGCTATAGAAAAAATTTCGTTATAAAGAGATTAGAGACTTTTGCAGTTATTTCAGCAAATATTACAAACTTTTTAGTTAATTCAATGTTTTAAAGTATTTAATTATGACTTTAATTAAATACATTAAAACATTAAAGTCAAAATAAATTATAAATAAATTAATATATATTATAAATTTATTAAACTTATATGTTCTTACTTTTCATTGAATAAATGAAATATTCAAAAATATTGACAACTCAAGAATTTAAAGAATAAAATGCATAGTGCTACTTACATTTATTTTACTTGAAAAAATCCATTATATTACATTGCTTTGCATTCCGTGATTTTAAATTTTCATAAAAATTTTCACTTTTTAAAAGTGAGTTGAACGTAGAGTCAGGCACATTTTCTTCTATTTGTAAACCTCTTTTAATGGTTTTGAATACTTGTAGTATTTCGGTATGATGTGGCTTTGGCTGTGAAATGTCTTCATTTTTAGAGTCACTTTCGCATTCTTGGCCTTCATTTTTGACTATTACGCTGCTCAAAATCTCTTCATCTGTAGGATATGAAGCAGTTAAGAGTTTTGCATCTACTTCTAAAAAGTCAGAGAGGTCATCTGTTCTCTTCCATTTTCTTTCAGTGTTTCCATTTTTCTTTCAATTCAGCCAAGATCACATCTTCATTGTCAGAATCAATATCACCAGACTGATCAACGAAGCAATTACGGATTATTTTAGCAGTTACATCAAATTTTCATAAAGTTCTGCAATTGCTTTTCGAAGATTGACATTTTTGTCAACTGCTTCATTTTTTTTCATTCCTTTCAAGATTCTTTTCCAGTAGCAATTTTTTAATTCTTTATTATTCCAAGATCCAACAGCTGAATTTTGGATGTGCAGTTTGGAGAAAAGAAAATGACCTTAACATTTTTTAGTTTTTCTTCACAATCTTTGAAATGAGCTGGACAGTTATCAATTAGTAATGCAATTTTACAGCGTTGTCCTATTTACTTGTCCAATGCTTTTAACCAGCTACCATACCCTCCAACTGCTACGGATTATCCGTAGTTTATACGGATAAGTAGCATGAACTACGGAGCTACGGATGGTACGAAAAAACTACGGAATTGAGCAAATGTTTACTTTTTTTAGGGCATTATGTCTGCACGGAGGTGCGGTTTGCAACCCTAGCTGCTTTGTTGTGAGTCAACACTCCTGTGTGTCGGCTCGGCGCCGATCGTGAAAGAAGGGAATTCAACATTCTCCCTCGGCGCCGGCAGCCGTGAGCGAACTTGTGTCGGCGAAAGTGTGGTGTGCGTGGGAGGGGGGGGGGATGCCGTTAGCTGCTCCTCCTCTTGTTACGTCACGTCTCCTCTCGCATTTCCTGCCACCCTATTTTGCTCCGTCCTGTGTTTGGATGTAAGCTTGGCTCTTTTGTGGAAGGAAAGTGCAGCGCACGTTGTTTTCTTTGCTCACATGGATCGTTTTTTAACCCTCCAAGCGGCTGAGACGTAAAATCCCGTTCCCTTCATTCCAGTTTTCACTGCAATGCATCTATAATTTAAATTATTTATAACACCCAGGCATCATAAAATATATTTCGATATTAACGCTCATGGGTATTTTAGGAGTTAACTTTTTAATAATTACAAATCTTCCTATCAAAATTTTATTTTTTAAATAATTTTAAAGCTGCTTAAAAATTTTGCAGTGAAAACAACTTTACATTATTTGCCCATTTCCAAGACGCTCAGAGGGTTAAAACGTGATAGTACTACTGATATTGAAGAAAAACCTCTAATAATGATGTTGCAGGTGCAGGGTGTCTACCACTCTTGAAAGTCTGGTAAAAGCCGGGAAATTGGAAAATGGGTCCGGAAAGTCTGGAAAAAACCGGAAAATTGGATAATGGGTCCGGAAAATTCACGAAAAGATTCAATTTTTTTTTTCATGTCTTTGTTTTTTCTACACTTTCTCTCTAATTGTCAGACTGGAAACCGAAAGCAGCTGCAACGCATTTTTCAGACCGCGAAAGCATCAAGCGATGTGTTTGTATAAGGAGGGGAAAATGGGGGACTCATCAATCGTGACGTGAGGGTAAAAGACAAATTAGCTTACTTGGTAGAGATGGGCGGTTCGACTCATTTTACTGATTCGAATCTCAACTCACTCACTACTTTGATGATTCGAATCAGTGATTCGAATCTTGAATCAATAAAACAACTAACGAAATTTTCCCTCTCTCTGCGCCGAAAGCCGTACTATTTAAACACCCTACACCCATTCATCGGGTTTCTTCTCCGCTGAGTTCTCGGGCAGCTAGCATCTCTCTCTCCTTGCTCGAGTAAAACTAGTGTTTAAACTGCCCGAAATGAAAATACAGGGGAGCTTTGTATGACCCCCCTGGGCCTGTAAGATTACAAGGTTAAGTTTGGTGTCAAAGTATTCGAAATTTTATGTATCGATGGGGGTTTACGTCTAGGGGGGGTCGAGAATCAATAAAAACGCGCTCCGATGGATAGTTTCCGAGATATACGTTAATTATTGTAATTAGACTAATTAACCATGATTGAGGCTTAAAAGGACTGCAAACATGTAGAAATTGGCTCTGGGATGGTTTCCAGACTTTGGAGATGCCGCCGGAGGAGGCTAGTGTTTAAAATGCCCAAACTGAAAATATAGGAGAGCTTCGTATGACCCCCTGGGCCTGTAAGATTAAAAGGTTAAGTTTGGTGTCAAAGCATTCGAAATTTTAAGTATCGGTGGGGTATTGGGTCTAGGGGGGGTTGAGAATCAATAAAAACGCGCTCCGGTGGATAGTTTCCGAGATGTACGTTAATTAATTATGGTAATTAGACTAATAAACCATGGAGCTGTTTTTTCCGTGATCCGGCATCGTCATCAACGGAGAGAAAGCAGTAGCAAAAGCATCACAAGCTGGTATTGATCTCAGGATTTTCTTATCGCCGGCCTCAGAGGCGTAGCCAAGGGTGGGGGGTCATAACCCCCCCCCCCCATGAGGAATTTTTTGCCATACAAAATGTATATTCTTCACTACATTATCACACACACGTATACATATATATGAGTTGCAGTAGTCATAACCCCCCCCCCCCCATGAAAAATTTCTGGCTATGCCCCTGACCGGCCTGTATTTTTGACCTTTATCGAATTCGAGATTTCACTGAAATGAAAATGGGAATATCGGATATTTGATGTTGAAATAAAACCGATATGTCGATATTAGGGATCGACCGATACATTTTCGCCGATGACCGATACCGATACTTTACCTATAAATTCATTTTCAGAAATAGCCGATACCGATACTTTTAAGTTATGGTATCGGCCGATACCGATACTTTACATAATTTAATGTCATTTAAACCTACATCTGTTGGACAGTTTTTGTAACGAGAGTGTAGTTCTCATTAAAATGAATAACAGAATGATGAAATTTGATCCCAGTAGAAAGCATTAAAAAGAAAAAGCAGTGGATACATTAAAATGTGAATATACAGTAGTTCTAGTCTTTCTTTTCTATTCAAATCATGCCGACGAATGGCCGAATTTATAAAAAGCTGAGCACTGGGAAGCGTCTTAGTGTGCAGGTTCGGAATTCTTTCTCATCCCGTGGCTGTCGATCTAGCGGTCTAGAGTTTTGGGCGATTTTCTCCAGATGTTACGTGAATATGCGTTAGACTCCCTGAAAAAGTCCTCCGCCCAAGCCCCCACGCATAGGTAGATGCCCCTCATTTAGGCTTGACAGAACACAAACACGCGGGGTGGGAGTTAAAGGGCTATAAGATAATCCATTTCATTTCCAGTGCCGACTGGTGCAAATATTTAAATCAATTTTTCTCAACTAATCTCAACAATCAATTTTTCTCTATTTTGTAGCCTAATAGTTGCTATGAGCCAGATAAAAGGTTTCCATATTAGACCCAAAACAGCTTCCTGCTTGCTTCTTACTATATGTGTCTTTCTTGCAATTTTTATTTAGATTTTCTTTAATTAGAATTCTTTCACATATGAAAATATTTTTTAGATTACTTAAACTGCATTAAATTGTGATAATGTATGAACTGTACAGTATTATGTAATTACATATGTATTTAGATATTGTTCATTAAATACATATGTAAATTCTACCCTTAAAATGCATAATAAGTTCACATTAATTATTGGTTTTATTTATCTGCTCCAATTATTTAACCACTAAGTGAATTATTAAATGTTTTAGCAAGATTTCTGTTTAATATGAACTCATATGATCATTTTTAAGTTCTTTTTGAAAATCTGAATATTTTGACGGACAGGGTTAAGTCACAATTAATCCGGAGGGATCCATGTATTTGATCTTTTCCGTACGAAGAACAGGTACACACCGATTAGTCCTGTGTTTTCCTTACATATAAACCAAATACTATTCACAAGAAATATGTTTTTACCCCAAAATTTGAAATAAACTAAATAATAATTAGCATTACTAATTATACTAATACAGCTTTAACTTTTTAAATTAACAATATAAATAATTATTAGATATTGATAATTATTACACTTCTCAAAACAGAATGATACACAAATTCTACGTTCTCTCATTAATCTGACAGATAATACAGTCATTAAATGTTTGATAATTCGTACTTTTGATATTTTGTAATGTTTTAAAAATGAATCATTAACTTCTTGACCAACATAATTAATGTTCACGGGAGTCACCAGTTTTCAAGTCACTGCCAAAAAGTTAACTTCTTTGCGACACAAAAAAGGAATAAATTGTTTTTACATATAGGTTTCGTTTATAATTTTAGTACCATTAATTTTGTCATTGAAACAGCTACAATATGAAGAAAAATATTTTTGCTCGTTTTCAAGCTGTGCCTTGGAAGGTCTAAATAAGAGATGCTTTAAAATGACGAGATTAAATGAAGGTTAAAGAAAAATCCAAAAATCATAAAGTAAATTCAATTTTCAAGCCTTTAAAAAAAGTTGCTACTTAAAGTATCCATATTTAATGAAATTGATCTTCAGTGCTTTTGTTTTTATGATCATTGTTAACATGTTTTTCTGTGATTGATATGAACAAATTTTATCTGTCTTAATTCTAAGCTCTGAGCAGAGGCGGCGCGGCACAGTAAGTAAGGTCTGGGTGCCATCGTCGAAAGGTGGGCCATTTCGAACTAAAACTGAGAAAATCTTGATCTAGAGCAGTGGTTCTCAAACTTTTTTGTCATTCTCTTCAAAAAATCTTCAACTAGATTTTTTTTTCACGACCCACTACTACATAACGATAACCAATATAGGCTATATAAAATAGTATAGTTTACTATATATATAAAATACTAAAATTTAATTTTTCCCACCACATTCTGAAGTTCTATAAGCTAAATAGAAGCAAATTCCTCAAACGTATTTCGAAGGCTGAAATATTACACTTTAACACACATATGGACAACCGCCGGCCCGCAGAACATTTGAAAACTCCGTATAAACCATTCAATATCCCATATAAATCTCAATTATACGGCCCGCGACTTCACTAATATCCTGAAGTTTGGCCCAAACTTTTCAAAGGTTGCCCATACCTGCTTTAGCACTTTAAAGTTCGTCATCCCCTAAAATATCAAACGATGTCAGGGACCGTCTCCCCCATCAAGTGCACTACATATTTTATTACATCTAAATTCGTGGATTGTCCTTAGTTTTGAACATTTCATTTATACAATGAAAAGTAGGAAACCGTAAGTTTAACAAATTTATAATAAATACCAATTTATTTTTAATTGAAAGTCATAATTTAATACTTTTAAACATCGAATTAACTAAAAAGTTTGTAATATTTGCTGAAATAACTGCAAAAATCTCTGTACAACAAAATTTTCTCTATAGCGAATTTTTCAACTGGAACCGAGCGAGTTCGTTATAGGGAGATTCAATTGTGTGTGTGTGTGTGTGTGTGTGTGTGTGTATATATATATATATATATATATATATGAATGAACTCTTTTTCGAGTCAACACAGTGAGAAAATAAACTTTTATAAAACTGAAGTAAAATTATAGCCTACCTCTCGACATTTGTTTTTTGCAATCCTTGCAGAGAGCGTATTTAGTGTTGGGCACCAATTCAAAATAATTTAGAAGAATAGGCGATTGTCCTGTTAAACTGTCATCTAACGATTCTTCGTCCATAATTTCGACCACACTTGGTAATTCGACATCCATTTAGAGATGGTTAGAATTTAAAAAAAAGAAAACACAGTTCGAAAACACTCGCACAAACAAATGTCCCAATGAAACGACGCCTCTCATCTCATTACCAAAATAAAGATTCTAGAATGGTGTTGCGCCTGCGTGGTTTTCTCTGAAAAGCGAAGTATCGGTTGAAAAGTATGTGAAAATGGATGAAAGCAACAGAAACCGATACTTTCCCGATACTTTTAGAATCGAAAGAACCGATACCGATAGCTAAAAAAAATCGGAGGTATCGGCGCCGATACTATCGGTCGATCCCTAGTCGATATTTATCGATTTTTGGCCCAGTCCTACTGAGGGGCTGCACCCCCCCCCCAAAAAATGGGACCCTTTACTTAGCTTACAAATGAACTTTATCTTTAAATTTGATACCCAGCCCACCCCAAAATAAAATCCTGGCTACACCACTGTCAATAACACTAATTACGCCACTGCTTTAGACCCTATTTTGTATTTCTCTGAATTACGAAAGAAAATAAAATCATTCCCCTTAAACGAAAAACAAGGTAAAAAAAATATCTTAAACGAAATCTGCAGCAATAAAGCGAAATGTTATTTTGCTTACTACAAAGTCCTTTTTTGAGATCGCTTAATACCGCCCCTGTATCCTTCATTAAAAGTGACAAGCACAATCCTAACTTTATTTCATTCTATTTCCCTTCACATGAAAACCCGCCACCATGTAAACTTAACGTTCCTTTTTTTTTTTTTTTTTTTTTTTTTTTTAGGGTGGGGGCAGGGGGACATATATTGAAGTTTTAAGTAGAAAAGGGATGTTTCATTAAATTTTAAACAAATATTAAATCAGCCAGATAGTTCAGATTATTATTTCAAGTTGGAAGGAGGGAGTCCCCCGAGGGAAAAAGGTTTAAACAACTTTGAGACACCCCCCCCCCCTCCCTCCGCTCTTCCACGAGCATTGGCGTAAATTGGCATGTAATATTTGGATGGGGTGACAAAATGTTTCCGATTGTATAAAATATCATTATTATAAATAGCTCTGATACTTGAATTTTCTTAATTTTTTTTTGGGGGGGGGGATTGACCCCTCTTGCCCTTAGGAAGTAACGCCTATGCCCCCTGCCAAAAGTAAACGATGTTCAACCCACTCCACACCCACAGACAGATAAAACTTTAAATCCGACCACCAACCAAGAAATGAAACACCAAAGATTCGAAAAAAAAAAACTTCAATTAAATGAAATATCCTTTCAACTCTTTTCGACTCCTTTCGACTCTGAGTCGATAGAAGATTCGAAAAACTAACGAATCTCAACGATCGTATACAATCACCGAAACAGAGCGAAACACTGAATCAGTAAAGATTCGTTGCTGCACCAACTCAGTGACCAACTCACCCACACCCACTCATTTACTGTTTCAAATCATCTATCGACTCAGAGTCGTAAAGAGTCGAAAAGAGTTGAAAGAGTAAGGGAAAATCTCTGGGAACGGCAAAGGGAAAATAAGTTTTCCTTCCCTTCGCACTTGGAATGTATTTCCCTTCGCACTTGGAATGTATTTCCCTTGAGGGCTTGAGATTCGAATCAGTAGAGAGTGAGTGTAAAGACTGAGCCACTCAGTACCAAGATTCGAATCACTGATTCGAATCATCAAATCATTGGTCATCTCTATTACTTGGTAACTTATATCTTAGGACTGTGTTTCCAAGAACAGTTCGTTCATTCTATCAGAAAGTGCAACTACTTCTGTTTCTCAATGGATGAAAGCTTAATCCTGTATACTTTAGTCAAAATTGATTTAAAGAAGTTGTACAAAATATGCAAATATAAAGACAAGCATTGTGCAATTTCCCTAAGTAAAATGCATTGGTTAGGAATTTTTTCCCGGGACCTCCCAAAAGTCAGGAAATTGACTTTCAGTAATTTGGTAGACACCCTGTGTTGAGAAAACCTCTAAAAAGCAGGAGGTTACGACTACTTCAACTCATATATATGTATAGGTGTTTGTGATAAGGGAGTGATGAATATACATTTTGTATGGCAAAAAATTCCTCATGGGGGGTTATGACTCCCCTAACCCCCCCCCCCCCCGGCGATATTGCTTAAGTGCTACTGATGAGGTGAAGGCCAAAGTTGGAGGGTATGCCAGCTACCCAAATTTTTTTATGTCATCTAGGACTTTTATTAGATTCATATTTCACTTCTAAAGACTTCATTCCTTTGAAGCACTTTGGGGATTTACTTTCACCAATAACAAGCATCTTTAGCTTTTTTTCGTCAGTCATGCTGGCACTTAACAAAACTGATTCTTTGTTTACTTTTCTTTCCTTCAAAGCATTTGTCTCTTTTGAAAGCTAGCATTTTTGTATGGAGACATTTGAAGAAGAGCCCTGTTTTCTCTGCATTAAAAATGTTGTGTGGTGAAAATTCTTGCAGAATTTCAGATATTTGTTGAATCCTATAATCACACAAATGTCTTCTGGTACATCTGCACTTTCCCCACAAATTGTTTTCTGTGTAAGGCAGAGTCACTATTGAAATTTGTCCAACCAGCCGGAACTTGCTTTGAAATCTGAGTAATCAAAAGTATTTACAAATTCTACAGCTTTTTCTTGAATCAGTGATCCTGAAATTGGGCAATTACGATCTCGAATCTAATGAATCCACTTCAGTATTGCTTTATCCAATTCATCATACTGACAGTATCATACTCTTTTTTACTTTGGACCAAAATTTGCTTCATTTTTGACTATCATTTGACAATTTACCAGAATCGTAGAAAGTGTACATGCCGAAATCTGATACATTTGAGCTACATCTTTCATTTTAATACCCTTATCAATTTCATTTAAAATTTTGATTTTATCAGTGATACTAATGCTTTTTCTTGTTGACATTTTGGATTTCACTGAAAAACAGGCAATGAAAAAGACACACAGAAGGTAAAACTAACCACTGAATTTTAGTACAAACATCAGCACACACTGAGTCACTACTTCAGGAATGCCTGGGACAGACACCGTTCATTTCTGGTTTCCACTCCTCTCTTCCTTCATTCTTAGAATCTTGACCCAAAGAAATGTTTCTCTATCATAAGAAAATCCTAGCTCCACAAATGTATGTGAGGCTATTCTTATTGTTCTCTGGAATGTCCAGTGCTAGATGCAGAGTTCAGCAGGTGGTCTGTGCAAACTAAGTAGTTGTCCAAAAATTAGAAATTTTCTTCAACAATGTCAAAAAAAAAAAAAAAAAAAAAAAAAAAAAAAAATGCCTGAAAGATAAAACTGAAAAAAATTGTTATATGAAGAGTATTTTTAATGTTTTTTAAGCCTTAGAATTACGTTCTGATTAAAAATTTTGTTATGGGGAGAAAGTTATTGTAGAGAGACTTCGTTATAGGGAGATTCTATACTTCTATCATTTCAAAAAATTCACTACAGTATGGAGTTTTTAATTATTGAACTTTTCAGTAACATTCAGAACTTCAGTGAACAGACATGAGAATCCCATGTCAAACATATATTACAAAAATAAAAATAAATAAATAGATATTTCTATCCTTTAAAAAAATCACTTTAGTATGGAATTTTGAATAATTATTGACCTTTTCAATAACATCCAGAATTTCAGTGAACAAACTACCAAGACACAAGGATCCCATGTCAATCAAAATTTCAACAGCTGCTTTCCTCACTTGGACATCACTCACAGTATCCACCAGAGTCAAGTAGGGAAGAATTATTTGATCAAAGTAATCCTCCTGGAATAAAAGAAATAATTAAATCACATAATACAAAATAAATTCATCAGAAATCTGCTAGCATCTGCAGATGAAAAACGAATAGACTTCTACTGAAATCTTAAAATAACAATTGGTTATTTGCTCTACATAATTTAACTCTTCTTATCATAAACATAACTTAACTGTCTTAGAGCATGCTTACAATATTCTGCAGACTTTCATTTCCAAATGCAAGTTTCAATTGTACATTCAATGTGAAGCTTACTATTTTTTACATTGCTTCACATGCATAAATTTGCACTCTGGCTTCTCTGGTATTGCAAAATAGATATTTAAATGTAAAGCATAAGCTATGGAATAAGTACATGAAGTTCAATTTGTTTTTTTCTACTTTACATTTTTTTATTCATACACTCATTATTATACTGTTTATTCACAATTTTTAAATGTATTCTTTATTTAAAAATCGATTTCATTTAAATAAAATACACTAATACAGAGTTTTGCAAATCAAGAAAAGATAACAGTAAAATACATATTTCAAATAAGAGTAGATTCTTTCTGTTCAAATACTCTTCATTCACTAACTCTGAGATAAACATCAAACTCTGGCACATTAAATCTATCTCTTAAAATCATACCAAGTAAGTTACCCTGAAATCAGATCAATCACAAACTAATACTGCTTTAATGCTTGCATTAACCCCTTACCAGATTTACCTGAGCTGAGCTCGGACAGGAAAAACGTTTCATTCTGGATTAACTCGAGTGTAGCTCGGGCAGTAGAAATTTTTATCCCTTTATCTTACCCGAATTATTTCATTTTGCTTTCTAACACTTTTATTTACTTTTCTGCCCACTACATAGTAACACTATACACGATTTAGGAAATCTTGTGAGAATAGTGTTATTATGTTTTTAAAATGTATATATATCAAAATATGCATTAAAATAAAAATTGACATTTTTGGTCCCTCCAACTCAAAAAAAAATTGAACCGGCAAGGGGTTTAAAAAAAAAAAAAAGTCCCATCTACTCTTTCATCCCCCACTCCAACCCCCCAAAAAAAGTTCACTTTGATGGGCCTCGTAAACATGGCCCCCAGAAGGTAAGGAAACAGAAACCTGTCTGATGATGAAGGGTTTGGTCTGATGATGAAGGTTTCAATTGACACTAAAAAAATAAAATTCACACATTTTTTTAATAAAGGAAAAATTTTGAAATATATGGTCGGGCTAGGCATCTGGCCCTAAACAATAAGTCATCTCATTGATTACAAATAAACTGTTTTTGTTGCTGTATAGTGTTACATTTTTTGTTTATGTTAAAAAAATCAAAAATGTATTCACATTTTAAGATCTTTTTAAAAATAACCTTTGAAATTTTAAGTAAATTTTATTTCTCTAGGGGTACGCATTGCATATTAAAATAAGTTCTTGCTTGTAGATGAGATACTAGCATGTTGCTAATATTCAACATTAAAAATAAATACTTACAATAGTACTTAAGATAATTATATATTATTATATAACAGCATTATATATTATTAATAGTCAACATTTAACATAAATACTTACAATAAATAGCACAAAAAATATGACATGCTCTGAAATTAGTTTATCGCCTAACTTGAAAAGAGTCAAAATTCCAGAAAACATCAATAGAATTCAGGGATCAATGCAGATGAAATTTGGTCTGTTTTAAGACCTCTTCACAAAAATTATAATTGAATAAAACGACCCCTTCAAAAAAATGCAATCAATTAAAACAACCCGTCATTGGCATTTCACTGTACATTTTAATTTGTTTTGTAAATTATTTTAAGAAAAAAAAGTGACTTTTACAAAAATTGGTATGGAAATTCACAAAATAGATGTTGAAAGTCACAAAAATAAAAAGTTTTCACAAAAATGGGATCCTGGATTAAGTCCTGGAATTGAATAAATAAAAAGTACTAACCTCAAAAACATGTGCTGAGTTGTCCCGAATATCACGTAATGCTTTCAATGCTTCTAACTGAATAGCAGATCTCTTTTCATTTCTATTAAAAAAGGAAAAAACATAATGACAAACACTTTCCATCATATTTTGAACACACACTACAACATGAAAAATACTTCGGCGATTCCTTTTTATTATTGCAAAGATGCAATAGCAAAGATTGGAGAAGTATAACAGTCTAACTGCTTTTAAATTAACAGTCACAAAAACATTACAGGATGAATTGCGATCAAAAATTGTGGTATTCATAAAGGTAAAATATTTTATGCTTTACAAATACAGTATAACAATATTGCATTTTGTAATATTATCCATCTTAATATCAATATAATATTATTGCAAACTAAGTGACCAGCTGATTAAAACTAAACTGACTGCCAATTAAAATATAAATAAAAAATATCTTTCATTGAAAATAAATCGTAACTACCATTTTTTGTTACCTTGTCTAAATAGAAACCATTACATGAAATTAAGGTTTTCAGCTTTTGATATAATTAACAATACTAATGCAACATATCAATATAATTACATTTAACTTTCACAAAAATCTCAAATGTTACCACTAAACTGATATAATTATATTAACCAATATATTAACCCTATGGAAGCTGACATCCTTTTGAAAATTCAAAAACTGAATTACTGATTTGAAAATCAGACAAAAAAGATAAATGAAATTTTTTTACAATCTCAAATGCAAAAATTTCAAGACAAGAAGCATTTATAAATAAGAAATTATTGTAGAAAGTTTGTGAAAAATTTAAATAAAAGCTCTTTTGGAGGTTTTTTATTCTTCAGGTATTTCCTTAAAGTCAAAATATGGTCTTGCCATTGCAAAAAGAATGAAGTTGATACAAAATTAAATATGAAGACCTTATGAAAATTTTATGCGTAGTGTAGCAAAGTTACAATCCCCAGTACATCACCAAATGTGTAGCAACCAGGAAACATCACTCAAAAGACTACTCCTCGCTTGATTAGGGAGGGAAAAAACCACACCTCAAGAAAAGAGTCAGCCGACAATTTCTACTGTCCCAGTAGCAACTTTTTTTATTTATAATCTGTACATTTTAGTGCATAAGTTATTTTGACACAATTTTTTTTCTTTTTACTCCTTTTAAGGAGCAGTGTTACTCTAAATTAGTTATTAAATAACTTTTTCCAAGTTATTTAATTCCAATTTGCCAGAAAACCATGTGAAACTGATTTAATCTACTCCAAGTCAGCAGGGTTTCTTTTCTTGTAATTCCTGTAAATGTAATTACCATTAGATTACATGCCCATATATTGATTAGTTTTTAAATTTAGCATAATTTTAATAATTTATCACTTTAATCTAAGAACTTATCACACAGCAAATTAAAGGATACTTAATTATAAACTATTGGTGTGTAAGTTTGTTGAATGATGGTTGAATAAAGAGTAAATCGGCAGTTTTTTCCTTCTGATGTTGTACAGTAGCCATATACACACACCCTTAAAAAGTAAATATCTTAAATATCATGAGTTTTATTTATTTATTTTTAAATAATAATAATAAAACTTACAATTATGATAAAGTTTTTCATCTTTTACATAAATTTTTATTAAAGATTTTACATAGATATTTGACTTTAAAAATTGGAAACCTTAATTTTTTGCAGTTTTACTTGATTTTTTTTTAGCTTTGTTGACCCTAAAATGTGAAATTACAAAGAGTAAAATAGAGCAAATGAGCAATAAGGAACTGTATCAATATTTAGTTACATTATTCATAAGATGAATGGGATATTATGCAGAAAAGTAGAATCTAATAAAGAATCTTAAGGCTTCACTTTTAACTATATTATATACTTATCTTTTCAAAATGATTATTGTTAACTGAACAAAAATTTATTTTGGGGGATATTGAAGAATGCAAATTTCAAAACGAAATCCATACATGTTTCCATTCATGACTTTTGGAAATAGAATTTAAAAAGCAGTGATATGGAAAATAACACATTATTCAAGAAATGCTTTCACTTTTGAGTTTAGCAAATTGCCTTTTGTAATAAATATATCGAATATTTTTTTTTAACTATCAAAAAGTTTGAATTTTTTCCGCATTTAGATTATGGTTGCTTATTTATTTTATTTGTGCAGGGGGGGCACTTGAAAGTTTCGCTATTGAACTTTCAGGCTAACAGGATGTACCTTTTTTTTTTTTCTTGGGAGGTGGGAATGAAACTTCTTTTATAACCCTTTCAATACCAGAGCCCAATATCTGGATTGCCTTCAAACAACCGAACCACCCAATATTCATCTGGAGACTCCATGATATTTCATCCCCCTGTTCACCACAAGGAATCCCACCGCTTCAGTAATCAATCTTAGTAGGGGCTGAGGTGAGTAAAACATAATCCACTCTTGCCTTCTATGTTATCCCTATTGAAAGTGGAATAACTTTTCAGCCAGTACATTCCTTATCTTTAAACCATTGTCCAAAATATAAAAGAAACACTCATAAATTAAATGGAAGTAAGCCCAACAAATGCACAGATGTCTCTTCCAACAGGTGAAATTCCCTACAAATGGAAGATGACACCTTATCCGGAGAATGCTGAAATGATTACCACCTCCCTAGCAAGAAAGAGGGGTGTGTGAAAAATAGGTTTGTCTAATCACTCTTTCGGGCATTTGCCTGGTATTTCCGATGGACAGGCGACTTAGGCTCTATGGTTGTGAAAGGGTTAAGTTGTAGTGGGGATACATTGCATTAACATTTCTGTAAAAGAAATGTTAAGGAAAGCTATAAAAAATTTAGGTGGTTGTTAAGGAAATAGAAATAAATCCCTGTCTGGGAGTTCTATAAAATTAAAAATAAAAATCTGGGTTGCTATACTGTTTTTGTAGTTGGTCATATTTTCAAAAGAATTAATTTCTTTCTTTTTCCTTTTAACTGGTCATTAAAAAAATAAATAAAAACAATCCAACAACAGCAGATGAGCCAGATTCAAACCACAAGCTGTATGTTGGATAACCTTGTTTAAAAGGACTATTTATCTGTGCTTTATAACTCATTGACTGTAAGTTAACATTCCTTTAAAGAGGCAAATTACAATATAAAAAAGGACAGGTTCACCAACTTCAGTTCTCTTGCAATATAGACAACCTTAAAAAAAAAATCATTAAGGATACAGAATATTAGCCAACTTGATCAAATTTAAAACTAGACCTTTCTTATGCTCCATGTTAATTAAAACTTAAGTTATGATGCAGTTTTTTTTTTTTTTTGGGGGGGGGGATGCTATTGTGTAATGGCTATTAATCCATGTTAAGTAAAGATTACAAACCTAAAATATTTATCCAGAATATTTTGCAGACAACTGATGAAGTCTGAACGGAAAGGATTCAGCAAGTCAACACTGTAAGTTATCAACCTTATGACAGATGTCTCCTGAAACAAGAAAAAAAATTAAGATGTAAAATGAGTTTGTGTCAGAATACTACTGAAAGAAAAGCACATCACTCCCACTATACAGGGTTTCTGGAAAAGCCTATGGCAGTTTTTATTTACACTACAATCAATGATTAAAAAAACATTCAGTGAGATAAAAAGAGAAAAAGAAAAAATCCTTTTAACACCTCAATCTAAAATTTAAAAATAAAAGTAGGTTTAATTTCATGTTATTTGATTTTTTAACTTTTATTGTACTAAGAGCATGAATAGTTCAAAATTTCAATCTAATGACAATTTTATAAAAAAGATTTGACAGAAGAAGATACTTATCCTCTAGATTGCAATATAGATCCTTAGATTGCAATACTTATCCTCTTAGCGATAGCATTTGCATGCGGATTATTTAAGTTTATGCTGCAACCTGATGCTGAGGGCATTACTGATCAACTGACATGCCTCATAAATAAATTGTGTGTTCAAGTTTGATGATAGAAGAAAGCCTGCTACAAATGCAGATGTACAGCAGTAGGTCATCATTAATTGCATGAGCAGTAGTACTTCTAATAAGAAAATTTTAGTGAGAATGTCATTAATAATTTTAAGAATCTTGGGTGAAGCCTAAGAAGTCCTCCTACTCGTAGTTTAAATTTTTATTTTAAATTTAACATTGTATTGGGTTAAAGTTTGTGATGACTTGCTGGCAGATAAGTATCTACAGTTTCAATATAATGAAAACCATTAAATGGCATTCTCTTATTTTGTGCAAGTGTAGAAATAAATGTTGGTGCATGTGCCAATAGATTTTATAATTTGATTCAAATGTGTTTGCTGAAAAAGATATGGTATGCCAAAGAAAGATAAAATCTAGCATAGCCTTCAAACGTCAAAATTCTGAAGGTTGTAAGAGGAAGAACTGAATTGTGAGAATCTAGGTATAAATGATGATTGTTATTAACATTCATCATGGAGTTTGAATTAGATTTCAAAACTTAAAGTAACTACTGAAGATGTGCCCTCTGCAGTTGCATAATTGACAGAATATACAGAGTGTTCTGCAAGTTTCTATAAAGATGACATATGGATATTTAAATATTTATTTTGTTAAACATCTTTTGCATGATTTACATTCAAAATTCTTAGACTACACGAAAAAGTTATTTCACTATGAAGAAAAAACAACTTTATTCTTGAAGAGTGCAAAAGAAAGAAATAATTGATGCAATGATAAGCAGATGACAAATTTAATATATTTTGAAAAAATCACTGAGAATGAGTTTAAGTTGGAGTATGGAAACTTCTAGGACACACTATATTAATTTGTCTGTATCTATTAGTTAGAAGTGCTCAGCAAGTTACAGATAATAGCAATAAACTTTACTTGCTAATATGACGGCACTTAGGGCTGCCTAACATCTGTACAATTAATATTAGGGGATTAGGGGAATTTCCAACCCCAAAACCTGTAATGTATGACTTACATTTCTAGAACTAGCACACTGCTCAACAATTTGAAACAAACGCTCATGTGATGATTTCGGTGCATTCTCTTCTGCTACAGATATAAGATCATGCACAGCCTTGGAGAGCACAGAGGCTTCATTGCCATCCTGTAGCTGGAATTAATATATAATTATTAATTATTGACATACAATAATAGTTGCAAGAAAATAAAAAGACATAATATAAGTACTCAGATTAGCATGGACAAGCTAATTGTTTAGCTAAGAAGTGTTTGTTTAATTTTGAATTCATCGTTGCGGGAATTGCGTTGCGTATTGTTGTTGTTTGTGGAAGTCACGCTTTTTTTTTTTCATTGATCTCAGCCGAGTGTTTTCAGATTGTTTTGGTGACAGCATTTGCTTAATTTTGAATTCGTTTAAACGGATACATTTTGACTTCAACGTTGTTGGATTGTAACTTTTATTTTGATTGTTTTGGGACATTTGCTTTATTTTTGTCATAAATCTATAAGTGTTTGTTTAGTTTTGAAGTGTTTGGGTGTTTCAGATTGTTTTCGGTGACATATGTTTGTCATAAGCGTTTAATTTTGAATTCGTTTAACCAGATGGATTTTGATTTCAACGTTGTTGGATTTCATAGCTTTTATTTAGATTAATTTGGTGTTGTTTATTTTGCTTTTGTCGTAAATCTATAAATACTAGCTGGCAGACGACTCGCAGGTCTGAAATTTTGGTTGCAAAGAGACATAGGTTGCGCAAGCCCGTCGCAAAGCGGCCAGTGTGCTCTAGGTTGCACATTTTGGCTGCGAAGCGGCCATCGACGGTCAAAATTGGTCACCGAAGGTGTCTAGTTTCAAACGTTTATGGTAAAACAATTTTTAACAACTGCATGCAGACAATTTCTTTTGAGTTTACTCATTAGTTTCAAGTAGTAACTCTAATCAGAACAACTCGAACAAACTTTTCTTGTACATATCAAAATAAATAGTCTATTATTAATTAATTTATCTAATTATGCAGCGATATTTAGTTTCATATTTTTTAAATAAAAACATAATTAGTACTGCATAATGGTTTTTTTTAACAAATGACAAGCTGTTTAAATTAATAATGATTTATTCAAAGTGCAGTAAAAATAATGCAGAAACTACTCGAGAATTCAGACATTGATATTCGAATTCACCTGCAATTTCTTGCATGTTTGTTTACCAGACAATGAGCCAATTGAGACTACTGGTGTTTTCATCCAAACTGGCCCTGCTTGTATGGCAAAAACAAAGAAAAGGATATTATAGCATATTTTTCTGCTAACCCACGTGCAAGCATTTGAAAAGCAAACAAGACTCTGGGACTACCTAGAACATCGATTGATAGAATTCTTGAAAAACATAATTACCATTCATTTTGTATACATGGACTGCAAGCACTCTATCCATCTGATTTTGCTCGATGTCTAGCATTCTGCAATTGGTTGTTAATTCAACAAGATAAAAATATGAATTTTGTTAAAAATATTATGTGGATGTATGAATGTCTATTTACAGAAGATGGGTCAATAAATACTCATAAGGATCATTACTGTAGTAATACAAAATAGAGATGAGTTCGGGCTCATTTTTTGAAGCCCAAGCCCGACGACTTTTAATCCCAGCCCGCTCAAGCAATATTATTTATGTCGGAGCCAGAGCCTGCCCGAGACCGAAATTTCAGCTAAAGGTAAATAAATTCAATTACTTCAATGATAGAATACGATAAATTTTGCCGTTTGTGCAAATTAAAGACAAATATAGATGCAAATTCTTAATGCATTTTCCAATTCTCTAAATCCACGTTTATCAAATAATAACAATAACATTTCAATTTTTATTAAAAATTCCATTGAGTAGTCACATCAGTGACAAACATTCGTATGTAATTAGATATATTAGATACAGAAAAATACAAGCCATAAATCTCATATAGTGACATTAAAAAATGTTATATTTAAAATACATCCAGGTAAGAGATTTTGCATAATAAATTTAAGAAATTTGCATATAAAAATTTAGTTGATAGGAAAAAATTACATTTAAAAATAATTTAATGATATGATATGAATATATGCATTGCTAGCAATTAACTAAAAGAGCAGTGAATAATGAGGCCAAATTTTTGAATTAACAGCATTTTAACACACATACTAAATAATGTGTTGTGCTTTTTCATTTGTGTAAATTATGTGAAAAAGCTAACTTTTTACCCATAAATTATTTTGTAGCAAGTCCTAGCATCATATCAGTACATTTATTTTTCCGATCTATCACTTTTTAAAATTTGTTTCAAGGAGTATGCTCAATAAAGGAGACATTTTTCACGGGCCCGAGCCCGCAAGCAATCGTGCATTACAGGGCCCGAGCCCGGCTCGTGCTCGGGCTGAGCCCGTCTCATCTCTAATACAAAACCATATTTTTTGCAAGAAATACACCACCAAAGAAAATTTTCTGTCACTGTGTGGCGCAGAATTTGGAATGGAACCCTCTAAAAGGTTTATAAAATTGAAATTTTAGCAATTGTAATAGGTACTGATTCATTTTTGAAAAACATTTTAATTTTAAAATAACATGCCTTTACATAAGTGTTATTGATTGTAAATTTAATGTATTTATTTGCAGTGAAACGTTTTATAAATATAAATATTAGTAACACAATAAAGCATAAATAGGAAAAAAATAAGTGTACATAACAAGGCTCACAAAATTTGCATATTCTTTAGCTTTCTGTTTATATTCTGAAATCTGTATTTAATTTATACGGTTTTAAAGTCAACTTCAGATTTAGTTGTTTACCAAAAATTTTTTTAAATATTTCTTACTCAAGATGCTTAATTCAAAACACATTCCAGGTTGCAATATCATATTTTTGATCTAAAAATTCCAGTTATCAATTTGAAAATGCCCCTTATTTTCACAGAGAAAATAGCCTTTTATGTGATAAAAAATGTCCAGAAAAATGGTACAATTTTTTTCTGCATCATAATTTAGTTAGTTTTAGAGATACAGTTATGCAGTTTTTTCTATTGGTATTGTTAGATGGAAAATAAAAACTTTCGCATTGAAGATTTTTTTTGTGGGGACGTATAAAATTTAAAAAGTAACTTTTTGAGAATTAGCGCGAGGAAATTTTTTCAAACGGATTCTTATTTCTGGCCTTATTTTGAACATTTTTTCAATTTACACTACCCACTTATCTCTAATAGATAAAGAATTAAAGCCCGTAACCACCTTTTTGGGACACCCTGTATATACATCTGCAGAACGTATCGCCATATATTCAGTTTTTTTGAGAGCTCTTTCCATTTTACTCTCCTGTTGTTGCTTACATGTCAACTTTTGACAAAGAAATTTTTGCTGTCCGATTGGCCCTTCTTCAGCTATGAAACCGATTGACATGTTTTTTTTTAAGTGGTGATTCTGACTCCAGAGCAGCTCTCCATGCCATAGGCTCAGCTGGTCCATGGCATAGCAGAGACATCAATGACTGCATCAATCTTTTGGCATATTCATCTGATTGCAAGAAATCAGTTGTCTTGCAGGGGATCCCGGCCCACTACGTAATTGAAGGAAACAAGACCGCTGATTTTCTGGCAAAAAAAGGTCTTCTGTTTTATAGTTAAATAGCCAGAAACTGCCCTGCCAATCTATTATGGTAATAATTAAAAGTAGGGATGGATGCGAGACGTGCGAGACGAGAATCGGGTCTGTCTCGTCTCGCAGTGGTAAACCTCTGTCTCGTCTCGCAAACACTGTGTCTCGTCTCGCATCTCGCAAAGAAATTGCTGTCTCGTCTCGCGAGTCTCGCAAAATTAAGGACTGCGATTTCGTTACCATTTTATACTAACTTATTATTGGGATTTTATTGAAAATTAATATTAATAATAACAATTACTTGCATATAGCCACATTAGTAGATATATTAATAACTATATCAGCATATATCGGCATTTGAAGTAAAAGAAATTGAGATTTAATCCGTATATACAATGTCACACCGAAAATATAGTATTTATTTTTATTTACTAGCTGCGTGCCCGTTCTTCGCACTGTAGTAAACGAAAATTTTCCTAACATGAGTAATTTCAATTAATTCCAGTGATGTGGAATCTAAAATAAAAGCAAAATTATTTGACTCTTGATGTAAAGTTTGCATCATGAGTATTAACCTGGCATCATTGCAATATAATGACTCAAAAAACTACGTCAGTATCATTCGCGATCAGAAAAGTTAAAAGCTTAGCGGTTTGCAGAGAACTCCCGACTTTCAAAATGTGTTATTTCTACATCATATAGTTCTACATCATACTGTTCAAGTTGTAGCATTAAATACCTCAGACACTACATGAAATGGACAACCGTTTATTTTAAAATAGCTGAGCACCCGCTCTTCATACGAGAAGTAGCGAATATTTTACTAAAATCATATCTGCATGAGACAAAACAGATTTTTTTTTTAAGTTCAAGTAATCTCCTCTGTTGAAATTACTGCGGGATATATTAACATAAATTAGAATTACTTATCGTTCAGTTGGTTGTAAGATAACCCTTGAAAAATTATAAACAGAACACTTTTAGTCTTCGTAAAGTAAGTAAACACTTAGTAAAGTAAATCTCTACTATTTACTTTAACGTCAATTTCAAGTCTCTAAAATATGTGTAATTTTTATATTAATGAAAACGAGATTATATTAACGATAATTATAATTATTTGCTTAATATTTCCAATAACATTACCGTGTGTGCTTTTTTAGATTTCATTATAGTATCTCAGTTGGTTAATAGACATCTTATTTTTTGTTTATATTTTAAATTACTGAACAGTTAATTTGTTGACGACTATCCGTTTGTACTTTTGCACAATAATTTTTAGCGATAGTACTACAGTCGTTATGGTCGCCCTGTTTACAGAAAAATTAAACCATAATCCCCCTAATGTATATCCAGTGTGGATTTTTTTTAAAAATGAAAAGACATCTAACAGGCGAAGATAATTTTACAATAGGAACCCAACTGCAAGATAAAATGATGGGGAGGAAAAAAAATTATAAAAGTTTTGCAAGCCGAAGGAAGGGAAAACATGATGACATAAACGAAAAGAGAAATAGTTTTAAAAAAAATTGCTTGCATTTCTTTCCGTCCGATATTAATATATAAGAATAAAAAATGCCATTTTAATCTCTTTAAAATAGGCCAACAATAGGGATTTAACCGCCCCTAGAAAGTTGTTACCAGGGTGGGTGCCCCCCCCCCCTTACGCACGCCGCAACGTGCGGGAAAGTTTGAGGATAATATCGGTACAAGGATATTTCAACCATATTTCAACCTACTCAGACTAAACATCAAAGCGAATGCAAGTTGCTCTACTTCTAATCTCTCTCTGATATACCCGAAACCCGATTATCACAGGGGCAAGGGGGCAGTAATCCGGTGCCCCTGAAGAAAAAGGGGGCCCATATATATCCCGATTATCTAAACTATAAATTCATATGTATAGCCCCTGAAATAGTAATTGTGGGGATAAAACTGAATTTCCTCTATAATATAGGTATTACCTAATTGTATATCACTAGATCAAGTTAGAGATATTTTTTTGGGGGTGATAAATACGATTTGATTAAAGTAAAAAAACTACAGTTAACTGAAATGCAATTTTCGAGTACAACAGCGGTCAAAACTGGGTTAAAATCCTTAAAAAGGGGGGCTCAGTAAAGGGGCTTAATGCGTAAAAAAGGGGATAGTAAGGGGGGCCCCAAACTTAATGCCCTGGGTACCGTCTAAAAGTGGTCAGATTTGAACATACCGTACCGCCTTTCCTATTTACTTATTATTTTTCTTTCAACTCTTCTGTTTTTTTTTTTTTCCGCCTCTTTCTTTATGCTTTCCTTTGTGTGTTTTGTATATCTCTCGTCTGTTATAATTTTAAATGTTACGTGTTTGTGCATATTGTAAAGTGCTGATAGTATACCAGGACCGAAAACGAAGGAGGCGCAAGTTAAACGGTAGAGGCTTCAGGCAAATTGTCGCTCTTCAGATCGTATTTATGCGAGACGGAAAAAAATACGAGAATTCTCGCGCGAGACAAGACTCTGTCTCGTCTCGCGTCTCGTCCCGCAAAATATTTTCTTTCTCGTCTCTCAAAAAAATGCCTGTCTCGTCTCGCGAGACAATGAGAGAACGCGAGACAATGCAAGAATTCTCGCGTCCATCCCTAATTAAAAGGCACTAACAAGTTCCTTTTCTCAGGACCTTGCTGTTAGAAGTGGTCAAAAGCCCTGGTACAATCTTACTCAAGAAATTCCTGAGTGGCCTCGTGATAAATCGGTGACATTGTTACAGCTATTTTCTGGCCATGGTTGTCTCCCAAAACACCTACATAGAATTAACTTGCTTGTCCCTTGTGTGACTCTGAAGAAGATTTCAGCATTTCCCACCTTGCCTCCTGTCCTGTTCTACCTCCTGTGGCCTTATAGGAGCGATTTTGGATAGCCAGACTTAAGTTGATGGATTAACCTCTTAGATGCCGATGTTTCTTTTTTGGAGCATCATGTTTATTATTATTTTTTAAATAAAATGTTACAGCTATCAGTTTAAAAAACAAACTGCTTATTACTGAAAGTGTTATTGATTTTTTGGTATATTATTTATTTTTCAAACATAAAAATTTCTAAAAACTGTCTTTTTTTTTTACAATTTTCACAGTACCCAAGGAAAAAAATTCTATAAAATTCCAAAAAATGCCCCTATCGTATTACCAAAGGATGAATTCAAAGAGATAAAAGAAATTCAAATAATAGCAGGATATCTATTCTCAATCTTGCATAAAATTGAATGTTCCAAAAAAGGAACATTGGCATGTAATGATATACGAAATCAGTGGTATCACATGTATGTGTTGCTTTATTTGATTTTAATACATTCAGTGCTTATATCTGCTAAAGATAAGTCTGTCAAAGACGTTAATGATATGTTGAGTATTTATGAAGGGTGAAAGACTGGAGGGGGAAGGAGGAGGGGAAGGGGAAGTAGTCTTATATCTCACCCCTATAACAGAAGAATGGTTAGTTAGTGTTGCATTTCTCTGTTTTGAGCTGAGATAGCTGCTTATCTTATAAATAAAAATGAAATTTTGTTTGTTTGTGGATTTGATTCGCATACAAATCCACAAAAATGGACCTATCGGCCTGAAATTTAGCACAGATATGTAAAATAATATAGAATAAATCGTCAGAATCGGCGAATCGTAAGAATCGCCAAATTCTTGACCATTCAAACGGTCGCTATGAAAATAAGTATACATAGCTATTTGAACAATGAGAATATATTGGCGTTATCCATTTTGATATAACTCGCCACTTGACGGCGCTGTAGCAAATCATTACTGTAATTAACCACTAGATGGCCCTGCAGTGTATCACTTCTTGACTGTGCAAATGATCGCTATGAAAATAGGTATACATAGATATTTCAACACGGGGAAGAGTTTGGCGCTATCCATTTCCCTATAACTTGCCACTAGATGATGCGTCAACACATGAACTTCAGGACTGTCCAGCCGATAGTCATGAAAATTCGTATACATCGATATCTGAATGCGAAGAATATTTTCGCCGTATCCGTTTTGCTAAAACTCGCCACTAGATTGCGCTACGCCGCATCGCCTTCTGCACCGTAAAAACGGCTGCCTTGAAATTCAGTATGCATGATTATTGAACACAATATAACGCGATATCCATTTTGCTATCTCTCTTTATTACAATAAATAGTAATCACAACAAATATTAATGTCAAAAAGTCCATTCATTCCCGTGCGAAGAACGGGTACTTCAGCTAGTTTCTTATACAATTGGAACCTGCGTGCTTTACAAGGGTTTGTTTATTTATTTTAATTCCTTTTTATATTGAAGGAACATGTGGGAGGGAGTGCCATCAAGACACATGCTTGATTTTCTTTCTAAGCTGTGCATTTTTTTCAGATCATTTCAGTAAGAATTTCTATTGATGTATGTAGTAACAAAGTAGATGGTATGTTCTAAGAAATTTCTAAATGTAGACAATGTTGATTTTTTAAATATTCTTTATTGGATGATTGAAATAAGTCAATCATAAATATTTATCAATATCATCTTCATAAAAACTGGTGTATCCTGATGAAGAAGAAATAAATGATAATAGTAAAGTTTTAGTAATAGTAGTTTTATTTTCGAGGAGACAATGTGGTGCCTGGAGACATTTGTGGGCAATAGAATTTTAGAAGAAAAAACAATTTAAATTTGTTTCAGATGAAGCCTAAAATCAACATTATACAAGCACACCATGTTCATCCGTTGATGTCTGCAAAAAATTCAGATGCACATTATGTAATTACTTGATAAAGGCATTTTGTAGTATGTCAAAAAATTATTATAAACAAGTGTTTTGAATGCAAAAAGCTATGTACACTTCCCACCATATCATAGACATCGAGAAATACTGCTATAAAATGCTAATGAAAATCCTAAGCACCCTCTAAAAAATAAAATATTTTCTTTAGAGGGCTTTAGCACCTTTAGAAGTGGCATTTTACACAGGACAATATCACCAACTGGTAAAATTCAGGTAAAATTCTGGTAAAATTCAAAAGAAATACTGATGGGCTTTGCAGTAATACACAAGTAAACCTATTAGTATCGTAGAGTCCTTCATTCTTAAAGGATGAAACTTAATTGCTAGCAAGTTTTCTGTACATTTTGAACACATGGAATGAATTTTAGGTAACTGAACACAAAGAATAAAAATAATGAGCATTTGGTCATCTTATGGTATGGGAACAAAATTCGTTGGTCTTCACTCACAGTCGAACAGATAAATGTGTTGGCCACACAGTGGTTGTGATCAGTGTTTTTTCGCTCATATTTGATCCTGTGCTTTGCAGTTGCAGTGCAATTACTTCTGATTTTAAAGTTACAAATGCAAAATAACTGTAAGGGTGTGTTTGTCCTAGCTTCTGTAGAGGCTATTAGCATCTGCTTATGATTTACATATTTTAAAGGATTTTTCAGCAGTAAGTTGAATTTTATATGACTTTACGGATTTTCATACCTACATATAAACTTTTTCAATTTAACATGTCATCTACTTTTGAAGAACCTACTTTTGCTTTACTTCAAGGGTTAATGTGGAAAGAAGCACATATTTCTATTAAAAAGGTTTGTTTAAATTGTTCTGTACGATTTTAAAAAGATCAAAAATTTATGCTACTAATAATCACACCAGTTTTCAAAATTATTTATCTGTGAACCACTATCTTAATGCAAGCAAGCAGACAAGAAAGATAAGGCCCCACAGATTTAGGGTGCACATTAAATGCAGTTTAGATTTGAACATGCAGTTACCATGACCATTAAAATGCTATTGGTTGGCCATGCTATTGGTAGGACTTCAGTTCACTTTTAGTGATCTCTTTACAAGGGTGCATTTACTTATTCATGAATTCTTAGAATTTGTGATTTTGCCCCCCCCCCCCAAAAAAATGCATAAGGGCCTTGTCAAATAGAAGGCAGCCACTGGGTGGGTAACATTGACTCTTGTTTTCTGCCTCCTTGGATGAGTTGGTAAAATAAGGATCAAGCTTGCTTGGGGACTGACTAGGCGATTCACATCAGGCTGACGATTTGGCCGGGAATTATGCCTCCGCAACCCAGAGCCTATGGTCACAAAAACAGGGTGTCAACCATGGCACAGCCACAGAAATAGTTGCTTTAATAGCCTCCGGGATACAAAATAGTAGCCTTTACAGTAAACATTCTATCCTCATAAACAATCTAAACAGACTGAAATCTTCAAAACAATGAATCATGATACTGTAAAAAAAAAAAAAAAAAAAAAAAAAAAAAAAAAAAATCAAACTCTTAAAATGTAAATTACATTTTCCCCCCTGAAAGACTTATCTAACAATAGTGAAAAACATATCAATTATATATTACTCCATAGCACAGAACTTTATAAATGTTAGGGAAAAAGAACTTAAGTCTAGCTCTGTCTCCCGTTCACGTGCTTTCATAAGCATGTTTTGTTTTGCAATCAGCATTGCCGTGTTGCTGCGTGCATCTCTATCAGGCTAAATTGCCGTGTGTGTTATTGAGCTATCAAAGTATGATGTCACCTTGGCGTCATCTCCTGCACTCGGTTCTTTGGGATCGTAGTGCGTTCGCAAACTATTTAAGCATTTATTTTTTTCTTCCCAGACATTGTCGTCAGTATGTAAATTTATGTTAATGTGTTATGTTGTGGTATAAAAGGTGATGCGCGATGTGTTTCGTTCTTCATGCTGCTTGTACAGAGCGGTTGCTCCTGGATTGCTGTTTTATTTTTTGCTGAAATATGTGAGCAATTATGTCCTTAATTCTTTTTAAATAAATTTTAGCGTAACTTAATTAGTATGAAGTATTTTTATAATTCCACTGCTCTTTAACTCTGATAAAATTTGTCAAGGAAGATGCCTTTAAATATTTGAAGTTACAAGTTAGTTTTAATAATTGCTTGACAATAAAACAGGCAGTTTTTAATGTCTTAAGTTAAACATAAAATGCAAAACACAGTAGACTCTCCCAAAATACACATATCAGAATCAAGAAAGATGCAGACTATAGAATTTTAGATCCTAGTATTGTTAACATAACTTTTTTCTAAATTATGTGCATTAAAAATAAATGAATACACAAAATAAAAAATTATGGCACTTAAAATTTAATAAATTGGCTGAATATATTGTGTATTGTATTGAGGCAAACCTACACAAGATGTATCTGCTTAAGGGGGAAGGGGAGATGCCTTGGGTGGAGGACATTTTAAGGAGTTGTAATGCATATTCATATTACATCTGGAAGAAATCACCTAAAACTCCCAACTGTTAGATGAACAGCCCATGTGGCAGGCCAGAACCCTGCACTTTCACATTTTAGAAATTTGATGAAAAAATATAGCAGTTCATAGAAATTAATACACCTGCTTGTTTGTGAAGTATACATTACAGCTAACAAATGTTAATATTGTCAAAATTTTTCAGGGTGATCTGCTTGTATGGGGCTTAAAATGCATGTTCTATGTGTCTTATTGACATACAGAATATTAAATTTAGCATTTTGTTACATGTTAAATCAGTTAATTAGAATGCAAGATAAGAACATTTAATTTTAATACAGGATAAAATCTTCTCAAATACTGATGGCGCTGCTTAGATTGGTTAAGTTTTGGGACTTATTTGTGTTGATTTTGGTTATATTTTGCTAAAAACTTCAATATCTGAATTGGCAATATCTGAATTTTTTTTTTTTTAATTTGTGAATTTACTACAGATAGATTTTGTCAGAACTTTCCAGAAAACTCCCAAAAGGTATAAAAGTGTAAATCAATTATGGCCAGTTAAAACGGAGATCCAGTTAAATAGAAGAGAGTTAAGAGGAAGTCTACTGTACTTAAGAGCATTGCACACCTCTTAATCATGTAATAACTAACCATTATCTAAAATTAGAACAAATAAGGATGAATTAAAAATGAAAGGTGGAAAGAAAATGTTTATATTAGTTTTAGATTAATGAAAAGCAGCAAACGACAAAATGAACTTTAAGGCTAAAACAACAACCAATGAATTAAGAAAGAAGAAAATTAACACAAAATTCAGAAAAATATGTTAAGAAAAAAAAATGCACAGACAATGTAACTTTTTTTTTAAAAATTCAATCAATAACAATTCTTTTAAACACAATTTTTAAAGAGGAAATTTTAAAAATGCAGAACCTCAGGAAAACACAAGATGTTCTCAATGATGTCAAATATGGCTTCCCAGCATAGACTTTGCAATTGATCGCCATTTTTCACAAGACGTTGCAAGGACAGAATTATTTCATATGCTATGATGCTGTCTCGACTCTCCAAAGCCTGCAAAATTGTCAAATATATTAAGAACTATTTCATATATGCATAACTTTTTTGTATTCAGCTTATCAGTGAAACAAACTTTGTAGAATTAGTCAAAAATCAGAGGGGGGGAGGGGTTCAGTAAATATACACAGTATAATTGATTTATATATCAGTATAATTGATTTAACACAGAATGCATATACAGTAAAACCTCACTATAGTGATACTTGATACACAGTAATAAATCCCTCTATAACAATTGGGTCCCTTATGTATTTTATTGAGGTTTTATTGTAATACTTAGTATTTTACTTATTAATTATATAACATTGATTCGTAAGTTAAGCCTTTTTACTAGATATATATCTATATATATATATATATATATATACAGTGGTCAATCCAAAATTATTTCCAGGATCCCATTTTTGTGAAAATGATCTATTTTTATGAATTTCAAATCTATTTTTGTGCATTTTCAGACCAAAAATTTCTCTGGGGTAAGGACCCATTTTTGAAAAATTCAAAATATCCTATCTTCCATATTTTAGAAAGTGACTATCAACCTTTCAAGTATATTAGGCAAGTTGGGGTATTTAGGTTGATTAATTTTTATTTTTTATCAACAAAGCGAAAAATTCCAGAGCTGGGATCGAACCCAGGACTGCTGCTTAACACGCAGATGCTCTACCACTGAGCTACTCTAGGATGTTTCCCAGATGAAATTTCTCGCATTAGAACCATTGGCAATATCATCTTCTGTAAACTACAGACAGAACAAATGAACCAATTAATTTGCAACAACTCTGTTATGCCACAGAAATTATACATATTTTAGAAAGTTACTATCAACCGTTCAAGTATATTAGTAATACACTTGAAAGGTTGATAGAGTCACTTTCTAAAATATGTATAATTTCCGTGGCATAATGGAGTTGTCGCAAATTAATTGGTTCATCGGTTCTGTCCATGATTTGCAGAAGAAGATGATATTGCCACCGGTTCTAATGCAAGAAATTTTATCTGGGAATCATCCCAGAGTAGCTCAGTGGTAGAGCGAAAAAAAAAAAAAACTCATTGAATCAAAGTTTTATTAAGTGTTCATTTCTTGACATAACACTGCAACAATTTAATTTTTAGTAAATAAAAACACCAACACTTATTTACTTTTAAAAAAGATGGAAGGACAGCTGTGGGTGGATGTATCAATGTTGCAACTTTATTGGAGCCCCACAAAGACATTCCAATGAAGAACACAGCACCCCGTAACAGGGCAGCGTGACTATAGTTGTTTCTGCAGAAAGAAGCAAATGCATCATTACACATACTGAACAGTGGTTTTTTTTTTTTTTAAGGCTATTTTTCAGTTTGTTTTAACCCACTTAATTTATGTTGCAAAAATGCAACACTCTTAAAATAAAATTTTTAAAAATCAAAAACTCAATTTTAAAATTACCAATATATTGACATTTGTTTTAAACATGATTTTGTGTTTTACAAAACATTAGATTGTTCTTTAATATTATTTACATATTTGCATCATTTCACATATATACATGATCGTAATGTTTGTAAACAAACAAGCATGATTTAAAATTTTAACGAACATTCAAATTTTACTTTGCATGTAACAGAATGGTGTTCTCTGAAAATATGTAAAAAAAAAAAAAAAAAAGTTTAGAGTTAATAAAAATTAATTTTGATTAATATCTTTCAGAAACAAAAATATCTAAGATCAAAGTAGAAAACATAACTAATAAATGTTTTATGTTTAGTATTTAAATAACATAATATTTTTAAAAACACTTTCATTATCTTATTTATTCATTGGTGAGTTTTAAAAGTCATTAACTACTTTGAAGAATGGAAAATGAATGTGGTGGGTTAAACAAAATTTCAACATAAAACTTAAACACTCAATAGAAAACTGGTGTTTAACATTTAAAATAATTAAAACTTTTTAAAATAATACACATAGAAAGGTACTCATCCAGAATGTATGTTTCAGGTGAAAAATTAGGAAAGGAGAACACTTAGGCAGAGGAAGGGTGAACATTTTTCACCCAAAACTTGAATGATAAACACCCCTTATGTGTGTTACTTTAGAAAGCTTAAGCTATTTCAACTTACTTTGGCTTTTCAATACAGTAATACCTCAAACTTAAGCAATAGGTGGGACAGAGCAATAAACAAACTCAGTGGCAGAATTTTGTCAAGCTTTCTGCGATAAGCTGCAGAAACACAAAAATCTTTCTGCAGCACAATATACATTTATGCATGCATGTACACACAAAGATGTAGGTGTATTTAAACATTGTTGATAGAAAATTGCAGTTAATTTATGTTGTCAATAATTACTTTGTGAAAATTGGTCATTCAAAACAACATATGATGTTTTGCAATTCCGGGGTTTAGTCAGGGTTTAGAGACCTATGGGTATGCAAGGAATGAGACCCCCCCCCCCTCCATTATTAATTTTCAAGTAAGCCAATAACTTACAAAATCATGTTGTTTGTGTCACACACACAAAACACCAGCAATTTTATCTAAATTTAATAAATATGCATTGCATAGGGCTGTGGTAGATAATAGTGACACAGGATACATGTACCAGCTACTAAATCTACCCTGATCAACCATCACTGTAAATAAACAGGCATAATGTTAAAACTGCAGAACTATATGTATTCTCAATGGGCTGAATAGAAGTTGGGAGAGGGTCAATGAAATGTTTTCTATATCATCGATACAGATTATTATTTTAAATAAGGAATTGAAAAGATTTTTAAAACTAAGCTCAGATTATGAAATAACTATTTTATTTTATAAAAAATTATTTATATTTAAATTACTAAAATATATTTTTATACAAACAGAACTTTATCTTCATTATTAAAATTTTTCATACTTACATAAAGTTTTAAATTTATATTTTCAAATAACTAATTCAAATTTAAGTTTTTTTTTATTATCTAAATTTAAAAAACTTAAATTTGAATTAGTTAGGCAGTACTTAATCTATAGAAGTAGTTATTCAGTAGTAGTTAATCTAACTCATAAAGGTAGAAGGCTCATATTTAAGAAGATAAATTTAAGTTTTAACTATCAAAATAACATTTTCATTCAAATAATATTTTTATTTTAATTACTGTAATTTAGATCCTGAAGTCTGAAATTCATAATCTCTCAAAATCCAGACATTTCGTTAATGTCTGGATCACAACTGTTTTCAAACCTTGTGATCTAAAAAGCTCCTAAAAACAAAGACAACCTCTAAAAATTGTTGTCTTGGATCTAAAAATTGCATTTTTTCCTTCCCCCCCCCCCCCAAATGTAGTCACTTTTAGGCCTTTTTTCAAGAAAATAGTTGCCATAGTCACCTTTTGCTGAAAATAGTAGCAAACCAATAAACCAAGCTGAAAATAGTCACCATGGTCAGACCTGTTTTTTGTACCAAATGTAATAATGCAGATGATTTTTCATATTTGATGTCATAGATGTGTTCTTCTTCCTCTATGATTTTCCTTTTAGTGACACTGATATATTTACCAAGTTTTTGTATCTCCACATGAGATTTATTTGGTAGATGTCAGATGCTTCTTGAGGGTCTACTCCACAGTAAACTTGACTGATCATATTCTTTTAAATATATTAGGATTTGGTTTTGTGAGAATCTGAATATCTTTTTTAGCTGTGAAATTTTATACTTTTGAATCAAGGCTTCAATTATATTAGATTGATGTAGTTGATGCAATTTTTGTTTTTTGTGCATCGCCTATAATGTTGAGTTTTTTCATCTTTTTGTAATAAAAATATAACTATTTCAGAGACTATTAACTATTCAGAGCTAGATTGTGTTAGTTTTTTAAAATAAAAAACAAATGCAAATCATCATAGTAATACCCCTACTGTACTACGATTTCTAAACATATGATCTTTATAGTTACTGAAATGCTATATCAAAGTTTAAACTGAACTGATATTTTGCATTTCTAATATTTTTATGGATTAAATATAAAGTAGAATCAAATTTTTATTAGTTTCAAATTGAGAATACTCTCTTAAGGATCACATTGACTAGCCATGTTTTAAACATTTCTTCCAAAAACGACCTCTAATCTTTCATAATCTCTGGAATCTGCTTCTTTATAGACTTAACACAGAAATGTTTAAAAAAAAAAAAAAAAAGGTTTAAGTTTGCTTAAACTTAAAAGTGCTTGCATCCCTTTTCTAATGATTTTGAAAAAATACCAGAACATTTTTCAAAAATATCCCAAATATTAAATCTTAAAGAGTTCCTCAAACTCAGAAATGTTAAAAGCCAGCAGCATCTTTGTTCTCTGAACTGACATTCTAAAGAAATTTCAATAATTTAATAATGGAAAACATTTTAAAATCCCAAAAGGATTAGTAAAACCATTTTAAAACACATTTAATATTTGGCATTTTTTCTTAAAATAAAAATGAAAAAATTTCAATTTACATACTTTATTTGAAGTATTTCACACAAAGAAAATATACACGTATGGCCCACGTTTGTACCAAGTAAATTTCTCATTTGCTACAAAAAAAAAATATATATATATATATATAAATATTATCAAACAAGAACATACAGCACTATGAATTATTAATGCACAAGAAAGTACAGCACAAGCATACATACACACAAACAAAAGCCAAATAAGATTCCTTGAATTGTCTACAAATACAAAAGATATTTTACTTTAACAAATGTTCTGTAACAAAATTATTCAGTAATGTTCCCAAGCCAAAGAGCAGTATAGATGTTGCTTGACATTATAAAATGCGAGCCTTCTTTTCTGAAACATGGCTCAAGCGCTTTTATATACAGTGAAACTTCTATGCGTGCCCACCTGTATTAAACGACCCCCCTCTTCCAACAACTAGTTTTTTAAGGCACTGATTTTTTACCCTAAATGTTTAAAGGTCCTCTAGAAGAGACCACACAACTCTCTAAAAGCCAACACTCTCAGTTCCCTCTCCGAAAAATTTCTAGCATTTTTCTGGAAAAAAAGTAAACAAAAACCACATTCCAAACCAGTCACTCTAATGCAAATCAACAGCAAATGCAAGTACATGTACACATCACATAGAAATCTTACAGGTTAAAGAAGAGACATCATGTCTAAGAAATGAGTGATCATACCATTAGAGCAGCACAGTGATGTGATCCAGTCACAGGAAAAAGGAAATTAGGAGAGGAAGTTTGCAGTTACTTTTGGTTGTGGGAAAACCCAAAGAGCATATTTCAAAAAACAAATAAACTTTATTATGACAAAATCAGAATAATGTAGAATATCAGGAGAAATGCTCTTTTCTTAGATTTAAAAAAATCTGATGTGTCCAACACATGACTTCCTTGCACGTCTATTAGATCAAAAATATTTTCGACGCACTTCCTCTAAACTTATTTCTTTGAAAGAGATAAAATATCAATAATAGTAAGATTTAGCGATTTCTAGCCAAATATTTAGATATCGCCAAGCTGAGTTCAATTTGAAAGATTTCCTTCTAACACTTTATTTGGGAATATTTCACCAAAAGCTGACAAACTTGAGATAGTCTGCGAGATTTTGGGGATAGCCAAAGTAGTCATTGACCACAGACTTTCAATGAATTGAATGCATTCATACACCTGAATGTATTTAAAGTCATTTGGCAAACCCTGTAAATAAATTCTCAGTCGATTCCTGTCAAAAAAAGATATTGAAAACAATTAGATATTACAATAGTTCTAAATACAAAAGTTCAAAATTCTACGGGTTAAAGTTTTACAGTTATACAAAATACGAAATAATTTTTGGCGCCAAATTTGGCGATATTTCGGCGAAACTCATCAATTTCGACGACATTTGGCGAGATTTTAAGCATGAACCAAACAATGACAGATTATCGCCAAATATGGCGATATTTCGCCAAAACTCGCCAAGAACGATGACAAATGGCGATACATTGGGCATGGACCAAATAACTGAATATTGCCAAATTTGGCGATATTTCGCCAAAACTCGCCAAGGCCGAGGACAGACGGCGAGATTTTGGGCATGTACCAAACAATGACCGTCTACAGTTGTATTATATTGAAGATGTCCATAGACATTAAAGTATTGAAATTCTTTTCGGTGGTTCTGTAAATAAACTCTCCAGTAGATTGTAACCAAAAATCGGGATGCACAACTAGATGTTACAACAATCTTATATATGAAATTTCATAATATTTTTTGAGATTTGAGAGTTAAATATGCACACACGTACTCCAAAAGTCGCCAAGCTTGGCGACTTTTGGATAGTTCTTGAGGGAGTCACGTGACCGTGGTCGGACCATTACCTAACTTATGTGGTAGGACAGCATTGTGCTTGAAATGGATGAATGCCCCTAAAATTGCCATTGACCGTAATGTATTGGAAATCTTTTGAGTGTTCCTGTAGCTGAACTATAAATGATAAAGACACTTTTTTTAATGGAGAAATTCATTTTCTAACTCTTTACAGCACATATCACTTCCGAGTCGTTTGAAATAGCCCAATACCTCTAAAAAACGCTTTGATGAATTTCGGCCCATAGAGCGTAATGTATTTCGAATCTTTTGGGTGGTTCTGTAGATAAACTATCCAGTCGAATGGAACCGAAAGGGGAGGCGCACAACTAGATGTTACAACGTTCCTAAATATGAAGTTTCAACATTCTACGCCTAATAGTTTTTGAGATATGCGAGTTTAATGAATTTCGGCCCATTGAGCGTAATGTATTTCGAATGTTTTGGGCAGTCCAGTAGATAAACTATCCAGTCGAATGGAACCAAAAGGGGAGGTGCACAACTAGATGTTACAACTATCCAAAATATGAAGTTTCGACATTCTACGCCTAGTAGCTTTTGAGTTAGGCGAGTTTAATGAATATCGGCCCATAGAGCGTAATGTATTTCGAATCTTTTGGGCGGTCCTGTACATAAACTATCCATTCGATTATCACCAAAAGGGGAGGTGCACAACTAGATCATAGAACAATCCTAAATATCAAATCTCAAGATTCTACGACCAATAGTTTTTGAGATATGCGAGTTACATACGTACGTACGTACGTACAGACGGCATGGAAAAACTGGCCACAATAGACTCGCCGCTGGTCAAAATGAGTTGCAGACGCATTAATATGATCGTGCATGATAGCCTACGATGAGATGCATCGAAAAAATTTTTAAAATTCAATTTAGAGGTAGTCAAAATCGGTTTTTTTGTCGAAATTTGGCCCCCAAAATTTTTCGGGATCACATTACTTCCTTATACTACGTACAAGGAAGTAAAAAAATAGAGAGGGAAGTTTCATTTAAATTTAAATTTTAAAAATATGTTTGTATAATTACTTCTGTATTAGTATGAAATACCATAAATAACAAAACAATATTTTTGAGCATTTTTGTTTTCTTGGCTATCAAATGTTTGTACTTCTTTGAGTGACCACCTCTCTTAATGATTGATTTTTTGCAAATGGAGGGTAGTCACTCCTGAGAAGTTTCTCTGTATAATCCAGAGGCATAGCCAGGGGGTGGATATCGGGATATATCTTCCCCCTCCTGAAATTGTCAGATTAGTTAGCATAAGCTTTATGTCCTGCAGAAATACAGCTCATTTATTCACCAATTATTTCATATCCCCTCCCCCCTAAAAAAAAAATTCCTGTCTACGCTCCTGCTATAATTATTCCAATATTCATAAGTAGGATGACATCCCAGGTAAATGAAGCATAAAAATTAATCTAAAATTTCATACTCAATCACAAATTTGGTACTATTTTTCTTTTTTTAAACCCCTGAAAGCCGTAGTTCTTTTCTTCAGCATACTTTTTATAATAACACATAGAGCAGTCGACAAATTCCAGTTGACTATCGGACATGACTGCTTTGCAAGACATCTCCATCATTTTGACATTCTGGATAGTCCATTTTGCATGTTCTGTGACCTATGGAAAGAGATGGACCATAATCTTCTCTGCTGCACAGCACTGTAGGAGTGATATTGGGAGGCAAGAGACCGTACAGGCCAATAGACTTTTGCTGCCTTCTATTTGAACTTTTTCCTTCTCATTCTGTTCATTTGAGTCAGCTTGTCCATTTTTTTATTTTTTATTTTGCTGCTGTTGTGCCCACCATTAGAAATTTAAAAAAAAAATAAACATTATTTGATACTCATTTGTGAGGGTTTGAGCCAAATTTTAAAATATTCCCCAGTCTTTTATTAATGGAATAAAATTCCCAAACTAGTACAACCCTGAACCTAAAAAAGAATATCATCTCGCAAAAATTTTAATCTTGTGCTGAATGTCCATAGCAGTATTGATCAGAAAACTTTCAACACTAGCATTTTTTTCTCTGACTTGATCTTGCACATACTGAACTAAAATCATTTTCTACTTCAAATTTTCATTAGCTGGAACACTCTTTAAAACTAACTCATTAAAATTTTTCATGGATTTAAAAAATTTTTTTTAGCATTTCATTATTTATAAATATAAAAAACAAATACAGCTACCCCCCCCCACCCCATATGTGGTGAAAGAGGAGCCAAGTACTATCACTAGAACATTTGCTCAGATATTTTAGTTAGGGACGTGAAAATAGTGATTTGACAATTTTTAGGTGTGTGTGTGTGATATATGCATACATACACATATGCAAAAATCACACACACGCACACATATCTATATACGAAGTAAAGCACTGTTTATACGTCTTCCAAGGAACCAATCTGAAATGACGTATAAATGAAATATTAATAAACAACTTTGATTACGACATGTTTAACCCTGAAATGCAAATTTATGTAAATATAATAATTGTATGTTTTTTTTAAGGTACTAGTAAATTACTTCATATTAGTTTTTACCTGAAAACAATACTAAGTTTAAAAATGAAGTAAAATAAAATTCTCGTAAAAGTGAAACAAATCCTACCTTCATTGGACAATATCTAATACTGCATACATTTAGTATTAATGTAATATACATTAAATACCATGAGGTGATTTTTGTTTACACAGACATTGAATTTAATAAACCATTCAATCGCCTGATGTGTTGATTGTCTTTAATAATTAGTTACAGCATTGCAGACTGAATTAAGTTCATGAAATGTCTTTTTCCCTTGTGTTCTGATAGGCAAAGTAAATTCTAAACTTTTAATATAATCTAGTGCATTTTCAAAAGAAGGTTGTTAAACATATAACTCTTCACAATCCTTCATTTGCCTTTCTATTTAGGTCTTACGGACAAATTTCTCCCTAAAGTGCAAAATAAGGACACAGACAAAATTTTCAAAATTAAGGAAAGTTTAAACAACGTATAAACGATATTGCATGCCATATAAACAAAGCATTTTTTCATTAAAATAAATAGGAATGAATCGGGAATTCATGAAAATGACTTTTTAATGTGAAAGTCGTAAAAATGAGAAACGTATAAACGGTGCTTTACTATATATATACACATATACATAAAAATTTTATTTTAATCATAAATAGAATATTCTTTTACAAATTTAAAAAATAAATGCTAAATATATATGTATAATTATTTTTCTTTATTTTCGCGACATATTGGCAATTTAAAGTAAAAAATTAACCTTCGTTTTAATTATTATATAATTGGTATCAGCACACTTTTAATTTAACCTTGTGCTCCGTTGATATATAGGTCAAATATATTTTGCCTAAAACATGATTTATTATGAGGTTGCATAAAGTACACAGATTTTTTGCATATATTTTTAAAAATTACTGATGTAAAAGCAGGGTTTTGAGCCCGCCCACAAACTTAAAAAAAAACACTTATAAACCCACGCAGAATTTTTTTTTCTTTTATTAAAAATTTTCAAAATTTCCCTTTCTTTCATTTATATCATTTGTCATTTGAGATTAAATACATATAATATTGCCTACATAACTTAGTGCATTATATTAGATAAATATATAAATGCAGGTTTAATTTTATTATAATTATTTTTCCAACATAAAGAATAATAACCTTTTTAAAAATAATACCTTGAGCTAACTCTATCTGCAATATTTGTTTTGAAATAAACAGGTGTAGAATGCAGGCAGGGTTAACTTTAATAAATAAGTTTTCCAATACGAGTAACATTAATTATCACTATAGTGACAAACAAAAAAAAAATCCTTTCCCATAAGAGAAGAATGGAGATGTCTCTCTCTGACAGCTTACAAGCATGCATATCAAGAATGAATTCAGGTTCAGGAAACCATCCTGTATTGTATTAGTTGTTGCATTACTTCAGTACTGAGAATAAAAACTAATTCATTGCACATTGCTTATGTGGTACTTAATATCAGACATATTAATTCTAGATTTTTTTAAATAAAAAGAAATATATATTTAAAGCAAAAATGAATAAGTAAAAAGAAAATTAAACAAATAGTAGTTCTGCAGTAAGTTGGCCTGCAAAGGGTTTACTGACTTACATTCTAATTAGAAAATATAACTGTGACTTAAAAAACATAAAGGTAAAAAAAATTAAAAAGTTCATAAATTTAAAAAGTAATAGAAAACAGCCAATCAAAAACAGCATATTTTTCTAAGTGAACAATAATATACTTTTGCCTATGTTCATGAAACAAATTAGGAGCCTTTTATAAATGCCAGCAGAAAAAGATATTACTAATTACTATAATAATTATACAGATATTACTTAAAGTTGAAGTTATTTTTATATTTTAATTATTATTTTGTAATGGAAGTTTTCTTTTAGACTAAAATTATTCTGTTTTGAAATAAAACTATAAAATTTAAGTCCAAAAAGTGTTATACTATAAAAATATCTTAATAAAACTCAAAAACCCATCTGCGTTGGGTTAAAAAAAAAAAAAAGAATCTGTGTAAAAGTGAAATCAGTAAAATAGCACTATTCCTTTTCTGCACTTACTTTGCTCTTACAAAATACAGTGCATTTTCTTATTTCAAATTATTAATTGCACATTTTAAGAAACCGTTTTAAGTTTTTAGTATGACATTTTAGTGTGAAAGCATTTTGCAATTCAATATTTCTTTTAAATATAATTAATACTTTTGTACATAATCACTCAAAAATACAAAAATATTTTTATTTCTGTATTGTTAATGACTGAGTAATCATGAAGATGCCCAATTCATTTTTAAATCCTAAAATTAAGTAAGTGATAGTTTTTTTTTTTTTTTTTAAATAAAACACATTCTATGTTAAGTAACACATTCTATGTAAGTAACACATTCTATGTAAGTAACACATTCTATGTAAGTAACACATTCTATGTAAGTAACACATTCTATGTAAGTCTATAACATTCTATGTTAAGTATTATATATATATATATACAGTCAACTCCGGTTATAGTGAACCTGGATATAGTGAACTTTCAGCTATAGTGAACGCAAATCGTCAGTCCCAGTTCACTTACATTAGAAATGTGAATAGCATTTTTTGGTTTTAGTGAACATGACCTAAAAATTGAACTTTGAACATTCTAGAAATGGCAGAGATGAAGTTTTTCGATGTCTAAATTCTCAAAGGTTGTCTCTATTGCATTTGATAAATACACAAAGAGATTATCAAGCATCTATTCCGAAATACAGGGTATTGTCAGCAGCTAGGCTAACGTAGGGGAGAGGGGAACAATAGCGCACAAGAGAAAGGGCTTTTAGACTCTTGACCGCTGTGAAACTCTGAATTTATTCATTGCAGTAATGTATACTTATCTTTAGCTCTTTAATTCCCTCTCAAAACAGCCCAAGTCTTGTGCATGAAATCCCGTGACACCCATACTTCCACAATGAGGAAGGTAGCAATGACAATTTTTAAAAGAAACATTTAACTTTTTTCATTCTCATTCTTGACCAGAAAGAAAAGACCACAAGCACTTCAATCCAAAACAAACTGTGCCTCTCCTAATTGTATTCACTCTAGCTATCCGGGGACATCTGTAAAAGGGGATTAAATCCTTAGTCGGTTAGAATCAATAGACTTTTCGGCTACTAAGCACTTAACAAAAAGTAGGGTACATTTCATGGTGAACAAAAACGGACATATCTCTCGTCCTTGAATGATTGTATTTTCCATTCCCAGGGCAATTGCACAGGTTAAGGATTACCACTACATGCTACTCCTTGATTAGCTATAGCTGCTATAGCACTTTTCGGCCAATTAAATGGAATCTCCCAAATTATTGTAGCACTTAGGAGTAATAAGACATAAATACGATTAATTATGTTTGATTTACGCAAATATTCAGTGCGGGTATAAAACACTATTTTTTACGTTTGTATATAATGTATTCCTTGTTCATATGGGGGCACTTCACTTATAGTGAACTTCGGATATAGTGAACGAAACTTGCCGGTCCTCAGAAATTCACTGTGACTGGAGTCAACTGTATATATATATATATATATATATATATATATACATACATATATATATATATATGTATGTTAAAAAAGTGTCCTCTCTCTCTTTATATTATTTAACTGTATTTAAACAAGTATTTTGATGAATACAAGTTCAATTTCCTGCAAAAGATGTCAGTATTATGACTATTGATTAATAGCTAAAATATTCGTTACATTTCTCATTTTAATGTTACAGGAAAAAGTTTTAAGATAATACTGTCCAATAGAAATTTAAAGAAATAAGGAGTTTTATCAGAATCATTTTTAGATATGCCTGGAAATTACATTATTTAGAAATTCCTGGTGGAATGCAAGAAACACAAAATAGTTTACTTGCTAAAACTCTTAACAATAATTTTAGAAGAAATGTGCATACTTTCCAACTGCATTGGGAAAACTTTTCTACATTAACAGTCAAGCACAATGTGTAGATAAAACTCTGAAGTGCATAATCTGGCAAATGACTGTAGCATAATATAGCTTCAAGGACATTCAGACATTCCTAAAAATTACAACATTCAAATATATAAAAACATATCACTCATGCCTAAACATAGAATTTAGTATAAAAGTAACTTTTGATAGCTTAGCATTATATGTTAGTAAAAAAAAGATTCCTGAAAAAAAAAATTTAAAAAAATTCATAATTTGAATTCTGTCACAGTTTTATGGCAGTTAATGCAATTAAAGGAAGCAACATATTTTTAATCTTTTCTAAATATATAATGACAACATAATGTCATCCTTCTTAAGTAGCATGGATGCAAAATTTTCTTCACTGACCTTCAGTTTTCATTGAATTCATATATATATTATCTTGACTAAAATACTGATATTATCATCAAGGAGTAGGCAAAATGCCTGTTCTAGCACTACTGGCCAATTCACTATTTGTTCAGCCAACCAGTTTCTTCTGCCTTTTGTGCTATAGTTGAGAACATCCCTAGGGAGTCTTGTGTATGCCATGCATTGTACAGTGAAAATAAACTATCTAAGAGAATATGTTTTCCAATTTAGTTTTTGCATAAGCGATACTTAACATGAAATATATATAAGTTTTAAGCATCTGAATATAACTACAGCAGAACAGTATAAAAAATTTTGAATATAACATTTATTTTATAAATAAAATTTCCAATTTCCAAAACATGGAAATAAACCTGTTCAGAAAGAAACCGATTTTTAACCCAAAATTTCTAGATTGTTTTCTGGAATATTTCCATTTTTAATTTTAGTATAAGGACTGACATGTCTGGATCAGGTGTCAAGGGAACCCCTACATTCTGTAATGGATCAAAGCTTTCACAGTCTACTCAGACTAAAGCCTCTTTGAAGTTTACAAGAATAATATGCATTTCTAGATTGAATTCTCTACATTTATCAATAATCCATTTTAAGTAAAAACCTCATCTATGTAGGATATATCTCATCTGAAACCAGATTATTCTTTTAAGAGCATATTCTGAAAATTTCATTACACTGTTATTAATTATTTTACAATATAATTTATAGTTACTGTTTAGCTAATGTCTATAATTTACTCTCACACACAATATTTCAATTTGAAAGCTTGAGAGTCTATTTTTACTTTCCGAACATGTACCATGTAAGGAAAGTATTGTAATCATGAAAAAAATAAACTTCGAGATTTTGGTGTATTTACATGTTTTGAGGTCTTCTGAATTCATTTATGCTATTCTCACGCGATGTATGTATGTAAGTGTGTGTATGTGTGTGTGTTTGTGTGTATGTGAGTGAACACGATAGTTCCTAAATGGGGCATTCGATAGAGCTCAAATTGGGTTTATATATGTTATAAACCACCGTCGCAAGACCAGTATTGATTTTGATGTATAAGGACTTATAGTTTTTCTACAGGGCTACAACAATGATTTCTTTTACGTTATGGCCTATGGGGGGGAAATTCTTGAAAGAGCACTAGCGTATAAACGGTATATTCGATTGAGCTCAAATTGAAAAAACGAAGAATCTTTGTTGAATTATTCATCAATTAAAATTTATTTAAATGCTTGGTAATGATCTTAATCGTAAGTGTTCGGAAAGTCGAGTGGAGTCACTCCAGATTTTTTCAATTATACTTGTATTATCTCAATGTTAAAATTACCATAACTTAGTAACAAGAATACAGTCCAAAAATAAGTAATTAGTTTTCCAATCCAGAAAAGAACATTGGTGTTACTTTAATGTGGATTAAAATACACCATCAACAGCAAACTGCTAGTTGACAAGCTAAGTTCTGGCATGACAATTTGAAGTTGGAAAAAGTGATAATGTATGAAATACAATTGAAGACAAATGGCACTTACCTCTATTTCTTCCTCAACATTAGTTTTTGTGCATAAAATGCAGGCATGTCTAGAAAAGAAAAATATTACAAATTAAAATTCTATTCCAGAAAGTAATTATACCCTTTCTTCAATATGAGAAAAGACTAAAAGTACATTATGCTTAAAATTCACCAGATAAGCTACTTTAGAGCTTCAAATATAAAATGAGTGTGGCGCACATGATCAGATGTTGGAAATGAAAAAGACCCATAATCTTGTCAGTCAATTTGAATGTGTTAATATAGTTAGAGAAAAATTGTTTGATCTTTCAAGGTTCAGTAACTTAAGATGGTTCCTGAGGGTCACTGTTTAGATAAAGTACTTCATGCTAAAGTCAAAAAGAACTGAAAATGCAACGAATAAAGTCTTGACAGCGGAAGAGCTTGTGAGCACAAAACTTTATTGGGTTAAAGCTGACTAAAGCAATTTTTTTCCCGATATTAATGATCTGATAAAAAATGTTAAGAAAAGTAGCCCTTTATTTAATTTTGCCCCCTTTTTGGATGATGAAGGTCAATTTAGAGTTGGAGGACGACTGGATTATTTGAGCCTTACAATTGAAGAAAAACATCCAATTATAATCCCTAAAAACTCTTGCTTAACTGAACTGGTTGTCCAGGAGGAGCATAACAATATTATGCACGGAAGGACTTTGGCAACACTGGCCTGAATTCAAAGTAGCTTTTGGATCTCAAAGGGGTTACAACTTGTCAAAAAAATTATTTTTTTTTAAATGTTTTACATGTCAGAAATACTCAGCAAAACCTGCCAATCAATAGACCTCTCAGCTACCTGAGGATAGAGTGACTGAGACATCCCCGTTTCTGTTTGCGGTATAGATTTTAATTGGTCCAGTGACATCAAAAATCTTCAAGATATGCACAAGCCCTATATCGTACTATTTACATGTGCCATAACAAGAGCCTAGTATTTGGAACTGGTTTCGAATATGACGACAGATTGCTTCTTGCTGGCATTCAGGAGATTTATAGAGCATAGAGGTAATTGTCAGGTGATTTACTCCGACAATGTCAAAACTTTTAAATGAAGTGAAAAAGAGATTCATAGATACCCGGAAATTTTAAATGATGAAGTATTCAAAAATTTTATTGCTGAAGAAGGAATTGTTTGGAAGTATACTATTGAACATGCTGCTTGGTGGGAAGGGTTTAAAGAAAGGCTCATACGATCCTTGAAGGCATGTATGAAAAAAATTCTTGGAAGAGCTCGGTTAAGCTTTGAAGAAATGTCTACTGTTTTAGCAGAAATAGAGGCAATCCTGAAATTGATGAACCACAATAGTTAACATCAACTCATTTTTTAAATTTTTGGATGCAAACATTCAACATTTCCAGTAAGTTTTTCTGAAATAATTAGAAGCTCAGGCTAGATGTCTTTGACAAAACGAAAAAGATATCACGACCTACTAGTGAAACAACTGTAGACTAGGTGGAAACAGAATTACCTACTAGAGCTTAGAAATACACACCAATTGAAAACTACTAATCCATACGAAAATTTGAAAGATGTAGATGATGAAGTATTCAAAATTTTTATTGCTAAAGAAGGAATCATTTGGAAGTATATTGTTGAACATTCCGCTTGGTGGGGAGAGGACATTGTGTTGATTGAGGAGGACAACAAGCCAAAAATTTTGTGGTAACTTGGGGAAAATTTTGAAAGTATATTATGGATGTGATCAGAAGAGCGAGCCTGCGAGCTCAAAACTCCTACACTTGTTATAAGACGTTTGATTCAGCACCTATATCCATTGGAACTTTAGAAAAAAAAATTGCTAGAAGTACTTTTAACTAAAATTAATAGGTTGAATTCATTGTGCTAAATTTTTCTTAAAAGTCAGTTATCTTACACTAAATTTAAATGATAATTATTTATTTTAATTAATCAGTTTTAATGCAAACTATAATGCAAATTTTAGTCTAATCACGTTTAATTCCTGGTATTAACATTTTAAGTACCGATTGTATGCATTGATATTCAATTGAGTGCTTTGAAGATTCATTAATACACTTTTAAGATTTGTTATAGAGTTACTTTTAAATTTTGGGATTAATCAGTAATTGGAAAATTCATGGATTTAATTAATTTTGGTGAACTCAATGGAGTTCACGAAAGGGAGTGTTGCAAATTAGTTCAAATTAACAAACGTAGATGGCACAATTCCTTCACGTGGGATAATTAAACTGATATTAATTCTTCCCTCTCAAAAAACTTTTAATGGGTTAGTTGGCTGGACCATGTTTGATTATCTGATTTTGAGCAGATGGATCTTTCTTAAACTGTGTTGTTATTAATAAACCAGTTTATGTTTTAAGTAACCTATGCTTCTTTTCATGGAACTTTTGACTTAGATACAAGTTCGACTACCACTGAATTAGCCTGAAAGTAATTTTGAAACATGTGGTGACCCGGATGTGATTGTAATCTATTTAGTAACAGTGAAAATTTTCGTAAGCAAGGGCAGGCTTAGTTGGAGACATTGTACCTAGGCAACTTTTTTTTCTTGCCAAACATAACATAAACATACATAGTTATAAGAAAAAAATGAACCCAAAACTAAAATACACTTATCCAAGCAACTTATTAAAACATTTGTACACATATTTCAAATGCAATAAAAAAACAAAATGAACAAAAACAAACCACTAGCTCTGGGGTATGTGTACATTAAAAGAAAATTTTACAAAAGATGGAAAATACTAAAATATATTTCTGCAAAAAAATATACACCAAAATTTCTCTTAAAATGTTAAAAACACTGGTTAATAGAAAAACACTTGAAAAAACCGACTACCTCTTCCTCCACTAGATTCATACAATTTTAATATCTTCAAAACACACAAAATTTACTCTACTAAAATCAAAACTACCATAAACAACTCAAAAATCCTTATCTATTGATTCCTAATAAACCTAACAATTGTACATGAATTCTGCAAATCTGTGTAAGCAAACCCATAAATCAAATAAAATTATCCATCTTTCTTAAAATCCTAAAAATCTCCAATCTTTCATCAAAATTCATTCTCGCAGCAATTCACATAAAATTAAAACACCACAACTTATGATAACCTTTATATAATTACTTAACCATAGAACACAATATAAATTCTCAACCGTACACCAATACACAATAAGCATTTAAATAAACAAAAGCACATACATGAAATTTCCCATTTAATTCCTTATTTAGCAGCCTTGATGTACGATTTTATTTATGAACAACATGCCTTTGTCACAAAATTAATACATCAAAGAGCATTCAAATAAGCAGAACTTGAGCCTAACTAAACATAAAAGTTAGTTAGGCTTAAGTTTGCAGGTAACGATATTACCTGCAGGATGTCGATAATACTCCATGAATGACATGAATGAGGAGCCAAAGGAAAGAAAGCTTTGTAAGTGATGCCACATTATACATCTCACGATAAGAGGAAGATAAGTAAATACTAACAGCTTGTGAGCTTCTGCTATATTCATCTTAAACTGATTTATTTGGAATTTTGAATCAGCAAATGGTAAAATTATATGCAAACTGTAAGGATAGCTGAATACAAATGCATTTACTTAAATTAGATACTCACTCAATGAATCCAGATATTGTGTTATCATCAAGATATGCTGCATTGAATTTTATAAGATTAGTTATGAGAGCTAAGAAATCGGCAGTTTTGTCAGTAGCCATAATATTGGGAAACCAACAAAGCAGAAAAGGACCTGGAAAACAAAATTAAGGCAGTCAACATTTTGAAATCAAATACACTGTCTAGCATGTGAAGATATGCAAAGCAAGGATACATGCAATTATACTTGTGTCTCTCTATTCTAAAAAAAGTAAAGGCCGCTGTCGCTGTCAATAGCTTGTGTACCTATCTCCTCCTAAACCGTGGGGATTTGAGTTTTGACTAAGGTGCCCACAGATACGAAAAATTCCGAGGAACCTGCTAAGCTGACTTAAATTTCGAAAATCGAATTATTTTAGAAGATATTAATAAAAAACTGAAAAAATAAACAGAATGGTTGACAGATTTGGCATAAAATCATTCATTCCTTTGCAACAAAGCGTTTCCAAGTATCTAGAATCGCGTGAAATAACACAAAAAGCCTAATAACTTCTTCACCGTTTGCACGATCCACTTGAAAATTTTCATGATCATGTATAAAAATATAGAAAAAATCTGCGCTTCTTTAAAAATCTGAAAATCCACCCGTTCCCTCCTTTTTAAGCAATTTTTCGCTATTATCAGAACCATTTTATTTCCGAGAGTCAAAAAAGTAAATCATTTGTGTGACAAAATTACCCTTTTCAAGTGAATATGACGTCATACAATTGGGATTCAAATTCGTTTAAAAAAGCTTTTCCAGATTACACAGTTTATTATCATTTTTTTTTTTCACAAATAAATCATTTGTATGGACATGAGAACAGCTGTGTACACAAAACAAAATCTTTCGATTGCGAAAAGATTCCGCGAGTTTCCAGAACAGAATGAAATTTAATTTGGGTATCTCTATTCTAAAAAAAAGTAAAGGCCGCTGGCACTGCCAAAGCTTGTTGGCCTATCTCCTCCTAAACCGTGGGGATTTAAGTTTCGACTAAGGTGCCCACAGATTGGAAAAAATCCGAGGAACCTGATGAGCTGACTTAAATTTCGAAAATCGAATTATTTTAGAAGATATTAATAAAAAACTGAAAAAATAAACAGAATGGTTGCCAGATTTGGCATAAAATCATTCATTCCTTTGCAACAAAGCTTTTCCAAGTATGTAGTATCACGTAAAATTGTCAAACATGAAGTAGAAAAGAACTCATTTTACGCCAAAATAAAAACTACATGAAATAAGTAACTCAAAATGTGTAACACAAAGTTGACAATTTTTAAATAGTAAGTTCGCTTAGACAACAGGAGTTTAGAATTAGCGATTATCCGTTTTTCCAAAACAGAATAACTAATATCTTGAAAATGAAAAATAATTAAAATGCAGATTACTTTAAAGCCGGTTCGGTCCAGCTGGATTATTTGCTACCAGTAGAAATATTTGGCGGCGTTAACTATTCCATTATAGCAGTTACAATTTAGTTATTTGCTAGCGCGATGAGATGGTATAATTCGTGGTGCTAAGTACGCCAATCTGCAAACGATTATGTAAATGAAAATATGGATAACGGTTTTCCGGTAACCTTAAATGAACAGTAATTATAGGTTGTGAGCATGTGTAAATCGCCAAATAATGAAAAGTCGCCATTGGTGGCAAGCTATCCTATCTGTTCCGTAGCTTTTATTAACTTTACATGTACGCAAGTTGCCAAATAATGAAAAATCGCCATGGGTGACAAATTCGCAAGGTGTCCAATAGGTTTTACATTATTAAAAATACAGCTGAAACAGATGTTCTGATTTTATTACGCTTTAGCTCCTAATTAATATAACTTTTGAATGGCAACATTAAATATCATTGTGTTTCTGAGGAGTGCAAATAATTTTTCCAGCGATTATAAGCGGAGTCCGCACTCCTGGTGGAGTATAGCTCAGGACCCGTACAACACGGACTCCCATAGCAAAATATCTTCTGTGTTATGAGGGGGAGGGGGTCTACTGTAGTGTAAAGTTTAAATTTTTATGTACTTTTAAGCCTTATTAGGGGCCGAATGCCTCATTCGAAAAGCGAGCGTAGCGAGTCTGAGGGCCTTGGGCCCTAGTTTTAAAAAAAAAAGTTACTCTTTTGAAGAGCTTAGTAAAAAGGGGGTTTTAAAGAGAGCTTTACACTGAATATTATGTATAACAATTTTGGTATTTGTGTTGTAGTTGCAAAAATGCATTCTGATACAAATAGGTGCTTCAGCTACTTCATTTTATAAAATAATTCTCAAACAAATATTTAAATTGGCTGGAAAAGACAAATTGAATTCTGCTTTATTAAAATTAAATTCTAAAATGCACTTATTTTATTTTTATTTTATAAGTCAAATGCTGGATCTTACCAATTTCCTCTTCAAAGCATGAAATATTTTTTCCACAATCTGTAAGAGCCTTCACCATTTCAAGTCTAGACCACAAACGGGAAGTTTTAGTAAGTAATCATACAAAATAATTAAAACAAATTACTGGAAAATTGTTTAATGATTTGATAAATTGTACTTAACCTTTATATGAAGTAGAAAATTCGTGTTGCATACAAATCTATATTAAGCCAATTGTTTTTGTTTTTAAGTCGAGGGGGGGGGGGTTATACACCTTTTCTTTTTTTCAAACTTTTAACAAAACTTAAAATTAATGTACATTTGATGCATGCAAATCAATAAGTATAATTTTGCTTAAAGCCATGGATCATGACATGAGAAGCTGTTACCGGTTCTTCAGTATAAATAGATACTTGTATACAAGACTTGTCTAAAAACTAACCTTTGTTTGAGAAAAATGATGAGCTGGGAGATCCTAAACTCTTTCAAAATAGACTCCTTTCACAGACAAAGTCTTTTATAGAGGGTTTTGTTTGGAATGGTCTCTTTATCTCAAATCAAAAGCCTTCTCTAATATAGTCTTCAATTTCTGAAATAAGCAGAAATCACAAGACATGATATGTCGATAGTAGGAAGGTTGGGAACACCTGGAATTTTGTGTTTCATCATGAAAGTCTAGATTGGGTGTTATGAATGTGCTGGAGCAGGTTTCTCAAGCTTTTTGGTGTGGGGACCCCATAATATTTAAGAATTTAGTGGGACCACATAAGCATTGCGCAAATCTGACACACGTGTGAATGAAACTGTTAGTTTCTTCAACTGTACTGTAAAATATTATTGCACTTTTAAGGTCATTAATTTAAGATGTAGAACAATCTGAAGTTTTTAAATAAGTAACAAACTTAAAAGTATAATATAATTATAAAAATAAATTCAAGCATTAACTAGAGTTTGTCCATCATTAAGGGTAGCCACTTGGAAGATCACTCCTGAGAAAATCGACTTACTTCTAACAGCACATATGTGAGGATTTAAGTATCAATGTGAAGGGTGCGGCTGTTTAATCATAATTATATTATCAAATCTTGGCAAAACAGTTGACACCACAGGACGAAGCACTTCTTCAATGTTCTTTAAATTTGATCGTCACTTTGATTTTATGGTGGTTAAAGACAAAAATGTTGTTCAAGATGAAAATGTCGCAAAATTATCATAATAAGTTATAGAAATATCAAAATTGTTAAAATTTTTGTCAACCCCTGCTGTAGATCTCACAACTCCAATTGGGGCTGCGATCCACAGTTTAAGAAACTCCATGATGAAGCACTGTCATGATGCAAAGTAATTACTGCTTTTTTACCATCCAGATATCTGGTCTTTTTTGCTGGTGCAAAAGATCAGATACCTAGACAACAAAAATCTGGCAATTGCACTACATCATGAAAAAGCTCCAGCTCATCAACTTTTGATGGCTCCAGAATGCAGTATGATGCAGAAGACCAAATCTTTGGGCGGTGAAAAACTGGTACTTGCATCATGAAAAAATGATCCAGAATTCATTGAAACCAATCCAGATTCTCTAGGCAAAACATAGTGTTACATATTTTCCCAACTTCCTTGCTCTCCAGACATAGCTACTTGCGACTTATGGTTGTTTATGAAATTGCAGATAACATTTAAGGGATTCTTTTAAGAGTAGAAAAGAGATAATGCAAAACACAATAAGAGATTAACACCATTTCAAAAGCAGCTTTTTAGAAGTGTTTTCAGCAGTAGAAAAATGCGAGTTCAATATAAATGGATACAGATTGGGATTCTCTGCTGTGGCATCTTTTGAAAATTGGCACAGAACAAGTTATACTTGTTACAAAGATTAAATACTGAAAATAACAAAAGATGACACACAGTTTTGGCATGTTACTAAAATTTAGGAAATTTTAACACGAAAAAAAAAAAACCTGTGAAAGCAATTATAATTAAAAACTCAACAGTATTTAAAGTTGAAAATGATATGAGAGTGTGTTTCAGTTAAGAAAAGATACAGATATATTGCAAGAAAACTGGATTATGAATGCAATTGTGCATTTCAGGTACTCAGTGAAATGCATAATAAATTTTGTGTGAGGTAGTTGTTTTTGAGAACTTGCTTTCTTATTGAAAAAGCAACAGTTCAATATCCTTTTCTAATAAAATATGCTTTCCAATATTACAGAAATATTCAAAGATTTGAAGACTCACTTTGGAACTGTGTCTTCCTGATTTTTATGCAGAATCAAAAGTTTGAACAAGTAACACCGCATGACATCAGTAAGATCCTTCAAATGCAAAAAGAAATCCCATGTTAAACTGTGACAGCATTCAAAATTTTAACAATGCACTAGACTTTTATAAGAGTTTTTGTCAGTAAATAGTCTACTTTCAATCAACCTTAAAAATATCAAATTATTTTTTCACTTTATTTTCATCCATGAAAAATTAAAAACTAAATGTTAATGTTCTGAAATGTCTATTTTTAATGTAATAATTAAACTCCACATAAAGTAAAATATGACAGGTTTACAATCATGACACACTAGATATTTAAAAGTATTTTTTTCTTCAGTTCAAAGATACTGGTACTTTAGTACTTAAAAAGAGAGCAAAAACTTGAAAAATAATCCATCACTGCAGCAATTTAAAGTAAAAAGTAGTTTCATGTACTTAAAAAAAAAAAAAAAAAAAAAAAAAAAAAGATCAGAATTAAATATGGACTTGCATTACCCAAGACTTAATAAAGTATTTTATCAAAAATTCCAAGAATAAATTCCAAAAATCAAGATATACTTAATTTCTTAATGTGCAGTGGTTTCACTGTGAAATCCCCAAATTCTAGCCCTTTTACCATAGGTCTTAAAAATATAAATAAGCGATAGCCAAAATTTTCTACCTGTTTCACATACAAAACAAAACAAAAATAAATAAATAAAATACTGTTTACACAGAATGTTTACAAATCACAAAAAAATCACGTGAATCTTTCACTTTTTTATGGGTATATAAGTAAGAAAGGTTTTAAATTATTTATAAAATTAATATCAGAAATTTACTGAACACCCCTGCTATCTCCAAAACATGGGAAAATAGTATGGAAATGCTTGCCCTTGAAAGAGATGATGGAAAACTGAACATTAAACCTGAAAACTTTTATAAAGGCAGCCAGATTGTACATTGATGGATCAGAAAGATTTTCTTTTTATACCAGGAAAAAAAACAGGACATATCATCCTTGTCATTATACATATGTACTGACTTAGTGTACTCAGTATATAAAAAAGCAAACTTTGTCAAATAAATTTATTAATAAAACTAAAAAAAACTGCAATGTCATTTTTACATGGAAAAGTGTTAAATTTTTTCCTATTTTTGCTAATTTTACTACTTGCCACTGTCTCAGTGAAAATACACTTTTGGTAGTAAATTGATGAATCCCACTAAAAACATAACTGTTTAAATTCTTAAATATTTTTATTTATTTTTTTTTTTAATATTCTACAGCACAAGTCCGACTGAAAATAATTTTATTCACCATGAAACTCAAATACATTACCTGGCTGGCAATCAATGCAGCATAAAACTGCAACATGATGTGCCTTGTCTCTGTGGAACTCTGGGCGTCCAGTAGCAGATCTTCGATACTCTTGCATAAGGCTTCAGCAGCAAACTACAAATATAAAAAGAGAGGCGTCATTTTATAAGTACTTACCATAAACTGAGAGAAAAGGAATTTACCTAATGGAAGATGTCTTGAATCTTCATGAAAGTCTCATTGCCTAGCCAAAATTATTAGAAATAAAGATATATTTATAGGATTCAGGGATATGCCTAAGAAAGGCGAGCTAGACAACTAGCCAACCTAAAAAACTTAAATTCATCAGTACCAAGTAGTAAAAACATTTTTTTTTTGGAGGGGGGGTGGGGGGCAGGTTCAAGAATTAAAAAAAAAAAAAAAAAAAAAAAACTTTATAAGCTTCAATTCTTTGGAAAGAAACTAAAATTCTGCCTCTTCTTTGGCAAAGTTCCCATGCAGTCTGAAACATTTCTTTCTCTGTGGGGGAAAAAATGTGGGATTTGTTTCAGTCAGTTGCAATGTAATGTTAATTATCCCACATTTTTTGGACACTACTTCTAATCTATCAGAAGCTACGTGTACACATTATATGTAGTTGGCTACATGTAGAAAAGTCATTATATAAATTTTCCTTTCTTCAGATTTTTTTTTCCAATAACAGAAGGTTGATATTAAAAAATACAAATGAACACAAACAAGAAAAAGAAAAGTCATTTCCTCAAGTGCTTCTCGCTCCAATAACGGTGGTAGATGATGTCTTGCGTAGGGCACTGCAGTGCAAGATGTGGTGGCCATCCATGATCAAATGACTGTTGCAGATGGGACAGTAGGGATCAGGAACCAGTCCAAAGCAGTGTAAGTACACGGCCAGGTAGCCATGCCCTATGTAGAGGCGAAACTGTGCTACCACTTCGTGCCGCAGGCAGTGGGGAATGGTGTTATGTCGAAGGTTTTTCCACATTTGTCCTTTCTATTAACTATAGATGGAAATTAGTGGAAAACTTTATAATCCTTTTTAAAGTAGAGGAAGGTACTGGTTTATTTAGAATCTGTTGAATTTTTGTACCTCTTTTGGCCAAAACATGTCTGTCCATTCCCTGCAATATTGCAGTTGCCAGGAATCCACTGTAGGACTAGTTTTACCAAATTGATGAAATCTGCAAATCTAATCTTGACATTTTAAATATCACCAGTAGAAGGGCTATACAGAGATTCAATCGAGTAAAATGCCACCTTCGAGTCAGAAAGGATGACAACATTTGTAAAAGAGTCAAGAAAGCCAAGTAGTTATTCCAGAGCAACACAAATGGCCATAACTTCACCATCAAAGGCAGTTCTGTAGATACCAATGGGGAAACCAAAAGAAAAAAGATCACAAGATACACCCACACCAGTATTTGGGTGTTCAGATATAAAAGAACCATTTGTGAAAATTCAACTAGTGAGGTTCAGGGTAGCAGGTTTCCACTGTTTCCAACACAAGAAGATGAAGAGTAGCCATCGGGGTTTCACGTTTGACAATGTCCTGTTCAATAGTGCTGTAAAAGTAACGACAAAATGAGTATCCGTATGTATTTGTTACTTAGATGTTCGCTATTTGTTACTACTAATAGAATCGGTAATAGGGTGTTATATAGTGCCCCATAACAACACATCCGGGACAGTGTTGTTATGGGTATATGCCGCCCATACATAAACCCATAACAAAACCTAACCAAAAAGATTTTTTTTAGCGAAGTCGTACAAAGTTGTATGTAGAGCTTATTTTCTCTGATTTACAGATTGTTTTTATACACATTTATGGTTTTATACAATGCTAAATTATCCGAATTACTGAGTGCACATAGAAATCTTCCAAAGACATATGCCATTCTTTTTTTTTTCTCAACCCCCCTTTTTTTAATTCTGAACGCTGGTTTAACCTATTCATTCTTATCATAAAAAGTGTAAAGGAAAGCTTGTGACTCTTGTTTTTTCTGGGAGCGGGTTCTCAAATACTGAGATCCAGGGATTGGGCCACATATATAAAATTCACAGGGCAGGGGATCTCAGTATAATATCAACTACTTTGCGTCTCTACAAGCATAATATCTTTATTATTTGCGAGTTCTTATTTCATATCAAAAACTTCTTTTGCTGGACCGTTTTTCGAAGTAAATTAAAAATTACCATATTTTAAATTAAAATTGTTTAATTCAGTGAGAATTATCTATTGTGGTGTTGTCACTATATTATCACTTTTCTTTGGTTAATAATTAATGTAATTTACCTCCACCCAGAATGTTTTAGTAATTTAAGAGCTTTCTAGTTAAAAATTTAAATAACCACTGTGTAATTTCTTACTTTTGGGGGGCTGTTAATTATTTATTTTGTTTTGGCAGTGTAAGGTTTTCCCTTTTGTTTACCTTTTCTTTGTGATTTAATTTTCTCTTCACCGGCCGTTTTTTTGCCTTCAGGATGTTTAAAATTAATGTTCACCTTTTAATTGCCGTTCTGTGGGTAATCAGCACTTTGAAATATAGTGGCTATACTTCATATCTCCCTTTTCATTAGTTGTTTTGATGGGATTTTTTTATTTTAAATTAATTTTCGTAACTTCCCGTAATCCTGCTTTTCCTTTTTTTATTACTTTATTTCTCCGGTTAGGCATCTTCCTGTGAATTTTCAATAATTTTTTTCATCTTAAGTTTTGCTTACAATTTCATGCTATTGCATCATTTTCTGTGCCTGTTGCATCAGATCTCAGAAAGGCGCTATCTTTCCCGTGCTTTTCCTCCGAAATTGTTCTAGAAGCTTCTTTTTTCCCCCCCTCTTGCAGTCCAGATCGGACTATCCCGGAATGACTTTAGGTGCACTCTCTGCTCTGATTGGCTGAGGGTAGCGGTTCCGGAGTGAGGAGGAGAGGCAAGCGCACGATTTTTGGGAGTTTCAGCTTGAACGTCCTGACTAGGTGGTGGTGTTTTTTTTTTGCTCTTGAGAGCTCAAGTTCAGCCCAGCCTTGGGTTGATTTGACAAATCGTGTAGGATGACCTGATAACTGAAGGAAGACCCCTAGACACCCTAGTTGACGTGATCTGCCCCACCGTATAGAGATAGCCATGAATTACTGTTCGACTACTGGCCGCTGAATGCGTACCAAGCACGACAGATAAAGGAGCCCGGATGAGATGACCTGCTAGGCCGACGCACGTTCCAGCCCCCGCCGACTGTGTCGCTGATTAGCACATGGCCCTCCGTGCTCCCATCTAATCGCCAAGCCGCCAGCGCCCATGATATTGGTGAGATCATTCCGTACTTTTCAATCTCTTGATATAATGCGAGTCCGTGAGTGGCGCCAATAGACGGGCATCCGCAATGTGGGCTTAGCCCCGAGACACCGGTCTGACTAGAAGATTTTGATCCTTCTTTTTCTACCATGATCAATGTGAATTGCTGCAACTCATGCTGTCTCTAAATGGTGGACTTCGCGTCATCTGCCCCCCCCTTTTTTTTTTATTTTTTTATTTTTATTGTTAAGATGTAATTTTATTTTCTTTTTAAGCTATTTTTTTGTTTAAATTTCTTTTGACCATCGGTCTTCCTGTAAAATTATAAAAAAGGGATTGAATGTATTTTGTTGAAATGTACCATTCTGTATAGTGTTAATTCCCATACAAGAGTAGCATCTAAGCTAAAATTTTGTAAGTTGTGAATTTTAAGCAAAACATGATTTTCTACTGAATTTAAATTTTTGGTTTGCAACCATGGGTACCCAGGGGTTATACATTTTTATCTTTTACCAACATCTATGAGTGCTACCTGATCTCTTTTGCAGCACTGGAGCAGGTGTTAATCTGATCAAAATCTTTAGTTATTGTTTTAATTAAGCTGTGTGTTGTGCCATAGAAATGTGTGTAAATTTTCACCTCTTGTTTCACGGTTCATTGTTATTTGCTGTCGAATCCTGGTCACGGCACCATTTTGTAGTGTTGTTCCTATTTGGAACACCACAATTAAATTTCACAGCTAAATAAAGGATATCAAATCAGCAATGCGTTGTTTTGAATGATGACAATAACCCAGGATTTTTCTCTTGCCGCCCTTAGTGTTGATCGTTGTCAAAGTAAAGAGAACCAAAAGGATGGGATTGAAACATTTTATTTAACCAATTAACATGTTAGATCAAGTAAAAAAAAATATTTAAACTTAATATGCAGCACAATGAATACCTTAACTATTTAAGCAAGTCTCAGCAGCAAATAACAATGAACCGTGAAACAAGAGGTGAAAATTTACACACATTTCTATGGCACAACACACAGCTTAATTAAAACAATAACTAAAGATTTTGATCAGATTAACACCTGCTCCAGTGCTGCAAAAGAGATCAGGTAGCACTCATAGATGTTGGTAAAAGATAAAAATGTATAACCCTTGGGTACCCATGGTTGCAAACCAAAAATTTAAATTCAGTAGAAAATCATGTTTTGCTTGAAATTCACAACTTACAAAATTTTAGCTTAGATGCTACTCTTGTATGGGAATTAACACTATACAGAATGGTACATTTCAACAAAATACATTCAATCCCGTTTTTATAATTTTACAGGAAGACCGATGGTCAAAAGAAATTTAAACAAAAAAATAGGCTTAAAAAGAAAATAAAATTACATCTTAACAATAAAAATAAAAAAATAAAAAAAAAGGGGGGGGGGGCAGATGACGCGAAGTCCACCATTTAGAGACAGCATGAGTTGCAGCAATTCACATTGATCATGGTAGAAAAAGAAGGATCAAAATCTTCTAGTCAGACCGGTGTCTCGGGGCTAAGCCCACATTGCGGATGCCCGTCTATTGGCGCCACTCACGGACTCGCATTATATCAAGAGATTGAAAAGTTCGGAATGATCTCACCAATATCATGGGCGCTGGCGGCTTGGCGATTAGATGGGAGCACGGAGGGCCATGTGCTAATCAGCGACACAGTCGGCGGGGGCTGGAACGTGCGTCGGCCTAGCAGGTCATCTCATCCGGGCTCCTTTATCTGTCGTGCTTGGTACGCATTCAGCGGCCAGTAGTCGAACAGTAATTCATGGCTATCTCTATACGGTGGGGCAGATCACGTCAACTAGGGTGTCTAGGGGTCTTCCTTCAGTTATCAGGTCATCCTACACGATTTGTCAAATCAACCCAAGGCTGGGCTGAACTTGAGCTCTCAAGAGCAAAAAAAAAACACCACCACCTAGTCAGGACGTTCAAGCTGAAACTCCCAAAAATCGTGCGCTTGCCTCTCCTCCTCACTCCGGAACCGCTACCCTCAGCCAATCAGAGCAGAGAGTGCACCTAAAGTCATTCCGGGATAGTCCGATCTGGACTGCAAGAGAAAAAAGAAGCTTCTAGAACAATTTCGGAGGAAAAGCACGGGAAAGATAGTGTCCTTTCTGAGATCTGATGCAACAGGTACAGAAAATGATGCAATAGCATGAAATTGTAAGCAAAACTTAAAAGATGAAAAAAATTATTGAAAATTCACAGGAAGATGCCTAACCGGAGAAATAAAGTAATAAAAAAAGGAAAAGCAGGATTACGGGAAGTTACGAAAATTAATTTAAAATAAAAAAATCCCATCAAAACAACTAATGAAAAGGGAGATATGAAGTATAGCCACTATATTTCAAAGTGCTGATTACCCACAGAACGGCAATTAAAAGGTGAACATTAATTTTAAACATCCTGAAGGCAAAAAAAACAGCCGGTGAAGAGAAAATTTAATCACAAAAAAAAGGTAAACAAAAGGGAAAACCTTACACTGCCAAAACAAAATAAATAATTAACAGCCCCCCAAAAGTAAGAAATTACACAGTGGTCATTTAAATTTTTAACTAGAAAGCTCTTAAATTACTAAAACATTCTGGGTGGAGGTAAATTACATTAATTATTAACCAAAGAAAAGTGATAATATAGTGACAACACCACACTATTTTAAAGATATTTCCAGTTCTATTTCTGCACTTTTGGGATGAAAGGGGTTAGCCCCTTCTGTGGGTGCATATATGAGAGCATTCTTTAAACAAAAATTATCACTCCTTTCATACAGAAAGAATGGTTGCACTGGACTATGCGTATTCCATGAGTTCATGGAATAAAATGTACCATAAAATAGGGCAGATGGCCCCCTAAACGCCGACATTTTAGAAACATACTGAACTTTATTGAATTATTTTAGTACCAGTGGCTGTGTGTTTAGGTTTCCATGCTAAATATTTTTTTTAGTTCCAAATAATATTATTTTAAATAATAAAAATGTGTGAATTCGTTTACTTTATAAAAATATTTTTTTTTAAAGGTGTACTTAAATAATTTGTTATTTATTACTCATATTTCGATTCTAGCTAAAAAAAAAAAAAAAAAAAGAAAAAGTTAAGTTCGCAATCTTGCTTCGGAACCACCCTGAAAGAAAGAATTCTGATTGCACCACTATTTAGTACTAAAATGTTAGAAAGCCTGAAATTAGCACCCCTTACTAACATGCTTCTCTTATATGTATTGCTCCTCTACAATTATAAGAACACCCCCTTCCCCCCCCCCACAAAAAAAAGTTGAACTGCGCATAAGAACATACTATACACCGGATCCTATCCCCCCATTGTACGACCCATATCAATAGAGCAGCAGATACTATATCCATCTCCATAACTGTAACGAAACATACGGATTCTTCCAAACCTCATTAAAACCATTGATACCATTAGGCTCGGTAAAAACGAATTGCAACCAGCACATACTACTACTCAAATACCGAAACTGATTTTTCCCTTCAAACAGCGAGAATCCATAATACTTCCGGTATCTAGTAACGGAACAGAACATACTACTACTCAAATACCGAAATTCATTTTTTCCCTCCGGCAGTCTTGTATTCAAAGTTCGAACCTGGTCGATCCGAAATGCACACTCGAAAGTCATTTTCTCCCTTGAAACCGAGATCCGATATCCAGTAACAAATAACAGAAGATATTAGTACTCGATTACTGGAACCCGTTTCCCCCCTAGTTCGCCTCGCCTGGCAGTCTGTATTCGAAGTTCGAAGCTGCTCGATCCGAAACAGCTTCGGATCGAGTAACAATATCAACCGAAAAGTAACAATTTGTTACTTCGAGTCTGAGTGATTATCCGTATCTTAGTACCGAATACATGCGGCTTGCTTCAGCTCTACTGTTCAAAAGAGTCTTACATTGATTTTATAGCAGTCAAGAGGATTTATTAGTTCCACTCGTTTCTTTCACTGAAGAGGAAGGTCTATCCCTACCATATGATCTGGATAAATCCATTTTGGGGTTTTTAATGTTTAGAGGTATGTTGGTAATTAGCCCAAACACAATCAATCTGGGTAAGTTTAAAACACAGTAGAATGGCCTTTTCTCCGAACACAACATCCAACGGTTTAATATCCGTAAGTAGCATCATAGAGTCAATAGGCATAATTTTTACAGCACCTGTTATTAGTCTTAGGGCCTGATTTTGTAAAACATCAAGATCATGCATAAGAGATTTAGACATTGAAATAAGAGGCTCACAACAATGAGTGAAAACAGGTAGGATGTATTTTTGATATGTTTGGATGAGGGTCGATCGGGCACATCCCCAAAGAGATCCAGCATGCAAAGGGTACGATTACTGATCCACCTACTCACAGTGTACCTGGTAATGTCTTTAATGGCTAAAACTCCAAAAGATCCATAGTTACTGGCATGCCTGCTCTTCGTTTCTCCTCCTCTTTCTTTAAATTGGGTCAGGAAATTATATAAAATCTATTTCATATCATTTTTACTGTGTTTGTGGATTAAGCCTGGGACATTAGGGTCCTAGGCTTATAGAGGGGGTGCCCTCCATGGCGGGGGGGGGGGGGGGGCAGGGATTCTTTCTAAGGGATCCTAGCCCATACTTATATGAAGTTTCAAAGAAAACCATGGAAACTCTGAATGGTTCGGTCAACACTAGATTATCGTTTGAAATTGGCACCTGACACTGTCTTCCAATTTCGAGAGTGGTCACTGGTAGAGCACATCACTTTATAATCCTCAATGGAGCAACTGTTTGCCACTTTTTCTTCAAATAAGTTGAAGTTATGTTGTTTTACAAGAATGATATAGTTGGAAACCTAAATAGTTAAATGCACAAGGTTATAAGAATTTTGCGTGCTAATGTCTAAATCTTTAATGCTGTCCTTTTTATTCTGAAGTAAAGGATCAAAGATAATTTTACTACCTATATCTAAAATTTTTATGCACCAGTAAACTTTAATTCATACACAAAAAAGGGATGTTATAAAGTAAAACGTGCACACCTATAGGTTAACTAATAGTGTATTAAAATGAAAAATTTCTGCAAACTCATACTTTTATAGACCAAAATGGTAAATCCTTAACTGGAGAGGAAAAAGAAAGAAAAAAAAAAAAAAAAGTGAATATGTTAAAAACTTGCTTAATGAAATGCAATGACAGTCATATACTTACTTTTTCAAGTTTCTTTGTCAAAATTACATCATTTAACTCTTTTAAACTCTTCAACCTGTGATGTAGAGAATTTTCAGCGCTGATATCCTAGACAAAATAAATAAGTTTGTATCCTAGACAAAATAAATGAGTAAATGTGATTAATCTGGTAACTATACATAATTACGTCATGCTTTGGGCTTTACAGCCTCTGAGCAAAACATATTTAGCATCTTTTCAAATTTATGTTTTTAATTGAAGATCTGATAAAAATTCCTGCTTCTCCGACCCAATAAAGAAATTAGAAAATCAAGTCAAGTAGTGTCACCAAGTAGAAAATTCTGCATTTCTGTAATATTATTAAATACATTAGATTATATTTCATTCAGCTTAAAATTCAATGGCTTAGGATATTTTATTATATGAGATTAACATATTGAAGTATAATTAAGCAATATTATTTGTAAATGCATTAAAAGAAATATTTTTCTCTCTTCGTTCTGAAATTATTCAGCTGAATGTGTAGAAATATTTGGCAAAATACCTGTTCAGTATTCGGCTTACCGAGTATTCGACCAACTGAATACTGAGAAAAAGCATTCAGTTTACAAAAAAAAAAATTATAAACTCACTTTCAAATTATCAACTGTCAAATTATACAATTCTTTCCTTAGTTTGTCAAAACTTAGTGGAGTAGTCTCTTTCTTCCCAAAGAAATGCTTCACTTTGCGAGACATCCTCTAACTTTTGAATCTGGAAGAGTAAATACATTATAAAAATACGAGAAATATCTTAATATTCAGATCAATGACTGTTACATACAGCTAAATATTTATTAGGAAAAAAGAAGAATAATTATCACAGCCCGATTACGACCAATAGGGGCCCCGGGCATTGATGAGTTTGGGGGCCCCTATCTTTGAATTTTTTTTTTTTTTTCCTTTTCATAAAATTTTGAGATAAAAGACTATTTCAGAACAACATTTGAAAATAAGGGCTCTTTTGAACTAGGGGCCCTGGGCAGTCCCAATTTGCCCATGTGATAATAAGGCTTATAATTATAAAGATTATATAAAGATGTCCTAATTATTGGTGTCGGGAACCTTTGACAGTTCCCTGCAGAGTTTGGCAGTATCATTGCAGAGTCTATATAGATTGTACCTCCATTAAAACCAAAATTCTTTATTTATAGAAGACAAGCATAGTCTTAGCTTCTTGCTGAATACACAAAATGGTATTATAATTACAAATTCAAAATCAAACTTCAACATGCTTGTAAAGCAGATGTGATTCCATATATCCTCCCCTTAGCTCGAGAGAAGAAACGCTTATATACATAATTTTAAAGCGGTTACCCAACAGTTAAGCTACTTGGTTATGCATTCACTTAAGGAATGAATATTAAACAACTGTCTTACAGGGGGATTTTCCTATCCGTTGCTAGAGACTGTTGCTAAGTATTGCTTTTCGCAAATACTCGGAAGTGTTGGGCAAATTTCTTATATTAAAGCAATCAGTCTCCCCGAGCCGCTCTTTGTTGCTCCCAGGCATAAACACGCCGAATAGAGTCTAGGAGGAAAAGCGGGAAACCAGTTAGCTTTTATATGAATGCGTAACAATGGCTCCCCTCCCGGTTTTCCTATTTATGAAAAGAGCCTTGAAAATCATTAGATATGCATGTTTTTGTTTTAACCAAAATTCTCATACTTCAAGAAAATTAATAAATACAGTTTGTATTGAAATTTTAGTAAATTATAGTTTGAGTTTCTTAGCAAATTTTAAATTTCAGACCAATTATTAAACTATTAAGCATTTTAAATATCTTAAACAATATCAAATTTTCTAACAAATTAAAAGAACCCTTTTTTCCCATTAACTTTTGACTTAACTACACAGGATTTATACATATATATATATATATATATATATATATATATATTCTTTTTTTTTTTTGAAGGTATACTCAATATTTTGTTATGATCGTCCTTAAAGTTTAGACATTTTGTATGAACACATTTCACAATATTAACTTAGTCATTCATAAAACAAAAATCAGCAGCACTGTGCTATAAATATGATTTACAATAATTTTTACTTGAATATCAATTCAGAAAAATGTTTTAAAAATAATTTTTAAAATTGAAAAAATGAAATAGAATAATTTTGAAACTTATAAAATTCAGAAATTAAAAGGTTTCTTTATTAGCTTGCTCTGTTACATCATTCCAGTTCAAAATATGTAGGAGTGTTAAACCATTACCCATCAGTCCAATAGAGCTATAATTTTATTGACATGTATAACTCAGATGACATTCAGTACTACTGTTTTCCCTTTCATCATTTTTTTTTAAGTCTTTTTCCAGAAAATATAAACAATAAGTCTACAGAAATTATTTTAGTTCTAAGAAATTTTAAAATTTACTTCTGTTTAAGAAAAAAAAAAAAAAAAAATCATTCACTTACTCCAGTGTTTTAACAAGTATAAATAACATGTTTTTTCATGGGGGAGGGGGGGGATAACTAACATAGCTTTCTCAAGTTTTGAAGAAATAAGTATATTTAAGCTGTCTTAAAGATCCACTTCCTTCATAATGTGTTGAAAATTCAAAAGTGTGGCGAGATTTATATTTTAGAATTCCAAATTTTGTCACTTAATAAAAGCTACACTTTTATAAAAGTTGTGTAAAACCATCATTATGCTTTATTTCAATAAAGAACATAAAAATTCAAGTTTTGTACTTGCAAAATATCAGGAATCTATTTACCAACAGATTTTCCAAAAATCACAGAAATTTTTAACTTGAAAATGATGAAAACATTTTGTTTTAGACTCAAATTTGTATTGTATTTGGTGTCATATGCAACTTTTTTCAATATATATGCACAAGTCCACAAATAGGTTAGGGCAGACAGGGTGTGTGCACTGGGCCTCAAGCTGTTGCATCAAAATGGAAAGATGGGGGACCGAAATCAGGGTTGGCATGGTTTAAACCGACTGGTTTAAACCAAATGGGTTTTTTCTAAAAAAAAACCAATTGGATTTTTTAAAATTACGAATACTACAGATAGAATACGTTCTGATATATTTTAAAATTATCCTCATAAGTATCAACAATAAGTTTTTATATCACTTTAGATACCTTATTGTTTTATAATTATTAAAAACTATTAATTAAATTATAGGCTGCATTTTTAACACGTTTCTAAAATAGAGGTTTTGAGTTTTAACAGCTTATTTCTAAACCATAAAAATATTATTTTGAACAACTTATCACCATTATTACTGATGAATCTAAAGCAATATTCCATGTAAAATGTAGTAAACAATTATTATTGTATTACATTATACTAGCTGCCTAGGTAGCCAGCTTACCATATACACTGTCAGTTTTGTCCAAATTATAGCAGTCCTTTCAATGAAAATCATATTTTGTTGTTTTAACAGTATTTGTCACGAAATTTATTTAGGTTATGGTTGCCACAAATTTTGGGGGTATCATGACAAAAGCTGATGGTGGCCATAGGACATCTGAATAGATCCGAAAGATTTTGTGGTCCTCATGATGGCACAGTGGTAATGTCACTGAAAATGGTAGATGGCCGAAGTGTGAAGGTCCCGAATTCAGGTCCCATCATGTGGCTGTCGATCTAACAGTCTGGAGTTTTGGTAGGTTTTCTCCAGATGTGACGTAAATACGTGTTGGAACCCCTTAGAAAGTCCTCCTGCCAAGGCACCCTCGATCTTTGGCAGATAGCTCAGATAGCGTTGCCATTAATCAAACCAAAATGAAACATTTTGCTTTTTCGAGTATGGAAACAGGATCTGGCTAAAATATGCTTCAGCCCACTGCAAAGTGTTTTTTGGTTTTTTTTTTAATGTGCGATAAACACAATGTAAAAAGATCTGAAAGATTTTGCTTTGTTGCTCACATATGCATTGTTATTTTGTAATCTAGCTACTGCATGACACACATAACCAGTAGTAACGGATATGCTTGCTTCACTTGATGTCATTGAACTGTTGATTTGGATTTTTGCACGTGTGTTATTGTTATTATGCTAATGTTTACATCTAGTTCTTGCAGCTCCCAGCATAAAAAAAGCATCAATTTTTTACTGCATACGTTAGTGTATTATATAAGTAGATACTAAATATAAAAACATAGTATCTCTAAATAAAATATTAAAATTGAATGATTTCAATGTCCACATAAGTACAGGAACAATTGTTTATTTACTGTGTTTTAATTATTTTCAGAAGAAATATTAAATTTTATTTGAACATTTTACAAATAATTTTATTTATAAATATGTAACATGTAATTATAAAAGGATTTTTAAAAAACCAAAAAACCAGGTTTTGGGTTTTTTTTTTTTAACTGGTTTTCTTCCAACCAAAATAAAGGTTTGTCTTGGGGATGTGATCTCTTGTGGCATTGCATCTGTATAATATTTAGAAAGTAATTTTTAATAGTAATGCCAACTAAGCTGAGACACATCTAAGGGAGGAAAAATGCAAGCGCAAGACACAACAAAGAAAAAAATGAGAAACAACAGTAGTTCCTATTGTGCATGACAATGGATTTTCGAAAGCAAAAAATCTCTATAATTATTGTTGCTTAGTAGTTTATAGTTACATAATTATAAAACAACTCCGGACACTTCAGGGATCGGAAATAATTTGCACCCCTTGCCCATATTTTGAATTTCCCAACTGATGAATTTAAAATAATCTCGATGGCTGCACAACCTTGCATTTTTGCACTTCAAGTAGACTTTTGCTGAGTGTCTAGTACTTTGAAAATGAACATCTCCCAGAGACGCATGCAGACAACAAAAGACTTACATTCTTGCAATCAATGATTCCATTTTTCTGAAGGGATTGCATATACACAAAAAAGACCAGTTTTGTTTGTACTTAAAGTTCTTGGCTCTTTCTCCCTAAAGCTGTTTTACAGCAAAGCTGTTGCTGATTTGGCCATGTTTTTTTTTGGGGAGGAGATATTTCCCAATGCTGAATGGAAATTCTAATTTTCTAGCACAAAAAAATTCAAGTACATTTCCCAATTGCTGGACACACTCTCATATATAACATCTTGGAGTTAAGCTTAAAAGATCAGTATATCTACATAAAACTATAAAAAGCCTTTTATAAATTACAGAACTCATGTTTTTACTTGGAAAGAATATCAAACAGTTGTTTTTTTTTTTTTTTTTTTTTTTTTGTAAATAAAACTAGCAAAAAGGGGGTTACAGCCCTAATCAACTGATATCCCTTTTATATGCCACTGATTTAGCATTTCTTAAGAATCTCACCAAACTCAACCCCACTTCTGTATTCCCCTGTGCCCAACTGGTGGCTAAGAACGTTTTCATTCTCAATTGGGAGAAGGAAAGTGCCTGATTCGAACCCAGGTTGCATTCGTCAACCTAGCAGTTCAGAGTATTCCGTGATTTTTTCCAAAACTTCACCAGTATTTACTGGTAAGTCCCTCATGGAGGGCAATCCCCGCCCCCCTTCAGCCAGATAATAGGCCGTAATGCCACATTACATTTCATTTTTAAGGCTCTGTAGGCTGAATAGAAGTGTCACTAATATGCTGAACCAAAGTGTCCCTTATTCTAAAGGCTTTGAAAATTGGCCTAAGGCTAGAGCATAGGCAGCTTATTTAGAAGTTTGTCACTGATCCTATATAATGTACTGTTATTGCAGGAATCTTACTCAATCTGACACAGACTATCATAAGGGTACTTGGGGCCCGTATCTTGGGCATTATATGAAAATATAGGCCAAATATTGAGTTTTGACTAATCAACAGGGTGAGACATATATATAGGGCAATAAAGTTTAAAAAGAGCCTTGAGGACAAAATGGTTTTAGTCAAGACCTTATACTCAATGATGAAAACTATGGATGAATTTGCAGAATCTTACTGAGGAAAGAGAATACTCTGCGAGAAGGCTGACCTCAACGTTAGTTACGACTGGTATATTCTATGGGCGGGGCATACCATTTAGTATTTATTATGAATTCTTTCAAATGGGCTTGCATTGAGGCATTAACAATACGCATATACACCGCAATAAACTCTGAAATCCAATTTATTAAAGAATGCATCGCACTCTTACAAGACATCGGATACCGATTAGATGGAAATACCCACTGTAATTCAATTTCGTTTAACTCTTTAGCTCCCAGGCCCAAGGAAATTTCATATCCGTTGGTTCCCAGAGAAATAGCCGGAAAATGCCTCCCCCCTATCTAACGAAAGCGAGCTCATTCATCACAAATTTTTGACAATCGGGAACTTCCCTTTTTGAAGGGGCGAGAGACTTCCTACTGTGATAATCCAAAGAAGGTCTAATGTAACTGCTTTTAACAACAGATTGACATTGGAATGTAACTTGTAGTGTACTTGGAGCTCACTTTCTAAGTATGAACGTTCAAGAAAATAAATAAATGCAATCTGTCTTGAAATGTGAAAATTTATGTAATGTGTGTATGTAAAGGAGTCACTTTATTAGAGTGGTTTTGAAGCATGAAGCACAGAATTGTTTAATGCCATAATTTAAATAATGATGGTTTAGATAAGAGTTTTCCTTTCTTTCCCCCTCTCGTTTGCGCAATCACAGAAACAACCTCTCCCCCCCCCCCTCAGTGATAATAGACAATGCTTAGTGCAGTTTTCCATTTCTCAAACTAATCAAAAAAGCGCTAATTTTACAAATGCCTATCAAGTAGTTATAAGTTTTTGTGAATGTACTGTGAATAATTATAATTTTAAGTAACTATGAATAATTACGTAAAATTAAATATCAAACATTTATGTTAAATCGTCAGGTTATGCTATTAGTTTATTATACTTAGTTTTTTATGAAATGTAAGAAAATAATCTAACGTTATTGAAACAATTCAGTTTGTGAATATCTATAAAAAAAAAAAATATTATAAATGAATTTTGTAAATTGAATTTTTCTCGTTAATTAGTTGACACTTATTTATTTACTTTAAGTTATCAATCAATTTTTATTCTTGTATTGATTTTTCAATAGATTTGATCAGTAATTGCGTATATTTTCTTATTTTAAAAAAATGTTTTAAAAGGGCTCAGATTCTATTTCACAATTTTAAAATTATGAAATGATTATCATCATTGCCAATATCAATACAAAATAGTTTACACTGTTAGCAGTATACTTTATCTAAAAGCACGTTTTGCATAAGCATATTTTGCAAATATCACACTCCCATGAGCTTTGAACAAAATGTCCCATTTTCGTTTTTACATTGCTTTTACGGCATTTGAGGCAAGTTTTTTTACTCCCATTAATTTTTATCCTCTTATGCTCATGTTCATAAAATCCTTCAGTTACGGAAATATCTCTTTTTCTAGAAGAAAAGTTTCTCACTAATTGTTCAATCAATTTCATTTTAAAATCACGCAAAGTAGGTGGTTTTCGTTCCTCTGGAAAGTTCGTCACCCTCATGATTATAAAGGAATTAACAATTGCTGTATCTAGCAAAAACCAAAAAAGGTAGTACCACCATTTCATCGATTTTCTGGCTACACTGTAGTACTTTCTTCTTTGGTCAGCCAGGTCTACACCTCCCATATATTTATTATAGATTTTGAAAGCTTCAGGGCATACTACTTCGTTGATTTCTTTTCCTTTTTTTCGGTTAACTTTGACGACATTGTGATTTAAATCTGAAGAAATAATGCTTATTTGTTTTTTATCCATCCAAGTGCTGCATAGAATTTTATTTTCTTCCTTACACTGGAATACAGCTAAATCTCCCTGAGTTTTTAACTGAAGTTTTTTCAGGTCTTCCGGTAGCTGTTTTCGGTTTTTCAAAACAGTTCCGCATGCGTACATTCCTTTTTTCAATAAATCGCGAAGTAGTTTGATGCTTGAAAAGAACCGATCAAAGTAAAACGTGTGATATTTTTCTTCCAGTGGTTGGATTAAATTCATCACAACATCATAGCCCAATCCATTGTTTGATCGCTCAACGGCATCATTTTTTCCTCCATATGTATTAAAATTGTAAACATATCCCAGGTACGATGTACAAAGCATCCAAACTTTTATGCCTCGCTTAGCAGGCTTCAGCGGCATGTACTGCACTATGCCAAGTCTTCCCTTGAATTTTATCAGAGCTTCGTCTACTGCGATTTGTTTATATGGCTGATAATTTTCACGAAAATTATTTTTTAATTTGGAAGCCATCGGTTCGAGTTTCTGGAATATGTTGTATTCTGGATTATCTTTATTAACTTCATTTTGTCTGTCCGATATGTGAAAATATTGCAGTAACTTCAAAAATCTATTTCGAGGCATAATTTTTTTTATCATATCATGGCCCAAAATGGGATTTGTGGACCAGTAATCCCGGATTTTAGTCATTCTGACTAAACTCATAATAAGTAAAACGGCTATGAGTGCCCATATTTCGTCGTTTCCTTCAATCGGCTTCCAGTTGTCATCCATCTTTTTCTTCTTTTCTGCGACAAATTCTGCATACTTATTAGAGTTTTCGCGTATATTTTCTATTAAGCTTTCATCCAACAACAGCTTCAAATATTCAATTTCATCTGATCCAGGTGGCAACGAATGCGTCGGTCCAGGATTACCTTCAAAATTTTTTCTTTCAACATGTTGGAAATTTTTGTTAGAGGACCAGGTCAAGGAATTATCACTACTGTCCAATTCTTCACTCTCCGAAGATATTGCTTCCACATTAGCTGGAGGGCATACGATTGATATGTCTTGATCGGAAAAATTTTCTTCGATATCAATATCTGAATCATCCGAATCAGAATTGAATAAAATCTCTATTTCTTTTTGGGTCAAACCCTTTCTTTTTCTAAACGACATTTTACAAAATATCTTCTAAATATCTCAAAGAAAAAAACGCGATTTCTACACCGGAATACAGCAAGGTAGCAAGAGCAATGACAAAATTTTAACTTCACGCTTCTCTTCCGCTTGACCGGAAATTTCCCCCAGTGCTTAAACCCAATCCATCAAAAACCGTCCCGCCTCATTCTTCACGCCTTTTATCTGGACACACCTGCGGGGGGGAGTGCATTCCTCTTCAGCTACCCTCGGCTATTACGGGAACGAACGGACTCGGAGGATCTCAGCTACTATGGGCGCCAAAGAGTTAAGAGACTACCGAGAAAAAAATATTCACGCGATGCAGCCTTCACCATTATTTCAAAATAGAGACACTATTTCAATTTACATTTACAGTTACTATCAAGGCAAATGCAATTTAGTAACAAATACTCGAAGGTATTTGATAAACCTTATACACCTCACTTTTCGGGGTCCTTTAACAGATACAACAAATTTTTATGCGAGTTACAAATTCAAAACTTTTATCTAGTTATTAATCAATATCCGTATGTAAAATGAAGTACAGTACTAACAAAATTCAAACCTTTGAACAACGAAAACACTTTAAAAACAACGCGCTTCTCGCAATACCTATACAACAGAACAGACGACAGACGAAAACCACGGCGTTTCGTTTGTTTTTGCAGGCAGCTTTCTCTTCGTTGCCAGACCAATAATAGAAAAATAATCTCATGATTAGCATTTTACTCCGACTTCTGCTTGGCGCAGGGAAAACTTCGCTAATGAGTTTTGCAGGCAAGTGTATGTAACTTTGGCGTCATCTATCAGAGAAAAAGTAAGTATTTTTACTTCCTTGTACGGACTATAAGGAAGAATTTCGACGAAAGAATAAGGTGACCAAACGTCCCCATTTTCCGGGGACAGTCCCCATTTTCAGGGCATTTTTCAAATTGTCCCCCAAATGTAAAACAGGAACTGGGGACATTTTTTTAATTATTGCATTGTTTTTTAATTAAATTACTGTTAATTATTGCATTATTTATAAATGTCCCCAGTTTTGTTGTCAGAATCGGGGACATGTCCCCGATTCTGACAACAAAACTGTTAAAAAATCTGGTCACCTTACGAAAGAACCGATTTTGACTACCTCTAAATTTACTTTTAAGCGTTTTTGTGAAGAAACTCATTGTAGCACACTCATATAAATGCATGTACAACCCATTTTGACCGACCGCGAGTCTATTTTGACCAGTTTGCCCATGCCGTTTGTACGTGCGTATGTAACTATCATATCTCAAAAACCACTAGTCGTAGAATGTTGAAACTTTATATTTAGGATTGTTGTACCATCTAGTTGTGCAGCTCCCCTTTGTTCCCAATCGACTGGATATTTATCTACAGGAACACCCAGTAGCGGCTCGTGAGTTAGACCGGTGATAGTGCTGCGGCGTAGGACTTCAAAAACGATGGTAAGCGATCTAGCAACACCCGTCCATAGAAAATTCATAGTTCCTATGGATTTACAGTTTAAAGCTCCAGATTGATAAAAACGCGTTTTCACTCACTTACCTCCTTTTACCTGCTTTTATATAATATTCTAATGACTGTTGCTCTGTAAACGAAAATTTGAAAAAATTGAAGACTATAGCACAGTGTAATTATATTTACTTAAATAGAAAACACATTCTTCGTTCTTTGCGACGAGCAAATTCTTCAATAACTCTTTGATTAAAATGTTTTATACCTCTTATTAAGTCCTCACTTGTACTTAACATTGCTAAGGCTGATAAACGATCTTCTAGCATAGTAATTCTTAAGAACGTTTTTATTCACTTCAGCGTGGAGAAGCAGCGCTCTGGTTCTGAAGTTGTCATCGGCATTGTGAGAGCGATTTTCAGCAAAGAGTTCACTTCACTAAGTGAATTTTGAAGTCCTTGATTTACAATAACTTGATGAAGGTTCAAAAGTTCCCGAGACACTAGAAAACTCCTGCCGTTCATATAAAACAGAAAGTTCAGTTTCGAGCTTTTCTTTCTTTAACATAGGGTATGCTAACACAGTCTCCTCTAACTCTTTTAAGGGAAAAGTCTTGGAAAAATCACAAAATTTTTTGCACGATAAAAGTTTTGCTGCAGAAAGGTGCCCAAGAAATGTAAATCGTTCTTTAGCTTGAAAACAAATGGTGTCACAGACTTCTTTAGCTACAATTTTTAAATCTTCACTTAATTTCCGCTTTTTAAGTTGAGGTGCTTGTTCTAAAACTTCTGACTGGGATGAGGTTTCTTCGTTCCTAATGAGATAAACTGCACGGTAAAAGTGATCTAATGCTGAAGAAATAGAAGAAGAATTTGCATTGCGGCTTTGAAGATGATCGTACAATAAGTCAACGTGAGGCATAATACGATGGAAAAATGCAGGGGTGGCTCCAATGGGGGGTCCGGGGGGGCACGTGCCCCCCGTCGGGGAACTTGTGACCCCCCATCGGGGCTATTTGATTAATTCGTCGGGGAATTTTCATAAGAAGAAATCTATATTTTAGCTGAGTTTTAATTTTGATTTTGCGATTAAAAAAATTAATTTTGTAATTTTTAAATACACATGAAAGGCGAATGAGTATTGGAGATTGAAGCGGATATGTTTACATTTCTGGGGGGGGGGGGGGGTATATTCCTCAGAACTTCTGAATAATGGCTAAAAGTGCTTTCTCTTTTCATTCATCTCTTATCTCTGCGATCCTTTTCATGTCGAGAAACAGACACTTCCTGCATCTTCCAATACTGTGATGTGTTGACGACGGCGGGGGAGACTTCAAATTCGAATAGTGTATACTTGAAATCTGTGATCCCACTCTCAGGAGGCATTTAACTGGATTTGCAGCATGACATCAATCTTAAGGTAACAAAAGTGCCAGCCTATTCTTCAAACGACAAATTTATGAGACCACATGTGCGACCACTTTCTATTCGAGGCTCTTTTAATTGCTTAAACGATTCTGCATTTTGTCGCCGACACCGTAGAAAAGTACAATATGGGTGTGTGCGGTCGGGATGGGGGAGACAATGACCGTTAATTAGACCAGTCAAATTTCGAGGGAAGGGAAGTGTGGCTTTGCTTACACAAGCAAATGGGGGATCTTCTTTTTTTCCAGAAATACGGTTTTTGTACTTTTATTGGTCCTCAATGACAGAATGATGAGAAAGAAATGATTCGTCGAAATATGCCGTGTATTTTTATTTTTTCTTCGCAAACCCATAGTACATCACTTTTCCAACACTTGTTATTGTGCATTGTGCCAGTGAGTTAGACAGAGTTTAGAATAGTGGGCATTTTTTTTTTCTTGTTACGGCAGCATAGCATATCATTGTGAAGTGTATAAAAGTTTAATTTCATTTTTGGCTTTATGTTTCCTAAAAAAAACATGAGTGGTGCCAAAAGCACAAGATATAAAGTACAGTGTGCTTTATGTCGTGATATTTTTGATAATGATTATGTAAAAAAAAAAAAAAAACATAGGATAACTAAGCATTCAGATCTTCATAAACAAAATCGACTGGGGCCTGTTCAATTACCAAATGGAATTAAGAGAAAGAATCCTTGGGATATTTCTTCTCTCTCTTCGAATGTATGTTTATCTACGGAATTAGAGAAAGAAAACCCTTCAAGTTCATGAGATCCACAAACTTCAAGTAAATTATATGTAAATTACATTCATATATATTTTTTAAATGTGTTTAAAAGCTTTAATTAATATATGTTATTATTAAAAATATGGTCAGTTTATTTCTCTAAAGCATTTAATTATATCTTCTAAGCACTTGCTTTTTGTTATGTATTTGTACAAATATACTATGCCCAAGGGCGGATCCAGAAATATTTTTTAGGAAGGGTGCAAAGCTTGAATACCGATTCAGAATTGCATGAATATGCAATTTTATTTGAAGCGTATTTTTACTAGTGTAAATATTTTCCTCTCGGGGAATTAGCGCCCCCTGTGCCCTCGCCCTAAATCACACTTGCCCATCACCCCCCCCCCTTATAAAAAAGAATTGAAACTAGTTTGATTACAAATTTTGAATGACCACATTCTGCGTTATTTAAAAATAAAAATAATTTTAAAATAAGGCACATATTTCAAAAACTGAGTCACTTGTTCTGTCTCAGAAATTTTAAAATACTACTTTAAAGTTTATTTATTAACAGCATTTTAATGATACATATCATAGGCGTAGAGTTATATGGGCCCGTGGGGCTCGAGCCCCCCCAATAAATTGTGAATAGGGGCTGAGCCCACCCAATAATTTACCACTCAATACTGAAAACTAATTTATACTAACATAAAAAGAAAGTATTTCACGCCATTTACAAACGTTTAAAAAAAACCTTTACTTGTACTTTTAAAAAATTTCTTCTTTTGATTTCAATCATGATTTAGTATTCATTGTGACGCCACGTAACACACAATGTTACTATAAGCTGCCCTCGCCAGGCTCTGGTTCATTAAAATCAGATTATGCAATGTAAAGTATGAAATGAAGAAAAGTTCAGATGTGTCTAAAATGCACTATCTCACCGAAAATGTTTTTTTCCCCTCCTTTGGATTTTTTACTTTGCTTTTTTTTTTAACTTATAACATGGTAGGAAGATACTAACATGGATACTTACCTTACACAGGTGTAGAATTCTATGGATCCATAGAGCTCGAGCGCCTCCAATAATTTACACTTAAGTCATAGCTGCTAACTATTACGGAAAATAATAATTAACCACTTTTTGTAAACGGTATATATTTTACGCCGAAAAATCATGTAGAAAAAGTGATTAATTATATTCTGTAGTAGTTGGCAGCTATGATTAAGTTATATGTACGTGAATCCGTGGCGTAGCCTGAACTTTTTCATGGAAGGGGGCGGGTTACGACTTCTGCAACTCACATATATGTATACGTGTGTATGATAAGGGAGTGAAGAATATACATTTTGTATGGCAAAAAACTCCTCATGGGCAGTTATGACCCCCCTAACACCCCCCCCTTGGCTACGCCACTGACGTGAATATATGTGGTTGTGGGGCCGGCCCCCCCAATAATTTTGAAAACTTTACGCTTATGATACATATATATCATTAAATGTCCTTAGACATGGATGCTCGTAATGGTTTGGAGTGCACTTTTAATCATAGCTGCGGACCCAGAGTCATAACTTTTTGAGTTGAAGCTGGAGTAGAAGTCGGACTTTTTGATCTCACATTCTGTGTCTATGAAATGTTGTACAACATTATTGTATTTTAAATTATATTAACTGTCTGAGTACTCTATGAATTAATCTAAATTTTCTCCTAATTGGGCTTTTAAACACTATGAGTACTTTTAAATGTGCTCTTGCTTTTAAACCATTGATAAGTAACATGTTGTTCACCCCATTATATGTCATTCCCGCTAAATTACAGGACAGGATATACATTTTAAAAATATATTCTTTCATTGCAATTTCGATTTTTTTGGTATATTTATCAAATACGATTTAGTAATTGGAGTGAGGACGAAAGGTATGTCTTTATAAACTTTCAAATTGCATTAATGCAAATTTAAATTAAACACAGATTTAATGTAATAGTATGTAAATTAACAGTATTTTAATTCACGAGTCAAAAGCTTTTGTGTCATAAATGTAAAATAAAATTTTCCATTGTATTACTTTTATTCATACAGCTACAAAATTTTACAATAAATAAGTCTTAATTGATATTTTTAAGAGATTTACGAGTCGGGCGATAAGAAATTTCGGATTTTGTTTACTACGGAAACTTTTTAAAATGTATATTTAATTGTGTAATAATTTGACATGACAAAATATTTATAAAATTATTTTACAGTTAATCATCTCTGACATTCAAAATATGTATAAACCTATGAATATTTAAACGCTTTAACTAAAAATTTTCATTTTAATTAGAAATATTTTAAACTGGTCGTATTTTATTTATTTATAAGTTAGTGTGTTATGCAAAGTATTCTATGTCTTTAAAATTATTTTATCACAGTAATCCTTACTAGAACTCTTATAACTGTTGAGAAAGTAAAAAGATATTTTTATAACTAAGTGGTTAATTAGATAATTTAACTTTTAACTTCTTCCGAATAAAAAAAAAAAAAAATAGTACTTTTCTGTTTCTTAGATGGCAAATTTGAATAAATTCTAAATATACTTTTTATTTATAAATAGATTCAATCGAACACAATAATATGCACGATTTAATCTTTAATTTTATAAAAATTTAGCAGTAAGATTTGTTTTTATTTTTATTTTTTTGTAATTTAAGAATTAGTCAAATACATAGTTTGTTTATTTGGTAACATACTTTATACATATACAACGAGTCAGAATTTGCACTATATAGAGAAATCTAACTGGATTAACCGGCCCTCTTTAGCTAAGAGTTCATAGCTATGCACACCAAGAAGATTAACAGCTGCAAGGGAATTAGAATTTACTACATTTTGCTTGGGGTAAAAAAATTAAATAATAATAATAATAACCAGCTCCTCTGATAGACCAAAGCCCTCTCCAGTCCAGTATGAAGATGGCTGTGGATAGATCTAAAGACGGAATATAAGTTAAACGATACTGATTAATCTTGACTGACAATTTAATTTTTATATCGTTGTGGAAAAAGTAACGAACTTTTGTGAATTTTAATTCAGTTATTTTACTGCAAAGTAAATAAAAATTATGGTATACAGCGTCTATATCGTCTTCCGAAATTTTCCCTTTTATCCTGTAAAATAAGTAAATAAAATAAATACAATAAAAGTTTTATATTTGCGTGTAGATTTGTATGTTATATACAGTGGCGTATCGTAAGCCACCGCAACTTCCCTTATTTTGAATCTTTATACAAATCGCTATTGAATCCATGGATGGCACCAGCATTAATATAAGCTATTAAAATAAACTAATAGTATGTGTTCTAAACTGATTTTTGAGTTACAGAATTATATGTATCAGAATTCAACTCTAAAACTTTTAAACAGATTAATATTATGTTTGTTATTCGCCTTATTAATTAAACTCTTTTTCGTTAATGTTTAAATTTTAAAAGTGACACTTTCACTGTGAATTATTAGTAAATGAGCTTGCTTTATAAAATTATTCATCACGTTTGTGGAAACCTCGTTCAAAACTATCTTGGAGTATTACAAAAAAGTAAATTTTTATCAAGGTTAGTTTCGCTGAAGATAATTATTTTTTTGTGTGTCTTGGCAAATTATAAGCTGTCCGATTATATTTTTCTGACGATATTTTTTATTTTATTTTATTTTAGATTTTAAAAGAAAGTGGTTAATTTTCTTCATGAGTGCTTGACTTTATAAAAAATTTTAATAGCGCATATATTTACGTTCTCTTTTGGAGATTTTTACAATTTATTATTATTATTAACTGAAGCTCCCAGGGGTACACTTCACAACAATTCTTTTCGAAATTGAGATACGGTGCCATCTTTTAGCTTTCAAGAAGTACTATCACCACATGATTTATTATTGAAGTAGAATTATTTTAAAGCTGTAGAAACAAGCGAAATAGTTTCGGTATGCCACTTTACTGCGCGCCTTCAAAATCATTTTTCTCAAAAGAAAATTTTTGTTGTAAAGTGGTTCTAGCTATAAACATTTCAGTTGCATATTTACCACTTTATTGTGATTTAAAATATTAATATTACATAAATTAACAATTCGATTAATATTTATACAGTAAAACATGTTGGCCAGAAACACTAGACTTTTTGAGATAACGAGTTGAAATTAAAGGGAATCAGTTTGTAAATGGAAATGTAGATTACGGCCAATTATCTACGCTAGGGATCTAGGCCGGGGATGGTTTTGCCCTCCGTGGGGGACTTTCTAAGTGATCCTAACCCGTATTTATGCAAAGTTTCGGGAAAAAAACACGGAAAACTCCGAACGGTTAGGTCGGCGGACGCGACCTAGTGTCGAACCAGGCACCTTCCGTCTCCCAGTTCAAAGCGCTAGCGCTATGCCACTGGTGGGGTGGAATTCAATTTGTAAGGGAAAACACATTTATTGAGCTATCAAGAATTTCGATGTTCGAGATATCGAAGGTAAACTGTAATTAAATTTACATATATCTCTTAATTTTATAAAAATAACTGCAATTTGTGTAAAAGCGCGCAAATTTAGTCATGCTTAATTTATAAAATAAATTTTCAGTGAATTTACAGCAATATTCTTGCACAAAAAACTTCTGATATTTTTTCTGCGGGGAAAAAAAAATGCGTAGAACTTTCTTCGCTGAACTTTTTTCAAAGAATTTCATTCATATGAAATATTTTAAGCGTTAACCTGAAGAACTCTTAAAAGTAGCTTTCGAGATTTTACAGAAACGTGCAAGGCCGTTACCAGGGGGGAGGATCATGTGGGTTTGACCCCCCCCCCCTCCAAAATTTCAGTAAATGCATTATCAGTTTATTTGCGTTGATTCTAGAGATCAGTTAATTTAATTTAGCACTACAGATCCCCTCCACCCACCGAATTTTTTTGCTTGCTGAGGCCTTGGGGAAATATTTGTGTAATGTAAAAAGATTTTGAGATACGTTAATTAGGGTCCGTTTAAATAATAATCTACCAGCAGGGGCGTAGCCAGAAATTTTTCATGGGGGGGGGTTACGACTACTGAAACTCACATATATGCATACATGTGTGTGATAAAGGAGTGAAGACTATACATTTTGTATGGCAAAAAATTCCTCATGGGGGGGGGGGTTATAAACCCCTAACCCGCCCCCCCCCCTTTGGCTACGCCTCTGTCTACCAGGAAAGATTGTGCAGTGGTTTTTGAAAATATCCGGGGCCTGGGTGTCCGATTATGTATGTCGATCCGATTCCTGGAAATATTTCACAAAACAAAACATTATATTGTCCTCCATCTCCTCTAAACTTATCTGGGTCCTGGATATTTTAGTTTAGAAAATGATTTATTGTGAAAAAATCACTTTGTAAAGTAAAATATTTTCAAGTGGTGCAAATAGTTGCAAATTTCCATATCATACTTGGTGACAAAAATGTCATAAAAGAGGGAGGTCAAAGCCCCCTCTTGGATACGCCACTTAGCATATGTACATGTATATTTGTGCCCCTTCGTCGGGGAGTTATGACCCCCCGTCGGGGAAAGTCTAGCGCCACCACTGGAAAAATGACAGCCATACGAGGAAATTTTCGTCATTAAGTATCCGTAGAAGTCCTGAAGTTGCTTGTACTGTTGGTAGATTCTTCGACTTCTGCAATTCTTCGATGCATTCCTTTAGCTGATTAATATTTTCATAAACGTTATTTACAACTCTGGAATTAAAATTCCATCTCGTACTGGAGCCCCTTGGAATTCTTTTACTAACCAAATCTAACGCTATGAGGCGTTGTGGGGATCGTGAAAAAAACGCTGGAATGCCATGTAAACTGCTGAAAAATATGCGCACTTTTGAATTCTGTGATGCTGATTTTTCCATAATTAAGTAAGTTCAACTGATGGGCATAACAGTGTGTAAAATGAGAATTGCAATATTTTTCTTTAATTATGGCCTGCACTCCGTTCTTCTCGCCACTCATAACAGCTGCACCATCGTAAGTTTGACTAAGTTTGTCAAAATCATTTTTCGAAACTATACTCAACTGTTCTAAAATATAATCAGACAAACTTTTAGCGTTTTGCAAGTGAGGGTTGTAAAATCCCCAAAATCTTTCAAATACTTCCCCTTCATTTTCATAACGACACACAATAACTTCTTGAATTTTCTCTGAAATATCTGTTGTGTCATCTGCCATGACAGCCAGAAATTTTGCACGGCTGATCTGATCCGTTATTTCACTTCGACATACTACTAAAATACAGTCCAATAATTCATTTTGGATTGTCTTTGAGCTTCCTTTGAAAACGGAGGCAGTTTCAAAATGAGCTTTTAAACTCTCATCAAGCTTTCCAGCAAATTCCAGAAGTCCTCGAAAAATACCAGGTTAAGTGGAGTCCAATTTTTCGTCATGGCCGCGAAGTGGTAATTCAAATTGGCCACAAAATTTAACACTTTCTATTATTTTTTAGAGTATTACTCTATTTTTTTTACTTCCTCATTGTGCTTTGTTATGCTCGATTTATATGCTTCACTTAAATACACAACAATGTCAACCTTCCAAAGCATAGCCAAGCTCACAACATTTCTTAAATGTTTTTCAGAGTTTTCATGTTTTTTTTATTTTACCCGGAAGATGACTTAAGTCATTAATTCCTGTTTTGGTCCAAGAATGATATACCCCAAAAAGTAAACATGGAAAACAAAATAACGTGTTTCTTACATCACATCCGCACAGCCAGTCATGCTTACTATAAACTTCACTACCAAATTTTCGCTGATATGAATTCTTGTTACTTGTTGAAGCTTGAGAAATTTTCAAGTCCGGCAAGGGACGTTCTTTGCTTTTAATTTCCAGTTTTTCAGCTAATGATAACTGTGAAAACACGATTTTCTGCAAATCAACCACATTCATGTTCTTATTTCGAAAAGAGGAAAATTCGGCGGCACAAAGATACAAAGCGCTACGCAGAATGTGCGGCTTGTGATCTGCATCGCTTGCAGCGCCAATTTGGAGCTTGCAGCTTGCAGCTTCCCTAGTTCTCCCCAGATGGTCGAGCAACCCGCCCTGTGAAGTCCGCTTGTCGGAGGGAGGTCGGGTCGACATTCACATCTGGTTTCCCCCCCCCCCCCCTTTACCCATTCTTTTCAACATCCACTGACTTGACTGACCCCCGCCCAATCTGTAGGGCCCCCCAAAACAAGATTTAAAAATGACGATCTGCAAAAACACACTGGAGATAAGCTCGACGAGCTAGGTGCTCCCGTAATTCACTCTATCAGTCAGTCAGTCAATTTGGAAATAAATTCTGCGTTCTCTTCCACCCACACTCACCACTGCGAGCATGCGTAGTGAGTCTGCGAATTGGATGAAAATCGCTGTAATTCATTGCAGTGCTTCGAAAGGCTCGAAAGGGAGCGCAACCCTCCTGAAGGATTGGTACTCTTTTTCCACGCTTGTTAAGGACAAGTGTAAAATTGTCTTTTTTCCCACTACTGATGAGTCTTTAGACTTACTGTCTGGATAGCTGTTTCATTACTAAACCTTTACTCTGTAGATTAAAAAATTGTAGGGAGTGCTGCAGCTCTGAAGCTCCTATTTACGAGCCGCTACTGGGGACACCCAAAAGATTCTAAAGCATTACGCTCTATGGGCAGAAATTCATTAAAGCGTATTTTAGAGATATTAGGCTACTTGACACGACTCAGGATTAATATATGTTGTTAAGGGTTGCAAAATGAATTTCTCCATCGAAAATGGTGTCTTTAATAGTTCTGCGACAGGAACACTCAAAACATTTCCAACACATTACGGTCAATGGCAGTTTTAGGACATTCATCCATTTCAAGCACAATACAGTCCTGCCCTATGGTTAGGTAATGGTCCGATCACGGTCACGTGCCTTCCTCAAAAGTAGCTAAGCTTGTAAGCTTTGCGATTTTTAGTGTAGTGTGTATGCATTTAACTTTCATATCTAAAAAAATATTAGTCGTAGAATGTTGAAATTTCATGTACAAGATTGTTGTAACATATAGTTGGGCATCTCGATTTTTGGTTCAGATGTACTGGACAGTTTATTTTACAGGGCCACCCAAAAGAGTTTCAATACATTATTGTCTACGGACATCTTCAATATATTATGTCTGTAGTCAGTCATTGTTTGGTCCATGCCACAAATATCACCATTTGTCATCGATCTTGGCGAGTTTTGCCGAAATATCCAATGCAGCAGCGCTTTGGACATTATCCTACGCTTTACAGAGACGAGTACGAGATCAGATACAGAGCATATAAAAACATAAGAACACAAAATAAACTAATTAGAATATAAAACAGCATTAAAAACAATCAGTGGGATAAAATGTTCAAGAAGTCTCTCTGGCCTCCCAGTAACGAGAAGAGATGTAGGACTTCGTAAGAGCTGAACATACGAGGAGGTGATCATCAAAGCACCACTACTACAGAGGGGGCAGGCAGCAGGCAGGGCTATCTACTAAAGGGAGTTTATACAGATGGGGTAGGAACAGTCATGTTGAGTCGCCAAACGGAAAGCAGCCACAGCCCTGTCCCTAGGGCGGTCAGGGAGGTTCCGAATGGCATTTTCCCAATGCTTTTCTTCTGTACGTTTTTCCAGCTCTGACTGCTGCATTTCCTTAATAGCTTGATTTATTTTAGATGAACTACACCCATAGCTGACTAGATTAGTTGGGGTTTGTTTAACAAGGCAAACCCTCTTCGCCAACTCATCTGCCTTTTCATTTCCAGGGATCCAGCAGTAAGACGGGATCCACTGCAGAACAACTACTCTGGATAAAGTAATTAAAAAACTTTGTAAAAAACACACATAAGAAGTAAAAGGAAAAAGGATACGCGTTTCGTTCAAAAATTGTTTTGAACTTCTTCAGTCCAAGTCCTTCGACGTAAAGAACACAGGGAACTCCTAAAGAACACAGGGAACTCGTAAAGAACACAGGGAAAAAGTTCCCTGTGTTCTTTACGTCGAAGGACTTGGACTGAAGAAGTTCAAAACAATTTTTGAACGAAACGCGTATCCTTTTTCCTTTTACTTCTTATGTGTGTTTTTTACAAAGTTTTTTAATTACTTTATCGTTTAACACCAGTATTTTGAGTGTTTTTTCAACTACTCTGGATTTTTCTTCTATTTCCCTCAAGAGAGATCTCCACTGTTGAATAGACTTAGAGCTGGGAGCATGACAAACATTTCCAGGAGCGAAAATAGTGGGAATATAACAGCACATTCAAAAATAGCAGGACGAGCATTTAGGTGTTCTAGAGCAACTCTAATTGCCTCGATTTCACTATTGAATGCTGAATGATCTGTTCCCAACGAAATGTAGTGCAAGAAATGTTCACAAAAAAAAAAAAAAAAAAAAAAAAACACCAGCTCCTGCCATACCGTGTATCTCAAGTTTTGAGCCATCGCCATCGGTAAAGACATGAAGCCAGACCTCATAGTTAGTTTCCATTCCAGCCCTGAACAAGGCCGCAGTACATTCCTGAGACTTTAACACAGGAATCACGAGATCCAGATTATATAAAATGTTCCGTCCGTAGAATGTTAAAATTGTGTATTTAGAACTGTAGTGACATCTAACTGTTCATCTCTATTTTGATTGCAATCGACTGGGTAATTTATTTCCAGCGTACCCAAATGACTTTAAATACATTAAGGTGTATGGATACATTAAATTAATTGAAAGCCTGTGGTCAATTACTACTTTGGCTATCCCAAAAATCTCGCACACTATCTCAAGCTTGTCGCCTTTTGGCGAAATATCGCCAAATCATGTGTCAGGAATAGGGATCGACCGATACCATATTTTAACCGATACCCGATACTTTTTTACAAGGGGCTGTATACATATTATAATACAAAATTTAACACATCACAGCTACCAAAGATTTTCCACCACTAATTTTTACATAGATAAGGCCAAATTTATGGTGCAAATTGTTTAAAATTGTAGTGGAAAACTCCAGAAAATTTCGGGAGAGTTAGCAGTTATGTTGTGAAGATCACGTTTCCCATCACTTGCATTTGGAGAAATTTTTCTCTGTGTCTACATTTTTCCGAATCATGTAGAACGGCAGTTCTACGAGTGACGCAGCCAGCCCCAACCAACCAACCGTAAAACTTCGCGGCACTTATATATACAGCTAGCTTTCCAATTTTTTTGTTGTTCTCTCCTGGATCTCGGAATCCGCTCTAACGAATTTTTTACAATTAATATATGATTTTAATCCGTGCCAAATTCGATGAGTGACGTCTCCGGTTAAGCTAGGAAAACTCGTTTTTTTTATTTTATTTAATCCAGTTCAAAGAGGGAACTATTTAACCCGCGTAAGGAAATACGGAAAATGATCTTGTCTCAAAGCCGGTAAACAAGGCAGGGAGTAGGAATACAGTGCTGTAGATCCGTGACAAGATTTGTACAAGTTACCTTATATCCTAAACCAGTTTGGTCGTAGACAGCTGGTACGATGCGCTTCCTCTTTCTGACCAGATAACTTAGGTTCTGTACCCGATGTCGCACTTTTGCGAGATGAGCTTTGTGTTACTGTCGTTTTTGTTTTATTTCATTTTAAAAAATAATAACAGATTATTATATACTTTACTTATTTTTTCTTTAATTTATTTTGCTATAATTAATAATTAAAAATAGTGAAGACTTTGAATTAAAAAAATAATTAATTTAAGTACTTTTTGGTAAAACTCCTTCCTAACTTTTTCTTTAAGTATTTCGTTTCCCTAGTATTTTGATAGCTATTTCTAATTAAATTAAGACTTTTTTTCTAATATTATTAATTCTATTTGGAAAATTCAATATGTAATTAATATTTCAATGAATTTTTTTTTCTCTTCAGAAAGCTCACATAATTAATTAATAATAATTATTTAGTATTCAAAGGAAAATAAATAGTAGTTTTACATACTAACTAGTTTTAATAATAATTCTTTTACTCTTCATGGATATATAAAAATTATTGAATTATAATTTTAAAACCAATATTTTTTCCAAATCTTAGGTTTTTCTCACTTTTATTTTGTATTCCTTTAAATACCAGATTTAAAATTTTGTTCAATACTTTTCAGATAGAAATTTGATTAATTAATCTAAATTTATACATGCACTATATTTTGTATTAGACATTTAAAGGCCGGAGATGGCATCTAAAACAAGATGCTGTTTACCCCGACCGAGCAGAGTTGATAAGATACTGAAGATGGTAGATAACTGAAGTATAAATGTCCAGGGTTCTGGTCTACCGGATGGCTGATAATCTAAAACTTCGGAGTTTTGGACGGTTTTTCTCACGATGTAACATAAATACGCTTCAGAAGCACTAAGAATGTCAACCGCGCAAGACCCTTATTCTTAAACTGGTAGAGTTCATCTAAACGTTCTCTAAAAAAATGAAATTATCAATTGATAAAAAAACAAACAAACATAGTATGAAGTTAGTTTTCTAAAAAGCGACATAAAACCAATTATAAACAATAATTTTTTGAGTAATTTTCTATTTTATTAATGATTATAGTCATTAATTAATTTAATCAACAATTTCGAGATGTATCATTAACTTAGTTAAAAACTTAGTGTATCATAATATAGTTAAAAATTTAACTTAGAGATAGCTTTAAACTGAAAGCAAACATTGCATTAATAGATTACATTGCATTAAAATAATAGAACGAATAACTAGATTATCATTAATTAAGAACGAGATTATTAAATTAATAATTTTAACGAAACTTAACTTACGATTATCGTTAAACTGAATGCAAATTAATGAATCACAATGCATTAAAACAATAGAACCAATAGTTATATATTGTTGTTGTTATTTTAGAATTACGGCCGATTAGCTACACGTAGGCTCTAAGCCGAGACGTGGGGTGCCCTCCGTGGGGGTCTTTCTAGGGGGTCCTAACCAGTATTTACGCTGTTTTGGAGGAAACCACGGAAAACTCCGAACGATTAGGTCGGCGGACGCAACCTGGTTTCGAACCAGGCACCTTCCGTCTCCCAGTTCAGAGCGCTATGCGCTCGGCCACTGATGGGGCCCTATAGTTATATAATTATAGTAAAAACGTTAACTTACGTTTAGCATTAAACTGAATGCAAATTTATGAAATAAAATCAAAGATGGTGGCAGGGATACTAATCTGTACTCGACCCAAATTATAAATAGAAAATTACTCAAAAAATTATTGATTATAATCAGTATTATGTCTCTTATTATAAAATACTAACAAAAATATGTCAATTTTCTGTTACATGTTACAAAAGAACTTGCTGTGACTTTTTTAATCAAATACTCTGATACTTCATGAAAACAGGTTTGTATATTTATTTACATAACTTAGTGTCAAGCAAACTTCCGAAATTCGCCCTTGAAACTAATTTATTATCTTCTGACCATACCCTTAAAAAGTAATGATATCCCCATGCAAAAACCCTTAACTGGTTAAAAATTTGTGACGCATTTTACTTTATAGCTCTATGAATTTTAAATATGGGTCTTAAAAATAATGATATCAAATTTTGAGTGACGCCCTGCTGGGAATTTTAAAGAAGTGTTTTTAAATTCCATTACAGTTACTTTCGTTTTATTTTCTAAAGAAGATTTACGCATTTAAGCAATGCTTTTAATTATGAAATACACTGTCAAATATATCACACTTTCACTGAGTCAATATAATGTATTCAAATGAATTTATTTCAATAATTTAATTTATCTTTTGCGTCACGCTATCCAAAAGGGCAAGTAAAATTTACGTAAAAATTTAGTTAGTGTTATAGTAACCGAACTAAGTGCAATGTATATGAAAATTTTGCTTGCCCTTTTGGATAGCGTGACGCAAAAGATAAATAAATTATTGAAATAAATTCATTGGAATACATTGTATAGACTCAGTGAAAGTGTGATATATTTGACAGTGTATTTCATAATTAAAAGCATTGCGTAAATCTTCTTTAGAAAATAAAAAGAAAGTAACTGTAATGGAATTTAAAAACAAATCTTTAAAATTCCCAGCAGGGCGTCACTCAAAATTTGATATCATTATTTTTAAGACCTATATTTAAAATTCATAGAGCTATAAAGTAAAATGCTGCGTCACAAATTTTTAACCAGTTAAGGGTTTTTGCATGGGGATGTAAGTAACAGGAAATTAGGTTAGTGTAAAATTGGATTTTGTATGTTGATATGTATACAGCCCCTTGTAAAAAAGTATCGGGTATCGATTAAAATATGGTATCGGTCGATCCTTACTAATTTCCTGTTACTTACATTCAGAGAAATGTAGACACGAGAAAAATTTCTCCAAATGCAAGTGATAGGAAACGTGGTCTACACAACATAACTGCTAACTCTCCCGAAACTTTCGGGAGTTTTGCACTACAATTTTAAACAACTTGCACCTTAAATCTGGCCTTATTTTAAGCATAAATTGCTATGTAAAAATTAGTGGTGGAAAATCTTTGGTAGCTGTGATATGTTAAATTTTGTATTATAATATGTATACAGTCCCTTGTAAAAAAGTATCGGGTATCGGTTGAAATCTGGTATCTGTCTATTCATAGTTAAGAAAAAAATTTTCAAATTGAACCCAGCTTCCTTGCCGATATCGGAAATATTTGGGTAGAAATCAATCTCTTTCAAACAAAATAAGTTTAGATGAAGTGCGCCGAAAATATTTTTCATTTAATAGACGTGCAAGGAAGTCATGTGTAGTCCACATCAGATTTTTTTTTTTAAAGGGAACAATAATAATAGGGACTAAAAAGAACTTAGATGAAATTATAAGCATATCTTTTTGGAGCTGAAAATTGATTTGTAGGAAGAAAATTTAAGAAGTTATGTTTTATGAATTAAAATTTTTATGCAATTTAACAGAACGAAAATTAGAGTAATTTTTTCCCGTAGACATGCTTATCTAAGAAAAAAATCAATTTCTGACTAAAGAAAATGAATTTTATAATTTCTTGACGCAAAAATTTAAAATAATTAAAATGAATTATTTGATGTGAAACAAAATTTGTAAACTTAAATTGTACAAATTTACAACAGTATTAATTTTTTTGTAATTTCTTACAAAATTACAACAGTTTAACTTATTTTTGTGAACTTAAACTTTTGCTTTCTTCCATTGTGAAAAGCCAGCAAATTTTTAAAATCAAATTTAATTCATAAATAAATCAAATTTAATTAAATATATAATTTTATCAGTTATTATAAAAAGATTTTTTTCAATACTTCAACTTCATCTTAAGGAGTTTCAGCTGTATATATTTACACTATAAGTAAAATGGGCTTTCTGGTAACATAGTTTCAATAATTCTGCATTGGTATTCAAGATTTGTAGCCGCCTCTGTACCTGTACTTGGTTTCACCTTTATTCATATTGTATATCTATAAAAAAAAAAGTTCAATACAGTCAACTGTCGACTTATGCGAGAGATGCATTCAAAGAACTCTAGCATAAGTGAAAATTTTGCATGTAGGAAATTTCGAAACATAACAAATATTTTGGACACTTATAAACACCCGCCATTAACTGTTTTAAAATATTTCTTAACTATATATATAAAAATTTCCCACACAATGAATAAATAAATGCTGTCGCTTTTTACTATTGGCAAAAAATCTCGCGCTGTAGGCTAGAAGTAATATCCATTTGCGCAAGATAGATTACTGTTGTGCAACCCCATTGCATACCTATGACTAAGTAGGTCCTGCTCCCCTGTATAAGTGCCCACCAGTAGCCAGGGACACACAAGTCCCTATCTACGCCACTGGTGGGCACTTATTCAGCACTTAAACAGGCTTTTCTTTCAGGGCGGGGGCGCCCAAAATTTTCTCTTGGACGCACATGCACACACACACGCACACATATATACAGCTGCGGAAAAAAAAAGTCCCACTTGCTCTTTATTTCGCCGTAGTTCGTCGTACAGCAAAGTTATATATACCATTCGTTTGCAAATAACGCGTACTTTAATTTACAATTAATTTAATTTGCATAAGGGGCCGTCTTCATATTTAATTCTGCATCAACTTCGTTTTTCTCAATGGCAACGCCATATTTTGACTTTATTAAACGAAAGAAAACCTTCAAATTACCCTAAATATAAATTTTCAACAATTTTCTACGATAATTTCCGGAGATATTGCGAATTAATTTTTGCGCGTTTTAAGGGACTTTCTGCAAATTGAAAAACGCTATTTGTAGGTTCCGAACTTTTCGCCTTTCATTAATTTCGCTCGCGAGAATTAAAAGAAATTAATATTATTTTCAAGGAAAATATTGTTTCCATCTCTCTTAAAGTTTTTTGTACTGAGAATATCAAGGGTACAATAGAATATTTAGTCTGTGGCCCAAATGACCCTTGAGTTCATAACTTCCTTGGTTCGTTCACATGATTTAAGGGGAAAATGCAAAATGACTGCTCACGATTTTGAAAATCTTTGTAATTTTGAAATTGTTATTTAGTATTTCCCTTGATGGTTCTCTTAGACAACTGATATGTTGGCAGGAGTGAGAGGTTGCTCTCTGCTCTTCTGACTACAAGCTTGAATATTACTCAGCTATGGTCGAACTTGAAGAACAGGGCCGGACTGGACCGCTGAAACGGCCCGGGCGATTCGACCAGACCGGCCCACTAACATCATGCGGGCGCTTGGAGGATATTAGTTTAGCTGGGGGGGGGGGGGAGAGGATGCACGAATATAGCTGAATTCTGATATAATGAACTCTCTTATAACGTTAAGATATTATCTATAGGTTCAAATCACACACCTAAAGTGCAAACCTCTCTTACAACGCACTCGCTTATAGCGTCCTAAGTTATCTATTCCCTTCAATGACTTTAAAATCGAGTTCATTTGCATATGGCATTATTAGAGAAAAATGTAATTAAAGTTTCTTTCAAAGACAACTTTAAAAATATTTTAATTCAATAATTCAAAGTCTCTGACGACTTTGAAGAAAATTTCATTTTGATTTTTAACTTTGGAAGGAGGAGTGATCAGACCCTTTAGTGTTTAGCCTCCTCCATGGATGCGCCTATGCCTAACATAACTTGATAATGAGAATGAAATAAAATAATACCGAGTTTTCAATATAATATTTTTTAATTATTTAATTGACCACCAAACAATAAAACCATACTAAAAACTAAACGAACAATACATACATACATAACATTTTAAATTCGTTCTATAAAGTTAATTCAGTTAATAAAAGAATGTGAAACATAATATACATATTTACAAAAATATATAGCAAATGAGCCGAAGGCGGCCGTATAGTTAAACTTAAATATTATGTGATCATAGTATTCTGGTTAGGTGAATGTGGCTTTTATTTTATTTATTTATTTATTTGTAAACATAGTTGGCAACTTTCCTGCATAAAGATACTTTAGCTACGACAGTGGCAAAAACTAATAAAAGTCAGGAAAGTGGGAAAAAAATGGCAAAAATAAAATTACTCAAATTTAGCACGCAATTATTAAATATAACATATTGTAAAGGTGCATGTTTCGGTACATTACTAGGTGAACTAAGAGTTATTACGTTTGTTTATCTGAGTTTAATTAAAATGTTTTAGCTAATTAAATACAATTAAATTATTTTAGCATGCTTTAAATTCTCAATTTACATTTTTATCATTAGATACTTAGAAGTAGTTATATTCAGAGACTAAACTTTGATTACTGTTCAGAGTAATTGTCATTATTTTAATAGTCTATCAAATATTTTTAATTAATAAACTGATAGAAACATAGATTAATTTCATTTAATGAGAAAAATACATAAACATACAGATCTTAAATACTTTCTCTGTTGGGAAAATTTGAAGTTAAATATTGATTAGAAGATTATGAAGGTAAAGTAAAACTTTAGTTGGGTAAAGAAATCGTGTAATAACTTCATTTAATTTAATTGTCTACTATTTAACCTACTTCGAATCAAAGTCACGAACTCAGAATTAAAAGTAAACCATAATTGCTAATGAAAAAAGTAAACAATAATGAAATAGCATTTAGAAATGGCTAATGAACACTATGAAGAAATGGATCCAAACATTGTGAATCATATTCAGGATTTCAATTTTCAAAGTCTAGTAAAAGACCTTATAAAATAGTATCAATTGCCTTGGACACTATACAAAACCATTCAGATATCATAGCAGATGCGTGCCATGTAATGGTGTGTATCTCTAAAAATTTAAAACCTCATTATTCTCAAAAGTAGAAATTTGAACAAGCCATTCTGCCATGTCACTTTGTTAGTATATTTACTACACCCGAAATATAGATGTGAATATTTAAATTATAAGAATGAAGCGAAGCATAGTTAAGAGAAACTAATTCTGACTTTATAACATACGGCATTAACTCTGGATTAAAAGAATACAAAATCATTCAGCTATCATAGCAGGTATGTGCCATGTATAATGGCGTGAATTTCTATCGAAAACTTTGAAACTTCATTATTCTCTAAAGTAGAGATTTGAACAAGCTATTCTGCCGTGTCATCGTGTAGTATATTTACTACACTCAAAGTACAGAGGTGAATATTTAAATTATAAGAATGAAGGGAAGCGTGGTTAAGAGAAACTAAGTCTGACTTTATAACATTAGGTATTAATTCTGAATTAAAAGAAGACCCAATTCCCATATTTATTTTACAGAAAAAATAGTGATAACTGTCAAGGCTGATAAATGATGAAAAGTGTGTAGAAAGTTTGTGAAATTTCTAATGATTTTTGCTCACTACCTGTACACATCCAGATTACTTGTACACCTCCTCTTCGTCCAACAAGCAATGCTGCTATAGAAATATTTTTTTCAACCTTATCTTTTATACAATTATACAATCAAAAATTCGAAATAGACTTTCAACAAATACACTTTTAAAACTGGTTTATTGCTATGATAAGGTACCAGAAATTAGATTATTCAGAAATTGCAGAATTGAGTGGAATTTTAAATTTTAGCCAAATAAAAAATTTTAGCATTTCAGTTTATTTGAAATTTGATGAGCTTATTTTAACTTTATCAGGTCTTACGATATGTATCTACGTATAATCCAGTTTTAAATGAATTGGGTAAGATTCTTTAAGATTTAGAATAATCATTCATAGTTAAAGAAAATGAGTTAAAAATTAAAAGAACGATTGATCAGTTAGTCAAGGAACTTCTCTTAGATACTCAGATTACAGGCCTAGAGTTATACGGGAACATGGATGCACGCGCCCCTCCAATAATTTACTTAATTATAGGCAAAATTGAAATCACTTAACTAATTTTCTGTTTTAGCATATAAGAAAGCCAGTGCAAAATTCGTGTTTTGTATTTATTTGGCTTTTCTTTCCCCAGACTCTGTGGGGGAAAAGAAGAAATATTGGGCTCAGCTAATTTTAAAATAACGTTTTGAAGTATTTTTAACACCTGCAGCAAATTCTGTTTCTTCTTTTTTCAACGGGCCATAAGTAATCTAGATTTATTTTTGTGGTATTACGGCCATTTATCTACACTATGGGTATAGATCAGAGGTTCCCAAACTGTGTGCCGCGGCACCCTGGGGTGCCGCGAGCGTTTACCAGGGGTGCCGTGGAGATAATCCAGAAAAGTCTAAGTTTTGGGGGAGCATAATCAAAAAAATTCCTTTGAACCGATATTTCACAAAAAAGTTTGCCAATCCGATGATCAAGTAGGCGAAACAAAAATATTTTAGTCAAGCTCGAGAGAGTTCGGTGTCCAGTCGCCTCTATTTTACAGGAACTCCTTGAAATATGGAAAAGGGGGGGGGGGCAAAATTCTATATCCCTTTTCCAAGATAGTGTAATAGTAAGTCCAATAAACATAAAAGAAACAATGAAAAATGTATCCAAACTCCTTCATTCTAACCTTCATATTAATATTGCTTTAAATGTGACCTGCCCCGAAACGTTTTCAGCCTGAGAAGGGTGCCCCGAAATGTTTTTAGCCTGACAAGGGTGCCCCGAAATGTTTTTAGCCTGACAAGGGTGCCGCGAAGTGTTTTTAGCCTGACAAGGGTGTTAGGAAAAAAAACGCTATTTCTTTACTTACCTTTTATTTCCATGACATTTTATCTCTAAATTTGCTAAAGTGAAAAAACGAAACTTTTGTAAACTCCTTTAAAAGTTTTCTAAGTGAAAAACGTAACTTCGTTAGCATTTGAAAATGGCGGTGTAAACATCGTCATGTCTTTAACGCCGTAATAAAAAGTTTACATTTCTCGCCGATAGATGGCGCTGTTCCTAATTTGCATAAAATAAGAACTCTTTTTTTCCCTATGCAAATATCCATCGTAGTCCCGCACTAACTGGCAGGTATAAAAAGGGCATCACAAGTTAACCTGTCAGACAGAGAGTGTTCTCGGTCTGCTGTGTTGTGTGTGTAATCAACCGACGTGATTCAAATAGAGCCGGATCAGGGATCCGTGCTGCGGTACCCAGATGATTCAATGTGATGTGATGTGTTTTGTGAATCTGAATAGATCGCCGCTGGCGACTTGTCTTCCAGAAAGCTTGTTTTTATTTGTGCTACTAAGCGGATGTTGCTTAATGTATTGTGTCTTCACCATGTGCACTGTGTAAACCTACCATAGTCATCTTGTTTCAATAAACTACAGAAAAAGGTACCTACTTTGTCTTTCTTACTTAAACGCATATTCAAAACCAAAGATTTCTACTGTGCAACTCAAGTTAAATGAGTTTCAACTCTGCCTAGAATCTACAAAAATTTATTTTACAGATAAAATCCAGTGACTATTCAATTTCAGCCAAAGACTTTCAATTTGTAATTTAATTTGTTTGTTGAATAGCTTAATTTATAATACAATATAATTAGTTAATCCCTTTTCAAAGGGTGCCACGGGGGAAAAAGTTTGGAAACCCCTGGTATAGACCGATAGAGGGTGCCCTCCTTGGCAGTCTTTCTAAGTGGTCTTAACCCAAATTTACTCTAAGTTTCGAATAAAACCACGGAAAATTCCGAACGATTATGTTGGCGGAGGTGTCTTGGGCTTGAATCAGGCACCTTCCATCTCCTAATTGAAGGCGCTATGTGCTCGGTCACGAGTGGGACTGTCTAGAAATGGTAATTAAAAATTTCTCTATACGTAAAAGAAAGCTTTGAACATTCTTTTGTTTTGTTTTACTAACATCACTAATAATACATTACGTTTCAGCTAAATTAAAATACAGCATACAACGTCAAACACACACACGGAAAAAAATTGTAAATTTAGAGTTATCATCTATTTATTTCATTTTTTCACACGAATATGGGTGTGCTAATGTTCTCTTTTTTTTTTTTTTTTTTTTAACACATTTTCTTACCCTAACAGGTGCTTTTAAGATAGTTTTGAGTCATTATGGGTCTGGTATGACCTAAGTGTATATAAAGCTGCATAGACAGTAATGTTTACAATTTTTAGATACGTCAGTCTTTTTCAATTTTCTATTCTAAGGAAGTGGGGATCGGCGCGTCGGCTCCGCGCTTCCGTTTCGCGCCGGTGCTAGGTTTTTTTGCTTTTGTATTGTACCCTGCTTGTCCCAATGTGTGTTTTAAAAATATTTTATAAAGATCATTGAAATTTTAATCTTTATCTAGTTTAGATACCGCACCGGAGCCATTATTCAGCATACAATATACACAGTCCCCCACCTTTCAAATGTTGCGTTGCGAAATTGCGGGTTTAGGCCCTCTGGTTCTATAGAGCACCGGCCCATTCGACCACCGGCCCATCGGGCGATCGCCCGACCGCCCGATGGCCCAGTCCGGCCCTGTTGAAGAATGATTTCCTGGTAGAAAATTTATTTGTTTGAATTTCATGTAAAAAACGCAATTACTTTTTTGCCGACCCAATATTATCACCGTGTTTGTTATTTCACTTTCTTAATTTAATACTATCGTCTGCAATGTGCAATATTCTTATAAGACTTTTGGCGGTATTTCAATTTATAGTCAGATGAAAATTTAAACAGAAAAACGTGATTTTGAATGTTTGATAAAGTATGGGGAAGTCCAAAGACCTAATGTTTCCGATATTAAAAAAGGTCACATTCATGCCTGAAAAGTTGAGGATGTTAGTTTTTCAGAAATAGGACGTTGTATTAGAAGACATTCATATACTGCATCTAATTCTATAGGTGGAAAATATTTTATTTGGGGGAATATGGTAGCGGACGCAACAATACACGCTTTATAGAATCCCCATCAAACTGTAAAATCTCTAATTTATTTGCTTCAAAATTTGATATTTTTAATACTGGTATCTTTTACTGTGTTTTTGCACAAAATAAATCTAATTTACGTTTATTTTATGCAATTTTCAAAAAAATTTCACTTAATAATTTATATATGGTCCCTTAACTCAAAATAACACATTTTATTTAATATAAATTAAACTACTGAACGTAAAAATTTGAAATTTTGCACAGTCATGTAATATTAATTTCTGCATCTATTTCCATCGAAATTTGGCTAGGTCGCTATTCATAATTTTTTTGAATATTAATTTCATAATTCATATTAATAATTTATTAAAAATCATAATAAAATTAAATTATGTTTGGGTCGTTTAGTTTTAATAGTACGAATAAAAATCAGCTTCTTACTACCAATATTATATGAGATATGAATTGAAGTACGAAAAAATATTTTAACATAGGGGGAGGGGGATTTTGGGTGCTCATAACTCACTCATTTTCTGTCCAAATTTATTGAAAATTGGTGTCCGGGGTTAAAATGAGCTAAATTTTTGAAATATGAAGTGAAATATAGGGGTTGCTATTGAGAAAAAAAGTTGGTGCGAATTTTAATATGTAGATGGTCCCTTATGCAATTTTTATGCATAGCAAATTAAAGTGTGCGTCAATCGTAAACGATTGGTATCTGTAACTTTGCTGTACGACGAACAACGGCCGAAAAAAGTACAAGTGGGACTTTTTTTTCCGCAGCTGTACATATGTATCAATTTAAAAAAACATAGGGATAAGATAATAAAATACCTTTTCTCGTGTTCGTTTCTCATTTTGGGTGGGTGGGTAGGTTGATCTGACCCCTAACCCATTGGCGCCGGCAGCTATTGGCAAGGGTGGGAGAATGCTCACCCTTGTGTGAGAAAATCACATAAAATTTAAAACACATATACAAAATCTGAAATCTGATCTTTTTTCTTTTTTGGTGCTAAGTAAACCAGTCATTTTTTTTAAACAGAGTGAAATTTTACAAAAATACTACAACGGGTGTCTTTCTTTGACATTTTGCCCACAATTATAAAAAAAATCCTAGCGGCGACCATACCCCAAGCCCCCTTCCCTCTTGACTATGCCACTGGTGCCCGCATATGATACTCGTCTCTGTATGTTACTTTAGAACCCTTCATGGGCACCCATGAACTTACTTTAAGCAGGAGACTTAAAGTGGATGTTTAAAAATTTTAGTACTAAAATAATACAAAAATTTTAGTATTAAAATAATACAAAAATTTTCCGTACCAACGACATATCTTGATATGTGGGCATCTATGGTACACTTTTGCATTTTCTTGTTACCTTTTTAATAAAATGTGTGTGATCATTAAAAAATAAATTTTAATTTATCATGTTCTAAAACATGTTAAAAACGAATGGGCCTTTTTTTAAAAGAAAAATGAACAAATAAGAAACAACGAATTTCCGAATATTTGCTGTCCAAAATTTTTGATACATGTATTTTTACAATGAAAGGAAATTTTATAAAATAGTTTCTAAAAAGGAAACAAATTTTTAAGGGAGAAATCATTATAAATGGTTGGCATAACATAACTTCAAAAAGTAATGTTCAATGAATAAGTGAAGTAACCAATACATCTAATTAGCCCCTAGAAAAGGAAATACTGCTTAGGGTAGCATTCTGCTTTTAACCCTTAGCGTACAAAGGGTTCGTTGGAGGACCCTAGAGATATAAGTAATGCTTGATTAGGAGTGTTGGTGACATAGGCTTGGTATGTTGAGGGTTAAAAGAGCAAGGAAGAAAGTAAAGAAGAATGATAATGATGACACATTCTTGCTAAATGCTATATTTAGCAATGAGATTTTTTTCTTTTGAAATTTTTATAAATTGTGAACTGCTTTTATTATAGGGTACATTAAAATACTTACTGTATTAAATATCTGTAATTTTACAACACAATGTGCTGTATCTAATTTACAACACGTGCAGCAAAATCAAATTCAAGCACTCGCGCTTGGTTTTTTAAACTTAGGGTGGAACTTCTGGTGGTCACATGACATTCATAGCGAATCAGAATAACGTGTCATTATCTGTGAGCTAAGCTAGGACTCAAGGCAAGAATATGTGAGTTGAGTGAGGGTTTGTTGTTTGCCATGCCCATGTTTTTGTAATCTGGTATATGTTATGTTGTTTAACCGACTCTTGTTACACTTCAACGGCTGTTAAAGATTAAAGATTCCAATAAAATTGATTATGGGAGGGCGGTTGTGTTCAGACGTTAATTGTTGAAGTCGTTCCAGATTTGAAAAGCAAATGCGTAAATTTCCAAGATATTGAATGAAGAAAACATTGTTTATAGTGAATTGCCGATGTGTTACAATGGAACCCGGTTACGGAAGTTAGACTTTGCAGTGTAAGTAATTCTATTATAATATTTATTTGGTTGAAATTATGATATGTTGTAAAAAGTTTAGGTTCCAGATAATCGTATAATGTTGTAATTTAGTCTTCCAAAGCTTCTAATAACGTATAAAGTATGTGTTTATTGTACGATGTTTGGATTTTGGCGGTATTCTAAACGGTGCCAAACCGAGTTCCGGTGTGCATTTGTTTAGTAAACAAGACTGCTGAACTGAAAAATTTCTGCAAGGTTATTGCGCGTTAATGTAATGTGTTAGTAAACTATCAGTAGTAGATAAATGACAGTTCACCCCATGCGGTAGCATGTTAATTCTGCGGTACGCCGTACAGGTGCTTTCCCTGGGTCGAGAGAGAGAGAGGGGGGGGGCGTGGTCGGACCGGATGTGGGGAGCGGATGCTAAGACCGGATGTTCAAAGGACTGATAAGATTTTTTTTCCTTTTTTTTCAAATAAGGGGACTTGTAATTTTTTTCAGATTGTGACATATTTTTCAAATAAGGGGACTTGTAATTTTTTCAGACATTAAGATATTTTTTGAAATAAGGGGACTTGGAAAAATTTTCAGACTTTAACAATTTTCTCAAATAAGAGGACTTGGAAAAATTTTCAGACTGTGATGCATTCTCTCATGAAAAATAAGGGACTTTAACATTTAGTATCAAAATAAGAGACTTTGACATAATTTTAAATAAGCTATACTTTATGAATTAAACCTGAAATAAAAAATATTATTATAAAATGAGGACCCACCAGCCGCCCGGTAGAACTCGTCTACCGCCTCATTTCAAATAAAAATTCTTACTGTGCCTTTCCCCATCACGCTAGCCTCGCATGAATGGAGACAGGGCGTAGCACAGAGGATGCGTTGTTGTTTTTTGTTTCTTTAAATAATAATTAACTATGTGGAGCAAAGAAATTAACAACATCCCCAGGAGGCCTACAAACAAAAGAAATCTCCACACAGTATACTACTGCTATTCACTTGTTAAAATGTATATATATATATATTTTTTATATTTTTTATTTTTTTAACGAAGAGTTTTAATTTTAAGTGAATAATTAATTTTACAACAAATATTTTTTTTAGCCAAGTTTTAATTTTAAGTTAAATAATTTTACTACAAATATTTTTTTAATCAAGAGTTAATTTATTTTTATTTTTTATTTTTTAAACCAAGTATTAATTTTAAGTTAAATTATTTACAACAAATATTTCTTTTTAAATCAAGCGTTTTTAATTTATCAAGAAAAAATTTTAATCAAGTGTTTTTAATTTATCAAGAAAAAAAATATTAATCAAGAGTTTTAATTTTTATCTAATTTTTGCATACCGTATTTTTGTTAAGTAGCCGTTTAACATTAAAGTAAGGTTTAGGATACCCATACATTTTCTACGAATTTAATCTACTGTTAGGCAAGTGAGAAAATTATACCATAGAAAGATTTTTACAAATAATGATATAGTCTTATTTTCTATTGCGAGAAAACCACTTTAGCCATATATCCCAAAAAACTCAAGTTTTTGTATACGAAATGTATGAATACTCAAAGTATTTATTCGTGAATACGCGTTAGAAACCCTTAGAAAGTCCTCACCAAGGCACCCCTCATCCTAGGCAGATACCCCGCGTGCAGGTTTGCATTAAAACACAAACAAATAAACAAAGTACTTATCTAAACATTTTTGATAAATTTTAGGCAGCGATTATACTAGTTTATATTTTCTATAGATCAATTAGAGGGGAAAATTGCACTTTTAGTAATCCTACAAAACTTTTTTACTGTATATCCCAAGTAGAGTAACTTGATTTATAGAATTTCAATACGATACGAGTTAGATTGTTTATGTGCAACACTCATTTCAGTTTTACTATGAAAGCATAATTTTATACATGTATCAAGCTTTTGAGTGGTATGCACCGGGTATAACTAACACAAACTTTTGGACTAGATAGTACTATTGTTATAAAGTTGAACTATTGGAAATAAAAATTGAAGATCCGTTTTAGTATACTGCATGTACATAAAATATCTTTCAACTACTTAGATAGTTTAAATCGCAAATCATTACTTGAACTAAAAAATACAAGGTTTTTACTTACGTGAAGGGACATCATGTTAAATCTTCTTAGGCCGAACTTCTTGCCCCAACATCTATACGGCTAGCAAGTACGGAAAATAGAGTAATGATTTAAAATACATTAACTCTAAGTTCCGTCCCAGCTGACCGATATCAAGACATTACTTCTTTTTGTCTTCATATGCTGAAATAGGTATATTATTTTGACACTAAAAACAAAATAACACATTTGAAGATATTAAACGCTTTAAAAGTAATTTTTTTCTTATAACAATTTACCAGATTCACAATACTATTTTATGTAGGATAAAATTAGTTAGCCGCGAAAATTTAATCTTAATTAGAATTTTCTGAAATATAGATACCATGCATGCCTTATTTTCTATTAGGAGAAAGCCCTCAAACCCCAGTTTTCGTATACAAACTGCTTAAAGTACTTCTACTGATAATGCCTATTGCTATTAATTACACTGGATTACCCACTTAAAATTTTGCAAAACACCAAAATACAGAAAAACATAGATTAACAGTAACCAAAAAAATCACACTTAAAAGTACAACACATCAAAAGTGGAAAATATAATTACCAAACTATAAGAACCACATAATTATTTTCAATTAGAATTACGGTATCAACTTATATGTAACTAAAATAATAGAAAATATTACACTTACCCTGTACTTGTACACGCGAGAGGCGAAATTCAAACTCATTGCTGATAACAGAAATTGAGATAAGAAAGTGCGTTCATATCGGGAAACCGGTACATTATCGCCAGGCTTGTTTACCGATAAACCCGAGGAGTTAGGGGAATACAAGACAGAATTGGGGACACGTGTTTCATTCTGCGTTCAAAAATGGGGACTTATGGATTAAGATCATGTTAGATTAAAGCCATTTCAATAAAAATCTATCTTTTTTTGTAAACATGGGCATTATATCCTAAATTAAAATATCAAAGTTAAGCTACAACGATTAATATATTTTACGTAGTTTAGGAAACTAATGAATCATTAAATTAATTTCTGTGAAACAATTAGCAAAGAGCATTGTACTAAAGCAAATTATTTTTGCTCAGTTTTGATAAATAACAGTAATAAATTATAGGCATTGCAGATGAATGAGTATTCACGTATAAAATAGGTATTAAACTTATTGTTTAAAACAATTTTTACAATAATAAATTCATAAACTAAAATTTTTATTTAATAAAGTCATAAACTAAAATTATTAATGAAAACTTGTTAATAAATTAAACATATCAAAATTTTTACACTCAGTTTTTTTATATACTTAAATTTTACAAAGATATCCTTTTAATAAATTCATAAACTAAAACAATTTTTACAATAATAAACTAAATTTTTTATTTAATAAAGTCATAAACTGAAATTATTAATGAAAACTTGCTAATAAATTAAACTGATTACTCTAAAAGATAGCTAATCACAACATATATCAGAAAAAATATAAGCAATTATAATACCTGAAAAATACCGGACAACACTCTTGTTGCATGCGGACAAAACATCTGTTTGCACGGCTAAAGAATTCTTAGGTATCCGTTGCAGGAGACCTTACCTACGCCCAACCTACAGACTCTACAAATTTAACGGCAACTGGTTTTCTCTTATCAGGTATCACAGATCAGATAAGAGATAAGGAAGTGACATGCGCAGAAGACACCTGATAGTGACGTGTGCAAATCTGTGTTGATTTAATATCCGCTAGGTTCGTTGGCAGGATGTACATTGAGTGGCAACTCTCTGTAACAGGCTAAGACAAGTTAGATGATGCAATATCTACTGGGTTGAGGAAGGTAGAGGGCGCTTGGGTAATCACGTGATTTTTTTTAAAAGAACCAGTAAAGACATTTTAGTTAGATAAAATGGCCAGGTGTGTGTTGTGAGACTCCCTTTGCACTGTGTGCGTCTATACTTAAGACGTGTGTTTTAATTGATTTTTCGCAGAGTTTAAAAAATGTGTTTGCTTGAATACACTCCCGAGTTTTATACTCAAAGTGATGCTGATGTGTTGCTGCAAGAAATAATACAATTGCCATTAGATGTAAAGCCTCTGCAAAGTATTGAAAAGAAAATTTCCCCCGGGTTTTATACTGAAAGTGATGTTGATGTGCTACAGCAAGAATTGTTTCAGTTACCCCTGCAAAGTAGTGAAAAGAAAATTTCCTCGACCCGTAAAGTAATTACTTTTGCTGATGAAGGAATCAATTACAGTTTACCTGGAGCAACAGTCACTGTTTACTCTTGGATACCCATTTTGCAAAAAATACGTGAAGATCTACAGAAAGTGACAAATTATGAATTTAATATGGTACAAGTGAACTTTGGCTCTGAAGAACAACCTAAAATTGAAGACGGTAACTACGAAGATTTTAATCTAGACCTATCATCAGGTGTATGCATTCTAAGTTTTGGATCTAAACGAACTTTGGATTTTAAACCAGCGAACTGTGAAACCACTACCATTAAATTAGAACATGGTTCAATGCGTAAGATATATCCCCCAACCAACAAACTTTTAACGCATGGTATTCCTTCTGAACCTTATGTGACAGACCCGCACATTAACCTAACATTTGCCAAAATGTACATTTATGAGCCTTCCCCGAAAAGGGCAAAGTTGGACAATTGGACGGACGATCTTTACCATAGCTTATATGCTTCTGTAAATAGTACATGGCACTTGGAAAGACTTATCTACGTTTCGCTTCACGATGAAAGAACTGACTTGAAGATCCATATTAGACAATTTATTCAGAATACCCAATTAGACTATATACCAACCGGTCAGGGAGTCGTGATGAACCCTTCCACATGGATCGAATTTATTGTAAAACTATTAGATTTTAATATAGGTCATAGCAATAGCTCTTTTATTTGTAATAATCAATTATCTGTATTTAATGACGATGGAAAATGTATCTTACAACAAATTTACAAAACCGGAGATTCATTTACGTTAAATCCAATTTCCTTAACACTTTTAAATGATCAAGTATTAAAACTTTGTAAAATGAGAAATGAAATATTGGAGTGTATTCTAAAAACGCTATATACGACGACCCTGCCTCATTTAATTTTAAAATTAAAGCCGCAAAAATGTAACCGTGAACCCCATTGTAATTATGATGAGGCGAAACAACAATTAATGGATATAGTACATCAGGAAATTTTTAAAAACATAGGCCGGGTTCAGGATCATTCTTCGCAAAGGATAAATGCCTGTTCGAATAGAACACATGTTGATGAGCGAGAGGGTCTTATAAGTAGTAAAGCATGGTTTACGGTTGACATGCCATATATTGCAAGAGAGATATGCAAGAACAAATGTACTTGTCATTATGACGGAGAATTTTTTTCAAACATTTTCATTGAAGACTATATGAAGTATCTTCAAAATGTGCTATTTAATACATTTTTTCAACCGTTTTCATATTTTGCTAATTCCAAGGATGACAAAACATGTGTAATTATGTGATGTTATTGGTGTATAACTAGTATTGCAATTGTAAAAAATATATTAAAACCATTGTGATTATGTAGAAAAGGTATGCTTGCTTCTACAACAGTAAGATTTTACTCACTTGTGCATGCTTAGTTATAGAATACTCATTGAAAAGTTATTATTTTCTTAATTGTGTAAATAGTTTGTGTAATTTAAAATATATTTTTGTAAATAAATAAGTCTAATTACGAAAACTTTTCTGTGTTTTCTATATGTGTACGTGTGTGTTGATTACTTGCAAAATAAAAATCTATAAAATTTTACTGCAGCAAAAAGTGGTAAAGGTAGACATGTTTTAAGATTCTAGTGTTATACTTATCTTTTTTATACACTACAAGGTAAAAAGTTACAAATTTAGCAAAATTTATTGAAGCATGTATTACGGATCAGGAATCTAACTACACAGAAATAAAATGTTCTGATTAAAATCATAAACTTAAGTGTGATAGGTAAAACTGCGTTTCCTGAGAATTCACAACATTACTATTTTTTTATAAAATAAAATGAACTTAGCTAAAAAAGTTTGTCTGCATAATTTTATAACTTAATCGATTTTACATGTTTTTCAAAAAAAGTTAAGTGAGATAAAGAAACTTAGTATTTTTAAATAAAGATTTTTTGAGGTGTTCTTTAATGTAAAGATCTTACCACATTTTACTTGAAGTAACAGAATATTTTAAATCAGACACTATGTTTTTAAAACATTAGAGTATTAACTTAGCATATTTTTGTAATTTTTATTAAGTAATGGGCTTGAATATTTTTATAAGAAATATCAACTAAGTGCACATGTTACACATTTTACTGATTAAGATGGTTATGCTTACAAATTTTAAATAAATATGCTCTTACTTTTATACATGTTACTTGTTCAAACTAAGTATACTTTTGATTTGTATACGTTTATGAGTTCTCATAAGTTATGAAATTATTTCTCGAAAGGAACTTAGCTATTAGAACTTTGTAAATTTTGTAGAAGTAGTATGCTTAACATGTTTTTGATGAAATGTAGTATAGAAATAATCAGTTATTTTCGCATAGATGTATAAACTTATCTTTATGTAAACCATAACTAATTAAAAGTAATATAATTTATGTCTATACAAAGTGAGGGACTTAGAATATTTTTCAGAATTATCAAGTAAAGGATTTTACAAAATACTTAGTAAACTGCATTAATAGATTGTAAGTTGTATTTTTTTTTCTTTTAGAAGTTTTGCACATTGGTATATTTTATGTTCTGATAAGTCGTTGAGTATGTTCTTGAAATAAACTAACATATCTGTACTTTGAAAATTTTATTGAAGTGTTGAACTTTGGTATTTTTAGAATGTTACGAACTTGATACATTTTTTCTGAAGTGCTAGATATGTGAAATTGGCTTTTTAGAAACATTGAATTATTCAACTTAGTACATTTCAGTTACTCTTTCAAGATAACGGACTTAGAATTTTTTACAAATAGCAAGCTAGTAACTTGCTAAACGTGATTTTTTTATAATTCTTATTCACTATATTTTAAGTTAACATTTACTCTGTGAGGGGGATTCCACCCCCTCAAACCCCGTTTCTTTCTTTTAAATAAATACAATTTCAGTTTACTAACAACCATAGTCAGATAAAAGAAAAAGCTATCTACGCACATATTCCCAAAACTATCTGCAAACTCATATGACGTATTTAACGAGGAGAGGGGAAAGAGGGGGGGGGGGTCCTGGGAGTTCGGACACTCCCCCCCCCCCTCCCTGAAATTTTAATTTTCGTCACTATAATGATAGTCTTTTTGTGAAAAATACTGCTTTTTTTACGGTTTGGACTCCCCCCCCCCTCTCCCAAAATGTTTTCTGAATACGTGCCTGCTCGTGATAACTGAATACATACTGCGTATATGAACTTGTGTATATGCATTCGAAGCACACATCTGTGCAACCCGCTTGCACTATAGTGACTAGCTGCTGCTGTTGTGAACATGTATATCGGATTTGTGTGCTTGGCTCGAAGTCCACTTGTAAATCCTCGTCCGAATGACAAAACAAGGGAGTTACCATCAGTGGGGGTCTTTGTAAGGGGTCCTAACCCGCATTTACCCTAAGTTTCGGAGAAACACCGAACGGTTAGGTCGACGGATGTGCGATGGAACCCGAACCCGGGACCTTCACACTTCGGCCGTCTTCCATTTTCAGTGATATAACCACTGTGCCATGGTGAGGCTTTGTGCAAGATAAATTGTTTATTTATTTTAATGCATAAATTTTAAAACCATTTCATATCAGTGCCTAGTTATAAAAGTATTTTTTTAATATTTTGCTTATTATACAGTCTGATCATCAACGTTTTAAATTTCAAAATCTCGAATCATAAGTGTAGTCAGTGGCCAATATCCTGAATCAGGAACACTAAACATAAATAGCAATTTTTTATTCAATACTTTTCGAAGTTGAAATATGTAAGAAAGTTATTAAAAATTAGCGCAGATCTGATCGCTCTGTAAGCAGTTCTTTATAAAAGTTTTGCATTTAAAAAGAGAGAAACTCTTAAAAATTTGAGTTTTCCGCTTTTAAAAAGTTGAAAATTTGATTCCTTTTTCTTATTCATTATTTTTTCAAAAAGATTTGACGAAAATTAAGCATATTGTTAAATGTAGTAAAAATATTTTATCATGCATTTTTATTTCGAATGTTCAATAGCAATGATGCATACAGTCTTCTATTTTAAAACAAGATGGTAATTTTGACATTTTAATTTGGAAGGGCAGGCCCATGGTCAGGATTTTTATTCGGGGAGGCTCAAATATTCAAATACCATAAGTTAAACATAGGTATCATGGGTTCCTACGAAAGGTGCAAGAAAGAGCCCCCCACCCTCCGACATAGGTGCGGCATAGTGATCATTTTTAAAATACACTGGTTCTTTTTGTATTTTAGTACTGAAGTGTCTGAAATACTGAAATAAGCCTTCTCTAGAATAAGGGTCTTCCCTAGAATATAAGCCTTCCCTAGAATACTGGGTGGATTGTGGTAATGGGGCCCCTTGGTTGCCCCTCTCTTGTAGGGGACGCGGGGCTGCAGAGCCTGTTTCCCTAAATCCGTCCCTGTATATAAACATACATATTTGAACTTTCGGTGGGTGTAGCTCCTCTAGCCTTCCCTTCCCTGGCTACGTCCTTGTCGAGGGGGAATTACAATAAGTGCTGCTGGAAAGTAAAATTATTATGCTCCTAGCTTGTGCTAACAAATTTCAGTTTATAGATGAGTCAAAAGTAAAATGTGATTTTTAAAATGTGTTTAATTCACTGAAGTAAATTATTTTGTTTCTAGGTGTTTGCTTGGAATAAATCCTAACAGAGGATGCAAGAAGAATCCTGATGTGAAAAGACGTGAAGCCGTTAATATGAAAATTCTCAATTTACTTAATAAAATGTCGGCATATGAGCTAATTGACCACTAATTACATATTAAGAAATACCCATGAATACTGGAGAGCAAATCTATAAAATTATAAGCAATAAACTTTGTAAATATTCCTCTGTTTGTACTTTGTAAATACTTTATCTAATATATAAAATTCTCCTGTCCCAGTGTTAGTCACCTAACTCCTCCGAAACCACTCGACCAATTTTAATGAAATTTTCTATGTATATTCGTTAGGTCATAGAATAGGTTTTTAACTATGTCTCATACCCCTAAGTCATAAGGGCGGTCCACCCCAAAATGTTTAGCCCCCGAGTGCTATTCATTTCAATCAGGATTTCTGTGTAGACAGCGTGTCGAATCACTTTTCAAATGTGTTTGCCAGATAATGTGGAGAGGGGGGGGGGAGAAGTTAATAAAATGTTGAAAGTCGCATAAGGTTTGCAATTTTTGATAATTGATCGCTAAATGTCGTGCCAAAACGCGACAATTTATTATAAATATATTTCGCGTATAGTTAGAAAACGCCTGGCGTATATTGTAAAAGAGTTTTATTAGGCGATTTTAATATAGATTTCTATTCCGAAGAAGTTCTCTGTGGAACAAGAAAGGAAAACACGGTACACTCGTGGATTAGGATGCCCATTCCAAACAGCATTTAAAATGTCTTTGCGGTATAGTTGGAAGATGCCTACAGGAAGAATATGCCTGGCGAAGATTGTAAAACATTTTCAGTAGGCGATTTTAAGATAGATTTCGATTCCAAAGATGCGTTTTATGGTACAAGAAAGAGTTGATTCCTATTTTAACATCCCCACTCTCGCCAACCTAAAAAATCCCCGTACTTTGGCGAGCTTTGCAGTCATGGGTCTCTGGGAGTTATGCACAAGTTTTAACGGTACTTACGTATTATCCCGGCGGTCCGGCAAGACAAGCAATTTTTCACCAAGATAAATGCCGGGCACAAGAAATTGTTGATGGTTTGGAATACGATTGTACGATACGGTAAGTACCGTTTCAACGCTCCCAAAAGAACCAGATGAAAACTAAAGTAAACAAACTAGCGATAAACGCACCAGTTAAGGAATCTGAAGACACTTAATTATTAAAACTACATTAATTGGCAATTCAAAATAAATAAAAATGTAACGGCATGCTTTACTTACATGTTGTTCCAAATCGCCATTTTATTTCTAAATTACGATTGCCAAATTAATGCAAAAAATCGTCATGGTAACTGCATATGTTTAATGATCGCCACCTTGGCAAGAGTCGAGGCGTTAAAGTAGGAATCAACCCAAGAAAGACAAACCGGTACATTCATGGATTATGATGCACATTCGAAACAATATATAAAACGATGAAGTATATTTGTAATGTACTTGGCGAAGATTGTAAAATAGTTTTAGTAGGCGATTTTAAGACAGATTTCGATTCCAAAGATGGGTTTTACGAAACAAGCAAGAAAAATACAGCACAGTCATGAATAATGATACACTTTTGAAATTTAATGGAATAAGTAAGAAAAATAGGGACAACGTATAACTAATGATACGATTTTAATATATATATAATATATATAGCACTATAGTGTGTATTTAAAACCTGAAAGTGTTTCAGATTTTCATCCTTTTTTCTTTCCGAACATGTACCCTGTAAGGAAAGTATTGTAATCATGAAAAAATTCGACTTCGAGATTTTGATGTATTAACACGTTTTGAGGTCTTCTGAATTCATTTATGCTATTTTTACGAGATGTATGTTTGTATGTGTGTGTGTGTGTGTGTGTGTGTGTGTGTGTGTGTGTGTGTGTGTGTGTGTGTGTGTGTGTGTGTGTGTGTGTGTGCGTGTGTATGTGAGTGAACACGATAGCTCCTAAACGGGGCATTCGATTGAGCTCAAATTGGGTATATATGTTATAAACCACCATCGTAAGACCGACATTGATTTTGATGTGTATAGAACTTATAGTTTTTCTACTGGGCTACTACAAAGATTTGTTTTACATTATGGCTTATGGGGGGGGGGAATTCTTGAAAGTGCTCTAGCGTTTAAACGGTACATTCGATTGAACTCATATTGGGTATATCTAATAAATAAAATTCTCATGTCACAGTGTTAGTTACCATACTCCTCCAAAACGGCTCAACCGATTTTAAAGAAATTTTATATGTATATTCGTTAGGTCTGCGAATATGATTTTGTCTCATACCCCTAAGTCACAAGGGCGGTCCACCTCAAAATTTTTAGCACCAGAGTGGTAATAAGTTCAATCAGGATTTCTGTCTAGGCATTAGCGCATCGAGTCCCTTTTCAAATGTGTTTGCCAGATAACGTGGAGAGGGGGGGGGCGTTAATAAAATGTTGAAAGTCGCACAAGGATTTGCAATTTTTGATAATGGATCGCTAAATGGGGAGCCAAAACGTGACAATTTATTATAAATATATTTCGAGTATAATTAGAAAACGCCTGGCGTATATTGTAACACAGTTTTATTAGGCGATTTTAATATTGATTTCTATTCTGAAGAAGTGGTTTGTGGAACAAGAAAGGAAAACACTGTACACTCATGGATTATAATTCCCATTTCATGTCTTTGCGGCATAGTTGGAATATGCCTATAGGAGGAATATGCCTGGCGAAGATTGTAAAACAGTTTCAGTAGGCGATTTTAAGGTAGATTTCGATTCCAAAGATGTGTTTTATGGTACAAGAAAGAGTTGATTCCTATTTTAACGCCCCCCACTCTCGCCAACCTAAAAAATCCCCGTACTTTGGCGAGCTTTGCAGTCATGGGTCTCTGGGAGTAATGCACAAGTTTCAACGGTACTTACGTATTATCCCGGCGGTCCTCCAAGACAAGCAATTTTCACCAAGATAAATGCCAGGCACATGAAATTGTTGATGGTTTGGAATACGATTGGCAATAGTTTGCCAGCAAATTTGACGAAAAAGTAGTTTGGCGGAAGTGACCGCCGGCATAATACGTACGTACCGTTTCGGCGCTCCCAAAAGAACTAGATGAAAACTAAAGTAAACAAATTAGCGATAAACGCACCAGTTAAGGAATTTGAAGACACTTTATTATTACAAATACATTAATTGGCAATCCAAAATAAATAAAAATGTAACGGCATGCTGTACTTTCATGTTGTTCCAAATCGCCATTTTAATTCTAAATTATGATTGCCACATAAATGCAAAAAATTGTCCTTGTAACTGCATATGTTTAATAATAATCGCCACCTTGGCGAGAGTCGAGGCGTTAAAGTAGGAATCAACCCAAGAAAGACATACATGGTATACGCATGTATTATGATGCGCATTCGAAACAATATATAGAACGATGAAGTGTAGTTGTAATATACTTGGCGAATATTGTAAAATAGTTTTAGTAGACGATTTTAAGATAGATTTCGATTCCAAAGATGGGTTTTACGAAACAAGAAAAAAAAATACAGCACAGTCATGAATAATATACACTTTCCAACTTAATGGAATATGAGAGAAAAATAGGGACGACGCATAAATTATGATACGATTTTAATATATAGCGCTATAGTGCTTAATCTGAAAATGTTTCAGATTTTCATCCTTTTATTATTATTATTATTTTTTTTTGGCAAAATTTTTTATGGAATGACTATGAATAAGTCTCAAGGCCAAACTATGTTTGTTTGTGGCTTAGATTTGAGCACGCCATGTTTTTCACACGGACAATTATACGTGGCATGATCTCGAGTGGGCAAACCATGCAGTTTGTGTTAGCTAAAAATATTGTTCACTCTACTCCGTTAAGGGATTGATATTATTTTTTAGTAAAATTATTGTAATTAGCAATATATATAAATGTAAAGAATAAATTACAATGAATTAAAAATATAAATGTTTGGTATTGTGCTATTTTTATATTCCAGCATTGTTCACAGCGCTCCATGCCTCTTCCACTCATATACCACATCCTCACACACTTACAATAAGTTAGTCATTTCTTTCTACTAAAATAATCCTAGGAATAATGTATATGGCAAAACAACGTTTGCCGGGTCAGCTAGTAATTACTGTATTTTTTTTCTTAAAATAAATCTAATTTTTCACAATTTTTCCTGGCGTATTTCTTTGATTATTAATGGGTATTACACAAATCTAAGCATAGATATATCATGCAAGAGTAATTTTAAACTCCTAAAAACTATTTCTGAAAAATAAGATGCATATATGTATCTACATTAAAACCTCTACTAACGGTCACCTCCGAAGACTGGTCATCTCTTAAAACAGACACTGTTAGAAGTTTACAGAATTGAATTGAGACTATTGAATTAACATTATTGTGAACCTCCAAAGAACGTAAAATTGATTAAGAATTTGTAAAAAATTACAGAGGACTTCTGTAAAACACACAGAGGATTTCTGTAAGATTGATGGAGAATCTGTAAAAAATTAAAGACTTCTGTAAAACATACAGAAGATTTAAGTAAAATAAACAGAGAATCTGTAAAAAATTATGGGAGACTTCTGTAAAACATACAGAAGATTTCTGTAAAATAAACAGAGAATCTGTAAAAAACTACAGAAGACTTCTGTAAAACACACAGACGTTTTCTGTAAAATAAACAGAGAATATGTAAAAATTACGGAAGACTTCTGTAAAACATACAGAAGATTTTTGTAAAATAAACGGAGAATCTGTAAAAAACTACAGAAGAATTCTGTAAAGCACACAGAAGTTTTCTGTAAAATAAACAGAGAATCTGTAAAAATTATGGAAGACTTCTGTAAAACACACAGAAATTTTCTGTAAAATAAACGGAGAATCTGTAAAAAATTACAGAACATTTCTGTTAAATATACGGAAATAAACTGGCGTCTTGGCTGACAGTTTTTTTCTGTAAATTTGACAGACTTTTTTTTGCAGTGTATGAAATTTCACTGTGAGGCTTGCATATTTAAAGAAGAGACCATATTTATTATTCCCCCCCCCTTTTTTTTTAACCTAAAGAATCTGATGAGTGTTAATGCATGGTAATGCATGTATATTTTATATGTTGAATTTTTTAATAATTTATTTATTGTTTTACATCAAATTAAATTTCATTAAAATCTTTTAAAAGAGGATTTGATTACAGTGGTATTATTGTGGTTTACAAAATAGGGGAGAGGTGGCATGATTGGGACATTTTACATTCTGCAATTTTTAAAAAAAAATCTACTGTAATTATTTTAATGAAAATTGTTTGAAAATAAACATCAATGTCTTAGTTTTCAGGAAACATTCACAAAAAAACATTTAAACAAGTTTAATAAGTGTGAAAAGTAAAAATACAAAGTTTCATAATTTGTCCCATTCATGCCTGACAGTGTCATGAATGGGACAAGATAAGGCATGAATGGGACATACTAAAATAAAATATTTAAAGAAAAATTTTATCCTTATTTCTATGTATAGCACAATTATTTTAATCTGCAAAAGAATTCTAATAGTTACAAACAAAACAGCTGGTTTACATATTTAAAAATATCAAAAGAAAAAAAGGTAAAAGAAAAAGGTCCTTATTGGAGAAATAACAAAAGTACATTCATTTTATTGGGCCAAATTTGCTCTCCAAAACTTCAAAGTTTGTAGAAAATGATAAGAATGCTTTAGTGCGTGCTGTGCCACAATTTTTGATTGGTTTGGGAAGCTTTGAAAGAATGTCATTCAGAGGAACATAAACAATTTCATCATTTATAGGATAAAAAAAACTTATGGATTCGCCTTTTCTCCGTAAAAATTGTACTTTTACTTCATCGCAATCAGGTGTAGACATTATTCTTCCTACATAACATACGCTTGTTTTTTTGGTGAGAAATTTCACAATTACAAAGTCTTCTTCAGTTAAGGTGATTTGATCACAGTTCTCATAATCATATGTGTCACAACCACAATCAATAGAGTCTTCCGAATCCTGAAATTTAATATCAATACTTGATCCACTACTGCTTGTTTCATCCTGAATTTTTTTTTTCTTTGATTTCAAAATTTGTTTCTGATTTTCTCCATTACTGCATGTTTTTTCAATTTTCTTTTGCTTCAAAAGTCGTTTTTTCAGATTGTCCATATTTTGGTTCTCTAACTGAATCTTCTCGGGGGTACTTGTAATTATGGCAGATTTTTTCTTTGGTCTTTCATTTTTATTCTTTCTTGATTGAGCTTTGGGAAATGGACGGATACATGTTAGACATTCACTCAAAAAAGAACAATTTGAACTACTTGCTACAGGGTCATCTAACACAGGCGTATCAGGAGATATAGCTTCTTGAATGCTTGAAACTTTCTCATTAGGCTGATCCCGATCTGTAACAAAAGCAGGTAGGAAATCATCAGGAGAAAATAAGAATTTATTGAATGGATAAATTCCAGTTTTCTGAAATCCACTTAATATGTTTTGTGGAGTAAAGGAAGCAATATAGGCCTTATTTGCAAGCTCTGCAAAATTATAAATAGTAATTGTTTTTCCAGGGAAAGAAGTCATCCAATCATTAATGGCTTCTTTATACCTTCTTTTGAATGGACCATATACTGAGACATCTAAAGGCTGTAACCTGTGGGAGCAATGAGGAGGGAAAGTCAAGATGACAACACCATTTTCACGAGCATACTTTATAACTTGGATAGTAACATGAGTCTTATGATTATCAAGTAATAGCAAAACTGGTTGGTCCTTCGTAATCTTTGAATACTTAACAAAATGCTTAATGCTTTCATAAAAACTGTCTTCATTTATCCAGCCGTTACCACTGGCCAAACCCAGACTTCCAGCTGGAGCTCCATTCAACATATACTCTTTATAATGTACCCTAGGGAATACAAATGTTGGGGGTATAGAATTTCCTATTGCATTAATGTAAGGCAACATTGTTACTAATTGTCCCCTTTCTGCACTAGTAGCCTGACCAACTTGTTTTAAGCCACGCACTGCAATAATTTTTGGTGGCTCACACACTGTAGTGCAGGCAGTTTCATCACAGTTCCAAATATTTTCTGGCGAAAATTTATATTTCTTCATCACTTCTTCTAGATTATTATAAAAAAGTTTTACATTATGAGGATTGAAGGCTGTAGCTCTAGCTAAGCTAGTTGCTTCTGGTTTGCGAATTGATAAATTTGAATGACGTTTCATAAAACCTTTAAACCAATCTATTCCTGCTTTGATCTATTTTCCAAGTTCCGGATATTCAATATTTAATGCTTCAGCATACTGGAAAGCTAATTCTCTTGTTTGAACAGAAGTAAGACCATGGCACATTTTAGAAGCTGTCTGTAGATATAAAGATAGTTCTTCTTCTTGGGTTGTGCTAAATGTTTTCCGATTTCCAATATTTGGATTATGTGAAAACTTTTCTATCCCTATTTTTCTTGCTTTGCAAACACTGCGACTTAGGGAAGACTTGGAAATTCCAAATGCCTTTGAAACTGTTCTAATGCTAAGACCCTTGCTTATTACTTCAGAGACAGCTGCCTCCATGCTTTGACAAGATATTCTTAATCTTTTACCCTTTATTTTTTCTTCAGTCATTTTCAATCTGAAACAAAATTATTTTGTTTAAATTGCCTTATTTGAATAATTTAAAGTATGAAAAACGAGAATGAAATAAATTGTATAAAAAAAACAAAAATCCATGAAGCTTGCAATTGTTTTATCACTGCCTCTTTATAAATATTAGACAGTGAAAAAAAAATTATGTACTAAAATTAAAAAGTACTATATTTTATAATTTATATAATTTGATACTATCTGCTTTTATAATATTACATACTGAGTAGAAGTTCTAATCTAAGTTTTAAATGATCCGTCAGTTCTACTATTAAAAGGATGTGTGAAAGATGTAAACAAACATTCTTAGATAGAAAGTCATTCTGAGTAATGAATGGGACAGTCCCATTCATCGCTTCATTTTTTGTCCCATTCATTACTTTAACCTATGTTGGGATAAAATCAAAATCAAAAGTATAATAACTTTGTATCTATCTAATTTAATCCTGCTGTATGTAAAGTAAAATAGATAAGGTATATAAATTACTAGCGGATATCTATCTAAACAAACTCTTAAAACATAATATTTTGATATTTAAATGTTAAGAATTACTTACTTTTGAGTCTTGAAATCACAAAATGGCAATTTCTGTCAACACTCCTGCATTCATTTCACTTTTGTTTTGTGTGAAGAGGTATAACACTTAGTGCCATCTACTAGCTAAATTTCATATTAAAAAGATGTATACTTAAAGATTTATTGCTAGTGTCCCATTCATGCCACTTCTCCCCTACTTCAATACACATAGATGCTGGGACAAGATACAGAAATCAAGTTAACATTACAGATTTCTTTAAGCAATTAATGTTAAAAGAAAATTTTCTAGTTTAATGTTATGCATCTTGAAAATGTAAGTAAATTGTATATTTTTGTACTGATGTTGATTGTTTTTCTTTTGGAAAGGAGTTTTCAAATTGATTGTGTTCTTTTATTGGCCGTGCAACCCTTCTCAGTGATTAACATAATAGATAATCAGGAGTTTCTCTGTATAATAATGTCATAAGACACTAACAGTTTTTCTTTCAGAAATAAAATTTTAAGAGCATGCTTATTATTTATTAACAAAAACACTTTATATTTAATATACTTCCTTTTCAATAATTAAAGATTTTTAATTGAAATAATTGAAACTTAAAATGTTCTTCAGTAAAGAATAATATTCACATTGATTAATTTAAATAATTATTGTGTCAGAAAAATACATTTTAAATGTTTTAGAAGTGCCACAGATCTAGAGACCCTTTTTTGACGACAGCTGGGTGTGCCAGGCACAGCCGTTAAAAAAGGGTCTCTGTCGTCAACAAAGGGTCTCTAGATCTGTGGCACGCGATGAACGTTTCGATCGTCTGCCATCTTGCTGGTAGTTAAGTCGAGCTATGGCAACAGCTGCCCTTTTTTTCAGCATTGCGAAAAGGTTGCGCCTAAAAGGGTTAAAAGTTATCGTAGATTACAGAGAGTTGACTGTAAATAAAAATCGTTTTCAAGGGGAAATATCACCGTAATCACCGATCATAAAACGGAATTTTATATGGAAAAGCAACGCGTAAAGACATGCATTCCGAAATTCTTAAGGCGTATTCTAAATTTCTAAGGCATAATACGCATTTCTAAGGCAATTTGTAAGGCATAATGCGCATGAAATACGCATGTAGAGGTCTTTATCGCGATCACGCCTCTAGATCGATGTTGAGGAATCTCAACGTAGTACATATTTTATGCATTCTTTTAAAAAAGGAACCAGCATAGCTCCTGATTTTGGCATAACGTTATATATTGCGATTTTGTATAGAATAATGATAAAATTTTCATAGTTTAACATTTTTTAATATTTTGTCTGGATAAGGACTTTCAAAAGTATTAATAAGTATTTATATTAAAAAATTTCAGTTAACCCATTTATGTCTAGAGTCCTTTTTTTGGGGATGGCATTTTCGCTATCAGTCGATAACGTTATTAATTTTCCCTAACCTTTATTCTCGAGTATTGAACCTCAATTCCACAAAATATTTTAACATGACCAAGTAGGATGTTGACATTTCAATTATTATGCATAATGATTTTAAAAGATATCTTCCTTTGTTCAAGAATTTGAAATCAGAAATATATCTATTACTGATGGTATTAGCAAAAATCGAAGAAAGTCCCAAAAATATCTGGGCAGAAATGGGTTAATGAATTTAGTTGAAATATTTAGTAGCCGAAAAAAATAGCACTTTTTTGGGATGTATTTATTTGCTGATCTGATGACGTGCTTTTGTTTTATCCTAGGCATCTGAAAAATATTTCTTTATTAATGAAAGTTTGATCAAAGAGAAGACTGAATAAGTTATGTTGTATGTGGTGTAAAATAGAGATGAAATATAAAAACCTATGTAGCTTTATATACTGTGTATGGAAAGTCAATAAAATTTCTAATGTTTTAAATTTCATTTGTTATTTTATGCTTTTTTTCAGTTTATTTAAAAGCTAACATTTTATTAAATCAAAAATAATTAAGAACTTTGTAAAATAATACATATAAAAGGGTATTTATCCAGGACAATCCCTTTGGTTGGTACAAAAAAGTGTACTTTTCTACAGCATCAAGAAAGTCAACCTGTCAGAAAGAATAGCCTTTTACTTGTGCAGATGTCTGACTTTTTGTAACTGAAGAAGAGTGGACTTTTTTTGTATTACTCAAAATGATAGACCCCAATTTGTATCTTTTATGACTCATTTTACAAAGTTTTTAATTACTTTTACCTTTCACCACCAGATTTTGGTTGAGTGCTTTTGTTATTTTATTAAATTACTTTACTTGTGATTGTTTTGAATATATTAATTTATATTTAATTTAAAAAATCTTATCGTAAGCAATTTTAATAAATATGACTTTTAATTTGAAACTACCAAAATTATTCTAGATAAATAATTTCAATGCAATTTTAAATTAACTACTAATTCATATAATGATAAGTTTTATTCATCTATTAAACTATAAATTAAAAGCATTATACTGACTTTTTCAAAGAACAGCATGAAATTTTGTTCTGCCATATCTTTATTTATATCTTTACTTTAGAACTTAACTGCCTGCATTTATTCCAAGAAAGTAAAATAAAAAAATAAATAGCACATTAAATCATTGTATATTACCATCGTGCCAACTATTTACAACACAGTGCTTGAAAATTCAAAGTGCTTGAAATTTACAGCACGTGTGTTGGCGTTATGATTACCAGCACACTGTGCTGTAATTTAGCATGGTTTTTTCTTATAGTGTAGGAAGTCTGCATTTTTCAGAGACAACTTTGATTTGCTGCTATTCTTTGTTGAGGACTGTGTTTTTCGAAGTTTTAAGCTCAAAAGTAGGATTGTAAAAATAATTCAGACAGTTTAGTTTTGCAATATATATATATATATATATATATATATATATATAACTAATGAGTAAATTAATATAACTAATGAGTAAATATATATATAGTTAAATATATACTAATGAGTTAAATATATATATATAACTAATGAGTAAAACACACACACACACATATATATATATATATATATATTATATATATATATATGGATGTCAAATGTTTTTCTGGATGATGCATAACTCTTATGCGCTTTCTGTTTGTAAAGTGTATAGCTTGTGAAAACATTCTAGATTTTCTTCAGTTTTTGCTGCGTAATTTGATTCTTTGAAAAATTATTCAAAAATTAATTTACTGCAGTATTTTTTAAACTTTTTAAAGCTTATATATAAGCTTAACAACAGCCTACAGGCTATTATCATAAACAAAATACATTTAAGAAATAAAATCAAGTCCAGAAAATGTTCTTGCTGAGCATAAATAATTGTCAGTAGTTTTAAAAATCTTTTAACATGCTAAACATATCGCACGCTTAGTGGAAGGTTAAAAGAGCAAGAAAGTTTGCTGCAGACAGCTTGGAGTACAGGTATGTCTTAAATGGCATGAAACTAAAGAGAATGCATATTGATGCCTTGATTAATATATCGAAATTAAATTTATACGAGAATCCAGTTTTGAGAAATAATAAGTGTAACTATATTTTCAAATTCATGAAAAATATATTACACAAATAATAAACTGCATGATAAGAAATATATAATTTTAAAAAGTTGTTGATAATTTTCGTATTTTTGACATGTTTCTACTGGCAGTACATAATAAATATATAACAGTACTGGATCAAATATTACTCTGAAAATTATAATACACAAGTACCAAAAAAAAAAAAAACTCGGCTGTTCGAGCCTCGTCAGGGGGAGACCCCCCGGAACCCCCCCCCAATTTTTTAGTTTCATTATTGCCATATTAAAACGATATTAACTGACAGCGTCATTTTATTTCTCATCTTTCGTGTATTTTGCCTGGTAACCCTAGGTTGAAAATTTTATGATTGTAACCTATTTATAGAAAAATACATGTGATGCATATTCTACAGCTTACGAAATATTTTAACAATAGATTAAAGCTGTTGTAAACTAATAGTATTTAAATATATGTAAAAAACGCATGTAAAGCATATTCTACAGCTTACATAATATTGTAACAATAGACTAAAGCTGTTGTGAACTAATAGTATTTAAATATATGTAAAATTGTGTCGCATTTCTATGTCGCTTTTTTTGGGACACATTTTTCGGTGAATTTTCAATAAAGGGTGGGTGAGAGATAAAGTGAAATAGTCATTAAAAAGTATTTTTATGTCGTATGGATTGTTTTACATATAAGCATGCAAATCATAAAAAGCTGTAGCTTATCAAAAATTATACTCTGAACAATTTAGTTTTGACAAGTATATACCTACACTCAAATACCTTTTCAAAAAATGGGTCGTCGACCAATCTTCTAAATAACCCCATAGCATCATTTTTTTAATTCAAAAATTGAACAGTAACTTATTGTTCCAGCAAAATAACAAGTGTGAGGCAGAATTTTTTTGCATCAGCCCCACGTACTTGATATTGAGCTAGTGAAAAACTACATACACCATGATTTTGGCAGAAATTTAATGACAGACATCACCTTCTGTTAAGAGAAAGAGTAACGTTTATTATCATTTACCAAACCAGTGGCGTAGCCAAGGGGGGGTTAGGGGGTCACAACCCCCCCCCCCCCCCCAAATGAAGAATTTTTTGTCCTACAAAATATATAATCTTCACTCCCTTCTAGGATATGCAATCCCGCACTGTTTTTCGTCTTGCGGGATTGAGATTTATTGATCCCGCGGGGATTGACATTTCATTTAGCTAGGGCTTCATTTCAACAAAGAAAAGTTTTTAAAAAGTAAGATTTTAAGCACTATGAAGCTAACTTTAATAATAATAATTAATATTATGAGATAATTTATACAATAACTTACAGAAATATGAAAATTATAATAACGATTTTCAGAATGATATACTATGTCTTAATATATTAGTATTAGTTATGTTAGTTGCTAAAAATCAGGAATTTAGAGAAAAATACAATTTATAAATACATTCACCTACTTACGTTATTTTCTTAGTTGCTGAAAAAAGAACTTACAAAATCCAACCAATCCAATGAATCATATCCTAGTCTATATTTAATTTTAGTAAAATAATTAAAAGTGTGAATTAAAAACAATTAAAAACTAAAATGAAAACTTTTATAATTAATTCTTGATTGTTGGCTAAGAGATAAATTAGTATGAAATATTTCAGTTCATTTGGGACTGGGAAGTTTGCGAAAAATTTAGATTACGATGTTTGATCCAGACTCTTATTAGAAGATAATTTTAAAAAATAAAACTTTAAATTAAAATTTTTAATTATCGATTCGTTTATTATTAGATAAGAGACATGATTATTCAAAAATCTTCGGTCTATTGATTGGGAAAGCAGCGGGAAATTTTAATAAAAAATAATTTATTTTTCACTATCAATCCCGCGGGATTACGATCGTAATCCCGCGGGACTAGTCCCGCAAATATTTGTGCGGGATCCCGCAGGATCCCGTTCCCGCGGGATCGGGATTGCATTCCCTAGTCGAGTTCTTTTCCATCTCTTGGCTGAAGCTATCCAAAAAAGTACAGTTTTCTCTGCATTAAAGATTTATCGCACGATACTACACGCCTGTGATGGATCAAAACGTGGAATGGGTTATTTTTGCTGATTCAGAAATTACTAGGAGATACGAATGCTTAGGCACGGAACAAGACAAAATACAGACCCCAAAACAATCATGAGCCGCACTCCGGAACAGACATCGTTCTCGAAAAAACGACTTGACACTAGGGAATGCAATCCCGCACTGTTTTTCGTCTTGCGGGATTTCGGGATTGAGATTTATTGATCCCGCAGTCCCGCGGGATTGGCATTTCATTTAGCTAGGGCTTCATTTCAACAGAGAAAGTAAAAAAGTAAGATTTTAAAAACTATGAGGCTTAACTTTAATAATAATAATTAGTCTTATGAGATAATTTATAGATTAACTTACAGAAATATGAAAATTATAATCATGATTTTCAGAATAATACAGTAAATTATGTCTTAATATATTAGTATTAGTTATGTTAGTTTCTAAATTTGAGGAATTTACAGAAAAATACATTCACAAAAAAGAATACAAAATCGAACAAATCCAGTGAATCAGTTCCTAGTCTAGATTTAATTTTAGTAAAATAATTAAAAGTGTGAATTAAAAAAATTAATAATTAATATGAAAACTTTTTATAATTAATTCATGATTGTTCGCTAATAAAAACAGATTAAAATAGTATGATAATACTATTAAGATACTATAGAGATAAATTAGTATGAAATATTTCAGTTCATTTGGGATTGGGAAATTTTCGAAAAATTTAGAGTACGGGGTTTAAATTTAGATGTTTGATCCTGACACCCATTGGAAGATAATTAAAAAAAATAAAACTTTAAATTAAAATTTGTAATTATCTATTCGTTTATTGTTAGATGAAAGACATGAATATTCAAAAATTTTCGGTTTTTTGGTTGGGAAAGCGGCGTGAAATTTTAATAAAAAATAATTTATTTCTCGGTATCAATCCCGAGGGATTAGGATCGTAATCCCGCGGGACTAGTCCCGCAAATATTTGTGCGGGATCCCGCAGGATCTCGTTCCCGCGGGATCGGGATTGCATTCCCTACTCCCTTCACATACACCTATAAATATATATGAGTTGAAGTAGTCGTAACCCACCCCCCAATGAAAAATTTCTGGCTACGTTACTGTACAAAACTATCAAATTGTACTTACAATAGAAAACAAATTTACATTTTAAGTTAAATGACATACAATTGCTTATTGTTACGAAAATCGCCAAGTGGGTGTATTTTAAAGCAGTCCAATGAGCACAGTAAACAAAAATAACACTTTATTCCACAGCTCGCAGCTCAATAGCTCAAAATAATACAAGAAACATTAACATGCACTAACTAAACTCATAAATAAGTATCACTCAACTGAACTCCGCGGAGAGAAATCCTAGCGCTTTTATAGAGATGGTGACGTCACCAGAATTGCAGAGAAATTTCTGGAACAATCTTCAAATTGAAATACTGTCTCGAGACATTAATTTTCTAGAAGCCGCCATTTGTCGCCAAGGTCGCCAAATCCGTCGCCAAGACGATCGCCAAGTTTGTCGCCAAGATTATAGGGTTACTTCCACAGATTTACCATTATCGGAGGACTCCGCTAGAATGCCTGTAAAACTAGTTTCACGGCGGCGCATGCAATACGGGAGCAAATTAACCCATTCGTGCCTGGATATTTTTGCGACTTTCTTCGATTTTTGCCAACACCAGCAGTAATTGATAAATTTCTGATGTCAACTTTTTGAACAAGGGATGATTTCATTTAAAATCATTATGTATAAAAATTGAACTGTCAACATCCTACTAGGCCATATTAAAATATTTTGTGGAATTGACGTTCAATACTCGCGAATAAAGGCTAGGAAAAATAAATAACGTTTTCGACTGATAGCGAAAATGCCGTCCCAAAAAAGGGACGCTAGGCATAAATGGGTTAAGTTTTTATTTCGAAACATTATTATTAACTAAATATAATAAATAGAAATTACTTATATATAACCACGTTAATTACGGTACAATAAGATAAAAGAAATTAGGTCAAGTAGTTATTAAAAAGATAAAACAAAAGTAATCTAAACATAATTATTTTAGTTTCACAGGATTAAGTATTAATTTTGCAGTAAATCGAATAATAAATATTACAAACCTGATACGGTGCAGGTATGCTTAACTTACCGCAGCAAAGATATACACCTCAATAATCTTAATTCTCAAAAGCATTTAAATTATTATTTTGCAAATGCTGAAAAGAACGCGCAGAAACCAACTCATGGCATGCAGGGCTTTGGAGCATCGTTTAAGTCAGGTATGCACAACCTTTGAAAAGTCGCGTGCAAACCCAGGATATTAGCGAAGTCGCGGGTCGTATAATTGGGATTTATATTGGATTTTGAATGGTTTATATGGGTTTTATAGGTGGGATAAAAAGCCGTGGCGGACCACATCCGGCTCGCGCGCCGGAGGTTGCCCATATGTGGTTTAAGTTCTTTGATCGCGCGTTACTGCTAATGGGTTCGAGTCTCACTGGTGAAATTCACTGGGTGCGCCAAGGCGCCAAGCAGAAATCGCCAACCTGCTGAAAAGCCCCGAGTTCGTCTTTACGCGACCAAATGAACCAAACTTTTGGTTGACATATGTAGTAAAGTACAGTAGACCCCTATAACACGGGTCCATACAACACGGATCCCTAGAACACGACGAAAAAATTGCGATCGTTTTCCTATAACTAGGGGCCAAAGCCCCTAGACTCCCTAAGCTCGCTTTTCGTAGGAGGCTTTCGGCCCCCTAATGAGGTTTATTTGTAAAAACGGCATAATTGACAAAATCCAAAGATTGGATCTCATAGAATGCTACCGAGCTACACATTCCCTGGTTCTTGGATGTTCCTTGGAAGAACTTCATACTATTTTTAATTGTGTAAAACCTATGAAACACCTTGCGTATTCGCCATATATGGCGATTTTTCATAATTTGGCGACTTAGAGTTAATAATTATTTATAAGAAAACAGTGCTTCATATGTTTTCTTTGATAAAAACTATGGTATAGCTATTATATATTGCTGCAAATGGCGACTTTTCATTATTTGGCTATTTACGCATTCTCGTAACCATTGTTGAAGTAAGGTTACCGTGAAAACAGTTATCCATACATTTATATACATAATGCTTTGAAGATTGGTTTATTTAGCACCGCGAAATATATCATCTCGCATGGCTGGCAAATATCCAAGCTGTACTAAAACTGCTATAATGGCATAGATAATGCCGCCAAACATTTCTACGAGTGGCAAATACCCAAGCTGAACCTAACCGGCATTACTATAATATGCATTTGAATTATTTTTCCTTTTCAAAATACTGGGTGCTAAGATTTCGGAACACACGCAGTACTTAGATTCACCCTGCTTGAGATAGCGTTTTTCCAGATCGCACCTGGTGCCAAAATGGCGCTTTTTAAATCAGTCGCAATTGTTATTAAAAAAAAGTATTAGAAAAGCGAATTGGCGTCAATTTGAAACTCCTATTATCTAAGAGAACTTACTATTTGAAAATTGAGAGCTTTGTGTAACACACTTTGACTTATTTATTTTACTTACAAAATTAATAAATTTAATTTGGCGCAGAAATGGTGTAATTCTACTTAATGTTGTTAATTTCACGCAGGAATTGCTTTGTTGCAAAGGCTCGAATGATTGATTTTATGCTGGCGAAAATTGCAATGCCTGGCAACCATTATGCTTATATTTTCAGTTTTAATTCATATCTTCTAAAATAATTGGAATTTCGAAATTTAAGTCAGCCTATCAGCTTCGCCGCGCCGGAGTTTCCAAAGCCGTGGACACTTTCCTCGAAACTCAAATCCCACAGTTTCGGAGGAGATGGCAGAACAAGTTCTTGACGGCGGCGGCAGCAGCCGTTACTTTTTTTTAGAATAGAGAGACACGTTAGAAGGGACTCACAGCACTGTAATATGCGACACATGATCTGATTTTATTACACTTTAGCTCCTAATTACTATAAATTTTGAATGGCATTGTTAAATATCATTGTGTTTCTAAGGAGAACATGTAATTTTTCCAGCGATTATACGAGCATTTCGCACTCCAGGTGGAGTATAGCTCAGGCCCCGTACAACACAGATTCCTATAACATACCATGTTATGGGGGGGGAGGGGATTGCTGTAATTGAATTAAAATTATTGTACATGAAAGATTATTTTTCTTACTCAGTGACGTGTTAATAAATTCAGCATACAGGACACTTCAGATAGTTTTCTATTGTTGAGAAAAAAAAAGAAACACTGTTTTATTACTTGAACTAGATGGCAACAGATGTAATTATTGTTGTTATGTTTCATAGGAAATTTTAATTATACTCCTGTATAGCATTATAGGTTTTAATTTTACCTCACCTTTCAATAGGAAAAAATAACATTTTTATTGAAGCTGTAAGTATTTTAGTATTAAATATATATAAATTAATACAAATAATTATTCAAAATAAAAAATAAAAAGTTAGGTCAAGGTTTAATCCAAGGTCAAGGTTTTATACAGTGAAACTTCTATGAGCGACCACATCTATTAAGCAACTCCCTCCCTCAAAGACCCATTTTTAAGGCACCTAATTTTTATCTCATCTACTTAATGTTAAAAGATCCTCTAGAATAGACCACACAACCCTCTAAAACGACCGGACTCGGCTTCCTGAACATTTTTTTAGGAAGTGAACAAAAACTACATTCTAAACCAGTCGCCCCCGAGAAGTTCCACTGTATTACTCTCTCTCTCTACATATACTATGTTTTCCAGCGTATAGTCCACGACGGCAAATTTTAAGAAGAATAAAACTACTCTGCTTCTTTCATGAATAAAAGTATTTTAAAGATAGCTTGGATATATGCCACCAATGGCGACTTTTCATTCACTTATGATTATGCTTGACGATTTCCGCATGCATATAATTGGTAATAATTTCCCATAATAGTGGTCATTAAAGCAGTTCTACAAATATTCTTTTGCATAATCCTGGTTCAACTTTGATATCATCACCTCTTTCTTTGGCGACCTTTTATGGCGAGATAATGACATGAGATGGTAATCACTAGCCATTGTTTACCTGTTTATAAGTCAAATTGCAATTTTCTTTTTATGTTTTTTAATATTATTTAATTAGTGCTGTGTAATTTGGGTTACACTTTCTTAGGTAAATTACTTTCCGAACATGTACCATGTAAGAAAATTATTGTAATCATGAAAAAATTCGTCTTCAAGATTTTGGTGTACTTACTCGTTTTGAGGTCTTCTTCATTCATTTATGCTATTTTTACGAGATGAATGTGTGTGTGTGTGTGTGTGTGTGTGTGTGTGTGTGTGTGTGTGTGTGTGTGTGTGTGTGTGTGTGTGTGTTTGTGAGTGAACACGATAGCTCTTAAACGGGGCACTCGATTCAGCTCGAATTGGGTATATATGTTATAAACCACCGTCGTGAGACCGGTATTGATTCTGGTCTGTATAGGACTTATTGTTTTTCTACAGGGCGACGACAAAGATTTCTTTTACATTATGGCCTATGGGGGGATATTCTTAAAGTGCGCTAGCGTTTAAACGGTACATTCGATTGAGCTCAAATCGAAAAAACTAAGAATTTTTGCTGAATTATTCATCGATTAAAATTTATTTAAATGTTTGTAATTATCTTAATCGTAAGTGTTCGGAAAGTCAAGTGTTGTCACTCCAGATTTTTACTTTCCGAACATGTACCATGTAAGGAAAGTATTGTAATCATGAAAAAATTCGACTTCGAGATTTTGGTGTTTTTACACGTTTTGAGGGCTTCTGAATCCATTTATGCTATTTTTACGAGATGTATGTATGTATCTGTGTGTATGTGAGTGAACACGATAGCTTCTAAACGGGGCATTGGGTTGAGCTCAAATTGGGTATATATGTTATAAACCACCATCGTAAGACCGACATTGATTTTGATGCGTATAGGACTCATAGTTTTTCTACTGGGCTACTACAAAGATTTCTTTTACATTATGGCCTATGGGGGGAATTTCTTGAAAGTGCGCTAGCGTTTAAACGGTAGATTCGATTGAGCTCAAATTGGGTATATATGCTATAAACCACCGTTGCAAGACCGGTATTGATTTTGGTGTGTATAGGACTTATAGTTTTTCTACAGGGCTACGACAAAGATTTCTTTTACGTTATGGCCTATGGGGGGAATTTCTTGAAAGTGCGCTAGCGTTTAAACGATACATTCGATTGAGCTCAAATTCGGTATACATGTTATAAACCACCATCCTAAGACCGGTATTGATTTTGGTGTGTATAGGACTTATAGTTCTCCTAAAGGGCTACGACAAAACTTTCTTTTATGTTATGGCATAATGGCATATGGGGAGAAATTCTTGAAAGTGCGCAAGCGTTTAAACGGTGCATTCGATTGAGTTTCAATTTGGTATAAATGTTTGAATTATTCATCCATTAAAATTTATTTAAGTGCTTGGTAATGATCTTAATAGTAAGTGTTCGGAAAGTCGAGTGGAGTCACTCCAGATTTTTATATTTAATGATTGCTTTAAGAATTTGTTGTTAGCATAAGCATAATTGTATTTACTATGAAGTAAACAAACGGGAGGGAATTGAGGGTGGAAGAGACCCCTCCCCAATGAAATAGATATCACGTGAAAGCCTACTGAATCGAAATCTATAAATATATAACTAAAATTATGCAGTCCTCTTGAAAAAAAATAATAACAGCGTATTAAAATAAATGGCAACATTAAATTTTCACCAACCTAGAACAGCGCCCTCCCCCCCAAAAAAAAAACACACTTATACCAAAGCTATAATTTTTTCCAGATTGGTGTTTTTAGCTATATGAAATATTTCATCTTGCCGTAGTGACAAATATCCAAGCTGTTCCGCACTTTCTTCATAATTCGCACCTATAGATTATCCACGTTTAATCGGACGAAATTTTGGCAAATTTAAATTGAAGTCTGATTTTTAATGAAAAAGGTTCCAAAACTATTGCTATTTATATGAATTACCAAATTTAATTAAACCTGCCTGTTAAAAAAAATTAGCATCGCCGATACACACATGCTTCAATATTTTTCCGCTAAGCATCCTAAATGTATACACACACGCACACACACACATAAAAAAACAAGAAAGATAAATCACACCAAACGCATCGATTATAAAACACTTCAGACACAACAATATTTTTGAGCCAAATTTGGTGATGTATTTTCCTTTAATCTGACCAGATTTCGGAGATAAGATAATGTTGTACCACTATAAATGCAATTTTATGATACCCTGTAAAAGAGAATTAATCTTTTTTCTATCATTTAACTGAAGAACATAAAACTTTCATGCTCATTGTCTTATGCTAGAAATGTATTAGTGCTTCTCAAATGCCACATATTGTAATGTATTGGAGTTCTTTTGAGTGTTCCTGTAGGTGAACTATTAATAACACAGACACTATTTTCAATGGAGAGCATATTCTGAGAGCCTGTATGCCAGCTTTGTTTTCTTTCAAAAATCCGAATATCTCTAAAATACGTTTTCAAGAATGACTGCCCATAGAGTGCGATATTTTGGACTTTTTTTCTACTGTAAAAGAAATATAAATGCTACTTAGACTATTTTTAATAGGATATATCGTACTTGACATCGAAAAAACATAAATTTCGCACACATCGATGTATATTTACGGCACTTAGAACACCGGACGGGTGTACAACCGAACGGACAAATAAACCGAAATCATAAACACTTCTCAAACTTGTGTTGGCAAGTTAAAAATATAAATGTTCATTTTATATAACATAACGGTATCGGACGAACACGGAGAGCGAGAAATTTATTCTTTTTAGTGTTAGCAATCTAGAATTAATCTTCGACGATCTAAAAAAAATCAAACTTTGCAATTTTGTTCCATGTGAATCCGTTAACTCGTTTTGGGTTCTTACGCATTAACGTATTTTCGTCGGTAGGAGAAATTCCTCCCACTCCTAGGCAGATAGAGCTTAGCCATTCCTTAACAAAACACAATACACTAAATCGGTTAATTATAGCGCAAATAAAGAATTTTCAAAATTCCAAAAAGAAATCGTCATAGTTTGATATTATCGCATTAGATAGTTTTTGATTTATCGCCAAATAATGAAAATATCGCCATGCTCGGTTCATTTTTCAGAGCATTTATTTCGCACTATATTTGGCAATAAATCGCAAAACACGCCAGCATTGACTGCTTTTGGCGCAACTTTTGAGGGAGGCACTTTGATCGTCGTAGGATTATTAGCTAATTATATTGTAGGATAGTATTATGTAATATGCTTTAAATAGATGCCTGTCTCTAAACAGCCATTCACCGTATTGTATTGGAAGTATTTTAAGTGATGCTGTAGAAGAACTATTAACGATACAGACACTATTTTCGATGGAAAGCTTAATCTTGTAATCCTTAATAACATATACCAATTTTGTTTCATTATGTGTAAGAATGTACGCACACACACACATAGGCATAGCGTTGCGACCCCTGCCCAACCCCCAATTTTATGTAATAAAAAAAAAAAAAAGTGGGGGGGCGTGTTTAGCACAACAAAATGTACTGATGTGCAAATGAAGGTCACAAGCACAAAAACTGTGATTACTGAATAAATATTCGATTTATTTTAAGGGGACAGCCTACTTTTAAGAATGGGAAAATGTAGAAATTTTAGTTCAACTTTCATAATTAAAAAAAAAATAATGAATGCATGCAGAAACACATTTTTTTTTCAGTTAGCTACTATGACATTACTCTATTGATTAAAAATATTATTGTAGTTTATTATAAAGGTGATAATTTAAAAAATATTATTTTACCACACAATATTGTAAAAACAATTCAAGGGTACTTTCCCACTGCGCGCAAGATATCTCAATTAGAATTCCTTTGATCCTCATAATTTTTTTCTAAATTAAACAAAACATTATAATTAACAATCTAAACTAAAATGGTTTAATTATTTTCATAATTTAAATTAAAAAAAATATTTAATCTAAAAGTTTAAATTATCATAAAAATTTTGATAGTTTTACAATCATAGTTTTTAAAATATCATGCGCGCAAACTTGAAAAACAGTGTTTTGAGAAAACGCAATTAAAGTTCAAATTGTAGTTTTGGAACATAAATTTAATTTTTAAAAATTAAAAACATTTTCTATTGAAACATTTACTATTTAAAAATAATTTTACTGAGTATTTAAAAGGATTAACCCAAAATATGTTTTAATATGGCTTAAGAAACATCAATCTAAAGAAAAGCTCGACAATTGTAAATATGAAAAAATATGTACATACCTTAACAAAAGATACATTTTTAGGATATAAAGGCACGAATATTGGTAAAGTACATTATTTGAAGTTATTTTAATAATTATATCCATGTATATATTTTTTTTACTATGCAACATAAAAATTTGATTTTATTTCACTTTATGAACTTTTCGATTTAAAATTTTCCGCTTTCATGCACATTGCCTTCGTTTTCTTTTATTGCCTCAAACTGAGAACTGTTGAGCATTTTTCTGGCTCTTCGAGTTTCTAAATTAAATTCTGTACATTTCTTTTCTGCCTCTTTTATGCTTTTAGTGTCAACATTAGTTGCAACTTCTACAGCATGCTGCCCAACTTGCGTTTACATTTTCCTTTTTATCTCAATAAATAATTGTCATACAGAAAAATGGTTGGTATCAATCTTTTTAGAATAAAGTAAACTATTTAATGAGATAAAAATCTCAAAATCAATTTTTGGGGCATTTTAAAAGTACGCTGTCCCCTTAACAAAGTTTGGCACGGAGATGTGTTATCACAGGAAAAAGCAAATAGCAACACAAGAATAACAAAAACTGGTGAGCTGTTAGTTAATATGCAGGTTATAAACACTCAAATAATGATCCATCATATCTCGGTAAAGGTCCATCTTATATAGAATGTGGCCACCGTACACTGCTATACAAGACTCACAAAGAATCGTCATACTGCTAATGAGGGCGGTTCAACGTTTACGGCAGTAAATCCCACTCTTCCAAAAGTGAGACTTTTAACGTCTGTAGGGTCCTGACAGGAGCGTGAGCTGAATTGAACTTTTAACCCTTTAACGCGCAGTGTTTCCACTCTGGGAACACTGCGACAGCTGGAACGACACTGAGACGACAGCGCTGGCTGTGCCCGCGCACAGCCAGCTGTCGTCAAAAAAGGGTCTCTAGGTCTGTGGCACGCGATGAACGTTTCAATCGTCCGCAATCTTGCTGGTAGTTAAGTCGAGCGATGGCAACGACTGCCCTTTTTTCAGCATTGGGAAAGGGTTGCGCCTGAAAGGGTTAAGAGGGTAGAAACATCTCGACCGTTTTTTTTTTTTTTTTTTTTTTTTTTTCTCTCTCTTTTTCAATTCCTACTATTAGGTCACACTCTCCCAATGTATATCTTGTACAAATTTTCAATCTATCTCTCTATTCTAAAAAAAAGTAAAGGCCGCTGGCGCTGTCAAAGCTTGTTGACCTATCTCCTCCTAAACCGTAGGGATTTGAGTTTCGACTAAGGTGCACACAGATTCGAAAAATTCCGAGGAACATGCTAAGCTGATTCAAATTTCGAAAATCGAATTATTTTAGAAGATATTAATAAAAAACTGAAAAAATAAACAGAATGGTTGCCAGATTTGGCATAAAATCATTCATTCCTTTGCAACAAAGCGTTTCCAAGTATCCAGAATCGCGTGAAATTTACAAACATTAGTTAGAATTACGCCAAAATAAAAACTATATGAAATAAGTAACTCAAAATGTGTTACACAAAGTTGACAATTTTCAAATAGTAAGTTCGCTTAGACAACAGGAGTTTAGAATTAGCGATTATTCGTTTTTCCAAAACAGAATAACTAATATCTTGAAAATGAAAAATAATTAAAATGCAGATTATTTTAAAGCCGGTTCTCGTCCAGCTGGATTATTTGCTACCAGTAGAAATATTTGGCGGCGTTAACTATGCCATTATAGCAGTTATAGTACACTTTGGATATTTGCTAGCGCGACGAGATGGTATAATTCGTGGTGCTAAGTACGCCAATCTGCAAACGATTATGTAAATGAAAATATGGATAACGGTTTTCCGGTAACCTTAAATGAGCAGTAATTATAGGTTGTGTGCATGTGTAAATCGCCAAATAATGAAAAGTCGCCATTGGTGGCAAGCTATCCTATCTGTTCCGTAGCTTTTATTAACTTTACATGTACGCAAGTCGCCAAATAATGAAAATCGCCATGGGTGACAAATTCGCAAGGTGTCCAATAGGTTTTACATTATTAAAAATACAGCTGAAACAGATGTTCTGATTTTATTACGCTTTAGCTCCTAATTAATATAACTTTTGAATGGCAACATTAAATATCATTGTGTTTCTGAGGAGTACCAAAAATTTTTCCAGCGATTATAAGCGGAGTCCGCACTCCAGGTGGAGTATAGCTCAGGACCCGTACAACACGGATTCCCATAGCAAAATATCTTCTGTGTTATGAGGGGGAGGGGGTCTACTGTAGTGTGAAGTTTAAATTTTTATGTACCAATGAACCTGCAAGAACCAAGCAATGTGTAGCTCAGTAACATTCTATCTGATCCAATCTTAGGGTTTTATCTGTTGAAATTATGTCTTTTTTACGAATAAGCCTTATTAGGGGCCGAATGCCTCATACGAAAAGCGAGCATAGCGAGTCTGGGGGCCTTGGCCCCTAGTCTATATAAATAAAGCAAACTGTAAACTGTCCGTTAGTTAGTTTGTCTGACCTCGCATAGCTCCGAAACGGGCGATTGTAGCGACCTACCAAATTTTGTACGGAAATTCTCCAGAACGAGTCCCGACACACCTCGAAGCGATTTTTTTTAAATTCGAATTAGTTTAGGAGACATTGATAAAAAAAACCGTCAAAAATACAAATTTTTGCTTTCCGCAATTGTAACCCCTGTAGTCAAAAAGTGAGAAATAAGAATCGAGGTTGCCATGTGTGGCGATTTTATTAAATTATTTAGACTCCTGGAGTAAAAATAAAAGAATAATGTGTTTTTTTCTGTTTAGATTAGATTATTTACAAAGTTGTTTGTAGCGGTTTGCACAGTTTTAGGCTTGGCGCAATTCACTGAGAGCGTAACGAAATAGTGTTTTACTGCTTTAAACTTTAATTTTCCGTGCAGAAATAAAGCAGTTAAGGCGATTTTAAATGATCTATCTACAGAATTTAGACCAAATTAAGTAAATTGATTTAAATTAAGGGAATTCCGCCAAATTTCAGAAAATTGAAATGCTCAGATTTGGTGCATCATAGTTAAACATCGATAAAATGCGTGATAGTTAATAATTTAGATAACTACTACTTTTCAATTAGATGCCTGCATTAATAGTTGAAGATCGAACCATATAAATGACAGATAACTATTTTCAATTTTGGTTGATATTAAACCAATTCTTCGAATCATTCCTTGAAATAAATTAGCAAAATGGTGCATGTTGATCTTTTGGCGATCGAAGTACTATTACGTGTAATAAATAATTTATTATTATTTGTTAAAGCATTCAAATGTTCAAATGTAGTGTAATTCTGTATTTAATAGCGTGTGCTTTTCCGTTTGTATTGCTAATTCCATGCCACGTATGTGATGAGCCGATTTTACGACCGTATGATTAGTATGATTAGATGCCAAACAGGGTGAATAAAAGAGGAATTCTGTATAAATATGAATGGTTTTGAAGGTAAATAAGAATGTTTTTTTAAGCCCAGAAATGTTAGTGAGTATTGCCTATAGATTTTGCCTTTATTGTCAAGTTTAATTTGCGATTCATTTTGGCTATTTGCCGTCGACTTGCGGCGTTAATTACGCCAATATAGCAGTTCAAGCAAAGTAAACATAAACAACTAATTCATTTATATTCTATTTTTTACATTGCTACAGTTTCCGTAGTAACGGAATCCACTGTTGCCACTTAAGTGATTAAATTTAACAATTAAGTGAAACAAATAAGGCACCACGTCAATTACTCGAACCTGCAATTTTGGTTTTTTTTAACTAAAGGCATTTTTGGGGTGTCTAAAAAATGCTGAGTACTATGCTAAAGCCCCATATCTTAATTCTGATTAGTTTACTAGAAAGTACAATAATCGGTATAAACTGAAACAATGAAATTTTAGGCATTTCGAAAGTGAAAAGTTTCATCTGCATACCGTAAAGTTCTCTCTTTTTTTGATCTCCAGTGACACTGACGTGGTTTTTGTGTCGTCAAGTTGCAATCATCTCATATTTGCACTCATGACGTAAACGTTTCGTCACGATTCAAATAAATTTTCAATTTTTGAGATTCCGCATCACTAGATTTGATTCCATTTATATGTGTAAATGCTCTTTTCCTACCGTGCGGAGAACGGGTACGCAGCTAGTCGTTAATAAAATACTTTTTTATTCATCCAAGTTCAAATACATTTTTTTAAACTTGTAATAGATGACACTGGATGTTAATACAGTTTTGGTCCCAATCAACTGGATAATTTGTCTGCAGAACCGCTCAAAAGTTTCTAAATACATTACGCTCTATGGGCCGAAATTCATTAAACTCGCATATCTCAAAAACTATTAGACGTAGAACGTCGAAACTTTATATTCAGGATTGTTGTAACATCTAGTTGTGCACCTGCCATATCGGTCCCATTCGACTGGATAGTTTATTCTACGGGGCCGCCATAGCAATTTTATGGACTTTCATCCATTTCAAGCACAATACCGTCCTACTATATAGTTAGGTAATGGTTCGACCATGGTCACGTACTTCCCTCGAGAATTACACCAAAAGTCGCCTAGCTTGGTGACTTTTGGTGTACGGGTGTATGTATTTAACTCTCAAATCTCAAAAACTATTAGTCGTTGAATGTTGAAATTTCATGTATCAGATTGCTGTAACATCTAGTTGTGCATCTCGATTTTTGGTTCCAATTTACAGGAGAGTTTATTTACAGGACCACCCAAAAGAATTTCAATACATTAATGTCTATGGATATCTTCAATATATACATCTGTGTAGTCAGTCATTTTTTGGTCCATTTCCAAGATCTCGACATTTGTCATCGACCTTGGCGAGTTTTGCCAAAATCTCGCCAAATTTCATTTCGCATAACTCTAAAACTTTTAACCGCAGAATGTTGAAATTCTGTATTTAGAGCTATTGTAACATCTAACTGCATCTCTTTTTTTTTTTTTTTTTTCAATTTCTACTATTAGTTCACACTCTCCCTATATGTATTAATATATCTGATTCAAATTTTCAGTCGTTAATAAAATACTTTTTATTCATCCACTCAAATAAAAAATAGTTTTTTTAAATGTTAATTCATTAATTAAATGTAATTAATTAATTTTAATAAAAAGTAACTAAAATAAAACTTTTCTTTGTTGAACTAAGTAGGAATTGACTTAAAATATTTTTTATATATATATTACTTGTTTCAATTTTCTGCTAATTGAAAAAAAAGAAGCGAGGGACTCGGATCGACGTTTCTACCCGCCTCAATGTTCAAGTAAGAAAATTCGGACCACGTCCTAACGTCCTATCAATTATCCTTTTCTATTAACAATGCCGGTAGAAGAGTCACGGTGCCCCTCTCCAGGCCTTGAGCGAAATAGGCAACTGCTTACTTCATCAAAATCATCTAAACCAGAGTAATGAATAGTGTTTTTTTTTTTTTTTTTTTTTTTTTTTTTAGCACCAGAGTGCTATTAATTTCAACCTTGCTTTTTGTGTAGACACGATTTTGGTACATTTTTCGCGTCGAGTCACTTTTCAAGCGAGTTTGCCAGATAATGTGGAGGGGGGAGGGGCGTTAATAAAATGTTGAAAGTCGCACAAGGTTTGCAATTTTTGATAAATGATCGTTAAACTGGGTGCCAAAACGCAACAATTTATTATAAATATATTTTGAGTATAGTTAGATACCGCCTGGCGAATATTGTAAAATAGTTTGAGTAAGCGATTTAAATATAGATTTTAATTCCGAAGCAGTGTTTTATAGAAGAGAGAAGACAAATGCGGTACACATCATGGATTATGATACACTTTCCAAATGGTATTTATAAAGGTGGCGTATAGTCTGACTATGCCTGGCGAAATTGGTTAAACAGTTTTGGTAGGCGATTTCAATGTAGCTTTCTATTCCGAAGAAGTGTTTTATGGAACAAGGAAGGAAAACACGGTACATTCATGGGTCAGGATACCCATTCCAAAAAGGCATTTAAAATGTCTACGGGATATAGTTGGAATATACCTGGAGAAGATTGTAAAATAGTTTCAGTAGGCGATTTTAAGATAGATTTCGATTCCAAAGATGTGTTTTACGGTACCAGCAAGAGTTGATTCCTATTTTAACGCCCCCGCTCTCGTCAACCTAAAAAATCCCGCACTTTGGCGAGCTTTGCAGTCATGGGTCTCTAGGACATATATACAAGTTTCAATGCTCCCAAAAGAACTAGATGAAAACTAAAGTGTACTAATTAGCGATCAACGCACCCGTTAAGGAATTTGAAGACACTTCATTATTATAACTACATTCATTGGCAACCCAATATAAATAAAAATGTAACGGAATGCTTTACTTACAGGTTATTAAAAATCGCCATTTTAATTCTAAAGTACGATGGCCACATCGATACAAAAATCGTCGTGGTAGCTCCATATGCTTAATGATCACCACCTTGGCGAGAGTCGGGGCGTTTAAGGAGGAATCAACCCAGAAAGAGAAACACGGCACACTCATGGATTATGATGGACATTCGAAAGAAAATTTAAAACGGTGAAGTATAGTTGTAATATACTTGGCAACAATTATAAAGTAGTTTAGGTAGGCAATTTTAAGATAGATTTCGATTCCAAAGATGGCTTTTATGAAACAAGGAAGAAAATTACGTCGCAGTCATGAATAATGATACACTCGCCAACTGAATGGAATAAGGAAGAACAATAGGGACGACGTATAAACTACGCTTTTAATATAGAGCACTTTGGTGCGTATTTAAAATCTGAAAGTGTTTCAGATTTTCTTCCCTTTTTTTTTTTTTTTTTTTTTTAACTATTGGTTGAGCAGCATTTTTTGAGTTTGCCGATCAAAACACGTAAGAAATGTCGCGGAACAAGGTGGCTTTTCGAAAGATATGAGTTCAGCGACATTTCGCTTCATATGTACAAAGACTTAACAGCGGAAGAGTATTGACTTTCATGTTTCTGCTTCTGATCAAAATCATTTGATATCCGTGTATAACGGTGAGCCTGAACTTCCAGGAATGAGGTTCAAGGTGCTTCTGGTGTGCTTTACAAAACTTGGGCTTCATGGGATTAAAAAATGTTTCACAGCAGATACATTTAACCTATTCACACCCGACAAAAATCTCAAAATATCTATCACATAATTGCTTTAAAAAAATTTCTGCATCATAATTCAGTTAGTTTTAGAAATACAGTTATGCGGTTTTTCTATTGGTCTTGTTGGATGGAAAATAAAAACTTTCTAATTAAAGATTTTTTTGTACGGGGATCATATAAAAATTTAAAAAGTGTAACTTTTTGAAAATTAGCAAGAAGAAATTTTTCTACACGGATTCTTATTTCCGACCTTATTTGGAACATTTTTTCAATATACACTACCCACTTATCTCTAAAAGAATTAAAGCCCGTAACCACATTTTTTGGTACACCCTTGTATATATCGATATGAAATATCGATATATATATGACATCCATGTATGTGCACCTCTGGAAAGAAGAGGTTAACTTCTATTGCGTCATTTTGGTATTACAATACATAATAAATGCGTTACTTTCAAAAAATTTTTGAATGCGCAAAGTAAATTAATCAACAATTTCTGAAGATATTTCTTAATTTTTTTTTATAGTTCAATCGTCAATTCATCGCAATAGAAAATGAAGCTGAAAAACATGGGTTTAGATTCTGAGGAGGAAGAAAAGCTGTCTACCCAAAAAAAGCGGATACCAATAACCGTCACTCTTTCAGAAGGAAATAAATATTTACGACTTCTGCATTTTGACAGAGCTGTCGCATCTTTTAATAAGATTCTCGACCAAAATCCAAATCATGTTTTATCACTTTTGGGCAGAGCTAAATGTTATATGAGACTCGCCAAATACGGAGAGGCATGGGACGACTTTGATAGGGTCCTACATTTAAACCCAGAGTGTACCGAAGCGATTCGTTTAAAAGGCGTGACTGAGTACCTCAAAGGAGACTTTGAAAACAGTTTTATCACTTACTGGCAAGGACACCTAAAAAAAACCGAGGACAAAAACTTAAAGCAAGGATTTCGGTTTTGCAAAAAGGTAATTGAAAATAGCTTGGTTACTGATAAAAGTACGTTTCTTACGGATAAAGACATTTTTAAAATGAGATGTTTAATCAACAGAAATAGTTCTTCGTTGGAGGAAAACTCTGATGGGAAAAACACAGATTTCACCAATAAAGGATTCTTTTCAGACGATTTAAAACTTCTTGAAGATATTCTAAGTGATGAAAATTCAACGTTTCTACATCCAGCATGTAAAGATTTGTATGATTTCTTAATAGCAAAAAGAAAGTTTCGGGAAATGCTAGATTCACATATGACCATAGATAAATCAAACTATAAAATATTTGTCAAGAATAACATCCGCAATTTGTTGAAAATGAGCCGCCTTGTCCGCAACTTCAAGCTATGTAAAATTGCTTTAAAAGAAGGTGATACCCTCATCTGCTTAAAGAAAGGAAGTGAAGTTCTAAATAGTCTTAAGAACGTTCCTCCAGGTTCCCCAGCTAAGAACGAAATGCAAGTTGAGACTCTTCACAGTCTCGTTACGGTTTGTTTAATGGAGGAAGATCTTATCAAAGCCAGGAACTACTGTGAACAACAACTAAACTTTATCAATGAGAGCAATCTGCAGACGTTTAAAGGAAGAGCTCTGCGAGACTTTGGCGAAGTTTATTGTAAAACTACGGAACACAGAAAAGCTGTTCTGTATTTCGAAGAAAGTTTGGAGTTTTCTGAATGCGAAAAAGAGAAAGCTGTAATATTATATAAGATCTCAGATTGCAACATGCACCTTAATAACTTAGAGGATGCCCAAGTCACAGCTCAAAAATGCTTGGACATAGCTACTAGGTATCAGGATATGCGATTTCAGATCGACATTTTGTTATTGTTAGCTGAAATAGGAGTTAAAGGTAGAGACATGGAACTCGGTAAAAGTTATTACAAAGAAGCTTTTGAAATGGCTATTGAAAGCAATGACGACAGACGATACGATCTGGAGCATTTACTTAGTATTTTCGAAGAGGTGGCTTCTAAAAGTTGTTACAGCAAAGAAAGAATACAAATAATGAAGTTAACTAATTCTATAAAGCATACATGATTTTTGACATTTAATCGGTAATACATATATATAATATTATTACATTGGAATTGATCACTGTTATTCCAATGCTATTCAAATACTTATCTTTTAGAGTTATGCCTAAGTAATTTAAAATGTAGAAATTAAATGTAATTTAATGTAAACTAACGGGGTAAGATCATCCGACGCTTCTTATTTTTCGTGAAAATATCACACAAGTAAAATAATGACTGTCAGATCAATGTATGACAATAGAAAATAAAAATATTTTCCTTAAGTGATATTTTATTTCCATCAAAAATTTCTTTGGAGCGTATTTTAACGGCTTCAAAAATGGTTTAGGTACCATTAGTTCAATGCGTATTTATATATAATTTTTTAGTATGCACAGTAGCAATGTTTTACCACTCTTGGATCTAATTCCATGATTCCTTTTTACTGGAAAGGGCATAGTTTAGGGGTGATCCCCATTCATTTGGTTACGTTCACATGATTAGCATTCAGAACATTGGGGGGGGGGGGAAATGTTTTTAAACCATTCCCCAAAGGGTTGACTGTGATGATGTTGGTAGTGATATGTTAAAATTCGTCAGTATTAACCCTCTTAGCGATTCGCTTCTAAGTTTGTAGCTAAAAAATAAGTTCCTAACTGAACAGAGCTTGGTGTTATTTTCTGTATTTGGCGAGAAATAGCTAACAGTATTATTTTGCAATGAGAATAATTTTTCATTGCTGTGAAGTAATTTGAAAATGGTCGGTTTTCTTTTTTAAATTTTTACCCATGAATGGGAAACAATAAATGAAGTGCCAAAAGTCATGGATTTCTCCTCATTCGTGTGGAACCACTCGATGTAGCACTGAAAAAACAGTCAGTTGTAGGACTGCACATCAGAAGTGAAAACTTCTTTTCAGGCTTTCTAAAATTAATGCAGTTAAACAAGTTTTCACACATTATTGTATTTATATTAACAAAAAATAAACATTTGTGAACGTTTATTCACATTTTTATACAGTTGAAATTCTTAGTGAAAAAGTTTTTAATGTTTTTGTAAGACCGTAAGGGTATCGCACATTTGTTTATGAAATTCTTACAATTTTACATATTCTTGTACGTTTGTACACATTTTAATGCAATTTTCACTGGGTTAGTATTGGAAATTTTTGATTTTTTAATTTAATCACCTTTCAAATTTCGCGCTCGATTTGTGTGCTCGTTTAAAATTTCAAAAGAGAGAGGGAGTGCGCGCACAAGCCGCAACGTGACACAGCTGCTGCATATTCGTACAGTGTACATCAGCGATACACATTTTTCTCCACGTGTTCGATTTAACCAATAATTATGTACGTGAATTTCTTAATTATCCATAATTATGTATTTACGTTGTAATGAACAGTAATCCTGTTTATTTGTAATAAATGATGGATTCATAATTCAAATTCAAATGCTGTGTAGCGTAACACTTATAATGCAAATAATTTACAGTATATAATTATTAACACTCTCCACATTATCAAATTAATTTTATTTCACAATAACTATACAGCTGTTCAAACTCAGTACTGTTTTTTAAATAAATAATAAAAAATTATAGTACTTACCCAGCTGGAAAAAGTATGCACATTTTTTGCAAAAAAAAATATAGATTGTGCACAGTTTGTGCATAAAAAATGAATATTTTTGAATATTTTGAAAGTATATACGTGCTGTGCAAATCATATACAGTTTTTATGATACTAAAACAAAAATTTGCGCAGTTTTAAACGATTTTCAGAATCTAATCAAAGAATTTTTAAATCCGTAGCCTATAAATTAAGTTAAGTAACCACCTATCATATCACCGAATTTTATTTCATTCGCTTCCGTCAGTTTTACGTGATGTGCGAATAAAAAAATGCGTCACTGTGACAAAACGGCAGGCAGACAATTTTTTTGAAGTAGAACTTCTTTAGGCGCAACTAGAGAGTAACTCATTTTTTTTTTTTTTTTCTGACGGAAGTAACGCTGAGTAAAGGAAGTGACGTGCGCGCGGAAAAAGAAGAACCACAAGAAACCTACTTTTTCGACCGCTACCGTGTTTTCGCCGTTCGCCGACTTCATCTATGTATATATAAATACGCTAAGCAAAACCTTACTGTCCCTTTTGCAGCGCACTGCGTGAACTTAGAAGGGTGAAATTTGGTATAGTTAAAGTTCGTATGGAGTTGTTTGTGCGAATGCTAAAATTTTTGTGTAATATGCTAATGCACCGTAAAAAAGTTAGAGAAGTAAATTGGCGAGTAATATTGTGCGCCAAGTCGGATAATGGTTCCATTGTTGTGTCCATTTTGAAATAACAGCCTTAAGTTAAAATAGGGTTATAATATTCCAACAAAATTCTCCAAAAAAATGAAATTAATCGCCAGTTTAGTGAAAATATTATAGAAATACATCAGCAATCAATAGGGGATGAAAATAATATTACATTGTTAATGAGGTGCATGGAAATATTTCCGACAAAACATACTCTCGGGTAACAGATATATAGAAGTCAGTTATTTTAGCCCTTAAAAATGATGATAGTACTTTTGTTAATACTGATATACTTAATCAAATACACGGTGAACTAAGAACATATCATAGTCACGATAAAATAATTTGCTATGATGACAGTAAAATTATCAATTGGATTTTTTGAGTTATTTCACTGTTAATAGTTTGGATAACTTTCAGTCAGCCGATGAAAAGCCAAGTAATTGAAACCTGCGCCAATTGCAAAGAAACCTAACGAGAATCACTGAGCATCATTTCCAGTACAAAGTTCTTGCATCCGCATTTCTATACTTTGGAATTTTAATTTAATTCCATATGTTTTTACTATTTCCATAATTTTAACGAACGATCAATCCAATAAACATACAAATTTCTTTTTAGTATATTGATACGTTTAAACATTGTTATTTGTATATAAGTACTTTTTTTTGTATATTGATTAATACGGTACTTACATATTATCCCGGCGGTCCGCCAACACGAGCAATTTTTCGCCAAGATAAATGTCGGACACAAGAAATTATTGATGGTTTGGAATACGATTGGCAACAGTTTACCAGCACATTTGACGAAAAAATTGTTTGGCGGTAATGACCACCAGGATAATACGTAAGTACCATTAATACTTTTGGCTTTGTTTAGGGAAACAACTATGTTTTAGTCTTTTAATGTCGCCAAGAAAAAATTGTTGGTGGGATTTACGCCGGCTAATCGAAAAGTACCATAGTTTGCCACCACATATGTTAGTGTTGAAAGTTAATTGCATAGTTTTACTGATTAGAAACTTGAGTAGTACAAAGGGACGGGTGTCAATTGTAACCGCGCTAACAGCTATCAATCAAATCGAGGGGCGAATTTCACCGAAATCCATATCTTGCTCCCCCTCGAAAATACATGCTATCGCTGGTCTTTGCAACACCCCAAAAAACCTCACTTGGTCCGGCTATCGCTGTAAGGGGTACCTCGAAAATATGCTACTGCTGGCGCTTTGCAAGACCCCAAAATCCTCACTGGGTCCGGCCGTTGCTGTAGGGCCTCTTCAAAAAATGCTACCGCTGGCCCGTTGCGAGACCACAGTGTTTCCTCTATGATTGTCCCTTCCATTTCGCGGCCGTGGATTAAATTCATCATCGTCAACGATGCACCTCGCCCTTTTCTTCTTTCGACCGTTGCAACTAATCCATTCCCGTACAAAGGAAGCATTAATCAATGGAGCACGAATGCGCATCAAGTTTATGCACCGTTATGCTATCAATTGTGAAGTTTTAACTAGAATCCCATAAAGTAGGAAAATTTGGATTCCAAATAAACGGACAATTCGAAATGTCCCATGTACAATATATTCTGGAGCTATTTTATCATTCACTTATCTCTCAAAAGAAACCAATTTCCAATTATACCTGCATTTGCGATGACAATTAGTAAGTCTCAAGGACAAACATTTGTTACTAGTTATGTACTGGCGCATATGCATTTTTCAGACACTGTTACTCCAGTGACTTCCAGACGATGGCAATCTACCTTGTTCCCGGTATACGGCACTTTGCCAGCACGACGGGTACCCGGCCGTCATTTTGCGGGCAGTAGTGTGTTTTCTGGGATGTGTTATTGTTATTACGCTAATGTTTACATCTGGTTGTTGCCGTTCACTTCATAAAAAAAAATATCATCGATTTTGGTACCGCATACGTTAACGCATAATATAAGTAGATTTCAACACTTTTGGTTGTCCTGAGGTAATCCTGTCGGATCTTGGATCACAATTTTTTCTACAATTTTTAGCATTTTTCATGAAAGATTATGTATAAAAATTAATCATTCATCTACTGCACATCCACAATCAAATTCAATTGCTGAACGAGTAAATACATCTATAAAATATTCTATTAATTCGTTAATGTGTGAAGAACAGTGTTTTGAACTTGCATTATTAGTCCACAAGTCATTATATTATGGGTCCACTCACTCCACTACTGGTTTCAGTCCTAATATTTTACATTTTGGCAGAGAACTTCCTCTAGATTTGGACACGTATGATATTAATACTACTAAACCTTTTCATAATATATAAATTAATTCAGGAATTGGACTCTTTGTATCGGTGTGCTTATAATAACATTCGTGAAGCTCAAGATAACAGATTCATGAGACATGCTCTGCATGCTTAACTCAGAGACATTAATGAGGGTGACATTGTTTACAAGCTATCCAGAGACAAATTTAAACCTAAATACACAGGACCTTATGAAGTCATAATAAACATTCTCCAGTTTCATTCATCATTAGAAGTTATCAGGCTCCTCATATGACCCCTGAACGTTTACACATTGATAGATTACTGTTAGCTCCTCCCAGAAATAGTTATCTTAATAATTTTTCTGAAAATCAACAGAATTTTCCTAGTTTACCTGTAACATCTTCTGCTACATATTCTAGGTATAATTTATGAACTAGGCATTAGATATACTGTGTATGTTTGCAATGTATGTTTGATTCCTTGTTTGTAGTTGCACACACAAGCTTGGAGCAGAGCCGGCCCAAGGGGCTGCGAATGTAGACGATCGCCTAAGGCCCCGCGCTTATAGAAGCCCCGCTCCTGGGCCATTTTATTGCTATCTCATAAGACATGATAGAGAAGAGGCCCCGCTCTTGCGCTTCGCCTGGGGCCCCGCACGCCCCTCGGGCCGTCTCTGCTTGGAGGTATGTTTGATGTGTGATTTGGTTTTCAATATATCTCTTGTTTGGTTTCTTCTGTTGCAAATTAATATTTATGTACCTATAGTGCGTTCGCCGAGTCGAGACAACGAAACTAAACAATTGCACGTGCAAACCGGCGATGAGTAAACACCTGGCATTTTTCCAAAGCGCCAAACACAGTGTGAATTTCTGCTTTCTTCCATTTACGCTGTTTGGAATTAACAAAGGTTAAATTCGCCTAACTAGGGATTGGTGCCAAAAAATGTAATTCTTTGGTAACCTGTTTGTTTACTTTCGTTCTCGCGTTTCCGCGAACAGACTATAAAAAGAAAAATTGGTCTGGATTCACACGTTTTTTTAATTCTCAATTGGCGGCCTTTTATGGTAATTTTCCCTGAAGCTAAATCGTTCTAAATTAAAAAGTCCAAATAGCCAGTGGTTGAGACGAGATTTAGCTTCTGTTCAAAGTGCGGAGCCACTCTTGTAAATTTAACTTACTTTGATGATAATATTACTAATTTTCAGGGCAACCTGCTGTTTTGCTGTTTAAAATAGCTTAAAATTCGTATTGTACGCGTAAAATGGTTAAGTTTTGCATTTTGTTGCATCAAAGTCGGTTAACGAGAACACGAGATATGGAGATTTGGGTTTCCCCCATTGATTTAATATAACGTTTTATAGAAATCTCTAGAAATACGGGTCGTAGGCCTTCGCTAACCTCACTTTTGGGGACTTAATTTTAGCGCCATGGTGATATTTCGTCAAAAATCGCCAAACTTGGCGATATTTTGGTCATTTAGCGAGATTTTCCCAATGGGGCTTCTAAAGCTCATTTTCCTGCATTAGCATCACATATTAGCCTTCTATTCATTAATATTTCTATGGCGTAATCAAAATGCGATTGCTCGGGGAATCTCTAGAGAGGTCCCAAGATTTCTGGAATGTACGTCGGAAAGTATGAATAGGTAGGTGCGGGCAGGGTTTGCGCTGGATCATTTACAAAATTATACTTTGCCGGACAGCAATAAGAAATACAATTGGCAATATTTTAGCCAAAACTTATTTTCTTTAGTCAAACTAATTTTATTTTCGCAATTTGCGCCTTTGGCGATCGACAGCGCGACCCCTGGGTGCGGGTAGCTCCGATCTAGTCAGACTTGCTGTAGCCTACGAGGGAAGCAGATGCCGTTCTGCCAAAGCATAAGGCTGTGTATTGACGCTATATAAGCGGTATTTTCGCTTGTTTATGAAGATTGTTTTTAAGTGCTGCGTGTAAATTCTTCGTTGCTGAGACTTGAGGGACGGCTTATTATTTCCCTCGTAAGTTTCCACTGAATTTTTGCTTGTGGAAGTGTTTTATTTTGTGTGAGAAATACAGCATTTGGTAACGCTTCTGTACTAAGGGGACTGATATAACAACGCTGCTGGCTGACTTTGCTTGTGCATTTTGTACCGCTGACGAAGTTCTAGAAGCAATAAACTTCGCGTTCTATCCTGACAAGTGGACTTTTTACTAGAACTTTCTACACCTACTGGACTTTCGAACGACGAACCCAGAAAACTAGCAAACTATTCTGCAACATTTGGTGTCAAAATCGGGATTCTAAAGAAAGACTTTAATTCTCCAGTGCATGGTGTGGACAAGAAAATGGAGGACCTTAGAAAACTGATAACGGAGATGAAAACCGATAGGATGAAGGAGATGAAATTTGGACATGAAGAGATGAAAACTGAGATAAAAACTGCACAAGAAAAGATAGAAGCCGGAAAAGAAGAAATGAAAGCCGTACACGACGAGGTGAAAGCCAGATTGGAAAAGATGAAAGCCGTACAAGACGAGATGAAATCCGGTCAAGAACAGTTGAAAGCCTATTTGGAAAAGAAAATTGAAGCCGGACAAGAAAAGATGAAAACTGGGTTGGAAAAAATAGATAAAATGCTTGAAAAAATGGAAGAGAAGATAGAGAAAACCCAAGAAAATTTAGAAGAAATTAAGCAGGGTCAAGAGGAAATGGGGAAGAGAATGTCACATCTAGAAGAAAGTCAAGCGAAATCTGATGAAAGACTAGACCAAAAGATCAAAGCAAAAATCCAAGAAAATCTAAAAGACTTAGAAGACAACGTGAAAGCATTGAAAGAAAATGTAGTTTCGAAAATGCGTGAAGAATGTGAAGCTAAAATTGAAGAAAAACTGTACTCTCTCGTCAAAACGGGTAAGCTACCGCAAAACATCAAGTTGTCCTCATGCAGCCCAGCAGTGAAACTAACGACTTATGACGGAAAGACTCCCTGGGAAGCGTACAAGACCTAATTTTTAATTGTCGACGAAACCAATGGTTGGGATGAGTCCCAGAAAGCGAACCAACTGGCCGCTTCCTTTAGCGGAGACGCATTTAACGTATTGCAAACCATTGGAGCTACCTCCGAGAACTGATTCTACAATTTCTGGAACAGTAACAGAAACCAATAAATTCCTGTTCAGATTACTTGAACACCCAGGCAATAGTGATTCTGTCGGAGGAATATTTGTGGGTGCAACACTTGTGGACTTGTCGAAAACTAACGTTCCAGTTAGAGTAGCTACCGTGACTGACAAGTCGAAAGTGATAAAGAAAAATGAAGTGTTGGCGGCATGCACTCCTGTTACCTGCTTTAATAAGAACAACCCAACAACAGCTAAATCGTCTGAGTGTCTGACGAAGGAATTATTACAAGACGCAGAATTAACAGCGGAACAGAGAAGCGCTGCGGAGAAAGTGATAGAAGAGTTTTAAGACCTCTTCTCACGTGCTTCCTTCGCCCAAGGACGTACCCAGGGGGGTGGTCCAGGAGGTCAGACACTTCCCGAAATTTCAATTTTTGGTAGCAAAATAATAATGATGAAGTCTTTTTGTGGAAAATTCTCCCCTTTTCACCGTTTGGACCCCCACCGAAATTTTTGGACCCTCCACGAATATTTTTCCTGGGTACGTCCCTGCCTCGTACCTCGTTCTTCTCTCCTCTGGGTTTGTACTTTGGTCGCACAAAGTTAAAACAACACAGAATAAATACAGACAGCCATTCTCCAATCAAGCAACATCCTAGGCGGCTGCTGTTTGCTAAGCAAGAAGAAGTGAGCAGACTTTTTGAGGAGATGCAGCGTGATGACGTCATCAAGTGATCAACTAGTCCCTGGGCCTCGCCGATTGTTTTGGTCCGGAAGAAGTAGGGTTCCACCCGGTTCTGCTTTGACTATAGACGCCTGAATGACATTACCAAGAAAGACAGCTACCCTCTTCCCAGGATAAACGACACTTTAGACAGTTTATCGGGAAATGAATGGTTTTCCTTGCTGGATCTGAAGATTGGCAACTTTCAAGTAGAAATTCATCCCGACGACCGTGAAAAGAGTCCGTTCACCACGGGACAAGGATTGTGGCAGTTCAAAGTTATGCCTTTTGGACTCTGCAACGCACCGACTACATTCGTCTGATGGAGACAGTATTGAGAGGACTTTCTAACGAAGCATGTCTCGTTTATTTGGGCGATATCATCATTGTCGGAAAGACTTTCGAAGAGCATCTAGAGAACGTCCTAAAGGTGCTGCAGAAATTAAAGGAGGCAAACTTGAAACTTAGTCCATCTAAATGCAACCTCTTTCGTCGGGAAGTACATTATCTCGGACACATAATATCCGCCCACGGAGTCCGAAGCGATCCCGAAAAGGCGTCCGCAGTCAATAGTTGGAGTCGTCCTGAAAATGTCTGTGATTTACAAAGTTTTCTCGGACTATGTTCTTACTATCTAAAATTCGTGAAGGGTTTATCTTAGATTGCAAGGCCACTTCACAAACTGACCGAGACTGGACGAAAATTTCTATGGACTTCAGAATGTGAGATTGCGTTCAGCCAACTAGTTGGCTGAACATCTGCGCCGATCCTGTCGTATCCTCATCCTGAGAAGCCACTTATCCTGGACACAGATGCAAGTAAAGGGAGTGTCGGAGCATTGTTGTCCTAGGAGATAGATGACCAAGAACACGTCATCGCTTACTGGAGCAAGTGCTTTTCAAAGGCAGAATGTAACTATTGTGTTACAAGAAAGGAACTGTTTACTATCGTGAAGGCCGTGGTACATTTCCATCATTATCTGTACGACCGAAAGTTCCTGCTCCGAACGGAACATGCCTGTTTAACCTGGATTTTAAGCTTAAAGAATGCGGAGGGCCAGATAGCCAGGTGTAGAGCCCCTGAAAAATTGTTGGGCAGCTCAAGAGCTGCCATTTTGGGAACACGGATTCACCTGTCCAACATCGTTGGCGCGCTACTCGCTACGTTGGCGCGTTTCGTCTATCCAGTCATTCACTCATAATTTAAGTTGCTCAAGCTGGAATTCGAAACGGAAAGGCATTTAACTGATTTGATCAGGCATTTTTCTTTTTCGTGGATATCCATAAAAAATAACATAGATAAAATAGTCTGAAAAGAAACCTTGTAAAATTATTATTAATTAAATTTTAAAATACTGTCATAAAGTAATATTTGTTCAAAATAATTTTGTAAATAAATTATTTATTTAACGCAGTAAAATAATGAAATAATAGTATTTTATAATAGACTATAAAAACCTAAATTCTCCATTTTAGACCTTAACTACTATATATAAATTGGACACAATGGAAAAAAATTGTGTTTGTAAGCAAAAGCAATCAAATCATTTATTTACTCCATTAGTACTATATTCCAAAAGGCTAGTATAAATCATAAGATTATAGATTTTTATGTTATGGAAAGTCATTTTACTACTTAATTGTTAAATTTTAAAAAGTCCTGTTTAACAGTGTACAAATGTTATATTTAGACCTATAGTATATATCTTAAGATCACAAATTAAATACACACAAATCCACATTTTTATTTAACATACTAGCTGCGAGCCCGTTCTTCGCACGGTAGTAAACAAATACTTTCCTAAAATAACTACCTGTGACAAAACAAAATCTCAAAAAAAAAAATAGAATTTAGGTAGTTCCTTTTGTTAAAACTATCACGATGCATTAACACAACGTAGGATAAAAGCTTAGTTAGCTGCAAGACGAATCCAATGAAAACTTCGGGACACTAGAAAATATTTTTGGGACATTCAAGGACACAACATAGTAGATTTTGACTGACTTTGATACATAAAAATGAACTCTTATAGCTTTTTATATCAATTGTGTATTCTTATTACTTCCTTGTACGTAGTATAAGGAAGTAATGTGATCCCGAAAAATTTTGGGGGCCAAATTTCGACAAAGAATCCGATTTTGACTACCTCTAAATTTAATTTTAAGAATTTTTTCGATGCATCTCATCGTAGGCTAGCATGCACGATCATATTAACGCGTCTGTAACTCATTTTGACCAGCGGCGAGTTTATTGTGGTCAGTTTTTCCATGCCGTCTGTACGTACGTACGTACGTACGTATGTATGTAACTCGCATATCTCAAAAACTATGGGTCGTAGAATGTTGAAATTTGATATTTATGATTGTTCTATGATCTAGTTGTGCACCTCCCCTTTTGGTCGCAATCGAATGAATAGTTTATGTACAGGACCGCACAAAAGATTCGAAATACATTACGCTCTATGGGCCGAAATTCATTAAACTCGCATATCTCAAAAACTATTAGGCGTAGAATGTCGAAACTTCATATTTTGGATAGTTGTAACATCTAGTTGTGCACCTCCCCTTTTGGTTCCATTCGATTGGATAGTTTATCTACAGCACCGCCCAAAACATTCGAAATACATTACGCTCAATGGGCCGAAATTCATTAAACTCGCATATCTCAAAAACTATGAGGCGTAGAATGTTGAAACTTTATATTTAGGATTGTTGTAACATCTAGTTGTGCACCTCCCCTTTCGGTTCCATTCGACTGGATAGTTTATCTACAGAACCGCCTAAAAGATTCGAAATACATTACGCTCTATGGGCCGAAATTCATCAAAGCGTTTTTAGAGGTATTGGGCTATTTCAAACGACTCAGAAGTGATATATGCTGTAAAGAGTTAGAAAATGAATTTCTCTATTTAAAAACGTGTCTTTATCATTTACAGTTCTGCTACAGGAACACTCAAAAGATTTCCAATACATTACGGTCAATGGCAATTTTAGGAGATTCATCCATTTCAAGCACAATGCCGTCCTACCACTTAAGTTAGGTAATGGTCCGACCACGGTCACGTGCCTCCCTCAAGAACTATGCCAAAAGTCGCCAAGCTTGGCGACTTTTTTGTGTACGTGTGTGCATATTTAACTCTCAAATCTCAAAAACTATTATGAAATTTCATATATAAGATTGCTGTAACATCTAGTTGTGCATCTTGATTTTTGGTTAAAATCCTCTAGAGAGTTTATTTACAGGACCACCGAAAAGAATTTCAGTACTTTAATGTCTATGGACATCTTCAATATAATACAATTGTAGACAGTCATTGTTTGGTACATGCCCAAAATCTCGCCGTCTGTCCTCGACCTTGGCGAGTTTTGCCGAAATGTCGCCAAATTTGGCGATAGTCAGTCATTTGGTCCATGCTTAAAGTATCGCTATTTGTCATCGTTCTTGGCGAGTTTTGGCGAAATATCGCCAAATTTGGCGATAATCTGTCATTGTTGGTCCATGCTTAATATCTCGCCAAATGTCGTCGACATTGACGAGTTTCGCCGAAATATCGCCAAATTTGGCGCCAAAAATTATTTCGTATTTTGTATAACTCTAAAACTTTAACCCGTAGAATTTTGAACTTTTGTATTTAGAACTATAATATAATATCTAACGGTTTTCAATATTTTTTTTGACAGCAATCGACTGGGAATTTATTTACAGGGTGAGCCAAATGACTTTAAGTACATTAAGGTGTATGGATGCATTCAATTCATTGAAAGTCTGTGGTCAATGACTACTTTGGCTATCCCCAAAATCTCGCAAACTATTTCAAGTTTGTCGGCTTTTGGTGAAATATCGCCAAATAAAGTGTCAGAAAGAAATCTTTCAAATTGAACTCAGCTTGGCGATATCGAAATGTTTGGCTAGAAATCGCTAAACCTTACTATTATTGATATTTTATCTCTTTCAAACAAATAAGTTTAGAGGAAGTGCGTAAAAAACATTTTTGATTTAATAGACGTGCAAGGAAGTCATGTGTTGGACACATCAGATTTTTTCTAATAAATTAACCCATTTATGCCTAGCGTCCCTTTTTTGGGACGGCATTTTCGCTATTAGTCGAAAACGTTATTTATTTTTCCTATCCTTTATTCATGAGTATTGAGCCTCAACTCTACAAAATATTTTAACATTACCAAGTAGTATGTTGATATTTCAATTTTTATGTATAATTATTTTTAAAGAAATCATCCCTTGTTCAAGAAGTTGACATCAGAAATTTATCTATTATTTCTGTTATCAGTAAAAATCGAAGAATGTCGCAAAAATATCCAGGCACAAATGGGTTAATGGAAGTATTTCACTCACTTATAAATATTTATTTAAACCAGAAATATCAAAGGAACATCATGTTGAAATATTGCAATTTATTCAAAATGTAACTCTTGGCATAGTATTTGTATTTTTCAGAAGACATTTCTTTTTACATTGGCTCATTTTGTGATAATATTTCATGAAACTTTGTACACCCTCTAAAAAAAGTATTCGAGTGCAAGAAAAATTTCGTACGTCAATTTCATATTTAAAGCATGATTCTTCATGAAAAGTGATTAATCATTAACAAAACTGAAATGGGAAATTTGGCTCATAGTCGAACACTTAATTGAATGTCTGTACACGCTACACACACAATGAAAACAAACGTTTTCAGAGATAGAATTTCATTGTTTCTCTGAGTAGAAGGGGCTTTTAATTGTTTTATTTTTTTATTTCTTCAGATTTTTCTGAAATAAATAAACTGAACGGAAACTTTCAGGGGAAAAGTACAAATCTTTAAATTTGGGGACTTTTCGCGTCCCCAAGAAGCCAAAGTATTTTGGGGGACAAAATGAAAAAAAAAAAATCTATATTTGTGGACGATATAAGATTATTTTTTTGTCCTTGAATTTCGAGGACAGTCACAGTCACCAAATATAGATAATTTTTTCATTTTGTCTCTAAAAATACTTTCACTTCTTGGGGACGCGAAAAGTCCCCAAATTTAAAGATTTGTACTTTTCCCCTGAAGGTTTCCGTTTAGATTATTTCTTTCAGAAAAAATTGGAGAAAAAAAAAACAACTAAAAGCGCCTTCTATTCAGAGAAACAATGAAATTCGATCGCTGAAAATGTTTTTTGTCATTGTGTGTGTAGCGTGTACAGACATAATAAAGTATTCGACTATGAGCCAAATTTCCCATTTCAGTTTTGTTAATCATTAATCGCATTTCATGAAGAATCATGATTTAAATATGAAATTGACGTACGAAATTTAAATTTTGAATGAATTGCAATATTTCAACATGATGTTCCTTTTATATTTCTGGTTTAAATAAATATTTATTAATGAAGGACATACTTCCGTTAATTTATTAGAAATAAGAATCCACAATTGATATAAAAAGCAATTAGAGTTCATTTTTAAGTATCAAAGTCAGTCAAGATTGAAAGTATGGGTATACTGGTACACACCCTTCCAAAAAAAGTATTCGTGTAAGTAAATTTCCTACTTTGGTTTCTATATTAAAAATTATTTATCATAGATATGAAGTAGGCTATGTATAAATATGACTTTCCATATTTCTTGTGCCCCCAAGTTTTCCTTGGATTCGAGGACAATGCTTGATTTGTCCCGAAAATACTGTTTAGAAATATGGTCCCCTTAGTATAAGTGAAATGCTTAACCCATTCGTGCCTGGATATTTTTGCGACTTTCTTCGATTTTTGCTAACACCAGCAGTAATTGATAAATTTCTGATGTCAACTTTTTGAACAAGGCATGATTTCATTTAAAATCATTATGTATAAAAATTGAAATGTCAACATCCCACTTGGCCATATTAAAATTTTTTGTGGAATTGAGGTTCAATACTCGCGAATAAAGGCTCGGAAAAATAAATAACGTTTTCGAATGATAGCGAAAATGCCGTCCCAAAAAAGGGACGCTAGGCATAGAGCATTTCGACGGACCCCTCCTCTCTGCGATCGGTCGCAGTCTTGCGTGACAGCTTGGGGTTCTCGTAATGTATTTCAATGGGAAAAACCCGATTTTCAACATTCAAAAAAGTATTAAATTTAATTTTTTGGATGATTGTAATGGATGGAATTTGTTAATCAGACCTTCGACTTTTGTGTCCCAGGTGGTGTTTAATATTTTAAAAAGCTTAACATATAATATTTTAATGATATTTCAAGCGACTTTTTCCGCTGGTACTGCGTTCGGAAAGACAACATTATGTACGGGAATGAACACAACGTTTGTTTTAAGATTCGGCAGGTTATTCGGATTACTGTTTGTTTACAAATATCACTTGTGCATGCGAAATTTTCTTACATTGTGAGATTTATGCAAGAATAAAGTTTTGTTTTTGAATTATAATTCATCGGATATTCTGTATGCCCTAGAAAACATCAAATTCCATTAATATTTATATTAAAGAAGTGTTTATTTAAATTCCTATTACCATATATTCAGATTCTTTTTTCTTTTATAAAAAAAAATGTACTGCTTGTTATTATTTATCATAGTGTTCTTTTAAATATGTAAATGCCTGTAAAATAAGACCAGTTATCCCATTAATAAAAAAAAGTGTAACATATGCATCGCATAACATATTTGTACATGTAATTAATCTAATACGTATGAATATGAATTAAAAAAAATAATCCAATAAATCAACTAAATTAAAGACGTAGACCAATTAATGTAATCTTTACTTGGTTGCATAATTATTTAAATTGACAGTAAACATGAGTGCAAAATGTAAATTTATAATTCCATAAAGCTTCTGCCTTTTTATTATAAGATGGAAAACATGTTTCGCAATGTTAGCTCATAAAACTGTACTAAACAATTCTACAATTACATTTTTGAATTTTGTTTCAAGTTAGAATCAGAACAGAAATCAAAAGCTGGAATTCTGACCCTGTATTTCTTTTTTCTGGGTGAATTTTTACATATTGGCAAAACCCAGCAAAGCTTATGAATACTTTGCTCCGAAGCCCAACACTAGTATACATTAATTCGTAAATTTTCCCCTTTTCAAGCACAAACTGATTTTAGCAGACACGACAAATCATATTCGCTTCATCTCGACCAGATTTGAGAGTCCTGAGACCACCAGAATTTGGGTGTTTTCTGTATAATGTTTATATTTCTTCCTGCTAATTTCTGACTATTTAATTTTATATCACTGTTCTGTGAAATAATTATTATATGGGAAAATCTTTAAATTATCGTTATTTTAATTAAATGTGCTACCAAACCCATATTGCAGGGGTTTGCAGTTCGCTACTGAGTATTAACATAAGAATATTAAGGCTCCGGCACCTTTTTTTGCTAGAAATTGCCGCTAGCCCTGGAGCAATTACATGTTTTCTCATTGAAAAATTTCTTTCATTAATTTCCAAAAAGTTACACTTTTGTATATAACCCGCATACAAAAATATCCCCAATCGGTAAAATGTGTGCCATATTCTGATGAGGTGATGTACAAAATTTGAGAATTATATCCTGAAAAGTATCAAAGGTATGAAGATAATGAGTACTGACTTAAACTAATTTTCAGTAGCTCTTGAAAGGAAAAAAATCACAATCACATTTTAAGGGTCATACAGATATTATGAAAGAATATTTTGCATTCAAATTCAAGTATAGACCCCAGTCACCTTTGTTTATAGATATCCCTTAAGACGTTATATGATGAAAGGCTGAAATTTTGTCCATCACCTCATTTGTGCATGGGGGTACATTTTATTTTCTAGGAATTTTTTTGTAAGGTAGTTCTAAGAAGTGTAACTCTGTGAAAATTAACAAGAGGAATTTTCTCTTAACATAGTCTTTTTTTTTAACCTTATTTTAAACATTTATTCAATTCACACTGCCTAATTATCTTTAATAGATAAAGAATTAAAGCATGCTATCACTTTCTAGAGGCACTGTACGTGTGTGTGTGTGTCTATACAATTTATAAACACTAATATTTTTACTTCCAGGTATGACGTACAAAGAAATAATGTGATCGCAAAAAGAATTCGGTATCCAGATTTTGACTACCTCTAAATTTACTGAGTTTTTGCTTGACATCTCATTGTACACATGTATGTATGTTCATATAAATTCATGTACAAGCATTCTGACTGACAGCTAGACCATTTTGATCAGTGTTTCCTGGTGCCTGTACGTACGTGTGTATGTAGGTAACTCACATATCTTAAAAACTATGAGTCGTACGATGTTGAAATTTTATATTTAGGATTGCTGTAACATCTACATCCATACATTATGCTTTATGGGCAGAAATTCATTAAAATGTAATTAGAGTATTTTTCTATAAAAAACTTAACTTTTGGATGAGAAATAATAAATGCTATAAACAAGCTCAAACTAACAAAGAAGATCAATTCATTAATCTATCCTCCATAACTCTCACTCAACAGCAAAAAGGCCACTCTAAACCTCGGTCCCAAATGCATTCTCGATGACAAAATAGATATCAATGATACCGTTGCGAGCATTGAGGCCGCCATTATCTCATTACCCCCCTCAGATAAACAAGCTATCCGTATGCATGCCCAACAAGAAATGAATAAAAAACTTAAAACTACTGTTAAAGATCATGAAGACCGTAAATGCCTCAGCAACCTAAAGGAAAATAACAAGATCGTTTGCTTAAGCTCAGACAAGACAGGAAAGATTGTTATTCTAGATAAAAAAGATTACCAAGAAAAAATGGAACAAACCATCAATAGCCTAAACGTTTTACATCTTCCCAAAGACCCCACCACGAAAATCAATAATAAACTAAAAACTTTAATAAAAAATGGTACCTGGCCGGATCAGAAAGGTCCTAACTATAACAATACCGCTAATTTCGCACCACGGATTTTCGCTAAATTTAAAGATCATAAAAATCCCCCCTCCCTTCGCCCAATCGTGAACAAATGTGAAGGCCCCACCTACACTCTTGAAAAATATATGAAGGATATATTGCAAGAAATTATACCCCCCTCTAACAGCACTCTAACTTCCACCGAGGATTTCATTAAAAACATCCGCGATTATAAACTTAATGAAGACGATATTATGGTAAGTTTCGATGTTGTAAATCTATACCCGTCAATAGATATTAAAGAAATGAACCAAATTATTAACAAACAAATTCAAAGTAGTTTTAAAGATATAGACATAATTAACACCCTAACTAGTGCAATAAATCTAATCTTAAATAATTCATATTTTCAATATAATAATCACTTCTACCAACAAATAAAAGGAGTCCCCATGGGCTCCCCCATATCCGGAATAATTGCCGACTGGAAAATGAGAATCCTTGAGGAACAAATTAAACAGACACACAATAGTACCATCAAACTTTGGCTTCGCTATGTCGACGATATCTTCGCTATCCTTACCACCCATAATAATGAAGAAAATAATTTGATCAATCAACTTAATGCCATAGACCCGAACATTAAATTTACCTACGAAAAAGAAATCAATAATAGCCTCAATTACTTAGATGCGAACATAACCAGAAACAATAATCTCATTGAGACCACCATTTTTCGAAAACCTACTTGTAATACTAATATAGTAAATTTTAAATCTAAACCCCCTTTCAACTATAAAATTGCTGCCATTCGTTCATATATCGACCGCGCTTTCAAAGTTTGTTCTAACAACGACCTCCTTCAAAAAGAAATTGCTTTCATAAGGAAACAATGTCAAGACGCCCACTACCCTCGAGAAATTTTTGATAAAGTTTTCAAAGCAAGGCAACGTAAATTAAATATTATAGACAACCGTCAAAAAGATAAACCACGTTATACTACCGCTATCCCCTTTAGCCGGGGGATAGCCAATAAACTATCTAATATCGCCAGTAAAAAGAACTTCCGTATTCCAATTAAACCTAATAAAACAATTTTTCAGCGCATTAGATCGGAAAAAGACCCAATCAACCCCATCGAAACCGCAGGGATCTATAAAATTAACTTTATGTCAAACGACACTAATAAAGAAAATTGCTACATCGGCGTTACAAAAAGGAAAATTAAAGAGCGAAAAAACGAACATTTTCAAGACATTAACCTCCAGAAACAAAGTACCGCTCTGGCACGTTTTGCTTTGGAAGAGCCCATTACCATTGATTTTAAAAATATTAAAAAAATAGCCAACTTTAAAAATAGTATATATGCCTACATTCGTGAGAGCTTAGAAATAAGGACGACAGATGGCAGCATCAACGATGCGCTTCATACAATCGACCAATCATGGGATGACGTCATTCATCGAAATTTCCGGAAGAAGAAGAACGAAGAGATAAAAAAGGAAGCCGCCATTAGTGTGAGTTCAAGAAACGACTGATGATGGTTATGTGTGTAACCGAAATATATATCGTGTACGGGGGAATAAGGTATTCCCAAATAAAAAATTTTAACTAATTAATCCGCCGTATTAAATAATGTTTTATATGTTTTTAGTAGATTCTATAGTTTTTTTTTTAGCATAAGCAACAATAAGTAATCATACATTAACACATCACATGCCACTTTTAACATAAGAAACTGCCTGTTTTATTTATTTATTATTATTTTTTTAATAAACCAACCACTGGTACAAAACTATTTCTGTAAACAATGTATAAATTGACTTTTTAATCAAAATATGTTTTTAAAAAATAATTAACAAACCAATTCTTTCATGTTTTTTATTGATTTATTCTAATGCATTTTATATGCACATTTAATAACAGAAACCACACCAGAAAATGTTATCCATAGAAAGCATGCACTAAAATTCATGTCAATCTAAGGATAAACCTATCTAGTCATAGTCATAGCTTCAAAATTACATTGGAGACAAATTATCCATATATTTAAAAATCATATATAGAAAAAATATCACAATCCTAAACTAGAAACAATATTTTTTTGCAATTAGAGTTTAATTAGTTGCTGACAGCTTTAAAATTTCTTCCATATTTCTAAATAAATAATGTACATTCTTTCGTGCACAGTCGTGGATTGCTGTCTAAACTGAAACGCCTGTTGCTTGCTATTCTGCAGTTTGTTTACATTCTTCACAGTGGGGCTGCGTTCGTAATCCGGAAACCCAATGAACCTCCTCAGATTACACGTAGTTTCTACGGATTACTGAGATTGCTAAATAATACATTTAAGTAAAGAAATAGCATGCGCAGAACGATGCGCGAAGCTGTCACTCAGCTGACGTCAGAGATACGTCACGTGGAAATGCTCTATAAATGGGTTAAAATCTGGTCAACTTGGCATATCCATGGACTTAGATAACTCCATGGGCATAAATCTCTAATAATGGCCGCGTTCAGACTGCCACTTTTGAGTAACTCGAGTTACTCGGGAAAAACCCAAGCCGTTCACGATGCCCGATTTGAGCTTTTCGGGGAGATAAACAAAGCGTTCAGACTGCCAAGTTGAGTAGCTCGAGTTTTTCCCAACTCCCCAAGGATTTTCCTTGGGAAGTTGGGGAGATAGATCACGTGAGCTTTGTTTATTGTTATTGTTCGCTCCCATTGGCTCCACAGGGTAGTAAATACGTACCACCCCTTTTTTTCCTATTAAATACCCAAAATCGTTCACGATGTCAATCTCCCCGAGTAAAACTGGAGCAGTTCGTGTTTTACTCGAGTTTTACCCGAAAGTGGCAGTCTGAACACGCCCAATATGTCAGTTATAGACTTTTCTCAGAGGGAGTTGCGAGATTCAAGACTCATTCCTTTGTTTGAATCAGATTCTTCAGTATTTGAATCACATGGCATCTTTGATTGAATAAATATGGAATTCAAAGTGAAGAAATGAAAGTCTGCTTAGATTGTTTCAACTTTCATTGAAGTATTGTATTCTTTGAAAACAGTGCACTTTAAAAAATGTTTTGCGTCTACTCTATTTGTGTTTTAGAAACATTTATTTGAATAAGTTTTATATGCATTTGTAAGAAAAATCATTTTGTAACATTTCAGTTATATTTACAATGTCAGAAAGTATTCCGTTTAAAACTCATGTTAGTAAACAAAGTTTTCAGTTTAACTCGTGGAATATAGATGTCCAAAAAAGTCATATTTTGCAATCCAGGTGTACAAATTCTCCATCTTGTGATTCTCAGGAAGGTGAAAGCTTAAGTTTATGCGATTTTTGCAGGTATGTGTTTTGTGAATAATGGTTAAGTAATGGTTAAAAAAAAAAATTGCAGTATATATTGAATTTTTCAAACTTAAAAAAAGTGGTATCTATTTTAATGAATAAAACTGTTTGTGTGACTTAGAAGATTATCTAATTTATTAATCGCATTTTGAAATTTTATTCTAAAAGAATAAAAGTTACAGATTTAAAGTAGATCACTGCTAGATGTACTGAATAGGTACTTGGTAAATACTCGGTACTCTGTCAAAGTTTAGCTGATAGATATGTAATAGTTATGAAATTTCAGTATTTCAAAAAGCAATTCCAAGTAAAAGTAATAGATGCAATTATTCATAAAAACTTAAGAATATAATAATAATTGATTACTTTTCACATTTTCAGTTATAATGAATTTGTCAAGAAAGCCAAATCATAAACTGTTTGTGTTGAAGAGGTTTTTTTCAACATTTGTTGTTTATCTTAAATTACAAAACAAACTAAGAATTGAAAAAGCTTCAAAAAGTTTGTTTTTGATTTAGTAAATGAACAATGTATGACAATGATTTGTTACAAGCAGTAGTATGATATGAAAATCCTTTATTTAATAAAAGATTATGATCTACCTATTTCACAAGTATGGTACTGTTTAATTTAGTTTGAAAGTATCTTTTAAACAGTTCTATTTAGCACTTAAAATTATTTTTAATTGTATGTTTGTTTAAAGAAAATGAGATTTAATAACTGTTGTAATATAGGCAGGGGTCGATGCAGACAAAAATTGGGTCCATTTTGCAGCCACTTCACGAAATTAGAATCAATTAAAACAGCCCTTCACAAAAATACAATCAATTTAAAATGGCATCATAACAAAAATACAATCGATTAAAACAGCCTTTTATTGGTATTATATCCTTCAATTTAATCTGTTTTATCATTATTTTGATAAAAAAGAGGTTTTTTATTAAAAATTGGTATGAAAATTCACAAAAATAAGTGTTGAAATTCACAAAAGGCTAATTCCATTTGTGGCAGACATGACATAAGATATTTTTATTGCTCAAATTTAAACATTAAATATTAATTCACAGAAAAAAAAAATTGCCATGGGTGATGCAACTACAGGCCTTGGCTTTTAAAAATACTCAGATTTTATTTCAAGAGAAAAAACTTTTAATTAATTGGGTTAAAACATGCTCTGATAGAGAGTGGCTATATATTATTACCATTTGCTTTCAATTGGTATGTATCTCAAGTCTAAAATTTTGTGGGCCTTAAATATGTCGGGCTTGTGTTAGATATGTCAAGCAGAAAGAAAAATATAAAGAAATTTGAAAACAGTAAAATACTTATTGGCATGACAGACATGACATGTGTACAATTTTCTATGAACTTAAGTAATTTTTCCTTTACTTTATTTTTTATCAGCAAAAAAAAATTAATTTAGCGATTACAATATGATATAGTATTACTGCTGTTAATATGATATTATAAAATACTGGTGTTAAACTTTAATAAAAACTTTGTGAAAAAACACATATTAAATGATACTTATAACAAGATATGATCGTTTCGACTGAAAATTTATTCAGTCTTCGTCAGTCAAAGCTCTTCATCTCATTAAAGAGACGAAGAGCTTTGACTGACGAAGACTGAATAAATTTTCTGTCAAAACGATTAGATCTAGGTATAAATATTATCTAATGTGTGTTTTTTCACAAAGTTTTTATTTATTTTAATGATATAGCATTGATTATTATGTAATATGATTCACAAAATAAAGTTATAAGAAACAATTAAAATCTATAACCACCCCCTGGTATTGACTAGTGTGGGAGCTGTAACATTTACTAGTATTTGCTTCTTCTCATTTCAAATATGATCTTTTGAGTTCAAATTGAAACATGCCTTTAATTTTAGTTAGTACTAAGCATTTTATTTTGTACTGGTACTACTCAATTCCTGTTATTTTATGTATTGTACATTCACACATTGCAAATTGTAAGCAGTAGCATTTTCCAAGAGGTAGTTTTCAGTACATTTACCAGCATTGAAATGGAAAAGAGTGTCTTTTTAACAATGAAATTAGGCTATGAATTTTATTTACTAAGCCAGGTGTACATGATCTGGAAAAATGCGAGTTTCTTGTTCTAGGAATGTTCTAGGTAAGTGTGTCTGTAATTGTAATATTAAAAAAAAAAATTTGATTTAAATTTTTAAGTCAAGATTTCTTAGGGAGGAAAAATGAACTACACTAGTCTTCACATCAGCAAAATTAAGATAGTAAATAGACATTTCTTCAATAAAGTAGGGTTAGAAGCTTTCAAATAGTTTGATATTCTTTTCTAATCCGATGGGGTAAAGGGAAAACTACATTTTAACACTGCTTCTTTTAATCTTAGCTCTCTGACAACTTATTCCAGAAAAAATACTACTTATATATTGTTATGTTTATGGTTTCAAACAGAATATACGAAAGGAGGAACCAGTAGCATTTCACTATTAAGGAAAACTTTGTTGTATCACACATTTAATTATATGATATTTGTGTTAAAAAACTAGTTCATCTTATAAATTGACGACTATTTGGCGACAATACTAGCCTATACTATCACTGTTCTGAAGGTTCTAAACAAGACAATTGTCTGGTCTTTTAACTTATTAGTTCTTTTTAATGTTATTTTGGGGGGTAAATTTAATAAAGGCCATATTCAGAAAAAGAAATTTCGGGGGGGGGGGGGGGGATATGCATCAGTGTGCTAGTTTTCTCAATACACTTCTTCAAATAGAATTCTATGTGTCTGGAAGTTTCTTGTGTGTGTGTGTGTGTGTGGAGGGGGGGGGGCTATGTAAAAAAAAATTCTAGTTTTTCCACCATTTAAATACATTTTGGCTCTGTGCCTGGTTATATTTAATTAGGTAAATTTATTAAAAAAGACTTGTGTGGTGTGTGTAGTAACCTTTGAATAACATTAATATAAATGCTTATGTTAAAGAGCCATTTGTAATTTTGCTATTAGTAGAATAGTACAAGCATGATCCAATAATTATTTCATTTATTTTCTATTTAGTGTTTTACTTCATACAAAAACTTTCATTACAGTTTTCCGAAAGCGTGAAGAAAATTAAAGGAAGCCAAAATAACAAGAGAAAATGTTAAAGGAAATATGTATTACTCAAAGCACTCCATTGAAAATGGTTTTCTGCATCTTCGTAAAGAAAATAACCACTAATTTCTAGCCAGTTGAATTTGTAAGATGGAAACGTTATGCTGTAACAGAAACAATGCTCATATTTAATTCTCGTCTAAGATTTTACTGTTCGTTTAGGATTTTTTTTACAACAGTAAATAATACTCGTTGAAAATTTCTTCTATAACATGCCAAATATGGCAGCTATTCAAGCTTGTCGTGCCAGTCCTGAAATCGTGTGGCATCATGGCAGACAGTATTTCCCCTTCTTTAATAAGAGAGGCTCACTCCATTAGTATATCTTCTCTATGAGTCGGACAGTGCTGTTGCTGTTAAGGAAATAAATAAAGTTGTTTTAAAAAATTACAAAATCGTTTATTCTTACTAATTAAAATCTCTTTCAAGATACCTTAAGCTTACATTTTAATTTGTTTTTAATGAACAGGAATTCCCATTTTTATATTTTTTCAATTTTGTATTGCAAAACTTTTAGGTATGAGAAAGAATTGGAGCTTCCACAGCTACCTGAAATGACATTTGCTAGTAATATTCTAAAAATATGTCATGCCAAAGGATTTGGAATTGAGTTCAATGCTTTAGATGCATTAAAATTAGTTGACAGTAAAAATGACTTGCTGAAAGTTGCTGTTGCTGAAGCTTGGCAAGAATCCAGGTTGGTAAACTGATTATTTGAAATGATTCTAACTATATCTTTTGACAATGTAGTTATATTTATGAGTTAGCTCTTGTATTAAATGATACTAAAATTTGTCATTTCCTGTACAGAAACGTCATATTTTAAGATTCATATTCATGTATAAATGTCATAATGTCTTTTTGAAACACAATGAAAATATATATTCATTCATTTGAAAAATAATTCTTATGATTCAAATTTTATTAACTTAGTAAATTCATGTACTAAATTGATAGAACTCTTAGAATAAACTTTTATATTTGAAGTACTCTCTCTTATTTTATTTATTTTTGATAAATAAGTTAATCTTTTCAAGTTGCAGCAATCATATTATCAAGAAGATTATTGGAGATTTATTGTATAAATATTTATTTAAAAGTGATGCTACAGTTTGTGTGAGAAGCATAAATTTAGTGTTGTGAGTTGAAATTATTTTCGGAAAAATATTCTCAGTATGCAAGAGCATTCTGAGAATATTCTCACTCATGAGAACATGCAAATATTCTAGAATTTTCTCCTACTTTAAATCATTTTGATTTTTAGGTAATAATGATGGTATTTAAATGAAATAAACGTATTATAGACATAAAACTATATTTAAAGTAGGGTTCTTTTATTCTGTTTTTATTGCCTGAAAATTCATACAAAAATTAAATTTCTTGTCTTATATATATATATATATAACTTTTTTGATAGTATACTTTTCAGAATAGAAGTATTTTGGTTCTTTTCTTATCTATTATTTTGGTTAATTCTTTTTTATTTATTGATAGAACTAAAAGGATCAAAAATTTATTTGAGATATTTTAAATTAAAATGTTGGACTACAGTCCATCCATCGCAGTCTCCTTCCTGCATGCTAATGGCTTATGAAGATTTTTTTTTTCAATGTTCACGCAATCATTCAGTCTGTTTGCGTGAGCCCCCTCTGTTCATTTGGTTAATTTTGGTAAATTCTATCAGGGATTGTGCTGAAGTCTAATAAAAGTGGGTCATAATGTCCCATTTTCTTGAGAAATATGGGTTTTTGCATATGCAAAACCCACATGTGCATAGTTCTTATCGCCATCAACAAAATTTGGGTAAATTACTCAAAAATATGAGTAAACGCTAACCCTGTGTATATTGTCTGCCTCCATTTTTAGCCACATTTTATATATAAATCAGAATTATGTCATCTCCAAAAGCTGTTTATTTCTATACTACAAGTATGGCCCATAAATAAATAAATATATATACAGTAGAAGACCCAAAATCCGCCTCTCCGAAATCCGCAAGGCTCTAAAATTCACACTGTCTGTTCAATGTAAACAATGAAATCTGCCCTGCCAGCTGCAAGTTCAGAAAACTAACAGTATAACCACAAAGTAAGACTAAATAAGCTATTCCCACTTGAAAAAAATATTTTAGGAGTCTGTGAGCTTTAATCGTAACATTGATCATCTTCAAATGACTGACAGTGACATAATTGACTCTGAATTATGGTCACATGACACAGTAACAAGTGAGGATGGTCAAAAAGTTCATAAATTAACATTTAATGAAGGTTAGGCTGTGAAAAAGATGTATCTCAGATTTGTAGAGCAGCAAAGCTGTGATACGGAACAGAAAATAATGAAAAATAAAAAAAAAGAAAACTATGATTAAAACATCCAAAAGTCCTAAACTACTATTGAATATACATGTCTAAATAAGTTGTACTATAATCCTCATAATTTTGTATATAGTATTAATCCTCTGTCTTTTTATGTCATGATTCTGATTATAAATAACATGATTTGTTTCCCTTGATCTTTATTGTATTTTTTGCTATTATTTTCTGAGTGGAGTGGAAATAGAATAAATTTCCTATTATGACCCAAAATTCTAAAATCTGCACAAGGTTTGGAACCAGGCTGTGCGGATTTTGGGTCTTCTACTGTATACATATATATAATTAATAAGTAAAACAAACAAAAAATATTACTGCAAAAATGACGTACCTTTTAGGGGGGGGGGAGCATATAACCAAATCAGAGTGCCAAAACAGTATGAAATTCCAAATACAATGAACCATGTGTATAGATTATTAGACTAGCTTAATTCTTTTTTTTAATGGGGGAGAGGTACAGATTTAATTAGACTAATCGCAAGTAAGAGGTTTTTTAGAACTGTTAAAATTACAGCTTATGTATATAAAAAAAAAAAAAAAAAAACAAATTGGTAAGAAACATCCCTGAAAACAGAAAGTACTTAAAAGTGCAATGCTCGACACAGAACAATCACAGTCTTTGCTGAACATTTCACCCTTTAAAAGAAAAAGAAATAAAAATGATATGTTTTGCAGAGCAATTAAAGCAAAGGGCCCTTTATGCTGTCTTCTCTCTACTTTTTGCATAACTTTTATACCTATTTTGCATTTTACCATGGTCTGTCAGACTTGGAGAAAATGCCTGCAGAACATTTACGACTGTTTGAGGTAATGTTGCAGAACACTATATATAATTCTGCTCCTGGGGGAAGCAATCCTGGCTGGTAATATTTTTCAGGAATCCGCTACCGTGAATGTAAAATACTCTAGTTTTTATAATTTGGGGTTCATACCCAAAATTCTTAAATTCCTTTCTATTTATTTAATTTAATTTAGAATTAGTACCTGGTTTTATGATCCATTTATAAATGGTTATTTATTTGACCCACATCTATAGGGGCTGGAATGCAGCCTTAGGGGCCCATTCAACTATCTATATATGGTTCATATTTAAAATAATTCATGTAAAACATGTGAGTATTAATACAGTTTACCTGTATAAACCTAACAAGGAAATTTTCAGGGTATTATACCTTTTCTTTCTAAAAAGTTTTTTTTTACATTATCCTCTGTAATATATCTTTTAAATTAGTGATAATCACCCTAATTCATAATGCCTACCAGTGGACATTTCAGCTTGCGTGGTGGGTGTTAGTGTTAACTCTGCTTTATAAAGTCAAAAATGTTTTCCTCCTTTGTAAATCATCATTACTGTGTAACTAATAGGCAGTTAGAAAATCTTACTACTCTAACAAATACAAAAGTGGGCAAAGGTATGAAAATTTGACAAACTCTGTTTAAATTAAAGTCTTTTATTTATTTACTGTTTTTTTCCAGGTTAAATAACACAAGTATTAAAGATGTCGTCAAGCCATTTGATTGGACTTACACAACTGATTACAAAGGAACAATTCATGGATCCAACTTACTGAAGGTGCGTTATATTTTGTATTGATTACTTGGTAAAGGCAATCAAAGTAATTTTTATTAACATTAATATTTACTTTCTTTTAAGATATACCCAACAACTGAGCGAATTAATATTGAAAAATTGAAAGAAAAAGCAAAAATTCTTTTTTATGAAGATTTAGTACTTTATGAAGATGAATTAGCTGACAATGGCACAGCACAGTTGTCTGTAAAAATAGTAAGTTTTGTTATTTTTCTTGCATTTTGGGACATTTTGAAATTCTTCCTCAAAGGAGGTATTTGTGAAAAAACGGGGAGGGTGGCCATCTCTCATGAAAGAAAAAAAATATCATCTGTAAAATTCCTGTTTTAAAATGTAACAATACATTCTGTATCTTCATCCTTATAAACTGATACTGCATGCAATAACAAGAGATTATCAGCTATTTGGTTTCAAATACATCTAACCATAAAATCTGATACTGAGTAATGATATAGTAAAAAGTAATTATTCAATACTAGAAGACAAATGAATACCTATTTCTAGTAATGAATAGTGATGCAATTTAGCTGAATACCGAATATCCGGCAGCAGTATGTTTTCTTCTTTTACTGTTTTATTTTCACTAGTTTTCTTAGATCACTTTGCTATTACTTTTTTCTTTAAATTTTCTCATTAGTTTCGAATCATTTAATTCTAAAACCAGAAATATTTTTGGGATTGTTTCCATGAAATTAGCAAAAATTTTACTGCAGTTAAAGCGGATACAAATAACAATGCCATTGATGTTCTCCTTCAAGAGTTGGATAAATATTTTTAAAAATCATTTCTTGAAAGAAAAATATCTCCATTCAACTCCTGGAAAATCAATGTAACTTTGACAAATAATCGATGACATTTTCTCACCAGCCAGCAGTATTACAGCAAGTACACTATTCTCATAAGCAGGGTCAATTTATGGGGGGGGGGGCGAATTCTTATAAAGATTGAAAAACAGTGTTTTTGCACAATCATTTCCTCCAATCTTAAAAGATAGAAGTTTTTTTCCTATTTTCTATGCATGGTAAAAATACATTCTAAAAAGTATTGAAAACAGAATATTTTCACAAATTTGTTTTTTCTCATTTTTTATAATTGCAGTTTTCAGAATTTATTCATTTATTAAGTTTTTTTATGTTATTTCTCAGTATATAATAATGTTAAGCCAGATTTACTGCTGGATATTTGTAATATCCAGTTACTACCAATTATCTGGCATATTGGCTGGATGCAGTATGTTTGCCGGATATTCGTTCCATTCCTAGTAATGAATACATATAGTTTGTTACCTCATTAATTAGTAGTCTCACAAGCAATGAATCATGCACTCTTCCTAAGTGCTCAACATTGAGTTTAGCTATTACATTGTAAGAATAGAAGAAAAACAGTCTTGAAAAATCTAATCCTTTAGTGGTATTTTTAATGCTCATCCAATGATGCCAATGATATTATATCATCAGTCTTTGTGGTTATATCATTTTGTAAAGTTTCAAGAACATACTCTGTATATTTTTGTCTACAGATCATACATAAATAATGTATTTAATGTTTTTGTTTTGTTTTTTTCTTCTAGAGAGTGATGCCTGAGAGCTTTTTTATTTTGCTTCGATTTTTCTTAAGGGTTGACAATTTGATGGTTAGAATTATTGATACACGAATTTACTTTGAAGTATGTGATTTCTTTTATCAAAATATATTTAAAAGCACACACTATTATATGTTTCTATTTTAGTAGTTGAATTTTATGAATTTATACATATGTTATTCTGATAAACTATAAATTTTAATTCCACTAGTTGCATGTATCAACTCCAATGTCATAGCACCAGCAGATTAATTTTTAACAGCTTTGAGAAAAATAAATCTTACTGTATTAGCCTGAATATAATGCAATATTTTTTGACTGATCATTTCCCGTCAAAAATCTGACACGCTTAATTCAAAGTCTAAATATAGAATTTTTCTAATTACCTTGAACAATTTCAGGGTCATGTTATATTTGGCTAACATGGTAATATTTGCTGTACTGGAAAAATATTCCAATTATTACTCTATGACAGTGGTTCTCAACCTGAGGTACACAAACCCCTGGGGGTTTGCATTGGATCTCTAGAGAGTTTGTGGAAAGAAAATATGTTGTGACAAAGATGTACAACAGATAATTTCAACTAAACAAAAACACTCACATATGTAAACATTTCGTACAAAAAAATCAATTTTGAATAAGACTTGTTCTCCGTTAAGGCTAGCATGCTGACATTGTTTCATTCTTTTCACAAGTTATTTTGTACATTTGACATCACCACCCCCATCTTTGCATTCTCGGTTTTGTAAAGGGAGATGAATTATTCAAGATAATAAAGGCATTAGGTTCTAAAATACTTCAAATTAAAAACATATACCATAAAACCTAAATTAAAATTGTTCTGGTAGAAAAGCACCTTTTTGGTCACCTATTGTGACCATAGTCATTGCCAGGCAGTGCTCTCTGCCTTGCTCATCATCATTGCCCTGTTCCTTCAGAAGGGACATCAGTGGCAATGGCTCATAGAATTAAGGATATGTCTGATGACATTGAGGCAGTAATCATTACAAGAATAAAAAATAACAAGTACTATGCTATTCATCAGGTACAGATGTGACTATGTGTGTTGTTCTGTTTGTAATTTCAAGGTATGTTTATGAAAGTGAGGTTAAATTTTTTTTTTTACTGTGCTACCCACTGCCAGAAACATTGGAAGGAGCTGATCAAAGTTTTTTTTTTTTTTTTTTTTTTTTTTTAAGACAATTTTCAGTTAGCACAGTTTGATGTTGATCAAAAAGAAAATCAGATTGAAATCTCTATACAGAGATCAGAATTCAAGAAAAAACCTCTCATTAATTTTTGGTGAGATGTCAGTAGTGAATACAAACATGTATCTGACCTGGCAATGACGGTTTTTTTTGCCTTTTCAATCTCCTCTATTGCTAGAAAGAGGTGGTTTGTTTCCATGAAAAGCAAATATAGAAGCAAGTTGGATGCTGCTCCAGATATGAGACTGTATTGGGCTTCTTTCTAGCTCTACTTCAAAACATTGCACAGCAAAGCAAGCAGGGGCGAATCCAGAGCTCCATGTCAAGGGGGGGCAACAGTGAAACTCTATGTTGAAATTTTCTTTTCTATAAATCTTCCTGAGATAAGTGCTATAGAAAAGAAAGAGATACCCGGTGCAGAGCAGGGAGTATCTAGAGGGGTGCTGCAGCCCCCGAAATGGAATTCTTTAATAAACCCACCATTTGAAAAATACCACAATTTTGTAATTTATCTCTTATATAAAGAATTAAAATTGCAACCACCTTTTTGGGACACCCTGTACACTAAAAATTAAAGTGCGTAAAGATTTCAGTATCAAACTTTAAAATTAAAAATGTTTGAAGATCATAACAAAGACTAGGGGATTTTCAGTCAATTAAAATATTTAAAGTAATCCGATTTTTGTGATTTTGTGAAAATTTGTGTATATTTCACAAATTTTGTGCAAAAATTTTTTAATTTGTTAGTTAAATCACAATCGTTTAGGGACTGATAGAACAGCAAAACTCATAAAAGTATATAATCATTTATAATCAAATTATGCACTTCCCTCAGAAGTCCAGACTAACTAAATTTTACATTCAATGTAATATTATTCATGTTTTTCTTATTTTGTTTAAAGTACTAAAGTAAGAAAGTCAGTTTGCATTCAGCAATGTATGATTTTTTATTTATTTATTTATTTTTTTTTTTAACATGATAAATACATGTAATTATGATAGGGAAGTTTTCAATGTTTCAAATAAAAATTTTAAGTTTGGAAGTTTTATTTTTAATAATGTATGTAATATGATAATTTTTAATCACTTGAAAGAAGTGTAATTGTAGCTGCATAGAATTAGCATATGCAGTTATCAATAATGCTAGTGATAACTGTTAATCACTGGAAACTGAAATTTAAATTATTTCGATGTGATCACATTTAAAATTGACCAATTTAGTTAAAACATTTAAAACTAAATCAATATTTAAAAGTTTCCAGAAAATAAATGAAACATGGATTTTTTAAAAGCCCATTAAAACACTTGTTTTTGATGGTAGCCTGGGCTTTTTCCAGAACTGCCCCCCCCCCCTCTCTTTTCCAAACCCTAACTAAAGTTACCTGTTACAGTGTTAACTGGTTAACCTGTTACTGTGTTAAAAATTTACTTAAAGAAACTTTGCAAAAAATTTTGCTTCAGGGTTTGAAAACTTATTTCGAGCACTCATGAAACACACATAAAGATATAATCATAAAATTACTGTTCAAGTATTCTTTAGATGAGCAATTCTTGTTAGTTTTCAAAATATCAACAAAAAATTTGCATGCAATACAAATATAACATTATAAAAATGTATATATATTTATTTGCTAAACAACAGCACTTTTATCTTTAGCTCTTTATATCGTTACAATTTTTGAAGACACTCAATTCTAGTTTTAAGTATGTCACAGATCATAATTTCATAATATCAAAAATTTGAAGAAAAAAAAAAGTTAAATCTCTTACCTTTGACAATTAACTTTGCAGTGGTCCTTTAGCTCTGTGTTTATTTTGTATAAATAATACTCATAATAATTAAAATAATAAAGAAAATTTTAAGACTGCATATGCATATAAAGAAAAATGGACACTGGAATTTGAAAATCTGTACCTCAAACCTAAGCTGATTATAGAGAGAAAGCTCTTATCGAAGTAAAGTGATTCCGATGTTCTGCTCAGCTAGCTCTTTTCGTAAACAAGTACAGCGACAGAAGGAATGAAAGTAGGTGGCGTGAGTGACCAAGAAAAAAAATAATAAAAAAAGGAGAAAAGAAACCACACATGGACATTCAGTTCTCCCCACATTTCCTGGAATAGCCACCCAGGAGCATTTATGACTGAAGTACTGCATGATAGTACGTAACGTAATAGGTGGTCTGGGTGTATGCCCTCTTTGGTATGTATAACGAATGCTCAATAGTCTTCCAGGAACAAGAAAGCTGAGGAGACAAACAGTTTATGACCCTGATTTGTTACACTTTCTAGATAAGCACATACAATAGTAGAAGTCTAAGGAAGGAATTGCAGTTGAGCAATTTATTTTCTAGTGAGATCTCACTTTTTGAAGCAATTAACTAGTAGAGTAAGTTTTAAGCTGCCTGAAATTAGTTTCCAATACTGTGTATGTACATGCTAAATGTGAGTTTGGCTTCTAGAGTACTTCAATTTTCTGAGAAGGCACAAAGCATGAATATTTCCAGTTATTAGAGAGGTCAAGAGTTTAAATGTGTTAAAATGGGTGGGAATTTATTTTGGAATATTAAATAATTAAGTCTTAATTCCTATGAATGTGACTGTCTATATTACTTCTCTTCTAATTTAATAACTAGCCGCCTTCAGCAACCAGTTAACTGCTTCACGGCCAAAATGTGCAACCCTGAGCACACTGGTTGCTTTGCGACTGGCTTGTGACTCCAATTTCTTATAAATAAAATCATAGATGTAGTTGTTAGACTAACTGACTCAGTTAACAGAGTCACAAAGTCTACCTTACTGGTCGGCAATTTTTTAAAGTGAATTTTCATGGGCCAGCAATGCTGGCTTGCCAGCTAGTAATTATAGATTTATGACAAAAACAAAATAAATGACACCAAATTAACATTAATGAAAGCCATGATCCAACAACGTTGAAATCAAAATTCATTTGGTTAAACGAATTCAAAATTAAACAAACACTGTCACCAAAACAATCTAAAACTGTCCTTGCATTGCTTGTCACACAAAAGGATTATTTTCGCCTGTATATGACGTCATCTAATCCATCTATGCAAGAGATTATGTTCCGTGATTTTTTTTTTCAAAGAATCAAGGAATGAATCGTCTTCGCTTCTCTGTTTACTTTTCAAGGCATGATATCTTGCTAGATATTTAGAAAGTAGCTGCAAGTTTAAAAAAGGTTAATTTTTTACAGATCTTTTGAACTGTATAAAAAGTTTTGCTTTTAGTTAGAGATAAAAATGTCGTTTTATCAAAATTTCAACGTGGCAATTGTTACGAACAGGACTTTTATTATTTAGATTTGAGTCTATAGATACATGAAACAAAATTACAATAAACATTTCTTGTAAATTATAAAATTTGAACTTAGTAATTATCGTTAGAAAGCCCAGAGTAGAAAATTCTAATTTTCCTGCATTTTTATTTTTTGCCTTCTGCTTGTATAGAGTAGAGTAAGACTCTAAACTTACATTCTCATTTATTCTATATCATGACTTTTAAACATAACTTGACAATCATAAATATATTGCAATTCCTTGTTAATTTTTTTTTATTTGTTTGTTTGTTTGTTTGTTTTATTTTAGGAGACTACTAATTATGTATTGAGAGAACATATGACAAAAGAAAGCAAAATTCAAGACTTACAGGTATGCGTTTCGTATTCTGCTTCATTTATTATATAGAATAAGTACAGTAAATGACATGTTCATCACCAGGGTTAGTATTATTTGTGGAGAATACTAATGTGTGAAACATCAAAATATCTAAGAGTTGTACACATAAATAGAATAGTTTTCAAAGTGCGTATCAGCATGGAAAATGCTAATCTTTTAAAACTGTTTTTGAACATTCACAAAAATGCTTACTTTAGTGTTCATTTGGAACATGTAGCAAAATTTTCCTTAAAAATTGTACAGCTAACAAAAACACTGCCTTTTTTTTTTCTTTTTATCTTGAAACATGAGACTAACAAACATAAAATTAGGGAGGTTTCATGTGAATACTCTGTATATTGGATCGTACAATTTATGTCAGTGATTACACATATTATGAACTACATTTCCTCAAGATTTTGTTTGAATCTGTTATTACTAGCATGTGCCATTTCCTTGTAAGGATGAAATTGTGCTGAATGACTGGTAGAATTTTGTTACACTTTCTGTGACAACAGGGTGTTTATGGCTGCACCACTTGTAACAGACTAAAAATGGCACATTTATCTATTATACTATCTGTGTTGAAACAATTTTAATATAAAAGTGACTTAAATTGTACAAGCTGATTCTTGAATGCATAGCCCTTGGCTACTTCAAAATGTCCTTATATTGGGTCTTAAAATTTTCTTCAGTGATTACATATATTAAAAGCTATATTTCCACAAAATTTTGTTTGAATGTGTGATTACAAAGTTGTGCCTCCTTGTTAGTTGGGTAATTCTGTGACAAAACAATGAAATTTAGTTGTTCTAAAGCTCATTTTCATCGTTGTTTGATAAATCACCACTAAGTGAGCCAAAGCAGAACTCAAATTAAGTCATGACAAATTTTGCTGTGTGTATTTGAAACCAAATATTGCATTATCCTTTATAATAAGGAAATAAATGTGTGTCTACAATACATAACTTGGGTGTTTCATTCGGAGATATTTTAGGCTTCATATGAAACTTCAGAAAGCTTCCAAGAAAAGAAAAAAAAAACTGCAGCTAACTGCAATTTACTGTCATCATGGAAAATTTAGGTTTAGCCATGAGCTGAATAGCTTTTCCTGACAGTTTATGAAAACTTACATCATTATTTGCTGCAAATCTTATTTTGAGTCTGGAGGCTAAGTGAACCATGTTTATGATATGCAAAAGATAATTTTTCATAATGTATACAGGGTGTCCCAAAAAGATAATAACACGCTTTAATTTTTTATCTATTGTAAATTGTAAAAATGTTCAAAATAAGGTAAAAAAGGACTGCATTAAGAAAAAATTCCTCTTGTTAATTTTCAAAAAGTTAGACCTTTATAATTTTTTATACAACCCCCATTCATAAAAACTCCCCATTAGTAAGTAAAATGTGCTCCATGCACTAATGAAGCAATGTACAAATTTTGAGAACTATATCCTAAAATGGGTCAGAGATATAAAGGTAAATATATGCTGGCTTAAACCACTTTTCAGTGTTTCTTAAAGGGAAAAAAATCATGTCCGATGATCCCATTTCAGAGGTCGTTCAGAAATTATGAAAGAATATAATTTTTTGCACTCTAGCAACAAACGCTTACATACAAATTCATGTATAGTCCCTGATCATTTTTGTTTAAAAATATCTCTTAGATGTTTAATGATGGAAGAGTGAAATTTTGCACATCACTTCATTAGTGCATGGGGCACACTTTATTAATTAGGATATTTTTTGTAAGGGGGGTCATATACAAATTTAGAAAGTGTAACTTTTTTAAAATTAATGTGGGGATTTATTTTTTTTACTTAAGTCTTTTCTCCTACCTTATTTTGAACATTTTTTTTTTTTTCAAATGTGTATAAAATTATAAATATGAAAAGAAAAGTAACACTGAATGGGCATTTTTCAAAATAATTTCTGTGTATATTTTAAATGTGTGGAAAAGGATATTTATTTATTTATTTATTTCAGGTTCATCCAAGCCTTTTAAGAAATCCACAAGAACTTTGGAATTTTTTGCCTTCTGTTAAATTTGAATATGAGAAAATTGAATTTTAAATTTAGCCGGAAAATTATATTTGCATTTAACAAACCTATATTTTGCTTAGAAATTAATGTCTGTCAGCAATACAGTAGTTTCTGACTTTCTGATTACTTAATTATTTTTTTTTTTTTTAGACTTGAAAAATTAAAGATAAATAGTGGGAATTTTTAAAAATATTTTCTAAAATAATAAAGGTCCACCAACTTAAAACCAGAGGTTCTTGTGAAAATATTATTCTGATTTTATAAGCCATTGTTCTTTAAAAAGATAATCTAATATATTTTAATGTACACAAGTTTCATAGACTTATGAAAAAGCAATAAAAGAAATTTTAATTAGTCTTTTGTAAAATTTGAAGCTATATTCTTTGAAAAAAAATCATTCAGCTCTATTGTTTCTTCTAGTTAAGGACATAATTATTTTTTATTCACCACCCTTTAAGTTTGGAACATAAATTTAACATTTAATGTTATATTTTTAGCAGCTTCACAGTACTTTTTACTGATTAAGTGACAAGAAAATAGGTAATTTATGGATTGAATAGGCTTACATTTTTATATACAATTTAATAATAATTCAAAAATTATAACTTTGATATTTTCAACATTTTGATGGTGTCTTGCAACTTATAGTTATTCTTTTCAAATATAATTTCAGTAAACCAAGACAGACAATTAATTAAAACTGCATTTGATAATGTAAATCTGCTTTTAAGCTCTTGTTTGTGAAAGCTGTGATATGTATTTACTGTTTCATAGCATTAGCCCTTGGTTTTCATAACATATTCAATAAATGCATGTCTACTTTCATCCAAAAGCACATAATTATATTATTAACATGGCCAAAGTATCACCTTGTATGCATATTAAATTGTTAAGCAATTATAATTACATTTTTATGCACAGCATACTAGAAACAATACATATGATGATTAATGATTATAAAGTTCCTTTCGTTTCAGAAAAAGATATGCCAAATATTCAAAATAATAATAATTTTTTTTTTAAGTTTATAAAATTACGTAGATTTAATAATCGTTTTCCTATGATTTAATGCTACTTCTGCCATTAACGATGTGTTGCTAGCTGCAAGGAGAAACAAAAAGTCCAACAACTTGCCTTTTAGCCATCATTCATTAAAGAGCGAAGTTATGTGTAATGTTTAAGAATGTGAATTTTATGTTATGCCTAAAATTTGCTGAAGAAGTCATTTTTTATGTTAGTATATGCATCAATTATATTTTTTTAGTAATAAAACCTAACTTCTTATTTTATACATAAAAATTTCAGCCAAATTTAACAAAGTTTTAATGTTTGCCCTAAGTTACAATTGTGAATATGCAAAATTTCACATCCGTCCCCTAGTATAAAGTATTCTTACAATAAATTTTGTTTGATTTTATTTATGTCGTATTTTATAGACCTGTATTCTACTGTTTATTGATAATACTATGAACAAATACTCAAGAACATACATTTTATTATAACTAGATTTTATGCTTGAAAAAAGCTGCAAGTAGTTCACTTCTTAAAGTAAAATCAAGCCCCCCCCCCTCTCCTTCAAAGTGAAAGGAAACCTAAATGTATTGTTAGTATAATGCATATTTTCATAAAAAAATTTTTGATTTGTTATGCTACCATGTAAAATTTTTAATACTCTGATGTACATTAAGAAAAATACTCAAGTACTTTTCAGCAAGTTTAAAACTTGAATAAGTTAATTTATAGCTTAGTGATTGGTGTTATTTTGAAAAGTCAATCTTGAAGGCAACGTGTAAAGTAGTTAGGACCACTGCTACAGATTATTTGCTGGTGTGCATCATATTTAAGATGGTAATGGAAACTTACTGATTTTAAATACATTGTAGACATTTTTGCAACTTCAATGTATTTTTTCTATTTTCGCTAACTGATGCAGAACTGTCTTTTGTAATTTTAAAATATACTTCTTCAATTTTTTAAATGCATCATATCATGAAGATGTGCTGCTTTATTATATATGGCACGCTGCATAAGTATTGCTTTGAAAAAGCAAATTTTCATCTTAACCACTGTAGTGTTCTGGGTATAAAATTTTAAGGACTACGGTAAAGTATCGAAAAACCTTAACAGAAACAAGATGAGTTATTATTTACTTTACAATGAAAAATAAAACAGAGGTCAACATTGTATTAATTTTAATGATTACACTTCTATTGTTTAAACACTCATTAAATCTGCTATGTCGTCGTCAATTTGAAAAAAAGAAAATTTTAAATATTTTGCAATGTTACAAATGTTCCTTTTTTAAATTTATAATGACTATTACTGTGGATTTTAGTCTGACAATTTTCTATAAATTTATCTCTATTGATAAATTTATAGAAAATTGTTGCACAAGTAAAATCAATGTGTAACAAAAATACAGTCAAACTTTTAGTTGTTATTCTTATATAAACCATGCTTTATCTGTATGAAATTACAAGTATCTCTAAAAAATCATTTTTGAGAAAGAGTTTTTATGTGTAATTATTTTACCGAGAAACTGTTTATCCATATAATTGTCAAACTATCAATACAATATTTTGTTAAGACATAATGTGTGATTACTAATAAATCTCAATAGTGAATTTTATAGTTTAATTATACATTAAATTAAAAAAATATGAATAAATTATTAACTATAAATTACTTTTCAACTAATACTCTACATCATGGGTGGCGAACCTTTTGTATATCATGCATAATTTTTTTTCACATATGAATTCAGATGTACCATGCAATTCAAGCACCTCTTTTATTTCCTTGCATTCACGAATAGAGTTGGAAAATCTGAATATGCCTAGGCTTTAGTTTTCTATTTTTTTTTGGGGGGGGGGGGGGGAATAACCTGTTAACATGAGGTTGAAATTGTTGCTCTGAAGAAGAGCATTATAGAATTTTTGGGATGATTGGTAGGGGGATCAGAGATTGTTAGAGTTTTTATTACTGTGTATTTTGGAGTGTACAAATGCTTCCTTTTGACACAGCATCGTAAAATATAAAAAATAAAATTTTGGTTCATAAAGTTACTTCAAAGTTTTCAATATCTCAAAACAATAAGTAGGTACAAGGATGCAATTCACCTCTAGAAATCATCCAGTGCCCCACAATTTGGTCACCCCTGCTCTACATAAAATGGAACAAGACAGATAAGGGAAATGCATTGGTTTTAAAAAATTGCATATTGTTGAATGAGTCCTCGGGATGGATCAGTTAGCTTTTGGTTTTCATAAGAACACCAAAAGGGAAGCGCTACGGACCATCGTCACCATTCGGAGAGTGACAATCTCTCTCGCCTGGATTTCTGTGGGATTGTGTATGATAAAGATAGCTCGTACATATAAAATCTGTCATGCCTCTAATGCCCTCCATGTTTAAAAGGTACTGGATATTTCTGGAAGTGCCACAGGTGCTAGGCCTCTTGTCAGAGAAAATTAGGAGACTGCTCATAAGGGGTCAATATTGGCTTGCCTACTAGGTGCCCTCCATAGTAAAATTGTCTAAATATCTGACCCTTGTAGTATTCAAGCCTATAGTTGGCAGCTGACAGGGTTTTTAGAAAGGAGAAAAAAAAATCTTGCTGAATGTAATTCAAAGTTTTGAAAACTTCTGGTATCTTGTTTAGTGATATATTGTTAATAGCTGCCATGCCAACTTGTTTATTTGATGAGATTTTGAATGCAATTTCCAAAAGCCATCAGGTATCTTTGTGGATATTATAAATTTGGGAAAATCCCCCCCCCCCCCCCCCCCAGAAATTTACCAAGTCCAAAAATTTTGGATCATCTTGTTCTCCGTTTTTCTAGGATGGCCAATCATTGGAAATTATCAAGAGTAAATCATAGAATAGAATTTAAAAATCGGGGAATTTTGAACAAATTACCCGATTCTCCATGCAATATTGACGATTGCATTGTTGCGTTGTTAATTTCAAATGCTATCTTCTTGCATTCTTATTGTGAATAATTATATTTCCATTCATTACATATCACTGAATTAGCTTTCACAAGTAGAATTAAATTTAACTGTATATTTTTCAGAAATACGATAATCTTGCAAAGCTATTTCTTGTTAATTTCTTTCATTGTATTTTTGATTTTTCTGGAGATATTTCAGATTTTCAAAGCATTAAAAGATAATTTATTAATGAAATGTGCTTAACTTTCATTAACAAAAAAGTTTTTTTTTTTTTTTTTAATGACACAGTTTTTCAGTAACCTTTAAAAAAATTATTGATTCCCATAAAAATAAATAATGTGTATGAGTATGTATATATATTTCTTTTATCAGAATTATAATTAGTAATAATACTAATAACTAGTAGTATTTATAAAACTAGTTCGAGTAATAAAAGCAGACATATCTGGTGCAGCAGTATTGTACTTCAACATAATAATAGTTGTTACCAATTTATTTAACCCATTATGTATCCGACACATTTCTGTTTTTGTTACTAATAACACATGATGATTTCATGTTTTCTTGTATATTTAATTGCTGACTTAAAAATGTAAGAATCAACTCTTGTACATGTGAGTAATCTGTGATGTATCTGTAACTTAAAAACAAAAGGAAGAAAGAAATACATATATATGATATAAGAATGCAAATTTGTTATGCTACAGAAATATAGTTAGTATGTCTGTTGTTTTGCCTGTCCATTTTATGTGAAATAGTGATACCTCCATTCCTCATGAACTGTGTTTAAGAAATTATTTTTAAGATACAAATTTTAAAATATCGGCTAAGCTAACATCCCGTATCATGAGTGTAAAAAAATCAATTGTGTTGCAAATGTTGTGGGTTGTGTTTTACAAGGTCTGTTTTTAGATTTTTTTTTCTAGAATTTGGTCCCTTTTTCCTCTAGAGATATCAACCATAACATTCTTTTGTGTGCTCTTGTAAAAGAACTATGAATGCTGCATACATTCTTTTTGATGAAGAAATTATTATATGAACCTCAATAACAAACAAGGATTATGTTTGGTTTGAAATAGATGTAAATCTTCAAAATATACTTTAAACAATCACTGCCCATGGAGTCTAACGTATTAATTTGTTTGCATGCTCCTTTAAAAGAACTATTCATGCTATATACAATATTTGCAATGGGGTGTATATTACAATGCATGAAAATAACAAGTATAAATTTCACAGCAATTAATTCATATGTGCAACAGTTGAGCACAGACAAACTAAAATTACCCACTAAGTAATTTAAACTAATCCACTTTTTAACTTTGTCAGAAAGTGTTAATTTTGATGATGCCATTTATGCTACCAAATGGTTTTTCCTAAAATATTTTGTTAGCTGGTGAATATCAGAAATGTATCTGGTATTGATATCATCTTTAGACAGTTTTTCATCAAACAGTTTATCTTTTTTTGTGTTGTACCCAGGCCCGTCGAGAGACAAACTCCGGCCAGGGGGGTGGATATCTACCGGGCCCTCCCCACCCCTCTCAAAAAAAAAAGTTATTCACATTGTAAAATACAAATAAACTGCTTTTTTTTCACTATCTGGCATTTTGATATTTTTGTTTAAAAAAGACGCTTTCATTAAATAGTTTAATGCTGGTCTTTATAATACAAATAATTGGATTTTATCTTTACAAAATCAAAACTATTAAAAATTAGCTTTTCTCGCTTTTTTTGAGGCGAAAGTATCAATAATAATTTTAAAGTCTATTTTTTTCGCTAACGCCGACTCAATACAAAGAGTTCTATTTCTGTCTATACAGAAAATTTTTTTGAAAGTTTAGCCCAGGCCCCCAAACAACACAGGCCCGTGGAAATCCCCCTCTCGACAGGCCTGGTTGTACCTAGCCAAAACAGCCTAGAAAAACCCTGTTGCCTACTACTATAAACTTTTCTACGTCACCCTCCCGACTAAATTAATTTTTTTCTTAAAGTGTGACATTTTGTTATTATTTCAAATCAATGCATTATTTCTTTAAATATACAAACTTTACTGTTATAATTTACTAGTCAGATTTACTTTGATTCTGATGGCATTTTATAAAGCTTTTCTTGCAGTTTTAACAGCATGAAACCAAATCTAGGGAAAATCCCTTTGACTCTTTCTGAACTAGCACTGCTTATATGCATTCAGCAGAAAATTTGCCATAAAGAAATGTGAACTCGCATACATGGCAAAATCAATTTGTCCAAAAGGACAGATGCCATGTATACCTAATTTTAAAAGGAACATTTTGTATTTTTAAATAAAAGATGGTAAATTCCTAAAACAATCTCTAAAGGTTACTAACTGTTTTTTGGACTTCACTAGCTTTTAGAAATTATATTATATATATATATATATATTTAGGGAGACGTTTTTGTTACATTACCGAAATGTTTTTGTAATGTAAACAAATGTGTGTGTTGTTAATTGGTTTTATCTCTATTGGAACAATCTGATATACTAATGAAAGTACAGTGGATAGTATAAATTCTTGAACTTTATCTCGTTCATCTGAAGATGAATTGAATCTTGGTGATAATGGTACAGATTTTTAAAATGTATCCATACTGTAATCACCGGTTTCACACACAAGTGTTTTTAAAATTATTTTTAAATATTCCACTTTTTAATGTTCATATATCTTCCTAAACCTTCTTTTGAAATATAAATTCTCATTACAATCATACTAATATTATAAATGTCAATGTTTGTATGTATGGTATATTATTCTTTCACGCTGAAATAGTTTGAAGGATTTGGATGAAATTTGGAATAAAGACAGTTAATGTCCTGGATTAACATATAGGTTATTTTTTATCGCGTGGAAAAAAACACTGTTCCTATAATATACAAGAAAACTTTTTTATCCCCCCCCCCAAAAAAAAAAAAAATTATGCAATTGAGTTTTTATTTTACATAGCAGTTGACAGATGGTGCAAACTTAAAGAATATGCAATTTTTAATAAATAAAATCATTTTATCGTATGCTCTGCCTGGATAAAGAATACACCTGAATAAGTTTTTCCTTCTGACGTGGATTTATAAGCGGACTTCGGACCAAGTGCACAAATCCGAAATACATGTTATACAAACAAAAAATAAATTTTTAAAACTTTCATTTAGTTTGAATTGTGCATTTTTCTGCCCATATTTCCCCCCAATTTTATTTCTATTGTATTACATCCAGAAAAAGAATGTTAGAAATATCAATTTTAATTTTGTTTAATCACACTCATGAACAATGATACACTTTCCAACTTAATGGAATAAGGAAAGGAAATAGGGAAGACATATGGATTATGATAAGCTTTTAGTATATAGCACTATAGTACGTAGTTAAAATCTGAGTGTATCAGATTTTCTTTCTTTCCTTTTTTCTTTTCAATTTTTTCATAACGGCCAATATATCTAGAAGCTTTTCAAAATTAATATGGGACGAAAATGATTTGTATCTTTTTGAAAGTTTTTATTATTAAATCATCTTATTTTTGTAACCAGGGGTGGGACCACATGGTAAGCAAGGTAAGCATCACATCGGGGCACCGCCTTCTAAGGGGCGTCATTTCAAACTCAAAAACTAAGTAGAACATAAAAAGGGCATCTTTTTACTTTCCGAACATGTACCATGTAAGGAAAGTATTGTAATCATGAAAAAATTCAACTTCGAGATTTTGGTGTATTTACACGTTTTGAGGTCTTCTGAATTCATTTATGCTATTAATTTTTACGAGATGCATGTATTGTGTGTGTATGTGAGTGAACACGATAACTCCTAAACGAGGCATTCGATTGAGCTCAAATTGGGTACATATGTTATAAACCATCGTCGCAAGACCGATATTGATTTTGGTGTGTATAGGACTTATAGTTTTTCTACAGGGCTACGACAAAGATTTATTTCACATTATGGCCTATGAGGGAAAATTCTTAGTGCTAGCGTTTAAACAGTACATTCAATTGAGCTCAAATTGGGTATATATGTTATAAACAGTCCTATACATAGGCATATGGGGAGAAATTCTTGAAGGTGCGCTAACGTTTAAACAGCACATTCGATTGAGCTTGAATTTGGGATATATGTTTGAATAATTTATTATGATGATGAACCAACTGGTCACCTGCAGGGCCGCCCCTTACGGTTGTGCAGGTTGTGCGTCGCACAAGGGCGCCTCGATGCTAGGGGCGCCAAACGGAGGCTAGACAGACAAGAAATTTTGTATATGAAGCTAATATTGTTTAGGTGCGATTTTAGTGATTCTGTTTTCATATCACCAAAAGTGGGACTTTAAGTCCTATAAAGAATTATTTTTAGCAGGGCCGTAGCTAAAGGTTTGGCGGGACTCAGGGGCGGCCCGACACGGTAAGCGAGGTAAGCATAGTATCGGGCGCCATATTCGAAGGGACACCATTTCGAACTCAAAAACGGGAGAAGAACTTGATCAAGAGAATAAAACGGGGCGCCTTTTTTACTTGTACCCTAGGGCCACCCTTGGCGACACAAGATCAGCTGGATCACAAAAATTGTAGGCAGAGTTTCATTGTTTTATGTTTTATCTACTTTTTTTCAAAATAGCACATCTGTAAGAAGAATAGGTAGGATTTTGTTAAGTACAATAATTATGAGGGAATTAAAATTTATTATTGAAGTTGTTCAAGAAGTAGTGGAAGGGGGCGCAATTTGGAGTGTTCTGCCAGGGGTGCAAAACCACCTATCTACTCTCCTAGTTTTTATCCCTGAAAAAGACTGTTTTCTATATATTCTCGACCAGTGTCGCAACTGGAGATTGTGTCAAACGGGACAAACCTCAATTTTACACCCTCTTCTTACAATTTTCGTGCTCCCGGCGTCCGGGGCATGTGCCCCTTTTGCCATACCTGGATTTGAATACCATCCTCCTTGGAAATTATTCTGCCGAAGATCATGGGCTCTGAACATGAATTATTTTATTTTAATGAAATGAAGTACTGCACCTTTTTTTTTCTATTGGGCGAGGGGGGGGGGCGAAGTAAAATGTGTAAACTGGAAAGAACACTTTACAAAAAACAGGCTTAGAAGGCGCAAACCTGTTAGAGATATAAGTTCATGTATACAAGGCACATTCAAAAATTTACAGACAAAGTTTCTTCATGGAACTTCCCAGTCTACCTACCTCAAATTATTGCAAAGCTGCTTTCATTACTGGATCACATTACTATAGTTTTACTAATAGTACTGGTCAAGGTTTATGTGATTTCATACAGACATACCTTAATTCACTGAACATCAATATTTTAGATTTAAGGGGCCAAGCCTATGACAACGGTGCAAATATGAAAGGAAAGCATAAAGCACTACAACAAAAACAAAGAAATTAATCCACGGGCTTTTTTTATTCCATGCGCTGCCCATACATTAAACCTGGTTGTTAATGATGCAGACAAAGTGACATTTGAAACAGTAAACTTTTTTAGCGTAATATAAGAACTGTATAGTAATTATTTTTCAAGCTTTGTTAAACGATCGGCTATAATCAAAATATGTTAGAATTTTAAATTTAAAGCCACTGTTCACAACTGGATGGGAAAGTAGAATAGAGGCAATTAAACCTCTTAAGAATAACCTCAAAGAAATTTAACAAGCTCTTTTAGAGATAGCGGAAGATAACTCCAAAGACATCGAAAGTAGGGTACAAGCAGATAATTTAATAACGAAATTATTTTCATTTAAATTTATTTGTTCAATTAACATATGGTACGAAATTTTAAGCCATATTAATGTAATAAGCAAGATGATGCAAGATCCCACATATTGCATTCAAACCGTCATACAAAGTCTTGATTCTATTTTACAGTATTTCAAAGAACAACGGAGTGATGAAATGTTTGAAAATTTCATATCGTCTTCAATGAAAATAGCAACTGACCTAAATGTTGAAAGCTCTTTTCCCGAAATTCGAAGAAGAAATAGGAAAAGAATGTTTGAATATGAAGCACCAGATGAAACTATTAACGATGGAAAAGAAAATTTTAAAGTGAATTTCTTTTTCACAATTTTAGATACCGCAATTGCATCAATTACAGAAAGGTTCCTATTGATCAAAGTATACAATGACGATTTTAAACTCATTCACAATATAAATAAGCTTAATGAATTTGAAGATTTATTAAATATTTGTCAGAGTTTGCATCTGTGACGAAAAAAATTCTGAAAGCGATATTGATGTGAAAACCTTGTTTGAAGAACTGAAATTGCTTCAACGATATTAAAGACAATATGACTCCAACTTATGTACTTGATTATTTATATAAGCATGTTTTAACAGAAACCTTTCCAAATGTCACTGTGGTACTGAGAATTTATTTGACGTTACCAGAATCTGTAGCCTCAGAGGAAAGAATTTTTTCGAAATTAAAAATAATAAAAAACTATTTACGCTCAACTATGTCTGAAGAACGACTTACAGACTTATCAAAGACTTCGATTGAAAACGAAATTTTGAATAAATTAGATATAAAAAACTTAATTAAGAATTTTGTTGCAATGAAAGCACGAAAAGCAAAAATTTAGTTTTAACACCAGTTTTTTATGATATTAGTGAAAAATTTATTTAATTTTAATGTGCTTCTTTTTTAAGTACTTGATAATTTTAATGTGATAGGTAACATGTTACATGTAATGCTACGAATATTTGTTTTTGTTTTCTATTTATTGATAGTATAAGCAAATGTTACTTACGTTATAGGCATATATACGGAAATTTTAGCTATACATTTATATGAAAATTTAAAACAAATCTTAATTTTAGGATACGGGGGGGGGGCGCCAAAAAAGTAGTTGCACAAAGGCGCAATCCACCCTAGGAGCGGCCCTGGTCACCTGAGGCGGCTAGTTTTAAAATAAAAGTTAAATTAAGTGAGGATAAATTTGAAACTTTACCCTAGTTTATCAAAAGAATTTTTTCAAGCAGAGTACTAATTTTTATTAATTTCTTTCACTTCTAGTGTTGAAAATACTCATGACAATAAACATAATATAACATGCAATGCTTTATGTCTTTTATCATGCAGAAAAAAAAATTAATATGGAATACAGTGTGATTTTGAAGACTTTTATACAGAGTAAGATAAGCGGTGAAAATTTCCCATCCTCCAGGGTAATTTATGCAGCGGCACTTTTCGTCCTCTTTTTAACTTTTGCAAAACTCTGTGTCTGTCCAGAAAGGGTTCATAGATTTAAAGCTCTGAACAAGCCTGGAAAACTAAAAGTCAGAACCTTACTTTCTCTTGTTCTCTTTCTATATTCAGTATTTGATCTTTTACTATTTTGCTAATGGAAATCATGACACATAATAATAAAAAGTTGTGAAAAGAATCTTCAAATCCTTAATTTTAAAACATAATTGTACTTTACTACTTGTCATTATTTTGTATTATTTCTTTGTCATACCACTTAAGTCTTTTTCTAAGAAATTTTACACTTATTTCACTAAAAAATGCTCTAGTCCTATAATTGATTTTCATCTCTTAAATCAACTTTTAGAAATTAAATAATTATTATTCTTAAGAAATCAAATTTTTTTAATTACTCATTCAACCTAATTAATTACCATTTTTATTACTAATTAAATAATAATAAATTATTTTATATCAATACGACACTAATTTTAATTTGTACAATCTATATAAATAAAACAGAGTGTAAAATGTCTGTTAGTTTGTCTGTGTCTCGCCTAGCTCTTAGACAGGTGATCCTAGACCTACCAAATTTTGTATGGAAATTCTCCAGGACAGGTCCCGACTTACCTCGAAGCGATTTTTTCAAAATTCGAATTATTTTAGGAGATATCGATAAAAAACCTATCGCAAAAAGCTAATTTTGCTCTTGCCATTTCGCAATTGTAATGTGGCAGTGGAAAGAGGGAGAATTTAGCATATCTAGGTTGCCATATTTGGCAAGTTTATTAAATAATTCAGACTCTTGAAGTAAAAATAAAAGAATAACGATTTTTTTTTAGGTTAAATTATTTGTAAGGTTATTTTTTAATTAAAATATCGTGTGCATGAGAAATCAGAGCAGGAATGAAATGTTTTATACTCAAAAGAAAAACAGGATTTCGAAATTTTCTGAGACTAAAATCTGCAACTTTTTAATTTGGCGAAAAATAAAATGGTTGATATGCGATTTTGAGAAGACGTGATTCTAGTGCTTAATGCAATTTATCATCTGCTACACATCCAGAAAAGGGATGTTAGAAATATCAATTTTAATTGTGTTTAATTACACTCATGAATAATGATATACTTTCCAACTTAAATGGAATAAGGAAGAAAAATAGGGATGGATTATAATATGCTTTTAACATATAGCACTTTAGTGCGTATTTAAAATCTGAAAGTTTTGCGGATTTTCTTACTTTTTTTTCCTTTTCCGTTTTTTGATAAAGGCCAATATATCCAGAAGCTCTTCAGAATTAATATAGGACGAAAATAATTTGTACCTTTTTGTAGGTTTTTAACATTAACCATCTTAATTTTGTAAACAGGGGCAGCCCGACACGGTAAGCATAGTATCTGGGCGCCGGCTTCGAAGGGGTGTCATTTTGAACTCAAAAACTAAGTAGAGCACAAAAGGGGCGTCCACTTACCCTAGGGCCACTCCTGTTTGTAACCGTCTTAATTTCAAATTCCATTCATAATCTGAGAGATTTCAGTGCCAAGTAAGCCGGTGTGGAACAGAATTCTCTCCGAACAAGATTTATTAAGATGGCGAACCAACTGGTCCCCGGATGCGGCTGTGTTTTATAAAGAATGTTTGATAAAGTTCCATTTGCACCTAAGATTTTTTAATATAAAATATTTAAGGGTTGCCCACACCATGTGGTGTCGGAGATATTAAATGCTATGACTTAAACCTAAAAAAAATAGTATGATGTAGAAATAAGACATTTTGAAGGTGAGGAGTTTTCTCAGCAAACCGTGAAGGTTTTCATTATTTTTGATCGCGAATGACATTGGCATACTTTTTTGTGTCATGATATTGCAATGATCTCGGATTATTACTCATAATGCAAACTTTACGTCAAGAGTCAAATAATTTTGCCTGGATTCCACGTAGGGATGGATGCGAGACAGAAAATTGGCATCTCGTGTCTCGCAAATCAGCCTGAAAGCTTTGTCTCATCTCGCAAAATCCCTATATCGTAATGTTAAAAATATCTGTCACATCTCGCAAAAAAGCAGTAAATCTCTGTGTCATCTCGCGTCCATCCCTATCCACCTTACTTGAATCAATTCGAATCACACATGTAAGAAAAATTTTCGTTTCCTACCGTACGAAGAATGAGCACACAGCTAGTTTATAATAAATCAATATTAATTATGAGATACCAAATATTTAGTAAATGCATTGACAGAAATCCTCATGTGTTGGACTTTAATTATTCAATTTAAGTCTAAGTTTAAAATAAATCCACATTTTTGGAGTTTTTTAAAAGTTGTTTTAGATGTCATTTCAATAACAACTTGATTCAATTTAAATTCTAAAGTAATGTCTTTATTTAGACTTAGAATCAAATGAAAAAGGTAGGACTTGTTAAACTACAATTTTACATAACTGTAAATATGAATGTTAAAACTGGCATACATTTAAATATAATATGCATTTTAATCACGATAATAACAATATTATGTTCAATAGATGCACTATGCAGTTATGTTATAGTTATAACTTCAGTATTTTCTTCTACATCATCTTGGTTCTTCACAAATGTTTCAATCATCTGTTCTATGTTTTTTATTTTTGATTCAAAATCAACTGCATCCATTGTGCTAGCAAGTTCTATGTTTGCTATGGCACATTCAACTGGAAAAACAAAATAATAATTAGTAAATAGTGCAAATATTTCATATGTTGTTTTTAAATAATGTATAAAGCATCTTAGTAAAATGTAAGCTTTTTTAAGCCTTTCTTTGGCTTGTATAGTTAATTTACCCATGATTTTTTCAATTTCATCTCAAATATTGTAATGAGTATTTTATGAATTAAAAATCGATGTTTTATCAACTGTAAAAAAATGGAAAGTTTTTGCTTGTTAGATTTTCCGATGTGACAGTTTAAAAAGGAAAAACAGTATATTTTGTTGAAAACTAATTTCTTTAAAAAAATTCCCCTAAATCTGCAAATTTAAGTACGATTTTGTAACTAAGTTCATTTGAAAAAGAAAGCTAGTTTCCGATGATGAAAAAATATAGTGTTCGGACGAAAATTAGCTCGCGATAACGCAAAATGTAAGAAAAAAAAAGGCCAAAAACCTTACAAAACATAAAATAACTAAAAATTATTAATGCGATTAATTTCATTTTTACAGCATTAGCTTTCTCTTGTACTATTTAGTCAGTGTGCCAGATGTGGTCCAGATCCATCGAACGGTATGGACGCCTGTAGCAAACAAACAAGATTTCCTCTGTTATATATATTGATACCTTGTTTCTGAACATTATTTGAGTATTATTCATGCATTTTTTTGTTTTACTTAATTTTTTTTCCATCAGACTTGATGAAATTTGTCTTGTCTGTTACCGGACATTTTCTTTGAAATTTGCACGCTTATTTATAGCACAAAATAATGAAAAGTGATGTATTACATTAAGTATAAAGTCCTTTTGTCCATATAACATAGTCTTTTCCATTAAAAAATATTTTTCACTTTTTGCAAGTGTTTGTCGTGTCTGTTACTTATTAAAGGAACAGACATGACATTTCAAAGAACAAAAATTCATGATAATCAATTCAATAATTCCACAAAAACATGAAGAGACATTAATTTAGATTAAAAAACTAATGAAAAAACACTCAGAATACTGGTGTTTCATGGTAGCAGACATGACATCAATGTTCGGACAGCGATTTTTAATTAGCAAAAGTCTTGTATTTTTCTTAAAACCCTGAAAAAAAAACTTTTTCGTAATGTAATTTTAACTCTTATTTCACAATGTTAAAGATCTCAGTGCAGAAATTTTAGTTTGGGGGCAGTAATTCTGCTATTCTGCATAACGCGTTTTATGTTCTGTGATTCGGACAGATATATTTCGGTATCTTCTCTGTTCATTTCTCTTTTTTTTTATTTTATTAAATAGTATATTTTTAATCTTTTGTTTCAGTACTGGACACTGTCTGATAAAAAGAAAAGACATTTAAATTTTCTTATAACTTGTAAAGAAAAAAGAATCTGATGTGGACGCCACATTACTTCCTTTCACGTTTATTATTAAATCAAAAATATTTTCGGCGCACTTCATTTAAACTTATTTTGTTTCAAAGAGATAAAATACTGCAATAATACTATGGTTTAGCGATTTCTAGCTATCCATACACCTTAATGTATTTAAAGTCTGTAAATAAATTGCCCAGTCAATTGCAATCAAAAGAGATGCACAGTTAGATGTTACAAAAGATCTAAATGCAAACTTTTCTACATTCTACGATTAAAAGTTTTAGAGTTATGCGAAATACGAAATTCATTTGGCGATATTTCGGCAACTCGCCAAGGGCGATGACAAAAGCCGAGATTTTGGGCATGAACCAAACAATGACTGACTACAGATGTAATGTATTGAAGATGTCCGTAGACATTAATATATTGATATTCTTTTGGGTGGTCCTGTAAATAAACTCTACAGTAGGTTGGAACCAAAATTCCAGATGCACTAGATGTTACAACAATCTTACATATGAAATTTCAACATTCTACGACTAATAGTTTTTGAGATTTGAGAGTTAAATACATACACACGTTCACCAAAAGTCGTCGAGCTTGGTGTAATTTTTAAGAAAGGTACCTGATAGTGATCGGATACCTTATTATATGGTAGGTGCTTTAAAATTGTATATTGTGCTTAAAACGGTTGAATTTTTCTAAAACTGCCATTAACCGTAATGTGTTTAAATTCTTTTGAGTGTTCCTGTGGCAGAACTAAAAATGATACAGACACTATTTTCAATGGAGAGATTCATTTTGTAACCCTTAACAACATATATCACTTCTGAATTGTAGAATAGTACCTCTAAAATACGCTTTAATGAATTTCTGCTTATAGAGCGTAATGTATTTAAAGTTTTTGGGCGGCCCTGTACATAAACTTTCCAGTCGATTGGGACCAAAGGGGAGGTGCACAATTAGATGTTACAACAATCCTAAACATAAAGTTTCAATATTCTACGACCAGTGGTTTTTGAGATATGGGAGTTACATGCATATGTACGTACGTACAGACGTCAGGGAAAAACTGGTCAAAATAGACTCGCCGTCGCTCAAAATTTGTTCTACATGCATTTTTATGAACGTGCATGCTAGCGTACAATGAAATACATTGCAAAAATTCTTAACGGTGTTATTCGAAAAAATAATGCGATTTTGGTACATAATTACAAATAAACTAATTATGCCAGGCACTTCAAAATTTTGAAACTGTCTCTTTACAAGCTGTATTACAAACTGCGAAGACAGGCCAATCTGTATCAGTTTCAAAACTTTTAGAAAAAATTCTTAAAAATCGGAAATTTTCGCAAAGCGTGTCACTCTTCGAAAAATCTTGCAGCTCCGATCCATGTTTAAGAATTTTTTCTGAAAATTTCACAAAAGCCACAGCATTTTCGCTTATCGCAGTGTGTAAAACAGCTTATGAAGAACCATCTGGAATTTTTTGGAGACCATGGTGCGATCACAATACTTCCTTATACTCCGTAGAAGGAAGTAAAAATATTTTACATACGGTCAGCAAATGGCAACGAGTTATGAAAATGACCCATATACCATTATTTCCATTAAAAACTAGTACAATTTGGCAAACTCTCGCTAAATATAGAAGATATACTGCCACGCGAAATTCAGTGTTGGAAACTTTGGTACTTACGTATTGTTACGAATTTTCGGGGCAACCCGCTGTTCTGGGGTTTAAAATAGTTTAAAATTCGTACTCTGCGCTTCAAATAGTTAAAATTTGCTTTTTGTTGCATCAAAATCGATCAACTAGAGCCGGAGATATGGAGGTTTGGGTTTCCAATTGATTTGTATGACATTTCTAGAAATCTCGAGAAATATTGGTCCTAGGCCTTCGGTAACATCACTTTTGGAGACTTATTTTTAGCGCCAAATTTGGCGATATTTCGCCAAAAGTCTCCAAACTTGGCGACATTTTGGTCATTTGGCGCATTTTTCCCAATGGGGCTTGTAAAGTTAGTTTTTCTGCATTAACATGCATAATAGCCTATTGGCTATTATGCATTCTTTTGATTACTCTTCCATGACTTAATCAAAATTCCCTCTTTATATTGGTATCTTCGAGAGATCATTCTTCTAGAAGCTCTTTGTAGCTTCTGCGACATCTATAAATACCGGCATGGCAACTCCCCAGTTCATTGTGGATCGAGCTTCCGTTGAGTACGCTGCTTTGCTCTGAGAATTGTATTGTGCTATAGAAGAGGTACTTTCGCTCGCCTTTTTGAAGCTGATTTTTAAATGCTGTGTGTAAACTCTTCATTGTTGAATCTTGAGGGACTGAGTATTATCCGTCGTATATTTCCACTGAATTTTGCCTGTGGAAGTGTTTTATTTTGCGTAAGAATTACAGGTTTTGTGAAAGCTTCGGTACTGAGTGGACTGTTATAAAGAATCTACTGGCCGTTAGTACCTGTTAATTTTGTACAGCTGATTGTTCGACGAAGTTCTAGAAGCAATAAAGTTTGTGTTCCATCCTGACAAGTAGACTCTTTTCTAGAACTTTCTGCACCAACTGAACTTTAGAACGACGAACCAACAGTATTATACCGGCTGTCCGCCAAGATAAATGCCGGACAATGTAATTATTGATGGTTCCGAATACGATTGGCAACAGTTTGCCGGCACATTTCCCGAAAATATAATTTGGCGGGAATGACCGCCGTGATAATACGTTAAGTACCCTCATTTTTTTACGCCATATTTCTGCGATAAATCGCCAAAAGTGGCAATCTTGGCGACTAATTACATTAAGACCAGCGCAGTTACTGGCAACCCTGTAAGAAATGGTAAACACGTTTCCCCCCCACCCCCCAAATTTTCGGAATGAGAATTCCATCAGAACGTAACCAAATTAATATGGGACCACTCCTGAACTAGCCACTTTCCAATAAAAAAAGAATTTTTGAAATCGTCCACATGGTAAAAAATTATCGTTGTACATACATAAAAAAATATATGCGTAACATAGTACCTTTTGCACTGATTTTCGAAATTCATGGGAGCTTGGAAAAGGGTTCGCTTGGGTTGGTTAATAACAGAGTGTATTTCTTTATTTATTTAATCTGACAATATTTTCGAGTGGCGCTGGCACCTTTTAAATCGGGAATTTTGGGCCAAAATAGACATTTTTTGCGAAAACACAGTTTTTGCGAATTTTCGAAATCGATATCAACCGAGTGCGGAAACATAGTCTCTTTGAGTTGGTTAATACGTTAATACTAAAGTTGTTCTGAAATCGGGCGATATCTTCAATTGGCGCAGGCACTTTTCAAATCCTATTATAAAAGTTATAGGATTTTGGAAGTCGTTAACAGCCGTTAGATGAAGTTGCTTCTTATCTTTAGAGTGTGTCATATAAAGAACGTTTCTGCACTCGGATGATATAGATTTAAAAAAATTGCGAAAATACTGTTTTCGGGAAAAAAAAGTCTGCCCAAATTCCCGATTTTAAAGGTGTCGGCGCCGCGTGAAGTTATTGCCCGATTTCCAAAACATTTTACACGGTTACTAACCAACACAAGGGACTACTTTTCTGCACTAGACTTTCATCGATTTCGAAAATCGGAGCAAAAGTGGGGCATTTTTTGCCCACCTTACTGTCTCATGACGCTGCAGCTAAGCTGCCACGCTCTCCTAAGTCGCCTGTTCTTCCCTGGACTTAAATTGGTCTGGTTATTAATTAAACAACGAAATTTCCGTCTGGCAAATTAATACTCGGTAAAATCATACAAGACGGTGCCCCTCATGTAAACACGGCGATAGCCGCTGGAGCTTGGCGATCGCCAAGTGCGAGCGCTACAGACCTTGGCGCCAAGCCTCCCTGGCGACCGCCAAGCTCCAACTTGCTATCGCCGTCTTGTGACGAATAAACACTAGTTATATACCACTAAAATTTTACAAAGAAACACAAATTCTAAGTAAATGACACTATATAAAACAGTCAAATCCACAACAAAACATTAGAAAAAGTACAATTAAAGAAGCACTTGCCTCACTTTGCCCCCCCATTCTATATTCCACACATCGACTAGCACATTCTATATTCCACACACATACTAACGAAGAAATTCCCCGAGACGCTCACTAACTTACGGTAAAGGTTCCGTAAAACGGAATTAAAACCACAAGGAAAATCCAACACAAACTTATTCGACTCAGAATCAAAGAACACCAAACTTCAATCTTCATGCAATTAACACTAAATGAAAATTCTATACTTCAAATGCACCACGTTTAATTATCAGAATTGCCATTCAGATTCTGATTAAAAAAAAAAAAAAAGATTTTCCAGACCAACATGTGATAAAAAATCCAGACGATTTTCAAGTTTATGACGTCAGCTTTACATATGTTCTCCAAGGGCGAAACCAGAAGCCTGCTTAATATTGGTAAAAGCCCCATTTATGTAGTGTAAAAACATTTTTCTCGGAGGGCGCGCGAGCCACTCTGCGAGACCCCAAAAAAAACATCAATGGGTCCGGCCACCGCCTCAAAAGAGCCCCCTCGATAATATGATAACGCGGGCCCCTCTGCGAGCCCCAAAAAAACATCACTGTGTCCGGGCGGGCCCCTCTGCGAGACCCAAAAAAAACATCAGTGGGTCCGGCCACCGCCTCGAAAATATGCTATCGCGGGCCCCTCTGCGAGACCCCAAAAAAACATCAGTGGGTCCGGCCATCGCCTCCAGGGGGCCCCCTCGAAAATATGCTAACGCGGGTCCCTCTGTGAGACCCAAAAAAAACATCCATGGGTCCGGGCGGGCCCCTCTGCGAGACCCCAAAAAAACATCAGTGGGTCCGGCCATCGCCTCCAGGGGGCCCCCTCGAAAATATGCTAACGCGGGTCCCTCTGCGAGACCCAAAAAAAAAACATCAGTGGGTCCGGGCGGGCCCCTCTGCGAGATCCAAAAAAAACACCAGTGGGTCCGGCCACCGCCTCAAAAGGGCCCCCTCGAAAATATGCTAACGAGGGGCCCTCTGCGAGACCCCAAAAAAAACATCAGTGGGTCCGGCCACTGCCTCAAAAGGCCCCCCTCGAAAATACGCTAACGCGGCCCCTCTGCGAGACCCAAAAAAAACATCAGTGGGTCCGGCTACCACCTCAAGGGGGCCCCCTCGAAAATATGCTAACGCGGGTCCCTCTGCGAGACCCAAAAAAAACATCAGTGGGTCCGGCCACCGCCTCTAAAGGGCCCCCTCGAAAATATGCTAACGTGAGGCCCTCTGCGAGATCCAAAAAAACATCAGTGGGTCCGGCCACCGCCTCAAAAGGGCCCCCTCGAAAATATGCTAACGCGGCTCCTCTGCGAGACCCAAAAAAAACATCAGTGGGTCCAGCCACAGCCTCTAAAAGGCCCCCTCGAAAATATGCTAAGCGGGCCCCTCTGCGAGACCCAAAAAAAACATCAGTGGGTCCGGGCGGGCCCCTCTGCGAGATCCCAAAAAAACACCAGTGGGTCCGGCCACCGCCTCAAAAGGGCCCCCTCGAAAATATGCTAACGAGGGGCCCTCTGCGAGACCCCCAAAAAAACATCAGTGGGTCCGGCCACCGCCTCAAAAGGGCCCCCTCGAAAATATGCTAACGCGGCCCTTCTGCGAGACCCAAAAAAAACATCAGTGGGTCCGGCCACCGCCTCAAAAAGGCCCCCTCGAAAATATGCTAACGCGGGCCCCTCTGCGAGACCCCCCAAAAAAAACGTTAGTACAAGTTGAAGCAAATTAGAATAGTAGACGAAACAGGAAAAAACGAAAAATAACAATAACGCATGCGCAAAACGCAAATTAACAGCTTAATGACGTCAAATTGAGGAAGCGAATTCGTTACATTCATCGATACATACATTCGAAAATATGCTAACGCGGGCCCCTCTGCCAGACCGAAAAAAAAAACATTAGTACAAGTTGAAGCAAATTGGAATAGTAGACGGAGGAACAGGATAAAACGAAAAATAACAATAACGCATGCGCAAAACGCAAATTAACAGCTTAGTGACGTCAAATTGAGCAAGCGAATTCGTTACATTCATCTGCTTACGTCACACATACACAGTAGTTAGATTAAAAAACAACTATTACGCATGCCCGAAAGTGTAAGAAATTTCGCATCTTTCATTAGTTCTAAATTATCCAATTTACAATATTTGATGCATTATCATTCCTTCAAAAAAAAAACGTCGCCAAGCTCTACACATATCTTTATGGTTGCCAGTCAAACTACCATCGGCAGGGTACTTTACTAACGTTGAACATCGCTCACGATGTCGCCAGAACCAAGGGGCACCGGATATGGAACATAGGCCTAATACTCTACTCTTTGATTACAAAATTTTATCATATTGAAATTACAGTTATACTAAAATTGTTTGAAAATTATTTTCTATTTATGAATTTTTATTATTTACTAGCTGAAGTACCCGTCCTCGACGGGTTAGTGAATGAAAATTTCCAAAAAGCAAGAACTTTCGTCAGCATTGTAGGAGTACACAGAATGGATGTAGTACGTTGCCAAAGTAAAGAAAGCGAAGTTATAATTTTCAGGTATTGTTAAAATATTACAGGTTAGAGAGTAACTAAGTAATATCATTTCATTCGCTTTAGTCGTAATTATGTGATGCGCGAACGAATATTTACGCATATTGAAATAATTTTCGCAAAATGTCAAAATTTTATCAACATTTTAAAAAAATTTGAAGCCTAGAATTTAAGTTGAGTGACAACCTATCATATCACCCAAATTCGTTTCATTCCCTGCAGTCTTTATTTCGTGATGCTGGAACAAATTTTCAGCATTTTAAAACGATTTTCAAAAATCTCAAAATGTAAGCAAAATATTTTTAAAATTCAACGCCTATAAATTAAGATTAGCAACTACCTATCATATCACTCAATTTCGTATCATTCGTATTAGTCGTTATTGCGTGATGTTTGAAGAAATATAAACGTATTTTGAGAGAATTTTCACAAAATCTAATAAAAATGTTTAAAAAATTGGACTCCTATAGTTTATGTTGAGCAAACATCTATCGTGTGACCAAATTTCATATCATTCGCTTTAGTCGTTATTACGTAATACGGGAACAAAAATTCACTCAGTTTTAAACGATTTTCACAAAATCTCGAAATCTGATGGATTTTTTTTAATTAGATGCTTATAGTTTAAGGTGAGTGACCACCTATCATTTCACCAAATATCACTTTTTCACCTTTGCAGTTATTACGTGATGTGCGAACACAAATTTACGCAGTTTGAAAGGATTTTCGCAAAATCTCAAAATCCAATCAAGATTTTTTTAAAGTTCGACGCCTATGTTTGAAGTTGAGTGACCACCTATCATGTCACTCAATTTCATATCATTCGCTTCAGTCGTTTTTACGTGATGCTTGAACACAAATTTACGCAGTTTGAAAGGATTTTCGCAAAATCTCAAAATCCAATCAGGATTTTTTTTTAAATTGGACGCCTATGTTTTAAGTTGAGTGACCACCTATCATGACACCCAATTTCATATCATTCGCTTCAGTCGTTTTTACGTGATGCTTGAACACATATTTACGCAGTTTGAAAGGATTTTCGCAAAATCTCAAAATCTAATCAAGATTTTTAAAAAATTAGACGCCTATGTTTTAAGTTGAGTGACCACCTATCATGACACCCAATTTCATATCATTCGCTTCAGTCGTTTTTGCGTGATGCTTGAACACAAATTTACGCAGTTTGAAACGATTTTCGCAAAATCTGAAAATCTAATCAAGATTTTTTAAAAATTCGACGCCTATGTTTTAAGTTGAGTGACCACCTATCATGACACCCAATTTCATATCATTCGCTTCAGTCGTTTTTACGTGATGCTTAAACAAAAAAAGCGTCACGGACAGAATGACAGACACACAAACTTTTTTTTGAGGGTCGCATCGGATTCCCGGGTGCTTGAAACGGATAGAAATCGCAAAATTTTTTAATTCCAAGAAATGTACAGACAAAAGTCTAATTTTATTTATATAGATGTCGGGCGTAACCAGAATTTTTGGATTAGTGATGAAATTCCGTCTATTTATACACATATAAGTTCATATCCACCCACAGAAAAATTTTCCAGGCGCATATCCCCCCCACCCCCGAAGAGTTTTCCTGGCTACGTGCCTGATTTATGTATTATGAATTTTTCAGTTTACTTAAATTGGGTCTGGCGCAATGTTAGCAACAACAAAACTGTCTGGCACATATAAATTTATAATTATAAAACTTATAATCAAATGTTTTTTAGGACATAGAAAATTGTAAAAGAAGAATCAAATGTCTTAAAATGATTTCAAAACCTCCATTTTTCACCTGTACAGGCGAGATACACTGGTAAACGCAATCACTCACAAGTGCCAGACGTACACATCACTACCTAACTTGAATAAGAAAGGAAAATTTCGCAAATCAGCCGATCTAAAATTCTTTCTCGAAAATGCTGCAAGCTCTTATACTATATGACTATATTTGTCAGTAATTCGGCTTAACACTGCATGCAGTGTCCAAGGGCCAATGCAGTTACTTAGGGCACGATTAGGGATGGACGCGAGACGGAAAATTGGCCTCTCGCAAAACAGCTTAAAAGCTTGTCTCGTCTCGCAAAAATCCCTATACCGTAATGTTAAAAATGTCTGTCTCGTCTCGCAAAAAAGCTGTAAATCCTTGTCTCGTCTCGCGTCCATCCCTAAGCACGATCATTTCCACAAAATTAGTACCAGTTCTACTGTAATTAAAGCTGGTGTGGATAAGAAAAACGTTGATGAATGAGCTCTTCTTCAAGAAATATAATTGTTTTTCAAAACCAGTAATTGAAGAAAAGTACTCTATTCAGCTGATGGAAAATTAACATGTGCGCCGGCAGCATAGGGAAAGGGGGGCAATGCCCCCCCCTGGATTTTTGTATGCAGTGTTTTCTCTTGCTTTTTTGCTCTTTCCAACATGGTAACCATACGTTAAAGTAGTCTTTGCCCCCTCCCCACCTCCAGGTGGAGTAGTCTTTGCCCTCCCCTGTGAAATATTCTGCCGGCGCCCATGAAAATTAATGAAACAAATTTAACTACTACAGCAAAATTAGAGGAAAAAATAATTTCTTCACCAGCTAGCAGTATATACATACAGCAAGAGATTTGTGTTATAATTTATGAAAAGGGACTCGACGGAATCTCTCTTCTCTCTGTTCTAAAAAAAAGTAACTCCAGCTGCCGCCGCCGCTGTCTAAAGCTTGTCATACTCTCTCCTCCGAAACCACGTTAATTTGAGTTTCGTCGAATATGTCCTCGAATTTGGAAGATTCCACGGAAATCGGTAAACTGACTTAAATTTCGAAATTCCAATTATTTTATAAGATATTGATAAAAAGGTAAAATCATACAAGACGGTGCTCCTCATGTAAACACGGCGATAGCCGCTGGAGCTGGGCCATCGCCAAGTGCGAGCGCTACAGACCTTGGCGCCAAGCTCCAGCCATGGCGCCAAGCCTCCCTGGCGACCGCCAAGCTCCAATGGCTATCGCCGTCTTGTGACGAATAAACACTAGTATATACCACTAAAATTTTACTAAGAAACACAAATTCTAAGGAAATGACACTATATAAAACAGTCAAATCCACAACAAAACATTAGAAAAAGTACAATTAAAGAGCACTTACCTCACTTTCCCCCCCCCCCTTCTATATTCCACACATCCATACTAACGAAGAAATTCCCCGAGACGCTCACTAACTTACGATAAAGGGTCCGTAAAACGGAATCAGAAACACAAGGAAAATCCAACATAAACTTATTCGAATCAGAATCAAAGAACAGCAAACTTCAATCTTCATGCAATTAATACTAAATGAAAATTCTATACTTCAAATGCACCGCGTTTAATTATCAGAATTGCCACTCAGATTCTGATTAAAAAAAAAAAAAAAAAAAAAAAAAAAAACGATTTTCCAGACCAACTTGTGATAAAAAATCCAGACGATTTTCAAGTTTATGACGTCAGCTTTACATATGTTCTCCAAGGGCGGAACCAGAAACTCTTTCGGAGGGGGGCGCAAATAGTGGATATTCATTTTATCTAGTATAAAGCCTGCTAAATATTAATAAAAGCCCCATTTATGTAGTGTAAAACCATTTTTCTCGGAGGGCGCGCAAGCCACTCTGCGAGACCCCAAAAAAATATCAGTGGGTACGGCCACCGCCTCAAAAGGGCCCCCTCGAAAATATGCTAACGCGGGCCTCTCTGCGAGACCCAAAAAAAACATCAGTGGGTTCGGCCACCGCCTCAAAAGGGCCCCCTCGAAAATATGCTAACGCGGGCCCCTCTGCGGGACCCAAAAAAAACATCAGTGGGTCCGGCCACCGCCTCAAAAGGGCCCCCTCGAAAATATGCTACCGCGGGCCCCTCTGCGAGATCCAAAAAAAACATCAGTGGGTCCGGCCACCGCCTCAAAAGGGCCCCCTCGAAAATATGCTAACGCGGGCCCCTCTGCGAGACCCCAAAAAAAAACATTAGTACAAGTTGAAGCAAATTAGAATAGTAGACGAAACAGGAAAAAACGAAAAATAACAAAAACGCATGCGCAAAACGCAAATTAACAGCTTAATGACGTCAAATTGAGCAAGCGAATTCGTTACATTCATCGATACATACATTCGAAAATATGCTAACGCGGGCCCCTCTGCGAGACCGAAAAAGAAACATTAGTACAAGTTGAAGCAAATTGGAATAGTAGACGAAAGAACAGGAAAAAAACGAAAAATAACAATAACGCATGCGCAAAACGCAAATTAACAGCTTAGTGACGTCAAATTGAGCAAGCGAATTTGTTTACATTCATCTGCTTACGTCACACATACACAGTAGCTAGATTAAAAAACAACTATTACGCATACCCGAAAGTGCAAGAAATTTCACATCTTTCAATAGTTCTAAATTATCCAATTTACAATATTTGACGCATTATCATTCCTCCAAAACAAACGTCGCCAAGCTCTATACATTTCTTTATGGTTGCCAGTCAAACTACCATCGGCAGGGTACTTTACTAACGTTGAACATCGCTCACGATGTCGCCAGAACCGGGGCCTTCGCAAATAGTAACGGGCCTGCGCGTGTATTTTGATGAGCCATCCAAAGAGGCCTACGGATGCTCGAGTCTTCACGTATACATCAGGCATTTCTTAACCTTCCCAGTGCTTTAAAACGTTATTTAATGTAGTTTTAAGTAGTAATTGTGTTACTAATTCAAGTGCGAACTCATGATTAATTTGTTTGCTATGATACATATTGACATAAAGAAAATAGATGCATACAATTTGAAGGAAAAACAAAGTAGCGCTTACTCTCATGATTCACGATTGCTTATTTTAGATTCACAAGTGGATATTTAATATACTTTAAAATAACTAAATACACAAATGAGAAAGACATTTTTATAATGAATATTTCATGAACGTAGTCGTATTTCCTACGTTATTTTAAACAATTCAACATTAATCTTTAACAAATGATGTATTAAAGCGCATTTCAGTGTTTTCGGGATATCCTGTATATTGGAGAAAATTGATAAAATACGCTCTATAGCGTGATCCCTGAATTAATTATTCTTTAATAAAGATATTTCATGTAGTATATATTATTCCTTTGTCACTTTCTCAAACGAACTTTGGAATTGAGCAAGCATAATGAACGCTTGTACAAAATATTAACTACATTTGAAGTTTCTGTATAAACGGGCAAAAATCAATAATTTATAATTTACTGTATTTCTGCATTGTACCAGATGTAAGTCTGAATCACATAATCAAGGCATGTATAACTGATAAATAACATTTTCAACTGGCAAAATTAAATTGTCTAAATAGTATCACAACGTCATGCTTATTTACAAGAATAAAAACTACTCAAGTAAGTAATACGATTTCTGATTAAAATAATTTATTTATAAATAACACATGAGTAATTATTCACTTAACATGATTTACATACATATTTTTAGAAGTTCTAAATACATAAGTGTTCACGTACCTTTACATTCAGAGCAAAATGTTCGAATTTTAGAATAAATTTTCATGAAAGAAAATGGCGCAACAAAACGATTATCTACATCTAAAGTTCTTTAGTACAACAAAAGTATAAAAAATTGTTTTAAAATAATAAAATAGAACACTGTGACTGGGGAAAAACAGGCCTCAATGATGAACTCATTTTTAGCGATGGCAACTCATACGCAGGCCCGTTGCTAATAACGACGGCCCCGCCAGAACCAAGGGGCACCGGATATGGAACATAGGCCGATAAAAAAAACTGGAAAAATAAGGATGATGGTTGCCAGGTTTGGCATTTTCGCATGCATAAAATCATTCATGCCTTTGCAACAAAGCAATTCCAAGTATCTACAATCGCATTAAATTGACAAACATGAAGTAGAATTGCACCAATTTTACGCCAAATTAAATAGTAATGAAATAAATAAATCAAAGTGTGTTACACAAAGCTCACAGTTTTCAAATACTAAGTTCTCTTAGATCAAAGAGAGTTTAAAATTAAAGATTAGTTTTCCTTAATACAGAACTAGGGGCCAAGGCCCCCAGACGCCCAGACTCGCTACGCTCGCTTTTCGTATGAGGCATTCGGCCCCTAATCAGGCTTATTCGTAAAAAAGACATAATTTTAACAGACAAAACCCGAAGATTGGATCAGATAGAATGTTACTGAGCTACACATTGCTTGGTTCTTGCATCTTCATTGGTACATAAAAATTTAAACTTCACGCTACAGTAGACACCCTCCCCCTCATAACACGGAAGATATTTTGTTATGGGAATCCGTGTTGTACGGGTCCTGAGCTATACACCACCTGGAGTGCGGACTCCGCTTATAATCGCTGGAAAAATTATTTGCACTCCTCAGAAACACAATGATATTTAATGTTGCCATTCAAAAGTTATATTAGTTAGGAGCTAAAGCGTAATAAAATCAGAACATCTGTTTCAGCTGTATTTTTAATAATGTAAAACCTATTGGACATAATGTAAAACCTTGCGAATTTGCCACCCATGGCGATTTTTCATTATTTGGCGACTTGCGTACATATAAAGTTAATAAAAGCTACGGAACAGATAGAATAGCCTGCCACCAATGGCGACTTTTCCTTAATTGGCGATTTACACATGCTCACAACCTATATTTACTGTTCATGTAAGGTTACCGGAAAACCGTCATCCATATTTTCATTTACATAATCGTTTGCAGATTGGCGTACTTAGCACCACGAATTATACCATCTCGTCGCGCTAGCAAATATCCAAAGTGTACTATAACTGCTATAATGGCATAGTTAACGCCGCCAAATATTTCTACTGGTAGCAAATAATCCAGCTGGACGAGAACCGGCTTTAAAATAATCTGCATTTTAATTATTTTTCATTTTCAAAATATTAGTTATTCTGTTTTGGAAAAACGAATAATCGCTAATTCTAAATTCCTGTTGTCTAAGCGAACTTACTATTTGAAAATTGTCAACTTCGTGTAACACATTTTGAGTTACTTATTTCATATAGTTTTTATTTTGGCGTAATTCTAACTCATGTTTGTAAATTTCACGTGATTCTAGATATTTGGAAATGCTTTGTTGCAAAGGAATGAATGATTTTATGCCAAATCTTGCAACCATTCGGTTTATTTTTTCAGTTTTTTATTAATATCTTATAAAATAATTCGATATTTGAATCAGCTTAGCAGGTTCCTCGGAATATTTCGAATCTGTGGGCACCTTAGTCGAAATTCAAATCCCTACGGTTTAGGAGGAGATAGGTCAACAAGCTTTGACAGCGACAGCGGCCTTTACTTTTTTAAGAATAGAGAGATACCTAATTATAACTGATTTAAAAAGCACCATTTTGGCATCACGTACGATCTGGAAAAAGTGTGTTATCTCTCCTGCTAAAAGTGTGTTAGCAGGACGAATCTAAATACTGTGTATGTTCCAAAATGTTAGTCACCATGGGCGCCGGCAGAATATTTCCCAGGGGGTGGGGGCAAAGACTACTTCAACGTATGGTTACCATGTTGGAAAGAGCAAAAAAGCAAGGGAAAACACTGCATAAAAAAATCCAGGGGGGGGGGAATTGCATCCCCTTGCCCTATGCTGCCGGCGCCCATGGTTAGCACCCAGTATTTTGAAAATGAAAAAATAATTCAAATGCAAATTATAGTGATGCCGGTTAGGTTCTGCTTGGGTATTTGCCACTCGTAGAAATAATTGGCGCCGTTAACTATGCCATTATAGCAGTTTTAGTACAGCTTGAATATTTGCCAGCCATGCGGCAAATATGCAGATTGGCATATTTCGCGGCGCTAAGTAAGCCAATCTGCAAAGGATTATGTACAGGCACGTGCCAACAGGGGGGGCAGGGGGGTTTATCGCCCCCACGGTAAATGAGTAGAAGGGGCGAACTATATAATTCGCCCCTCTGTATCTTAGCCCCCCTCAATAGTTTTTTTACAATAATTTTCTTCAGGATGGGGAAAGCAATTTTTCCAGCCCTTCCCCTCAAGAAAACGGTTATTTAAACAAACTAATGAGGCATAAACGAAAATTTTACTAACTCAAACGTAAGGGGGGGGGGGGGGGGGTTCAAAATAGCTGCCACCACCCATCCCCTTCCGCACGAAGAGAACTGTTATTTTAAGCAAACTATTGCGATACCAAAAAAAAAAAAAAAAAAAAAAAAAAAAATCGGTAAATTAAGTAGTTCACATGAAACTGATACAGGAAATTTGGCTTACACTCGGATACTTTTTTGAGAGGGTGTACAGACGAGGTTAAAAAATATTGAAGCCGATTATTTATAAAAATTGGCGGGGAGGGGGGAGGGCAAAATAGCTGCCCTGTCTCTGAAGAAAATGATTATTGTAATTGAACTATAGAAGGGGGGGAGGGGCTGGTGAAATGACTGCCCCCCTCCCGATGTCGGAAAAAATCGTTCGCCCCCCCACTTTCCAAGACGTTGGCACGTCCCTGATTATGTATATGAATTAATGGCAGTGCCGGATTAAGACAGCGCGGGGCCCGTAGCAAATGTTACCAAGGGGGCCCCATGTTCAGTGACGCACCCATATTTTTGTTTGTTTGTTTGAAGGGGAGGAGTTCATACTCACATTATAGTAGTATGGATAAATTAACAGAAAAAAAATAGTGTTAATTATATTATAATTTATTTTTAGAATGAATTAATTAGTTAATGAGATTACTAATGCTCATTAGATGTAAATAAAACTAAAATTGCGTAAGCGTAAGATCTGGGAGGGGTTTATGCCAACCCTTCCTCGCACTTGGGTGCGCAAATGTCTAGGTTTTGTGCGATAATAAAATGAAACACAACTTTTGCGAGCTTTTCTTGATTTAATATGAGCAAATTTGAGCTAACACTAGACAAATCAATTTCTCCAAGTAAATTGGTATGTGGAAAAAATGCCCCTCAAAATATAAAGTTCTCTATTTAGAAGGGGGCGATTCAAGGCAGAGGGCTAAATAGATAGCGAGACTGACGATGTTTAAAGGTATTTATACCTACAACTCAAGTTTTTTTTATGTTCATGGGTTCCGTGTTTCTAATACCCTCCACTTTACCCTCTAGCATATCCAAACATATAACTTGACAAGATTACATACATACAATAATAATAATTTCTATAAAAATTTTAGAACCTTCGAAAACAAAATGTACTTTAAACTGTGAGTTTAAATACAGTTTTTCCCCCTCTGAAAATACGTACTTGTAAAATTATTCCATTATTTGGAAGGTCTTTACTAATACTAGTTTGCCTATTTTTAACTTCATGTATTTAATGGATTACTTCATAAGAAATCAAATTGCGGATAGGCAGATCTAGTGCAATTATACTTTCGCTTTTCAAAATATACTGCATGAACGGAACGCATTCAAACTGCACATGCATAGAGAGGGGGAATGTTACTTCCACATACAGCTTAGAGCACTTCTAAAGACCATTTCGTTCAAGTTCTAGAAGCATGCGTGCATCACTTTCCAACCTACCTTGGTAAAAATGGTATAAAATATTTTGTTTTAAAAAGCCTCAATAAGAGGGTTCTATCTTTTCTAACTAGAATAATCGATATAATAAATAATAAAAAATTCGGATAAAACATTCATTATCGTATTACTTTCAAATGTTTTTGCAGGATATAATAATCTTAAATGTGATCAAGTATTTTGTGAGTTTCTTTGTGGAGCAAAAGTATCAGAAAACACCCTTTGTTTTCAGTTTGCCTGGGGTTATGGCTTCCCGGATAGCCTGACCATCTTGTCTTTGTGCAAAGATCCTCCCTATTCTAATTATTTTATCCGAATGAACTTACTGTCATTCGTGACCCTGACCTGTGGTTTCGACAGGCCAAAATCAATTTTTTTTTATATTTAACACTTTTAATTTCCGTGATAACTATTATGATTTATCAGAACTGCTGATTCTCAAAATATAAAAAACGGCGTACATTCTATATCTAATTATTGTTTGAAATAGTAATTCGACTGTGTTCAAACACTGTAAAATGTAAATAAATAAATACATAAAAATAAAGCAAGTCAAACACCGAAAGCTTTCTAAAGATGGCTTACTCCCTATTTCATACACCACGAATTTCGCCAAAGCAACCCCCTTTACTCTGAGACAAAATACTTTTGGAACGGCCCAACATCCCATTCAATACCATTCTCATATTTGCAAAACAAAATAAGTTTATATCCAATATTTACATAAAATTATTGTTTCGAGAAAATCTTCAGAAATAGCCACAAATAGTTCCTGTTTATTGAGTCATTTTGAAAAGTTTGATTACAACTTCATCAAAAAACTCATTCGATTTGTTACAGCAAAGCTCCTGAAATGATCGAGGCCGATATACTACTCAGACTAATGAATAATCCGTCCTACTGACGCATTAAAGCAATTTTGTTTGTAGAGGCGGTTAGGTGGAAGATTCACATACACATCCATTTTATGGAAGTAAAATCGAATTGTTTACATTAATTTCATTTTCCTCGGAAGGGGTGTTCGCCCCCTTCGACCCCTTACCATTAACACGTCCTTGAACCTGCCCTGACTCTGTTCTTTCATTTTGGCGCTTAGTTTTCTTTCTATATTTGTTTATTTCTGGATTCATTCAACAAATAAAAGACAAACTTGTAACATATTAGTAAAGAATGCATTTTTTAAAGGCCATGCATAGGTGGGTAGTCCTATATATAGTAAGGGTCTCGAAACCTCCTCCTCCGAGTTGCGCTTTTTCTCAACAAAAATTTAAAAACCTACTCGATTTTAATAGAACTGTAGTACTAATGGCGAAGTGCTTTTTTTTTTTTTTTTTTTTTTTTCAAATTCTGCCTCTCCCGCTGTTTTGACCCTCTCTGAATTTTTTTTCTGGGTACTGCATTTTTTGTTCCTGTGTGTGTTAAAAATACTCTCTGTGTCTCTTGTTGCTGTCTTTGAATGCTCATTCAATTTAGATTAGGTAATCAGTTGACTAAATAATGCAGGTATGCGACAGCCACACTAAATTTATATAATTCTTTCAATGACTTATCAACAATTGATTTACAGTTCCATAATAGAGAATCGTCTTATCCAAAATTTGTCTTATCCAAAACAAACAAACAAAAAAAAAATGAATAAAATTACAACAAAAAAAAAAATCTGAAATTCTTCCAGATTTTATTTACGCACTCGGCTGGAAGAATTTCAGTTTTTTTTTTTTTTTTTTTTTTTTTTCCCAATCTATTCAATCAATTCTGCGAGGATATTCCATATAGAGGAAAATGATAACTGTAAGAGTGCTCATATAAACTCCTGTTCGCATCATTTTGTTGCTGAAAATGGTATCCATTGTTGTTTCGCCTCTAGTGGTGAAATGTTTTGGATGAGTGCGCATTGGAAAATCTGAAGTATCCATTTCAATTATGAAATCGGATATTTGATCGGAATTTAGTTCTATGTTAAAATCTCCTACTAAAACAGTCTTACAATCATCCTCCTTCAGCAACGTTTCGAATAGAGCGTCTCATTTATCTTCATAAGAAATTCGAGGACTAGCGTATGTCACTGCAAATCTCACTTTATCTTAAATATACGCAATGACCATTTGAACACCTTTTCATCTGGCTCGTGTAGACACGGGTAAAGTGTTTCATATCCTTTTTATAAAGTGATTTTTATAAAGTTTTCCTCTATAAAAATCATAACTCCAGATGACTTTTGTTTTGGAAACCACTGTCTATCCGTTCGTCCAAAGTGAATCCTGGTATTTGAAAATTATCTGAAGGAATAGTCCATGTTTCCGTTAGCAATATCAAATCACTCTGCAGAAAACATGAATAAAACGGAAAAGTGACCACGGCGCGCCGCGTAGACGAAAATCCCGTGCTTGAAAGAAATAGCACCCGAGTGCTAAAAAAGAAAGAAAGAAAAGAAAGGAGGAATCGTGATATTTATCTTTTGCTTAAAAAAAATTGGATTTTAGGGGGGAGGACAAAAACTTTCAAACTACAAGCGCGGGGCCCCCAAAAGCGCGGGGCCCGTAGCACTTGCTACTTCTGCTATATTGTTAATCCGACACTGATTAATGGATAACTGTTTTCACGGCAACCTTACATGAGTGTTGCAGAAACCTCTGCTTAATTCCTGGGTTCGTCATTCTAAAGTTCACTATATGTGTAGAAAGTTCTAGTAAAATGTCCACTTGTCAGGATGGAACACAAACTTTATTGTTTCTAGAACTTCGTCGAACAATCAGCAGTACAAAATTTACACGCACTAACGGCCAGTAATTTGCTTATAACGGTCCGCTCAGTACAGAAGCCTTCACAGATACTGTTTTTCTCACATAAAATAAAACACTTCCATAAGCTAAAATTCAGTGGAAATAGTCGAGAAAAATCATAAGCAGTCCCTCAAGGAAGAATTCACACACAGCATTCAAAAACAAGCACAGGCAAACTACCACTTCTAAAAGCATCAATACACAGCCTTATGCTCTAGCAGAACGGTATCTGCTTCGCGCGGTGGCTACAGCAAAACTGACTAAAATGGGGCACACCACTGCTTTTATAGTTTGCGACGAATACCGGAGAAGGTTCTACAGAAAACTATCCCCGGAATGTTGTAGAACAAACTCAATTTTGATTGCGTAATAGAAAAGTAATAGAGTATTGTTTGGCTATTATGCAATGTTAATGCAGGAAAACAAACTTTACAGGTCCCATTGGAAAAATCGCGGCCAAATGACCGAAATGTCGCCACGCTTAACGACATTTTGGTGAATTGTTGTAAAATCCGGCTCCAAAAATAAGTCTCTAAAAGTGAGGTCGGCTAATCTCTAACATCAATATTTCTCGAGATTTCATAGAAAATCCTATGTTAACCAATGGGGAAAAAAAAACCTTCATGTCTCACATTCCAGTTTACCGACATTATGCCATAAAAAACAAATTATAATTATTTGACGCGTAGAATACGAATTTTAGACTAGTTTAACCCCCAGAACAGTGGGTTACCCCAAAAATTCGTAACATGAACAATGATTATAGATATGAGCATGTGTAAATCGCCAAATAATGAAAAGTCGCCAGACAACACGATATACAGATATCCTACCTGCTCCTTAGTTTTATCAAAGGAAACACATGAAGCACTGTTTTTGTTTGTTTGTTTTTTTTTTTTTTTAGAAATTATTATTTTAACTACTATATACGTAAGTCTCAAATTATGAAAATCCGCCATGGATTGCAAACGAGCAAGGTGTTTCATAAGTTTTACACAATTTAAACTAGTGTGAAGTTTAAATTTTTATGATTCAAGGAACATGCAAGAACTAAGCAATGTGTAGCTCGGCAAGATTCTATCTGATACAATCTTTGGGTTTTGTCTGTGAAAATTGTGCTTTTCTTACGGATAAGCCTTATTAGGGGGAGAATGCTTCATACGAAAAGCGAGCGTAGCGGGTCCAGTGGCCTTGGCCGGAGCCCCCGGGAAGGGAGGGGGAGAGTAGACAATAGAGCATTTCGACGTGACGTATCTCTGACGTCAGCTGAGTGACAGCTTCGCGCATCATTCTGCGCATGCTATTTCTTTACCTAAATGTATAATTTAGCAATCTCAGTAATCCGTATAAACTACGTGTAATCTGAGGAGGTTCATTGGGTTTTTGGATTACGAACGCAGCCCCACTGTGAAGAATGTAAACAAACTGCAGAATTGCAAGCAACAGGCGTTTCAGTTTAGACAGCAATCAACGACTGTGCACGAAAGAATGTAAATTATTTATTTAGAAATATGGAAGAAATTTTAAAGCTGTCCTCAAATAATTAAACTCTAATTGCAAAATTAGATATTGTTTCTAGTTTAGGATTGTGATATTTTTTCATGATTTTTAACTATATGGATAATTTGTCTCCAATGTAGTTTGAAGCTATGACTAGATAGGTTTATCCTTAGATTGACATGAATTTTAGTGCATGCTTTCTATGGATAGCACTTTCTGGTGTGGATTCTGTTATTAAATGTGCATATAAAATGCATAAGAATAAATAATTAGAAAACATGAAAGAATTGGTTTGTTAATTATTTTTTAAAAACATATTTTGATTAAAAAGTCAATTTATACATTGTTTACAGAACTAGTTTTGTACGAGTGGTCGGTTTATTAAAATAATAATAATAAATAAATAAAACAGGAAGTTTATGATGTGTTAATGTATGATTACTTATTGTTGCTTATGCTAAAAAACTATAGAATCTACTTTTTTAAAATCACTAAACTTGGCTACCAGCCTTTTTATTCTTTTGCAGTATTCTAAATTAGGTATGGAGTGGAACTTAAATATCTTGAATAAATGTGTTTTTTCTATTAAACTGACACCCTCTTTCATTTCACCTTCTTATCTCAATTCTTTCTGTTGTTTCTTTGACTTCGTGAAATCAAGGTTATACTGTTGTTTTTCTCGTGTCCATGGACAGATGATTAAATGGTTAAACTGTACTTCGTTAAAATAAATCCTTATTCTTTTACCTAAAACTATTTCCACTCTGTTCTGCGTGGAGCTGATATTAGGATTAGAAATTATTATGAAGATTTTTTGATTTTTTGATACTTACGTATTATTGCAGTGGTCATTTCCAACAAAGTATTTTTTCATCAAATGTGCTGGAAACTGTTGCCAATCGTATTTGAAACCATTAATAATTTCATGTGATTGGCATTTATCTTGGCGAGAAATCGAAATCGCCTGTCTTGTTTGAGTGCCGGGATAATACGCCAGTAGCAATTTTTCTATGAATACTGTTCTTACCTGCTGTTCAGATTCAAGAACCTAAATCATTTTATGCAGTCAAATATGATGTTTTTTTTTTTTCTTTCAATTTTTTTGTAAATAACTTCTAAAGTAATTTAAATTGGCTGACTGACATCTGATTTTTTTAATATATATCGCTTGCATGTAGTCTGGTTCCTGTGTAAATTATGTGAAAACATATTTTCAAGTAACACTGTAATTTACGATGTTGAAAAAAAAATCTCTTACATACAATCATCATGGAAGAATATAACTGTAAAACTCTATATACTACTCCTTTTATTATGATTGTTTTTTTTAATCAAATCATTGAACTAATAAATCTGATATGGACACCACATGATTTCCTTGTACCTCTATTAAACCTGCAATATTTTCGGGGCACTTCATCTAAACTTATTTCATTTGAAAGAGACAAAATACTGCAATTCTAAAGTTTACCGCCAAGCTGAGTTCAATTTTAAAGATTTGTTTCACTTAATTGGGCAATATTTTGACAAAAGCCAATAAGCTTGCGATAGCGAGATTTCAGTCACAGCTGTAACAGTTATTCATCACAGATTTTTAATGAAATGAAGGTATCTATAGACCCTTAATATATTTTAAGTCTTTTGGGTGACCCTGTAAATAAATTACTCAGTCCACAGCAATCAAAAGCACAGTTAGATGTTACAATAGTTCTAAATACAAAATTTCAACATTCTACGGCTAAAAGTTTTAGAGTCATGCAAAATGCGTAGTTTTTTTTGGTGTTAAATTAGCGATATTTTGGCAAAACTCAACACGGTGGATGACAAATAACGAGATTCTGTGCATGGACCAAACAATGAACGACTACAGACATAATATATTGAAAACAGTGGCGTAGCCAGGGGAGGGGGGGGGTAATAAGGGATCACAACACACACACCCTGAAATTTTTGCAATACAAAATGTATATTCTTTACTCCCTCACCACACACATGTATACATATATGTGAGTTACAATAGTAACCCCTCCCATGAAAAATTTCTGGCTACGTCACTATTTGAAGATGTCTATAGACATTAATGTATTGGAATTCTGGTAGTTGCATATTATCCTGATAGACATTCGTGCCAAAATTATTTTTTCGGAAAATGTGCTGGCAAACTGTAGCCAATTGCAGGGGCATAGCCAGAAATTTTTGATTGGGGGGGGGGGGGAGTTACGACTACTAAAACTCATATATATGTATACGCGTGTGTGATAATGTAGTGAAGAATATACATTTTGTATGGCAAAAAATTCCCCATGGGGGGGTTATGACCCCCATAACCACCCCCCCCCTTGGCTACGCCCCTGGCCAATTGTATTCGGAACCATCATGATTTCCTGCAACCTGGATTTATCAAAGCGAAAAATCGCTCATCTTGGCAGACTGCAAGGATACATGCAAGTACCAAAATTCTTTTGGGTGGTCCTGTAAATAAACTCTCCAGTAGATTGGAATAAAAAATCTAGGTGTACAACTAGATGTTACAACGATCTTATATATAAAATCTCAGCAATCTACGACTAATAGTTTTTGAGATATGCAAATTAAATATATACATATATATACCAAAAGGTGCCAAGTTTGGTGACTTTTAACGCAGTTTTTGAGGGAGGTGGCTGAACGTCACCGGACCATTATCCAACCATATGGTAAGATGTTATTCTGCTTGAAATGAATGAATGTTTCTAAAATTGCCATTGGCTGTAATTTGTTGAAATTTTTCTGAGTGCACCTGTAGAACTGTAAATGATAAAGATACCATTTTTGATGGCAAGATTCATTTTGTAATCCTTAACAACATATATCATTTTTGATTTATTTGACATAACTTAATATCTCTAAATTACACTTTAATGAATTTCTGCCCATAAAATATAATGTATGGATGTAGATGTTACAACAATCCTAAATATAAAATTTCAACATTGTACGACTCGTACTTTTTAAGATATGTGAGTTACCTACATACACACGTACGTACAGGCAGTGGCGGATCCAGAAATTCTCTTTTGGGAGGGGCTAAATTTTGATAAAAGCTTATTTCACCCAAAGAAAATATACAATAAAGCAAAATTTTAGTCTAAACAAATGTAAAAAGGATTTTTACATTTGTTTGGGAGGGGCTAAGTGATTAAAAAAGATCACTTTACATATTCAAAGTGCATAATGAAGCAGAATGTTACTCTCTAGCAATCTCTTTTGGGGGGGGGGGTGAAGCCCCCAAGTCCCTCCCCTGAATCCGCTACTGCGTACAGGCGCCAGGAAACACTGATCAAAATGGTCTAGCTGTCAGTCAGAATGCTTGTACATGAATTTATATGAACATACATACATGTGTACAATGAGATGTCAAGCAAAAACTCAGTAAATTTAGAGGTAGTTAAATCTGGATACCGAATTCTTTTTGCGATCACATTATTTCTTTGTACGTCATACAAGGAAGTAAAAATATTAGTGTTTATAAATTGTATAGACACACACACACGTACAGTGCCCCTAGAAAGTGATAACATGCTTTAATTCTTTATCTATTAAAGATAATTAGGCAGTGTGAATTGAATAAATGTTTAAAATAAGGTTAAAAAAAAAGACTATGTTAAGAGAAAATGCCTCTTGTTAATTTTCACAGAGTTACACTTTTTAAAATTTCTTAGAACTACCTTACAAAAAAATTCCTAGAAAATAAAATGTACCGCATGCACAAATGAGGTGATGTACAAAATTTCAGCCTTTCATCATATAACGTCTTAAGGGATATCTATAAACAAAGGTGACTGAGGTCTATACTTGAATTTGAATGTAAAATATTCTTTCATAATATCTGTATGACCCTTAAAATGTGATTGTGATTTTTTTCCTTTCAAGAGCTACTGAAAATTAGTTTAAGTCAGTACTTATTATCTTCATACCTTTGACACTTTTCAGGATATAATTATCAAATTTTGTCCATCACCTCATCAGAATATGGAGCACATTTTACCGATTGGAGATATTTTTGTATGCGGGTTATATACAAAAAGTGTATCTTTTTGGAAATTAATGAAAGAAATTTTTCAATGAGAAAACATTTAATTGCTCCAGGGCTAGCAGCAATTTCTGGAAAAAAAAGGTGCCAGAGCCTTAATATTCTTATGTTAATACTCAGTAGCGAACTGCAAACCCCTGTAATATGGGGTTGGTAGCACATTTAATTAAAATAACAATAATTTAAAGATTTCCCCATATAATAATTATTTTACAGAACAGTGATATAAAATTAAATAGTCGGAAATTAGCAGGAAGAAATATAAACATTATACAGAAAACACCCAAATTCTGGTGGTCTCAGGACTCTCAAATCTGGTCGAGGTGAAGCGAATATGATTTGTCGTGTCTGCTAAAATCAGTTTGTGCTTGAAAAGGGGAAAATTTATGAATTAATGTATACAATATGAATGTATGTAATGTATATAATGTGAATGATGTAATGTATATAATATGAATTAATGTATGTTACACTTTTTTTATTAATGGGATAACTGGTCTTATTTTACAGGCATTTACATATTTAAAAGAATACTATGATAAATATTAACAAACAGTACATTTTATTTTTTATAAAAGAAAAAAACAATCTGAATAGATCGTAATAGGAATTTAAATAAACACTTCTTTAATATAAATATTAATGGAATTTGATGTTTTCTGGGGCATACAGAATATCCGATGAATTATAATTCAAAAACAAAACTTTATTCTTGCATAAATCTCACAAGTAAGAAAATTTCGCATGCACAACAATGATATTTGTAAACAAACAGTAATCCGAATGACCTGCCGAATCTTAAAATAAACATTGTGTTTATTCCCGTACATAATGTTGTCTTTCCGAACGCAGTACCAGCGGAAAAAGTCGCTTGAAATATCATTAAAATATTATATGTTAAGCTTTTTAAAATATTAAACGCCACCTGGGACACAAAAGTCGAAGGTCTGATTAACAAATTCCATCCATTACAATCATCCAAAAAATTAAATTTAATACTTTTTTTGAATGTTGAAAATCGGGTTTTTCCCATTGAAATACATTACGAGAACCCCAAGCTGTCACGCAAGACGGCGACCGATCGCAGAGAGGAGGGGTTCGTCGAAATGCTCTATTACAAGGCGAGCCTGGGTACTGAACGCGTGGAGGTGTTGTGACGTCACGAGAGGATGGACTTGTCTCCGTTAAAAGCATTAGAATCATATGGAAAAGTAGAAGAAACTAAGATGTTTTGTGCCTTTTTTGGATACTAATGGTAAGTCAGCAATCTCTATTCTTAATACGACATACTTGATAATAGTTATTAAGCTATAGAGTACATAAAAATATAAAATTGCCGTATTTTGCGTTAGTTTTATTGATTTCTGTTCTTTTGTTCTAGCAATCACTATGCTTCCATTTGCTGCGTCCCAGGCTGTAAGTAAAGCTAATTACAAAAGAGGAGAAAATGTAAATGTTTTCACTTTTCCCAAAAAACGAAGAAAAGGGGGCCGAATGGACTAAAAATATTCCAAGGAAAAATTGGTCCCCAGGAAAAAATATGTATGTTTGTATTGAGCATTTCCGAGATGAAGATCTTTTAAAAGACGGTGCTATTTTAAAATCAGATGGGGCACTTTTAACTGTAAAAAGAAAGCATTATAAATTAGAACCGAATGCTATCCCGTGCATTTTTTCGAGCTTACCAGCCTATATATCCGATATTACCAAAAAACAAGAAATAACTGTAGCTTAAGGTTCAATGCGGATTTCATGGTTGATTTATTTATTTAAAAAAAAGAGACAGAGAGAGAGAGAGAAATCTATTTGCTGGATACTTAGAAAAACAAAAATATAGAAGGTATTTATTAAAGAAATATTTCCAACTAAACGGTTTACCGGAATTTGTTGAAAGTTCTGAAATTAAGTATGAACACAGATTTGGAAATTAACTCAAAAAAGAAAATGTATTACTGCAATGCTAACAACAATAACAAAAAAGTATATGTATTACTGCAATATATTTTACATGAAAACCCCTGAGAGCATTTAGGCAGTTTTACATATTCAAGAGTTATACTCACTAATTTTTAAAAATATTTAATTATGTATATTTCAAATGTCTCAATGTGATATTTGAAAGTCTTATCTAGAAAAAACTAAAGCAAACACTTGTAGTGCTTTCATGAAAAACTTTATAGTATTTGTAAGGTTTGGGTAATAAAAGCTTTTACTTTTTATTTTCTTGTTTTTTGTGCTTTAATTGCTTCTAATAAAATTTGACATTAGGAGTCTGTATAACATAATTATATATAGAAATTATTGTACAAGTTTTTAAAATATTAATTGTGGAAATTTCTGATTATATTCATCGTGCTACTAGTGTTTATTGACATTATTGATCAGATTTCTTCCGTAGAATTCAATACAAACTCTTTGAAATCCCATCCTCTCTTGTGACGTCACGAAATGGCTTGAGATGACTATTTATGAATCTGGATATTTTTAACATCAATTCTTTCAAAAAGCTTATTAAAACGAAGCAAAACTAAATAATGTATTTCAGTTTTTAAGTAAAATTAATAAAAATTATTATTTTTACTTAAAAATATATTTACTTTTACTTACTTAAAAATATGACTTTACGCTTATACAACGTATAAATTTAATCCATATACATATTATTTTAGATAAATGATAACATTGAGTAACCATTATATTATTTAGAATGTATTTGCTAGCCCGAAATGCAAAACATACTGCATACAATGCTGAAACTGCTTTAAATTCAGTACCAATTTATTTCATTAATTTCTGACACAAAATATTGTTGATTCAGTATTATTTAAGAACAAAGTGTTGTAAAACGAAAATGCTATTTCAAAGCGTCATAAAAAAATTAAGCTACTCGTATTTATTGGCATTATTAATTCCATTTCTTCCATTGAACTCAATGCAAACCGTTCCAAATCCCATCCTTTCTTGTGACGTCAGGAAAACCAGTACCCAGACCCCCTCTTGTTTTCTCCTCTCTCTTCTTCAGTCGCGGCGACCCCGCCTTGGCCCCTAGTTATATCAAACAATCATGGCGTGTGGTCGGCCTTATGCTCAATCTATAGTAAAACAGTTAATTAGAGCACTGGTATGAATTCGTAAAATTTTCATTGGACAAAGGTAGTGTTTAGGGATTTCTAGATAAACGTATGAGAGATCGTCAAGCTGAGTTTTGTTTTGGGACTTATTTGTGTGCTCAGTTTGTCGCGATCGAATACTTCATTTTTGCACTTGTATTACAAAAAACTCATGTTTTTTCTCCTCTTTCGCCCTCCTCCTTAAACTTGGGAAGCCTGGGGTAATGCCCTGTGCGAATTACTGCCCTGTGCACGATGTAGAACATACCAAGAAATTTTCACACACACTACAAAAAAATTTATAAATTATTACCTTTCATTTTTACGATTTCTGTACAATCTTGTTCTATACACTCAAAGATTGCTTCCGTCTCTTCAGCAAGTTTAGAGTAATCAACTTCTTTACTTATTTCCTAGACAAAGGTTTAAATATTAAAACCTCATTTTTATTTAAAATATATGTGCTAAAATCTTCAAATTTATGTATGCCAAAATATTTTATGTATCACAAATAAATCTGAAATATGAAAATACTTTTTATAAAAATCTTATTTTTGAGTTTTCTTTCCCCTTTATATTATTTATTTATTTTTAGTTTAGTTTTACACATGAAAGTAACAGAGTGGTCTTGACAGGACCGCAACTTAGGGGAGCAAAACAGGCCACGCGCCTAGGGCGCCGTGCCGAGGAGGCGCTAAAATTAAGGTTTTCTCCGGGTAAGGAAATCTCACGTTGCGGCTCTGGATCTGGACGGTCTGGGGGGGGAGCGGTCGCCCCCTCCTCTTTAATCCACCCTTGCCATGCTCATACTCAAACAAAATTCTTTATAGGAGCATCTAAAAGAATTCCAATATATACTCTATGGGTTGTCATTCTTTCAAGAGCATTTTAGATATTCGGTTAACTTCAAACAAAACAAAATCTATATGAGTTAGAAAGGTTTACAAAATAAAGCTCTCCATCGAAAATAGTGTCTGTATCATTTATAGTTCTTCCACAGGTAAATTCAAAAGAATGCCATTCTAATACATTATGGTCTAGAGCAGTTTAAAGGCATAAATCCATTTCAAGTAGAATTCAATGAATAAATAAACGATTATACGTGCTTACTCTTCCTGTAAAGGATGTAAATCGCATTTTATGCTCCTTTGCAGGGTCTCGCAAAATTACGATTAGTGATATACAGCTTATCCCCCAAACCTCGCAATGCTTGACGACGATACCTCGCCAAATTTGCCGCAAGACTGTTCTGTTGTTAAGTTTTTTATATTCGACACGTTTGGCATAATTTATCCTTCCTGCAGGGGCGTAGCCAGAAATTTTTCATGGGGGGGTTACGACTACTACAACTCATATATATGTATACGTGTGAGTGATAATGTAGTGAAGAATATGCATTTTGTATGACAAAAAATTCCTCATGGGGGGGTATGACCCCCCTAACCCCCCCCCTTGACTACGCCCCTGCCTTCCTCTTCCTGGATATATATTTATGGTAGTGTGTGTGTGAGAGAGAGAGAGACAGAGAGAAGTTTCAGGTGATACAATCTTAAATGCATTAAAAATACATAATACTATTGAATAAATTAAACTTTGGAGAGTAGAAAAAGAAAAGAAGAAAGATTATTTATCTACAGAAACACTTTTTTTTTCTTTCTAGAGGCCGGTTAGCGGCCTTGAGGCTTGACCACAACGAGGGCCGTAGATTGTTAGTCATTTCATTATGGGGGCACCTATTAGGGAGACCAACGTTGTCCCCTATGAGTGGTATCCTAATTTTAAACCGATTCCAGATGAGAGACCTAGCACCTGAAATTGGCATCCCCAGAGGTATCGTTTGAGCATGGAGGACATTAGAACCACGATTGATTTTATGCACGCCAGCTCCCTTCAGCGTTCGCGGTTCCACAGCCGCGTGACTGAGAGAAGCGTTCACCCTCCCAAGCACTGGCCAAGCTGGTGCTGCTTTCGTATTCTTACGGGATCGGAGTTTGGTGACTAGTCCACTGCGAGACCTACAGAAACACATAAATCATTCTGCTTGTTTTTAAACTTTCACTGCGTCTTTTTATGACATTAGTGATCATAACAGAAATAGTGATTCTTGTATTACACAATCCAGTCACATTAATGTGACCACCTGTCAAAAGCCACATTAACCACCTTCTGCAGAGCGGATCGCTACGAGATGTGGTGGAAGAAAGTCAATTAGGTTCTTGAAGGCCTTCACTGGAATGAGTCATGTCGACTCCTGTGCCGTGGCCATAGCTGCCTAGGTTATGCTTACGCCGCTAAGGATCCATCGTGCAAACAACTCGATCGAAGTGGTCCCACAGATACTCGATGGGTTTAAGTTCGGGGAGTTTGCTGGCCGGGGGAGTACGGTAAACGCATCCTGTGTCTGTGGTGCTCTTCGAACCACGCATATACACTGCGAGCTGTATGACACATCGCATTGTCCTGCTGGTAGATTCCATCTTCCTGATGAAAAGCAATTCGCATGTACGAGTGGACATGGCCCGCAAGGACAGATGCATAACTCGTGTTGATCCATCGCGTCTTGCCCAATGATGAGTGCACCCAGAATTCGCCACGAATAAATACATAAATCTCCCACATTATAATGCTTCCTCCTTCAGCTTGGCAGTTGTTGCAGCTATCAAAACTTATTAAACTGACTAGACTTACTCTGAAAGCAGGGGTCGATCCAGGAATTTTTGCCAGGGTCCTATTTTTGTGAAAATTGCTTATTTTTCTGAATTTCAGTGCTTAATTTTGTGAATTTCAACACTTATTTTTGTGAATTTTCATATCAATTTTCAATAAAAGTCCCTCTATTTTTGTTAAGATAATTGATAAAACAGATTAGAATGTATGGTAAAAGGCCAATGAAGGACCGTTTTAATAGATTGTATTTTTGTGTAAGGACAGTTTTAATCGATTGTAATTTTGCAAGGTACCTTTTTAATCAATTGTAATTTTGTGAAGGGGCCGCAGCAAAACGGACTTAATTTGCGTCTGCATAGACCCCTGCTGAAAGATGCAAAGTGTAAGATTAAATTTCTGGGGTAACTAGAACACCTCTCAAGATATCAGGAAATCTTGATATGTTGAGAAGTGTTCGATAGGCAGAATCTCTTTCCTGTTTACTTTCTAATATTGCACTTGATAGAGTAATACGGATTCAAATGTCAATTTCTGTGGGCATATTTTATCCAGATCAGTACAACTTTTTGCATATGCTGATGATATTGATATAAAAGCCCGAATTTCTTTCCTGCTTTGACAGAGACATTCCTTGCCCTTAAGTTGGCGACAAGCGAAATGGGCTTAACTATAAATTAAGAGAATAAAAATATTTCGTAATAATAAAATAACCTTTGACAATGTAATCTAAATTTAAAGTCATCTGAAAAACCATCTGTAATCTCTGTGAAACAGAGTACTTTCACGGTAAAGTTTGTTTCTCTGCCAGACAAACATTACTTTCAGAGACAATTTTTGAGAGCACTTAAGAATCAAAAAGGCAAATTAAGCTGGAATGACAGGCATTTGCGGTTTGTGGCCGCCCAACCTAAAATTCTTGGGCTAAGTAAGTAAATCTTTAGATTTAATCAATCAGAGAAAGGGTAACGCCCTTTGCACCCTCGCGGCAGGCTTAGAAAATAGGAAGTACCTAAGCAGGAGCATAAAGTTCGCAGGGGTTGTCTGGGTTGTCTGGACGTTGGAAAAGTTAGAAAAAACAGCCACACAGCAAAAGTGATCGCCAGCCTGACTCCCCGAACTTGGAAATAAAGTGTTTAACTGGAAGAATGGTGTGGCGTCTGTCATTACGAACCTGATGACGAGACGCCATCATTACAGATATATAATTGTTATTTTCTAAAACTAGAGTTCCACATCCCTAACTTGAAATAGATTCTATAAATTTGAAACAGTAAAAAATTTTACTTACGTGAAATCAATTATTACTTCTGACAACAGAATATCTCCTTAAATCCAAAATCGGCTATTTTTGGCAAATAGGGGGTGCACGCCATGCACGGTATACCACGCCATGCACGGTATACCACGTCTTTTGCCACGTATACCACGCCATGCACGTATACCACGGCGGCACGTAATAAACAGTTTACGAAAAATTAGCCGTTTCGGAAATGCTTCCACCCTTGGCCCAAAAGTCAATTATCATACTCTTTTGGACATCGGTTTGTTTGTGCGATTATCTACATTAGAGATCTAGGCCAAGGGTGGGAGGGGTGCCCTCCCTAGGGGCCTTTTTAAGGGGTTCTAATCCGTATTTATGCTGTTTCGGAGAAAACCACGGAAAACTCCAAACGCGGCTAGGTAGATGTACGCTACTTGAATTTGATCTAGGCACCTTCAGTCTCCCAGTTAAAATTTGAAAGCGTCATGCGCTCTTTTTGGACGTCAGATAAATTGCCCCGTTTCTTCTTTATGCCAATGATTGCAATTTTTTCCCGATTTCCTTGGGCACCCTTTATATAAGCTCCTTTGCAATGTGCATCCACCTGCCTTCTATGATTAGTTATTTCACGTTGACGTCAAAAATGGGTGGGGGAAGGGGACCCTTTCATTCTATTTCACTGCCTGTAGCTACTTATTTTTTCTATAGACAATTTTTGAAAAAGGTTGTTCTGCTTCACAACTCGACTCGTTATAAATATTGTTAAATAAATTTAATGAATTGTGGTTACAAAGTACGTATAAATGGAATAGAAAGTAAATTCTTTGAAATTATTTTTGGCATTCCTTTTTCTTAGTGTAGGCAGGCATTAGTTGCGACGTCCTTACCTCTTTGAGGCCCTAGGCCTCAGCCTAATGGAAGATTCGAAACTGTTGACATGAGATATTTTTGAGAACATTACTTTATGGGTATATAGAATGTAGAAAAGTTAATTTATATTCGATTTCTTTTTTGAGGGGATGTACTTACAAAATAAATAAAACAAGAGTTAAGAACATGTTCCCGAGTCAAACTGGTTGTCTGGAATCAACTACTGACTATACAAAAATATTGTGAGCGTATGACCTAAAAATCTCTAATTAAAATATTTCTATCTATATTTTTGTATTTATTAATGATTAATAAACTGGAACAAACCTTATTTTGAAGTATTTCATCTGTTTTAGCAGAAGTTCTTTCTTTAAAACTCCGTATATTTTCATCTGTCATGGTTTATTTATTCTAATTTTTACTCAGGGTGACTTGAGATTCAGATCCACTTAAATATTTGACCGAATCTTTTGATATATTTGTTCGCGTTCGATAGAATCAACATCTACAACACAGGATTTTCCTTTTATTTCAATTCCATGTTTAGCAGACGATAGTGCAGTGGGGATCCTTGGAAGAATGAAAACACAGCCCGAGAGTGCGTGAGACGGAAATAAGTGAATCTACAACTGTAACCATTTTAAACAAAGCTGACTGCTTATTTGCACCCCTGATTTAGAGGGGGAAAGC